>CM059602.1:60510000-61760000 GCA_030412105.1 Cyclura pinguis
TTTCAACTATACAGGTACAGAGACACGAATACACCAGCCAGTAAATATTCTGCCCTCTAGTGGATGGAAGTGGAATAGATTAGCTCCCTGCCTGACCTTCAGACAGCCAAGCATGGCCGGTAGTTCCATTCCAGACCCAGGAAAACTTTCAGGGCTGCCTGTCCTCTAAGAAACTCTGTGGATACTACTGTGATCTGGCAAAGTATTTAATCATATACAATCCTTTCAAAGCCAGTGAGGCTTGGATATGCTTAAGACCCTGGTTCAGCAATATGGAATGGGTCAGTGTACGCCAGGTGTGTCCTTGCCTCTGGGATTACATTTTTGAGAATGCAGGTGCACACACATCTTTAATAACTAGCACAAAGCCTTTGCAGGCCACGGTGATGCAGTGCCACACTGCCTTCCCAAATCAGCTACATTCCAAGTGCTTTGGAAAGTTACTTTTTGGACTTCAACTCTAAGAATCTTCCAACTAGGGGGTTTGAGAGTTGTAGTTTAAAAAAAAAAAGAAATCTTCCCAATCTCTGACATCAGCCACAGGAAACTCCTGGTTCCAAGGGCTGCTGTTGGGAGTGAGCAGGGAGAAAGGGATAGGGGAAACCTCACGCAGTCAGGTAGCCCTGCCTGGCATCTTGGCGTCGGTTCCTCATCAGTGCCTTGTATTCGCCAACGCGGAGCCGCTTCCCTTCCACAATGCAAGTGCGCTTGGGGCGGGGCTTATATTTGTAATTGGGATATTTCTCCAGGTGCTGGCGGCTGAGCCGGGCCTGTTCTTCATAGTAGGGCTGCTTCTCTTGGTTTGACATTGACTTCCAACGGGAGCCTGCAAAAAAGAGGAAAACATGAAGCTGAAGTTTAGCTACGGTTTACTTGGCTTTGATCTCTAGTCCACATGAGCCTTACAACAGGTGGAAACACTGCTTCTTCACGGAGAACGTAAGGAGCTTTCTTAAGAAGAAAGAGAACACAGAACTAAAGGGATGTGAGCTGATCATTCATATATTTAGTTTAAGATGAGAAATACAGGTTAAGTAATTAGCAGAACCTGGAACATGCTTTAAGTAGCTTGTTAATTTAGTTTAATTCCTTGTACCTGCTGGTCTGATTTCCATCCATAATACTGGATAGAGACCTGATGTGACATACCAGGAAGTATTGCAGCAGCACTTCCTGTACTTTCAGGAAATGCAAAGGATCATTTTGGAAACAGTTTAGAAGTTATATGATGTAGGAAGAAGTGTGGTAGTAACACTTCCTGGACACGTTCTGTTGTATTGTGACAAAAGATCAGGCCTTTACTATAAAGGACAGAATCAAACTGAGGAGAAAGATCATGTGGTCCAGCAGCCTTGTTTGTTTTTTCCTTCCTCCCAGTCCCATATAGGGACCACATAAGAGTTTCTTCACTAGGAAGCAACACCCCCCCCCCCAAATAATGAGGTATGGATAAAAAACAATTATTTAGTCTTGCCCACAAATAATGGCTGTATGGCTATTGTGATATTTCAGAAAAGGAAAGACAATATGGCCTCGTTGGCACAATGGGAACTCGCTGCAGGAAATGCAGTTCCCTGTAACATCTTACTTCCACACTCTGGTAATTAGTTCTCCAAAGTTTAGGATAATCTCCCTCAAACAAACAGTGAGTTCAATCCAGATTTAAATGCACACAACTGGGCTGGTGAAAGCAGGTTTCCTTCTGCCCTCCTCCTCACATCTGTCCTTCCAGGCAATGCAATACAGCACAGTGTAGGGTCTTATTAAAAGGATGAGCTGTGATGTGAGCCAGGAGACCCGCCAGATTAGATAGAGGGGCCTTCGGAAAACAGTTGTCTCTTAGTAGAACATGGGCAGAAGCCATGCAGCCTTCCAGATCTTGTTGTTGGATTGCAATTCCCAGCAATAAATGATTCCTATCACTGAATCCCAGATCCAACCCAATGGGAAGAGAGCACTGTATTCTTTTAAAAACTGAACTGGATATGAGGTTGAAAGGTACCATCTCTTTCTTCCTCATATTACACAAAGAGCATACTAGGAATCTAGTGAATTCTAATAACTATGGTCTATTCCTACATTTGGGCTCTCAGTATCAGCCTGGAAAAGAAGATTGTGTGCACAGAATCCTACAGTTTTCAAATCTGGTACAATTCCACACTGGTTAGGCCAGGCCTGCACAATTCATGACCCATCATACTAAACATAGACAAGAAAAGCGTCCACTGGGGACCTTGACAAATCTATTGGTTCTGCTGACTGCTTGGAACTGCAAAAATGGGTTATTAAATGGCTGGCAGATCATTGTACACAGCTAATGGACTGAAGTGGGCTCAGTTGAGCACAAGCTGTACAAGTCCCAACTGGGCAAAGACTAGACCAGATGTAAATCAAGCATTAGATCATTTGGTTTCAAAAACAAAACAAAATCCATCATGTTCCTTTCAAAAATAATAAACGTTCATTTTTTTTAAAAAGGCCCATCAAAGATTTTCAATCCACTTCAACAACAACAACAACAACAACAACAAAAACCTTCCATTTGCTACATGTATACAGTCCCTTTTTTCAGTCCCACCAACCTCACACAGAAATCTGGTGAGAACATGAAAGAGGGCTTTGTCAGTGGCTGCCTCCAGACGCTGGAAGTCCACTTTAAGGGAGGCCAGGTTGATGTGCTCTCTCTAATGTCCTTCCAATAACAGGCAAAGACCTTTGTATTCACTCAGATATTTTTGCAACTGAACAGTTGCTGAGGAAGAGATCTTTAACAGATGTGTGCCATTTTTCTCCTCTGCTATACTTTTAATTTTTTAAAAAAATTGTTTCAATTTTATGATTATTTTACTCTGTGTAACTGTGTTTTACTATCATTATTTCTTGTGGTTTTAGCTACATCTGTTTTCTTCAGGAGCCCTTGTGGGCTGAAAGGCTGCCTTGGGTACCAGTAATGCAAGCCAGTTGGAATTAAAATAAAATAATAAAATAAAACAAAACAAAATGGGAAGTTTCATTTGGAGTACTAAACAACAAATACAGCAAATACTGACAAACAGCAAACACAGATGGAAAGAAATAGCCTGCTGAATTTATTATGTCTAAAGAAAGAAATAAAGAAATGTTTAAACACAACATTCATTTTGACTGTTGAGTATATGACACCCAGATGCCAAGGCAGGCCAATGGGAATGTGAAAGGCCAGAGACAGGTTGTTGCTCTTGGGGTGGGACAGTATTATTTTCTTCCTTTCTTCCTTCCTTTCTTCCTTCTTTTCTTCCTTCCTTCCTTCCCTTCTGCCTTTCAGCCCACAAGGGCTCCTGAGGCAATTAATGTAGCCTTCTGAAATATACTAGTATGCTCTAAAGCAGTCTAAAAACAATACCTAGAATTGAGTTTTAAATCGGATAAAACACGGTTCCAAACACTGAATGCCATGCGGAACAGCACTGTTTTGGCTTCCCACTGGAAGCTTAAAAGAGATGAGGCCAGCCTAACTTTCTTAGGTAGGGAGTTCCACAGTCAAGCACTGCTATAGAGAAAGACCTGCTACAAACTAACTTATTAAGATGCTGGAACATGCAACAGGACCTCCTTCTCTTATTGCACCCGCATAAGAATTCCCTTCCCATGAAATTTTCCTTTAGTGCCCAAGTTTCTAGCATGGCACAGACTGAGATACTTAAAATTGTTCACACTTAACACTCTCTAATATTTGCTGTGTTCATATTCCCTTGTTACCTTTGCTTGCTCCTTTTGTTTGGACTCTCTCTCTACATGTCTGGCTGAAGTTTTAAGTTACTGCAATGCTAGAAATGTGAGGACTGGAGGAAATTTTCATGGGGGAGATTAAATTTCTTACTAAGGAAATGCCCTCATTTTGTCCTGACCCTGCATTAGTAGCTACACTTCTGAGATACAGAACTTTGCCTTGGCTTCTTTCCCCATATATATGAGAGGATGCAAAGCCTTGGTGAGCCAGCAGTCTACAAATGGCTAATTAGAACCCCTCTTTGCTACTGACCTTTTTGGTCACCTTCCTATGCTGTTGTCTGGATTCTTTCAAGCACAAGGTATGGTGAGCAGGTGCAATGGCTAAAATAGGCTGCCCTGCTGTGTGATTTGAATTCCCTGGGCTGCATGACCTTTACTGTGATTCCCACAAAGAAGTCCAGGAAGCACACAGGCTGTAGAGATAGAGAAGGTTTCATTCAAGGAGCAACTCAGGGCAAGATGCAGAAGAAGAAAAGTAGTCTAAACTATTTTAGCTGAGGAAATACAGAATCACAGAAAAAGTTTTTTAGAAATGAAAACCCCTAAGTCCGGACAAGTTTACTTGCCGCCTTTTCGCATGGCATTTTTTAAGCGAAAGGGCCTCTTGAGCGTTGCATAAATGTGAGGAGCAGCCCACACGACGCACTCACATTTACGCGAAGCTCAAGAGCCTAACGCGGACCGCGCACGCATTTTTTTATTTTCGGCTTAAAGCCAAAAATGTTGCGCAGTCGTGCGTTGCTCCGAGGCCCTGTGTGCACTTACCTGCCCTGCGGAGCCTCTGGAGCCGGGCCGGTCACGCTTCCTGCCCCAGCACAGCCTACAGCTCCCAGGCTGCGCTGCGGAAGGAAGGGATGGGGCGGGGGCGGGGCGTTCGCACAACCGGCAAGTCAGCTGCGGCGATGAAGGAGCAGGGAAGTGAGCGCCTCACGCAAGAGGCTGCTCGCGCAAGCGCTGCCCCCCACCTCCGCGAACAGGTAAGGTGCGGAAAGGGTTTTCAGAAAGGGAAATCATAGCAGAAAAGAGTCTCCTGTATTACCTCTTTAGCCATTAAGAAAAGTCAGGAAAAAAAACCCCAACAACTCTCAATTTTTCTCTTCGTAGAGGCCAGACCTACACATGCAAAACAATGAGGTAGCATTGCCCTGAGTGAGTGGAATAGCCTGCCATTTTGAATGCTCCCCTAATTATTTTTTTTAAAGTCTCTGCAAGTAGAAACTAGCACAGCAGGAAGCAATGCTTTCTCCATAATGGGCTGTTTCTACTTGCAGTGAAACATTTAAAAACTTTGCAGAACCTTCAAAAACAGCACTACCAACAGCTACTGTCAGGAGTGGTTCGGTCATTATACCATCTCTTTCTGCTGCATGTTTGCATTCAACAGGTGAAACATTCACTAATGGCAGTAAAAGTGTCTGGCAACACAGATAACAAAAATGTGAGCATTTTCACATTAAACCTGAACAATCGTACAACACCTTTTGAGATCAAGTCATTCCCTGTATGAATGGTAGTCTTCTTGGTCCCTTCAAGATGCTCTGGGCTACAATTCCAAATGACCACAGTGGTTGGTGGTGGACGGAGCTGCAGTCCTAAATGTGTGCAAGTGCTCACCCCTGCTCTAACCTCTTCAGTACTTTTCAAGTCAATCTCTTGAAGTAACATGCACATGAACTCAACATGGGCCTCTTCCACTAGTTACTGATGGAGCTTGAAAACATTTGCTTTTTGTACCACAAGTCTCAGAAACCCCCAACCAGCACAGCCAGTAACATTTCCAGGCTCTGATTCTTGTAAGATGCAGTGTGAAATAAGCAACCCACCACAAGGTTCCTAGTCTCTTTAGGTCAATGTGGGTTACCAAATCAAATGCTAGTCCTGCAGTCCCTGAAAAAGAGTGCCCTAGTTTATGTTAGCAACAGTGCATGATCCCAAATTAAACATGCTAAAAGTAAACCACAAATACCAAGATCGAAATACTGCACGTTCATCCCCAGCAGTGTGGATGAACTCTTCTGAAACCACATAGCAAGCTAGCTTAAGTTAGCTACGATGATGAGAGACCTCAGTACTAGGCCACACTGTGTGAAATACATGTTTGAGTCATGGAACACCACCAATGAGGAAGTTTATTTTTATTCAGAATCTGCAAAATACAAAAGCTATATTTAGTGTTATGTTATTAAATTGATCTCCTTCTATCTAGGGTGTACAAAGAAACCAGACAAAAAGCAGAGGCAAAGCATGTTTCTTAGCTGCTTACTCCCTAGGAGTAAGATCCACTGAAGTTAATTCAACTTAAAAGATTGTGTCAGAAAAGCATTATATAGTCCTTAGAGTATGTGTAGTTCGCTATCTTCCACTTAGATTTTTTGGGCTTCAGATGCCTGGAAATAGTACACCTTCTTAAACCACACTCACTGGAACAAAGTTTACCTTAGACTGAGATCTCAGAGACATATTCTCATTTCTGCTTGACTCTCTGTCTGTTGTCTCTCTGATAAGGGACAGGTTTAAGAAGTAAAGACACACCTCAGTTAACAAAGCCTCTAACAAAGAAGCTCCTTTTTACAAAGGCTTTTTATGGGAGCCAAGCCCAGCCCTACCTTTTTTCTGACTTCTGTCTAACTGGAGGTTTTTTGTTGTTGTTGTTGTTTTGCAGCATTAGCAATGGGAGGCTGGTGAAGGAGGGCTGGAAAAAGATAGACATTCAGGCCCTTTCCGCACCTTACCTTCTTCCGGTGCTAGGGTGCAGGGATCGTGCGAGCAGCCTCTGGTGAGAGGCTCTCGCGTCCCTGCTGCTTCAGCTCCACACGAGCTGCCTGCTCATGCAAGAGCCCTGCCTCTTCCTTCCGCAGCACAGCCTGGGAGTTTCCCAGGCTGTGCTGGGACAGGAAGCACAACTGGCATGACTCCGGAGGTCCGCACGCCAGGTAAGTGCGCGTGGGACCCAGGAGCAATGCGTCATCGTGCACCATTTTCGGCTTCTAGCCAAAAATAAAAAGGTGCATGATCGGCACCTGCTGGCCCCTGGAGCATCGCGCGATTGTGAGTGCGTCGTGCAGATCGCTCCTCACAATCGCACGACACTCCAGGCACCCTTTCGCATGGAAAATGCTGCTGTGTGAAAAGGGCCTCAGTGTTGGGTTGCAGCATCGTGCAATAAAGCCTGACCTGAGAAAGAATGGGATTCTACTCTAGGTGATCCTACTGCATGTAGCTGTTCTTACATACTATGGGCAAGGTAAACAGCTGCCTCCAGAATCCCTCACTGAGCATGTGTGAAGAGCAAAATGGAAGGAAAAGAGGAAAGCAGATTACTCTGCTCACTAGCTACCCTGGCAGTTTGAGCTATACGTCTCACCACCAAAATGGAAATCATAAGAAAAATGAAGCCTGTTTAAAGAAAAAACAAATCATCCCAGAATGCATTTCGGAAGTAGCTTTCAAGCTGTCTCTAGAAGATTTTTTAAAAAATGTTTATCTTAATTCAGGCTTGTCTGATCTCGTTTCATTTCACATGTAACTAATGTTAGTTTTGAATATAAAGTTTCCTGAAACATGTGGAACTGCTCTGGTGTGAGTGTGGGTGGTATAACAACATATCCCTATTCTTTCCATGCTACTTTTACCCCTGGCACCAAAGTTTCTGTCAAAGAAGTAAAGAACACATCTATTTTGTTAACTGAGGTATATCTCTACTGACGGTCAGTCTAATGTAGCTGTGGTACAAATGCCAATTTCTTTTCCATTTTATAAAACTGCAAAATCACTCCTTGGCAGGGAGAAGAGTGCTTCTCTCTTCACTCTTCAGCCTTTTGTTAATGACTATGCCTGCAGTGAAAATGTAGAGAGTTCCCTGCCCTAGGTACCTTATTGCCTTTTTCCATCAAGTTACTATATAAGTAACTTATTTCCATTGAAAATAATAACAAGAGGCTTCTGCTTTTTGCTTTCAGACCATGGAAAGCATGTTTAATAAAGATTATCTGTAATGCTTGCAAAACAAGATCTGCTGTTCTCTAAAGAGAAAAGGCAGCATAAATTCTGCCATATTATTTTTGTTTGGTCCTTTATAGGCAGACTCCTGTGGCTGATACATTCACTAACAGGGATAATTGCCAGACACTGGATTTTCTGCTGAATGGCAAGTATAAGGCAATCACTCACTAAGTGGTTCAGCTTCCTACGGCCACTGCAAAAATCCAATGCTATTTTGTCAATTCAGATGTTGTATGCTGTCATGGTGACAAACTTTGTTAGATTTAGATGTTACCTTTTAGATTACCATTACTAGATCTTCTAATCTATTTTTATTACACATACATACACATGCATACATGTATGTATATGCCTGTGCATGCTGTATGTCTCATTCCTGGCTATACTACACAGATCACTGAGTTTATTTTTGAATAAGAATAGCTGTTCTGACCTTTGCTGAAAAAGCGACACTGGTTGATTGAATGACTGATTGTTACTGCGTTTACGGTTTTTGTAATCATCTACCTGTGGTGTATATAGAACTAAAACAAAAATATCTGAAGTAAAATTAGAAAAAAAAAGGCATCTTGTAGTACCTGATCGGGAAAAGTATCTAGCCTATCTTGTAAGATAGACAAAATTCAACATCTAGTTGAGGGAACTGATGCAACAGCTCTCCTGAGATTACAACTCAGAAACATCAGGGATAGGCGAGTTGTGGCCCACCAGATATTGCTGGATTACAAATACCATCAGTCCTAATTGGTGAAGGATTATGGGAGTTGCAGTCTAAAAAACCTAGGGGGCCATAAGTTGTTCACCCTGGCTTTAAAGATAAATGCAGTTGGCCCTCCATGTTCACCGGGACCTTCCCAAAAGTGGAAAAAATGGCAAATATCAAAATGCGGGTGTGCATGTCTGTGGAAAGGAGGCCAAGGAATGTTGGGGAGAGTGAGCAGCTAGAGTCCAAATGAGGGGAGAGAAGAAGGATGCGTTGGCATAGTGGCCCTATACTTTCTCTTGCTCATCTCCTTCCTTGTGTGTGGAGGGAGCACTGGGAGAGGATTTGTGGTGCTGAAAAATCAGGCTGTGAGCCATCCATAACTGGCCAGGCAGTGGCTGGTAGAGGAAGAGAAGGAACAAAGTGGGGGGAGGTTTAAAAGGCTGCACAGCCTGATTAGACCTGCTGAGGGAGAAGGTTCCACCAAAAAAAAAAAGAAGCACTGTGGAAGGAAGAATTTTGAAGAAACTCTCAAATAATGAAACCTGTGAAAGTCAAACTGACAAATGTGGAGGGGCAACTGTACCAGCTTCATGCCTCCGTTCTTAGAGCAAATGTTGGAAATATCCTCCAGATTTCAGTGAAACTTCAAAGAAAGAGGGGTGTGAATTTGAGACTTCATCCTGTCGTCATCTGGTCTGCTGTTTTTCTAACAGTCTCTGGGCTATACGTTTCAGTCTGACACATAACTCTTTGTGATAAGCAAATATTCCATGTGTATCATTGAGATTCAAAGTCACAAAGAAGAAAGAACTGGCCTATTGCAGCACAATGGTTCGAAAAATACTGTCTGCTAGAGATGGTGTTAAAGAGAGCTCAGTCTAAAAATTCCAAGGTATGGCAGGGTCTCTTCCCACAAAGGTCTGAAGAGAATTCAGAGTAGGTTGCTCCACTTTCTCTACAAGATCTGTGTCCATGAGGGTGTGTTTCTTTTAAGAAGCTCAGAGGTGATATGTGGGACTGAAATGTAGAAAACCCAGGGTTCAAACTCCCACCGAACCAGAAAGCTCCCTGCATCATCTTAGACTAGTCACTCTCTCTTAGCCTGACCTACCTCATAAAGCTGTTGAGAAGATAAAATGTGTGGGGCAGCCAATGTACAGTGCCTTGAGCTTGCTGGAATAAAGGGGGAGGTGTATAAAAATGACTAAAACTAAAAATGACTATCTGAAAAGATTTAAACCCTACCCTGCCTCCTTTGTTTCCTCTAGATGTTTTTTGCTGCTTTTATCATTTAGGCTGGTTTGGGGACAAACCATCTTTTTGATCAGTTATCAGAAGATTATCAGATAATCCTGCAGTTTTATCAGAATAAATTCAGGCATTCAGCAGATTGTTGCCTAATTAGCATCACTAGATTGGAATCTATGCTTGATCATCTAAGTAGTGCAGCTGCTACTGCTTAACAGTGAATTTAAAAGCTTGCATGTTAGACATGTATATAAAGGCATGCTAGGAGAGTATCCCCAACTGTCAGGGTGGAAAATATGGGTCCCTCCACATGTTGCCCCACTGGAAAACCTACAATTTCCTATGCTGGCTAGGCTGCTGGGAGTTGCACTCCAGCAGCATGTGTCCCCCATGCCTACCCTATTGGAAATGTTCTTTCTGACTTTTAGATATTTAAGCCCTGGCTTGTTGGACTGATGCCAATCTGCACTTTGCTTCTCACCACAAGGAATTGAACTTTAGCATCCTATTCCTGGGCTTGAAGTTTTCTTGTCCCTTTCCTCTAGCAGCAAACAAAACTTTTAAACATATGCAGAATCCTCTTGCCACTTACTTCTGGGCCAAACGGAAAGCCTTATCACTGACTGGAGGTGCAATGTACAAACACAGTCCTAAGCAGAGCTTAGAAAAGTTACTTTATAATGACACTCCCAGAATTCCCCAGGCCCTATGGTCAGTGGTTATGATGGCTGAAGTATTCCAGGAGTTTTAGAAGTCCCTTGTCTAGGTCATTGCTGAGGCTTCAATTCATCTCACAAGCCTGAGAAAATACTCACAACTCCAATACAGGGCTCTGAGAAAGGGAAAGCCTTTGCTATCTGTCTGCTTGTGTGTCTCTGGGGCGGAGTCTTCCCTTCCCTTCCCTTCCCTTCCCTTCCCTTCCCTTCCCTTCCCTTCCCTTTCCTTTCCTTTCCTTTCCTTTCCTTTCCTAAATACTGCTTTCACGTATGTTTTTCACGCTCAGGTATCAGATCTGAATAATCAGACAGTTGTGACGGACTGTCACCAGAGAGAGAGGTGAGGATTTGCTTGTATGCTTTTATCGCAGCACACAGCCAGCTGGTAACCTGCATGAGATTAGCAATAATTCCTTGCCTGAGGGTGTACGGGGCTAACAGTGTGCTTTGCAGAAACACCCAAAGCCATAGGGGAACAGAGCTAAAAGGATGCTTGCTAATGCATACTCCCTTACCTAGAATCTTACTGATGCTTGAGTTGTGCATGTCTGGGAAAGCCTGCAAGATCTTCCGCCTCTCATCCTTGGCCCACACCATGAAGGCATTCATGGGACGCTTTATATGGTTGTTGTTCCTGGATTCAGGAAAATGTCGTGATCCTATAAAGAAAGAAGCAAGGAACAGGCTGTTTTGGTTTTTTTAAAAAAATCATATCTGCAAAGCACAACCAAACATAATTAACTAGATTTAAGAGAGTTTATAAACAACAGGCCTATCTCCCCACCACCACTACCACATTCTCAGCAGGTTTCCTTGCTGGCCTGTAAATATTCTGTGCTTGCAATCTCTTTACCAGCTATTATCCTCCTCCTTAAAGGGTCCCTCATTCTTCCCTTTAATGGTTCCCTTCTGCCTCTTCTGGCTCATTAACCTCAACAACTGTTGTTAGGTTTCTACAATTTCTAGAACTGTGACATTTCAGTGCAGGACAAAGTTGCAGGGTCTTAACACAGGTATTTAGAAGGCAGAGTTCTTGAAGGTGTAGCTTCTCCCAGTAATGAAGTACTATGAGGAGATAAGATGCACCTGGCAAAATTTATCCTACCTTTAAGGCTCTGGAATACTGGCCTGTAATGAATCTGGTGAACTTATTTATTTAAAAGACTGCTCCCAGACCCTCACAACAGAGCATATAGATATTAGAGTATGCCAAAGGACTGCCAGTGTCCACTGTGGGAAAGAAACTAAAGCTGGAAATTTACAGGTGGCTAGGACAAGCCACTGTGAAAGAAAATGGAAAGCTTCAGATTTTGTCAGAATTATGTGCCTCTGAAGTGCTCCATGAATCATTTTTGGAGCGCTGATGAATTCACATGATAATGACATAGCTCATTCAAACACAGTAAATATTTACTTGGTTTCTAGACATGACAGTTGAGGAACTCTAAACAGTACATTTCACAATCAGATGTATGTGAAACTGTACAGGAGGATGGGAATCACACAGTTGTCCAGATGTTTTTGGACTGCAGGTCCCAGCAGCCCTAAACAGCATAGCCAATGGCAAGGAGCTGTAGTTCAACAACATCTGGAAGGCCACATGACACCCACTCCCACTGTAGCAAAACTGAGAAACTGTGGAATTAATGGAAGACATGAACTCTCAGCACCACTGGGGAAAAAAAAACTCTTCTGATTATTCTAACGAGATATTCTTTCAGAAATTTTGCCTGATACCCATCCTCACATTTAGGACTTTGATGTCCTTCAGGGCATTGACTGAAACAAACAAACTAACCAAACAAAAAAGTCCAAATTTTTCCCTTGAGTAGTTCTTATGAAGACCAACAGTCATTACCATCGCCATCGCAGGTTAACATGGATTCGTCCAACCTCTGTAAAGAAGTCTCCTCTGCCTGTTCTTTTGCAGGTGAAGAGTCCAAGCCAGCATGGTCCTGAAAGTGGTTAGCTGCATTTTATCAGGGCATGGAAGTTTAAAATAAACTAGCAGTGATAGCTTTCCCAGAAGCATTTCATGGTATTCACTTTATGTTTCGAAATGAATGGTTACTTTCATCTTATGTCATTCAAGAGGTCACAAGAGAATGTTCCTACATGACCCTTGGGAATAATAAGTCCTGACTTCAGAACTGTAAAATTCAAAAGCTGCTCTTTCGTTAGATAGCAAAAGACCACACAAAGATCAGGATGTAACCCAATCTGCAGGATTCGGGGCCTAGAAGGGCAAAATACCAGAATTTCTCCAGTTCAGCGAAAAGTTCTTTTCAATGAAAGAATAACAAGCATTCTTGATAACACCTATTGGTATCACTTTGAAAAGAAAAGCTTAATGAATTAGGTCACATATGATTAATGTTATGGGACTCCTCAGCACAAGAAACATCCTTTGTTCCATTTACTGATGCATCTGAAGCTGGGAACTGATGAGATGATGAGTTAATCTACAGCCTTTTCCAATCAAAACTTCTAGGCTAATTATGAATCCAAACCTCCCTGGGTTTCACACTCAAGGATAATCAGTTTGGTTCAAGCACCAGCCTCCATACAGCCCCAGCTTTTCCCTTACTGCAAAGGCTGAGCAGCACATGGCCCATGGGACATAGGTGTCTTCTTGTAGTCTTGTGACCACGGTCAACTGCATTTGCTCTTGTTACTAATGCCTGAAATAATGCCTGAGCATGCCTGAAATTTTGTTGTACAAAAAAACTAGCCTTGGAGAGGAGTAGAGGGGAAGGCGTGGTGGGCAAGGGAAGAGAACACTCTGCTCTGCCATTCTACTCCCGCCCCACAAACAGCCAGTGCAGCTCCCACCAAATTTCAGTGGCAATGATGAGACTTTAGTAGTGGATCATGTGCTCCTCAGCTGGCACTCAGAATTCGACCATCTCTGACTTATTCGTTCAACTTCTCTGGTAGTAGACTATAAAAACAGGCTATGGCTGCAATCTTCACTGGTGAATGATGCTACTCTTGGAAATATTGGGGCTTCTGGTGAGTTTATGAGATTGGTAAAGCCCTGGGAAGGTATAGTCCTCACAAATCCCAGTGCTGAGCTGTTATTGGACCTGATCTACAACAGCAGTCCTGCTTGTTGAGTCTACGTGGAATCTTACGGGACAAATCAAAGCAACCATGTAGGAGAGGCTTCACCAGTAGGTGGGAGGCCTCCAAGGCTGCCTGTGTTCTTTAGTTGGATGTAAGAAGATTTGAGAAGTCTTGAGGTCTTGTTCTGTTCCTGTTGAGCTGAAGTTCAAAATTAACTCTACAGTTTAGCCATATGCTCTCACACAGACAGCTAATTCAAACCCAATCCAAAATAAGTGAGCCTATTCTTGAGCTGAGCCTTAAGAATTTCATTCATTGGCACTTTACAAAGGTTATTTTGAAAAACTAGATGTCTGTCACTTTCTCTACACGAGTGTACTGCATTCCATATTACAGTTGCACACATCTTCTTCTTTAAAATTCTGATTATCACTCAGGCTTTTAAAAGAGAAAGCAAACATTTTAAGTCCGCCACCCCTTCAAGACTAGATCAAAACTAGTATTTAAGGGAAGAGCCACATACCTTCCTGAAGGGATGATTTGGGGAACCATCTATTGCTCTGTTTTGGTTGTGCAAAAGTTGCCGAGCATCCTGGATTGCTTTGGTTATAGCATCTCCCTCTCCAAGGAATCCTAATTGTTTTAATAAAATAAAAGTGATGTCACGTAATCAGGAGACAAGATCTGATGTTCTTGAAAAAGATCTCCAGCTGTGAAGAAGTTGCACACAGATAAAAGTTTATCACTTCTGGCAATCCTATATCTATCTTTTAAAAGTGCTCAGCTAAGTTTCTCTTAGAACCATCAAAAAGGTTTTGTGTCAGTAGAAATAAAAGATTTAGGGAGAATGTCCCAGATGCCAGAAGATACTAGAGATCACCTTGGAAGGCAACAGAACTTTGGTCATCTCATCTGTCCTACTAGCTGTTGGCAGTAAAAACAAAAGGAAGCACGTTCTGGGGTTATTTTGGGGGAAGGCTTTGAATCCACTACATTCAAAGCCCCTTCACTCCCTGGATATACCTCTGGAATGAGGAAAAAATACACCAGTCCTGAAGGAGGCTTACTGAATTGTGCTCCTGTTGGAAATGATATGAGGGAAATTTTCAATAATCCTAAGAAAGTGGAGAGGGAAGAGCTGCTTCTCCTTTCCTTCCAACTCTGGCAGAGCTTAGGAAGTGATGGTTTTTCCACCATGGATTTCCTTCCCCTGTCCCCACAGGATTGCCCTGCTTTGTTATTTTCTTCAGTTTTCAGCAGTTATTGTGAAACTGCAGGCTTGTTCTCTGTTGAGGCAAAACATAGTAGATCACACCCATGTACTTGGCATTAGTTTATTTGGAAATGCTAACACCATTTTGTTTAGTTTAGACTATAATTATTGCAGACTTGAACCCACTTTTCATTGTCTGAGTATATAAGGAATGAGCAAATACATAGTGATATTGAGTGTGTTTCTCTAGAATGGAAGCAGCTTTCCATCTTCCTGTTTACTAACAGAACAAAAACTCTCATACAAAAGACATACTATTTCTATTTTAAAATTATCATCAGCATCCTAGGAGAGAATGAAGCACATCTGAACTGAACATGCTGACTTAAGACATCTTAAGCTGCATTATTTTGCAACAAATCGCTTATGCAATACTAGCTGAGTACCGTCTACACTGATTGACTGGGTTCTTAGAAAGAACCTTTCACAGCCTTACCTGAGGATGCTAGGGACTGAATCTGTGACCTTGTATATGTAAACCAGAGCTTGGAAAAGTTATCTTTTGAACTACAACTGGCAGAGTCTCCACATTGGCTGGGGAGTTATAATCCAAAACATAGCTATTCTAAGCTGATGCAAAGAATGTGCTTCAACGCTGAGCTACAGCTTCCGCTGCTTTTTTTTTGTTCTAGTGCAATATGCAATATGAGAGAATAACCCCAAACAGAATCTTGACGAATGCCATATTTGAGTCTTTCCTGAAACCAGAATATGGTGAAATTATTTTTCTGAGAAATATCTGTAGAGTAAGGTAAGCTGTAATTGATTTAAATGCAGAATCACTTTTGTACTGGTGCTGAGGCAAACCAAGAGAAGCCTCCACGTTCTTACCCAAAGGAAGGTTGGGAGGGCTGGCCTGCAGCTCCTGAGAAACTCCATGGTTCGGAGTGAGTGACTGACAAGTGCTGATCTTTAAACCAGGAGAGCTGGAAGAATTGGGGAGCTCAGAGCCTTTGGACTTTGCTGTTAAGTTCAGTGGCTGTGAAGATTCCTGAAGAAGAAAAAGAAGGGAAAGAGATGGAGGCACAAATATAGGATGAAGGACATGTGGCTGGATAACAGTACATGTGAAAGGGAGCTAGGAGTCTTGGTAGATCACAAGCTGAACATGAGTCAGCAGTGTGATGCAGCAGCCAAGAAAGCCAATGCGATTCTTGGTTGCATCAATAGGAGTGTGGTGTCTAGATCAAGGGAGGTAATGGTACCACTCTATTCTGCTTTGGTTAGACCTCATCTAGAATACTGTGTCTGGTTCCGGGCACCTCAATTCAAGAAGGATATTGACAAGCTGGAGTGTGTCCAGAGGAGGGCGACCAAAATGGTGAAGAGTCTGGAAGCCATGTGCTATGAGGAGTGACTTAGGGAGCTGAGTATGTTTCATCTGCAGAAGAGAAGGTTAAGAGGGACATGATAGTCATGTTTAAATAGTTGAAGGGATGTCATGTCGAGGAGGGAGTAGGGTTGTTTTCCACTGCTCCAGAGACTAGGACAATGACCACTGGATTCAAGCTGCAGGAAAGGAGATTCCACCTGAACCTCAGGAAGAACTTCCTGACAGTCAGAGCTATTTGGCAGTGGACTATGCTGCCTTTGAGTGTGGTGGAGTCTCCTTCTTTGGAGGTTTTTCAGCAAAGGCTGGATGTCCCTCTGTTGAGAATGCTTTGATGAGTGTTCCCGCATAGCAGGGGATTGGACTGGATGGTCCCTGTGGTCTCTTCCAACTCTATGATTCTATGAGAGCAGAATACATCCCCACTAAACTATAGAAGCCATGAAACAAAACAGTTCAAGAGTTTCACCTGGATCTGCAGGTGGCCTGAGCTTGCAGGTCTCTTCACTGCTGGAGGGGGACTGTGCAGCAGCTGCATGGGATACTCCACTACAGATAGTACAGAAACAGAAGGATGTGGGATACAGAATCAAGGAAAAACTCATATTTTACATCCAGAAACAACATTCAAGGAAATAAAATTTCTATATGAAAAACGAAGAAACTTCATGAAGAACAAGGAAGGAGAAGGAAACTGAAAATCAGGCTCTAAAAATTATGTGAATTAAATAGATTAAATTAAATGCAGTAAATTAAATTAAATATATTAAATTTGCCCACTAAGGAACTATAGTTCCCTAGAGCATGTCCCTGAATATCTGGGGACATCCATGCTCCTTCACATGTTATTGATTTTTTAACCAAACAGTAACATAAACCCATTCATCAGTGTAAAGTGAGTCTGAATTCCACTGAGTTTGTTCCTAACTGCATTAGGTCCCAAGATAATCAAGGGGATGTAACTTAGACATGATGACTTTTCACACTGATTTCTTTGGCAGCTTGTGGCAAGAGGGGGTCCCTGGTCCCTCAAGGATGCCTTTTCCAATTAGCCTTTCCATTTCCACAGATCACTTCAAGACACTAAGCCTAGTTCTCAGTCTTCATCTCTGTTTCATTACAGGTAATATGGTTTATTCCTCAGGAAGGTATGTAGTTCCATGTTTTGATGTTACTAATATGTTGATGACACCCGCTTTATCTCTCCTTCTCATTGGATTCCAAGAAAACTATCTCAGTTCTGAACCAATGTCTGTTCTTAGCAATGGACTGGATGAGGGCAAACAAACTGAAACTTAATCCAGACAAGACAAAAGTGCTCCTGGTCAGTCAAAACACAGATCAGGGAACTGAGATTCAGCCTATGATGGATGGGGTTACGCTCTACCTGAAATCTCAGGCTTGCAGCTGGGGTGTCCTCCTGGATGCCCAAGTTTCAGTGGTGGCCAAAGAGCACTTGCACAGTTAAGGTTAGTGTGCCAGTTTCATCTGTTCCTCAAGAAGCCAGATCTGGTTATTGATTACATCCTGTTTGGACTACTGTACCACACTCTACTTGGGGCTGCCTTTGGAAACTATTTGGAAACTTCAATGGGTCCAAAATGTTGTCATCGGAATGCTGGCTGGGGCCAGTCACACTGAGAATATAACACTCTTGCTGAAACAGCTCCATTGGCTACAAGTTCATTTATGGGCACAATTCAAAGTGCTGGTCATGAGTTATAAAGCCCTAGATGACTTAGGTCCAGACTTCTTGAAAGACCATATCTCCTAAACAAACCTGTCAGAGTCTTAAGCTCCGCAGGGGAAGGAGTTCACTTGGTCTCACTAACACCACAGGTCCATTTGTGAGGACACAGGAGAAAACCTTCTCAGTGGCTGCTCCCACCATCAGAAATTCCCTTTGGTAGAAGGCTAGGCTGGCCTCCTCCCTTCTTTCCTTTCACCAACAGGCAAAACCGTATTGTGTAAGTAGGCTTTTAATGATTAACTGTTTGCAGGGAACCTTCTTACGAGGGTGGGTGAGTACTCTAATTTTAACTTTCGTATGTTTTTAAATGATTTTATATTGTTTGCTGTAGAATTTTTAAATTGAGTATTAATTTTATTACTATGTTTTAGCTCATTTTGTTTTACTGTTTGTGTGTCACTTGAGTGCCACACTGGGAGAAAGGTAGCATAAAAATGCAACCAATCGATCAATAATTTCCTAATTTCAGTCTTGAAAGAAGTAATGAGTAATATTCTTCCCCTGCAATAAAGTCTTTGAAACTTGTGACTATTTGCAGTTCAGGATTTATTCTGTGCAAAATTTGCATGTGGGTTTTTTCCCCACAGAAAACTTTATTTTATGCACAGGAAACATTATTTTCTGCACATTTTCTGTGCAGAAAATGGTGCTGTTTGAGAGTTAGTCTGCACAGAATTTTTTTTTGTGCATCAAAAAACGTAATTTTGTTGCAGAAAACATTTTATTCTCCAAGGAATATTATTTTTTTGCACAGAAAATGCTGATTTCTGTACAAAATATTATGTGCAAACAATGTACACAATAAGTCCCTAATTACAAAGACTCTCATCAGTGGAGGATTCCCTTCATTGGGGTTTTCTAATACATAACAAACACATTTTTGGTCATTTTTCAACTATTTCTGAATATTATTCTCATCCCTACCTCTAAATAAATTCCTTCCTTCTGGGTTACAAATGTAGAGTCAACAAGTTCTCTTCCATCCCTTCCAACTCATGCTTCTCTCTCAGCAGGTTGGGTCAAGAACAGTGCTAGACCACTGGTGCCCAAAGCATGTCTCCCTTGCATTCAAAACTGTTTTTGTGACTATCAAAGGAGATCCCACAGCTCTGGCAACTGCATCACAGATCCAATAAAACTAACTTATTCTAGAAACAACCCATCAAATCCAAGTGCTTTGACTTTGGCTTTTTAGTGACTGAAACCTAAGGAGGTGATTCAGCAGCAATATGGAGTGATGTAGTTGTCATGAATTTCCATCACTGCATTTGTTAATAAATCATTACCCATCCCAAGACAAATGTATAAGGGAACCCAGGAAGCTATGCTGCATTATACAGAATTGCAAATTTCTTGGCTTCTTCATACCTGGTTTACAAGGGATTGGCTGAATGGGAAGTGTCATTTGAGGATCTGGGGTGACAGGAAGAGGCTGGTGGCTGGGAGGAAAGGCTGGAATCATCACATACGGCATGTTGACCTGCTGAAGTGAAAACAACAATGGAAGTGGGGAACAAAAATACAGACACAGCTAAATATAAAATTGCCTTTAGGAACCTAATAACTATCCAGGACTATATGAGATCAGTTGGAGAAATTTCTCCACACTGGAAAGGATTATCAGAGTTTTGTGCATTTTTCTTATTTTAGGATTTTTACAAAAAAATCAAGAAGGAGCTTTTGCACAAAATCACTTTTGCAAATTTTTCACCAAAAAGTGCCCAAGTACAAAACGTCACCATAGTTGATAGATCTTTTACATGCCAGGTTTTTTTTTAAGAGCATGACAAAATTAGCAAATAGTCTTCCCATCCCTAATAGACAGATGAAGAAGGCCTTCCCAATTTTTGTCCCATTACTGTAGTATCTAAGCATTAGGAGATTAACATATGTAAGCTCCCAACACGTTTGTGAACATACAGAAGCACATATAGCCACACTACAGTGGAAACAAGATGAAGCTTCAGGCCAAACTGAAGTGATGTTTGAGATGCATAAATCCATGCCCTCCTCTTTCAAGGAGGTTTGATTTGGACTGGAACTTCAGTGCAGGAGGAGGCATTAACCTAACTTCTTTCCCTTACAACATGGCCTTGATCCAAATTACAAGGGCTTATTCCTCCAAGGAAGAGCATATGAAGTTCCAAGTTCAATCCTTGGTATCTCTAGCTAAATGTGGCAGGATATGGGAAGGACTTTAGTCTTCAACTCTGAACAAGTACTGTCCTTTGTAACAGACAATACTGGGCAAGAAGGACAAATAATCTGATATGGTATATATAAAAAAATTTCTTTTGTGGCACTCTGCTCCCTGCCACCTGTATATTCAACATGAATGAGAAGGGGGCTAAAGTGCAAACTAATGTTGGTATGGAGGGTCCCTTTTCACTTGCCATCAATGTCATGGGGATGGCATGGTCTACAAGGTAGGTTTCTATTCCCCACCCTTGAATGCATGATTAGTAAATGCATGATTTTAAACACCATTTGCTGCCCTGAACTTCTTTCATTTAAATAAGATTTGCCATTATGCTAAGGATCACAGTGTACAAAAGATACCCCAATCCTAAGCGCATTTACACTGAACTAAACCCAACTGCTTTCAGGGAGTTTATACCCCTAGTCTTTTCCCCAAAAAATCCACACTTATTCAGTTTTCATCATCTTAAATGAGGGGTGAGAAACTTGTGGCCCTCCAGATGATTTCTACCCAGCACATCCCATAGTGAGGACTTATGAAACTTGTAGACTTAAACTATTTCTGGGTGGATTTTCATGCACTTAGGAAAAATAAAATCCTAATGTGACCATAATACTTTACTTTACTCTACTTACAGAGGAAAGCTGTAATGGAAGAAGACACCAAACACTTGTCTGCTGATTTTCAAACACCATAGTTAAGCCAACCTTCCTGGCTATCTCCAAAGGAAAAAGAGCTCCCCTTTTACCTGGATCTGCTGCTGTAGCAGGTTGATCTTGTGTTGCTGCTGGATAAGCTGCTGCTGTTGCTTGGCAATCTGTAAGGGGAAAAGGCAGTGAAGAACCAGGTTGTCTCTAGCTGGGGGCCGTCTGTATAGAAAGGCTCCCCTCTCTCAGACTAAGAGATGGTCTCTGTTCCTCTGGCAATGGCAAAACAAACAAGTTCACCTAGACAGTTAATTTATATATCTGATAACAACTGCTATATGAGAAACAAGACACAGGGCACATCCTATTTCCCCTTCAGTTTGTTTAAGTATTCCATTATAATGGATAACCTCCTAATCACCTTATAATTCAAGGAGGAGCTACTGCCATTTTATAGAACATGGGTTTCAACAGTAAAATGAAGACATGGAATATTTATGGTGGGAGATAAATTAACATATATTTGAATCCCTGTGTTAATGAAATATAGAAAAGCAAGTTATCAAGGGGGAAAAAGACTATCAGTATGAAATATAGTATCAAAATTGTTACGAAGAAATGCTAGCTTTTCATGGTTTCAGAGAAAGTGTGAAGTCTCAGATGGTATATCTCACAGATGGGGAACTTATAATAAAGGCCAGATGCTTCTGCTGTGATCTCCAAACAGGGTTCAGAGACAAGAGGAGTTTAAAGAATATTAAAATTTAAATCAGCACCACAGAACTGAGCTATGCCTTGCAAGCAGGAAAGCTCTTGTTTGCATCCTTAATACTGAGTAAGCATTCAAAGAATTGAACCTCACCTTGCATCCTTGTGAAAAAATTGCTAAACTGCTATACATTACATCAGGATGTGCCCATTTTGTTCCACCCCTTCCGCAGTTGTTGTTGTGTGCCTTCAAGTTGGTTCCAACTTATTTATGGTGAGCCTAAGGTAAAGCTGTCAAAGGGTTTTCCTGAGAAGATTTGTTGAGAGGGGTTTTGCCTTTGCCATCCTCTGAGGCTGACGGAGTGTGACTTGTCCAAGGCCTCTTAGTAGGTTTTCATGGCAAAGCAGGGATTTGAACTCTGGTGTCCAGAACTGTAGTCCAATCCTCAAACCACTACACCATACTGACTCTCCTTATTACACTTTCCCTGCCCCAGACCTGTAAACTTAGCTCTGTCTATTACTGAAATGTAGGCCTTGAGATAAGGGATGGGTAACTGTGGCTCTCCAAAACACAGTTTTGAAGGGCTATGGACTTCAGTTTGGAGTACCAATTTGACTACAACTCCCATCAGCCCTAGCTAATATATCCAACAACGTAGAATACTATGAGTTGCAGTTCAGCACCTGAAAGGCTATAGTTACCCATGCCTTTCCTAGTCCTTTCCTAGACTAGAATTCATCCCTCAGGCTAAAAAAAAAGTATCTGTGTTTTTTTACTCTAACCTAATACTTTCTTTCCTTGTAAAACGTTAAACTTTGGGGATTTGTTTAAAAAATCATAAAGAAGTGTTCTCCTTTCACTCAAATTTGATATCTCCTTGATGACACACCTGATAAAATACAATCCTGCTCTATCATCTTGCATAAAGGTCTCAAGCTGCAAAAATTATATCATCTTTAATGCTTCACTGGACAATGCTTCACTGAAACTCACCAATCTGATTTCTCTGGACCTACCAGCAGTATCTCTTCAATCACTATAACATGAGACTGTATGAACTTTGCAAACATAAGCACTTTGTAGAGATATCTTTTCCTATGTTGAACATCCATTTGGTTTGTGGAGTATAACATTCAGTGTTTAGGGTTTTATATTATGTCATGTGACTGGCCTCTATTCCACAACTCCCTGTGCCTCTCATACCATAATACAGATAGGCTGCAATATTTGTCAGTTCTTTGCTTTTCCACTATCACTTGAGGTAAACAAAGTGCTGTTAAACCCACTAGCTCAAGATACAATTGATAAGATCCCTTTTCAAACCCAGCTTTCCAATCACCTTCTGAAGATGGTTGTGAAAGGCAAATGCATTTCATTTTGCCATCTACCTGTTCTTGCTGCTGTCTGGCCAGCTCCATCTGTTGCTGCTGCTTCTCAAACAACATAGCTGCCATGTTCTTCTGTTCTGAATGGGCTGTCAACAGCTGGTCCCGCAGGATGGACAGCTGGTTAATCATGACCAGCAACTGCAACTCCTTTTCTGCCAAGCTTTCTTGGGTTCCTGGGCCATGAAAGAACCCAAAGACAGAAAAGAAAAGAAGGTGAAGTCACTCACTAAGGCAACAATCCTATTTTCTACCACATATTGTTTTAGCTATTATGTATTAATCTATACCATAAGCAGCTTTGGGTTCCATGTTGGGAGAAAGGTTGAATATAAATCAAATCATTTTTTTTAATCAGTAAATTAAATTCTCAGGTGCTGCAGTATTATTCAGATTTTGCCTCTAAGGGTAGAGACAGAGAGCCACTGTTGGATAGGGACATTCAACCTTGAAGCCCTTTCCATGACAATGTGAAAAGGTATGCAGTTTGTACTTCTCTGTCATAGTTCCATAGTTAAAGACGACAGAAAAAAGGTACTCTGTTACCACCCCTTAGACACCCCATCCTCCGGGACAGGAAAATTTGGCAAAGAGTATCATTTTCGTATAAAAACTAGAAAATTATGGCTGGGAAGCATGCAGTAAGCAGGACACTAGCTGTAAATGTGGGCTAGGTCAAGATAACCTCATCATGGCCAGGTCATAAGGTGATGGAGAATTAGGCAGGAAAGCCTGGCATCAATGGGCTTCCAGTAATCCTATCAATGACCCAACATCTGAATACAATGGTAAACAAAACTGCCCAGGTATAGCAGGCAAGCATCCCTGCTGTGTGCATTTCCTACAGAGATCTTCCCCATTCATCTTACCCAACCAAGACATTATGAGGCTGTTAGGACTCCTATCACTGCTTTTCACCCAAAAAAAGACAATCAGACCATTATGAACCCCTTTTGTTTACTCTTCCAGAGGGTCATTAACACTCACCCCTCAGGGTAGGAAATATGGTATTTAAACCCTAGTTCTGACCCTGACAATTTGCTAGAAATTTGGAAATCATGCTGCATCCCAGATTCCTGTTCCCCTGTGCTGATCTCAAACTCTTGTTTGAGCCACTCCTCTTCAATCTTCTGCTCCAGGACTGGTAAATATCACCCTTTACACCAAAAATCTCTCTCTATCTAACCTTCCTCACATCAATCTTCACTAGCCTTGTATGGTTCTTGAGACTGCTTGATTTCTTGTGTGTGTGTCTGCTGATTACCAATAAAATCATCCTGTTTAAACATTTAACTGGAGTCTGACAGTTAGTACTGGTATACATAGGTGAAAAGATCCTGCTTTTACCCTCCTCTCACAGGTTTCCTTTGAGCGATAATTCCCCCAATCTCTAAGGAGACACTGGCACTGCTGGTGGACCTCAAGGTCCACCACCTTTTGGGGTAACAAGTCCTTGGACGTGCTGTTCTCACCATGTGATAAACCAAAGGATTTCGCATTGCTGTGGTCTGGTCCCAAAGCACTCACTGTCAAACAAACTACACCAGCTGCTCACCTTTCACTTCTTTGGATTCCATGGGACTTTTCCCCAAAAGTCTCTCTTTCCAGTCACTAGACAACAGCTTCTCAATGGTGGGCATTACTGGTGTAAAAAAAGTGTTGGGGCACATCATGAAAGTTGTTGTGTGATTTGAAAAGAAAAAGTTTCAGAAATTATTGTGGCTTGAAAGGAAAGAGTTTCAGAAACTACTGTAAACAACGTGCTAATAATACAGAATGACACAAATGATGACCAGCTTGCCTCATGGAGGAGCAATTTCTCAAAGGCTAAGAAGGTCAAGGAAATTAGGAAATTAGTGAATTAATGTTCACAAGGTGATCTTAAGCATACGATTGCCAATATAACTATCACTCTAATATATCACTCTAATATATCTAATATTGTTCCCTCTTTACGACATGCCATACTTGACTAAATGTTTTGTTCATTTTGTTGTAATATGAATATATTCAAGTTATTATACAAGTTTTTGGTATAACCATATTGGTCTGTAGCTCCTATGTACAGACTCAGATAAGGATGGTATAAAAAAATGCATAAGCAACCACCTTCAGAAATAGCTGAATTGAACAATATTCACAAATTCCAATCTATTAACAGAGGTATGAACAAAGATAATGCCTTCATGCCACACTACATATATTAATACAAGAGTCTGCCACTGCACATGTAACAAAAGGAATCCTTTTCTGTTGTTGTTAAAAACAAGTATCTTATACCAAGACTGATTTTATAAAGTCACGTTGTGAGGGTTGATTCACTCTTTGAAACTGAAGGAGGTAGAAAGATGTATAAAATAAGGGTACTGTCTCAAGATGGTGTTATTGAAATGTTACATGAGAAGCAATCAGGGAAAAGATGTTTTTATGGGAAGTGGGGAGTTAAATTCAAGATGAAGATTTGGCCAAATCAGGTTAATATGGTCCCAGACTTAGGATGACAAATGGATTGGTCTATGAATTCTGTGGTGGGGTTCAGAATATAAAACAGTATAGATATTATCTGGAAGCCATAGATGTTATGAAACATGTAATAGGCTCACGGTTTTAACTACTGAATATATAGTTACAGATTTTCGATAATGACATGGATTATGTTTATAACCATATGGACACATTTGGATGTAGGGGTGTTATCAAATATGTAATAGATTTATACTGTTAACTAGTGAAAAGAATAAGTAATTATGTCAATAGTATTTTAAAAAAATGGTAGCATTAGTAGCAGATTATCTAGAAGTATCAATGTTATTTAATAATGTAATGTTCTTTGCTATGCAAATATGCTATAACAATATAATAGAAGAAACATAGAGATATGATGTTAGGTATATTAATAAAGAAAAAATGTATATGTTTTCTCTTTTAGAAAGTATGAATTGGGGAATAGGGAAGAAGAGAAGTTTATATATTCTTTTTTGAGAGGCATGGAACAAGGAGTAGGCTATGCTCCATCTAAAGGAAGGGGAGGTTAGTTCTTTTCTGTTTGCTTTTCTTTCTTTCTTTCTTTCTTTCTTTCTTTCTTTCTTTCTTTCTTTCTTTCTTTCTTTCTTTCTTTCTCTCTCTCTCTCTCTCTCTCTCTCTCTTTCTTTCTTTCCTTTTGTTTCCTCTTTTTTACTTTTGAACTTTTAATTCATATATTTTATGTTTGCTTAGATGTTATTTTTTCTGTTTCTTTTACATATTCATTTATGTCTTTGTAGTGTTTTTACTGTTTATTTTGGAAAAAAAAATGTTTTTCAAAAGAACCTTCTCAGAGAAAGTTTTGAATCCTGGTAAACTAACTTTTGGTAAGCAGATGTACTGCTTTCACACATCAACACTAACTGGCTACTGTAAAGATCTGAAAGACCTGTACTTTATGGAGCCCTATGAAAAGTTAGGGCAAGGGTCATGATTTGCATCTTTCTGGATCCTATTACATTCCATCACACTCCCACAACTGTGTAAATATACTTTATAACCTGAGGTCTTAATTTCACTTAGTACTACATCTGAAGAAGTGGGTTTATGTCCACAAAAGCTCATGCTGAAATGAAAATAAGTTAGACTTAAAGGTGTTCCTCCATTTCTTTTTTTCACTCCCCCGCCCTTCCTCCTTTTTTATACCTTTCACTTGTTCTATCCAATTGCTTGCCAAATTTAGTGCCTTCAGTTTCCATTGTCAGCACCTTCACAAGATACCTCAAGTAGGATGTTTCACAGCCGTACAAGCTGAGAGACTTTAATTAATGCCAAGGACTGAATCCTGGGTCCCCTGAACACAAAGCATGTTCTGCTGCAAAGTTATGACCTCTGTGGACTGAAAGGAAATCTGAAGTTGGGATGAAGCGTAACCCACCCACCCACCCACCCCAAAAAAACCCCTTCCTACCTTCTTTTAAGTTTTTATTGAAATCCAACTTTTCCCGGCTGGAAACTGTAGACTCAAATGCAGAGTTCCTGCAGTCTAATGCTTTGTCCGCTGGAGATGCAGGTTTCTGAAAGAATGTGAGCCACCATCAGTCGTCAGGGACTAATCTTTGAAAAGTCTTCCTTTTGTACAGGATGCATCCCGACATCAGCTGGCACAAGAGTGGCCAACTTGAGATCCCCCAGATGTTGGACTGCAACTCATAGGAGCCTTAGCAAACACAGATAGTGAAGGGTGATGGGAACTGCAATCCATCAATATCTGCCCATCCTGCTCTATTGAATTAACTGCAGATCCATTTAGTGACTCAAGGTATTTGCTTAATAGACAGGAAAGATTCCATCCCTCCCACTTCCAAATGATTTTAAACTTACTAACCACAGAATGCATTAAAATGCTGTGACAGATTGCAGATCAATCATTAAATGAGCATCAGGGAAGAAAGATAGTATTATTATGGTTATGGGTAGATGAAAGTATAGCAATGGGATGATAATAGGGTAGCTGAGGAGAAAAACAAGTGGGCACCTTATGCCTGTTCCTTCTCCTGTTCTGACCCCACCGAAGTGTTCCCGCATGCCTTATCTGCTTACCAATTGATCTGTTGGGGTTGATGCTGAATATCATGTTCATTCAAATTAAAGCTTCTCTCATGGATTGTATAATTGTGGAGATGTGTTTGGGGGGGGGGTACAAGCTGGTTTGTATAAGCAATGGAAATATTAGTATTTGCCAGCTACGCCCTCCTGAGTACTCAGTTAAACACTAGCATAAACTCAAGGACTGGGATGGGATCACTGCAGGATATACAGATTCCATCTTTATTTCCAGATTTTGCATTGGCTTGAGTAGCTGTTTATTTACTGTTTTGGGAGTTCATGGCAGATTGACTCTGCTGGTGTACTGATCACTAAAGAGGATTTGTGACTCTGTTCATTCCTATTGGCTATCAGTAGCATTCATCATATTATTCTTCAGGATAAATTGTCAGAATCTGGGTATGGTGCATATGCAGTCCTGGTTTGGGGGAAAAGAGGGTATAAATAAATATGATGATGGGCCTTTTTATTACAGATGGTCTTTGTATGCTGACCAACTTCAGAAATTCCTGAAGTCTGAAGCCATTGCTCCATGTCTTAATTTCTGGAGCAGCAAAAAGAAAAAGAAAAAGAAAAAGAAAAAGAAAAAGAAAAAGAAAAAGAAAAAGAAAAAGAAAAAGAAAAAGAAAAGAAAAGGTTTGCTCCATCCTCCATACGACATCCCTTCAAGTATTTAAACATAGCAATCACATTGCCTCTTAACTGTCTCTTCTCCAGGTTAAACATATCCAGCTTCCTAAGCCTCTCCTAATAGGGCATGGTTTTCAGGCTTTCTACTATTTTGCTTGCCCTCCTCTGCTCACGTTCAGCTCTGCACTACCTTTCCTGCCAAGAAAACCCTGCGATAGGTTCACCTTGGGGTTGCCATAAGTTAGAAATGACTTGAAGGCATACAACAACAATCATGACTGTGAAAGCGGGTGGAGGGAGAGGTCCATTCCTCACAAAGAAAAACCTCACAAAGTGCTTTTGTCTGATCAGAATTAGACTTTCTCTAAGCCCTTTTTATGTGAAAATTGCATAAAAGGATCCGGAGGTGGGCCACACACTCATATTTGTGGATGCATACGTAGTACCAGAGCAGACCCTATCCTTTGGTGGGTTGAGCCAATTACCAAGACAGCCATGGTTTGTGTATGAAGAATAGGTAGTAGCTTGGTATTAATCTATTATTATGGTATTTTTAAAGTCAGGTGGAGGTACATCTAGAGCTTCTCCTCTGCCTCAGACAGCAAAAAAGGCCTTGGGCTGGCTATAAGTGAGATTATCCTTCTTTGTTACCTCCTTGTCACTGGGGTCTCTCTGAATAAAAAATAAAAAAGGTAAGCAAGAAGGAACCTAAAAGCTTTTTCCCCACCTGTGAGACAGTTTGGGAGTCAGTAACTTCACTCAGTGGCAACGGTGATTTCTGTAGTTTGTCAGAGCCAAGCGTGGTGCTGGTTGTCTCCCCCCGTATAGACACGTAACAGTTCTCGTTCTTCTCTTCCGTTTTAATGGCACAGTTCACCATGTTCCCAGCTCCATTGAGCTCCAGCTGAGGAGAGGCAGGGCTCCTCATGGACATCCTACGGGGCAGATGAGAACAGGAAGATTACCATGAAGATAAAAGAAAATAAAAGTTAGATCAGTCACTCATTCACTTTAGAAAAGTATCATCTTACCACAAGATGGTTACCACACAGGAAAAACTTCATAGCTAATGAGATGGCTTCTTTCTCACTGAAATATTTAGAATGACATTTTCATATTGTTTAATCAAATAAGAACTTTGAAAACCCCCAAAAGCCTACGTATATATTCATGCATACATACAGGTATGCGTATAATGAAGCACTGTTTTCTGAGCTCCAATCTGCCACTAAAAGAAGAGGCATATAATGTAATGATCTACTGTGGTGTAGGGGTTTGAGTACTGGGCTACAACCCTGGAGACCAGTTGGCCTTGAAAACTCATTGTGTGACCTCGGGCTCATCACATACTCTCAGCTCCAGAAAACACCATGGTAAGTACACCTTAGGGTCACTGTAAGTCGGAAATGACTTGAAGGCACACAACAATAATACAACATATAATATAATAAATGGAAGAGCTCAAAGCAAAGAGCGCCCATCATATTATATGCTCAAGATATATGCTCAAGGTCCCTAACAATTCAAGCAACAAGAATTTTAAAAACAAAATATAATAACAGGGTTTGTTTAAAAAAAACCACAACAGGTCAGAGTAAAACAAACCCCGGAAGTCAAATTAAAAAGATGTGCTTTGCAGTTTCCCCACCTGAGAGCTAAAAGGCTTGTAAAAGAATTCCTATTGAACTGAATCAGGTTTACACCCTGGTGACAGCTGTGTACCGGGTATGGTGTATGTGTATGAGAGTTTGTGGATGATTGTTGTAGAGAAAGAGAATATTTAAGAGTGTCTGTGCATGTGTGGTGATCCAGAAGAAAGACAGTCAAGAAGCAAAATGTCTTCAGCTAACCCTGGTAGGCTAGTGTACTGGCTGACAAGGAAGGAGGAAATTGGAAGTTGAAGTGGCTTACAAAAAGAAAGAAGGGGATAGGCTTGGAAGAGAGGACAGAGTAGCATTAGAATTAATTGGGGATTGAGTTGGGCTAACCTTCCTATCAATTCAGAAACATTCATTTTAAAGGAGTTTATTTAGAACTGACTTGAAGAAATTAACTAACTTCTCTTCTGTGAAATGGATATCCTGTAAGATTAGATTTAAAAGACTGGTTTGAAGGGGTTTAATTTTGCTTTCTGGCTGAGATAACCCCTTTGGTTTATAGTCATGGGGGACAGGTTATTTTTCTTCAAACTTTACCAGTTTGCTTTCTCTGAAATTACTATTTTGATGCACAAAGTATGTGTGACTGTGAGTCAATTACTTGGTTTGGTATTTGGGACTCCAAACCAACTCTGTCTTTCATGGGCAACTTCCATGTTCTTTGTGATCACCCACACTTCAACAGTGACTACTTAATCAACAGGCACACCCTACAACATCCATTTTGCAACGATCAATGCTTGCTCATGTCAGCCATTTTTCAGAGACGGCCAAAGCTGCCAAATTTCTAAATGAGCTTGCAGACTCAAAAATGTCGGGGATCCCTGATCAGGAAGAATAGGCACTCCCTTCCCAATGCAAAAGCATGTAGAAAAATGACCAGAATTAGGTGCAAGAGAACACTTCTGGATCCGCTGTGGGAAACACCAACAGAGTAAATGATATATGCATGCATCCCTTTTGCATGACACCATAAACACATTGTATATTATTTTTCTTGCAGAGAAATGAAACCAACATATAGAATATAATGAGCAAATTGACTTTCAGAAGCATCTTCTGTTGGACCTCTCGCCTCTCCCATAACCAACATTAATGCAGTGCCACCACACAGCACCCCCAGACTATACCAAGACAAAATAGGAGCAAAATTATAACAGGTTTAGGGCAAAAGCAGCCATTGCAACTGGCCAAGTGCCACCATCACTGCCACTCGGAGCTCTGGAAAAGCGCAGGGCAGTAACTACATAACAAACAAAGCCTGTCTCAAGCTGTGAATTAATCAAACTGCTGAAAATAAAACCTTCCTCTCAGGAACTTCAGACAAAAGAAATGAAAACAACAGGGCTGGCTGGGTAATGAAAAGCCAGCACACTGAATAGGGGACAAAAGGAAGTGGAACAATAGGGTGTTGGACAAAAGCAATAAAGTAAAGGGAAGTGTGACAGCTGAACAATGGGGCACTGTGCGCGCCAGAGTTTCTGATCTTAGCAGGGCTTTTTTTATCTTAGTTCCCTGCCCTTCTCTGAACAAATCATTGTGCTTTTCAGGCTATTGGGTTTCCTTTGCCACTTGCCTTTTGGCTCCTACAGCCATTCTACTCAGAAACCTGAATATTTCCATTTTCATCCCTGGTACAGTCCTATCCATGCGGCAACCCACTAGAGACTAAATAGATTTATCTCCTGGAGACAAAAGCCATCCATGTGTTGGGGAGGAGCACTGATAAGTGACAGGAACTCAGCCCCCACCCTAATAACAGATGCCAACTGCATTATGTAGTCTTTGGCTCTCACATTAGATGGCAACAAAGCAGGTTCTCTCTGCCATTGGCACGACACTTCCAAAGGAAAAATTCTTTGGTCTCTATTTGCCCTAATTGTTCTACATTGTGCTCAAAGGACTTGGCTGCAGTGTCTAAGCATCATGCCGGGCAATTTTAAATTCCTTTTCGGGGCAAAAGAAGAAAACTTTTGGGAAGAGAAGTATGTGTGTTTTGTGTGTGCCTGACAGAGAGGGAGGGACTGATTCAGTGCATCCCAGAGTACAAAAACTGTATGATCCCTCTCAAGCTCAAATATATATATAAAATGAAGGATAGCAGGTCAGCAAACAAAACTGAATAAATAATAGCTGCCGCTTACTCGTGATGGGCTGGATCCAGATCTAGGCATGTGAAACTGGTCTAGTGCAAACAGACTCACTCCTAGTTCTTCTTCCTAAATTAGCCTCTCCCTATATCAGCCTAAAAATCCTTCACAGAGCATTGTGGGACCCTTCTGAATAGAATAAACTGGGCTGCAGGGAAGTAAAGGGGGCAATTCCTGAAAACTGAGTGGAAGCACCTTCTGGTGAAGTGAAAAGTCCTACCCCCTTCACCAGCACTGAAATGAGTTTCAACTGACACTCTCTTATACATGATATAAGGAGGAAACAACATCTTGTCTTTGGCTCATGCAGCAAAATGTCTTATATCAGTCCTGCTACCAAGGCCTTTGGGATTTTTAGTAGAAGTCTCTTGTTTGGGGCTTGCGGCTTGTCTAGTGAACTATGCAAGAACTCAGCACTCAAGTCCTATTCTACTGGCAGGCCTTAGGATTGGCTAACCTCAGTGTAAACACCCTCAACCTAGTCTTCTCTCCTTGCTATTTAACAGAACAATATTTTCTGCCAGCTATGCTTTTGGGGAGCCAGTATGGTGTAGTTAGGGCTGCCATATCGTAGGGTCTGAGTCTCCAGTTTTCAGAGGAAGGTGTAATTCTCCAGTTTTGGTGGGCTCACCTCCAAGCAAGAAGAAAGCGCTGTGTAAAAATCACCAGCTCACCTAGGAGAGCAGCAGCTTGCTATAGTTTTAAAGGTGTCATTGCTTTGTTGCTGCAACTTGCAAAGATGCTCCAGTAAGGTCTAGGTGTTTACTTACTTACTTACGCACGCCTCCTCTCCCAGTTATCATGGCACAATGATCCACTCATGATCCACTCTGCTCTGCATCCACCTTCTGCCTGGAAGTAAATTGACTACGTTGAATGTTCCTTATCTTGTTTCCCTAAGTTAGTAATAAAGAATAACTCCCGCCTCATTTCACCTTGATCTGGAAACAGCCTCTTTAGCTAAGAGAACTTGCCATAATTTCCAAGCAGGAAAATATGGTCTCTTTGTGTGTGTTTGAATGACAAGCTGTGAACAACTGTCATTGGTACTTAGTGCATCATGTTTAATGACCTCACTAGGAACTGTTCTTAGGTCTCAGGTTTTGGCCCAGGAACCTCAAGGCCTGAGATAATCCTGAACTAGCAACGTTGGAAATAGTGGCTTGAATGTTTGACTAGAACTCTGGAGCAAGCCACCAGAGGCATGTTGCATTCTCTCAGTCTTACAGAAAAGCAATGGCAACCCTCCTTTGAATAAATCTTGCCAAGAAAGCCCCATGACAGGTTTGCCATATGTCAGAGTCTACTTGAAGGCATGTAACAACACTTCAAAAACCAGCTTCTTCAGTTCAGGCCTCAGAACTGACCTCAAAGAGTTTGGGCTGGAGTATGTGTGCCCCATGTCTGGGTTTATTTGTATATATTTACTTCATTTCTATCCTGCCTTTCTCCTGACATGGGACCCAAGGCATCTTACAACAAGGCTAGAACAACAGGAAGATTTCAGTCAGGCCACCTGCATTCTTATGTGTGTAGATGCCTTCAAGTCACCTATTTATTGACTTACGGCAACCCCATGATTTTCCTAGGGTTTTCTTTGGCCAGGAATGCAGTTGGCCCTTCAGACTTGCAGGTTTGACTTTCATAGATTTGATTATTTATGAGTTTCTCCAACCCCTGCCCCTCCATCTCATGCCCCTTTTTTCCAGGGGAATCTTCCCTCTTGGTGGCTCTGATCAAGTCATTTAGCCCTTTAAAAACCTGCCTCTGGTCCTCCTCCTCCTTCACCAGACAAATTGCAGCCCAATTTCTCAGCACCACAAACCCTCTCCCGATGTATCCCGCATAGTCAAGGAAAGAGATGAGCAAGAGAGAAGAAGTATAGGGCCACCATGCTGATCCACCCCCTTTTCCTTCTCCTTTCCCTGACCTGGTTTGGACCATGGGTGCCAACTCTCTTCACCATGCCTCAGTCTTCTTTCTACAGATACACACACACATTTTGATGTTTGTGATTCTTCCACTTTTGTGGGAGTCCTGTGCACCTAACCTCTGAAATATAGCCTACAGCATTTGGTCTTCATTGGCAATCTCCCATCCAAATACTAACCAGGGCTTCCAAGTTCAGATAAGATCTGGTGCCTTCACTGTATTTTAGACTACACCTGCATTCTCAACCTGCTCACAACATGGGTGTAGGTTCTTAACCTTAGCTCTGAGTTTATTCAACAGTGCCACTGAGGATGGAGTATATATGTTCCTGCTATTGAAATGCCAGCAGCTTCCTCTTTATTCTTTTCAGCCCAACTGTTACTAAGGTGGTGTCAGTTCATGGGACAGGGTCAAACTACATATCACAATGAACACACTTTAAAAAAGTGTTCGAGTGGCCACTTACAAGCTGTCAAAAAGGAGGGTATGGATTTGCATTAATATTTGCATAGGCTAATTTAGAAAAACTGTAGTAGCTACATACAATACATCTCAGCATAATGAGAAAGATTGTGGCCAAGACAGCACAGTCTGCTGTCCAGGTGACAACCGTTGGTGGTTAGTTTGAAGGCCTCTGGTTTCCCTTCTTATGTTTCCTTATCTTTAAATTAGGCTTGGACTGGAGAGACCTTCTGACTGAAGATGCCTTCTGTCCCCTGTAAAGTAGGACATATCCTATTGTTTAAATTGGAACTTATTTATTCTGACGAACAAAAACAGCTGTAATGCCTCACTCTGGAAGATGTTTCTGATTCAAACTGGGACCTCTCATTTCCACATATATGTGCACACACACAGACACACATACCACAGCTGCTATTTGCCTCATTTTCTGGCCCAGAGGCATCAACATTAGTTGTTTCAGTTCGGTTATGTATATGGGGAAATTCTCCGTTATGAAAGTCACATAAACTCGGATTCCTGGATCTGTCTCTGGCTATAATTGCAAATTCTCCATGCGTGCCTCTTCCTAGTGTTTGCAAGATACAGGTCTCAAAACCAAAGTTGAGCTTTAGGAGTTAGCCCCTCATATTCTGGATGGAAGAGACGTTGGCAGGGAAACAGCCCACGCCGCAGTAAATCATGTGTGGAGGGCCTGAGACCACTGTTCTCAAGTTATCACACAATCCATTTTACAGAAGAGCTTAAAGAATCTGTAGAAGGTCAGAGCAAGAGAAACGTAAAAAAGGATCTTCAGGGCACCCTGTCATGCAATGATACAATGAGCAGAGATGAAAATGAACTGAGCATAAAGAAACACATGCTTTCGTTCCAGTCCTTATTACTTCAGAAATCCCGTTGAATGCATAACCCTATTATGCTGAGGGGGAAAGAAAGCCATATTCTTGTTGCAGGTCTCGCTCGCTCACTCACTGGTATGTAGCCATGTAAGAGGGTTGCATTGTCATCCAGACAATGGGGGAATCAAGAACAATCAGTTGGTGGTGAGCTGAAAATGTATTCATTTTAAAAGAGCACACAAAGGGAAAGTTCCAATCCTCCAGCGGGTCAGATTCCTATTGTATTTAACCTTTTGGTACCACTGGAAGTTTACTCTCAAAACGGGTCCGTTACTTCAATAGGTGTCTGTTTGAAAAGGGAGTCATTGTATTTTTATTACATGGTTTGCTGAACAAAAAAATGTGTTCAGTTATACTTATTACACGGCTTGCTCTAGTGATGGCCCCATTCCTCATTCTAATAGTTTCAGGTAGTTACCTCAAGGGGAGCACTCTGAACAGCAAACAATGGGAACGGGAACAATTGGTCTGGTACATGGAAACCGTCTTCCTGTAACCGGGGTTTTCTTTTTATGTTTCCTTTTCTTCCACTGGGTGGGAGGGCTAAGCAAAGCTTGAAGTCTTATAATGTGCAAGACAAAGGGAGAAAATACAGCTGAGACCATGAATTCCAGCAAGATTCAAAGAGAAACTGACATTTATGTGGATAATGAAACAACTTAACCAGTACAATAATTAAGACTGCAAAACGTTAAGTTTTGAAATATTATTAAATCATTACTTTGCATTTATACAGCACATGTGCAAAAAAACCCGCTTTGGAATAAGCATTCTTTTTGCAGCCCATTCTCTAGAGTGATCTCTCATTATTGTCATTTCCATTTCACAGATCAGGCAATGCTACTTAAGATTCAGAGACCTGCTGAATATATGAAGGTTCTTTGTTCCATCAGACTATTGGTCCCTGTAGCCCAGGGTTGGGAAACCAATGACCTTCCAGATATTCTGGACTAGAACTTCCACATTTCTGTAACTACTGAACATGCTGGATGGGCCTGATGGGAGCTGTAATGCAAAACATCTGGAGGGCCAAAGGTTCCTCACCCTGATCTAGGCCAATACATTCTGCTCTAACTGGCCACAGATTTCATGCTCAATCTCAGGCTGGGATCTCTGCCAGCTCCGCAACTTAAGAATCTCAGAACTGTAGGTGTCAACATTCAAACCTGAGGCTTTCTCCACACAAAGTATGTGTGCACTGTCCCAAAAATATTTAATTATTTTATCAAAATATGTATATCCCACCCTATATCATGGAATCTCAGTACAGGATACAATAAAGTCAATTTAACCAAGTTATATCAATTCCACACAACAACAACAAAAATAAGTACAGTAAAACCTATTAAAGAATTTAACAAGTTAAAACAAAACAGTTTTAAACCACACATATGGGAAGATTTGGAAGAAATCGTCTAGTCCCCAAAGGTTTTCGTAAAAAGCTATGCTTTCACTTGGTACCAAAATGGCTCCAATGTTAGCACCAAGCAAGCCTTGAAGGGGAGAGTATGCCACAACCAGACAGAAGAATATAATCTCAACTAAAAGGAGATTTATATCCAGGTATCCCATCTTTGACTTGAGTACCCTATCCATTGAATAATGATAACTTTGGAAAGAAAAGCACATTGTTTCCTTGCCATTAGAAAATAAGGAGCAATTCCATGAGGACAGAGCTGCATTCTGAAGTAACTGACTTTCAGCATGGATTAAAACCATATTCAGTGGCCACACTGTTAATTTTACTTGAATTTGGGGCTGTCTGGATAAAATTATCAGATACTTTTCAGATACTTATCATATAATTATGAGATACAAAATTATCAGATATTATCAGAAAATCTGATACGATAGTGACAAATTACATTTTGATAAATTATTTGATAAATAAACATCAGAAGCAGCCCAGAGTTAACTCTGAAAATATTCTATTGGCCACTTCTTCAGTCAGGATGTGGGAGCAAATCAGAATACTAGAGGTTTTACTCCTTGATAACAGCTCTTTACAGAGAGATCATCCCATGCTTTCCTGAAAGGATAACACTATCACTGTTCTAAACTTGGGTTCCCAAGCTAACTGTCCAAGGCCCTGAGATTTCAGGGTCAAGACCTAGGGATGAGCCCTCCCATGATGTCACAGGGTTTAGGTCCTGGTAAGGTGATGTTAGAATTGGCAGCCTCTGGTGATGCTATTATACATGATAAATGAAGCATCAACCACAGCTATGCAGCTTATACAATTCAAATAAAAAACACCAAGTTTAAGTAATAAGGAAAATATATGCACAGACCCTTTTCAAGGCAACACTTGTACCCCAAGATTCTCCCCCCTCCCACCCTGAGAACAGGAGAGGAAGCTCCAGAATCTGAGACCTGGCAACCCTAATATAAATCTAACGCATAACACATTGCTGGGGTCTTTACCTCAAAGAACCTCGTCCTCAAAGGTGGATATACACATCTGTTTGAAATAACCATTGAGAATAATCAAAGCTGGGTCAATTCATCTCTAAGCCCCCAAAATGAAATCTTGTGAAGGCGCCAGGCTCTCTCAACACTGCCTGTGAAACTTTTTTCTCCCTCCATTGTTATTTTTTTGTGGCATACATCCTGCTATTCTCCCTCTGTGCACTGCCACCCTTCCTGGCTAAAACCTAAGTCCTCTCCTGTTTTTTTCTGAAGAGGTGGCTCCAGTGCCAGCAGCAAAAAATAGTCACCCTTGGACTGGTACCATGCAAAAATGTAAAGACCTGAAATCAGAAAATGATATCTTTTTGAGCAGAGTATGAAACAATTTAAGCTGGAGCTACATAGGAGTTTCTAAATGAAAGAAAGAAGATGGCTGCAACTGAGCATTTTGATCCAGGAAGTCCAGCTATTCAGTTCTGATAGTTTCAGACGGGCAAGTGATAGAGTCAGATAAAACATTCCCAATGAGCAGTTACTCTCATCTTTTAGAGGAAGATGTTTTGACAGAATTATTTCTAAAAGAAAACTGCATTATATAGATCATAATGGATTTTATGTATTTCAGACAGCCTGAAACGCTGTTAAGACAACAAACACAAATATGTAAATTTCAACCTACAGAAATATTAAAGGCTTCAGGAAAATCAAAGGATAGTATCCATAGTTTTTATACTGACTTGAAGAAAGAGAAGCTCAATGACTAAATTCCTATTCTGAAATAATCTGTCTCATTTCTTCCCAGTACATCTGGAGAAGTAGCCATACTGGTCCACTTCCTCCTTCTGCTCCTGAGGGGTGTACTTGACCACAACTGAGGTATCAGTTTGAGTTAAAATATACTGGGAAGGAGAGACATTTTCCTTTTAGTGCTCCAACTGAACACAGATTAGTATGTCCTACTCTGTCCATGCTAGAATCAAAATGTTTGGTTCCAGCCTGACTTATTTTGGCCCAGAACCGGACTTCTCTGGCTCAAGAGGCAAAAGGATCACTGCAACATGAAATTAAAGTCATTCAGAAACTGTAACATGCCTTCTGCTAATTTTTTGCAACTGAGACAGGAAAAACCAAGTTATGCGACAAATTGCACACATGGCTTACTAAAGAATGTATGGCCCTCTTAAGTCCAGAGGTTATTTCTTCAATAACAACAGAAGAATCTTTGCCAGGTAATAATGGCTGGTTCCTTTCTTAAATTCCAGTGCATTCTGTTGCATTTATTTAACATGCATGTATTTTTATCTAGAAACTGTCCTTTCCATCAATATTCTCCAACATAGCTAGATGACATATTAAAATCACAGAAAAATCATATTTTTTTTTAAAAAAAACCCAAATACTCAATTAAATCAGCGGCCATAACAACCAGAGCAATAGAATCAAAAGGTAAAAGTAATGAAAGCAATCTAAAAGTTCTTCAGAATGTAGGCAACTTTGCCTGGCATTAAAAATCAAAGAAAAGAGCAAGGTAAATGTTACTTGTTTGGCATCACTGTAGAGAAGACTCTGTTCTGTGTATTTCAAATGACAGCTGGCGTATAGAACCTTCAATATACCAAACATTATTTTATTTCCCCTTCCTGTTTGTGTTTCAAATCATTTGTCATCCCCACAAATGGGTATTAGATCACTAGCAAACATTTGGTGGAAATTTAGTTCTCAATATCTACAGCTGAAATAAAAGTCTGTAGGAAATGTACTGATTTGCAAGGTATCAGATTTCTAGTATGGCAAACCAGAAACAAACACTACTGAGGCTGAGCAATCACTTTGTTTCTCTTTTCCAGGCTTGAGGTAAGGATATAAAGGAAGACATGGGGCAGACTAACAGTGCTGTTTGCTTGCCTCTTTTGCATCACTGGCAACTGTTTTGCCATAGAACCTGTAGGAAAAGGAAAAAGCAAGTGTAGGAAACTATAGCAGGGCAGTGTGCAAAGAACCTGGACCAAGTCCTTCCCTGAAACAGTGCCTCTTTCTCCCAAAGTAAATAAACTGCTGAAGACAATGGTCCTTTCCACAGGAGCCTCCCATCCCGGCATGGGGATGGGAGAGCGCTGAGATTGCAACGAAGCTTCTGCATGATGTTGTCGTGGTCCCATCTTCTCCCGTTGCCAGGCAGTGCGATCACGGATTAAATCATTGATGGGTTTTCCCTATCAGTGATCCATGATCATGTGACCATCCTGTACTTATCTGGCCTGTGGAAGCGCTTCCTGCCCCAGCACAGCCTGGTTGAGCTGCAGAAGGAAGAGGTGTGTCCATTGCGCTTCCTTTGGCAGGGAGCCAGCCGGTGTGGGGGAGAATGTTTGCGTCCATGCTTTTATCCTGGCAAAGCCGCTGCTGGGAGGACTCTGGGATGATGCAGGAGACAGTTAAGGTGCAGAAAGGACCAACGTCACAATAGCTTAGATATCAGTGATGAGAGAATCCTGCTACCATCTTTCTAGGAATTAGTCTGGGAGCTGGGGAGAAATGCTTCCTCTTTGTATCGATTTTGCTAGAGGCCTTGCTTTTCAACCAATAGAAGGCACTGATTTCATGTACTACAGTACTGGTAATCCCAATTAGTGTAGACTGATCAGATCAATTGTTGAATACTGAGTCAACACATATAAAATCTCACGGAGTAAATGGGTCTATTCTAGTTGTGACTACCAATAAGTGTCAAGGAGAATGGTGGACTAGATGGACCTCTGGTTTGATGCACCATATTTTTTTTTAAAAGTTCTTACATAGGCACTTCCCATAAGCTGGGAAATTATAGCACTGTTTTAAGTTGAATATCACAGAGTTTGTTTCAGTAACACATTTCTAACTTTGTTGATGCCTCATCTGTTACACATAAATAACTATCGCACATTTGGGACTAAAAAATGAGCAATTCAGCTTCATTTTTTGTGCAGGAAACTTTTATATTTTATTATATTTTATTTATATCCTACCTTTTCTCAATATGGAACCCAAAACACCAATATCCTGCACAACATGGAACCATCAAAACGACATTGCCTTTTGCTCCCTCTCTAAATGAAAGAATATTGAAGTTTCTCCATGTACCAATTGCCATCACTCAGCATATTACTAATGTTCTATGAAAAAGAAAATACTGCTCTCATAAGAACGGTGTACACAGATAACACCTAAAGAGCCTAAGATAGTATACAAGCAGAGAATATTGAGAATAAACAAAATAAATGCAAATTGTTGAATGCTCATAGCAAAATACTGTCCTAAACTGGGAGGATCAAGTAAATGGTTAGATCAAAGCATTTTTATTTAATTAATTTGCTTAAGCATGTCCAGACAAACATTCAAAATGTACTTTTTGCCCTTTTGTGTTTTCTTATTTCTGGTGACCTAGACAATTTATAATTCAAGACACATTTTACTCATTATCAAAACATATTTTAAAAATTCAGGAGTGGAACCAATTTAAAAATAAATCTCTAAAGAAGAGAGAAAGGATTTTTTTTAGAATTAGAAACAAAGTAAAGCATCTGAAGATTTTAAAACTCATTTACTCTTCAGAAACAATATTCAAATGTTTAATATGATGGATAAAGATGAATCAGATAATTTGAGGAGAAACACAATTCAGATACACTGTCAGTTTCATCAATAAAATAAACTTTTTGTTTGCGAGAGATTTCAGGATTTTGGAATTTGTTTATATATTATAAACAATTAACTTTGCATTCTCCAGACAGAAATTCCTCCAAACAAGTCACACTGATTTTAACAAGAATCTTTGGATTAAGCAGTGTGAAGAGCCAAAAAGGTCTGCCACAGGGAATAAACCTTTGAAATATACAAGGTATCACTAAAACCTCTTTAACTCCATAATTGTGAATTTTAATAACACCAAATTTAATACAAAAGCAGACTGCATAGTCCCCACTTTTTAAGTGAGGGTTTATTCTAATAAGGCGTATAATAAAAATCTTTTGCTCTACAGAAAACCCATCTGGGTTTTGTGATTGTTTTTTCTTCAGTTTTTATAGACACTTAGAAAGACCACTAATTCAGAAACAATTCAGATCTTCAGTTAATATACTAATGAGTATGATGACACCTAGGGGCCTAAATATCCTAAAGCTACCAGATCCTGTCTGACCTTTGGCAGCTAAGCAGAGTCAGCCCAGGTTAGTACTTGCCACAGACACACACACACATTGCATCCATTGACTACAATGGGATACAATGCTTCATGGTGGTTGGTGTTTTTTTTCAGTTTAACCCAGGAGTTCCTGGACTGAAACCTTTGCATATATGGTGAACGCACTGTATTTACAGTTCACATCTATAGTTACATCATGCCTGAGCGTTGTTGTTTTTTAAAGCCAAGAGAAAAATACTGAACACTTCAAAAAATTTGCTTTTTGAATGTTTTTCTTCTCCTGGGTCACCACACATAAATAGATGTTCTTAAACACATTCTCTTTCTCTCCAGTGATCATCCACAAGCATTCTTTCTCATTCATATACACCCTACTCTGGTCACAGTTGTTACCAAACTGCAAGCTAGTAAACTAATAATCATAAGAGTTATTTATTTATTCCCGGAAATCTCACTAGAGTTACTTACTAGAACACGGCTGTAGTCATTCTTAAGCTTAAAAATATGTTCAAAATAACATAAATTCTGCAGAAATAAAAGTCAGAATTTTATGAGCAGAACACATAATGGTAGCAGCTTTGCCTATATTTACCCTTTCACTATGGAAGTACATTGCATGAAAACTTTCTTTTCAAAGCCATTGGGAAATTTTGGCCAGTTCCAAAAGCTTCTACAAGACTTTTGGCCTGGACCTGTTTTTAGGAAAGAGTCATAATGAATTCTTAAAACCTTTATTGATTACTAGTCCATTTTGGGGGCACTAAATTGCTAGAGCTTACATTTAAGCACATTCATGACCTGGAACTGGAGTCTCTGAAGGATCATACTCATGCACTATGATTGTGAAGTTTATTTTCAGGGCCTTAAAGCTTAGAAATTTGCTTTTAAAATATAAAAATAAAGCTGAGCAGGTTGCTATCCAATTTTACAACTAATTCCATATTTTACAGTTGTAGAACTGCAATAATGGGAATACTTCTGGTCTAATTGCAGATGAAAATTATTTCAAGCAACATGGACCTAAAAATAGAAATGGAAAGAAATGAACTCTGAACTTGCCAAAGTGGCAGTTTCTGCCCAAACCCAAGTCATTGTTACCCACTCCTTCCCTTCTATTGATATTGCCACTGCTATTTGCTGAGTGACAGGGATTGTCCTCTGGCTGTCTTGCCTTCATGGCTAATCGCACCAAATCATAAAATGAAACTGTACATTCTGGTATGCTGACAATACCAGCTATACTCACAAGCTTTCCTTCCACATTATGTTCTGAGTTCCTTCTTTGTTGCTAGTGTCTGTTGCTAGTGCTACATCATGGGGCAGTCCATGAAAAGAGATACAGAGAAACAGGCCAGGAAATAGACTCAGGCAGACTATGCACTAGAGACAGGCTGGGTCCCATAAGTTTATCCATCACTTGATAATGCAAAACAGGGAATTTTCAGTTGAATGTGTGAACTGATACAATTGCAAAGCATTGTGATGCAACAGTAAAGGTCTGTCTGTAGTGTTTGATCTGTGATGGCTCATTCACACATGCAAATCATCACCAGCTGCTGCAGTCATTGAGGGACCAATGGCAAGAAGGAAGAAGTTATAGCAGCTCCAAGACAAGCAAGAGAAAGTTTGGTTTCCAAATGGGAAAAAAAAATGAAATGTTCATGTTATTTACAAAGCATCAAGGGGGTTCTGCAACAAAAGGTCACAATTTATCATTCCATAATAGCAGTGGTTTTTGTTCAGAGTTCCAGTCAACCAGACATGTCTGCTGCTCCAACCTAACCTGTAACAAATTCAAGCAGGATGCTTTACTTCCCTCATTTTGCACTTTTCTTTTAAAAATGTGACACTCAACATAGTGTAGCTACTGTGCAACCTTTATTATCACCAGACTATGTGCTCCCTTGGTGGGAGGGGGGATTACTGAAGTGTCAGTTGTCAGATATATATGTGTGTGTGGATGGAACCTATCACAGAGTGTTCTAGGTCTGAGAGTGTGTGACGCACCCAAGGTCACCCAGTGGAGTCTCAGTAGGTTGGAACAACTTGGAGGCAAAGAATAACAACAACAACAATTATCTTTCCAGATGACAACTCCCAGATTCCTCCAGCCAGCATGGATAGCCACTGGCCCTGCTGGTTGGACAATTGTGGGAGTTATGGTCCAAAGAAATCATTTTTCCAAATTCTAGTTTTGAGTTATGTGTTGGCTAGATTTTTTTTAAAAAAAAAATAGATATCTATCAGTTCGTATTTCTGCAAATCTTGGTGTTTGTCTGCATGTGCTCATGTGGGAATGGTGTCATTTTGGCTACACAGGCAACAGCACTGAGCTCTATCCAGTTTGCTGTTTGTTCATGGACCTGCATTGATTGCAATCAGAATCAGTTTCTTGAATGCAACAGGCTCTCTGATTAAGTGCAGAGATTACTCACACACACCAGCTAACATTGTGTGGAAACTGCTAATCTGCAAATAACTTACAATTTATATAACTATTTACATTTATTTTATTTGTTTACTTGGAAAAATTCTGAAGCAACACAGGAAAAATCTACCTCATCTCAATCTATTTGGTAAAACCTATATAACTATGAACAGTATGAGTTACCCCCATTTACAGACACACAGAGATGTGAATGCACACACCTTCATATGCAGAGTCATTTCTCTGAAATATATATTAACCAATAGATAAATAAGAGGAAAACAATAAGGAGGTAAACAGTCACTTAAAGTTGGCAGTATTATATTTTAATTTCTGATATGATTATTTTAGGAGAGCCAGCAAGGTATAGTGATCTGAATATGACTCCATGAGAGAGAAAGGCAGGGTGACTGGCTGATTTTGGGCAAGTCACACTCTCTCAGTCTTTGAGGAAGGCATTGCCAAACCTCCCCTGAATAAATATTGGCAAGAGAAGTCCATCATAGGGTCTCCCTAAGTTGGGGGTCAACCTGAAAGAACATAACAGCAAATGATATTTTAAATGAATGTTACCATATTTGAAATTTTACAACAGCAATTTTTATTTTGATTAGGGCAGCTGTGTAAATCTAACCAAGAGTCTTATGGCCCCTTAAAGTCTAAAAAGTTTTATGATAAGCCTTTGTGGATTCCAGCTCACTTCAAGAATTCTTGAAGGTGCTATATGACTCTGTATCAATTTTTATGAGCACTGGACTGATACAAAAACAATTTGGAGTCAGAAGTCCTTGGTGATTCACTTCAAATCTCCCACAGATCTACCAGTAGACCTTGATCTGCCTTCCTCCCATCCCTACTCTGTAACAAGCCAGCACAACTAGTGACTTTCCTGCATCTTAACAAACCTTGTCTTTGATGCTCTCCTGGGACAGCAGAACGTTTTTATCTGGTAAACCATGCATGATTTGGTGGGACACAAATTATGAAGGCCTGTTCTTCTTTTCATGTTGGTTCCATGAAAGAAGACTCTTAGAAAAGGTTGAGTCAATGTATCTTTTATTTTACTGAGACCATCTGGGTTGCTTAAAGAGGCTGTGCAAACATTTAGTGTTCTACAAAGTTCTCAACCAAGGATGGAGAACTACTTGTTATGACACTCTTGGAAAGCAAACAGATAAACGACTAATGCTGCTAGATTTCCTTTGCCATTTTGTCCCTCAAAGATTTGAAGTAGCCAAACTACCATTTCATATATATGTAATCACAAATTTGGGTTTGCCACTGAGTATACAGTTAACAAGGAGCTGTAGCCAAGTCTGGCTCCATGAAAAGTATACTACAATGACACCTGCATTTGTCTCATTCATACAGTACACCTTTAGATGCACACTTAAAAAAATGTAAAAATGCATGAAGAACTCTAACACAACAAAGTTGTATCTATTCCACATACCTGCTTAAAGTCCTGGGCCCCTTCCGCACTACACCATTATAGCACTATGATTCCACTTTAACTGTTGTGGTGCCAGCGATTAGAATCCTGGGATTTGTAGTTTGTGGAGGGATATTTAGAAATTCTCAGCCAGATAACTCAGTTCCCCATAGGTTGGAGCCACAGCAGTTAAAGTGGAAGCACAGATCTGTAACTGTATAGTGTGGAAGGGCCTTTCCTTTCTGGATTATTGATTACCTATGAAATTTGAAATTGAGAAAAAGAAAAAAAGAGAGAAAATGAAAATGAAAAAGAAAGCATCTCATTTTCATAGAAAGGTATGTTATTTTGCCCCTTCAAAAAGTCCCTCCTACATACCCACCCAGCCCTTTCCAGCCTAACACTTTCAAGCTTTAGAACCAAAAAGGTGTTGTGCCCTTTCACACTGCATCTCACCAGGATAGGTTGTGATATGGTGAGAGGAAGGACTTGTCTTTTGCTAATACTGAGGCGTCACTTAGATTATTTAGTGCTAATCCAAGGGACATTTTCACATATAAGACTAAAATTTAAATGTTACTTGGTTGCTTTGTAATGCAAATTGAAAGTCTTTGTTCGCCAAGAAGCATAGGAGCCAGCTCAATAGCTCTGGCATAGCCATGGAATCTGATGGCTCCAAAACCAAGGGAACAGTGAATCCGCTCTGAGCTTCAGTTGAAAGATCAAAGGAGATACCCTAGGTGCTGCATTCTGTCCCCAAGAGATTTAGCAGCTTGGATAGCACCTGTACATTTCAGACTAAATCCCAGAATGGCCTCACTGCTCCACTTGCATCAGAGCAACCAGCTTTCATCACAGCAGAAGGAAAAAAGGAGTAAGTTTACTTTGGTGACTCTTTGTTGCTGCTGTGTGCCTTCAAATGGCTTCTGACATTTGGCAACCTTAAGGTAAACCTATATATGGCGTAAATAGCCTAAAGTGACCAGATTCTGTCTGATCTTGGAAGCTAAACAGGGTCAGCCTTAGTTAATACTTGGGTGAGAGACTGCCAATGAATACCTGATGCTGTAGGCTATATTTCAGAGGACGGAACTGGCAAAAACCACCTCTGAATGTTCCCTGCCTAAGAAAACCCTAGGAAATTCATGAGGTCTTTCATAAGTTGACAGGTGACTTGAAGCCACATACACACATGCATATTTTGTTGGAAGTCACCTTGGGTCCCACTCCTGGAGAAAAGCAGCATAAAATATAATAAATGAATGAATGAATAAATAATTAATATTTAATCTTCATTGTTCATAAAACCGCAGGATGCTGCTTGAGCCTGTTCTGATGCCTGTCTTGCAGTATCCTAATTCACATGAACCTTTAAAGTGATCCTATCATGGGATTTTCTTGGCAGAATTTGTTCAAAGGGGTTTGCCCTTGCCTTCCTCTGAGGCTGAGAGAGTATGACTTGCCCACGGTCACCTGGTGGGTTTTCATAACTGAGTAGGGATTCAAACTCTGGTTTCCCAATGCCCTAGTCTAACACTCAAACCAGTACACCAGATTGTAATTATGAGGGCAGGAAATTGTTTTGTCGTTCTTTTACTTGTAAAATCCCACGTACAGCGATGGTGCTTCACAGATGATGCCGATGATGATGATGATGATGATGATACATCATGAATACCACCACAAGACCCAAAATCAAAACATTTAAAACATCCCATTACCCTCACTGCCTAGGACTCAAGCATAATCTTTTGTGGCCTGGTACAAACTTGAAACACAGGCCCCCTTCCCACATCAACATATCATCCTTCCTTTAAAGAGAGATGAAGAATACATACAAACTCATGAGCCATAAAAACGTTTCTCATAATTGTGAATTTACTATTACATATTATGCCTTTCTGAAAAATGGCCTCCATTGCTACTTTTGCTTAATAATAACATTCAGCTGACTTACTTACTTTTTGGTTATTAATAAAGGGATTTTCTTGTCAATGTCTTTTTATAGTAATGAAATAATGTGGCTGCAAACACTGGCCAATTAATTTTAAAGCCTTATTTTTCTGGGCTTTTCGTTGCACAAAACATCATTTACCCACCCAAGATCAACTCATCTTTCAGGTTCATATTCAATAGGCAAGATAGCTAGATAGTATATCTATTTTGCGTCACTGTTGAATCCTCCATTTTTTTAAATGAATGCTGGCATCCTGACACTTCTTTCAGCTTCTGCCAGCTTCTGCGCACTAGCAGTGTGCAAATAATCCATAAGACTATGCCTGCTTCACTGAAAATACACTGCAGTGGTTTCTTCAAAAAATTCAGTGTACAGTAGTTGTTTCTTGTAAACCTCATTTAATATAATAAATGAGATTAGTTCACATTCTTTTTCAAAAGTAGCCTTAAAGAGTTTTATTCCTTCAGGTGCTGCACTTCATAAGAAATATTCTCAGAACATTCAGTAGAATACTTGTAAAACAGACATTTAGAAGCTTCTTCTAGTTCCTCATATTCTAATGTCATATATTTTGGCACTGAAAGGTTTGTAAAGCAAACGTTTTGGTCACTTGGGACTATTAATCTGAATAGTCATCCAAACTGTAACTGTGAGTGATTAGACACTTAATGTGGAACTACAATCCTGACAGAATGAGCAGCAACACCTCTTTCCACTGTCTTAGTGTTTTGCTTTGCACCTCCCATCAAGTCTTCCTTCTTCTTGAACATACACAAAGAATTTTTGGCCATGTCAAATAGGGGACAACAAATCTCTCTGTCCCTTAGTCTCATAGGTTTCTTAATTCCCTAATCCTAATTTCCCTATTCTTGAGAAGTGCTTCAGGCTAGGGCTGAACAAGGAGGCTAAGCAGTTTAGAGTAGCGTTTGAGATTGCTTTAAACCTACCTCTGATTTACTCTAACAAATCTTACGAGATCTGGACAATAGATGCCTGGAGACAAGGAAAGAAATTTCCATAAATAACCTTGGGTGCGACCTACAATTCTTTCCTCATAGTAATTGGGAGTACCGGCTGGACCGTACCTCTCTAAATCTCTAGGCCCATTCCTCATGGCATCCCTGTCGCCACTACAAACAACAGCCATGCAAATGTGATGATATTGTCCAAAAATGCAAAGAAATCCAACGTGTTTTAAGCACTTACTCTTGATGAAAGGCGTATCTACACAATAATTTAAGTGTATGCCTGTCTGTCTAACTACACAAATCCAGATGGTTGATCACAGAGTCACCAGACTTGTTGTATTAAATAATGTGTCCAAAATGAAGTCTGCATGAAGGTTTTGGACCCAGTCCATCAACTACTTCAGATATATCTTGAACAAAAATGTTGGGTTTCTGCATTTTTAGCCCTGGAATACTGTATTTGTTAATGAACTGATTTTGACCAAACCTCAATTTTTTAAGTGAAATTGGTAGTCTGATCCATTTTGAGCAGTCTTGGTGTGAAACAAACTTTATAAATTGCAGGTGCTACTAACGAAATATTTGTTTCATTCAAACCATAGGCAAAATTACTAGCATCAACTCAAGCAATGCTTGGTAAAATTTCTAGTCATTTATATGTCAATATGGCTTAAGAAGCTTCATGTAAAGCAAGTCCTAAAGAAAGACACAGTAGAAAGACACCTTCTACGCTGTGCCTATTTAGCATCTTTTTTGCTTATTGTCATTTTGGAAATAATTGTGCAATGGTACTGTGTTTCTCCTCCATTTGTTAACAGACTGTTGCCACTTTATGCCAGCCTGAGATATAATTTTATTATTGCCATGTATCCACCCTGAGGAATGTCCCTTTCCTTTAGTGCCTTAGAAATCACAAGAAAGAGTACCAGGCTTTCAGTGGAAAAGAATTTCCTTTTATCGCAGAGCAATAAAACTGAGAAAGTTTCAAGAGAGGAAACTTTGCCTCTGCATTGTTTGCAGGCTTTCAATTACACAAGACCCACCCTAATGTTTAGGAAAGAATGGCATTTGTTTTGTTCCACGACTCTGGACAACAGACAAGAGGCTCTTTGTGTCTCCCGGACTCCTGAGGCACCTGTTCCCAAACCACTCCATTCCTCACAGTGCGCCCTTATTTATCCCTGTCTGTCCCCGCTGCTTGTTCTCTCCAGCAAAACAGCTTTGGCAGCTCTTCCTACACCTGCCTTGATCTGGCACTACATTCGAAGCAGAGGCTTTGGGCAAAGCACAGTTGCTTTGCAAGCAACATAGCTATGCTTATGTCACACATTTGTTATGGAGAGCACATGGCACCCGGGTACAGAACAGAAAGGGAGCTGTGAGAGCAAGTGGGAGACACTCAGTGCTGTCTGGCAAATTGGCGCTTAACTGAGAAACCCTGAAAGATACACAGCTGCCACAGACAAAAAGAGTGCTGCAGCCAAGGGAGCACATACTCTTCAACCCAGATAGCACAGACTCAGAGACCCTTATCATGAAAATTCTTTCTTTTAACTTCGAGGTGAATTTGTGAAACCCTATCTCCCAATTTTGGAGGTTTGTGATGTTTTTTACTGTCATTGAAACTGTCATTCTGTTTTTCTACTTGAAACAGATAGAACACAGCTCTTCTGAGAGCAACCCAGCAGCACTTGGGTATTCTTATTTTAATATCTGAGGGGTTGTGTGCACCATTATTTGGAGGCAAAGATAGGAGCAAAAACTGGGAAACATTTACCAAGATAAGGAAACAATGAGACTGGCTCTCAAGATGCCCTCCAAGCATCTTAATCCATTGGAATCAATCAAATGTTTCTCAGTCCAGTCTGTGGTCCTACTCAACAAAGTAAAAAAATCTGTCAAGATGGCATACTAAAGGGTTCTATCCTGTTCCCCATGCTATTAAGTATGTATATGAAGCCATTCAGTGAGATCATTAGAAATTAATCAAAGACTTGTGTACCTTGGGTCAGTCAATTAGAATGGTGACTGTATCAAGAAATAAAAAAAAGACTAGGGCCCTTTCCGCACGGCATTTGCCATGCAAAAGGGCCCCTCGAGCATCGTGCGATTGTGAGGACAATCGTGCGATGCTCCGGGGTAGGGCAGGTGCTGTTCGCACACTTTTTCATTTTCGGCTTTCAGCCGAAAATGGTGCGCGATTGCGCATTGCTCCAGGGCCCCGCGTGCACTTGCCGTGCATGCGGAGCCTCCGGAGCCATGGCGGTCGCACTTCCTGCCCCAGTGCAGCCTGGGAAACTCCCAGGCTGCGCTGTGGAAGGAAGAGGCAGGGCTCTTGCACTACCTGCTCGGGAGCAGGCAGCTCGTGCAGAGCTGAAGCAGTGGGGATGCGAGAGCCTCTTGCTGGAGGCTGCTTGCGCGATCCCCACACCCCAGTGCTGAAAAAAGGTAAGGTGCAGAAAGGGCCTAAGATTCCCTGTTTTTGAATCTTGCTTCTACCTCAACTAGGCCAGGGTCTCTCAGTCCTCTATTTGCCACAGTGGAATAATAATATTGACTTCACAGAAGTGGGGAGCAGAAGTAGATCAGGTTCTACTGCAAACCTCTGAGTGATTTGTAACAGATCTGCAAGGGTTTCTCACTCACACTGGCCTAACAGAAACAAGTAAAAAATGTAACTTGATACTTAAATAATTTCTATGTGATGGCATGCCTTCTATCAGTCTATAAAGGATTTAGAGATAAAATCCCATATCTGTATGAACTGAGTTGTAGTTCTGTATATGCAAGTCCTTCTAGTCTAAGGCTCAAAACTGTAGTTCCTAATAAGCTTCTTCCCCTTAACCAGCATTGTACACATATCTTCTCTTTCCCAGCCTCTATTTTGTACACAGTTCTGGTTGGTGGACCTTGTGGACTTGGTCAAAATACTGTTGATTCCAAAAAAAAAAAAAAATAGGAATCATCTCTGATTTACAGTACAAAATTATGCCTGTTTACTCACAAGTCTTACTGAATTCAGCAAGGATGCTGCACATTTTTGAACTTCAGTTATCAGAACCTCCAGCCAACACGCTGAGTAAGAATTCCAGGGGTTCCGGTCCAAAAAGTAACTTGTGCATGTTCTGATTTAATGTGGTCCCTTCCAACTCTAAGATTCTATAACTCTCTGATTCTTCAGGTGATAATATTATGAAATACTTGCCTTAAAAAGTCTAGTTTTGTGTGAATTCTACAATAAAGCATAATTCTGGGGGAGTAAAATATCCCATCTGCCTGCATGATGCATCAAGGGTGGGTAGCTGTCCAGAGACCAGTTTCCTGCCACTGGGAAAATCTTGGGTTATATGGACTGCCCAAAATGCTAAAACTCAAAACAAAAAAAACCCCACACCTGGTTTTGAAAAGAGGTAGTTGTAGAGGATACAGAGATGCTCTGCAATGTTCTTTAAAGCTGAATCCCTGCATAGACCCCCGGCGCCCACTTTTCCCATCCATGCTTTATATCACCACATATCCCAAGATTAGGGGAATCAAGAAAACCTGAATTTGCCAGATGTCACTCTCAGCCCCTACTAATCTCTAGAGATTGGCATTAATACTGAGGTTGTAACTCCCAGAATAAGTTATTTATTTTGTACTTATTCATTCAATTTTTTTTTTAGTCAATCCTCCTCCTCTAATGAATTTGGGGCAGTGTAGTTATCCTTCCATTTTTATCCTTACAACAACCCAGTAAAGCAGGGCTTTCCAAATGGTGTGTCACAACAGGTTAGTGTGTTGACTGAAGTGTGTAGGTGTGTTGCCTCTCCTGGCTGAGAGAGATTCCCCCCACCTGGGCCTCTCTCCTCCTCCTGCTGCTGCTGCTGCTGCTGCTGCTGCCGCTGCCACCACAGCAGCGGGCCAGGATCGGGTAGGGAGGCTGCCTTTCCCACTGCTGCTGCCCTCACCAGGGTCTTTCTTTGGTGAGGGCAACAGCAGCAAGCCAAGATCAGGTTGGGGGGCTGTTTTCCCACTGTTTAACTCTGGTTTGCTAGTAAAACTGAATTACTGTGTCGTGAAATGATGCATGTCCAAAAAGTGCATCACCAATATGAAAAGTTTGGAAAGCTCTGCTGTAAAGTAAGTTAGGCTGTGTGCTGCTGATTAGCACATAGCTGAGTAGGAATTCAGTTCTGATCTCCCTAGTCTTAAATTCATGTGCTTTCACTTATTCTGAAGCAAAGAGACCTTATCCAGCAGTTTCTTTTACTTTTTGTGTCTTAGTCTCAATTCTGTGATGCTATGCAGAATAGGAAAGGTTTAACATGGATTCATTTTTGTGGTTAAAATTTGCAGCCAACCTGATTAATATATCCGCAAGGGCACAGTGAGATAATGCAGGATGTTGTACCAATGTATCATAGTGAGTCAGTACCACTACACAGTCAAGAAAAGATTCTGTTTCAGGAGGAGTGGAACTGTATAAATCTATTATGAAAATTAGAAAAATGAACAACTGGGGAAAGCTTATCCACACACCACACCTAAGTCCACATTTTTTTCCTGCCAGGAATCCACAAAGGTACATGTTTATATTTGCAAATAAATCACACATACAGAATTATAGCTGGTATTGAGCACAGAGCAAGACTGATTCAGTTTGGTAGATGTCATCACATTCTTTCAGAACACCACTGTCCCAAAGAATATTCTCATTATTGTCAGACTTGAAAAATGTGTTATTTTCAAACACTGAACGTTACAACGGGAATTCTTCCCTTCTTTTAGATATTTCAATCAATAATATTCTGCTTCACCACAGCAGCCTCCTTTTTAGTTCTGTTAGCACTGTGCCTTACCCAGAAATTAGACAGTGTATTTTTGAGATCAAGGAGACACACAACCACATGTCTGCAAACTTTTCTTCTTGCTAGAAACTTCCAAAGGCAAAAAAGAAAAAGTAGACCTCAAAATGGCAAGCTCTTTACTAGTCCCTGCTGTTGAAAATACACTGCTCTCTTTTAAGCCTCTCTGCTTTAAGCCATTTTTCAGTAAGAGTAATTAACCTGTGAATATTCCTATATTAGGGGGCAAGGTTCGAGCACCAAGGTGTCAGAGATCAAAAGCAGAACAGATCCCTGGTCTTTCCCTCTCCCCCCATCCCTCTGTCCTAGCTAGAAGGATTTCACAGTTATAAGCAAGGACACTCGCAAACAGTGCTGTAAACCTTTAATGACTTTGCACCACCAGGAACCATATTGTCCATATCCCCACTAATTAATCTTGCCTCCCTCCACCCCCCCCAATTGAGGGGGAGGAATATACACAAGGCTCTTTTTGCCACAGCATGAAAAGTAGTTGTATTCCTTAAAGGTGACACTTACTTTAAGTGTGCTCAGCTGGGATTGCTCTCTTCTGTAGACTGGTGTCCTTTTTATTGTCTGCAACCCTGCTGGGCCCCAGGTCCTGCTGAGTCAGTTTTAAAAGACATGGTATTTTTCTGTGTCTTCTCTACAGCTTCTTTTGCAAGTGTGAAAGGTGGCTAAAAGTAGCTATAGGACTCATAACCTGCAGTGCTGTGTTCTGGCTCCAAGTCCTGCCATGGAGTTTCCTACTGTGACATGGATTCAAGAAGCAACCCTTCTTCTTTATCCTCAAACAGACTATTGTGTATCTGCACCTATCTTATGGTAACCCCTTGAATTTCATAAGGTTTTCTTAGGCAACGAATACTCAGAAGTGGTTTTGCTTGTTCCTTCTTCTGAAATATAGCCAACAACACCTGGTATTAATTGGTAGTTTCCCATCAAAGCGCTAACCAGGGTTGAGCCTGCTTAGTTTCCATGATTAGACAGGATCTGATGTCTTCAGGCACTTAAGAATCACTTAATAGTTTGTAAATAAAAGCATAAGCAAATAAATAATTGGTACTTGGATGGGAAACCACCAATGAATACCAGGTAATGTAGTCTATAGTTCAAAGGTAGAAACAAGCAAAACCACCTCTCAGTATTCCTTGCCTAAAAAACACTATGGAAATATCATGGGGTCACCATAAGTCAGCTTGAAGGCACATACACACACATAATCTTCATCCTCTAATGGAACTAAATCTGTAATTAAAATTAATGCAGATTCTTCCAAATTCTTCCATTGCATAAACCAAAGCCTCAAAATACCCATAACACATTAATTTTTGAGACAATGGATTGATGTTAACTTTTTTGAAATAATATTAAGAGCTACTAACTTCAATAGATTACTGATGGCAATAAGTGTTGCTTATTCATTAACTTCCTCTCTCTCTCTCTCTCTCTCTCTCTCTCTCTCTCTCTTTATATATATATATAACTATAGTAGCACCCTGCCTCAACCAAATCCTTGATATGCCTCCTCAATATATATATAGTTTTAAGTGGTTTTAAAATAACCATAAGGTGTTTGCCACAAATCAGCAACGTGAGCAATGAGTAACGAGCAAGCACAACCACACAAACGTAGTTACTTTTGCTATTTTTAAGCTTTGATGTAACCTGTTTCCATCCCATACAAATACCCTATGGTCCAGTTAGCTCCTATATGTGACATTTAAAAGTTCCTCAGGACTGGGATTTAAATTTTAGAGTTCTGTATAGTATCATGAACCTTGATATCATGGTATGGTAGAAAACAGTGTAGATGGCCATGGTGACAGCTCACTAGGTAAAACTAACATATACTTTGTTTTATATAGTTCTTCCTCTGTCACTGCCATCAAAAGCCCCTTTATAGATGGTAATATGTATTTGGTACGTGTTTACAGTCAAATGTGGTAAATGTGAGAGTCAGTGTGGTGTAGTGGTTTGATAGTTGGACTATGACGCTTGAGATCAGGGTTCGATTCCCCACTCAGTCATGGAAACCCACTGAGTGACCTTTGGCCCATCACGCACTCTAAGCCCGAGAAAAAGCCATAATAGATTTGCCTTAGGGTAAATAAGTTAGAAACAACTTGAAGGCATACAACAACAACAATAACGACGACAACATGAAGAGTGTATGCTATTTCTATTTCACTTCCCAGCATCTTCCCCACATACAATACATTCTCCATAGCAAAATAATGCATGCATTGGTCACCTATGACTGTAGAGTAGACCCTCCACATCCACAGGGGATAGGGAAAGAGAACCCCTGAGAAAGTGAAAAAAAAACATGAATAACTGTGGGCCTCCACCCTATGATGGCAATTGCGGGGGTGGGGGCAGCAGAGGAGAGAGCCAGAATGGAAAGATCACCCCCACTTGGTTATCTGGCTGCCTCCACCCACAGTGGGGGACAGAGCCAGTGGGGAAAAATCTTCCCTGCTTGGCTGTCTCGCCGCCCCCACCCACATGATCGCAATTGCCCAAGAGGGGGCAGTGGAGGACAGAACCCGTGGAGGAAGATCTTCCCCACTTGCCTGTCTTGCCTCACCCTCCCCTGCGATCACAATTGCACAAGTGGGGATGGGGGGGGAGAGCCTCCCAGGAAAGATCTTCCCCACTTGGCTCTTTCATTGCCCCCACCAGCACAATCAGGTGGGCAGTGGGGACAGGAGAGCATGGTGGGAGATCTTCCCTCTCCTTCACCCTCTTTCCCCCTGCCGACGCAATTGTATTGGCAGCTTCTGGCAGGAGGTGGGGAGGCCAGCAGTACTGCAAATGATCAAATCTGCGAAAGTCAAACCCACGAATGTGGAGGGAGAACTGTACTCAACATACATGCATTTTCCTAGATAGAAAAAGTGAGCATTTAGGAAAGACAGTGCATTTACAGAATTTCTATGTCATCTTTCTGAAACTCACTAAGATGGTACATGTAAAAAAGACAACAATCCTATAAAATACTAAAAAAAGATAAAATACCATATTTGCCAGCATATAAGACGCACCAGCATATAAGACATGCCCCATTTATACACCAACAAATACTATTTGCCAGCATATAAGATGCACTGGTGCATAAGACGCACTCCATTTTCAAACAGTATTTCTTGGGGGGGGAGTGAGTCTTATACACCAGCAAATAGGGTAATTTTTAACATTTGTCAAAGCCAAGTTTAAAAAAATGCATCTCAACACTTTTCCTGGATGCCAACCAAGTAGTGATCAACCATAGTTCCAGAGAGAATGCATTCCAAAAGTTTAGAAGCAACAGAAGACAAAGCCTTCTCCCTCACACCTGACAAGCTGACCTTTCAGTTGCTGCTCTTAGTACTTAGGCAAATCTAGATTGGTGATACATAAGATGGCCAAGCCATAAGATATCCAGAGGGTTAAAAAGGACTTTGATATAATCCCAGAAAACCACTGGTAATTATTGCAGATCTTTCAGAAATGGAGTGATGGAAACATGGCAACAAGAGAAAAATTTGAGTCATATGCTTAGAAGAGATAGAACCTATGTTCAGCATTTGCATGTGAACTCTGAAGTAAGGCCCTTTCCACATCATACTTCAACAGCACATTCTTCTGTTACCATTCCAGCACTGACCTTTGCATGATGGTAGCCGCTTAGGAATGCTCTCTTCCTCACCTTTCCACCTTGAGCAGATGAGTAGCATTATTGCCACTGGTGTTCCTTCTGCAATACAGAGTCCTTGGTCACTCCCTTTCCCTGCCTTCATCCTGCCCCACCACCCTGATTGGTTCTTTCTTTCCTTCCTTCTTTTTTGTAAGCTGTACTAGTGCAGCCACGTTGTAACTTCATGACACGCTGGTACACGACTGCATTTGTGTGCTATAAAGCTAAAAAATGTATTTAAAAAATAAAAAAAACCTCAAAGGAGAAATTTAAAATAAACACAGAGAGGTGGTAGATTCCAAACTTCCCATGCCATGGGAGTCACTGAGGGAGGGACAAGCTGGGCATGCCCACACCCCACCCAAGCTTGGATCCGTGATAACAGGAAATACGATTAAGCACTATGTGGGTACCACACTGAGATGGCTGACAGGACTGTAGCATTAAAGGAGGCTCTTAATGGATTTTTTCTGGAAGTATTATGAGGCAGTTTAGCTATGCTTGGGGATGGGATAGCAGCTGGATAGGGACAATGTTATACAGTAGCACAACTCCTGGAGCTGAAACAACCCACTGCTGTTGCAGAATAGTGATGTCATCTGGAAATGGCCTAAGTCTCACTAAATTCAGTATGAATGATTCCTACGTGATCATGTATATGACCTTAGCCTATGCCTGATTCCAGTACAATACACTTGATATCAGCTAACTCAGAGAGGCCGTTCTGTGAGAAAATTCACATGTTCCCCAGAATAGTCTCATAATACGTTACTCCTGTCACAACAGCTTGTGGTAATCATTTTGCCGACTCATTACAATTGCTTCAGATTTGCACTCTTGCTTTCTGTGTTCCCATTACAAATATGCAGGTGGCTGTAATTTGCTAAGAATGCTCCAGCTATTTAAAAGTGGACTGTATAGTTATGCTGTCACTAGTCTCTCTGGGATGACTGCTGATCTGCTGCATTTTCTAGTGAAAAATTAATCAGTGATTTAACATTCAATTACTAACTTGGCAGAAATACACCATTTTTAATTTGACCAGTTTTAAATCCTATTAGCATGCATTAAGCACACTATGCATAAGAAAGTGAGAACTGAAAAGATTCTGTTAAATAATAACCCAAAAATGGAATACTGGCACACACTGTGATTTTAAAGGAATATCTTTCCCGTTGTTGTTGTTGTTGTTTGCCTTCAACTCATTTCCAACTTGCGGCAACCCTAAGGCAAGCCTATCATGGGATTTTCTTGCTTTGATTTGTTCAAAGAGAGGTTGTCACCCAGTGCATTTCCATAGCTGAGAAGCGATTCAAACCCTGGTCTCCAGAGTTTGCTCAAAACACTCTATAAATATAGGACTGGATATTATTTTCCTTAAAAAAAAAATGCCAAGTACATTGGTTAGGGCTGATTTCCTCCAGAGTTACCATCCCTTTCATTGTGATGAGCAACTTGGTTGTACTTCATTGCTGTTGTATTCCATAACTTGTTATTTAAGCGAAGCACAGTTTACAAAAACTGTTAAAACACTTTAACCCTGGGTTATAGTACCTGGGGCCATTTCCACACTAGAGTGTTATAGTTACATACAGTTTAGGGAGCAGTCAAAGGCCCCTCCCTAAACTGCAAACCCCAGGATTCCATAGGATGTTGAAAGTGAAATAATAGCACTATAACACTCTAGTGCGGAAATGGCCTGAGTATACATCTATTAATGTTCACGATACATCCATGTGCTAAAGAGATGTAACCAATCTGTAACCAATCTAAAGATGAAGAAGACTTTGAAACATATTGATCTCAGTTCAGTTTAAAACAGGTTTAATTAAACAAGTCAAACCCCCATCGTTATTCTCTGTGAAGAGCTGTTAACTTACTTGACTTAAATCTGTTTACAGAATTTTTTTAAGTACACTAAGATTTTCTATGCATGCTTATACCACAATGATTTTCTTTTTATTACTGCTGAAATGCAAGGAAGATTATGCATCTTTGCTTACATGTGTATGAATAAATTAGTGTACATTTAAACTATAGTACACTGTTACAAGGTACTTTTGTTGTTGTTAAGTGCCATCAAGTCAGCTTTAGTTTATGCCAACCCTATGAATAAGACATCCCCAAGAGACCCTACTTTTAATGGTCCTGCTCAGGTCTTCCCAACTCAGTGCCATTATTTCCTTGATTATGTCGATATAACTGTAACACAGTGTTCCTCTTTTCCAGTTGCCTTTCATTTTCCCTAGCATTATTGTCTCTTCCAGCAAGTTTCCTCATGGTATGTCTACAATATAGTAGCCTTAGTCAGTTTGGCTTCTAATGATTATTCAGGCTTGATTTGCTCTTCGACTCATTTATTTGTCTTTTTTGGTCATCCACAGTATCCATAGAACTATCCTGCAGCAACACATTTCAAATGAGTCTACTGTTTGCTTGCCAGCTTTCTTCAATGTACAGTAGGGTAATTGGTGTAGTTTAAATGGGAGCCAGCATGGTGTAGTGGTTTGCTGCCCATTTGCTGCCACTATCAAAAGAATGACAGCATAGAAATGTAATACCACCACAAACAACCTTTCCCTTTGTTGCTATGTGTCTTCAAGTCATTTCCAACTTGTGGCAACCCTAAGGCAAATCTGTCACAGGGTTTTCTTGCCTACATTTGTTCAGAAGGGGTTTGTCTTTCCCTTCCTCTGAGGCCAAGAAAGGGATTTCCATGGCCAAGCAGCAATTTAACCCTGGTCTCCACAGTCGTAGTCCAGTGCTTAAACCATTAAACCACAAGGGTTCTCTAACCTTTTCCTACTTTTCTTTAACTATCTCTGATTTTCCATATGGGAAGGAGATACCCTTAGGACATTCCTGAGCTGCCGTGTGGGAAGGCACTCTGGCATCCTCCTGCACCATAGAGCTGAAGCAGCAATTCAGGTTGTTTGAGGAGTGTTGATGGTGCCATCCAACTTCAGCATCAGGAACAGAATGTGTGGTGATATGGGAGCCCAACAGGCCCCCCCTTTGGGAAAGAGCCCACCTCTGTCTTAGCCAAAGGGCAGTTATGTGTCCTAATTAAGAAGGACCCTATTTGAAGGTCCAGATCCAGTTTAACAATGCAGAACCCTAAGGAGAGACAGCAGGAACCTTGACAACTGTCCATCTATTGGTAACACCAGGTAACACTATGTCAAGCTGTACTGGGTTTCTGGTTAAAATACCACAATTATTTCTAATTTTTGCCTTTACAATATAAATTAGCCCATCCAATTTTTTGTCCTTTTTTTTTTTTTTTTGGTGCTGGCTACACAGTGACCCTACTTGTAAAGCCTGTTGGTAAGTTAAGTTGTATCTTACAAAGTACTGTATGCACGCAGTATATGCATTAACACACTTTCATTTTATTTTTTTAAATGGACCTGTGTTCCAGTTAAAGAAATTTTAGTCCATTTTTAATATGATCTTCAGACAATTAATTAACCAGTTTTAAAAATTCTTATTGTTTTTTGGAAATGTGTGCCCACAGGGAAGGAGTCACCATCTCCTAAGAGGCATTCTCTCCTCTCCTACCATAAGAAAGAATGCCTCTTCTAATACAGTACCTACAATATATAGTACTTACTTTGGCCATATTGTGAGAAAACATGATTCACTAGAAAGAACAATCATGCTTGGTAAGGTAGAAGGCAGTAGGAAACAAGGAAGACCCCACTGCAGATGGATAGACTGAGGCCATTTCCGCACTAGCCTTTGAGGCCCCTCCCTAAACGGCAAATCCCAGGATTCCATAGGATGTTGAAAGTGGAATAATAGTTATATAACAGGCTAGTGCAGAAATGGCCTGAGCAAGGCTGTTGTTGATGGCAGAGTGACTTGGAAGTCTCTAATTCATAGGGTTGCCATAGGTTGTATTTGACTTGATGGCAGTTAACAACCACAAAATACGCGTAAGGCTTGAAACAATTACTCTAATCAATGAATCAATTCAGTGTTTTAGGACTCTCAAGAAGATCAGCCACCTAAGCAATTCTTCTGTGACTCACATTTATGGGACACTACTATCTGTGCACTGCATACAAGTGTGCAAACAATTCATTTGTGTGAGTTTACAGAGTATCACTTGAATAACCACAATTACAGGTAAGCAACCTACACTTGATACTGCTATATGAAGGAAATATTTACTAGTTTTGTCCAGTATAAGCCATTAAAACTGCAAATCCATACAACACACTGTAGGAGTTTATGACAGTGACCCTCTCATTCTTTACTAGCATAATGGGGAATAAAGGAACTTGTTAAAAGCCAAAAAATACTGCATGCAGTAACTAACCATATACACTTAACTGTCTATACATTCAGATGCATGACTGTTTTTACCATCAACAAATGAGAAGAAAGGCTTTCATTTCTTCCCTTTTCCACAGAAACCAACAACAGTTCTGACTTATGCTATTCAAGACAAGAGCATTGTTAGGACATGGGCACACTGAACACTGTGGACCTCTTCAAACACTGCATTTTTCATACTGCAAAAGTGTGATTCTGATAATGAATTCACTAGGTGGGTCAAAGAGAAATAACCCCCCTTTTTACAAATTACGGTGAACACACATTTGGTCTGTGTAGAGAAAGAATCCTTCTTTGGTTCTTGCTGTTTGGACATTAGGGCCATTTCAGAAGGGGAAGCAGTCAGAAAAGCATAATAGATCTAGCAGAGCTCTTTGTGTCTGAATGAAAGAGAGGTTTGGATTGTCTCTTTGATTTTTTTCCCCAAAAAACTCCCAAATACAGCCTGGTGAGAATCTCCTTCAATGAAAACAGACACTAATTTCAGACCCTAAAGTACTGCTATCATCTTCATTCAGTCATGCATGCAAAATCCCAGTCAATTGCTTTTATCCCCCTCCAACTGTGCAAGTGAAGCAGTGCTGATCATCATAAAAGGTTATAGGCCAACAGACTGCACAAAGGGACCAGTAAACATTCTTCCCATTTCCACCCACCCAAGGCAATTCAAAATGCTATTTCATTGCTTAGTGAGAGTCCAGAAAATAGTAACTGGCAGAGGGTAGTTCTGATTGAAAAGATACTAGGCTGTTATACACACTGAAAGTAAGCATGGATGCTAAGGAAACATTCTGTTATGGAAAAGGAAAATTTCAGATTCGTATCCCAATTTGCATTGTTCAGTCAAGGCTGCAAACCAGAGCCTGAACCAAATAACATGCATAGAATCTGGGAGAGAACAATGAGAAGATGGCACTCCTCTCTTGCTTTGACAAAGAACAGGGTTAGTTTTCATCTAAAAGAATATTTAGCTGAGGTTGTTACTAAATCAGTGGCATCCTTTAAGTACTGGTTATTACATAGCGTTGTCCTTTAAATGGTAGTCCAAGCAAGCAGGATAAACTGCTGGTTAAAGGAAGGCAGCCACCCTTCAGCTTACCATTACCACTGTAGTGTGTGGATCAGTCAAGCCCTCCCAAAACCAAGCATGACCAAACTTCTAGAATTTTCTTGGTATTTTCGCACCAGTTGGCCCAAACACCAGTCAATGTGTGAGAGTATTCAGTCCAAGCATTCCATTCCCCTCTTTATTCTGTCTTTATTAATGTTCCTAGTAGTCCTAAATCAGACCAAAGGCTATTGTTTAGGACTGGAAATGTTCCAGGTTTGGACATATGGTGTTGAAGCAGGTGGATTAAGTGCAGCAAGCATGAGTGTTGGTTGCAGAATGAGGGGAAGAGTTGAGTTTTCTGAGTAACAACAACATTTCCAAAAAGTTTCAGCTTCTAACTATGCCAGCCTTCCCCCTGTATGACATGAATGGAGCTCTTTGAACTCAACTGCTTCTCAGCCAAGATTCCAATGATTAAAAACTCATTAGTGCAAAGGAAACAATCTGGCTGGAGGTGTACACAGCTTGCTGCAAAGTTGGCCAGCCGTGTGACTCCTCTATGCATAGCAGGGAGCATATTTCACTCAATAAGGATAGTGAGATACTCTTCAAAGTGGGGGAAGAGGGTCAAGAGAGGCTAGTGATTTGTTGCTGTGTGAAAGAACTTATATTCCAGTTGTTCGGCAGTTAGATAGCTTACTTTTGTCACACACAATCTGTCATGGAAAGAACAACAAGATACCACCACCTTTTGCCCCTATAAATAGTTCCAAAGATCAAGAGGCTAGGGACCAAAGCATCATCTTTAACTGTTTAAGAGTACAAGGGGGTCCAAGGACATCTTGTTCATTTCTTTATTATATATTTATGAGAGCTGTATTCCATGAAATACAAATGGAACTCAGAGAGCTCACAATATGCTTGAATTTAAAAAAGGTGATTAATAAACAAAAGTTAAAGTATTAAAGTCTGGTTAAATTACAAACACAATTTAAAATATATCAATAAAACAAACAATAAAGAAGTCACAGCCCTGAGTCTGCAAGACCTGAGGAAGGCTGTTAATGACAGGCTCTTAGAGGTCTTTCATTTCTAGGGTGGCCATATGTCAACACTGACTAGATAGCAAATAACAATTGTCAGAGTAATCTGTATAATGTCTTACTGTTCAGAAAAGAAAAATTAAAGTTATATTTGAAGGGTCCTTCACTGACACATGCAAACAAACAAACAATACCTTTACACTTTTACCTGTGTAAAGTGGCTTTCTTTCATTCAATTATGTGTGTGTGTGTGTGTGTGTGTGTGTGTGTCACAATGAGCCCTCCACTTTCACAGGGGTTATGGGTACATGACCCCCACAAAAGGGGAAAAAACACAAACAAAATTAAAAATAACAAACACTCCTTTTTTTCTTGAGAACATTTCTCTAGGAATCTCTAGTCCTTCGGTGTGATTCGGTTAACTTCCAGTGAAAGTGGGTCACAGAGTCATGCTGGAGGACCTAATAATGCCTAGAGAAGTGTTCTCTCTAGGAATTTCTAGATCTTCCAGTATAACTCTATGGTCCACTTCTGGCAGAATCTTCTAGAGATTCCTAGAGAGAACTTATTTTTTTCACAGCAGGGGTAAACAGAGTAAGATTTTATACATATACACACATGTGCGCGCGTGCACACACACACACATACATAGTAAAATTAAATAAATGATATTTATATAATAATCAGATCTGCCAGTGGTGAATCCATGAAAGTGGAAGGGCCACTGAACTTCAGACTATACATGTAAGCCTAAATCCAATGATTAGTCCAGCTAAAGCAGTCAGTTGAATCAATGGAAGTTACATAAATGTTGCCTTACCAAGTGCCTGTTGATTCAGGAAAGCAGTATACAGTAGTTGCAACTAATATCTGGACTCAGGACTTAGGCTGAAATTCTAACAGACTAGTGAATAAGCCACCTTGGAACTAACAGTTTATCTTTTCAAGCAGATGGATTTAAGATTCAAATGCAATTATAAAACAGAAATGAGAAAAAAACTAACTAAAGGGTTAAATAATAAGCACTGGGTATAAGCATTGCATTATATCATATATTTTCAGTTCCAAAGTATTTGCTCACTCTAGTTCGCAGGGTATATTACATGTCACATTACATTTTTAAGGTATCCAGCTGAAACTTCCTATCTGTACATATAAAAAGATAATGCATGCACGGAAAATTGAGGTTTTCAGCTCTGTGTATGGTTGAAATGGATGCACCAGGGAGTTGGGATTTTGACATAGGTTCCTTTTCCATGTACATGCAGTGAGAAATAAGCAGGCTACTCTGTGCCTTTGCACTAGTTCTGAAAGATCAGCAGGTACCCTTTTTACTCCTTGACTTAGGACAAAATCCTGTTTCACTGATTGTCAAGGATGACAATAAAGGAGATGAGGAAAGGCAGTTGACCAAGAAACCAGATTTCTAATAAATTAAGTTGATTCACATCTCTAAGAGGATCTAAGGAAGAACCTCGTGAGCAAATATGGTGCTAGCAAGAAAAAAAATTCATAAATACTCAGGTCATTATGCCTGTGCAGTCACTTAGATGGACACCCAAAGAATTCATTTAAGATTTCCAGAGAATTTGTGACCCCACCAGAGTGATTTCAGCTACTTTTAAAATTCTGAACAGAAAATATCTCTGCTGTGCAATACTGCAGAACTAGATTAAATACACATTGGATTCTAAGGATGGTTTATTACGTGGCACAGGCGGGATGCTGTACAAAAATTCCACATCCCCCTCATTTGAGTACACAATTATGTGTACAGCAGAGCTTGGTATGTTACTTTTTTAGACTACAAGTCTCAGATTCCCCCAGCCAGCTTCTTCACGCACTGTTCCAGCCAGCTCTTTGGATCCTAGCCACAGAATGAATGTAGTCTGATGGACTACCATAGATTCATGGTCTCATTAATAAACTGCTTGTCAAGATACAAAGATGCAACATGCATATACGTAGCATATTATCCAGGAACTGTGCATTTGTGCTTTATTTACACTCCACGTGGAACACATTTAATAAAGTTTAATTTTCTGTGGTTTTCTGTTAACCTAAATACAGCTTCATGGATCTGAGCTGTGCTTTGCAGTCCAGGCAGCTGCTGCATGAAAACAACCTGTTTTGGATACAAATGTGCATGCTGGGACAGGGTGACAGGAAATTCAAAGGATTTCTCTTGATTTTTTCCAAAAAAAATTTCTAGATTTTTTTTTAAAAAATAGACTATGACTTTTTTTACAGTGACATATAAAATGTTTAAAATGAGTGCTCATACATTTATTCCTTCGGAATTATTTCTAAGAATAATGTAACAAGAAACCTTTTATGTAAGATTAGGTCACATCACTGTGATTCCTAGTCTTGGTTTCCTTTCCATAGTTCATTTTATGGGAACAAACACCATACGTTTCCTTGCCACTATGGAGGACTAGAAGAGACAAAATAATTTCCTTTTTAGTTTTCTTGCTAATACTGAGTTTCCTCTGTTGTTATTTTGTCTGCCGCTCATAAACAGAAAAGTAAAATTTTAGAAAGTAAATTTCATCTGTAATTAATGTCTGAATAAGCTGTACTTCTAGTATTCCAAACATTATCATTTTATGCAAAGCCAAATTAGAATAATACATTTTATGTCCCTACTGTAATCCATAGTCTTTCAACCTGTAAAGGGTACTAATATTGCATTTTTCACTTTTTCTGGAAATCTATTATTTTTTTCATTAAAAAAAATCCAGGAATTTCTCCAGACACAGACCAAGAGTTCAAAATTTCACATCTCTGATTTTGGAGTCTGGAAAACCGTTACACAGAACTGTGATTGTCTTTGCAGCCTAAGCAAATGTTGCAAGGAATCAAAATGAACTTTGTAGCCTAAGAATCACCTCCCTCCCATTTAAGTTACCTGCTGACTTATGGAAATCCCTTGAATTTCATAGGGTTTTCTTAGCCAAGGAATCCTCAAAGGTGGTTTTGTCACTTCCTCCCCCTGAATTATAGTCCTTACAAACAGCCTAATCTTGAGCAGTGGCTAAGTCTGGCAAGCCCCACTAGAGCTTGTTCCAGGTTTGAGGAGGTGCTGGGCAAAGTGCCCTCTAGTGGGAACCTCCTCTCTTGGTAAGCTTTAGCAGTTATGACAGGAATGGCAGCACTCCAAGGAGAACCAGGAGTTTGAGAACTGCAATTTTACTTTCCCACAACATCCCTATATTGAAGGCATTGTCAGAAATGACAATGATACCTAGAACTAGACGCTGAAGCCAGATTTTAATTTTTTATTTATATATTTCTTTTTTGTCATCTTAGCTCAGGCATCTGTAGTGGGCACTGCCAGGGTGATGGGACCGGAGCATATGCCCAAGGATACCAGTTGCTGCGGGCTTCCTTTGAGAAATCATGCCACAGTTGTGATGCCACAATCAGAAAGGTTCTATTCCACTCATTAAGAGTGGAACCACAAGTTACTAGTGACAAAAAGGAGGCAGGTAGAGAAACTTTCATGGTGATAATGTCAGCTCACACACTGAGTATCTCTAGAGAAGGAAGCAGATGTGAGGCTTCTGTTTTGCGAAGAACCCCAGCCCATGTATAAAATCTGGTTCTCTTTTTGGAAACAGGGTTCCCTGTATCTTGTCGCTTATAGTGTGCACATGTGAATATTATACAACACTTTAAAAAACACAGTGAAATGTAATTGAGAGAGGAAGAAAGCTAATCTCTGCAGGATGACAGCAAGGTATAAAGTTAAGGCAATTAAAATGCTAAAGAACAAGAACAGCAGAACCAAACCAAACCTCCAAGTAATTTTTGCCCATAATGGTTAGTATTTAATTTTCTCAGCCTTATGACTGAATTCTGCACACAGCCATTGTTTATTGCCATTGGACAATTGTTGCTGTGTGCATGAATCAATCTCAGGTCAGATTGTCTAAAGAGTTAAGCCATTCTCTCCCTCTTGGCTAGAGCAACCTTTGCTTGCCAGAAATGTGTTATTTGACTCTAGGTGCTCAAACCTGGCACAAGTACAAGGGCATTCGCCGCCAAAAAAATATTGTTCCATGGGGAGAACAAAACTGGGTTATAATATTTGTTTCAGAAAGCAAAAGGTTGTTCTGTAATCTTAGATAAGGCTTAGAATTTAGGAGCCAGCATACAATCATGGGCTATTTGCCTGTTGCCTCCAGATAAACTATACCAATGGGGTGGAGAATAAGTCACAAGCATAGACTCAGTGATAATGAGTAAGAAACCCGTTATAGCCAAATTCTAAATAAGGCAAAGCTTGACTTCCCAGAAAATGTATTTATGCCAAGTAGAATACTTTACAATATTTGTATAATATACACAAACTGTAACTCGTGAACAAATACATATTATGACTCTTTGCATCCATCCTTGATCCCCTGAGTATCTACTGGCAAATAGAAACCTATCATCAAAAGAGCTGAAAGGACATTATAACATTTTCATCTTCATTGTGCATATTCATTTTCAGGCCTTGCTGACATTTTTATTCCAACTTTTAAAACTGGTAGCATTCAAACTGTGAACTTTTTACACAATCAGAAATGTTCAAAGAAATGAAGAATTATATAGACCATGCAACCTTGAGTTTCCAGTTTTGCTATTTGTGTCATATGGACTTTGTGTAGGCAGGATTTACTTTTGCTAGCAAATATATTTCCTGATGCTATGTTAAATCAGCAAAAAAGGATATTTGCCTGAGATATTTTAAAGCTGTCACCTGAATTCACCATGGAGATCCAACATGCTGGAGGGCTCTCAGTATTGGACTAGGACTCTGGGAGACCAGGTTTTAAGTCCCACTCACCAATGGAAGCCTAAGGGATGACCTTATGTAAGTAACACACTCTCAGCCTCAGAGGAAGGCTATGGCAAACCTTCTCTGAATAAATCTGACCAAGAAAACCCTAAGATGGGGTTATTGAAAGTTAGATGATGACTTAAAGACATACAGCAGGAGCAACAACAACAACAAATACATAGTCCTCCCTCCATATTCATGGGTTTGTCCTTCGCAAAATTGATTATTCACAAAGCATGCATGTGCCTCTCCGCCCCCCCCCCCCCGCATTCTCCTCTTCCCATTTCCTTGCATTTTGCTGGCATGGAGAAGGAAGGCAAGCACCCAGACAAAAGGCAAGAGATATGGGGGTGGGGGAATCACGCCTTTCATCTCACCTCTGGAGCTCTCCCTCCCATACCCTTGCCTCTGGCCCCGGCACTAAGAACTCACAGTGAGGCAAAAGGCAAGGGAATGGAGGGGGAAGAAATATGTGTCTTCCTTCTCCCTTCCAGAGCTCCCTCCCATTCCCTTGCGCCTGGCCCCAGTGTGCAAAAGACAACAGAATGGGAGGAAGGAGCCCCAGTAGGGGGATCATGAGGGGGGGAGCTATTCATGTTTTTTCATGAGGGTTCTACACCCCAAATACTTGTGAAAGTAGGGGCCACTGTACTTTACAAGATGCTACTGACAATTACGGTTCCTGGACAAACTAAGCTGAAAGATGCACATGTTTCAAAACCTGTGTTTGTCACATTAATACTGCATGCAGTTTCCTCCTTCCTGGGGCAGCCTTATAAAACATTTTAAGGAATAGTACTTCCGAAGATAGTACTTCTGAAGATCTTCCAGTCATTGAAACAGCTTTTCCCACAAGCAAGACCTGAGATGCTGACCTGAGATGCTGAAAAGTCCTGATGTGTGAACAAGTCCTCCAGATCTCAGCCCACAGCTAGACATTTAAAAAACATGAAAATGCCTTTTACTGTAAATTTACTGTTCTATTCAGTGGATATATGCCTTGATCAAATATCACATAAACCTGCCATACTGGTAATCTATTTCCCTCCCTCTCTTTGAACTTTAGCACTTGCAGCTGTCTTGGGACTACCCTGATAGTCCAATTTTATCAGTTCTTTCATTGATAAAGAGAGCAGAAAAGACCAGGAGTGAAGGGTGTGAACTCCAGCATATTTATGGATCTGGTCTGTCCCAACAACAACTATCAGCCATGTTTTATCTCTACAGAACCAAACCTAAGAATGATGCTGGGGAAAACTAGGCCACGCTGAAGCTTGCTATCAAAGTTTCTGTAACTTCAGTGGAAATAACTTCTCTTGCAATGAGTGTTTTGGAAGAAATATCATTCATTCATTATAAAGCAGATCCCACATGCTGACTGGCTCCCTCTAAAAAGGCAGTGGTTCCCCAACACAGTTCCTCAGACGTTTGTGGCCTTCAACCATCCACCATGGCCCGTGGTCAGGGATTCTGGGACTTGTCATCCAATAATATCAATAATACCACTACTCTAACTGAAGAACATACTTAAAAACTGGACTGTTTTGGTTTCTCTCACACAAGCACTGAAGCGTTTATAGCAGAAGTGATCTAAATATGGCCCTCCAGCTGTTGTTGAGTTTCATTCCTATGAACCCTTGCCAGTGCAGCCAGTAGTGTGGAATTATGGGAACTGAGGTCCAACAACCCCTAGCTAGCCACACTTTGTCAACCCCCGAGACTTGTGTTCTTGATGTAGTCACCCTCTCAGCCACCCACTCTACCACCTTCACATGCATATCTTGCAGGAATCAAGTTTGTCAGACATACTGGGCAATCCCCACCCAATGTACACCCATTCCATACAGCCAAATGAGGGTGGAGGAGATACAGTGATCCTAATACAGTAATAATGGGGATTTAAAAAAAAAAAACCCACCCCACACCATAAATAAATTATGCTATCATGGAGAATAACGGTCTTGCACAAAATACAGTAAAGGAAATTCAAGAACAGGCTGCCTTATCTGCCAAAGGGCATCTTTCTTAGACTTTTATACTTAATAGTGCCAACGATTATGCACATATTAGAAACTGACACCAATTCACACTGATTTACATCAAAGAGCATCTTTTTCATGAAAGCAAATACATTTTTTAAAATAAAAATAAAAAATGGAGATGGAAAATCCTGGTTCAGGTTTATAGCAGTACCAGCTCCTCTTTGTAACTGAGAATTAACCTCTTAGCTGGTTGGTGTCTGGAGGCTGATTTTATAACATGCTTGGTGACCTCTGCTGGTGCCTACAACTGTAAGAGCATCACCCTGCCTATCACCCATTGACTATGAAATCAGTGTATTACAGAACCCCACAGACTGGCTGGCGAGACAGTGCCCCTAGTCAGTTATAAATATACTGTTTTGTTTTGGCCAGGAGATGAGGGGGGGGGGGGCAGACAGGAAATGGGAAGAAGAGAAAGTAGCTCCGATTCTCTCATTGGAAAGGTCCCCCACCTCTCTCCCAGCTCTGACCTCTATGATTAAGTTAGATCTACCCTAAATGAATGTCTGGCAAGAAGCAAGATCTGATACAGTCCTTGTTCATGAACGAGAGGAGGCCAGGCTAAACAGAAAAAAAAAGGGGGGTGGGAGATGGTGCAGAAAACCTGATGGTCTGGTTTTATTTCGGGGGTGGGATGGGGGTAAAGAAGAAAAAGGGAGAGAGAAGGACAGAGAGAGGGGGGGGGACACAGAGGGGCTTTTTAACCCCTTCCTTTCTGGGACATATTAGGAAATTACAGGACACAGGACAAACCCGTCTCCTGAGGTGGAGCCTCGCTCTACGGGCACTGAATCCACACATACGGCCCTTTCTCTAGCGTAGCTTCACTGCCGTCCCACTGAAAGCAGTAGAATTACCCCAAACAACAGCCTGGTAAGAAGCCACTGCCCGCCGCCCTGCCTTTGATGCTCACGGGGCATCCCTGGGTAAGACCGCGGTTCACTGATTCCCGAGCACACAGACGCCGTCCCATTGGTTTCCGTGCCCAACGTGCACTTCTACCAGCAAGCAAACCCGAGTCTCCCTTTGTGGAGTTGACAAACCGGGACAGGCAGCCTCCCCGACCTTTGAAAACCGAGTGCCTCCCTCAGGAGTCACTGCCCAGCAGAGGTGCTTCCCTCTACCGGAAGAGGGAGAGATGAATGAAGTTCGCCAGCCTCAGAAGGAAGCAAAACAAACAGAAAAGAGAATTCCGCGCGGAAAAGCGGAGGGGGGGGGAGGAAACCAAGCCGGCGCGCGCGCGCGCGCGTATGCGCGCTTATCATCTTTATTCCGAAGCGGCAACAACCCGGCGAGCGACAAGTTAGCAGAGACGCCCCCAAATCGAGAGGAAGGGCGGGGGACTCAAAGCCTTCCCTCAACGGCCCCCCGCAGGGGCGCCTCAGCCCGAGACGGGCAGAAATGACCGTCTCCACCACCAGGAGTTAAGGAACCGGGTGGGGGGAGCAGGCGGGAAAGAGGCAAAGACAGGAGGGGTTGCGAGAGGGAAGCCGGGAGGCTCTAGCGCGCGCCCGGGGTTTCCACAGGACCGGCCGGCGACACTTACTAAGCTGCTTGGCTGGACTCGGCACGACTCCCTCCGGCAGCGCGCGGCTTCTTCTGGGCTCGGGCTCGGGCGCTGTTGTCTTCCCAAGCGCCCCGCCCCAGGGGCAGGCTGGACGCCGTTTTCCCTCCTCCCTCGCTCGCTCTCTGTACACAAGGAGGCTGGCGGCGTGGACCGGGCGGACGTCGCGGGCTCGGAGGGGAGGGGAGGGGAGGGGAGGGGAGGAGAAGGCGCTCCTCCCTCTGCCCGTCCATCCGTGCGTTTTCCAAGGGACACCCAGACAGGGACCGGCGCGCGCGCGCTCTTCACCCCATCTCCCACGCAAAGGGATGGTGTTGGGGCCGCTCTGGTCTCGACCCTCTCTCCTCAGCCGAGCCCGCCTCCCCGGGCTGGCACCAACCAGAAGCTGGTGTCTCTTTTCTTTCCCACGCTCTTCCCCACAAAGTTTCTCCGTGCCTCCTCATAAAGGTAGTGTCAGGGGAACTTTTGCTGTCAGCCGAACTAAAATCTTTCTGTTTAGAAGACTCATGGCGGGGGGCGGGGAGGGCGAACGATGCAGTGCCAGCTTTCAAATGAGACAGAGCTCTTGGTCGCGCTAGGCAGTCGCGGAGTTACACCTGCTACTGGAAATTAACCATGGCTTCTTTGAAGGGTAGCAAGCATTGGAGGATGATGGTCTGAAAGGGAGAGAGCCCCCACCCCTCGCCTGGCCTGGAACAAAAGCTACCCCAGATATCAAGGGAAGGACTCCTGGTGGCCCAAATCTGTTCAATATTTTCAAAGGCATCTCAAGAAATTAAAACGGCCACCAACTCACTGGAAAGTTCTTATGTGTGTAGCCACCTAATTCCATTCGTTTCAGGCATGCCAGCTTTGGCAAGACTTTGAACACCTTGCTGGAAAAGGCAAACCTTCGAAATAACAGTTGGAGGAGGAGGAATTACTTGAGGAATGTGAAATGTGCTGATTCCTAATAGAGACCATTAGGCATATTTCTTGTTATGTGCCTTTGAGTCAACTTTGACTTATGGCAACTCTATCCTGTGGTTTTCTTGTGGAGGTTTATTCAGAAAAGGCTTCTCATTGCCTTCCTTTTGGGCTGAGAATTAGGTTCTCCTCCCACAAAGTGCACATTGCTAGGCCAAAACATGATCTTTCCTATAGGTGCAATTAGACATCAAGATCCCAGGCACATAATCTTTTATTTCAGCGGTGGAATGAAGTATGGAATTAATGAAAATATAAGACAATTAGAGGAAATGGTTTATGCTCTACTTTGTCTGGTTCCTCATGCTTTTTGTAAAGTTTGAAGCAAGTTAGGTAGTGAGTTTGACATTTTGACAGGAGCCAGAGGTGGCCTGAGAAATCAATGCTATCCATTCATTTTAAAAAAATGTTCTGCTCTCAGGTCCTGCTACTAAATCGTGCTCTTTCAAGTGGGAAAGAGAAGAGCTTGTACAAGAGAGAATAGTCTCAGCATGCCCATTTGCAAAAGGAATCCCAGACTGAATGCAGCTGACTGGTACTTCTGTGTTCCAGCTGGATGTAGCCATTTAGTAGATTTTGCAGCATAGAGAGGCAGGAATGGAGCCATCTCTCCATCTGTGTCATGGCCCTGACATCCAAATAGCAGCTTTCAGTTTGGTAGTAGAACATTAGCTTTGTGTGCAGTCCTGTCCTAGGGCTGTGATTTAGACTTCGTTGTTGCTGCTTATCTCTTGAAAATATGGCTCCAGTGTGTTACCTTCTTTCTATATGCAGGAGAAAGATATAAAGAGGAGGCATTTTCCTTTATTGGCTTTGAAAATGAATTGTTGCTCTTGAAAGAGTAGAAAGCAGAAGAGACATCTCTTTGAATGATAGCTAGATAGGTCAGGACCTGTCACTCTCTTTGGCTAGGGGCTGCCAAGAATATACCCAGAGAATAGGTCCCAGTTAGATTTGTTGCCAGTTTTGGAATTGTCCATTTCAGATTACAGATTTATCTAGCTCATAAAGCTCAGATATAGTATGAGCTGAGTTCCATTTTTCCATGTTGTTCTTCTTTGACTTAGAATGTAAAACAAGACGCTGCACATGTTACAAGGTACTCAAAAGTATAGGGTTGGGTGGTTTTTTGTTTTGTTTTCCTTTTATTTTCCATCAAACTTTTGTTGATTGCTGTGAGACTACACTAACTACAAAAGACCACTGCTTTGTAGGTACATGAAGATATTCTTTAACATTAACTATTTACTCTTGCGAAACCTATCATTGATGGACATGAGTTGTTTGGCCTGATAATACCTGGTGTGTATCTTCTCTAGTTTTAGTTCCTCTTGAAGATTTTTCACTAATGTTGTATACAATACAAGAATACTCTTGTACAAGAAACCCCTTTTTCTTCTTCTCAGGTGTATTTAAAAGGGGGGGGGCAGGAATTTCAAGGTAGCTCTCTACCATGGAAGATTCAGGGAGAGCCAAATTACAACATTCAGGGGGCATAAGTGTGCTTGCTCCAATATTACAAGCCAAGAGAGCTCTCTTATATCTGAAGACTGGTTAGCTTTTCTGCAAGAATTCTCTGAGAAACCTTGTAAATACCAAGCCAATTCTGAAGCAGGATGCACAGCACTGAATCATCATTAATTCCTGTGCTTCGTACTTGGATGCTGGGACACTTATCCAGAAGCAGCCTAGAGACACACAGTAGCTTTGGCCACCATACTTAGTATAGGCAGGTAGCTATAAAGAATGTTCAGCTCCCTTGGTCAGTCAATGGCAGTGATGAAGCAGGCACATAGAAGAAGTTTCTCTTCAGAAGAGCATAACTAACACATTACAGTTTTATGATATCACATTTTTTAATGTGATGCATATTTAAAACTGCAATTGCATTTTGCCTCAACTCTATACCTTCTTTAACCAGAAGGTGAGGAAGCACTGGTCCAATTGTCCTGGCGGTGAGGTTGCAACCTCTGTTCTTCCTGACACCTGTAAAAGGGTGTGGAATATCACTAATGACTTAAAAACTGCAGCTCCACTTAATCTACATTTAAGATCAAAGATTTAGAATGCCTTTCTAATGTTATTAATGAATGACCATTGAGACGAAAAAACCCAGGTATATTGCCAATTAAAAGATAAAAGGAGAGGAAAAGATAAAAGAATAGTTTGATTTAAAGCAGGGGTAATAGATTTCATGCATTATCTGCATATCTAACATTTAAGTGATCTTGTCTGTATATTAACGATCTAAAATGCAATTTCAGGAAAGTTGGTTTAAAGTAAACATGAAGAACAAGGGAATGTTAGGTTCTCTGTAGTTTGTAGGATTATACCTCCCATTTATCAAACCCAACATAGGTAGTGTTGAGGGATGATGGGAAGTGCAGTTCAATAACATCTGGAAATCCACAGGTACTGATAATTGCTTATTAAAAATATTTGTTATTACTTCTCTGCCTATCAGAGGCCCCAAAGAGATACAAAAACATCCTATGAAAATAGACTAAACACAGTTTTAAAAGCCAGTTCTAAAACTTATTTTAAAAACCAAAGGACAGACTGAATAATACCATTGTGACTGCCTACCAGAAACTCAGTCCCTGATGCAGAAAAAGCTGTGAACTCCATGGAGGGGCTGTGTGATCATTTTACTGGGGGGTTTTCAAATGGGCATGGTGTTTGATATTGGGGGTAGTAATAAAGTAGAATACTCTTTGGAGCTCTTTGCAATTACTATTAAAATGCAGTGACCACTGGTGCCATCCATGTCAGTGGGGGAGTGAATTTTTTCTGGAGTTTTAGGCCTTTTCCGCACTCTACCTTCTTCCAACATCCTCCCGTGGGGATCCCAGCGGCAGCTCTGCCAGGAGAAGAGTGTGACAGGAGCGCTCCCCTCTGCACTGGCTACCTCCATGATATAGGAAGCACGATGGCCCCACCTCTTCCTTCCACAGCGCATTGTAGCTGAGTACTTTCCCAGGCTGCGCTGGGGCAGGAGGCACAGCCATTGTGCTTCTGGACTCTCTGCAGATCAGGTAAATCTGCAATGGTGGGACTGTCATAGGTCATTGACCTGGAAACCCTTTAATGATTTACTCCATGATTGTGCCACCTGGGCATGGGAGAAGGACGGAACTGTGAGAACATCATGCAGAACCATCATTGTGGTCCCGTCCTTCTCCCATCCCTATGGCGGTGTGGGAGGGTGGCATGGAAAGGGCCTTAGCCTGAATTTAAAAGGAGCTGTCCAAGGTTCTGAACCCTACCCAGCAAAAGTAGGGTAACTCTTTTGGCCAGCTCCTTTAAAATTTGATCTGAAAATCAGATTCAATTCACCATCCCACTGACATGGAAACCATCAGCTTCCACTGTTAAATGGAGTTAGAATTGCTCAGTAATATCAAAGATTGCTGGTGTGGTAAAGTAGGCAGACTGTGGACTTTAGACACCTGGGTAGGACCAAGTCCCTAGTGTGTGTGTGCATGTGCCTTCATCTTCAAGCTGCCTATTGACTTATGGTGAACCCATTAATTTCACAGGGTTTTCTTAAGTAAAGAATTCTCAGAGGTGGTTTTGCCAGTTCCTTCCTCTGAAATATAGCCTACAGCACCTGATATTCATTGGTGGTCTTCCAGCCAAGAACTAGCCAGGGCTGACCCTGCTTAGCTTCCAAGATCAGACAGGATCTGATCCCTTTAGGGTATTTAGGCCACATTGCCCTGGTTGTTGTTGTTGTTGTTGTTGTGTGCTTTCAAGTCATTTCTGATTTATGGGAAACCTAAGGCAAACCTATCACAGGGTTTTCTGGAGCTGAGAGTATGTGATGTGCCCAAGGTGACCCAGTGGGTTTCCGTGGCCAGAGTCATAGTCCAGCACTCAAACCATTCCATCACACTGGCCCTCAATGTCCTAGTAGTTACCCATAAAACATGCTAACATCTGATCAGACTGTTTCATCATCTAGACTAGTGTTTTCTAGCTGTGTCATTCTGTTGCAAGAAGATGCCTCTAATGAAACGAAGTCTAATTCACAAAATTTGTACCAGAATAAATATGGTAGTAAATAAGATATCCTTACTTAAGTCTCTCCGTTATTTTAGTTCAGTATGGTTACTCTTACTGGCAATAACTCACTTGCTTGCCATGGGCCATTTAACTGGAAATACTGGGGACATGTGTCCTATCAGTAAAGTAGGGACTCTACGTAGTTGTTGTATGTTCAAATGGAGGAGGGATTGACAGTATAGCATAATGGTTTGGCCTTAGGGCTTGGACTTGGAAGATGTGGGTTCATACCTTCCACTGAGTCTAACTAGGTGACCTTGGGCTATTCACTATATCTTAGTCTGGTCTACCTCACAGGATTGCTGTAGGGAGAAAGGAAGCCATATATGTCATCTTAAGCTTATCAGAGGAAAGGTAGGATACAAGTGCTCCCAATGAATGAATGAATAAATGAATGTACATTGTCTTCAACCATTGATGCAAGATGTAGGGAACTCTTAGTAGTAGTCAAAATTACTAAACTGAGACTATCATACGTGGGATATATCATGAGATGACATGACTCATTGGAAAAAATGATAATGCTTGATAAAAAGGAAGGCAGTAGGAAAAGAGAAAGACCACATTACAGATGGATTGATCCAAAAGAGGAAGCCCTGGCTGCCTTGAGTTTGCAAGATCTGACCAGAGCAGTTGATGACAGGGCTTCTTAGATGTCTCTCATTCATAGGGCTGCCTTAAATCAAAGCCAACTTGACAGCAAATAACAACAAAGATGTAGTAAATAAAGTAACTGCTAGAGAAATTCTCATACATTTGTGATCGAGTTTATTTAAAAATGGTTCCCCATTAATTAGTTTGCCTTGTTTGTTTAGATGACATACACACATACTATATTGTTGTCGCTATTGTTGCAAACCTAATCTCATTATCAGCCCAGTGAAGAAGTGGAAAAGAAAAGAAAAGAAGGAAGGACAAAAGAAAGACAGAAAGAAAGACAGAAAGAAAGACAGACAGAAAGACAGACAGAAAGAAAAACAACAACAACATACTGATGTTTTGTATTTAATGCATGTCTCCAGAACTGATGGTATGCTGGCATTTTGATCCTTATGGAGCTCAGATGCAGAGCCAAGCATGGCTTTGATTGATGCTGCTCTTACTCTCTGTGGAGCTGCCCCAAAAGGAGTGCAAGTGTGGGAGATTTCTTGAAAAATGCCAGTATGTTGATGGGGGAGGCCTAACCGTGGGAGACAAGCCCCGGGAGGTCAAAGGGGCTGGTTGCTTTGTTGTGAGATCACCCATCAAAGTCCTTTATCTCAAGGGTCCTCCTCTCCTAAACATTCTTTTGCCTTTTTATTTTTTTCCCTTAAACCTTTTTTTATTTTTTTGTGGGAGAACACTGTTAATCACTCCACTGTGTTGCAGGCTCTTTTAAAAAATCCAGCTCCCTTGATTTATCCTGGTTGCATGTAATAAAAGGAATTAGTTGGTGGGGGAGGGCAGAGCGAGCGGGCACACCCATCCAGAAACAACTGGACAATTAAAAAGAGGGGGAGGCCTGAAGGGAAGAACAAAAACAATTAACAGTCCCAAAGGAAGGAAGAGAAAAGGCTTTGTTCTGGTCGCTATAGCAACAGCTGGGACCCGAAGGGGGGAGTGAGCAGTCACCACTGAACACTTTCACTTTCCTTTCAGCCATTCCAGTCCTTTCTCTCATCCTCCCAGTCCTGACAGTGATGGCAGCAGCTTGTATGTCCTGGAGGCAGATATAGAGCAGAAGCATAGAAGTGATATCCAGTCCATCCAATCTCATCTATGCACACACGCACTCAAGGCACTTTTGACAGATTGGCAAGGAAGGCTAATGGAGGGCTCGTTGGGCAATGATGGGGAAAACAAAGACTTGTCAACTTCTTATTTGGTTATATTATCACTCTTCCACTGTGTTATTTTCTTTTAATCCTAAGACAAGTAATGTTTTTATTAGAACCAATTACAACTCTGTAAGCTCCAGTGATGTCTTTATCAGACTAGGTAGTTTAAAAAATAGTAAAGGGGAGAGGGTTAAGTCCAAAAAGCAGGCTAACTGTTTTCAGTCATGAGCAATGCAGTTAAATTCCATCTCAAGATTGATGAATCACTGGTAGGTACTATAGGTGTCACATGACACCTAGCAATGCCTAGTGGGACAGAGACAAAATAGCTTCTTTTGAAATATGAGACTTTTAGGAGATCCAGCATCTGCCTCTTTCCTGTGGCAAAATGTAGTCAAAAGCAGACATTTCTAAACAGGGGATTGGGAGAAAGAAGTTAAAGTGAAAAAGGGTAAAAACTCCCTAGAACTTTTAGAAGTTACTCATATGATACAATAGTAGAGAATCAGCTAGAAAGAATACCACAGGTCAAGAAAAGTCACCAGCATGGTTAGGAAAGAGTGTCAGGCAAGTTACCAAATAGGAAAACAGCATACTTGAGAATATGGAAGTTTTGCCCAAAGGAGGAGAAGAAAAATGAGCAGAAACCTGTGCAAACAGACAGTAAGAGATTAAAAAAAAAAAATCAAAGGAACATATTCCTAATAACTCTTTAAATATTATCAAAAGCTGGAAATCAGTTTAAAAATGATTGGTTGACTGAATGACAAAAACATGTAAGGAGTACTAAAGGAGCACAGGCAAAATGTACAGAAGCTCAATGAATTATTTGTATCTCTCTCTTCAGTGCAAGTGTAGCCCAGATACCCATGCCTGAATTTTCAGAAAAAGAGTTTGAGAAACTAGGTAAGTGGGAATGACCCATGATGAAATTCTAGGCCTAAATGACAAATTAGAAATACTGGTCTGAGATGGTGTCCACCTGAGAGCTCATAAAGAGGTCAAATGTGACATTGCTGATATTTAGACAAAAACATGTCACTGGTCTAGGGCTGCCAGGTGAAATAACCGAGCTTTTGCGCCTTTAATAAAAGGGGGAAATTTCCTTTTCTACCAAACCGTTAAAGGTACAGGAGACCTGTCCCTTATTTCACCTGGCAACTCTAAATATGTCACTAAGACTCTGTACTGGATAACTGAAGAACGAACAGTATAATTTCAGTTTTTTAAAGGGGGATCCAGGAAGCAGGCTACATTAAATGGGCATATTGGTGGAAAGCATGATAGTAGTATGTGGTTTAGGCACCTGTTGACTTGATTACAGATAAAATTTCTCTATTTCTTGCTGTCAGTGGGTAACACCTGATGCCACTACAACTGATAATTAGTTGGAACATCTGGCAAGTCTGTACTTAGATTTGCAGACACCAATGTCAATTTATTCAGAAAGAAGAATACATGAACTGGAATCATGCCAACAACCATTCTACTTGGTATCTACCCCAAAGCCTTTAAGTCATTAAAAAACTTCTTGTCACAGTTGTTCTCTTCTATACCATATAGGTCAGAGGTGCAGGCATTAACCCCAATCCCTTTGTGTGACCCCAAAAGCCTTCTGACACACTTTCCCAATATTTTTTAAGTGGATCCAGTGAATAAATCCCCTCAAATGATAAATCACCGTTCTTGGAATGGAAGATTGGCCTTTAAGGCAAACTGACATCGCAAACCGCACAAACTGGCCAAAAGTATAAAAAATGCAAATGAGAAGTCAACTTCTGTTCACTTCTGGGTCATATTTTTGGTTGATTTTACAGCTGAAAATGTGACCATGACTATGGGAGCCAAGGAAAATAAGTCCCACTCCCTGTGCTGTAGCCCACCTTTAATCTTAGTGGAAGGAATATTTAAGAATATTATGTGGACCAAGTGATGTCATTGGAAAGCAAGTCAGAACATTCTGCCAATATGGTTTGAGTTCCCAGGTTCTGGTGGATGGTATCTTGAAAAGATTCTCTCCAGAATCAGCCCAGCCATTGCAGGCAGAATCATTATACTGAGGGCCTTTCCACACTACGCTATTATAGTGCTATTATTCCACTTTCAACATCCTATGGAAACCTGGGGTTTGCAATTTAGGGTGTGGCCTTTAGAATTATCAGCCAGAGAGCTCTTTGGCCTCAATAAGCTACAAACCCCAGAATTCCACAGGATGTTGAAAGTGGAATAATAACACTATAACAGTGTAGTGTTGAAAGACCCTCAGTCTAGGATGTCTGTAGGTCATCCAAATAAGATTACTGAACTTGTAAAACCTGTTTTCTCCTACTATGATTTCTTTGAATTATCTTTGCAATACAGTATGTTAAGCCTAAAGTGGGGACCTGCACTGCTCTTGGTGGTCAGATCCCAAGCCAGAGGCATGGTCCAAACAGGCAAAGTTAGGGGTGGAGCCAACAGAACAGAAGCAGGAGAAGCAGAAAGCTTTAAGATACAGTGGAGGCACTAGAAGTCTTCTGCTGCTATATCTACCAAAATTTCCTTAAGTAGATGAATCAGCCCTGAAGTCAGCATGTTATAAGCCTAAACATACTGGAACTGACCTGTGACATCATCTGATTACTCTATCCCCAGCCTGACAAGCAAGGCCAGGAAAGGGGGGATGTATCGCTGTTGGTTCTGCTGGACCTCTCAGCAGCTTTCAATATGATCAACCATGGTATCCTTCTAGGCTGTCTCTCTGCAATAGGACTTGGAGCCACTGTTTTACAGTGGCTCCTTTCCCTCCTGGAGGGGCAGACCCAGAAGGTGGTTCTGGGAGGTTCTTGTTTGACCCCTTGGCTATTGGCCAGTGGGGTTCCCCCAGAGTTCTGTTTTCTCTCCCATGCTATTTAACTATATACTTGAAATCCTTGGGAGAGGCTGTTCAGACTTTTAGGGTTGGTACCATTGTTACCCTGTTTTCTGCGGGTCCCAGGAGGGACACCAAATTGCTCTCAAAACTATACAAGTTCAGGAAATTAGTCAAAGAGCGCAAGTTAGCACTGCAAGAGGCAGGGTAACGTAGCGAGATCTTGAACCTTATGTCTACAGGGTCAGGCCGAGTCAAGGAGCACACCAGAGTGAAATAATAAATGTGAATTTTATTAAAAATACAATCAATCAGTGTATGCAACACAAACACACAGAGAAACTATACAAATAAAGGTTGGAGTGGGATAGAGGGATTTTTAGAGGAGTTGTTGGTTTGGGTAATACTACACCTGTTCTGAAGCCCGGTGGGAAACGGAGAAGCTGGGGAGCATGCATCTCAGCACATGGAGCTGAGGGGAAGGCTCGCTGGACAAAGTGACAGCAAGGTGGGATGGAAGCCAAGAGCGATCCGAAGAAGCACTCAAAGTCAGGGGTTTTTATAAGGAGAATTGTGACCGCAGGCTAGGTCGGACTTGGGGAAAACAATAGATTTGGGGCTGGAGACAAAGCCTCTGAAAGGTCATAATTTGAATGATTGAATTATAGCCAAATTGTCAATACGATAGCCAGTATGCAAACGCAGAGTACTTGAGCGTTGTATAGTCAGATCATCAAGCTGCCAGCGCAGGGCAGAGGATCTTTTGAAAGTTGCGTGCATACATAATTGAGTACTTGCCTTGAGGTCTCCTGAAGCTGCGAGTCGACTATTTCTGGACTGCCTGTATTGTGTTGGAATATTACAGCGATTATCGGCCAAGCCTGTATGCGTGCTTGTCCGGGGGCCTCACAAGCATGCGGAGGGGATAGAAGGCCAAATTATTGATATCAAAAGATATCTTTTTAATATCCCCCAAGCTCAGGCTAGCCAGGGCAGTAACACCATCAATATGCAGATAACACTCAGTTCTACTATTCCTTACCACTTGAATCCAAGGAGGCTTTCATGGTCTCTAAACCAGTGTCTGTCATCAATAATGGATTGGATGAGGGCAAGCAAACTAGACAAGACAGAAGCTCCTGGTTGGTCAGAAGGCAGAGCAGGGAATATGAATTCAGCCTGTGTTAGATGAGGTTACACTTCTCCTGGAAACACAAGTTCATAGTTTGGGTGTACTTTTGGATTCAGCTTTGAACCTGAAGGCCTAGGTTTCTGCAGTGACCAGGAGTGTTTTTACACATTTAAAGCTTGTGCACCAACTGCACCTGTTCCTGGATATGCCGGATCTAGCCATGGTGCTACATGCCTTGGGTACATCTCATTGGGGCTGCTGTAATGTGTTCTATTTGGATCTGCCTTTGATGAGTGTTCAGAAACTTCAGCTAGTCCAAAGAGCTGCAGCCAGATTGGGACAGGTTATAGAGACCATACTACCCTTCAGTTGAAACAGCTCCACCAATTGCCAGTTTGTTTCCAAGTACAATTCAAGGTGCTAGTTATGACCTTTAAAGCCCTATGTGGCTCAGGTCCAGGCTGTTTGGCAGACCATGTCACCCTGTAGCAGCTGGCTCAGGGTCTGAGATCATCAGAAGATACCCTTGTCTCAGTCTTACCACCATCTCAAGCACGATTGCTGGGGAGATGAGAGAGGGCCTTCTCAGTGGCTGCCCCAGACTCTGGAATTAGCTTCCCAACGAGGCCAGAATGGCTCCCTCCTTGTTTGTCCTTCCAGCAGCAGGCTAAAACCTTTTTATTCTGACAAGATTTTAAATCAGAAAGTTTTTAAAGAACAGGCTGGGCGGTGTTGTATTGTTTTATTTGTTATTCTTAAGAGTCTTTTTTTTATCTTTTTAAATTGCTTTTTTGTTCTGTAATGAGGTGTTGTTTTAATACTGTAAATAATTTAATTCTATTTTAATTATTTCCTTGTTGTATGTTTTAATTTTATTGTTTTTTAAAATTGTGAGCCACTTTGAAACCCAATTTGAGAGAAAAAAAGAATAAGAATAATAACAATGACGATGATGATGGCGACGATGACGACGACGACGATGACGATGCCCTCCTTCCATCATTGCTTTCTTCATGGGAAAGCCAGAAGTCTGGAACAGTTAAGTTCTTCATTGCTTGGGTTTTTGCCCGTGCGGAGCATCTGTGTGTAAGCAAACTTCATGTGAACAGGAACTTGTCACTTTTCATATAAGGAAACCAGTAATGGGGGTGGGTGGGCAGGGCAGTCCTCTTTTCACATGTTGATGCAAACCAAAGGAAGTAACATCCGAATAGAGCTGGAATGCACAAGAGTTCTGGCAATGCTGATGAAGCAGGTAAAGCAAGTAAGGCACCAAGTTTTGACTTATAGGAACCCAGTTTGAGATCCATCCTTCCTTACCCTCATGTTGTAGATAGTATTATTTTGGCCATTTTGTGTTCAGCCTGGTCCCTAGGAGATTTCTCACAGACCACAACGAGCGCAAAACCCAGCTTTCAAGTCTCTAGAATGTAATGATTCTATGTGTGAACTGGTTTGCTTTTAATAAAGCTAGTTTGTCCAGCACATCTGAAGAAATTCATTTCAGGCAAGGATTGGAGTGACAGGATGCTAGAACTGTGGAAAGACAATGCTGTACTGGCATGATGGAAAAGAAAGACAGAATGGCAGCTATTCTTTTCTCTTCCAAATTGCTGGGAGCGACTGTTTTGTCTGTGCCTCTTGCCATTGTAAGATTCCGAAGCGTCACAGTACTGCAGATCTCTTCTTTGTGCTGGGCTGGCTGCAATTTTCCAGCAACCTAGTTTCAGGTTACATTCAACCGAGTCCTGGAAATGAACCAGACAATGACCTGGTCCTTTTATGGTTGCTTGGAGGGAACAAATGGAGGGGAACAAGCCAGCTTTTACTTCCTCTGAGGAAACAAACCATTGTTTAGAAGTGAGCATGGGCTGTCTTCCTTGCCAGCCAATGTGGAAACTCATATCTAAACAACTATATTTTGTTCAAAGGGCAGCGGTTGATTGCATTTTTGTAGTTTTTGTTGATTTTTAGTGCCAAAACCTGTGAAGAAAAGCAAAATAAAGAGCAGAGATTGGAAATAATCAGCTAAATGTTTCTAGTTATGTGCTAAATTAGTTCTCTTCCCCCAACCAGGCTTAAAGAGTTAATTTGTTGATTAAAGAGAGACAGTATCAAAACATGGTAATAACTAGCTCAAACAATTAGTTCAATTTTGTCAAATACGCTTGTATGCAAATTTTTCTCCTCTCCTTTCCCCCAAAGGCATAACTAACAGTACTCACTATTTCTGCAGTGTAAGGAATAAGCGGTGTTGGTGTAGTGGTATTGGACTATAACTCTGGAGACCAGGGTTTAAATCTCTGCTCAGCCATGGAAACCCACTGGGTGACCTTGGGCAAGTCATACTCTCTCAGCCTCAGATGACTGCAAAGGCAAACCCACTCAGAACAAATCTCACCAAGAAAACTCTGTTATAGGTTCACCTTAGTGTTGCCATAAGTTGGAAATGACTTGAAGGCACACAACAACAAGGAATAAGAGATTTTGCCTCATTATTTGTTGCATTAAAAAACGGAGAGAGAAAACGCACCATACCTGCCTCTTTGGAGGAAGTGTGCAAGAAGTCTGCGGTAGAGACTAACAGTGGAACAGGAGCGAGTGACAGAAAGAGACTGAAGAAGTAAGATCTTTCAGATTCATTTTCCTTCCTGTACTCTGAACTGAATGACCTACTCTCTCCTTCTCTCTCCAACCAAAAGCTCTTCAGTTTAAAGATGTTAAAGAGACATGTCACTCCTATGTCTTGAAGTCAATTTTGATTCTGGAGAAGGCAAATTAAAAACTACAAAAAGAGCAATTTTGAAGGCACTCATAACAAAATGGGGGCAACGAGGGCAACAAAATATGCAATTCCCTGTAAATTCCATGCTTTTTTGAAAAAAAATTAATGATTTAATTAACAAATTAATGGTCAGTGCTATGAATTTAATTCCCACTTTCCCAGTGTTAGTGACAATGAAGTAATTTCTCCCATTCCAAATATCAACTAACTAATTAGTTTTTAAACCTCACATTCCAAGCTTTGATGAAGAAAAAGAGGGAGTGAACGAGGGCATGTTATTTCATTTCCCTTCCTTGAATGTGTCTGCTAAAGATGTTGTAAGTTAGTTAATAGGCTTGGGCAAAGAGGATCAAGGTAAGAAATGAGTGCATGGTTTTATTTCATGCTCATTTTGTGAAGGAATATTGTGAGGAGCAATTACTAGCTACAATTGAATTGTATGAAGATTTGAGGTAACCTCTTGTAGACACAAGATACTGCCCAATAGAGAGTCAAACCACTGTCCATCTAGTTCAGGATTGTCTCACTGACTGTCTCTTGTTCTCTTGGGTTTCAGATGGGACTCTTTTGCAGCCATATTTGTACACCAGGGGTTGGAACTGTGTGATCTATGGACCACATGTGGCTCACCAATGTCCTAAGGAGATTTAGGGTCCAAATTGTCTGAAAATTGTGCTTGATTTTTTATACTTGGTGGTTGAGGGCTTTGGGGCCTGGTGGGGGGTTTCAGAGTCTACAAAAGTGGATCCAAGGAGGACAATGCATTCTGCAGCCCTTTATTTGCCTACCCTTGACTGACAGTTTAAGTTTTCTTTTCTTCAAAGTTAAAATGTTGGTCTCAGTGACGTAGCTGGGGGGAAGAGAGGGTAGTCTGCCCCAGGTGGCACATTTTTGCAGGCATCAACAACTCTCCACAACGTGGCTAAGATGAAGACCTTCCTCTTCCCCTATGTCCGCCAAACCCCCACCAGCTTCAAGGCACCCGACACCCTCAAAACCGAGCCCCTGCTTGGCACCCCGCAGAGCAACAGTGACATCCTTGGCTGACCAGTGGCCGCTGCTTCCACTGCTGCCACCACCACTGGAAACCTCCTCACTAGCCTGCCCTGGCTGAACGGACTGGCTGCTACCACCATCACCACATCAGGGATGTATTTTAATCCAGTGGCCATCTGCAGGTACCCCAAGTCCCTGGCTGATCTCCCTGGGTGGCTGCCCATCTTTTGGCCTGGAGTGACCAGAACCCGTGGAAGGACCCACAGCTCGGTTGTCCTGGTAAGGAGGAAGTGTGGCGGGGCCTGCTGCCCAGAGGGAGGGACAGCTGGCCCCCAAGTCCAGGAAAGGAGAGTGGGACACACGTGAGGGAGAAGGGGCTCTTTTGGCCTGGGCAGCAAAAGCTCTTTCTACACCACTGGTTGGTCTTGCAAATTCTAATCTCCTGTTGTGACAACCTCCTCCCCTGGTTTCCTACTCCCTAGGACCTCTTCCCTGTCTCTGTAAATTGTGGAAAACTTAGAGGATTAGGGATTTTTAATCAAGACAGATAAGAAAGAGAAGAAGCTTCTCCTTATTGAATTATGTGGCTTGCTCAGAGAAGGGAAATGGTCACTCTTTCATTTGGGACGGGTTACATAGAAGCTGTTGCAGTAGGAAAGAGTCAAATTCCAGAGGCAGAGCACCCCAGAAATCCCAAGGAGTCACACATCTTAGCAAGTACTGATAATTCAAAACCACTCTCAAAGAAGATTTTAGATGCCTTCTGAATATATTTTGTATTTTCCTATATTTTTAGTTCAGTCATGAAGGCTATCCGTTTGTTAAAAAATAAAATAAAACTAAATAAGATTATGAAAATATATCACAGGAAAAGATTTTAAAAAATGAGCCATAATACAGGTTTGTTATTGTGCTGCCTATTTCCTGAATAAGGAAATGTGATTCTTCTGACTCCATTCCTTTGTAGCAAATGGATGCTTTGTCAGAAATCTTGGATTTCAGCGTTAGGAAAAGATCCAGTGCCCTTACTCTTCGAAAATAACGTGTTGCCTAATAAACAGTGGAGGAGGCGAAACCAGTTTCTCTCTTCTGTTTTGAAAGCAGCAGCCTTTATTTTGTTAGAATACCTGCAAATAGCTGTTTAATAAAAGCTGAATAGCTTGATATATTTGTAGCAGAACTTACTTCTGCCTTTACCACCTTGGAACATCCAAACATTATAGGAGAAGCACCTGAGGGTTTTTGATATCACAGTGCCTCCTTAAGAATATAAAAGCTGACAGAGACACTTTCGTACCAATTATTATTCTTAGGAAGAATAATTTCCCCCTTCTTGCAAACAATCACTCTTAACAACTTTGGTTAGGGGAGGGAATCATAATCATTGAAAAGAAGAACTTTTAAAAAGTACACTGAGACATAGCAAAACCTGCCTCCAAAACAAAACAAATAGGAATTTAAAGACAAACAAGACCAGGAACATGTTATTTGAATTTGGCACCAACAAGTGAACAATGCTGAAGGAAAGATAAAACCTGGGCCAAAGCAATACCAAAAGAGAAGCCACTGCAAGCTTTAAAAACCTTGGAAAGAAAAGCACGGTGATGAAGAGACCAACAAAGCATCAAAGAGAGGAATAACTAAAAGGCTTGACAAAGACCAGGCTGGAACAAAAGACCAAAAGGGAGAGAGAGAACAAAGCAAATGGAACAAAGGCAGTTCTTGGAAAACAAAGTGATGAGACCAACCCCACCCTCTATCCCCAGAGATTAGGAGTCTCTTTTTAAAAAGAAGCGCAATGTTATTTAAGTGAAAAAAAAAGTCTGGATTTGTTTATTGTTCAGTTGGATCCAGACCTAGTCATAACTAAAGGAGACCTAGTGAAATAAAGAGGGCACAACTTAAGCAGGATTGACTTTTCCCATTGATTTCAATGGCTCTGCTTTAAGTGTATCTAAGCCTGGATCCAACCTATTGAGTGGTGTAGCTAGGGGGTGGGGGAGGCAGTGTGCCCCTGGTGGCACTTTTGGGAGGCACTGCCAGCAGAGAAAAAATAAATAAAGCAATAATTGAATAACAATTACCAGAGATCGCCCCTGAAAAAAATTAAATCAGTTCCTGAACCACATCTTTGTAAGTCTGGTTTGGGAGTTGCATTTCGAAATAAGAGGTTGGCATGCATTTCCAAAATCCAGATTTAAAATGGATTTTCAAATCCATTTTTAACATCTCTCCAACAGGCTACCAGGCTTTCCAACATACTTTCAAACTGTTATATTAAAATAAAAATCCTATGGTCTTCTGGACCCCACTCCTCTGTCTTTCCTGTGCAAAATGGAACTCCAGTTCAGACGTTTTGGTCCAAAGCTTTGGAAAGGAGGAAAGGGAGATACTGGGTTGGAAGTAACCAATTTCAAATTTGGAGCCCTCTGAGTTTTGGTAGTGGGAGATCTTTGAGAATGTTATTTTGGGGGGTGTCTTGGAAAGTTCTTTCCAGCCCTTTGGCGAAAAGAAAAAGAAAGTCTTTCATAGGGAGAGGCATCCAAACAGCTGCAGCCAAAATGCAAGCAGATGGAACCCTGCAGGTGTAGCAGGGAAATACCACCAGGGGACCTATTTCTAAAATATATACTGGGGTTAAGGGGAGGAGGTGAAGGTAGAGCAGGGAGAGAGAAGGCTCCCCTCACAATTTGGAGAACTTCAGACTTTTCTTACCCCTGTTAAAAAAAACAAGTTCAAACTTGCACTTTGTTTTAACAGCTGGAAACGAACTCCAGAAAGAGCTAGCACATTTGGTTTGGAGCCAAAGCATCTCTGAAACTGCCTGCTCCCAGCTGGGTCTCCTCGGGATTCAGCCCCGCCCCCATCTCGCTTTCTTTTCTCCCCACCCCCTTGGGCTCCACAGGGCTTCATCTCCTGCCCAAAGCTGTCTCTTTATGATAGTGCTGTGCCAAACTCGACTGGCACAGGGAGGTAGCTGTGCTCTGACCCAGGTTGGCTCACTGGCGAGGTTAGTGCCCCATCTTTTCTGGGGGCCTCCTCTCAAGTAAATGTGCATTGTGGTCTGTCACAAGACATTTCAGTAGACAGTTAGGCAGGTACAGGGGTATTGAAGGTCCTTGACCACCTCTTGTGCCACCAATGGAGTGTGGGTAGGATGGGGAAACTTACTTCCAAGTAGCTCTACTAAGGTTCAAGGAGCACCTTGTGGCCCCCTCCCCCAGGCAGGTATAAGTAAAAAGACAATGGAAACAATACATGGAAGAGCTATGTAAAAGAGATGAAAGGCTGACAGATTTATTCAAGGAAGAACCATATGAAGACAAACCACCAATTTTAGAAAGTAAAGTGAAAGCTGCACACAGAGCACTTGGGGGAAATGGATCACTAGGAGCAGATGGCCTAACAATAGAGCTGCTTTAGTCTACAGAGACATAATCTGCTATAGTTCTCACTGAAATCTGTCACAAAATATGGAAAACAAAAGAATGGTCCACAGACTGGAAATGCTGAAGATACATTCCAATCCCCAAGAAAGAGGACAACAGAGACTGCAGTAACCACAAGATCATTGCATTAATTTTCCAAGCAAGCAAAGCCATCTTCAAAATTCTACAGCTTGTACCATATATGGAGCAAGAAATGCTGGATGTCCAAGTTGGGTTCAGGAAAGGAGGAAGCACTAGAGATCATATTGCAAACTTATGTTGTCTAATGGAGCACACTGAAGAATTGCAAAAGAAAACCAGCCTGTCCAACAAAGCTTTCAGTTCCATAGATCATGAGAAACTATAGATCATTCTTAAAGAAATAGGAGTGCCCCAACATTTGGTTGTCCTGATGTGTAACCTGTATGCAGGACAAGAGGCTACCGTTAGGACAGAATATGGAGAAACGGAATAGTTTCCTATTGATGAGGTAGTCAGACAAGGCTGCATGTTATCACCCTATCTGTTTAACTTGTAAGCTGAACATATAAGTAAAGCAGGATGAGACTTGGAGGAAGGAGGCATGAAAATTGGATATGTCGATGACACCGTACTAGTAGCAGAAAACAGCAAATACTTGAAATTATTATTAAAGAAAGTCAAGACAGAAAGTGCAAAGGCAAGTCTACAGTTGAACATTAAGAAAACAAAAATAATGACCGCAGATGATTTACGTAACCTTAAAGCAGACAATGAAGACATTGAAATAGTTCAAAATTTTCCATATCTTGGCTCAATTATTATTGAGAATGGAGACTGCAGTCAAGAAATCAGAAGAAGACTAGGACTTGGAAGGGTAGCTATGAAGGAATTAGACAGGATCCTAAAGTGTAAAGCCGTTTTGTTGAATACCAAAGTTAGAATTGTCCATGTCATGGTATTTAGAATTTCTATGTATGGCTGTGAAGGCTGGACAGTAAAGAAAGCTGATAGGAAGAAAATCAACATATTTGAAATGTGGTGCTGAAGAATGGATGCTAAAAAGACAAATGAACAGGTACCAAAGCAAAATCAAGCCTGAACTTTCCCTAGAAGCCAAGATGACTAAATTGAGTCTGTCATACTTTGGCCATATCATGAGAAGACATGACACACAAGAAAAGACAATGCTTGGTAAGGTAGAAGGCAGTAAGAAAAAGAGGAAGGCCACATTGCAGATGGATAGACTCAATCAGGGAAGACACGTCCCTGAATTTGCAAGACCTGAGCAGGACAGCTGATGAAAGGGTTACTTAGAGGTCTGTCATCCATAGGGTTGCCGAAAGTCAAAGTTGACTTGATGGCAGTTAACAACAAATACAACCAGCAGTCCTTTCCTTTTTTCAGTCTGGTAACTTTAACTAGGAATCACACCCTGCTCCAGGAGAGATTCTGTAAATTGTCCATCCATATTCCACCAGTACACCCTAGTTGACTTTTTGTCCTCGCCTCTGAGAGGAAACTGTGTGAGGAAGAAAACAAAGCTAGGACATTTTAAATGCTGCTGAGAAAGTGGGACAATAAAGGGTTAATCAGAACTGTCCCTGCCAAATCGGGACTGTTGGAGGATATGGAAAGGTGCTGGTCCAGAAACTATCAGCTGTTGCTCCATACAGAGTTTCCAGGAAAGAAAGAAACAGTTGTAGCCATTGGGCACAAGTATGCTACCAGTCTCTGGCACACTGGGGAAAATACTGCTGATGCACCACATCAGATGACTTAAGAAGGACTGGTCTACAGCATACCTATTGGCAGTGAGAGGGGTGGAGATATTGAGTGAAATAGAAAAAGAGTTAGTTAGTCCTCAGTGCTGGTTAATAATATATCATAGATTTGCTATGAATAATATATCATAGATAGTGCTTTGGAGCACAAGGAAGTGAGGTCTTGCTTCCTGTCCCTCCTTTCACAGATGAGAGATTGGTTGAGAGTCCAAAGTTGCCCTTTTACCATGGCAGCACTCAACCCCTAGGAATTTCTGTCCAGTTATATCCATCTTCTCACTTCTTTGCTGTTATTCTACTGACAGGTTGAAGACTTTTAAATTCACCCATGCATGATTTTCCTGGATCCTGATACTGTGCTTAATGATGGAAGAGTTGCTCTTCTTTCTATTTTTAGTCTTATTAATCCTCTCCAGTGTATTTTGTGTGGTTTTTAGTATGTTGTTGTTTTGTGAAATGCATTAAGCATTTCTTTGAAGCAAGATTGGACAAACTGTGGTTCTCTAAAAATTGGACTGCAGTTCCCTTCCACCCTAGCCAGCATAGCCAATGGTATATGGATAGTGCGACATTTAGGCCAACAGTACTGGAGAAAAGTAGAAAGTTGGATAATCCCTGTATGTATTTGCCTTTAAGTAATGAGAGCCAGCATACTGTAGTGGTTTGAGCATGGACTATGACCCTGGAGAAGAGGGTTCTATTCCCTACTCAGCCATGGAAACCTGCTGGGTGGCCTTGGGCACATTATACACTTTCAGCCCCAGAAAACCCTGTGATATGTTCATCTTATGATTGCCATAAGCCAGAAATGACTTGAAAGTACACAACAGCAAAAATATAGATGAAATGAGTGCTGCTTCTTTGTTGTGTCCAAAGACACTTGCAAACCTACCAGTGACGTTTATTTTCTGTTTACATTTGCATTTTCTTCTAGTGGGATGATTTTGGAAAGTTCATATTATGCAGTGCAACATCTGCTTATAAGCTCAGTGGGCATCTATCACATCTTTACAGTGCATAGATAACATATGTTCAGCCTCAATAAATATTATTGTAAGATTTGCTTAAGATTCAGTAGTACTAAAAGAGATCAGTCTTATATTTGTAGACAAAATCTATACACTCGACTCTTACAAACTTCGTTTCAGCAACTGTTGTTAGAAACTGAGAAAAGAACCAGTTTTAGCAACAGGATGTATCTTCTTGATAAGACAATCAAGATCAGAAAAGAACCATTTTAACCTGGAAATTTAAACTAATTTGTGCAAGCTAGGCTGCTCTAGGAGATTGGTATCAATGTGGGAAACCTATACCAGTCTCTGTTACCAGCCTCATTTCTCCTTTTCCACACTTACTTTAAGAATAATGTGCACATTGTTTGATCGAGTTCCCAACCTGTCAAATCCAGAAAGGTGAGAATGCTCAGTTCATTTGTTAATGAGAGATTTTTGCACTGAACTGTTACTTCAGTCTACGCAAAGTGTACCTTAGGCAACTATTTCAGGCTTTTCTTGCTGCATTGGCTTGCTTCATCTGTCAACTTACAGGTTAATGGAGGAAGAATTAACTGAGATCTTTTTCAACCACCTGCTGATAATTCAATAAATAAGGATGCATTGAATTGTATGGGTGGCTCTATAATTTGGAGGCAATCCAAAAACTATTTACTATAGATGACGATGAGGAAGAATATGCTAGACTGGCCAACCACCTTGCAATGGGTTCTACTATGTGCAGTTAATATCTTGTACTATCTAACCCAACACTGTACTCTGTTGCAATTTGTATTTCATTTCCAGAGCATTTTGTTTGATAATGAAAGCCTTGCAAAACAGGTATCAATTTGATCACAATTTCTGTTAAAGCTATCAATTGTTATTTGGATAGGGAGTTGCACAACTTCTTCCATCTCACCATTTTTATCAGGGTGTTTAATTTATCTTTCATAAATATTTTTTTAAAAAAACCCGGTTATACCCCCTTCTGACTACTCAGCAGCCTTTGTTAACAGAGGCCTCTTTTCAGCTCTGTTTTCTTCTTTCTTTGATTTGGCACATATCTTTTCTTTCTCTGTCTTTTCAGAGACATGTCTTCAATGGCCCTCCCACCTTCTTTTCTTTTTCACACCCCTGCAAATATTACAGGGCAAGAGTCATGGTCCCATGTTAAGCCTGGGGTGGAATGAATCATATTCTGCCAGCCTAATCAGACATGGGGAGGTGGGAGGTGGTTCAACAGCTTATTCTCAGAAAAAGACTCAACAGATCAATCTGAAACTAAGTAGCTTATGTATAGTGGTTTAGAATTTGACAAGTGATTTCTTGCCATCTAACAGGTGTTGTCCAGTTCCATTCTTCCACAGACTTTGGCAGAGTCAGATTGCCTAATGAGTGATTCTATAGCATCATTCCAAAAACAATTTATTGTGTCAGGCGAATCTCACAAATTTATTATTGCCTACATTTTTATGGACTAAGGCCATTTCTGCACTAGCCTGTTATAGTGCTATTATTCCACTTTCAATATCCTATGGAATCCTGGGGTTTGCAGTTTAAGGAGGGGCTGCAATTTGCTTTAGTCTTATGAAAATGTATACCATTTGACATGCATTAGTGTTTTGGGTGCTGCAAGATATTTCAAAGGAATCTAGAAAATGCTTTGCCAATCAAATGATAAAGTACATCCAGCCTTTGAAAGGAGGCATCAAGAATGCCAGTCTTCATGCCTTCACTATCTTATTTGATGTGTGGAGGACATCAGCAAGACAGTGCTTTCGAATGACTATGATGGATTAAAGGGAGAAGTAGATTTGTACACCTTCTAAATCAACAGCTGGGTGCAACTGGCAGGGCCCACACCCACATGGAAGAAGGGACCTGGTGGTCCAACCCAGAGTGTAAAGAAAATAAATGGGGATAAACTGTAGCTTTGCTTGGGGCTATCTTTGTAGAGTGTACAGCAGCTTCAGTTGGTCCAAAGAGCTACAGCCAGATTGTTAACTGGGGCTGACTATGGGGAGCACAATTCCATTGTTGCAACACTCCATTGGTCGCTGGTCTATTTCCAGATACAATTTAAAATAAAACTTAATTGGCCAAATGTTTGCAACCACATTGTTCCAATTAGCATAAACAAAAATGTAAAGAATGACAGGATAATCCCTCTACTAATTACCAGGAAGTTACAAAATGATTAACGAATCTGTAAGACTCTCAGACTGGGTATTATTATTAAACAATAGCAGCAGAGAGGTTTTTTCCCCCCAAAATGTAGAATATTTTAACAATAATTTCAAAATTAAAACTTCTTTTCATGTCTTATGAGGTCACATATATGATATTAATGGTTGTGGTGTGGGAAGAGGCCCTGTTTTACAAGTTTGTAATGAGTCCTCAGAAATTATACTTGGTCTGTGGTAGCCAGTAATGATGGGCAGCCCATATAACTTGCTCTGAGTAAGTTGACAGAAGTATGTATCCTTATTATAAAGTAAGGTTGGTGTCCTATTAGTCAGTTATGATGTGGTGAGTCAGATTTATGATGAAATAACTGTTTCCTGTTCACAATTACATTTCTGGTACCATTGTCATGATTGTAAATGCCCTTGAACCTTCAAACTACACCCATCTGCACTTTGGGATGGAGGTCTGTGGCAGTAGTAAGTGGGTTGCTGGAGGATGACACATCCAGCCCCCTCTCACCAGCAAGCAGTGGTATATAAATGAGTTTTGTTAGGACCTCAGGGTGGTCTCTGCTTTGGGTTGGTACATCACTACCCACTGGCAACAAGAGCCTAGACGCATCATCCTTTAGCACCCCACACACCAGCATCACAGTACTGTGACCCTTCATGTGGCTTTCTGGGTTTTAAGGTGCATTTCAGGTGTCAGATCAGGAGATGGAGCATAGCTACAACAGCATGGTTATGTGTCTCCTAAGGACGGTAAAGGTAGTGCAATAAAAATAATAAAAGTAAATACCGGTAGTTGCTATTTTCCAGCAGAGTCTTTTACAGTATACGTGGTGAGAAATGCCCACTGCCCAAGCTGGATTCAACAAAGGAAGGTGTACTTGAGATCGTATTGCAATTAGATATTGACTAAGGCTGTGTACTAAAGAATCCAGAACAAGGCTATTAGTAAGATACCTTAGAATTGTCTTATTTATCGCATTGCCATAAATTAAAGTCAACAAGATGGCACTTAAGAAACAACACTATTAAAATTTTCTAAATAAATGTTGAATACGTGTTCTAATAACAAAAATCAATATTATTTGCAGCAGGTTTTGATTAGTATAAGAACATAAACACTTCAGAATATCCTTTGCTGGATCAGAGCACAGGCTCATCTAGTCCAACATTCTGTTGTTATAGTGTCAGTCAGCAGGACATAAGGGCAACTGCACTGTCTGACTTACACTCCCAGCAACTGATATACAGAGACATATTGCTTCTGATCCTGGAGGTGCTATGCAGCTACCCTGAGCAGAAGTCATTAATGGCTCTCTCCTCTGTGAACTCATCCCAATCCCCTTTCAAAGCTATCTGAGTTGGCAACTACATTTTGTGGCAGCGCATTTCACTGTTTAAAATGCACTGTGTGCAATGCTTCCTTTTATCTGTCCTGAATCTTCTACCTGGTAATTTCACTGGGTGACCCCAAGTTCTAATATCAGAAGAGAAACAGAGAGAGAGAGAGAGAGAGAGAGCTCTTCCTTATCTAAATTTCATCACACAGTACATAATTTCCTACACCTCACCATGTCTTCCCTTACTTGCCTCTTTTCTAAGCTCAAACATTGTAACCTCTCATCGTACAGCAGTCACTATTGTCCATGGAGCATTTTTGTTGCTCTTTTCTGCATCTTTCTCAGGTATACAGTATCCTTCTTTTCTTTTCTTTTCTTTTCTTTTCTTTTCTTTTCTTTTCTTTTCTTTTCTTTCTCTCTTTATTTTTGGTACAACAACCAAAACCAGGCACCCTAGATATGGCTGCACCATGAATTCTTAAAAGGTCAGTAGTATAATATCAGTTTTATTTTCTTTTTAATATTCTAAAATTAATCATTTTTATAACAGCTGCACACCTTGTCTGCATTTTCATTGTGCTCTCCACAACAGTCCCAAAGTCCCTTTTTTGGTCAAGATCTCATATTTCTGACCTGTTGGTTTTTATTGCATGTATCATTGTGTGTGTATGTCCACATTCTTCCCTCAACTGTGACAGGTGCCACAGTTTACTGCCCTTTACCATTGGATGGAGTCACATACATTCAGTAGCATGCAATCTTATTCTGACTTATGTTTGGCTTCTTCAGTCTATGTACATTTGTCTATTCACCCCACAGGGTTCTTGTAAGATGAGATAAATGATGTAGACTGATTCTGAAGGCCATGTAGGAAAGTTGTCATGCAAGTGACAATTAGTTTAGTAGCAATATTAAATGAGGACGGGGCAGGGGGAAGAATTGTATGTCCACAATTCACCCATTATTGTCATAGTCTTCATTCTAGTTATATTTATTTTTTTATATAAGTTCTGTTTATAAGTTCCTCCATTGATACACTAAACATGGGATGGCATAGAACAGCACATCCTGCTCTGGCCTTGATACTTGTGTGCTGGATGAGGTGTCCAAAAAGTGCACCTACACACAAGTAATTGTGCAGGCATAGGCACTCCCTAAGACTGGGAAGCCTTGTACGTGGAACAAGGACAAATGCTTTCAGCTTGGAGCAGAAGTCACCAGAAGTGCCTGGGGCTGTCTGAACCAACTCTTTGAGGCCAGAACAAACCTGGATCTATTTGGTTACATTTTAGGTTAAAGTCAGAAACTCCTTTGTATTCCAGAAGATTTTAATACATAATTGTCTGTGAAGGTGAAGATGATGGTGGTGGTGGTGGTGGTAACTGATTGAATAATTTCATTTATATCCTGCTGCTTTCTCAGTAATAGGACTCCACATGGTTTTCTTATTATTATGTGCCTTCAACTAGATGCCAGCTTATGGCAACCCTATCACAGTGTTTTCTTGGCAAGATTTATTTAGAGGAGGTTTGCCATTGCCTTCCACTAAGGTTGAAAGAACATGACTTGCCCAGGTTCACCCAATGGATTTCCTGGCTGAGCAGGATTCAAACTGTGGTTTGCCAGAGTTTGGCAAACACTAGCCCAACACTGAAATCACTATACCATGCCGACTCAAGGTGAGTTATAAAAAAGTAAAAACACAAAGTCATGAATAATAATGTACAAAAAGTTATTATTAAAATGCAATTTAGTTATCCATTGAAATTAAAATCAGTTAAAATGAATCCATTAAAAACATTCAAATCCATTATGATCAGCAAAATATCACACTGTTACAAGCTCTAGCAGTCAATTTCTAAAAGTCTGCTAGCACAGAAAGGTTTTTACTTGCTAAAGGAAAGATGACAAGGAGGGGATCATCATAGCCTCACTACAGAGAGAGTTCCAAAGCCTAGAAAAAGCCATTGAGATATGATGAAGATATCAATGGACAGTTCAGTCTCCCATATTCCAAAAAGGAAAAACAAAACAAAACTCAAAGACATACAGATGAGCACTCTTTCTCAAGCATTCTAATCTGTACAGCCAGTGGGGAGAAGCAAACAGAGTGTAGCAATACTCCAAGACCACGTGGTGCTGCCCTTTCTGTGCATCTAATATGTACGTGGAAGAACTCATGAAGAGGACAGAAGTTTCACAGAAAACAATGGAGCAACACACACAATATCTGATTTCAGACTGCATTTCATCATAGGTAACATTGGCTATATGAGACACTGTAATAATAATGTGGATTTCCACGGTAGGAATGTGTCAATTGAGAGAGCAGTTCTCTTCAAAGTGAATGACAGTATGGAAAACATATACCCGTTTATACTTATAAGAGGCAATCCCACCTGATCACTGCATTTTAAGTTTGCATGGTGAAGTGAAAAGTGGTTTTCCAGAAACATATAAATGTATCAATTGGAGAATCTGGAGATGAAGCTGCTGCATTGTCTCTGTGTATCCCAGCCATGGTTTGGCTCTGGGGTGGGCAACTGTGAAAGGCTTGGGGGGCCACATGGGCCAGTAGGAGACCTTAGAGGGCTAAACCAGTTTCAAAACAAAACAAAGCTTACTTTTTTAAAAAAAGTTCTGCCCACCAATGCCTAGAGGTGGTATGAGGGCATTTTCACCATGTTCTGGATTTCAGAAAAGGTCACTTTCTGCACCTAAATTGGCCCAGGGAGCCCCCACAAAATGTGGGGAAAGTACACTCTATATTCCGATTAGACATTTTGGAGCATTTCAAAACAAAATAAGTTGTTCTTGAAAAGAATTGCAAAAATATTTGTTCCTTTTTTTAAAAATTAAAAGACAGAAAACAAGAGACAAAGAAACAGCAAAACTACATAAAACTACAAACACATAACAATAATAATAATACAGTCCAAATAAAAAAACAAAAACTATCTAGCAAAACTACAAACATCTAGCTAAACTACAAACAACAACTAAAACTACAAATAACTTTTTTGCTAAATTTTACTAAAAGTACAACATATATACATACATACTAAAGAAAAGAAGCAACAAATTACAATAACAAATGGATATGAATGATAAACAAAAAAGAAAAGAAAAAGAATACAAGAAGAAAAACTAAATACTAACTACAAAATACTAAAACTAATTAAAGACAATAAAACAACAGATTTTTTTTTTACAAGGTAGTTTCCAGCTTTCTTAACGCACAATATTAATCATTCTGTACGTAACAACTTCAGGAGCTACCAGTGCAATTTAAGTGCTTCAACTGCTACTTTTCCAAAATTACTGTCAAATCCTACTGTAATCTTACAATAAATCTTTTTTGTGGAAAAAAAAGTGTTTCCAATCTTTCACAACAATCACCACTGATTTTGCTTTTTTTCAGTATCATCAATTTGTCCATTTCGGCCAAGGCTAACAGCTTTGTCAACCAGTCCTCTTTCACTGGGATCTCTGCATTCTTCCATTTCTGTGCATACAATAGTAGTGCTGCTGTGGCCACGTATTGTAATATCTTGCCATATTTGTTCTCCAGTTAGTTTTCTACTCATCTCAACAAATGCAGTTCAGATTTTAATTGAATATTTACTTTCAAAATTTTGTATACCATAAAGTCATTTAATTTCAGATTTTTTTGGCCTTTTTGCATGCTCACCACTTATGGTAAAAAGCTGCCACTTATTTCTCACATTTCCAAGATCTGTTAGAAACCTCTTTATGCATTTTGGCTGATTTTTCTGGCACCAAATACAATGATATATCATATCGTTAAAGTTTTCTTTAAGCTCATAAGACAAAGTGAATTTAATTCCCTCTGACCACATTTTCCCATTGTTCCAACTGTATATTGTGCCCAACATTTTGTGCCCACTTTGTCATACAGTCTTTAACTCATCTTCCATTTCTAATTTTAACAAAAGTGTGTATATCTTACCAATCAAGTGTTCATCATCTAAGCACAAATTTTTCTCAAAGTCAGATTCAGTAAAATCAAAGTTATGCAATTTTTGTCTACTTTGTATCTCTTTACAATCAGTCTATAAGAAAATCTTTGAAAACGATAAGCCTCAGATATCAATTCTTCTATCAATTCAGTTCTATAATGTTCTTGTTTCCAGAAGATCTTGGTAAGTCACTCATCTTAACTTTGCTATCATTTCCTTCCTATAGAAAGTCTCCTGTGATGATACCCAAAAAGGTGTTTTAGGGCATAATCTTGGTTTACATCTGTTCCAGACTCTTAAAAAAGCTTTTCTGATGTGGTGATTATTAAAATTTTCATTTACTTTAGATCAAAAAGTGTTTTTGACCTAGGACTATGAAGCACTGGACAGGAAAGTGAAGAGTTTAGAGGCACAGGCGGTAACTGACCCTTGCAGCCTGTGGGCTGCATTTTGCCCACCTAATATCCATCTGAAGCCCTTAAGATGAAAGTTTTATTGAGAGCTGATTCAAGAGTTTTGTACTATTGACGCACACTCTCAGGACTTTTCAAATCGAGATAAAACAATACATTTGTTTGTTCCTGCTAACATGTCATGCCTGGAGAGGTTAGTGTTGAGAGCCTGGAGAAGATGCTTCAGTAGACTATATCTCCCAGAATTTTCCAGCCACGATGGCTGGTGTCTGTTCTGGCTGAGGGATTTGGTGAGCTATAGTCCAAAACAAAACAAAACCTTTTCCAAAGCTTTGGGTAAGACCCATATTGTCAGGTTGCCCTCTATAGTATAGTAATGGGATATGTAGTAGGTTTTGAATTAGCGGCTTGCTTGTAATAAAGGTATGGGAACCAGAGATCGTTAGGTAAAAGAAAAGCTAGGAATGTATCGATAAGCGCTGCCAGGCTTTCACAGCTTCAAGGTCTCTTGCGAGCGGGAGGGAAATGTCTTGGTATTTTATGCTTTTGAATTTGCTAATTGCCTTTAGTTCGTTCACTGAAGTCCTGCACGATGTATCTCACTCAAAATAAATAGCGCTTATGCACTCTACTATTTGTGTGTGGAGATTCAGTTCCTGACACATATAGTACGTATCCTCCAACTGTACCAATCTGGCATGAACAGTCCTGACTATTGTATTTGCTGGCATATAAGTCACGCTGGCATATAAGACGCACCCCATTTTCAAACAGCATTTTTCAGGAAAAAAAGTGAGTCTTATATGCCAGCAAATACAGTTGTTCTGTTGTCTCACTTTCCAGCTGCTTTTAAAATGTCTCAGTTTCGCTCTCTTCCTCCCATACTTTCCCCCTTTGTCCTCTGCTTACTTCCTTTTTTGCAAACCAAAGTGCAAAAGTACTTTGCACTCAATTAACTTAGAAGAAGGGAGAGGGGAAGAGGGCCAAAATCTTGTTTTTCCCAGTAGGTTCAGGCAAAAGCAAATTTCTGCAGCCTTTCCTGGTTGTGTCTTCTAATTCCTTAAAAACTTTTGCTACTTTGACTACGTTCTGATATTGCGTGGTCTCACGCACACCGGTTTTCATCAGTGATATGGTAGAGGGTATACATGCTGCTGTGAGGATATAGGGAGTGTAAGCTACTTCCCAATTATATTGTGAAATATACCCAGTTGTGCTCCGAAGGCTTCCCATCAGTTCCAAAACCGCAACATCCACAGAGAAGCCCAGGGGAACAAATCTGCCTCTTCTGCCCTGACTGTCCATCTTCGAAAGGCTGTGTCATTTTGCATTCCAGAGTTGACCCCAGAGAACAGTGGAGACCCCCCAGCTATTCCTCCCCTTCTTCCATCTTTACTGCCCACAATCATTCAAGGAATATTGTTCAGCATTGCACAAAAAAGCATCTCTGAAAATAGAAGCACCGGGCCGAGCCTGCCAGTGGCTGTGTGAGATAATGTCTACTTGCAAACACTGGTGCCTTTGTGCTGCTGTCACTGTCCCTATTGTTCAGGAGCCTATAGCCTCAGGGATATTGTTCGTGTCTTTTGTCTCAGCCTGGCTTCTTTTTGTTTGACTTTACTTACCATTTCATTCCTCTCTTTTGTGCTCAGGTTCCCTCTTTTGTCTCCTTCTCTCTCTTTCCTTTCTCTGTGGGATTTGTATTTAGCAATTGTTCCAGGCCCAGGGGGGGACGGGGGCAGGAAACAATGTACCCAAAGGTTCTTTCCTCTCACAGTTCCTTACCTATTCAGGTAGGGCTGTTTGAGGGAGATGGAGAGGGGGGAAAGAGGCGGTTTCAATGCTCAAGGAATAAAAAGACCTACTCATTTTGGTCTGGGTTGGCTTTAGAAAACAACAGGAAACTGTGTGTCAGAAAAACTTGAGCTTTGAAATCTAGCCAACCCAACACTCTTCCTACTCTCACCTCTGGCCTGGTTGGTTTGTTAATAATCAGAAACAGAATTTCCAGATAACTTGCCTCTTCAAACGGAATGCACAGAAAATTTCTGGGTGCTCACTATTTTTTGATAAAAGAAAATCGTTGATTTTAACAGAGGAATGGGCAACTTTTTCATGCAGGTGAGGGATGCATGGTGCCAAGTGGAAGATCGGGGCATGCAGGAGTATACATGGGCATGCACACTTATCCATAACCAGCAAGGGGAGGTTTAAATTTTGCTTCCCTGCTTATGCACATCAAGGGATTGGATGTGGGGAGAGCAAGTGAGAAGGAAGATGGACAAAGCTTCTGCTCCTCACATCCCTCTCCACATCCACATCCTGGGTCAAGTTTAGGAGAAGAAAAAAAAACCTGCCTTCCCAGAAAGATAAGGATTGCTCTGTTTCCCAGCTGTGATGAGGCACAGGCTAACCAGGCTGAATCAGACTTATCAGTGGTGTGGCATAAGAACACAACTGTAGTTGTGACTGAACTCAGATTCTGCAAACCTGACGTACGTTCCATGGTTTGTAGGCAGCTGATCTTACATTTCAGAATGTTCTGTAAAATAGTAATGACAGTGATGTATTTAAGTCCTTTACTCTAAGTCTCAAGTCAAGTCTCAAGTCTCTACCTTCAAGTCTCAAGTCAAGTCTCAAGTCCTTGAAAATACTTTCAAGTCAAGTCTCGAGTCAAGTCTCAAGTCTGGAAGCCAACTTTATACCCCAACCAAAATTCCAGAATTATTGGATAGAGAGAAATAATTTCAGTTTTAACAATTTAAGCAGAGTTGGCTCTCTACATTTGCAATTTTGCCATCTGTAGCTTTGGAAGTGGGAAACAGGATCCTATCTTACTCCCCATTACTGAAGATTCAAAAGATTTAGAAGGAAGGATCCTTCTTCCTCAAGCACATCGCCTAACACATTTGCTGTTCCCCTCTGAGAAATGCACCCACACTTAGGACTTGAGAGAGATTGTCATGTGACTAATAGTCAAGAAGAGATGGAGGTGTTGTTCAAAGTCATAAGGTTTCTGGATGAATGTGTTATGTTACTGAACCAAGGGCATCAAGTCAGTCATTAAAAATATACAATACAAGTCTCAAATAGAGTTGAGTCAGTGCATCATTTATGGCTGAGTAGAGTCCGAGTCCAATCACTGGAGTGACTTAAGTCCAACTCGAGTCCGAGTCTGTTGACTCGAGTCTACATCACTGGGGAGTGATAAACAGTTTTTCTTCTCTTTTGCTGTTTTGCTTGCTTGTCATTTCCAAAGATTATATTTTCTTTCCCAGCTGCACTATTTTATTATGCATTTTCACACTGGCAGAAACAAAACCTACTGCCTGGACAAACTTTGATTAAATTGGTTTAAATTCCATCATTTTGATACTGATGTTTTCAGCGATTGATTTGGTTTAAATTACTCAGTGAAGGTTTGGATAGGAAAATGTAGATTTGTGAAAATGATCTCATTAATGAAAAAATGATTTTTCATATGTTTGTTTCATAACATTTACGCTGACATAAGCAAATGAAACATTTTGCATCTGTTCACTCATTTGCTAATACCAGTTTAAATATGATTTTACAAAGTATATTTAATATAGATATAACCAATTTTGTATCTATATATTGATTTGGTTATTGTTCTTGTGAGCCAGTTTCGGCATAATTTAGAAAAACACCACCTTTCTTGTCAGTGATGATATACTGTCTCTCTCTGAGGAGACAGCAGAACATGAGCTGTGTTTTTGGGTCATTCTTGACACTTTGACTATGGATTGTATGGCTTGTGTGGCGGGTTTGTTTGTTTTTCGGCTGTGTGCTCTCCCTGAGCACGTGGTCCAAGGGGTGGGGCTCCCACTGGACACTGACTTGCCTGGGGGTGGAGGTAGCAGCCACTAGTGCTGTCTAACTGCTGCCTCAGTCTTTAGAGTTCAGTCTCTGAGGGCCAGCAGCACAAACTTTGTGGTGCATGCAGACATATCAGTAAGAACTATTACAGTCTGAAAAGATGCAAAAGATAATTGCAGAGATAGAGGAAGAAGGATCTGTCATTGTCTGCTGAAATGTGTGTGCAGTGTTTGTCTTCTTGCCAGAAAAACTCATTGACTATACTTCCAGCAAGTGCAAACTGGTGGTTCTCTTGGAAGAGAAGGTCAATGCAGCACAGCTAAGTGTTGAGTCTCTTCAGCACATCAAGAACATGAGAACTTCCTGGATAGGACAGAGGGTGAATTGATCACACAGAACCAACAGGAAGAAACTGCTAGTGAACATGAAGAGGGCTTTTACATTGAGGGTGCATGCTGGAGGATAGTCACCACCAGGAGCAGACCATGGACAAGAGATTTGGAACTGCTGCAGCTAACCAATTGCTTCCTATGTCTTCCTGAAGATAATGATGCTGAAGAGGTGTAAGCAGGAGACCAGCAGCAAGAGACACTGCAGCAAGAAGAAATGAAAGATGCTGGTGATAAGGGATTCACTGCTCAGGGGTATAGAGAGAACTGTGTGCCAGTGGGACATGATGAATTGGAAAGTGTGCTGTCTTCCTGGTGTGCATATTCAGGATGTCACTGACAAGTTGCCAAAGGTAATCAAGAACACAAGACAGAACCCCTTTCTTCTCCTGATTCATGTGGGTACCAATGACACTGCAAAGAACACTTTTGAGCAGATCACCTAGGACTATGAAGCTCTGGTCAGGAAAGTGAAGCTTTTAAAGGCACAGGTGGTATTCTCACCAATTTTACCAGGAAAAGATAGAGGACCATGCAGGGACAGGAATATACTACAGGTGAATGACTGGCTTCACAGATGGTTTTGAATGGAGAGGTTTGGCTTCCAGGACCATCGTCTTCACTTCTTAGACAAATGACTACTGGCTACGGATGGGCTATGCCCTCACGAAGTCTGGGAAGAATGTCTTTGGTAAAAGCATGGCAGATCTGATCAAGAGGGTTTTAAATTGAATCCTTGGAGGACTAAAGATGATAGCTGAAACATCTGTCCAAAAGCAAGTTCTACACACAAGGATGTACATTCTAAAGGAGAAGCTGAGGGAGAGAATGGGAGCCACAGTAAAATTCACAGGGGAATAAAAGATGATAACAAGCAATGCTTCAGATATCTATGCACCAATACACAGAATTTGGGAAACAAGCAAAATGAGCTTGAAGTCCTAGTGCAGAAGAATAAATATGACTTTATAGGTATAAAATAGAGACTTGGTGAGATGACTCCCACAATTAGAGTATAACAATTGAGGGATCTAATCTGTTCAAAATCAATAGATGATAAAGGAAAGGAGGTAGAGTAGTATATGTCAAAGACAAATTCACTTGTACAAAAATCCATATGAGTAATCAAACTGGACAAATGGAGAGCATTTGGGTAAAAATAAAGGTCTAGCATGGTGTAGTGGTTTGAATGTTGGACAATGTTATGCCCCCCACTCAGGACACAGACAGGACCATTTTCAACACCCATGACACAGAGACATGAATGGGACAATACTTACTGCAGCCAGGGACTCAGAGTCTTTATATAGTAAGGATGCATCAATTAGGCAAACAGCTGGGGGAGGCTGTCAGACTATATACACAGGGAAAGGGATGGGGAGAAGCCATTGCAGACAACTGATCTTATCGATGTAAGCAACACACCTCACGCTCAAATCCCATGCTTGTGTTCCTGGAAACCCTGACTCTTGCCTTGTGTATGAACTTTGCTACTGGACTGTCACTCTGAATTTACTATGGACTTGGACTGTGAAAACAATGACTGGTTAACAAACTGTTATAAACTTTGCTTGTGGCTGCTGATAAAAGACTCTAATTGGAGATCTTGGCTGGCTTCCGACACAGGACAGGCTACGACCCTGGAGATCAGGGTTCAATTCCCAACTCAGCTATGGAAACTCACTGGATGACGTTGGACACATCACACACTCTCAGCCCCCAGAAAACCCCATTATAGGTTCACCGTAGGGTCACCATAAGTAGGAAACAACTAGAAGGCACACAGCAACAACAACAAATGGAGGAAGAAAAAAAAATAACATTGTGGTAGAAGTTTACTACATACCACCAAACCGAGATGGGGGAGGGGATCCTTTTCTGAAACAAATCTGAGAAATCTCCAAGAAGCAAGAATTGATATTTATGGGGGACTTTAATTGTACTGGTATCTGCTGGGAGACTAGCATTGCTGAGCATAGCCTCTCCAACAAATGCCTGATGTGCCTTGCAGATAATTTCCTCTTTCTCAAAAAGTGGAGGAAGGAACCAAACACCAGATGACACCAAGAGCCCATTGTATATTCAAAGATGAACCTTGGATTTCAGGAAAGCTGAGGGAAGTACTGGGCAGAATCCCATGGATAGAAATGCTAAAAGAAATAGACACCCAGTATGGGTGGGATTTCATGAAGAAGGAACTGCCAAAAGCATAATAACAAACAATTTCATGGAAAAAGAAAAATGGGAAAGATGAGAAAGAGCTAATGTGGCTCTACAGTAAACTTGAAGAGGAAGTGAAAAGAAAAAAGAGCTTGTATAAAGTATGGAAGAAAGTTCAACTCACCAAGGAAGAATACACATTTGTAGCCTAAGCTTGTAAGAACAGTGAGAGGAAAGTAAAGCTCAAAATGAACTGAGCAGCCTGGCTTGACAAGCAAGGGACAAGAAAAGGGGTTTTTCTAAATGTTTGAAGCAAGAGAACAGTGAAGAAGATAGTGGGACTGCTGCTCAGCCAGGATGATAAAATGCTGACAGATGAAAAGGGAACTGCTCAATACCTGTTTTGCACCAGTTTTTCATTCCCCCAGAAAAGGACTGCATGCTTCCACACATCAGCAGAGACCTTCATATGGAATTTGGGTTGCAAATCAAGATTGAAGAGGAGTCAGGAATCATCTAGTTCAGATGAGTTCCGATCTTCTCCAGATGAAATACATCTCAAGAGTATTGAAGGAACTTGCCAGCAGACTCGCAGAACCACTTGCCATCATTTTGAGAATTCTTGGAGAATTGGTGAGATGCCAGAGGACTGGAGATCAGCAAACATTGTTCAAAAAAGGCAAAAGAGAAGATCCAGGAAACTACAGACCAGTCAGCCTGACCTCAGTACCAGGAAAAATAGTAGAACAGATTATACAGAAGTCTGTTTGTAAGTATCTTGAAGAAAATGCAGTGATCAGTAGAAGCCAGTATGTGCTTGTCACGAACAAGTCCTGCCAAACTAGCCTTATATCTTATTTTTGATCAGGTCACCATTTTAGTAGATGGTGGGAATGCTGTGGATGTCATTTATCTGGATTTCAGCAAAGCATTTATTAAGGCCCTCCATGAAATTTTAATTAGTAAACTGAATAAATACGGAATAGATGGGAACCCTGTCAGATGGATCCATAATTGGTTGGACAAACATGCTCAAAGTGTTGTAATCAGCGGATGTGCTTCAAATTGAAAGGAAGTCTCAAGTGGAGTCCCACAGAGTTCTGTCCTGGGGTTAGCACTTCAATATTTTTATCAATGATTTAGATGATACAGGGAATCTTTATCAGATTTCAAGATGATACAAAATTGGGAGGGGTAGATAACATATTGAAAGAAACAGAATTCAAAAGGACCCTGATAAACTAGAAAATTGGACTGAAATTAATAATGAAATTCAACAGAGACAAAGGCAGAGTTCTACACTTAGGCTTCAAAAACCAAATGCACACGTACAGAATGAGGGATATTTGGCTCATAAGTACTACATGTGAAAAGCATCTTGGGATTATTGTTGATGATATGTTGAACATGAGCCAGCAGTTTGATGCTGCAGCAAAGAAGGCAAATACTATCTTAACCTGCATTAATAGAAGTATAGCTTCCAAGTCAAGGGAAGTAATAGTCCCCCTGTATTCTGTGCCGGTCAAGCCTCATCTAGAGTACTGTGTTCAGTCCTGTGTGCCTTGTTTTAAAAAGGATATAGACAAGCTGGAGCAAGTTCAGAGAAGGACAATCAAAATCATAAGAAATATGGAGAACAAAACATATGAGGAGAGGCTGAGCTGGGCATGTTCAGCTTGGTGAAAAAAAGACTGAGAAGCAGCATGATTGCACTCTTTAAATACCCCAAGGACCACCACAAGAAGGAGGGTACAGGCTTGTTCTCTGCTGCCCCAGGGGGTAGAACTAGATCTAGTTGTCTGAAGTTACAGGAGGGTAAATTTCAGTTGAAGGAACTTCTTGGAAGTGAGAGTGGTTTGGCAATGGAATGAATCATCGTGGGGGGGGGGTGTCTTCCCGAAGGGGAGTGCCTTCCACTTGAAGGGGGAACAGAGAACAGTCCTCTATTTAAAGGGTTGCCCTGTTCAAATCCATTTGAAATATCAAGAACTAGAAGCAGCCAGGACAGCAGGAATCTGGGAGTTGCCCATCAGTAATACATGAACACCAGATGGAAGAGTGAACTGTTCAGTTATTCTCACTATGGTGAGATTAGTTGTACTTCTGTTTGAACCATTGTACTTATTTTCTACTTTGTATCAGTGCTGACAAATCAACAAATGAACATTGAAAATATATGCAAATATCCTCAGATATATGGTAATGCCTTTTTCTTTTTTTGGTGGCAACGCAGAAGTGTCTAACCTGACACAAAACTAGCTTCACTATAGACTCCTTCCAACAAATAGATTTACATCAGGGATGGGATGTGCACTTATTAAACATCCAATTATCAGTCAAGGCTTGAGGCAGGCAGGCGGAGGAGACACTAATGCACACCCAATATATTTTCACTCACAGACATCTGGGTTGTTTGCTTTGTTTATCACATACTTTCCCTTTGACTTCTCAATTTCCATAGGGGCCAAAACAATAGCAATCTCCTCTGTGTATTTGCACATGCAAATCCGTCCCAGTCAACCTGGAGCTTGTCGACAGGCTTGATGTGGTGGAAAAAACCACATCTAGGAGGGTTGGGGGAAGATGCATGAGGCCCCATCCTAATGTGCAAGTTTTGCATGTGTGTTCTGAAGCCATGTTGTTGTTGTTGTTAATATTATTATTGTGAATATGATTAACAACCCATCTTTCCCCCAGAACTGAGGTTTACAAATTCAAACATCATTCGTTATACATTGGGATGAGACTGATGGATAGGTAAGAAGACTCATACCTGGATGTTAATATCCTTCCCTGATCCCAAGTGAGTGGAGTCTGTAGGCTAAACACTGTAGACATTGCTGGAAAATAGCTTCACTCTCACTGGTACAGAATATGTTCCAGGCAAAACTCTGTTGTGGAAGACAAAGAGCTGGCATGCACTGCAGTGCTTGGTTGCGGAGAACAATTTCCATCTATCCATGGTCACATGCATTTCTGTAACTTCAAAGATATCCATAAGCCACTGAATTATGAATATAGCTGTTAGGGAATTTATAGGATTTGATTGCCCTTTCCCTAGCCATGATTATGACGAAAATCAACACTGTTTGCAATCATTCTCCAATGATTTATATGTTATGTCCTTCATGTTGTCGAACTGCAATTGCCGTCATTTGTGATAGTTGGCCATGCTGGCTGGGGCTGATGGGAACTGGAGTTCCACAACATTTGGGTTCCTTATACCTGCCCAAGGAAATGGCTTGTTGAGGACTTGTAGGATTGGTTGCTTTTAGAAGTCAACAATAATCCAAGCCCAAATCTTTACCTGTAACATCAGCACAGGAAAAAAAAATCTAGTGTACTGCTGGTTACCAAAAAAAAAAAAAAAACGTTTCATATGTGTATGAGCAAATATCACTTGCTGCAAATTTTGCTACAGAAGAATTCTTACCACTATGTACACAGATGTTTGGATTACTGTGTGTTCTTTTACCACTCCAGTTTTCTTTTCTTTTCTTTTTTCGTCACCCACCCTTTCTTTGCATCCCCTTTGTGGCCCAGAGACTGGAGAGAAGTCTCTGTGTTTATTGGCATTCCCACCCGCAGAAAGCATGAGGCAACAGGAAAACTCCATAGACTGCAGCCAGAACAAAACCAAACAATGACCATCCCCAGAGACAACAATGCTCCATTGTCTTGCATGGCCTTTTCAGTCTTTTCCATTCTAATGCCTGGGAAGCCACTGTTAACAAAGGAGCGGCTAGAAGCCACTTCCTCCTCCTCCTCCTCCTCCTCCTCCGTAACAGGGCACATCCTGCTTGGTTAAGAGGAGTAGACCAAGAGAGGTATCATCGTGATCTAATAACATGGAAATTCTGCTGTTAAGGGAGAAACACTCTCAAGAAACACTTGAGATGTAGTAGTTGTGGTTTTAAAAAAATTGGAGTGGACTGTGGACTATTTTTGCATTGTTATGGTTTGAAAGAACAAAAGAGCTCTGTTTCCTCCAGGAGATCCTGTATTGTTTGAATTAATGGCAAAGAAAAGTGGAGAGTTTTCTCAAGATGCTGGTAGACTTGGGCCATTTCCACATGGGGTTTTTAAAATGGTGCAGAGCGTCCTCCAGGGAGGACGTCTGCACCTGGGAGCGGACTGGGTCGGACCTACTTAACGTAGATCCACACCCCAGCCCGCTCCGGAACGACCCCAAGTGGTAGTCCAGCGTGCTTTTGAAAAACCTGTTTCTTTAGGTTTTTCAAAAGCACAGAGCGCGCCACTGCGAGCCTGCTCCCTTATGCAGATTTGCAGGCTTGCACTGGTGCGAGCCTGCGATCTGCCAGGGGCAGGCTTTAGGCTGGCGAGCTTCAGTGGTTGGTCAAGAGCCTCGACCAACCGGAAGCCGCCATTTTCGTCCCCGGAGCAGTGCGGAGCGGCGGCCACGCACTGCTCCGGAGCAGCGTGGACTGGACTGGGGAGCCCAAAAGTCCGGTGAGTAGCGTCACGGGGCGATTCCCTCACCCCGTGCGGAAATGGCCTTAGTCTGTAGGAAGAATCAGGTCCTTAGCAATACATATTTTATAGGACACTAGCAAGTAAACTCCATGCCAGGAGTGGGAATTATGTGGTCTGTAGGTCATATATACAATTTGGGGAAAGGGTTCAGGGCAGGCCTTGGGACATCCACTGACTCCCCCAATCCCCCCCCCCCATTATTGACTAAAAATCCTAGTCAGTGTCACTTTCAGTGGGCCAAAATGGTAACTGCAATGGCATACTGTGGACCTCTGGCCCAGCCAAATATTGGGTGGGGCAACCCACTAGGACCCAATATGCATTTACTCTTGCTTTGAGCTTTTAGGATAAACTAACATTTTTCTGGGACTCTTTCACACTAAACAGTTAGAGTGTTATTAATTAATTTTAACTGACATAGTTCTGTCCTATGGAATCCTGGGGTTTGTAGTTTTGTGAGGCACTAGAGCTCTCTAGCCGAGAATTCTAAAAGCCCTTCCCTTAACTGCCAATTCAAGGTTCCATAAGATGAAACCAGGGCAGGGAAAGTGACATTATAGTACTATAACCATGCAGTATGAAAGGGTCTTTTGTTTCATTTCATTTTGAACTAATTTTGCAAGGGCCACCAACTCAAGCCTAATGCCAGACATATAGTTAGAGTTAAAGTACTGTAAGCTCAGAAAACTGTGTTTACTGTCAGAATTGAACAAAGTTCATAGTTCTCCTGTACAATTCATTCTGTTCTATACAATTCATTCTGTCTTCCTGCATTTCAAGGGGTTGGTAATATTTTTGCTGCTATTGTCAAATGTTTTGACAATTCGGAATCCTTGTTTATTTGTTGCAAATCACTCTGTAAATTCACACCTAGCTTTTGCCTACCTTATTTCAAGGGTATCATACATGATGTGTTTTGGGAATGCAGAGTGTAAGAAAAGGATTGTCATAGAGGGCTGGCTGAGAAGACAATCCTAGCAACCGGAATGAAGCAAATGATTTGCAATTAAGCAAAGTAGCCAATGCCTTTGTTCCTCTGATGACAAAGCATGATGAGGCACAGCCCAAATGTTATGCCCAATTCATTTCCAACAAAGCACCCCTTTGACACAGCATACCTGTTCAGGCAACATGACAACTGAAGATAGAAAACTTACAGATTGCTAAAGAGTTGCAGGGATTGGAGAAATGAATGGAAATGGTCCCCTCATTGTTCAGAGATTAACATCTATGACATGCTATCTCTCAGACATGATCAAATGTTGGTAGCTGCCCGCATGCTGCCACTTATAAACCATTTCCAAATTCAAATAATATTGGCCTTCCAAATTTTCGAAGAAGAATTTGGGGACTGCAGAAATGAGAGGAAAACACATTTTGGCCTCATTGGACAGGAGAGAGAGGGCCACTGGAAAGCCATGCACTGCTTCTCAGGAAGAACCTTAAGGCAATAGGAAGCCAATCACCTTATATCTGTTGGTCTATACATGCACAGCTGCTCAGAGCTTCCCTTTTCCTGACCTAGTTCTCTCCCATTTTTGTATTATATTGAATTGTGAGCCTGCAAACTGGGATTGTTCACAAAAGGAATGTTTTATTATTTGTTCAGCGTTAGGTTTAAGATGGAGGGAAGAATCTGTGGCCCTCCAGATGCTGAGGAATTACCCATATACCATTGGTCAGCCTGACTAGGGCTAATGAGAACTGGAGTCCAACAACATGTAGAAGGGCAGATTATGCACCCTTGACTTAGATGGTCTGTCAGTTTGTTTTGTTTTGCATTTTTGTTGGTGGTGATGATGATGTTAGAAATAAAAATGTGTTCTAATCTATCTAAGATATTTTAATATAGCAGCAACAATAATGACAATAATGGAGGGGGGAAGTTTATTTCGGTACTGCTTTCAGTTAACTTGCTACTCCCAGGGAAGAGAGGGTATAACTGTGGAAGGAAGTCCTGGGCTGGTTGTGTTGTCAGGAAGCAAGATGTTCTAAGCAGGGAGGGACAGGGCTGGCTGCCCTTTATTCTGAGCAAGGGCTGAGGCTGACAAAAGCAGGGTTCTCTCAACAGTGTGTTCCACCTAGAAAGAAAACAGAGCTGAGGTGGAAAACAGCAAATAGGTGGGAAGGCTGGAGCAGGTGGGGGGAGAAATGGGTATATAGCTGTTCTTATGCACGCCAGATTTGGGTGTGAAGACGGCAACTCCCACATCCCACTTCTTCTTCTGCAGAAAGTCCCTAGGGGTTAAATACATGACAAATGGATAAGCACTAAAGATTAGGCTGAAAAACATGCATCATATCCCCAAATATATCTTACAAAAAAACCCACCTACTTGTTATCTTTGAGCAGCATTAGGCAACTCAAGGTTTTTGCTGTTATGCTGAACTTTTTACACACTTGCACAACATTTTATTACCCTGGGCAGGACCACTGATATATTTTTTATAATGATGGGGATCTTACATACACAGGGACTAAAGCTGTTATCCTACCTATAATTACTTTAAAATTGCTCCTACTGGAATTAGTGAGATTGGCAGTTCACTGTTGGTTGACATGGTAGAAGCCAAATCTCATGTAAATGCTGATCAGAATTAAGCAGTGATCAGGATCAGAGCCTGTAGTTGGCCATATACTATAACTGAATCACAGAATGAGCATTTGATCTATGAAAAATTGTGGCTGGCTGCAATCTCCCCACTGGAATGGCTGTGCTGGCTGGGGGATACTGAGAGTTACAATCCCCCAGACCCTGCCTCTTTCACTGTTTCAGCAATAGTGCTTTTAACAGCAGCTTCCCTCACCCTCCTTTCCACCAGATTTGACCTGCCTGCCAGGAAAGCATCATTTGCTAAAAGTCTATGCAACAGGCTACTGAAGACACAGGAACAGAGTAGAGAAAAGACAGCAGTCCCACAAATGATTTGTGAGCAATGGTTTCATAGCAAAACAGTTGTCTGACTGCTTCACAATGCAATACACAGAAGTCACAAAGAGTGTTGACATTATTCAGGTTAGGATGGTTACCATGGGATTCCAGCTCCAAATCTATTTAACAAGCCTCATGGTCTATTGTTACGTGTATAATGTAGATATATATTAGCATATGCATATTTTATGTAAATTTGGGTCCAGGGGCCCTGAGTCCAAAATCTTTTAAGTATTTAACAGTCTCCCTGGAGGTCATCCTTCTTATCTACAGTTTAATGTCTCACTAGTTTTCCAATCAGCAACATGTTCTCTGAAGAATATAAGGACTACCACGTTGGATCAGACTAAAGGTCTATGTCAGGGATGAGGAATATTTGGCCCTCAGGATGTTGTTAGATTGGGAGCTCCCATCATACCTACCCAACACAGGTAATGCAGAAAAGATGAGGAATGTTGTAGAGCAGCTTCGTGAATGTCTCACGTTTTCCATTCCTGTTTATCTAGCCCAGCATTCTTGTCACACGAGCGTCAGTATAGCGTCATTTTTAGTGGCCAAACAGAAACCCACAAGCACTCACCTACCTATGTTCCTAGCAACTCGAATGGAGAGATATATTCTTGCTGAAGATAGAACATAACCATCATGAGTAGCAGTCATTAAAGTGGCCATTCTTCCATGAATCTGTCTAACCTTCTACATCTTATCAAAGAGAATTCTTCCTCTTTTGCATATAACAACAGTAGTTTACACAGTGCTACTCAATGGTTGTCCATTGACCAGTGCCAGTCCATGAGTCATTGGCTGTTGGCCCATGGAGAGTTTCTAGGAAAGAAAGAAACAGTGGTAGCCAGTGGACACAAATATGAAACTTCTCCCTGGCAAATTAGGGGAAAAAAATTATTGGCGACCCTTCATGTCGGATAGTTTGGGAAGCACTGGAATCACAAGACATTCACTGACCTTAATGAGACAACCCAGTAATATCTTACAAATCTTGGCCTCAGGTACCCTGCTTAACATTTTTAAAAATTATTTTGCATGTTTTTTGCATGTAAATTCATTAATTTATTAAAATATTTATATCCTACCCTATATCACAAGACCTCAGGGACAACATGAAAATAAAGTTACACATTACTCAACCCATTTTTGCCTCGTAATTCTGTGGCAGAGGAAAAAATGATGATGCTAGAGTTGTTAGCCTCCATAGGACAGGGTCACGTGGCTCTCAAGGGGAGTTACTTTTCTGTTGCTAATGGAGTTGAAATTTGATTTCCTGGACTTCACTGGTCTTTGTTTCCTTTTCCCCATATAGTCCAAAAAGGAAGAGTGGCATCTGGCTGCATTGATATCCCCCTAAATCATCTTAATTGACACCAGAACACTTTAAGACAAAATATAGGCCTGTGACTCTAACACTTTTTTTTTCTCTCCTGTATTATTTTTAACACTTTTGCATGATAGAGATGCCAGTAGAGCTTTGAAAGCTTGCATGACGCATTTTGTACTTTTTCAGTTGGCCCAATAAAGGTATTGCTGTTTTGTGGATTTTGTATTTTGCTGTATTTAGTTCAAACAGGAGATCTGTGAAGAAAGTGAATCAGATCTCAAGCATCAGTTCATGGCCATAACAGGAAAGCTGTGTACCTGCCCATTTGCAGGCCTAGAATTGTCATTCACCAATGCACTGTGTATTTTCAGACAGAAAGAAAATGAAATACTGTGCTCCATTTGGCAAGCCCATTCTCTAGCCAAAGTCCTAGGAGTGCTAAATCACATAACCCATCTGCTGAAAGAAAGAATATTCTGCACAAAATGTAGTAAACTATTTGCGGGTCAAATATCCTATAATTCATGCTGGTTACCTGACAGAGAAGGTATTGCTTTAGACTGCTAAAGACTGACTATTGCTTGACTTGATTCTTCAGCATTTGATGAGTTCTCAGCTAAATATGTAAATTATTTTTATTAACAAGTATCACATTTGAGCTGCCAAGAGGTAGCATAAGAGTTCTGTGCCAATTAAGCTATGATGGCTTATTCACAGATGCATATTGTCGCCCAATGATAGTTAATTAATGGCGAACATGTGAATGTGCACTGGTCCCTAAGCATCCCTGGTACAACCCAAAATCTTCAGTAATTAATAGTGTTTTTCTGGGCAGCTACAAATCTTGCCCATATTTCTACTATACCCAAAGCAGATCTCCCACCTTCCCTGACAACCTTGGTCCCAACTCCACAGTTAAAACAGGAACAACCTCATATAATAGCTTTATTGCTGGTTTTATATGATGGTCACCATTTTCCTGAGGTTGATTGTATACAATAGTTGTCTTGTTTTCCTGGAGCTGGTTTTGTTCATATATGTTGCTGTTGTTGTTGTTGTTTTGTGTGCCTTCAAGTCATTTGCAACGTATGGTGCCCCTAAGGCAAACCTGTCATGGGGTTTTCTAGGGCTGACAGTGTATGAAGTGCCCAAGGTCATCCAGTGGGATTCCATGGCCAATTTCTGGAAACTGAATCTTCGTCTCCAGGGTCATAGTCCTGTGCTCAAACTACAACACCACACTCAGATCGACCCCCCCAAGCCAAACTGTAATGAAAAAAGATATATTATTCTACCATTACAAATCCAACAAAGTAATCCTGTTAGAATTACTAGCAACCATAGCCACAGATTATTGCATCATCAGATTTCTTATTGCCCCAAAAGTTAAGAAATGATTTCCAATTTTTCAAAAAATCTTCAATTAGCTTATCCTTTAAAATTCATGTTGGTTTGGCAATTTGAGCAAACTCAGCAACTTCAACAATCCATTCTTCTATCGTCAGTGCTTCAGTCCATTTCCAGGTTTGCACAAATAATCTTCTTGCTGCTGTTATGATATATCAAAGAAGTAATCCATCTTTGTTATCTAAATCTTTATCCAGAATATCCAGCAAAAACATTTCTGGTAACATTACAAAATCTACCTTTAAATTTTTTTGAATTAACATATAAATCTTAGACCAATAACTTTTTGCTCTTCTTACGAGTCCACCACATATAGAAAAAGGAGCTCTCCTTTATCTGACTTCCCCAACATCGGCCCTTTCCACACCTTACCTCTTTCCAGCACGGGGGTGCGGGGATCACACGAGCAGCCTCCTGCGAGAGGCTCTTGCGTCCCTACTGCTTCGGCTCCACAGGAGCTGCCTGCTGGCTGGCAGGCAACATGAGGGCTCTGCCTCTTCCTTCCGCAGCGCAGCCAGGTATTTTCCCAGGCTGCGCTGGGGGAGGAAGCGCGAGGGCTGCGTCTCTGGAGCTCCGCATGCAAAGTAAGTGCGCATGGGGGCCCAGAGTGATGCATAATCGTGCACCATTTTTGGCTACAAGCCAAAAATGAAATAGTGTGTAATCGGCACCTGCTGGCCCCAGCAGTGTTGCGGAATTGCGAGGACATCACCTGAAATGCTCCTCGCGATCACACGATGTTCCAGAGGCCCTTTCACACGGTAAATGCTGTGCAAAAAGGGCCATTGATTGGAAATATGCTTCAACATTTTTGACAGCTTATTTGGTGCTAGATATACATTATCTTATATGTGTTTTCTTTTAAATTACTACACAAAATATATTTTATACCTTTAAACCACATTCATCCATTTGGATAATGTGCCAAAATTTAGGGCCCACATCATATACTCTTTTACAGGATCATCTTCTGTCTTTCATTTCAAAACGGATTTCTACATTTTACTTACATGGTCATAATCTTTGTTGTGTTGTTGTGTGCCCTCAAGTCATTTCCAACTTATGGCGACCCTAAGGCAAGAGTATCATGAGGTTGTTTGGGGCTGAAAGTACATGAAGTGTCAAGGTCAGCTAATGGGTTTCCATGACCAAGCAAGGAATTGAACCCTGGTCTCCAAGGTCCAACACAAACCACTACACTATGCTAGCCCTCAGTCCTAGGATAAATCCGCCATTCTATTTTGCTGTTGTCATTCTCTGCCTTCAAGTTCCTTCTGACTTATGGCAACCCTAAGGTAAACCTATCACAGGGTTTTCTGGGGCTGAGAGTGTGTGATGTGCCCAAGGTCACCCAGTAGGTTTCCATGGCTGAGCAGGGAATCAAAACCCGGTCTCTAGGACTGTAGCCCAGTACTCAAACCACTAAACCATGCTGGCTCTTTTTACAAAATTTTAAATAAAACTCATTTTATCCAACCTCTGTGGCTAGATATCTATCTTGACTAAATCTGTCATTGAGTTGCATATATGCAAACCAGTTAAGATATTTACCTTCTTTAAGAAGCATCTCACTTGATTTAAACTTCTAGCTATATTGTTCAAAATACAAAAGGTCATCATAAAATCACCACCTCCAATTTTTAACCCATTTTTCCCTGAAAAAGGCTTCCTCTGGTCAAGTGGCTAATATTATCTTAGGAAAAAGCCCATGCTTATATTTATGCCACACTTGTTCAAAGGCCTAATTTCTAATTATTTTTAAATTCAGCATGTGCCTTAACTTTATCATACCAAAGATAATCATTCCACCCAAATTGTAAATCATGATCTTCAAGAGTCTCTCATCTCTAAGAAATATACATTCCTTCAACCACAGAAAACAATGGGGCCTAATAATACAGTTTAACATTAGAAATTCCCAGACCATCCCTTTCTTTGCATCATACCATATTTTACATTTTATTCTGAGTTCCCTTATTTGCCAGATAAATCTGAGTTTCTTTCTGCCATTGTAGAAGGGTATTCCATTTCTTATGACAGGAATCTTTCAGAAGTAGAATAGAAGTATTGGCAAAACATTTGCCTTTATTGCTGCCATTGTCCCCCAGAAGAGTAAATTTAACTTTCACCATCTTTCTAAATCTCTTTTAATTTCTTTCCAAACTTTTTCATAATTGTTTTGAGACAGAGTCTTATTCTTTTAACTGTAACTCACAGATATTTAATCACTCTCTTTTCCAGTTTAAAATTGGAAAGAGCCATTAACTCATTTTCCTCTTCTGAAGTTATGTTTTTAGTCAATGGTTTTGTCACAGTTCACTTTGAACCCTGAACAGGTCCGAAACGTCTTAATTTTTCCCCAAAAGAACCTTCATTGAGTCCAATGGATTTTATGTTATTATCACAAGATCATCTGCATAAGCCCTTATTTTTTTACCCTCACTTCATAAATTCTGTCATCTTGACCGATCTCTCTCAGTCAAATCCCTAACGTCAGAATAAACCTCGTCTTTTTTCCGAACCTAAACTTGAAAACACGAGGATGAGATTGTGCCTTCTGCATCTCTTCTAACAGAAATCTTATTCCCTTTTGCTTCCAATAAACCTAGGGATTAATAATTATGCAAATTAGCTATTTTATATAAGTTTGACTTCTTACTATGCTGTTATCTACCTTGATGGTAATTTTATAGAAAAGTAGGTTATAAGTACAACAGTAAAAGAGAATATGCACTGAAGACAAGGGTTGCTAGGTCATACTTCACAACACACAATCTGGTGTGTCATGTGCTGCTAGGAAGCTACATGTTATGCTCAACTGTTGGAATATACAGCATGGAAAAAGTTCCCTGTGCTACTTAAAAGCAAAACAAGACCAAGCCTAGATCAGAGACATTAATGTTGTTATACTTCAGTTGTTCATATGTTAGTTCACAGAACTGTTATGGCTATGCAATCATTTCTAAGACTCCCTATTAAAGTTTGAGATCCTTCCGTTTAAGAATCTCTGCTATTTACCACCAAACAGTGCAACAGGTATATTTCAGAGCTGTCAGAACACTGATTAGGACCAATAATACTGATGATAAAATTATTATTCTCATATCAGAATGCAGACCATGATAGAGCAACTTCTGCAAATAGCTTTATACAATTTCATATTAAAAGGTTTTTGAAATTATAGTTCACTTCTCTTATCATGGATGTTGCAACGACAGAGTGAATGCCAAGATGCTTGAGATCAACAGCCATCTCTAACTTCTGCTTACTGGGGGCAGGGACAAAGCCTACGTTATGGAAAAGTACTGTGTGCAAAGCAAACACGGCAGGATTTCACAAAGCAGAAAGTCATGCAAATGATTTTTAAATAAAAAAAGCTAGAATTCATTCTACCATATCTGTTCATGCTGTCCCTTAGAGAAAAAGAGGCTTTCCCCACTTTCCCGGCAACAGGATTCCAGCAACTGCAGAAGAATGGTTAGGTAGAGATAGGCATGCTCTTCTGCTACTGCAGCAATTGGGTTTATATTCACAAAAGCACAAAAACCAGTTAGTCTTAAAGGTGCTGCCACATTCTTTTTTTTCTTCCCCATCCCTTCCTCTTTTTTATGCTGCGAGAGACTAATAGGACTATTTTTGGAAAACAGCAGCCATTGGAACAGCCCTATACTCTGCAACTCAAAGCAATCTTCCTTCTAGGTTGTTGTGGAGCAAATAAAGCAGCAAAAAATAAATGCTAGATGGGTCACCATGAGTCGACAGGTGACATGAAGTCAGTCATATTCACTCACTCAGTCTCTTTCTCTCTCCCACACACACACGCACACACAAACAATGCTTCCAACAGAGGTTTCTGACTCTTTACAGGTGGTTGTTTTTGCAGAGTGCAACTGTTCCCCCTGCTGGCCAAGACAAATAATACCTTTTTCAATCAAGCTTGGGAACTTGCAGGTACGTTTCTTCAGAACTAGCAAACAAACCACTTCCATTCTTATAATGATGATCAGATCTTGATTCACCTTTATATAAAAGTTATACATGGACAAAGAAAATGCATGTTGCTTAAAGCTACTAGTAAGTAACAGAAGTAGCGTCAGGAATTAAGAGACAATATTAAAGGACATGCCTCATATAAAACAATAAAACACTGTTGTTTAGCCTTTTACCAATTCAGGGAATGATAAAAGGAGATAGGTTCATGTACAGGGGTGTCAAACTCAATTTCATCTTGGGCTGCATCAGCATTATGGTTCCCTCAAAGGGCCGGTTGTATCTGTAAGACTATATAAATGTATCTCCTTTTTTATCATATTAAATAATTGCCTCTGCATTCGATTATTACTGATTTTTAAATTGCCTTCCCTTTGCACCAACTTTTCTTTTCTTGGACATTTTGGGGCTATTTAATTGTAGTTTATGGTCCTTATACCTCTGGAAAGTGACATAGAATTGGTCAGTATATCCAAAGTGTGCCACTTTCTGCTCCTCAGACCCTCTCTGTGCCTCTTGCTGCCCCCCAGCTGCAGCTGCAGGAGAGGTGCAAGGTCCACATGAAATGGCCTGGCAGGCCGGATTTGGTCTGTGGGCCTTGTGTTTGACACGTGTATTCATGTATATACTGGTGAGCACTCAGTACAGAATTCAAAGAACTCAGCTTTGTTTTTGTTTTTTTAAAAGCCCTGCTCTGAGCAGAAAGGAAAAGTAACGAAAGAGAAAGCAATTGGGAAACTGAAGAACAAAGGGAAAACTGCTGAACACTGTTGATGCCTTCAAGTCATTTTTGGCTTATTGCACACCTAAGGTAAATCTATAACAAAGTTTTCTTGGGAAGATTTGTTAAGAAGGGCTTTGCTTTCCTCTGAGGCTCAATGTGTGTCCAGAGTCCAGTGCTCAAACTACTACACTATACTGACTCTCTGGTTGAACTGTAACTCCTAGCATTCCTTCCCATTATCTGTGCTGGCTAAGACTGTTGTGAGTTCCAGTCCGACCACATCTAGGGAGCTAGACAGTTCCAACCTACACTGGCATGTACATAGGTGTAATTTAAGTAGGTGAATAGACTAAAAATTAAATTGTAGGATTAGAGGAGACACATTTGAGGCTTCATACAAGTGTTCTTGAAAATGAAATGACAGTTAACATTGTCACCACATGCTTTAGTACAAATGATGAGACCTCTTTTAAAAAAATGAAGCTATGGTAACAGTGTCAGCTTGGGACAGAAGGGTTCTGAAGGAAGAGAAGACAAGACAGTACAAGGCGCACTGAAAAGAGGGAGGCAGCAAATAGATATGAAGCTGCAAGAAAGCAGGAAGATGTCATGATTGCCTGCCTGTCTCTGACATTATGACAAGGTGTTAAAATAAAGGAGGAATGACTCTGAAACATTTTCATTAAGGACTCTGTCAGTGCTTCAATAATTACCGCTACATATTGTGGAGGAAGACAGTACCAAATTTTAAAATGAAATCAATATTTAAAAACCATACAAAAGTAGCATTGGTTCTAGAAGAGACGTGTTGATGCTATAATGTCAAGTAAACAACAACAAACCCCCCCATAAACATACACTAACTTTCTACCAATGCTTCCAGACACAACAGAAAGGTGTATTCACCCTTTTGATTTACATATTTGATAAACTGCTTAGACTAGGATGGGCAGTCTTAGGCTCTCTAGATGTTTCAACCTCTAATTCCAATCAGATCAATAATAAGGAATTGGAGCTGAAGTATGAAGCATCTGAAGAGCCAGAATTCTTGCACTTGAGTTGGACAGAAAAAAAGTGAACAAAACCATAGGTATAATCTAATGAATGTCAGATATTCACATATAATTAAGTATTCGCAGTAAAGAGAAACACATGCAATTGTGCATCAGTAGTTCCAGTTTGTGGTAACGAATTTCCTTCACCCCCCCCACCCCAAATGTGTTCTTTCTCTTAAAATTTCTTTTCAGAGTCTTGCACATTTTTTATATAGTAGGTTATTAGCTCAGACATTTTTATGCAGACAAGGCACCGTTCCATGAGTTGCTGTGGTATGCTTTCAAGTCAACTGGGACTTACATCTCTTTTCCTAGGGTTTTCTCAGCAAGATTTAGACAGTTGTTTTTAATGCCTGAGCCATAGGTTTAAAATAAGTTACATTCTACTCTTCCTACTTCTGACATTCCAAAATTTGAGTGTTTGCATGGTTGTCCAAGTTTCTGAAGACCTTTCCATTAGCAGACCATTAACTGGGGTTGGTTACAGGGATCATACAACTCCACTGCCCCAAAAGTCCCACTGGCTGCTAGTCTGTTTTCAAGCACAATTTAAAGTGCTGGCCATGATGCATAAAGCCCTACACTACTTAGGTCCAGGCTATCTCCCAATATGAGCCTGTCCGGACTCTGAAATCCACAAGAGAGATCCTTCTTTCCTTCATACCACCTTCATGGGGACAGCTGGTGGGAACATGAGAAAGGGGCTTCTCAGTGGCTGTTCTTATGCTTTGGAACACCCTTCCTATGTAAGCTAGAATAACCCCCACCTTGCTGTCCTTCTGCTGGCAGATGAAGCCCCTCTTTCTTTTTTTTTTAAATTCAGACAGGCTTTTAGAATTGAAGGCTCTTTAGAAAGGTCTGTAAAAGTTGTACTGTTTTGAATATTAACTTTTAAAATCTTTTTAGAATGCTTTAATGTGGCTAATAGTTTAATTCTGTTTTAATACAGACTTTTTATACATGTATAATTGTAATCTTTATAATGTGTATAAATAATGTATATAATAAGTTCCAATCTTGGGAAAAATGGAGGATAAAAACAAAGTTAACAATATTAACTACTACATGTAAAGTGTCAACTTTCTGTGCAGTAATTATAGATATGCAAGCTGTGTGAACTCAAAAAGGACTTGGCATAATTAGTCTACACTTTGTAGAAATTAACATAAAAGATAAAGGACCAATTCTGATACCATCAGAACAATGGAAGACCAAATAAGCAGCTTCTTTTATCACTCAGGATTTTAAGTTACTTTTTGCAACTGATTTACAGAGATCATCACGTTAAAGAACACTTAATCAGCATTTAAACATTTATCTGTGGATAGATTTTTTTTTACTCTGCTACTATAATATCTTTAGAATTCGCTTCCGCTCTTGTGTACCCTTTCCTTCAGCTATTGAGCAATATTCACATTTCTGAATCAGGTGCTCAGGAAGCTGATAAGAAGTTTGTTCAACAGAAACTAAAATTTTAGTTCAGCTTTCTCTTGATATCACTGTTCTAACTGCCTACAAATTATATACCTTTGGAAAGATATATTAAACCATGGATAGTTCAATGGGAGAATCATTATTGAATTTTCCAAAGTATCTACTTTCCCTTTAAAAAAACTGGTCTGGGACAGGGTGAAGAACCGCATCTTTTTCTTCCTGATTTAAGTACCTCTGTTCCCAACTGCCATTTACTGCACTTAATCTTAGCTAGCTGAAAGCAGTTAAAAAGATCCTCATCAAGATACTTTCTCCTTCATTTTGGTTAAACAGATCAAATCTTCAAATTACAGTGTATCAGATCTCTCACTGACAGAAATCTACTCACATCAGGTACAGATAACTGGTTAGGATCTGTTATCTTAAACGCTCATATCTTCTATAGCCGGCACAGGGAACATGTGGCCCTCCAAGTCCTGTTGGACTGCAACTCCCATCATGCCTCACTATTAGCTGTAATAGCTAGGGTTCATGCAAGTACTAGTCCAATGTCTCAAAAGCCACACATCTATCACCTCTGTTCGGAAGTTTCACTAATAATGTACCTTTGCAATCTGGGCTGAACAATTCATTTTTTCTGAGTCACTGAAAGAATTAGCAAAGATTTCTGCATGTGTTATTTTGGATAATAAGGAAAAACATGTATTAATAAAAAAAATTTATTTATAAAGAACTATAGGTCAACAGCAATGTAAAAAAAGTGACTCAGACTATATAAGCATGAACTAAGTAAATGGCTTCACTGGAAATGACAGCAATAATCACACTTTGTCTTCTTCAGGTTTAAAGGTTCAAATAACGACGACAGCACACTGGATAGCAACTTCTAGTTAGAAACACTTTGTAGAAGAGTAATATTGTCCCCCTTTAACATGATTCGACCTGAAATGGAAAACAGTGTCATTAGACCTGTATGAGTATAAAAGTGTCCCTCTTCTATTAACATTTGCACGCAGTTTTTATTTATATGTATAATCTATCTACACTGCACATTGTCACACTGGATATCACAAATATTGACTAACATGGCAAAATTCTTAGAACTTATCTAAATATACCCTTCCTTTTTACCTTACTTCAAATCACAAATGTTTTCAATCATACCTTCAATTTGCTGATTTAAACTATTTTGATAATATCCAAGAACAGAATAAGCTATAAACATTCATACAATCAAGAATAGCTAATATTTATACATTGTCTAAAAAAAATCCTGTACTTCAGTATAGTAAGGAAGTCTCCTGGCAAAATCCTTTCTGACAAATCTTAGTGGAAGCGAATCCCAGTTACATAAAACTACACTCGTCCTTAGCATATTTTTATACTGCCTTTTAATAAATTGGTAGAGATGTCAAACACAATAGAAAAATATAATAAAGAACTGGATGACTTTTCATCATCCAAATACTGCAGTGCAGCAAATCTGAGAAACCAAGCAACTGCTTGATACCAACACCTATCTGTATGTATCCCCATTCTTGGAAGACTGGGGTGCCCACAACAGCAGCTATACTGGTTTATGCCCCTGAACTACTGCAGTGCCATGTATTTGCTCTGAATCTTCTACTACAGTGGTTCCCAACCTCTGTTCCTCCTGTTGTTTTGGATTTCAACTCCTAGAAGTCCCAGCCAGCTTGGCCAACAGTAAGGAATCGTGGGAGCAAAAGTCCACAAGGTCCACCAAAGGTTGGGAACCAATGTTCTACTAGATTTTTATAGACTTTTGTGAGAATGGAATACCTTTTCTTCTCCTTAATGCAAAGAGTTCCATCCTATCCTATGTGGCAAGGACTAGTAACACCATTCTTTGGATCAGCTTTTGATGCAATGGCACAACCAAACACCTATTTTAGTTCTGGGAAGCAGGTCAAATCTCTACATGTCCCAAAATTTCTAGTCTTAATTTATTGAACAATACTTGCTTATCACTAATAAGCCAAAAACGCTCAATGACATTAAGGAGACTTAGCCTCTTCTCTTGCTCCCAATAAAAGAAGTTAACTATTATCATGTCACAATTATGCTCTAGGACAAGTGTGGCCGTATGACCTCAGTATTCACCACTGGGCCTTCCACTACAGATTTTAGCTGAATTTATGAAGATCACTCTGGCTTTTCACTAATGTCAAAGAGAAGGAAGCTTAGTGCTTAGAAGCTTAGTATCAAACTGACAACACTCACCCAACTGTTTCCTTGATTTTGTCTTGGAGTGAATTTCCTCCGCATCATCCAGAACCAGGTTCATATATTCATCAAACCCCTGTGAGCCAGAACATAAAGTAACTGAACTCCACATTTCCAAGGGAAACATATCAAGAGGGAGATTTCAATAGTGTATTCAGTCAGTGTCTTATGCCTTATCTTCCTTATATGCGAATTCTCCTTCCAAAAGATCTTATTTAAAAAGGTATAAAACCAGCATTTCAGTTTGCTAAAATATCCATGGCACACAGCTTTAAAATACAAAAGAATACAAAAAGAAATGGCCCAAACAAACAGCAAGTAATATTAATGATCTGCCACATTAGAAGTCAGAAGCAGCGATTAAAAACGTAGATCAGTTCAATTAAGAATCCAGACCAATAGATTAATTTTAACATCTAGAAATTGGCATCTGGTAAACTATTAGAAATTCATAATGGTGGTAACACCACACCAAAAAGGCCATGGGTCTAAGCTCTGAAGATTAGACTAACTTTTTAAGAAGTGCTGAACAACAAATGAAGTGCATTTCAAAGAACTAAATTAACTAAAATTGTCATATAGATATGATATATAATTTACTTATTGTTTTTAGGTTTATGAATTCTCAAGGTGACATTACAGTTTTTAAAAAGTAAAAATCAAGTCACTGATTACAGAAACCCCATGGATAAATGGCTTTAGGTCAAAAAAAGCATCGTGAATTGTTTGCAGAAACATACAGTAAGCCAGTGTTGATGTTTCTGCATTGATCACCTATGCTCCATGGTATTATCAGTAATTTCAGCCAATTCAGATGTCATACTTCCTGAGCAGTCTTCAAAGGCAACTCTCTGTACAAAATTGTGCTGCAATTTAGATTTTACCGGGGGAAGGGTAACTGAATCATAGCAAACATATAATGAATCAGACCTATCCAGCTCAGTACTACTTATATTCTAATTTTCTCACATAGAGGAAGGACTGATCTAACCACACTTATCACAGCCTAGCTTAGCTCTCCTCTCTCTATGGCAAGGGAAGGGTAAGAAAGGTTACTTAACCCAGTGAATCATGTAAAGACATGCTTACCATGTATACTCAACTGTAAGTCAAGAAATTTTAATCTAAAAATTTGCCCTGGATACCTGGGTTGTCTTACCCATGGATCAATGCCGGTTTCCATAGAAGTCAAGGCCCGTGTGCCCAGCTCAGGAGAGAAGGAAGCCAAGGCTGCCAAAAAGGCTATAGAGCCTGCTTCTGCATCTCAAGCTGGAAGGAGTTTGCTGGGCGGCTTTTTAACAAAAGCAACCTTTGCCCACTCTACACAGCATGGCCTTCCCAGAGGTCTCTGAAAAAAACATGCAGAGCGATCGCCCCAGATTGGGCTTCCAGGAGAGAGGCTGAGGGAGTGGGTCATCAGAAAAAAATCCAGCAAATTCCTTCCGCCTTTACCCTTGATTTATCCACGAGTCATAACAAGTACTGTTATTTGGGGCCCAAAACCTCTCCTCGATTTATCCACAAGACTGACATACAGTCAAGCATTTATGGTATTTATGCACCCACTGGTTTATCTATCTTAGTCTGGTAAGATATGAAATTCATTTGAAAGTTAAAGCAATGATATTCACTATTCAAATATGGTTCTCCCCCAACATTTGCGGGTTTCATTCTTGCAGTTTTGATTATTCGCAATCCCTTGCCTCCTCTCATTCTCCCACTCCCATTCCCTAATGGGAAGGGTTGTGGGAGAGCAAAGGACAGGAAAGACAGTTTCCTCCCCCTCGTGATCTCTGCTATTCTCTGAGAGTGCGACTGCCCAAGGGGGGGCAGAGTGAAGGGGAGGACAGATCTTTTCCTCCCAGTGGCCATATCCCACCCCCTACTGCGGGCACGATCGCCTCAGCCGTGGTGGGAGGGAGATGGCAAGCAGGGAGGAAAAGGTCTGTCCTCCCGCTCACCATCTCCTAGCCCACAGCTCCCAGAGTGATTGCCCCACCGGCAGTGCGATGGGGAATGGCAAGCAGGGAGGAAAAGATCTTTTCCTCCCTCTCGCCATCTGCCCACCTGAAGCGATCACCCCAGCAGGGGTGGGAGGGGGGAGATGGTGAGTGGGAAGGAAGAGATTCCCTCTCTGCTTGCCATATGCTCACCCAATGTGATGGGTCCAGCCCCCAGCTCTTGGAGCGACTGCTGCAGCAGCAGGGGTGGGGGGAGATGGGGAGTGGGGAGGAAAAGATCTTTCGCTCTCCGCTTGCCATCTGCCCACCTGGAGCAATCGCCACAGTGGCGGCAGGGAGGGAGATGTCAAGCAGGAAAGAAAAGATTCCCTCCTCACTCATTATCTGCGCGCCCCCCCCAGCTCCTGGAGCAATCGCCTCAGCAGTGATGGGAGGAGATGGCAAACAGGGAGGAAAAGGTTTTTTTCCTCTCGCTCACCACCTCCCAGCCCGCAGATCCTGGAGCAATCGCCCCAGTAGTGGACAGGAGAGACAGCAAGCAGGGAGGAAAAGGTCTTTTCCTCCTGCTCACCATCTGCCTGCCTGAAGTGATCGCCCCAGTGGTGGGGGGGCGGGGAGATGGCGAGTTATTCGTGGTTATTTCACTTTCGCAGGGGTTCTCTGCACCTATCCCCCGCGAATAAGCAGGGCCTACTGTGAGCTTTCAGTATAACAGTGCTTTTTTGATTTCATGAGAGAAAGCAATTTTAGTACTCACAATAATACAGCCTTCTATCCGCATGTTTACTTGTTCATACAACCACACCTGAATTCTGGATCTCTGCAAAGTAAATAGTAAAGAAATTACTTTCATAATTGTTCTAACCGGGCTTTCACAAATCAGTTTTTTTCTGGCAAAGCAAAACTAGAGATGGGAAATCACATTCCCCACTCAAACAAAATGTGGAGTGCGGTGATCTTCCATATTCTTTCAAGGATTTCTCTTTCTGAATGAAACATTTTTGAAACAAGATTTTACTCATGCAATACATAAAATTACTCTGCAAATTTATGAATACTCAAACTATTTGTAAATGATATGCTTCATGTTCATAAAGCAGTAAAATAAGTTCAGGTGAGATTATGACAGAAGAATTGCATATTTTTCAATTCCCTTTCTCTTTTCCCCCTTGTGACTTTATGTTTCAGGCCTGGACACAACACCATATTGCCCCCTCAAGGGTATCTGCACAGAATTCAAACCAGTTTATGAGTTTATCCCAGACCTCCAGAAGTTCTGAACAGAAATCTCCACCATCACTGCCTACTGCAGAGCTTTCCAAACTGTGTGTCGCGACACATGAGTGTGTCAGCTGTGGTGGGTGGGTATGTCATGCAAACATAATGGGTGGAAGAGCTGCCTCTTTTGCTACTGCAGTGGGCCAGGCCCAGAGGAAGGGGCTGCCTCTCCAGCTGCTGCTGTCACCACCCCAGGCCAAGGAAGACCTTGGTGAGGGCAGTGGTGGTGTGGTGGGCCAGGCTTGGGTGGAGGGGTTGCCTCTCCTGCCACCGCTGCCGCCACCCTGGCCAAGGAAGAAGCCAGGAAGGGTGGTGGCGGCAGTGGGCCAGGCTCAGATGGAAAGGCTGCCTCCACTTACTGAATTACTGTGTTCCAAAATGATGCATGTCTAAAAAGTGTGTCACCAACATGAAAAGTTTGAAAAGCTCTGGCCTACTAGGTATGTTGGCTGGGGCTGAAAGGGAGTGGTAATCCAAAACACCTAGAGAGTACTTTTACCTCACTATGTTTTGGGGCAGCTTCTGCCTGTTCTGCCTGCACAGAAACAGCTTTTTCTTCCCCATAATGCTGAACTTTGAAGGTGGTAGAATTACTTTAATTATAGCATATCTGTACACGTCAAACAGGCATTTCAAATTTTTTTCTCCCCATTAATAAAATCAGGTATCTCAAGTACCACTGCTTGCTTAAATCCATTGTTAAAGGTTCTGTGTTCACTTACATTCTGTAGATATCTGAAGATGAGGTTCTGTGAAAAGTGACTTAAGAAAAAATACAGGCATAAAAGCAATGAAACACATATACATAACCAGCACCTACAGCAAATCAGTTTTGGGAATGTCACTGTCACAGCACTATATTCTTTAGCCATAAGTTTGCTTTCAACAGTTTAATACAACCACTGTGTGTATCACCTAAGCCAATTCCAACATGGAAAGCAAAGAGGAGAAAGCTAAATCGGAACTATACACATTCCCACAGAAAGTACTCACTTTGCTAGCTGAGGAACTATGTCTACATTCGAAGGTGCTTAGCAATATTTGATAAGAAACTCTGGAGACAACCACAGAGGTTTTGAGAAGACTGTTGCTTTTCAAGCCGTGTGTCAGCCACATTCATCCTATGCTGACACAAATCTGTTACATTTATGTTCCACGTTTTCTCTCTCAAATTCAAGATCGCCTACAGCTCATTTTATTCTCACAACAACCATGTGAGATCAGTTAGGCTGGAAGCTGATGACCTGCACAAAGTTTAACAGTCAAATAAAGATTTAAAGATCACCATTAACTCCTAAATTACACAAACCCGTATCTTTTGACTATTTCTGCATTAAAATGTGTCGACTGCAAAAAGTGTCTGTGGGGCAGTTTCTCTGCCCATTTTATTCATAGGCCTCTCTATGACAAAAATTCAGTAGACAGCTTACAGGCCTAAAAGCAAAGAAAATTACAATTCCAGAAATCAGCATGAATAAAGGGGAAAAAAACACTGCAACAAAACCTGAGTTTGTCAAACGTGGGGCCCACTCGTATCACGCAATCATAGTGCTATTATTCCACCTTCGCCAGGAAGCGTGAATGGGCCCCGAGCAGGGCCAATAATAACAAATAAGCTGCATTAAACCTGAGAGGACACACTTCTCCACTTTCCCAAACCTTGCTCGCACAGCATCTACCCCGGGCTCCCTCCACTCCCACAAAACGAAACTACCCGGCTCCTCGTTTGCCCCCCCCCCCCCGGCCGTTCTTCCCCTTCATTTCGCAGGCCCAGGCCCGGTGCGTGTCCACGGGAAGGATACAATAGGCTGCACCATCACTTTCTGCACTTTCTGGCCCTGCCCGCGGTACGCCATGGCTGAAAGCTGAGCTAAAACACCTCAGACACCCAACACTGAGAAGCTCCTCCGGGCCGGTACCGAACAGTTTTACCCGCTCTTTCTCACACACGAGAGCGCGACGACGATTCACGGATCTGGGCTAAAGACTTCCGCTACAGACCGGAAACTACGTTGGCGTTCCTTTTTGCTCATAATGGCACCATTAATCGGATGATCATGTGATTGGATGTCCCTCCTTCGCCATGATACTTCCGGGCAAAGTCGGCAGTGGCTAGGGACGGGCGCCATTTTGGACGAGGGCAGCGGCCGTTCTAACGCTGACGGTTGGGCTTTATCGGTGTCCCAGACAGAAGAAGGCGAAGCGGCGGTAGCGAGAGGAGCGACGGGCCGGTGTTAGCAGCGTCTCCTTCTCGGGGTTCGGTAAAATCCCTGCGCGCGGGTGTCGAGGGCCTGGGTCCCCCCCCCTTCCCCTTACGGACAGGGCCTCCCTGTGTTGACTACGAAGGCGGCTTCCTGTAGGCCCGCAGCCTGACAATTGGCCTACGGAGCGTTTGCCTCTGAAGCCGGCCCTCTTCCTGCTTTCCCCGGGATTCGCTCTTGTTTACGCTCTCTCCTTCTCTCCAAGGGAGCACTTCCCTCAGTCTCCGTTGGTCTGATTTCTTTACAGTTTGCCCCGCCGTTTCGTTCCCCCGAAAGATGTCCTTTTGGCTTCTTTCCACACCTTTTGTACGTGGTGTCCACGTTGCCGCTCTCGCTTTTGATTTCCCTGCCCCCCTAGAGCGACCGTTGCCGTCCTTTTCGTCGAGATTTGTCAAAAGAATTCGTTTTTTCCTCCCACTACCGAGATCCTTGCGACTATCCCATACAAGGGTAGGATTAACTAGTATAAGTATAGGATCAATTGGTGTCACTCCGAAGATGATAAAAATGGAAACGAGGGAAGATCCCAAAATACGTGATTTCCTCGACCCAAACAATTTCCCTCTCTGAGTATATAAAGCTGGGGCATTTTGTACACTCTCTGGCATTATGTTTTCTCACTAGGACCCTGAAAGTAACAAAAGCTGGACTAATTCTGGTTACCTTTGTAGTTGACCTGGATTTATATGTTATAGGTAACTAGTTAGAAACAGATGTTAAAATAATAATTTAAAGTCATATTGCCATTTTTTACCATACAAAATGCAGTCTTTGATGGCATTTAGTTGGTGGCATTTGTGATTCATTTTAGAGACTGATTGTACTCCATGCAAAGACTGAACTAGGTATCTAAAATGTTAGTTAATAGCCTAGGATAATTATTTTGAAGTCCAGTTCTAAAATGTTAGGAAACTATTTTCTTCCGGCAGAGAGAAGGTGAGCAAGAGCAGGTTGCTAAAAATGATGGAAAAGAAGGGGTAAAGAATAAGGCCAACCGGATAGTTCATTAGTGCTTGTTTTGCTGAAGGTACTCAAGTTGGTGGACAGCATATAGCCTTCCAGATGTTGTTAGACAGTTCCTAGCATTCCTTGCCATTGGTGATGCTGGCTAAAGCTGCTGCAAGTTGCAGCCTGACAACATCTGGCAGGCAAAATATAAAATCAGCAGTCTCAGATGATGACTTTGCCCTGTTTCAAACCATCTTCTTGGACAGCAGAAGGCATTAGCAGCTTGAAGCTCATTTTTAAAATCTCAATAGATCTATTGAAGTGAATCATCTGTAGTGTACAGATAGGTAAAGAACTTGCTTTGGTCCCCTTACATGGTAACACCCTGTAAAACATGCATCTTTTTCACCAACCTGTAGCCAGTGAAATTGATAATGGCCATGAATGGAGCAGCAGCAGGTGTTTCTTTTGGTGGAAATCTTTCTGTTATGGTGTGATATTGCAGAATATAAATGTTCTAACCCCAGCTCTCTCAACTTTACTACCATCTCTGCATGTCAAGCTCCATTGCTTTTCCTATTAAAACTGTCTGGCATCCTAGATTGAAAAAAGATTGTTGCTGAAAGAAATGGAGCTTGCCATAAATCATATGATTAAAGACATGTAACAGGGTTTTTTCCCCCTGATGTACCCTAATTTCAAAGGTTTATGAAAATAGTAACAGGAATTGCTTACTATATCATTCTTCCACACTATGACACTGGCTGTTTTGTACTGTAAAATGAGAAAGAATGGAGTGGAATGCCTCTGCAGAAAACTTTAAGGAAACAGAAGTTGACTTAGCTTTTCATAGAATTTACTATTGAATTGAATGAGACTCACTCCCAGGAATGTGTTTGTATGGAAGTTCCAAATGAATTTTTGTTGAGGGGCACATATGGAGACCAGTGGCTGTCAAGTCTTCTTTCCCAAATCATAAGCTATTCAGATGATTCTACCTCTTTAGATGTTTTTATTGTAAATGATAGGGTATGGTTGGATCTCATCAGGTATATAAATAGTCACAGCAATTCAAAGAACAGTTCTTAGGTGTCTTTGTTTAAGAGAAACCCTTCTGTATATTGATCCAGAAAGCCTGTCAGTTAGTTGACATTGTGTCCAGCAGACATAGATTTCCGCAGTTGCTGTTCTTGTAATCTGCTCTATAGATGTCAGTAAAATAAATCTCTTGATCTTTAAATGTTAGGTCAAATCAGATTTTAATAACATTGAATTAAGAATGAGGATTTTAAGTTTCATACTAAATTTAAATGTTTATTTTTCTGTCACTTAGGCCCCAGTAAGAATGATATTATTGCCAAAGGCTGTTCTTCAGAGTAGTTGAAAAATGCTGTTCTCTAGTGTCTTTTATTCTTAGTTCTGCAACATTTAGAGAACCACATGATTCCAATACTTGACTTAAACTGTTCTGTGTTTACATTGCTAAAGGAACATTGCATTTTCCTCATATGCTAGCAAATAATCATATGGTTCTTCAAAAGCTTTTGGACCAGTTGAAATGAAAACTATTCAGCTTTAGCAAGGTTTTATCTGCTGTTTTGACAGGGTAAGAGGGCAAGTGTATTAGAAACTTCTTTTTTTTCCATAATGAGAGACAAGTTACAAGAGGGCAATTAATTAATCAAGATACCAAAGTACATTTTGATTGATAACACAGAATAATGGAAGTATGGTAAACAGTGGTAATGTGAATTTGAGAGGATCTTGCTGTCCAGTGCAGAGTTCATCTCCTGGAATACTAGTATCATTTAGTGTAAGAAAGTTAAGCTTAGGTTTTAGAAAGGGGTGGGACAAAGTCCACAAGAAATGTGAATAGCTATAGATGGCAGGCGTCTTCAAAATGTGTAAATCCGTGTTATATGAAATTAACATGAATGATTAATTTTTTAAAAATACCAGCAGCTTCTTTCTCTGTGAGAGCTGATGCCTCAAATTACACAGAAAAAAGTTGTTGGCATTGGTTGCAATTTTGATTTTCCAGTTAAAAGAAAGCATATACTATATATTCAAAATGATACTTCAAAGGGGATTTTGTGTTCTTAATTTTTTTTTCAAATGCATTTTAAAAAGATTGGTCACTATGTGGCTAAAGAGACATGAATTGGCCCTGAAACATTCTTTCAATCTTTTCACTGAAAAGCAGTAAACACATTTATAAGGATGTTTGGGAGGAAAATCAAACTCTGGGAAAAAAAGGAAGAAAGAAAGAAACTGAACTGCTTGAAAGCAAAATTAAACAGTTCAGTTTTCTTGATTTATGCAGCCAAGCCTATTGCTTTTACAAATGCTGCAGTTGTGCATTTGCTTTCCATATAAAATTCTTTGCAACTCACTGTCTAATAATAGTTCCTATAAGACACTCTATACATCATGTGTGTATCTTGTGTCTCAGTATATGCAGTTTGCATGTTCCTATTTGCATTTATAATTGTGTGGTAAACAATTGGCTTGATAATGAATTTCTATGAAAAACCAATTATTCTAATTTGACTTCCCAAATTAGTGTTCTGTGGCAATATAGCCTTTTACTGCCATGCGGGTGTATATACATTGTTGCATGTATAAACACATTTCTGTGAAAGTATACATTATGTGTATATATGCATTCAAGTATTTTTTGCTATTCAGTTAATAAAAGTTGGGGAAGATTTTTCCTTTTTTCCAATAGGTGAAGATATTTTTGAAGACCAGAAATTGAAACATTGTTTTTTTAAATTAAAAACAAAAAAACAAAAAACCAAGCCCTAAATTGTCTGGCTGTAGAAGATGGCACTTCTTTGCAGCCGGTTTGAAACACAAGTTCATCTTTAAATGAACTATTTTATTTTGAAGAGGCAATTAACCTTCACTGTCTCCAGTCTTCCTGATCATTCAAATGGACTTGCTTTCTCCAGTAGTTATTATTCACCCTCTCTGAATTTTGAATGAGGATGTTTCCTTGGCAATGTGAGGAAGAAAAGTCTTTCTACCCCTTTATTATCAATTCATGGATTGAGTATTGATTCGACCTACAGGAAAAAAAAATAACTGCAAGTCTTTGAAGAAGGAGTTACTTGCTGAACTTATCAAGGTATGTCAGTAGCAATATATTGATTTGTAAATATTTGGGGATTATATAATTTTACCCTTTGCTTTGAAAAAGTATCACAGCAGTGACTAAAATACAATTCACTTAAATTAGCAGTTGGTAGTGCTTTTCACTAGTGGCTGTGTTTCCTCTAATTAAATGGTCATTTTTTTCCTCCTGAATATGGAAGAATCCCTGGGGCTAGTGTACCTCCCAAACTGTATCGCCCTGTTATAGAAAGGATCAGAATGAATCAGATTTTTTTAAGGGGAGCCATTAGGATGAAGTTTATATAGAAGTGGGATATTGCTACCTACCTGTAAGATTTTAGCAGTTATATTTGCTCATGTAAAGGCTTCCTTTGATTTCTTTCTGTCTGTTTCCTTCCAAGATTATATTGTAAAGAAGATACCAGCAAATCCAGCCTGTAGAAGATTGTGCCATCTTAAACGTGGCCAGCTGTCAATGAGAGAATAGTAAATATTTAATTGACCAGCAGTCATTTTGCTGCCAGTTGGTAGTCAGCCCAACATGTCCAACAAAGGAGATGACTGTTACTTTTATTTCTACTCCACATGCACCAAGGTTTGCATCCCCCCCTCCAATTTTGTTTTATTGTGTTTGCATTATTCATCTTTAGTGTGACTTGATTAATCCAGTAAATTGTATTTAAGGCAAAAATTCTTTTAAATGATAATCTTTGTTACGGTTGGTAGACAGACTACTTGAAATTGGTATAGAAATGGGAAAAAAGTTATGTAGATAGAAGTGTGAATCTGAGCTTATGGGTTCTTGTTGGCTCTTACTGTGTTCTGCACCAGTTCTACTCAAAGTGGTGGTCCATGGTCCACTGCTGGACCCTGAGCCATTGACTACCAGCCTTTGCTGAGTTGGTAGGGAAGAAATAATTATAGCTAAGGAGCGCAGACATGGTATTGCTCTCTGGTGTATTAGTAAAAAGATAATGGCTGTTCCCTTATATCAAATAGCTTGAGAAACACTATTCTACACAACGTGAACTATAATTTGGGACCCAGTTGTGAGAGAGTAAACTGTATCTTTCTCACGTTAGTTCACCTGAGGTGAAGAGGCCCATTCATGGATCTTTTTGAGCTTCATTGTTCACTCCATCCTTCAGAAATGAATGAATCATAGCTTATCACTCCAGAGAGAAGAAATGAAGGATTGTACTTGGTCAGAGTCATGGGTTAGAAGCAAAATATGCTACCTTTTTTACCTCTACCTTGTTTTACCTCTGTCTCAGCTCTGTGGCTCTCCTTTCATCTAAATTCTGCCAGTTGTCATGACTGAGATTTTACCTGTCTTTTAACCAACTTTGGTTCGTCATTGGTTCTTTGGTTTCTGTTTTTGTTATTTTAGGGTTCTATCCAATTAGTTCTTCTTGTTGCTGGGGTAGCATTTATGAGTGGAATAGGATGGGGACAATTCAGACCTCATTGCCAAACTTAAAACCTGCTGGGATGGGCTAGAGGAACATTCTGAGCATTTTTTGTAGTGGGAGGGGGCTGTGAATATAGAAAGGAAAATTCTGTTTTGCAAACAGAAGTCTGCTTGGTTGGTGACATGAAATTTTATTCATACAGAGTTTTCAGACTGGGTATTCTTAATTTGTTTTTTTTTCTCTTTCCTTTTCCATAGGGAGATAGTTGCCCCTACCGTCACTGCGAAGCTGCCTTGGGAAATGAAACCGTTTGTGTTCTCTGGCAGGAGGGACGATGTTTCAGAAGTATCTGTCGGTTTAGACACATGGAGATTGATGTATGTGCTTATCTTAATTAAACATTCTGATAGTATGATAACTGTGAGATTTGATTGTGCTTGAAAAATGGCAGCTTCAATTGCTGAAGCCTGGTTATGATACTCTTGATATGTAGCCTTTCTCTGAACAATTGTGAAAAAATGAACATGATTTAGAGTTACCAATATATTGTGACTAAAGTGAAAATAGGCATAATATTTACTTTGCAGGACTTAAGTTTTATTACCGTATTTGCAGCATATTAGATGCACTGGTGTATAAGACTCACTCCATTTTCACACCTTATTTTTTAGGAAAAAAATTTTTAGTACCCAACTGAGGCAAAATAAATAGGAAGGAGGGGAGTGAAAGGAGATGTGGCACAAGGATTCCCCCTTTCCATGTTTTCCTTTTGAGGGTTCCCCTTGGGCAAATCCCATTCTCTCAGCCTCAGAGGCAAGCCATGACAGCCCCCCCCCCCCGAACAAATCTTGCTGGGAAAACCCCTCCATAAACTAGAGCTGAGTTGCAAGCACTTAAGAAAAGCAACCAGGAAGGGGGAATGAAGACAGGAGCCGCTGAGCCCTGTGCAGAAAAGGGGTAGGGAGGTAGCAAAAAGAGGGGCCTCAAAGCATCTGGAGGCTGCTCCTCTTCTTTCTAGGCCCCCTTCTTCTTGACTCATTTTCTTCCTCCACCCCCCTAGCAAGGTGGTGGAGGCTGAGGTAGAAAACAGGAACAAGCAACTGGAAGAAACCAAACCTCCTGTTCCGGCTGGGAGGGAAGAAAGTGCACCTCCATCCCACCCCTTTCCCCCTACCCCAGAAACAGAAACTAACAGGGTTTTTCAGGCTGTGCTGAGCAGGAGCCAACCAACTGTAGGAGGGGGAGAAACTGAGAAAATGCCCTGTGCCCCAGCGTAGGCAATTTCTTACTCCCCTCTGTCCCACAGGTGGTTAGCTCCAGGAAAAAAGACCTGGCTGGGAGGGGTGAGTGGGAGGAAGGAGGGAGGGGCTGCAGCGAGGTGGGCTCTTCCTCTCTTAAAGGGGCTGCTGATGTTTTCCCACTTTCTTTTTTTCCCTTAAACCCAGAGAGCTTTATTCCCCACAAATCAATAGTCTACAAAAGGCTTAAACACAGCAAGTAAGACTGTACAAAGTACAAGCCCCACTCTAAGTCAATTCTTTGCAGTAGTTTTCTTTTTCTCTCTCTCTCTCTCTTTCTTTCTTTCTGTATGTATGTGTGTGTGTGTGTACACACACACACACACACACACAATTGTTAAAATTTTGAATAAAAAATAAAAAAAACCCTCCCCGCTTCCAAGCATCTTTTTTCCAGTTGAGTCTGTGTTTACATTCCATACATACATTGTTTCTGTTTAACAAATAATCTTACACTGTTACTTTTAACATTGTTACATTACAACTTACGCTTTTTCTATAACATCATTAGTTTACATTACCCACATTATCAACAATCTTTCTTTATTCCTTCCTTTTCTTATTCTTTTATCCAGTTCAGAACTTCTTGCTATTCTCTTTCAGAGTTCTGGATTGGCTTGTTTTTAAGTGAAAAAGTTAACTTTTCTATCTCTACCATATCCAGAACTTTTAATTTCCATTCTTTTATATCAATATAGTTTCTTTCTTTCCAGTATTGTGCATATGTCAGTCTTGCAGCAGTTATTACATATAACAATGTCTTCTGATGAGATCTGATTTCTCTTTGTTGCCCTAACATATTTAACAGATAAAATTCTGGCTTCATTTCAAAATTTAAACTATACATTCTTTGAATTTCATCATGTATTTCTTTCCAAAACTTTCTTGCTACCTTACAGGATCCCTCCTTTTCATCACATTTCCAACATTTTCCATTCCCATTTTTTGTTATTTTTTTCAACCTTTCAGGTGTCATGTACCATCTATGTAACATTTTATAAAAATTTTCCCTTAGATTTAAACTTGGTATAAATTTTACATCTGTTTTCCATGCCCTCACCCATGTATCCAGCTCAATTGGGTGTCCAATATTTTGAGCCCATCTGACCATATTATCTTTAACAATCTCTGGTTCCATTTCTCTTTGCAACAATATTTTATAAAATCTAGAGATTCTCTTTTTCTGGTCCCCTTTCATCAGTACATCTAATTCATTTTCATTTTTTTAAACCCATATAATTTCTGATCCATCTCGAATCTCTCTTTTAATTGCCTCCATGGGAACCAGTTAAATTCATGTCCTAACTCTTTAATTCCTCTTCTGTGCGCATTCTTAACTTGTCTGCATCCCATTTCAACAATTCTTGATACGTCAATAAATTCCCTTGTTTTGTTGGAGCAATTTTGAAAGCTTCTTGAGCTGAGGTCCACATTGGAAGTCTTCTATAAAATTTGTGCTTTATTTGTAACCACACTTTCAATAAAGTCTTTCGGATACAATGATTGTTAAAAGTCATTATTTACAATTGCTTTGTCATAACATAAGTGTCCGTGCCAACCGAATCTATTATTTATTCCTTCGACTTTTTATTGTTGTATTCTCCACTTGAATCCAATCTTTTATTATTTCTAAGACTGTACAAAGTACAAGCCCCACTCTAAGTCAATTGTTTGCAGTAGTTTTCAAAGTACTATATTTACTGGTGTATAAGATGCACCCCATTTTGAGAAGGCATTTTTAAGGAAAAAAGTGTGTCTTATACGTCAGCAAATATGGTAACTTCTGCCTTGTTTTGAACCCAAAGACATTGTAAAAAACAAAAACAAAAAAACCCTACTTCACAGCAGTTTAGGAATTACAGGTATAGAATGCCAACACAAGTTTCTGTATGTTAAGTAGCCATAGATCACAGCTTATAAGCGTCTTTCTAGCTTTATTCTAATTTAGCTAAAAAGAGGTAGTAATACATAATTTATTAATTAAAAGATATATGTCACATCCTGTATCATAGGATTTCAGGACAGTTTAAAAGTAAAATCAGTTTAAACAGATGAGCATAATTTAAAACAATCAAGGATAATTTAAGCTGACTGTAAACATATCCAACTATTTAAGCAAAACAGGTTTAAAACATTAAATCACTTGAAAGCCATGAAGAAATCAATTAGGCCCCAAAGACTTTAATAATAAACCATATTTTGGACCAAGAGGTTAAGCTATATAGTGTGTCAGGACATTAGAGAAGATGTGTATAAGATGTTCATGAGATGGTATCTCACTCCCGAGAAATTGTTAAAAATTTATCAAAATTATTCAAACAAGTGTTGGAAATGTGACTGTGAAATAGGCAGTTTTTACCATCAGTTGTGGACGTGCAAAATAGTTAAAAAAATTTGGAATGCTGTGCACACTCAGATGGAAAGAATTTTAGATTTTCAGTGTGAAATGACTCCTGAACTGTATCTGTTATCCATAATGAATGATGAACTAGAGAAAAAAGCTGGAAAACTACTGTTCTATATGGCAGCAGTAGCCAGAATGATAATAGCACAAGTGTGGAAACAAAAACTCTCCCCTGAATAGAAGACTGGGAGATGAAATTATTTGATGTGGTGCAAATGGATAGATTTACCTATATTTTAAGAGGGAATAAATTTGAAAGGTTTATCAAAGATTGGGACTATGTGATTGCATATTTCAGGAATCTTTGGGGAGATATTAAAATGGTGATTGTTAATTGACTTAGGATTTAATACACAGGTACCAAAGATATATCTGTTTGCTAGACAGACAATGCTTTATATATTTTATTTTTTATTACCTCTCACTCTGGGGGAAGTTGAGTGAGAATGTTGAATGACTTAGAGGAATGCTTTGTTTATGTACGCTATAGTAAATATTCTTTGTGTGTTTCCTTTGAGAATGATTGTTATGGATTGCTGTGGCGTATTTTAATGTTTATAAAATAAAATAAAGCAAAAAAAAGGCCATATTTTAACTGTAACACTCCACTTTTTAATGCCACATGTTCTCTACTGTAGATAATTTGTTTTATCAGAATAAGACAAGATTTGAAAAGGTAAAAGAAATAATTGAGAAAAAAGGAGAGCTGGAAAGTAACTAGCCAACATCCAGAATGCTCTTGTAAGTGAGCAGAATACCTTTTCACTTAGGCTCTGTGTGCTGCATTACATCCCATGCAGGAGAATTCTGATCCTCCTTTCCAGCAAACAGGAAGCAGGAAAGTCTTTGATGCATATGCAGATCAGAATGTGCACACCTTGGATTCTGACCGTTGCTGTGAATTGCTTCTTCATAGATGGCTGTGCATCCATTAATTGATGAGATTTGTTAATCAGGGAAAATGGATATTTTGAGTTCATCTCCTGATCAATTCCTTAGGTTCTAAGGTCCTGTGTTGCTGAGATCATGTCATTGTGTTGTTCCTGGTGTTGTGAACTTTCAGATCTTCCTATTGTATGTTTACATTCTGTTCTGTCCTCAGAAAAAACGTAGTGAGATTCCATGCTATTGGGAAAACCAGCCAATGGGATGTCAGAAGTTGAACTGTGCATTCCACCACAACAAAGGACGTTTTGTGGATGGACTTTTCTTACCACCAAGCAAAAGTGAGTTGTGTTTTCATGACTGGGAAGTTCTTCTGTGCATAACCTTCAAGCTTGCATATTTCTTTTACATGCCTTATGGAAAGCATACCTGGTTCCTTTGGTTTGTTTGTTTTCTTTCCAGCAGTGCAGTCCATCAGGCAGGTAGAGGTTACAAGGGCACGGGCTGTTGTTCATAAAGAATCTAGAACAGATAGGTGCTGCACAAAGATTTGGTATTGGTTTTAAACCAAGCCGTACCTACAGCTTAAAGAAGTAGTCATGTGAAAGCAACTTCAGAAAGCAAGCTATTTCTGTTACAGAGATCCTCATAGGGTTCAAGAAACTTCATCTAGTAGACCTCTTTTTGAAATGTTGTTTGAGTGCAGTCATCTGATCACCTGTGAAACTGCTTCACAGAATGGCTTATCATGCAGAGTTGTGTTCATGCTGTTCTACATAATGCAGTTGTTTAGGTAGTGTTACCCAGACACAAAAAGTGCCTTCACCATTTTTTCTCTTACAGTTTTTTTTTGGAAGCTTCTGTTTGACCAGTGTCACAGATCAGACTTATCCATCAATAATGCTTTTACTTCTTAACATTAGATAAGATTGAAATTAACCTAAAAAAGGAAAAATAAAGTCACTTTACCTTTGATGGTGGTGGTTTCAGGTAGAGATTGTACAGTGCCTTGATAGAGATTTAGTGACTGGAAGGATTGTTGATGCTGATCATAACCTGTTCCTAACTGTGATAATTCACAGTCTGACACAGAGTGTCAGATACTTAATTATGTATTAAAAATGATGAATTGGATCCCATCTTAGTTGCTGGTTAGAATAGCTTCATTAAATTGTAGGACTTAAATTAGTTGAATTAAAGTCTCATTGATTCCGCTGTGTCTACAGTAAACATGACTGAGTGTGGTTCTAACTCATTGGTTCTCTGCTTATCATTTATAAAATGTTCTATTTCATTTTAGCTGTTCTTCCAAATGTAACTGAGTCGACAGAAGAGGAGATGAAGGCTACACAGATCTCACTGCAGCAGAATAAACTTTCTGTTCAGTCCAATCCATCTCCTCAGCTCCGTGGGGTAATGAAGGTAGAAAATTCTGAAAATGTACCCAGCCCCACTCATCCACCGGTAGTAATTAATGCTGCAGATGACGATGAAGATGATGATGGTAAGCAAAATTTAGTTCCCTATAGAATGCCATTTTTGTATTCTTTATCATAATAAGATATTTATTCAGTTGTATTATTTTGTACACAGCACTATGCATCACCTGAAAGTATTATTTATTGATTAAAATTTTTATCTTGCTCTATGTCTGAGTTAATTTAGTACAGTTTAAAACAGAAAGAATAGTTTAAAAGACCAAAAGCATATTAAAACATTTAACACTTAAAACAAGACAATTCAAAACCATTTAAAGTTGTTTAAATAATTTAAACCAGTGGTTCCTAACCTTTTCTTTACTGGGGATTCCCTGTAAATATAATTTGTGGCTGGAGACCCCCAAGACTTAACTCAAAATTTGAATATTTGAATTTAGATTTAAATATTCAGATATTATTTAAATATTCAAACATTTGTTTAAAATTGCTCATCTGCTGCTCACCCTTATACTTCCAGTAAACAAGGCAAAGGAAAGGAGGCATGTTAATCATTTGTGAAGTAGCATGCTGAGATCCTTCAAGTGCCAGGAGAGTAGAATAAACTGGAATTTCCTAAAGGAAGTTTATGAATGGGAGGCAGGCCTAAAGAATAATGTCCTTTTCCCTTCTCCCCGCCAAAAAAAAGAATCACCTGGAAATTAAGGGTCTCATTTCTGCTTTGGAGGAAATGCAAAAGAAATGGTATTTCCCTCTAAAGGAGCACAAAGAGAGTAGAGAGACTAAGTGCTTCTTTTGAAAGTACCTACCCTCTATTCCTTCAGTGTTCCTTCAGAAGGAAATGGTGTTTCTTTTGTGCTTTCCCCAAAGGAGCACTGAGCTCCTTGTCACTTTGCTTCCAAAAAGCCACAAGAGTATTCTCCTGGCTGCTTGGAAGTGAAGCTCCGCTGTGCTGCTTGGCCCTGGGCTCAGCAGTGTTGCTACACTCACCACACAAGGCATGGGCTGGGCATCTTTCCTCATATTCTAGGCTCTCTCACCTTCCTGCCTTCTGGGCTCTCTGCAGTAGTGCCTGAAGCCTTCTGAGCAAAATGAGATACCCACCAATGTGTTGTGGCCGCCTCTGCTGCCATCATGACTGCTAACCATTTTACTTCTTTCAGATCAATTGTCTGAAGAAGGTGATGAATCTAAAATGCCTGTTCAGCAGTCTTCTTCAGAGGTTGCTAATGGATTGCGAGTAGTTTCTACTCGAAAATCTGTGGCTAGCACAAAGCAAGATAAAGGTAAGAACAAATGTGTTGACAAAAACAATCTGAATGGTCCTGTAGGAAGATATTAACCTTGTTCAGGTGTTCAATCCCCTTTTGTTATTGGTTTTCCTCATGCTAAAATTATGCGTTTAAACAGGAGAGCCTCTTGTTTTGGTGGAGGCTGTACATACAATTATATTTTAAAAAATGGGGGGAGGGTTGGTTCTACAGAGACCCTGTATGAATACAACAAGTTTTCCATTTCAGACTTCTTACTTTCACATGAGAAAAGCTTGCATGCTTCCTTCCTTGAACTAGCAGAACACAGGAATACAGCTAATGTGTCATTTTGTGCCCAAGATATCCATATCCAGGGTTGGATTTTGTTGCTTGTCCATCTGTGTGCAAAATTTAAATTTTAACTTCTTGTGATTTAAAAATTCAGTATGAGTGAGCCTGAAAAATCAAGAGCTATAGTGACAGGCATTTTGGAGTATCAGAGTAGAAAGCCATATAGTACATGATGAAAGGGAGCTGTATGAAAAGATAGGAGCTTGCAAAGGTTCAGAAGCCTGTTCTCTGTCCACAAGAAGCCTTTTTGAAATCTAACATGAATGTTTTACAGTAGGAGCAGAAACCGTATGGTCCTCCAGGTGGTGGTGAACTATAGCTCCCAGCATTCCTCAGTATTTGTAATGCTGGCCAGGGGAGCTGGGAATTCCAGATCAGCAGCATCTGGAGGGCTGCATTATTCTTGTGTAATGAGCTCTATCTGCAAGTTTCTAGGCTTTCTGTAGGTCCTTGAAAATTCTAAATTGGTACAGGTTAAAGGGGCATTTGTATAGAAATATACTTAAATGAAGCTATTGTGGCCATCATTTAGAATGTTTTAGGAGATACTTAGAAACCAACAATATGAATTATATTACAAATTTTAAAGTGCCCTTGATATGGTTATGTAAGCAAAACCAACCATTTCTCACATTTGCAATGGTTTTAAGAGGAGGGGTTATAAGAGAAGGGGCAAGTACTCCTGATGCATCCTGCTGATAGTAGGAAAGACAACCAACTCTGAGATCTTGACTTCTTCCATAACAGAATATGCAGAAGCACATAATGAATTACCTAGATTTTCTACTTTTTAAGTAACGATAATCTGAGCAGAGGAATAATGGTCAAATAGTATGTGTAGAAAGTAATGTCTTATGCACAGTGTGATCTTAGATGTATTACTGGTGTTTTTCCATTTCACTTCCTTCTGATTTATCATTTGATTTCAAAACCTGGAACATATCCTTTATTTTCCATGAACCAGAATAGGCTGGGAAAAAATAAAACCTTTTGATTCGTTCTTACTTGTTCTATGAGTTTCCTTTGCTGCTTGTACCTCTTCATTCTGTCATGATGGGGAGTGAGTGGTGGCAAATCAGTCTTTCTAGAACATTATCTCATGCGGTGGAGGTTGTTTTCAGCTTGAATTTGTCGAAGATTGTGTAAAAGAAACTATAATGTTTGTTATCAGTCCAGTTTCTATATTTTTCAGATGGTGGTTTGAATTTTGGGATCAAAACACTTGAGGAAATCAAGTCAAAAAAAATGAAAGAAAAATCAAAGCAGCAAGCTGGTAAGCTCACTCTTTTCCTTGCGGTGACCCTGGTGGTTTAAATGATAATTAATGAGGCCTTGTTTGGAAAGCCTGACTCTTTTGTTATCTGTGAGAGTATGCTGCTTTGTTCATAAGAAGTCCAATATTAGTGGGGCAGTAATGAACTATATGTAATCTTCTTTAATGGCAGATTGGAAGCCTTATATCTACCTCAGACATGAATTTGCCAGGTGCCCATAGGAAATTGGCCTCTACATATCTTGCAGGATTCTTGTAAGGATTGTTGTACATATGAACAGCTTTGAACATTCAGATGTGCAGTATTAGACATGCTTAACTTGAAGTAATTTTAACTTTCTTCAGTAAAACTTGCTTCAAATGTATTCTAAAGGATTCCCTTCTTGAAGTGCTCAACAGTTACTAACTAGTGGCAGTAGTATAGATCAGTGTAACTTTATTTTACTTTCCTTAGACTGTTCTTCTGAAGTTGCTGCTCAAACCCAGACCCGTCCAGGCCTGGAGAAGGAAAATGTACGGACTGTGGTCAGGACTGTAACTTTGTCTACAAAGCAAGGTAACTGGGATTCTGTTCAGTTTACTAGCTCCTTTGCCTCTTGTGCCTCTGCAGATGTCCATCCTCACTATTGATTAGTAGTGATATTCTTTTACTACTGTGCCCAAAACAAGAACAAAGTATGTCTGGCAACATACGTGTTTTTCAGCAGATATAACACCAAGTTACCTCTCTGATCAGTAAAAATGAACTGTAAAATTAGCCGCTCATCACTGAACTGGTAGGATAAGTAATGCATATAAGCCAATGCAAGGGTATTTAAAGGAAAGAATTGCTTTGTATTACATTTAATGTCATAAATAAAAAAGAGTTATAAATTATTAACAGCAGATACTACAAAATGTTATTAGCATTTACTTGTAAATACTAAATGTTACACACAGTATTATGTCGGGTTAAGTTTTTTTGATTGCACAAGAAAATCTGAAAATATACATATTCCACAAATTGCATGTATTCCACAAATCTGCAAATGACCACCATGATGGCATAATATGGCTTGCTTCAGTGAAATGAGCTTTAAATTTTGTTGCGGTTATTGCATATTGAGCAACTTTAAAATAGCTGTCAGGTTATATAAATTTATTGGGCCATTTGTAACTGCTAATGGTCATCAGTTGTACCCCAAGCTTAATGTTTATGTTTCATGATATTACAGTGGACCTTCCTCTCACATGACCTCCGCGTGCACAAATGTGACGTTGTGCAAAGCGTTGCATCCCGTTATAGTCTGTGGATGCAGCGGGTAGGTACGTGCACTGCCACAGGCATGTGCATATTGCATCCATTGACTATAATGAGACATGAAGCTTTGCGTTTTTTGTTTTACATGGGTTTCCTGGAATAGAACCTCTGAATATACAATGGGTACACTGTACTTTTTGACTATGTAGCCGCTTTGTGTGTTTTATAGAAGAAAAAATGTTGTATAATGTTGTAGAATAAATAACCAAATCTTGTGAATAGCCCACCTTGAACTTGATTTTTTTTTCAAATTTCACAGTGCAGACATTGTTGAGTCTTTTGTAACTCAGGCCCTTCTATATTAGCCCTTCTAACCCAGCCATAGGCATTACATAAGTTTGCTTGCACTCTTTTCTATCTGGTAGAGTTCTCTGCATTTCAGAGGCTTTTGTACTCCACTAATCTATCTAGTCAGATAAACAGCTTAATTTGGATCATCTGTCCAGGCACAGTGCATTTTGTAATCCAGTGCTTTTCCACTATAGATTGTTCCACTATAGATTGTTTATAGTTTGATCAGTTACTGGCGTTTCTACAAACTATCAGTGTTACTGTCTTCGTATTTTTCCTGTTTGAAAAGCAAAAGTTAAAGTTGCACTTCATTGTCTTAGGTGAAGAACCTAGAATTCGATTGACTCTTGCAGAACGACTGGGAAAACGGAAGCCTCCTACAGGTAATAACTTGTATGTGGGATAAAAAAAATACTTCTGTTCCTTTTCTCCACTATTATATATCAGTCATAGTCAGTTCTCCCATTATAGGTACTTTCATGAGCAAAATTCTGATAATGTGTTCAGTTTATCTTTTTTATGGAATTTCGGTGAATTATTAAATGAAAGTATAAACTGTTGAGGGACCAAATAGAACTTAGAATCTGTGACAAGAAGGATGTTAACTAATGCCAGTGTCTGGATCCCACTTCTCCACCATGTTTACTCCCTATATATTTACCTTAAACTGCAAAATAGCATCTGAGAGTCTTTGTGTCCATGAGCTGTGTATCCCCAAAAACTGATGTGGTAAAAATTAGACTAGATTTCAAAGTGCTTTTCTGACATATTAGTAATTCCCATCTCACTCATCTACTTGCCCTGCAAAACTCTTTTTGGATCAAAGGGATCATTTGTTGTAGATAGTTATATAATACAGTTTATATCTTGTTTTTCTAGGAGAAATGATTATTAAGGTTTACAATGTCATATGTATAAATGGGTACTAAAATTGCTACTAGAACTAGAGGCTTATGAATAATATATGCATAATATATGTGTAGGAGGCATGTAAAGTTAGAACGTAAAAATCAAGCAAAATCTTTAAAATCAACTCTTTTCCTTTTATACCATAAGTTGCTGAGAGTGGCCTTCCCTTAAAACGTAGCCTTGCTGAAAGGCTGGGAAAGAAAATAGACTCATTGGAGAATGCAGACAAAACACTGAAGAGAGGTATGTTTGCTGAGTGAGTGGAATGGATTCCATTTATTTCAGTGACAATGAATGTTGTGAGAATGTTTCATTTGTGAAAATGTGATTTTTCCTGGTATTTTTAAAAAAACACCTAATGCATTTTGGAGAGTCCAGAATAGGATGTACTGCATGAAAAATGACAAATATTCTTTCTAGGTTTGTTTGTTGCACTGGAGTCTCTTGTTTAAAATATTCATTAAGACCTCAATTTTTACTAAGAATGAGAAATCATAGAATGGGCAGATCAAGTTGTCAGTTTTTCATACCCAGAACGATATTTGCACATGTACATCCATTTTGTGCCAGAAAAGATCACAAATTCTACTCTTAAACAACTTAAAATCCTGCAAATCAAGCAGACTAGTATACCTATGGTGTACATGGTTTAATGCTTTGAAAAAGATTTTTTTTTTGGAAACCTGTTTTTGCAAGAATTAGGGAATACTGTCTCTTTGCCATTCATCTGAGGTATCTGATTTCCAATAAAAGGGATTTTCAAGTGAAGCCATGAGAACAAAATTTAAAAAAAACAACTGTGCAGCTTTCTTTTTAATTTCTGTTTTCTTTCTTTCTGCAGTACAAGTTCCCAAATCTCTTAAAGAGAGATTAGGATTACCATCTGAGCAGAACAACATGGAAACAGGTATCACTTTATTTTATTTGTATACCTTGGATTTAGTAGAGGAAATGGAGCCCTATTGGCTCAGAAATAACTCTCATTAAATCCAATGGGTAAAGGAATGCAGAATAAGAACAGCCTGCCACCATTTTGTTGTTTTGTTTTGATTTTATAACTCCTTCCTGTGCTTGCTGGGATAAGAACTCTGGCTCTGAGGAGCCAGCACCTCGTCTTTAATGAACATGGCATATCTTCCACCTTCTAACTGAGGATCTTCTTAGTATATGGAAACCTACCAACTGATGGAATGTGAGATATACGTCTCTGAGAAGTGGAAAAAATGATTTACATATTGAAAGATCAGAAACAGACTTTTAAAAACAATGATATGTATCTTTCTGGAGAGGGGAGATTTATATGGATGGTATAAACTTGACTTGCTCGTCTGTCTGAAATTAAAAAATAATACCTTCAAACAAGTTATTTTTTTCTTCTTATGGTATAGAGAATGGTGCTAAACCAGCAGAAATCCATGTGAAAACACTTGAAGAAATCCGCTTGGAGAAAGCTAGCCAAAGAAAGGGAGAAGCTCAGCCTAAACCCAAGGTTACTGTATCTTGTACTGCAGACGATTCCGGTCCAGGGGCAAAAGCATCTCCTGCAATTAGGATCAAAACCTTTTCTGAAGTCCTTGCTGAGAAAAAACAGAGGAAAATGGAAGAGGAGCGCGTTAAAGCTGGAAAAGAGAGTCTGAGCAAGCCGAAGCATGAATGTGAGCCTCAGAAGCAGGGCTCTATTGTTCTTGTTGCTCCTGCAAAAAGAAAATTAGAAGAGCCTTCTGGCAAAGACAAGGACTTTGGGGAAGTGCGCATCAAAACTTTAGAGGAAATCAAACAGGAGAAAGCTCTCCGAATGCAGCAGAATGTGGACAGCACTGCAAAGACACAGCTGCAGCCTGAGAGAACTCCAGCTGGGAGGAGACTGCTGTGCATTGCAAAGCCAACAGGTGCCACACATTTTCTGTTCATAACATTTTTTCACTTCTAATCAGTATTTAGAATATACTGTATTCAGTTTATCTAAAACAGTGTTGAAGGAAGCTTGTTAGCAGAAGAGGACAGATGCTGTCCTCTGACAGCACTAGTTCTTAGACTATGAATATAGCAGTGAGACTGTTTGTTAGCTTCTTGGAAATATCAAGAATGCAGTGGATTAAACTTGCCCTTTGTTACCTCCATATATCTTAGATCCCTTCATTGAGGAGTAAGCTAGAGGTGACAAGAGAAGTAAAATATATTTGACCCTTTATTTCTTTGTGACCCTGTTATTTACCTTTTTCTGTCAACATGTTCTTCCTTGCATGGGGATCTTTTTACCTGGCACTTTTTCTCACTGTCTCCTTTCCCCAACTCAGAAAATCAGAAATTCATTCCATGGTATCTTGGCAATTGAGATCATACCTTTCCCAAAGTATAATCTTTCTTGACTTTAAATTCAGAAGGTAATGATCCATGATCTTCAAGCTCATTTTATGATTGCCTGTGACAAAAATGCTGGATGTAGTCATATCACCGTGATGTAATTTATTTACTCCATGATGCAATAGAATGTGTCCCCCAAAATTTTTCTCTTCATTTGCTTTGGAATCTGGAAGAATGGCTGGCTTGTAGCCTTCTGTGAGCACTTCCATGTCACGTGAACCTTAGTTGCTGCAAAGACACAACCCATGAGCAGTATGATACATTAGATAAACTGTGGAATGGAAACATATTGTCAGATGTGTTTATGTATGGTGAAGGTAGACAAGTTTTGAAGGAAAATGAGTACACCATCTGGGGCAGTTGTTGAGGAGGCGAACAATTTATTTTGAGCAGTAGAAAAAATTGCTTACTCCCTCTTAGTACAAGGTAGAGAATCTGTGGCATTCTAAAGGCTGATGAACTGCAGCTCCCATCATTCTCAGCATTGGGTTTGCTAGCACTGACTGATGGGAATAACAGTCCATCAGCATGACGACAGCCATGCTTTCCCCACTTGTCACTTTGGAGAGAGTTTCATGAATGTTGGTGTCATAATATAGCATTCCAAACAAGTTCATAGGCTGTTGGGTGTGGTGACTGTGCTCTCAAGTTACCTATCTTCAGAAGGTGGGAAAGACCTACGTGGAGTACCAGGAATGGCAATGTTCATTTTAGAATAATCAATGTGGTGTTTTAACAGCCCCTGGAAAGGAAGAGAAACCCCTATTGGAGTCGACATCTTCTTCAAGAGCTTCCACGGCAGACACTACTGTAAAGGTGAATGTTCTTTGTGCTGCATAAGAAAGGGGCCTTGACAATTGTGCAGGTTCACTGTTTGCAGTTACTGTCTAGCATCTTTAGAAACTGCCATTTGGTACATTTGTGAGGAATGGTTGATGTAGGATAAAGTTCTCTTCCTCATCCTAACAAGTCAGGGGCTGGGAATCATGAAACTCCTTCCCCTAGCAGCTGGAAGCAGCATAAGGAACTGTAAAGAATGCTGGGAGTTACAGTCCTCCAGGTGCATGTTTTCCACTTCTGTACTACATCATTTAATCCCCATTCAATATTGGAGTCAGAAAAACTATGAAAAGTCTTTGTTGAGATTATAACCGTACTAGGCCAACCAGCTGGCACAGCTGCTTCTTTTTTGTAGCATGTTTCAAAGCCAGTATTTCTTCATCAGAAAAAGTTTTAAAAAAGCATACAAGGGACAAGAGCGGGAGAGAATGATGGTATTAGAGTCACATATGCTAAATATAACATTCAGATGGTTTGAATGTGACTTGAGATCAAATGCCAGCTAAAGTAGTCTAAGGCTATATCCCCAGTGGCCTTGAGATTGCTGGGAACAAGAAAGGCAGTGGAAGCAGAGCAGTAAAATATGCTTTTCTGTTTGAGAATACAAAAGATCTCTTTATATGTTTAATGCTTCATGTTAGATTTTGTTCTGTGCTGCTGAGGTTTGTTAGGCCTGGTTTGCTTAACTGAGCCTCTACCGCAGGACTGGGCAGTCTTTTTACGGCAAAGGCTGACTTGCCTTGGATATAGTCTGTTTTGAACCACAAACTGATTGTAGGCAGGGCTGAGGCTACTAGTGGATGGGGCTAATGCCACATGTAGACCAGCCACTCTTTCTGTTCTTTACCTCTTTCCCTTCCCCACCCCCCAAAGACTCCTGGGGAAAGGAAAGATCTGTCTTAGTAACGAGCTGAACTGTTCATTAGGAGGGGGATTTTGAAATTAAGCTGCGGGAAACATGAGCACAGTCATAGAGTCAGACTCTAGAATTGGGCCCATGTTACATTTGCTCTGCAGATTGCCTACCTCTCTGCTCTGCTCGATGGTCAGTAGTAGCTTAGCTGTTCCCAGTTGAAGGTACATTGTCATTTTTTGTGGCTTCATGTTTTCACCAAGAAGTGAGTTATTTTTGTCTCTGATTATGGGAAATCAGTCCTGTGGAAGGGGAGGCTTTCATAGTACTTGACACAGTAAAAACGAGGAAGTCTGGATGTCATTTAAAATCTGCCAATCTGTATTTTAGCAAGTGTGCCTGAGAAGCAAACATGTTGCACTTTATGGAAAGCTTATATCTTGTTTTCTCATCCACTTCTCCCTGTGCTACCCAGCCTTTGAATGACAGCAATTCACATTCAAAAGTCCATGTGAAGAGCTTAGAAGAAATAAGGAAGGAGAAGCAATGCTTGAAACAGCAGCAAGAAAGGAAACCCCAGGAGCAGCAAATGGCTGTGACACCTGCTGGGGAAGAAATGACAGAAGCAAAAGCCCCCGTGATGACAAATCCTGAATCTCTCATGAGAACAGGGAAAACCCATCCACCTACAAAGAGACTACTGGTGAGATCCCAGGAGACATCACCAAAGAAGCTGCGATCAGAGGAGTCAAGCATTTCATCTCAGCCTGTGGAACAGAGAATTAAAGGTAAATGACATCTTGATGGTTTCCCAAGAGGCTAGTGTGGTTAACATGTTGATAGAAGAGAGAGAAATGATCATGTTAAATTTCTGACATCAGTGTAACTCATACTTTTTTATGCTGAAGCAAACTTCAGAAGGCCCCACAGAAGATGCTGTGGTACTTAATCAATGCCTTGGATAAGTTGTTGGTCTTTAGGTGTGCACTCTCCCATTTACATGTCTTGAGCGCAAAGATAAAAGTAGTAAAAAGGAAAGAAATTCCCAGCAGATGCCCATGATTTTGTTAGTTGTAATAGATCCCCACATGCAGCTGAAAATCCATGAAAATTATATTGATACCCAAATTCTGGGGTCAGCGAAGATTGTGGAACGTTTATTATTTGAGACAGATGCACTTGTGTTTTTTGTTTGGTTTTTGTTTTTATATTTTCATGGACATAAGTCCCCAAAAAGTGTTCCTAAGTGCTTCTAAATTAATGTGAGCAGCAGTCCCAAGTATTTTAATGCTGGTAGAAAGAAAAGATGCTATGACTTTACCCTACTATTAAAGTCAGGGTTGCCCAAGATACTGCTCCTCTGTCTAGCTGCCTAATTTGCCTCTTCTTAGTATGCTGGCACAGAAACTGACTTTTTATTCCATTTTAGATATTGCTAAACAATTGATCTCAGCAGGGGACTTGTTCTGACAAAACTACACAGCATTCCAGTTGTGTAGCTCTGCCTCATGGTGATGAAGGGCTGTAGTTGCTTTGGGTAAAAGGTCCCTTCTTGCACAGTGCTGCAGCCTGGTCATTCTGCATGTTGGCAAAGATCTACTTAATGTGCACTAAGCATGTATACCTTTGGGAAATGTTTTTTGGGAGTCAACAGATGTAACTTAAGAGTACTTTAGTAGTTTATCAGAATTATTACCATTATGTTTTGCATTGTTTTGTTTTGGGAAAAGACTCCTCAAGAAGAGAAGTGCTTTTTCAAGGACATTGTGCTTCCCTGAGTGGGGGTGCATGAGTGAGGAATGAACACTGTCCGTCAGCATTCTCTGATTGGTGGTGGGTTGCTTTCATATTCCAGCCAAACCCAAGCTGAACGTGAAACCATCTGGAGTGAAATCTTTGTCTCCAGCAAAACAGGCATTGAAGCATAAAGCATCAGAGAGTCATCCGTCTGTTGCAGCAGTGAAGCCTCTGAGCCTCATTCCAGGCACAGATGCGAAGGAGCTCCCACCTGAACACACAGCTCTGGTAAGAAAACTGCCACGTGGTTGAATTACTTCAAATTGGAATATTGTGGTGGCTAAAGATGTGAAGACTCTCTTTGAATTTGCCAAAATTGTGGTTTATTTTTGCATTTTACAAAATGAGGAACTGGGACACGAGCTAATTTTTAGTGCTAAATGGCCAATTTCACTAGTGGGGAGATATTGTTATATTTATTTTGAGAGAGGCTAGCTGCTTGTTTTGAAAAGAAGAAAGAAGAAAGGGTTTATGTACAGAAATTAAGGGGACATCATGTTGGAGAGAAAAAGAAGCCATGTTGGAGAGAAAAAGAAGTGAGAGAGCCAGTGTGATGTAAAGGTTTGATCATTGGACTAGGATTCCGGGAAACCCAGGGGTTGAGTCCCCATTCAGCCATGGAAACCCATTGGTCACCTTGGGCAGGTCACGCCCAGTCTCAGAGGATGGCCGTGGCAAGCCTCCTCTGAATAAATCTTGCCAAGAAAACCAATTGATAGGTTGTTTTAGGATCACCATAAGTCAGGAATGACTTGAAGGCAGACAACAATAACAACAAAGTGTGTGTATTTGTGTGTGTGTGTGATGTGTGTGTGTGAGAGAGAGAGATCAATACTAAGCAAGCACTTATTTTGTTTTTATTTCCTTTTTCTCAGGCAAGTGCTCCAAGCCTTTCAGAGGAAAATGTAGCTGCTATTCCTGAGACCGTGTGTTCTAACAGGTAATGACTTCATTTATGTTGTACATGACTGGGATTATCCCTTATGACAGCAGGGCAAATTGAACTGGAACACTTACTAGTTATTTCCATGAAGTGATACATAATGTAATGAAATAGATTTATTCCTCCAAGTTTGAGAGCAGAGTTTTGGATAATAGACAGCTTTTGGGAAAAGAAGGAGATAAAGCCTAATTCCAGAAGAACTTGGAACATCATACGTTCATACTGAAAATTCCAAGTCTACAGGGGCAGATTCTGAAGAAATAATATCAAAGTAGTAGATAAAGGTCTGTCATAATTAAACCAATGGAAAGAGAAGCATAATAGAAACAATGAACAGTTTTCCCCTTATCTTGAAAATGTCTGCAGTTCAGCTAGCCAGGTAAAAAAGAAAGTGTGATTTTATCAAGCTAGAGAAGAGAAAGCTTTGGTCTGGGTGAAGGCCATAAGTACTTCAGGCTTTAAATCTAAGTTTCTAATGTGTATAAAATCACACCAGATTTTTGGATAACAAAATGTGGTACTTCTGACTAACGGCATAATTGCAGATAGCATGGCAAGATTCCAAAACAACAGATGGTTATCTTTGCCTTAATGCAGGGTGGGCAAATGCCCTGGGGGTAGGGGCCTATAATTCTCCCTGTACCCCTCCAGTGGATACGTTTCAGCTGACCTAGAAGCATTGTGATGTCACTTCTCATTTGGGCTAAAAATTGGCCAGTGGGGGAGGGGGAGTATTTGAGAGCAAATTGCCCCAAACTGCTATGTTTTTGTAGCAGTTTGGTTGTTTGGCTGATTTTTTCATGCAGTTTTTGAGCCATTTTTAATGGATATGATCCAGGGGATTTTGGAGTCTCTTGGGGAGCCATAACATAGGTTGCTGAACCTCACCTCTGCATTAACTTGTAAGTGGTTGAAGACCTTCCTCTTTGACTCTCCATCTTGAGTCACTGAGATGTGTTTAAGGTGCTGAGATGGATGGCCACTGGTGGGGTGTTGGGGATTCCATGCCATGTATTGTTGTGCTTCTTTGTTTTAATGTTCTTGTCCCTGATTGTATATGTCGTTGTTCTGACCTTTGGTGTAGAGGGCATTATAAATAAACGTTACTATATTATTAGGCCGACCACATTGGACTATAGAGGAGTAGCAGTATTTGTTGTGACAAAAACAACACAAAACTGTATGTCATCTTACAAAGGAACACAGGGATTTTGGTATCAGTTATATAAGTTAGGCTCTGCTTCAGCATCTGAAGTTGTCTGGTTGATGAAAGGTTATTCAGCAATAAATTTCTCAGTGTTTTAAAATTCCATAAGATTTTACACCCAATATTATTAAAGGAAATGGAGAGGATTATATGAGGGGATTGTTGCTGCACCATTTTTTACCCCATGAGCTGCTCTTTGGGCAAAATCAGAAGTGATTAGAAGGTCACTTCCATTTTTTAAAAAAAATTTTATTTGAGGTCCAAAAAAGATATGGAGCACTTCTATTCTGAACTATTTGTAGTTCCAGGCTTACCAAAGGGTTCATTTGGTGCTGAACAATGCATTCATAATTGCAACAGCATAAGCTTTTTGGTGGTACATGATGCAGCAGATGGTGTATGGTGGGAAAGCACTCCAGCCCTTTCAGTGGTGGAGTCCAGCATATCCTCACAGCCAAGAATTAAAAGTGGGTCCCTGCACAACAGACCCTTCCTAGACCATCCCCATCCAGTGATCAAATTCCCCATTGCTAGCTAGATTGGGATTGGGTGCACTCCTTCCAGGACAAGGTTGAGGGAAGATGCTTCCAAGGGTTTAGATACTGCAAAAGTCAACAAAGAGAACCAAAGTGCACACACATGACCCATATCCCTACAAATAGCTATGAGACCTCTGCAAGTAAACTAGCGACAGAGAAAAATTTATTCCCCTCATTCCCAGCCTTCAGATCTTTTCCTAGCCTCAGATTGCCAAGCGACTGCAAAAAGTATCTTCAAGGTCACTAAAACAAATAGATTTTTTTGTATCACTGGACAACTGTTAATGTTTGGTCATGATGCTAACAAGGACTCTAAAACCTGGTGACCGAGGCCCAACTTACTGCAGGGACCTGCTGAACTAGCATTAATTGAGAAAACTGTAAACCCACACAAACCCACACAAAAGGCTTCTGGAAGTATGATTGTTCAGTTTTAAGCCCCCCCCCCCCATGTTGGGGGTTTAGGAGACTGACAGAAAGCCTTTGTAGACTGCACGATTCCCAGCCCTAGTGTAATCCAGTAAAATAACTGGTTGAAGACAATACTATGAGAAATACCTAAGAACATTTAGAAGAGCTAGCGTGATGTAGTGATTTGAGTGTCAGACTGGGACAGTAGGAGACCAGGGTTCAAATCTCCACTTGGCCATGGTAACCCACTGGGTGACTTTGGGCAAGCCACACATTCTCAGCCTCAGGAGAAGGCAAAGGCAAACCCCCTCTGAACAAGTTCTGCCAAGAAAACTCCATGGTAGGTTTATTTTAGGGTCACCGTAAGTCAGAAATGACTTGAAGGCACATAACAATAACAACAATAACATTTACATGGTAGTTGCCATTGCATGCTGTGATTGTTCAAGAAAATATATTTTTTTCAGCCTCCTGATCTTACTGTAGTTTGGCCAAAGTTTCGCAGCTATAGTACAACAAGCCCACTGTTAGAGAAAGAGCTTCAGAACACCTCATTCATAACACAACACCATTCTGCGTAGACCACAGATTTTCCCAAGTGTGGGGGTTTCTGTTTCTTGCTTTGAAATATATAATGTTGTTGGCTTTTTCCCCCTTTTTATAAAGGTCTGAACCCCATCTAGGCAATCAGGCAACCTCCACAGTGCAAGCAGAGATAGCAAGCTCAACTTCTTCCCATGCAGCAGTGAAGACACGCAGACTGAGCTCAACAGGAACTGGGAAAACAGCCTGTGCAGTTGAAGATGACTTTGAAAAGCTGATTTGGGAAATCTCAGGAGGCAAACTGGAAGCCGAGATTGATCTGGACCCTGGAAAAGATGAGGATGACCTCCTGCTTGAACTTTCTGAAATGATTGACAGTTGATTTTTCATTAGATTTTCTTTTTGAGGCAAAAGGAAAGCTGTATATTTTGTTGGATTACCAAGATTCCCCCCTTATAGCTGAGAAGTTACAAGTCTTAAAGCACACTTGAACTGGTTGAAAAAGTTAGCTGCGTTAGATTGTCTTGATTTATCCTGCTGGTCAGCGAAATGTCCTTGTATGATTACCCTGTTATTATCCTGTCCACTTCAAATATTTGAGAACAAAACCATGAACATTTCGACTGGGAAGACCTGAAATTCGTAATTCTTCACAAAGTTTGCTTCCTCCACAGACTCAGTGGTCTTCATGGAGATTTTTAATGAACTGTTGTACTCATTTTCTGGCTGTGTGGCAAAGTTCACTGTCTATGTGTTTCAGAGCTTTCTCTTGCCTTGTGACTGTTTGAGGGTCATTTCTGTTTTCTTGAGGGGTACTACATCAGCTCTTTGAGTTGTGCAATTACTTCAGAATTTGATTCTAGATCAGTAGTAATGTGTAGCATGTAGTGAAGAGGAAAATGCAGGATTCTCTTGGACCAAACATGCTGCAATAGCAGAGGTGGGGCTTAAGTCCCTCTTAATGTTGAACAGTGATGCAGTATGTTCAGCAGATATACTGAACAGCATGATTTATCCTCTGTCTGTTCATTCTGTACCACCTCAAGTAGTTCGTATAAACTCATCAGCCAAAAATTAAGCAATCCCCTTCTTACTCCTATATTCATTCAGCAAATAATAAATAAAAAGCATGCCTTAAAAGGGCATGCAAAATTATTCTCAGGTTCTCTTCTCCTTACGTAAACTGACAAAATGGTGGCCCACTCTGCTGGCATTGCATGGGTCATCTTAAGCATAGCTGTTAAGTGCTCTCCTCTGGCAGAGTAAAATAGTTGGAGGACTTGTTCCTTGGGTATGCAGTCTCCCCTGTCAGATCCATGGAGTTCTTAGTTGTGTTGTCATCATCACCAACCTGTTAATTTTCCTTGCCATGCTGGTCTTCAGTGCTCTGGTTCACACACCTGAGCTGTGTTTGTGAATTTTTCACAGCCTCTGCAGTGGGTCTTTGGAGACTTGGTTGTATTGTGTATGCTACTATTCTTGTTAACCTTTACCTCCATGTTTTGTATAACACTTTTTCATTATTCTTACAACTGATATTTTAATTAACCAGTCTTGCTACTTAAACCTCTAAAAGTAGGAGAATGGTGCAGGATATGTTTATGATTGTGTTCCTAGCAAGGAAAAAAAACTTGCTTGATACTAATGTAAATATATTCAGTTTCATGGAAGAAAAAGACGTAAGCTTCACAATTCAGTTTGAAGCATTACCTATAGAAGGAAATGGTTCAAAAGAGACTTATTTAAAATTTTATTTTTTAAAAAAGGCTGCCCCTGAATGAGCTGCCATCCTACATACAGCTCCAAAGAAGTTGGAAACAATGATCCTCCAGTACATTGAAGAACAGTAGAACTTTTGGTTGATTTTGAAGAAAAAAAAAGAATTTGAGACTGTGAAAGACTTTTCCATGTTTGCAAGAGTTCCTGTCTGCTTAAGTAAAATGCTCCATTTATAGTCACTTTTCTTCATATTCTCCTGTCTGTACAAGACAATTCCACTTTGAGTTTTTACTTATTCCATTATGTTTTGTACATCTTTGTCTTTTGTTTCCTATTTAAATCATTGTATCTGAATCAGACATATGTTTACCATTTCTTTAAACTGGTTCTACAAGACAGAAGTATTTGTGTTTTAAATAAAGCTGATGTCAGAAATGTGCTTCAGTCTTCTTCCTTCCTTCATTAAATGTTACATCTCACATTTCTTTCCAAAATATAACTAAGGCAACAGAAGCTGAGAGGATTTTGCTTTCTTGTGATTCCTCAGCTTTTAGAAGAGCTAGATTTTTTTAAAGAAGTCCCATATTAAAGAAACTTGCTGGGGTTACATCTGAATGTGTCCCAGGTTTATGATACAGCATTGTCTGCAAGTGTAACATTTTCATTGTCATCTTTCTTTATTTATAGGTTGCACTTAGATACCAGAGCTCTCATAAATACCTGTCACTCTATATCTCTGTTGCTTAGAATAGAAGTCTCCTACTCTGAGGTGTTCATGTATATTTGGATGAGAAAGGTTGTATCTTTGCCTAACCCTCATATGTCACTGAAGGTAAACATTTACAAAACTAACTGGCTCACCAACTGCTTGTTATTATATGTATTGTTTATAAAAGGCTGTCAGTGCCAGGGTCTTTAAGAACATATGAGAAGCAATATCTGTTCCAAATTTAAAATCTGACATAGAAACAATAGGAAGAGGAGGAGAGAGATGGTAGCAAAGAAAGAAAGAATATGTGGTTATTTTAGGCAACAATTTTTAGACTGATACAGTAGAGTATTGAGTTTATTTACCCTTCATAGAAGAAGAAGATTTGAAGAGAAGTTGATGAAGGGAGGAATGTAGTTCCAGGCGTATGGACAAAAGGTCAGAGATGTTTCAGAAAGCAGAAGACTTTGAGACGGCTGAGAGTAGTGGAGCTGGGCAAGGAAAGTTCATACAGAGAGTTGTGTGGCAATAACCAGGATAGGGCCACTCCATGGATTGTTTTCAAGGTAAGGACAGTTAAGTAGGATTTAAATGTGAACAGAGAGCTAGTGAAGGGATTCAGGAAGAGGAGGTATTGGAGACAATGTTTACAGCTAATGACAAGAGTGTTGGAGGGATGTGAGCCAATCAAAGTGAAAAAAGGACTGCAGTAAGCAAGGAGAGAAATTACCAGGTTGTAGACCACAGTTTTTTTGCTACAGGGACAGAAAGAAAGGATGATATTGCCTTGTTCATGTGCAACAAAGAATTGGGAAGATACTGGTGATGTAGAAAGGTAGGTGTCCTAGAATGGCTAATCCTCCTACCTGATTTTTGTGTGCTTATTCTTTGGGGCAGTCTGTACTTTTGAGTTATCCAACAATCTCTCCTACAAACACCAGTCTTACCTAGAATGCACCTTTTCAAGGGCTCATCAGTGCCTATAATCCATATCACTGTGGGTAGGGCTGATTTTATTTAGTGCTCTCAATCCTTAACCATGGTCGCATGTTCATTTTCTTAGCCAGAAATGGTACTGCCAGTGGGAAGTAGCAACTGATGGCTCTGACATCACTGGGGCAATAAGCCTGTTTCAGGCTCTAGTCTGGATGTCAAAAGAGCTGTCCAGGGTACTGGAACCTACTCCACCCAAAAGGTCAGCACTTTGAATTGCTTCTTTAAAAATTTGTAGTAAAATCCAGAATGGGTTCACCATTCCTCTGAAATGGCAGCCACCAGCCATCATGGAGGGCAAAGAGAAGGATAGATAGTACGTCTGCCTTTCTCTTATGTCCAGTCTGCGTAATGATTTCATGTTCTTCAAGGTGATGATATATGCTTAATTTACGTAATTGGTTTGGAGCCAGGACATTTGAAAAACTGCCTTCACCCATAGGAACCTACCTGAAATCTTAGCTCCTCAGTGGAGGACCTGTTGCATCTCTCACCACTATGTGAAGGTAGGCTGGTGGGTGTGCCCAACTGGCCTTTCTCTAGCAGCACCTTTGACGGTGGAACTCTGTACCCAAGGAAGGTCAAGCTGGCTCCATCCCTTCTGAGTTTCTGGTGGGCAACTCTTGACAGCTACTTCACTTGTCCCCCAGTCCTCAAAATTAGAGATGGTGGTTCTAGCTGTTGTAATTTTCTGTGGTTTAAGAGTATGTTGAGATTTTAGTCTGGTTTTTTAAAAAGTGTTCATCCAAGTATTTAGTTCTTAATTCTTTCTTTTTTTAATCAACTAAGGGACACTGTACATCACATAGGGAACCTTGGTGGGTTGAGAGGTGAGAGACAAACACCAGAAAGAGAGGCAAAGCAGAAAGTCAATCAGTCAGTCCTTTTGGTTTTGGCAGCAGACCTTGAATAGTGTCTTACTGCCTGAGACGCCAAGAAATGTTTAAATGACATGCAAAGAACACACTGTACCACTGAATTATAATCTTTTGTCTAGAAGCCAGCCATGACGAGGCAATAGATCTTGCAACATTTTCAAATGATGTTCAGAGATTTCTCCAGGCAAATGGAGTGGTGTAATGACAGGGCCAACTTGCTATATGGCTTTATTCTGAGTGCAGGGATTTTCTTTAACATGCTGGGCTGGCTCCCTCCCACTCAACTGGCAGAAAAAGACCATTTTATTCAGGCAGGTTTTGCCTTCTGAAATAAGGGGCTTTTAATCGGGGGGGGGGAGGAAGTGCTACACTTTTTGTTTAGGTCTCTGTATTTTTGCATTGTTTTCAGATTGTTCTAAATGTTGTGGTTGTTTTACTGTAAGGTAAGTCACTGTGTTCGTAGCTGTATCTGTTTTCAGAGAGGTATCTGTGTCTGTTTCTGCAGAGAAAGAGGAAGATAAAGCAGTTTTGTGGCTTTGTGTATGCTAAAATAAACTGATTAGTCTTATATGTGCCACAAACTTATTTTTTCTTTCCATTTTATACACAATTTTAACCTGCATTTTACTTGTGTTGCCAACTGCCTTGTGTCCCACTATTGAGAGAAAAGTAGGATATTAAATAAAATGTCTGTCTGTCTTTTAGTACTTGCGTTGCATAGTAGTTTGAGCACTGGATTACAGTCTTGGAGACCAGGCTTCAGTTCCCTAGTCAGCCATGAAAATCCCCTGGGTGACCCTGGGTGCATCACATACTCTCAGCCCCAGAAAATCCTGTGATAGGTTCACTTTAGGGTCACCATAACTCAGAAACAACTTGAAGGAACACAACAACACACTGTCTCCTAACATTTTATAGGCAGTTGGTAAAGATCTGTTAAAAAGTAAAATTTGTAAGCACAGGATAGTATTAAAAAAAAAAGCACAGACAACTACTATTCATTACTTGTAACAAGGATTACTTCTTTCTTAGAACTGTGTGCCTTGCTCCATTGGTAGTAGTGGTGGGGGGCATAGATGTAGTAATGATATTTCTCCTAAGCTAGGCTTGGGAATTGTGAAGTCCCCTAGATGTTGTTGGACTGCACTTCTTGGCAACCTGGTTCACCAAAAACCATGGGACGTGGCACACAGTCAAGGCATGGACCTTTTTGGTCTTGATATGTTACATTTGTCATTTGTTGTTTGCCATGAAGTCAGCATCAACTTATACCAACCCAATTAATGAGAGAACTTCAAGAGCTCCAGTCCCCAACTGCTCTGCTAAGGTCTTCTGAATTCAGGCCATGTTTCCTTGAGTCAGTCCGCCTGTAATGCTTTCTACCATACCAAGCATTGCTGTCTTCTTATGTCTTCTGATATGTCCAAAGTACAACAGTCTCAGTTTAGTCATTTTGGTTGCTAGGGATTGTTCAAGCTTGGTTTGCTCTCAGATTCATATATTTGTCTTTTTGGCAGTACATGGTGTTAACAGAACTCCCCACTAGGACCACGTTTCAAATGAGGTGGTTCTCTTTCTGCCAGCTTTCTTTACTCTGTAGCTTTCACAACCATATACAGAAATGGGAAATACTATGGCATGGAAGGTCCTGACGGATTTAATGCTATACTAATCATGTTACATTGTTGTTGCTGCTGTGTGCCTTCAAGTCATTTCTGACTTACGGTGACCCTTAGATGAACCAATCACAGGGTTTTCTGGGGCTGAGAAGGTGTCACATGGCCAAGGTCACCCAGCAGGTTTCCATGACAGAGCAGGGAATCAAACCCTGCTCCCCAGTGTTCAAATCACTATGCTGCACTGGCTCTCATTGTTTGGGACTAAAAAACATCCCAATAACAATAGTTGATTGATAGCCATGTTGGACTAAAAAGTACAGCCCTTATTTTTGTCTGTCAAAAAATGTACATCCCAGGCAGCTAAAAATCTGGAGAACTTGGCTGGTCCGTTCTGTCTCTTAGCATAGTCTTTCTATGTGTGGAACTATGCTACAGCTGGTGACTTGCTAACCCTTGTAGAGCTGCTGTAGCCCCTTCCAAGGGCCATTTTATGCCTGGTGAAGAAGGGAGGGAGATAGGAGAAGCATCTGTCTGCATTCCCATAGGCAGACATGAAATGATTCCATAATCCATTGAGGTGCACTAGGGTCTTCCATAAGTCTCAGCAGAAGATGTAATCATTTTGCAACTAGCTGCTGGAACATAACCAGATATTTTTCCAATCACTCCCCTCCACCAGCACAAAACAGCCCTAGTGAGGCTGCAGTGGTTCCGCAGTAAGTCCGGGGTGGGGGAGCATGAATCAGAGGAAAGAATGGAAGGAAACACCAATATGTGTATCAATCAAAAAAAGACATATGCAGACATAACTTATGAATGTATATGCTACTAATGCCATGAAAGCCAATGTTCACAACTCTTCAGATGACAATGCTGTTGAATTGTCTACATTGTTCAATCTAGTTTTGTGTGGGTTCTACAGCAAAATGTTTCTTTAGGGAATTAAAATGTCCCATTCTGGGTCATTATTTCCTTCTATTGAACAGTTGCAAATTGCATCAAAAGCAGGATCTCTGCCCTCAAACATACTGCTGTTACAGTTACTGCTGTAAATGTGCAAGGATGGATGTAGCATTGTGAGCATGGCATTATGGTTGATATCCTGCATCAGCTGGGTAGAACGTAACATTCTGCCAGTGTACCTTTGCCCCTTCTTTTCTGTCCCAGTGCAACTGCCCCTTTTCCAACACTGGACTGTGCTCCCATGGTCAATTAACAGCCAAGGGAAGGTGAAGAATTCAATGTTCAGCTGAAGTTTTGCAGCTAGGAAATGGAGATGTCATCCTTCTGTACCACCAGTTTACTCAAACGTACTCACTGGAGATCTGGGAAGATGTCATCTCTCTTCTCACAGCTGTAGCACTTCAGACAGCTGAGTACCCACACAACCTCCTCTGGCCACTAATTTGTTATGAGGACACACTCCAGCTTGGAAAAGATTGGTTGAGCTGGGAAGAATACCTTCTTGCACAACCACAAGGGCACATGCACAGATGTAATGGCAGTTGCATATGTCATGAAGAGGGTATCTATTCAGGCCTCCAAATAAAATGCTTTTTTTTGGCCTAAGAACCATACTTCTCTGGTAGAACATATCTCAACTCTAGCCCACGTGACACTTTGGAGAGTGGCTGCTAGAGTGGTCAGTGCAGCACTCTCAGGAAATAGGAAGACGCCTCCTCCTGTGTCAGCCCATTGTCTGTTTAGTACAATGTTCTCAACACCACAAGGCATTGGCTCACCAGGATTTCAAGTAGGAGTCTGTCCAGGTGTGGAAGCTGCAACCTTCTGTGTGCTAAGTGTGAGCTCTCCTGTTGATCTATAGTCTTTCCCCAATTGTGTAACTTGGTCTAAGACTGCTTTTCCAAGTATTCATAATTATTATTTTCTTAAAACCAGAAGACAAAAACTCTTAATTACTGAGGAGGACCCGATAAGGGAATTTTAAAGTAGCAAAAGGCTCATCGTCATCATCGTCGTCATCACCACCACCACCACCATCATCGGGAGCAGCTGCAGCAAATAATCCACTGAATATTTGTCAAATTGCAGGATTGTGAGTGGGATGATACTTGTTTCTTTGTGTTTATTCACTAGAGCTTTTGAAGAAGCAAAGAACTGGGATTTAGCTGGCTGGAATACGCTGTGTTCAGCTGAGCCACATAGTCAATGAAAATAAATTAGTGTTCCAGAACGTAATAGAACTGAACTGTTGTTTACACATATATGTGAATGTCACAACAGGACTAAATTGGCATTCTTTATGCAACCTTGTGCAAAGTACCCACCACAGGCTCTCAGTCTGGAAACTTTCTTGCTGCTGAGTTGGCTTCCAACTCAGCTGATGTTAGTGCTTTGACAAATTTGCACAAGTCTTGCAAAGAACAGCTCACTTGTTTAAAACTTTGTGCTAGTGGTAGTGTGGGGAAGTGTTCTAAACATTTGTGGAATTATGGAGTTGGAAGTGATCATAGAGTTTGAAGGGGCATTCAGTCTAACTCCCTGCAATAAAGAAATACATAGCAAAAGCATTCCTGTGAAATGGCCACCTAACCTCTGTTTAAGGCCCTGCACTGGAGGAGTGTCTGAGGCAATCCATTCCACTACGAAACAGCTCTTACTGTCAGGAAGTGCTTCTTGATGTTTAGGTGGAATCTCTTTTTCTTGCAATTTGGTTCCATTGATACATATCCCAGACTCCAGATTGGCAGAAAATGAGCTTGCTCAATCTCCTATGTGGCATACCTTCAGATATTTAAGTTGCCTATTGTGTCACCTCTCAGTCTTGTCTCTTCTCTGAGCTGAAACATCCAGCTCCCTAAGCTGTTTCTCATAAGGCTTGGTTTTCAGGCTTTGGATCATCTTGCTTGGACAATATCCTTCTTGAACTGTGGTGCCCAGAAATGTACAAAGTATTCCAGGTGAGATCTGACCAAAGCAGAAGAGTGTGGTACTACTTCCCCTGATCTGGACACTAGACTGTTAATGCAGTCTAGAACTTGCTTTGGCATTTTTTTGGCCATTGTACCACATTGTTGATTAATGTTTAGCTTGTGGTCTGAGACCTCTAGATCTTTTTCACGTGTACTGAGTCAAGCTAGCTGTTGCCTGTTCTGTATTTGTGCATTTCATTTTTGCCAGCTAAACTTCATAGCTTTTGTCTACCCCTGTTGTAATTCATTTTGTTAGTTTTGACCCAGCTGTCCAATCTGTGAATGTCAGTTTTAAAAAATTACAGTTTTTAAAAAACTTGTCTCCAGCTCTAGAACCAACAGAGAAGCTATGCGTTGGTGCTGGCTTTCTTGTATGTGACATTCACAAGGCAAAAACCTGGGATCGTCTTCATCCCCAGGGACTTAGTGCTTCTTGTACTTCCAAGTGGAATACTGTAGCACCCCAGGAAGGGCTGAGTGGTAGCAGGAGGTTACATTTAGGATACAGAAATGTCTATGGCAAAATTTGCAGTGTGCAGGAGATAGGAATGATGATCCGGCCTAAACTAAACTCTTACAAGCCCTGCTGATGCCAATGGGAATGAAATCACAGTTCTTCTTCGTGGTCTCTGTGCCTTCACACACTAGGAGCTTTCGCGCATGCGCGGTACCGTTCGGAAAATTCTAGACGTTAGTAGCTTGGCGGGAACCCCTCCCCCTCTGCCTGCACTGAGCATGCTCAGCCCGCCGAGCAACGATCTCTCCTCAGTTCTTTCTCGTCCGCCGTTCCGTACTGAGGTTCTGAGTTTAGTTCTCTCTTGGCTTGCTTCTTCGTGTTTCTTACTGGTTTTTTGGACTTGGACTTGGACTTTGGACTACCCCTTTCGGATTTCGGACTTGATTTGGTGATTTGGCTACCCATTTTTGCGGGATTTTTCACCTCTTGCCCCCCCCTCTTCTCTGTCTTCGTCTCCCTCTTCATCGTCTTCGCCTCCGCCATCTTGCCTTCTCCAACTCTTCTTCCCCGTCGTCTTCTCCGTTTTTCTATGTCGGCTTTGTTCAAGCCCTGCAGAGCGTTTGGTCGTAAGGTCGCCCTAACTGACGGTCACAGCGAGTGCCTTTTCTGTTTGGGTGAGGCCCATAACACCAGGGCCTGCCCAATCTGTAGAGACTTTAGCTCCCAGACCCTGAGAAATCGCCTGGCTCACCTGAAATCTCACTGTTGGGAGCAGTCTCTACAGGCCCAGGAAGGACTGTCAGTTGCTTCAGCGATGTCCAAGTCATCGGCATCGGGGCGACCTTCGACCATGCCCTTGTCGGTGTCGACGGCTGTCGACCCGACCTTGGCGGTACTGGGCTCGGTGCCGCCACCTCGGACGCCGATCTCTGCATTACCGAAGATACCGAAGGTCTCGACATCGACCTCAGGAGAGTCTCCAGCCCAGGCTCCGAGACCAGCGAAGCCGTTAACCTTGGCCCAACGCAAGCGGCCTGCCCTTCCAGAAAAGGGGAAGGAGAAAGAGAAGAAAAAGAAGAGGAAGGAGAAGGAAAAGCGTGGCTCTCCAGCTAAGAGGCCTGCTCCTCCCATGCCTCCTCCAACCCAACTGCAAGGACTTGAGGAAGAGCCGGAGCACCAGGAGATCCTGGAAGTCTCTGATGTGGAGGAGTCCGCTGGCTTTGCAGCGCCCCCTGGCCCGCCTCTCTTGACTGCTGCGGTGTCTCCGCCCGGACGCCCTGAAATGGCGGCCCGCCCAGAGCATACTCTGGCCTCACCCCAGGCCTCGCTTCATCCGAGGGGATCCTCTGGAAGGAGTGCATCCCGGACACCGGAGCGACGGATCAGGCAGCGCTCTCCATGCTGCAGAGAGGCCTACCCGGAGTGGTCTAGACCATCTCTTGACTCTCCATACTCATCGGCGTCGCGTATCGCCAGATACGGCAGAGAGCACACCTGGAGAGAGTACCCGGGGTCTTACCGTTCGTACTCTCGGGCATATTGCGATTGGTACCACCCCGACGTAAGGCGCCGGTCGCCGTACCGTCGGTCCCGCTCTCCATCCTGCGGGGCCTATCACTCTTGGTACCACAGATCACCGTGCTCCAGCTCCAGGTCACCGGCTCCCCGTTGCTCATGCGACCGCTCGCCGCACTACCGCGCGGTCTCTCCTCCGCCACGGGTCACCTCCACAGCGACCCGTCCGTCGTCGGAGACTGCCCAGGCGCCACCGTCGTCGGCTGCTGTGACTGTGACTCAAGCCATCGAGCACCCGCGACCTGCAGTGGTCCCGATCACCAGAGCTTCTCAGGCACCGGTGACCACTTCCTCCTCTGCGAGGCCTCTCACCGCCTCAGCTCCAACTGTGATGTTGGCCGTGCCATCCCGCCAACCGTCACAGAAGGGGTCGCCCGACAAGTCATCCTCCGGGTCCTCTCAAACCTACGAATCTGACTCAGATTCAAATGAGTCAACACCGGCGTCCCACGAATCCCCCCCCTTGGCGTTTGGAGACCCTGCCCCGGAGTCGGCACCAGAGGACGTCAGGAGTTTCTCGGCTATCCTCCTTCGGATGTCTGCAGCTCTGGGTCTGAAGATTGCGGAACCGGCCCCGGCTGTGCAGGATCCTGTCTTTCAGTATGTTGACACCCGTCCTCCATCGACGGCTCCACTGCCATTCCTGCCAGCCTTGATGGAGGCCCTGAAGCAGCCGTGGGCCCAGCCGGCTTCTGCCCAGCCTATTCCGCACAGGCTTGAACATCTCTACAGCACCCAGAAGGAGGACGCCGAGTTCCTCTTCAGCCATCCCCTGCCGAACTCCATGGTGGTCGAGTCTGCCCAAACCAAGGGGGACACAAGGGCGCACACCACCCCGCCGGACAGAGAGGGTCGGAGACTGGACACGTTCGGGCGACGCTTCTATTCTGCCTCTTCGCTGATAGCGAGGGTGTCTAACACGCAAGCCTGCCTCGCGGCCTACCTGAGGAACCTGCTGGATAGGTTCCATCCGGTCCTATCCAGCCTCCCCGAGGAGAACCGGGCGAGTGCTACTGACTTTTTCAACGAGGCGGTGGCACTCGCCAATCAGCAGATCATCTCCTCCAGGCACTCCGTCGAGGTGGCAGCACGGGTGCTAGTGGGCTCGGTCGCACTCCGGCAGTATGCGTGGCTCCGCTCCTCCGGTCTCCAGGAGGACACCAGGAGGAGGATTGAAGACCTCCCGTTTGATGGCACGGGACTCTTCAGCGCCAATACCAACGAGGCGATGGACCACACCGTGAAGGCTTGTCTAACAGCCAAGAAGATGGGGATCCACCAACCTCCGCAGCCACGCCGCAGCTTTGGCTTGCGACCCTCCTGGCGCAGGTCCTCCTCCTCCACCCTTCCATCACGCTCTCCGCGCTCCGTACCGTCACGTCCGTCGGCCTCGTCTTCTTCCCGGAGACCTCCTCGAAGACGCCAATCTTCTTTGAGAAAGTCTTCGTCGGGGACGAAGTCCCGTTTTTGATGTGATGCGCAGGTCGCCTCCACCGCCACTCTTCCACCTGCCAGTAGCCCTAGAAGATCATCCCGGGCTGGCCAGACATCTCGCCGATTGGTGCTACATCACTTCGGACTCTTGGGTTCTCTCCACCGTCCATCTTGGTTACGCCATCGAGTTTGCAAGTATTCCACCGCGAGGCGTCTACTATTCCACCCCGGCCAGCCCGGCCTTGCTGGAAGAGATCCAGTCCCTCCTGCAGAAAGGAGCGATCGAAAGGTTACCGCCCTCGGCCACTACCACCGGCTTCTTCTCCCGGTACTTCACGGTACCGAAGTCGGACGGTACCCTGCGGCCCATCTTGGACCTCAGGGGGTGAACGAATACATCCGCCCCAGACGGTTCAAGATGGTCACCCTATCCTCGATCCTGCCTTTCCTTCGTCGACAGGACTGGTTCGCCTCCATCGATCTTCGGGATGCGTACTTCCACATCGCCATTCGCCCGCAGCACAGATGGTACCTTCGGTTCGCAATCGACGGCACCTGTTACCAATACAGGGTGCTGCCTTTCGGGCTGTCCACCGCTCCCAGGGTCTTCACCAAATGCATGGCTCCGGTGGTATCTCACCTGCGGACGAAGAGCGTCTCCATTTACCCTTACCTCGATGACTGGCTGTTGGTCGCGTCCTGCAGACACAAACTGTACAGGGACATCCACAGAACTCTGTCCCTCCCGACTCGTCTTGGCCTCCGGGTCAACCCAAAGAAGTCGCACCTCGAGCCGGGGAGACTGCTCGATTTCATCGGGGTGACCCTGGACTTGGTCTCTGCCAGAGCCTACCTGCCGCTGGAGCGCGCACGTACCCTTCGTCGGGCGGCAGCCGCCACCTTCGACACGTCGACGGTGTCAGCAAGGAGGATCCAGCAGCTCCTCGGGTACATGGCCTCCACCGTGGCAGTTACTTACCTCTCCCGACTTCACGCGCTCCCGCTCCAACACTGGTTCGTCCGGGCCTTCAATCCGCTCCGAGACGACCAGAGACGTCACCTCCGGATCCCGATGCACGTGCGCCGCTCCCTGCTCTGGTGGCTTTCTTATCGCCACCTGCTCTCAGGGATGCCGTTCCGGGAGCCGACTCCTCGACTTACGGTAACGACCGATGCCTCCCTGTTCGGGTGGGGAGCGCACTGTCGCGGTCTCAGGGTACGGGGACGCTGGACCGATGACGAGACCAGTCTTCACATTAACGCTCTCGAGCTGCTTGCCATCTTGAAGGCTCTGAGGGCATTTCGCAACCTGGTCGCAGGACACACTGTCTTGCTTCTAACGGACAACACGACGGTTGTTATGTCAACAGACAAGGAGGGACCCATTCCACCACGCTCCTGTCCATCGCGCTCCAACTGTGGGACTGGTGTGTGTCGCTTCGGGTCCACCCGATAGCCATACACCTGGTGGGCCAGGACAACACCACAGCGGATGCCCTCAGCAGGGACACTTCCTCCCACCACGAGTGGTCCCTCTCGAGAGAAGCATTCCAGTTGATCCGAGACTGTTGGGGCGAACCCATGATCGACCTCTTCGCCACCGAGGCGAACGCGAAGTGCCGTCGGTACTGCTCGAGAGCCGGTCGGGGCCCGGCCTCTCTCGGCGACGCCTTCCAGTTCCAGTGGAGCGGCGGCCTTCTCTATGCGTTCCCTCCATTTCCCCTCCTGGGTCGCGTGGTCGCCAAGATCCTGGCAGACCGAGCGGACGTTGTCCTCGTGGCCCCATACTGGCCGAGGCAACACTGGTTCGGCCCCCTGTTCGAGGCTGCTCGGGGCCGACTCCTCTGGTTCCGCTCGACTCCGGACCTTCTGTCACACTCAGGCGGTCTAGTTCTCCATCCCAACCTGCCGCTCCTGGCCCTCCACGCCTGGCGGATAACACCTTAGACGACCCGGTCATCCAGAACATCCTGACCGCGGCCAGGAAGGAGTCAACGCGCCGTAACTACGGCTATAAGTGGCAGAGGTTCGTCGCTTTTGCTGAGGCACGGGGTGAGCCGGTATCGCCTGTCGGCCAACGTACTGTCCTCCACTTCCTACTCCACCTTCGGCAGCAGCGACTGGCGTTCTCGTCCCTGAAGGTCTACCTTGCCACTATCGTGGCGCATCAACCTCACGGCTCTCCATCGGCAGCACTCTTCCGCGACGCTACCATGAAGCAGTTTATGAAGGGCCTACAGCATCTCTACCCGCAGGTATCGCCACCATTACCGCCCTGGTCGCTCTCCCTGGTGCTATCGCAGCTGACGCGACCACCACTCGAGCCCATGGCCACGGCGGATGACAGGCTCTTGATGATCAAGACTGCTTTCCTGGTGGCTGTCACCTCAGCCAGGTGGGCCAGTGAGCTGACAGCATTGCAAGCCGACGAGCCCTTCCTTGTTTTCCACAGGGACACGGTAGTTCTCAGACCTGACATCTCTTTCCTGCCCAAGGCGGTGTCTCACTTTCACCTCAACCAGGACATCATTCTGCCAACCTTCTATCCAAACCCGACACCTCTGGAGCGGTCCCTACACTCCCTTGATGTTCGCCGGGCCTTGGCGTTCTACACTAACCGGACTGCGTCTTTTCGCCAGACCCCGCACTTGTTCGTGTGCTATGGTCAGCGCCGCAGAGGCCACAAGGCATCCACCCAGAGCTTTTCTAAATGGGTGGCCCAGACTATCCTGCTGGCCTACAAACTTGCAAAGCAGCCTCTGCCAGCCTTGCTCCGTCCTCATTCCACCAGAGCCGTGGCATCCTCTGCAGCCCTCCTGCGAGGTGTGGACCTGCAAGAACTGTGTAGAGTGGCGACCTGGTCCAGACCGTCGACCTTCGTGTGCCACTACCGACTAGACTGCCGGTCCCGTAGAGATGCCCGTTTCGGACGAGTGGTGCTGGCCTCCGTACTCTAGGACCTGACCCACCGTCCTACTGGTAAGCTACAAATCTCCTAGTGTGTGAGGCACAGAGACCACGAAGAAGAAGAACAGGTTGCTTACCTGTAACTGTGGTTCTTCGAGTGGTCATCTGTGCCCTCACACACACCCGCCCAGCCGTCCCCTCTTTCTCAGGTCCCTTTTTTCGGCGGACTTTAGAACTGAGGAGAGACCGTTGCTTGGCGGGCTGAGCATGCTCAGTGCAGGCAGAGGGGGAGGGGTTCCCGCCAAGCTACTAAGCTCTAGAATTTTCTGAACGGTACCGTGCATGCGCGAAAGCTCCTAGTGTGTGAGGGCACAGATGACCACTCGAAAAACCACAGTTACAGGTAAGCAACCTGTTCTACTCAGTTCACATAACCACTCAACTCCAGCTTTACATTTACTGGATTGAGACTATAATGACATGTGATAGTCTTTGCTTGCTTGAGTTTGCTAGGTAATCTGATTAGATTCATGTGACACCATTGGGTGGCTTGCACAACCGCCCTCTCACATTGAAAACAAGCATGTTTCATTCCTGTATAGGTTAGCCTCTTGCCATCACATGGCCACTAATGTCCAACGAAGAAATGCTTTCCCATCTTCTGTGTGGTCAGAAAATGTGAGGAAGTGTTCTTCTTTGTGTATTGAAGTGCACAAATGGAACTTCATTTGAGAAGAGAAGCTGGAATTCTTTCCTTGTATGGAGTCCAATGCATCTGCAGTAGCGTGTGTGGAAAGCTCTTTGACATGTTCTCCCTAAGTGTAGACAGCAAAAGAGTGTTCCTGCTAGGGGTGGTGTGGCTAGATTGTATGATCCCACAGTAATCTCAATTTCCTCAACACAAGGGGGAGGGTGTCTCATGTGCAGCATATCGTGCAAGTCAACCTGACAGTAACTTGAAGAAGATAAATGTTTGCTCTACTCAAAGCTAACAGGAACATCAACAAAGGTGGTCCATCTACATTTCTGATTTTTGTACAGAAGCTAAATGGCTGCTAAATTTCAGATGCTTTGGAACCCAATCTGTTTAAAATGCAGTACTGATAATCCAGTACAGAAATCACTTCATAGTTTGATTTGCCAATCAAGACATCATTGGTTATCCTTGGGTCTGTAGAAATTCCTCACCTTAGGTGGTTGGTCCAGTTCCAGGTTTGAGGCAGGCCTCACTCATATACCATCCAGTGGACTTAGCTGATATTTGATGTAGCAGCACAATCCAGATGAATTAGCTATCTAAACTTCCCACAGTGCCCAAAGCAATAAAACAGGGGAGACAGTGCAGAAAATGTAAATTGTAGTTCCCATCATAATGTCCCATCACTATGCTCTGTCAGAGCTTTGTGAAACATTAAAATGATGGCTGTTAGCCACAGTCTCTGGTACAAGTGTTATTTTAAAAGGACCCAAGATAGGCACTGCAGACTCAGAACATTATCTGAGAATGCAATGAATTGAAGCTAGTGATTTTGGCAAGCAAGACAGACTGGGAATATCTTAAATAAATGTGGAGGTTTCCAAAACACTACTATGTGCAGTGCTGCATGCGGGGCCACCTACATTGGAAAGACACCTATCACATGCATGGCCTGATGGCATGGAATGCTTCCATCCACTGTCATCAGTGCCATCATGACTGCTGTCAAATGAAGCTGCCATAGGGAAGTCAGAGGTGCCCTACACCTGGGATTTAGAAGCTTTTTTTCTATCCACAACTACTGTGTCATTTCAATAACTCCCAATAAATGGAACACCTTTTGCTAGTCTAGTGGAAAGGAATGCTTGTTTCAGAAGCACTTCCAAGATTATCTGGAGCAGAACTGAGCTGTTGGATTCTTTGTGCTCTAGTCCATTCCCATCCTCAGGGCAAGCTCAATGAGTTAGTCTGTGCAGAAAACATGGATGATTAAAAAAAATGTTTATGTGGACACTGAGAGTACTTGCACTGGTACTCCAGATGGCTCTCAGGGTGCATCAAGATTCCCATGGGAAAGGAAACACAAGGAATTGCAACTAGAATTGCAGCTACAGAGGACTGACTAGTGAATTCCTGGCATATTTGCAGATACCTCAGACTCTTCTCTTGAATCTGTGGTGGCTGATAGTTTAATGTCAGAGGATAGTGAGTGAATCTGCTCTGTGTTTTAAGCTGAACTGAGCCTTATCCCAAAATCACCTCAGCGCCTTGGACAGCTCATTACAAATTCAGGCTAACATCCAAAGCCGATTCATCACCCCATCAACATGGAAGTCACTGGCTGCCACTGCCCTGAGGATTCAGCTTTAGTATGCTTAAGTACACTTGCCTTGGAATAACAAGTACAAATAAGTTCTCGGTACCTCTGTTCAATAGATAAATCTAGGATTGCGCTATGTCTTTTACTTGTGTAGATATAACAATATCATGTTCTAGTAAGTAAAACGAAATACATTTAAACATAACAAGCTACTTAGATTTACCTTTCATTTGTTTCATTAAGATCCTCCTTTCCCTACTACAGAATTTCTGGTTGAAGTCCCAGTTACAACAAGTCAAAGGTGGAGAAGATTGATCTCCAACAATTACTATATTTGAATTACTGTATGTACAAAGCAGCTTCATGTTAGTCTGAACATCCTATCTTTATGTGATGTTAGAGGAGCAGGGGGGAACTTATGGACCTTCAGACACTGCTGGACTACAACCACCATCACTTACCTCACTTACATTGCCTATGTAGGGTTGCTGGATGTTGCAGTCCAAAACCACCCAGAGGACCACATGTTGCTAACCTCTGAGTCAGAGACAGCAAGAGTGGCTTCTTAGCAAAAGGCCTAGAAGGGAGTGAGACATCAGAAGCTTGGATAACAAGTAACCACATCTTCAGGACTGTGAAATGTAGAACTGAACCACATATACACAGGCATAGTTTTGACTCTTTTACACCTCAAAGCTTGTGACCCGGAACATCTGTAGACCAAAAACATACCAGGAAGCGAGAAAAACGGGCCACATTTTTGTATCTTTTTATTTACAATTAGATTTAAAAAATGCTTGCCCACAGACAATGGATGGCCTCACAAGTTTAGTCTGGTTTTGCCAGTGACACACTGTGGAGGACCATAAGACAGCGACAGACGTACAGACAGAGGCAGTAAATACTCGGCACTGATATCCATTGAGGCTTTGCTTAGTCTACACATTTGTTTTTCATTTTTATTTTTTGCCGTAGAATGAGGCAGTGATCTGCTGGGTCTGATTTCGCTGTATCAAAAACAGTGAAATAAATAGCTTGAACAAACAATCCCAATTCGGTTTCCTAGAAATCGTATCAACTGAGTCTGCATATGAAGCAGGCTGACACACCAGTGCACTTTTTCAGAGAATTGCAAGGCCCAAAAGGAGCTAACAAGCTAGTGAAGAAAAGGCTAAAGATTTTAGTCTTTCTGTTCAAAGAGTGGAGGCTGATTTCCCAGGAGTAGGAGTTTATGAACCAACAGTAAAAATGAAAACTAAGGCCAATAAAAGTGTTTTCCACTTTGCTCAGTTTTGATACCCCAACTTGAACTGAGTGAATTTCTTTAAAATAAATCGTGGGTCTTATCTCCACATAGACCAAGATCTTACATGGTCAAGCATAGTGTAGGAGTTCCATATGCTGAACTCTGCTATGCTTCCCTATCACCTCCCCCAGAATTCACTGTTGCGCTTCCATAGTCCACTCTCCAACAGCCATTCCATGGCTGGATGACAGCAAAGGAGATCAGAGAAGTAGCTAGATACAGACTAAGGATAGCTGCAGTTCTCCAGAGGCCTCAGTAGATAAAGTCATCAATCTGGGGACAGGGATGCTGCTCCTATTCCCTCTGCTCTCCATCAGCATAAGAATGGCTGGAAGAGTAGCTATTGCAGCACAATGGTGAGTGAAGGGTAGGGTTACTTGCTGTGAAGAGGAAGAGAATATCTACCTCCACAAAGACGACAAAAAATATATTGCAGTTCTAAGCTGGACTTATACCTGCGTATGCAACTAACAGGTTGCCCACCTTAGTCATAGTTCAAGTAGACCCATTCACATGAGCGCAGCTTAGCTTCGTTCTTTCAACTAAGGTCTATCCGGGACAGGCAAAGTACAGCCCTTCACATGTTGTTAGAAAGCAACTCTTAGTTTTTCACATCTTTCATTATGCTAAGATGGGAGTTGCACTCACATATTTCTAGGGTGACACTCACCCTAGTCAATATTACTAAGGCTGGCTCAGCCCATTGATTTAAAGATACTCCTACTCTTTGTTGCTGTTTCCTGTCCTATGGCCAACAGCTCCCATCTCCTTCACTCCTCCTCCTATTCTCTTATTGCTGTTCTTCACACACCAGCTCACACTTGAAGTACTTGGGGATTTCTCTCCCACTGCCCCATAAAATCCCATGTTTGAGAGTTTTTGAAGAAAATCCAAAGAAATGTCTAAATGTGACATTTCAAAAATTATTTACGAGTCTCATGTATATATGTAAACAAACATATATGTATTCAGTTTAGCAATTTCATATGATTTTTCCTCTGTTCTTACTCTCAAGGCAAATATGCTTTGTCTGCGAAATACACTTCCCTTAAGTAGGTATTTTGGGACTTTGATTTAGGGGAAATTGTGCAACATCCAGCTTGGTAGGTTTGCACCTATTATTTTGGAGATATTAACTCCTATTAGATCAATGGAGCTACCTTTATGTTACGAAGCGGAGCCTAGAAGGAACTAGTGACAAATAGTCAGCTTTGCGATTGCAGAAAAAAAAAAAGAATATTAAGATATAACTGAGCTGTAATTGCAACAGAATGGGGGATTATTTCATTCGTTTTACTCTATAATTTTTTTTAAAAAATACTTTTATACTTACAGGATATATGTGGCCTCACTATTTGGTTGTGTTTTGTACCATAGGCCAGTAGTTGTAGCGTTCTGCTGTTTAAAAGAGGGAAAAAAATGGTTTGGAGATATACTCACTTGCAACAATAGCAATAACTACCACTTGAGGCCTTAGAATATTAACTATTCAGTTGATCCCCCCCCCCAAGTTTTAAAATCAAATAATTTGAATCTGAATACATCTCTAAAGGGGACTCATAACTATATATCTAAGTCTTGCTGTTCCTGGTTGGTCCACGTATGAAAATGTCCATTGGGAGAAGGGCTCCTTAGTTCTTCCTGACTACTGGAAAGACCTCAAATGATGCATTATCATCAAGGAAATAATGTAGATCTGTAACATGTACCTATTGGAAATAATATCTGAAGCAGTCCAAGTTGTCTATTCCTATTTAACTAAGTGACATTTACTGAATTTACCTGATCTTAGTCTCCACTGGATCTAGGCCCATGGAGTGTCAAAATGGTATGCCTAGGATTGGTTGACATCTGGAGTCACAATGCATTTCTCTGTCACAGTTAATTTAAGATAACAGTAGCTGCAAAAAGCCAATGTTACCAATTCTGCAAACAACAGAAAAGCAAGCTTGGGCAGTGGTGAGCTGGCTGAAAGGCACAAAAATGGCAGCCATCACATTTACCAAATTATGGCACAAAAAAGACCACAGGTCACACGGTAACAAGAACCACAGAGCACACAAGTCACAGAGATCAGACAATGCTCATGTGAATCGTAATTTGGCATATCTGTATGGCAGCGTAGGAAAGACAACCATAATAGGAAAATGCTTGGCTATGCAGCAAGTTACATTAAGTTTGTCTTCTTCACAATCTGTACCTCACTCGCAACTTCTGAAAGCAAAGATGACTGGTGGTGCAACTCATAACCATCCCATACTCTGGCAAGGAAAATGTTTGGCTTGAGGTTCGACACAAGTGGATGTGCAATATTATAAATAAATCTGTATTAACCTCATAATGGCCTTTTGAAGGTTCATGTGATTGTTAGGAAAATGAACAAAATAATTTGCTAGTTCTATCTTATTACAGGCTGGTAGAAGCATACATCAATGCTACACTGTTGGTACTGTTTGACCATTTGTATTATACTGGTCTGACTGAAAAGACATTGTAGATGAACAGAAATTAAAAGCATGTGCACAGGATTGTGCAAGGGGCCAGCACATTTCTACACACACACTTATGAGGGCAGTTTTTCCACACCCTATTAATTTGAGGAGAGTACCTCCAGATGTTGCTAGACCACTACTCCTATCAAGCCTAGCCATCATATCCATTGGGGAGGGATGATAGGACCTGAAGTCTAACAACTTCAGGAGGGCTCCATGCTCCCCATCCTTGCTTGACATACTGGTGAAAGTGTGCCAATACTGCCCTTGTAGAACCTCTTGGGTGGTTGGAGAACTTATGCACAGCCACTGTGACTGAATTCTGCCATGCTATTTTCCTATTTGTATCCTGTTTCATTCCTGTGCTTAATAATGTAGGGGGTTTGTTCTGTTGTTCGCATACATACATTTGAACTAAAGTACACAATGGCTAAACAAATTCCATCCTTCACCTATGCTACTAAACCAGACTGACTTTCTAATAAAATAGGTATACTGCATTGTGACAGCAAACTGGACTCTCTTGCACTGAATGAATAACAGACTAATAGAAAGACCTTAATTATACCCTCCATTCTAGTAAAGATATTTGATTATAATATGGTACTTTTCACAGAATGAAGACACCTCCTATACACATTTCTTTTCATTGAAATCTACTGGTTAGTTCACATCTCACAATTCTTAAAGACACATTCATCTATTTGAAAATGTACACGTTATGAAACCACACTGTGAGGCAGTGTGGATATTATAACACTTTTCACTAGGTTTTATGATGTGCAGACAGAGACTGGGATCTTGTTGACGTACGCTCAAGTAGCCTGTAATTATGTAAGCATGTGGTTTTTTTGTGGGGGGGGGAGTGCAGAAGGAGGCATTCGACATCTCCTTGTGCAACACCACCATTACCACCACAGAAAGCAGTTCTGAGGATCTGGAGTATGCTCCGTGGTCATTTGCAGGTCAAGGTGGGGGGGGGTATGTGGGAGAAGAGAGTTGGCAATGCCCATACAGATCTGCAATGACCTGTCATGAGTTGTCATTTCACAAGAAATCAGGGAGCAGAGCGGTGCCTTTCAGTTCCCAGCTATACAACCATGGCTGTATGCTGCCCAGGTACCTCCCACTCTCTCCTAGCCACTAAACGGCTTGAGGGATCATGTTCAAGCACTTCAAAGCTGCCTTTTGTGCAGGTGGTGGTAGTGCAAAACTGCACAGGCCAGAATTTTAGTCTGAATGTGATAAATACACATGCACACCTTTATGCTGGTAGATGCAAGAATATGCTCAAGTCTCTGAAATCAATGCTCATATGAGAATACATGAATTAGTCTTCTGCAATCAGCATTATACCCTGTATAGCTACTGAAACCAAAGACTTAATCTGAGGTAATAACTAAACTGCATATTCTTAAACCACTGAACTTTTGGGGAAAGAATTTAAAATATTGGAAATAAATCTAATCCCTTGTTTATTTTCAGATGGAAAAGAATTATTAATATATTATTTTTGTACTGATTTTTAAAACCTTTTCATTTTCAATATGCATAGTGTGCTGCCTATACTCTATGAAAACATGTTATCTTTACCGTTGGCTAGTATTTGATAGCTCTTTTGGGCCTTGTGCAAAGCTGGCAGAAGTCGGACAGAGGTTTTTGTACAGCTATCCATACTGTTCATTGAAAACATAGATATATTTTAATATAGATTTCACACTATGATTTGGTTCCAAGCTGGACGTTTACATTCATTTAGAGTATCCTCCATTCTCAGCATCAGTAGATGATCAGTGACTTCATAAGACCGGTGGGACACATATTGAAGACATCACAATTACGAGCAGGCACAGTTTATTCTCTCAACACACTCGCGCACTTTTTCTGCTTAACAGCAACAAAAAAAACAAACAAAAAAAAGCTTTATTAGGTCAAAAGAGTATCCTTTTCCCCTATTGTTGCACCTTTTAAAAATTGGTTTGATTTCCCCCTCCTGTTTCCGTTCAGAGTATTCTCTATGCTTGGAGTTTCAAATGCTTCGGAAGAGGCTCATTGTCTTTCATTCCAACCCCGCCTCTCTTCTTATCCCTTCCCCAAACAAAAGAAATCTTCCCAAGACCCATATAAATACATGCAAAACATTGTACATAGAGATTAAATAATATCAAAATGCAATTACAGATCAGGTGCACTTTAAGCTGGACTCTAGAATATGGCAAACACACCAGGGGTACATATTGCTTTGAAACCACCATTTTTTTTAATGTCATGCATACCACATAATATTCATTCTTTTGTTTTGTCTTTTGTCTTTTTTTTTTTAATACAAAAATACCAGTGTGTATTATACTAGATACTGCAAAAAGGGAAAACTTAAAATTCTTATATGCATGCATTTTTAAAAAAGCTTTTAAATTCAAATAAATATACATACAAATATTTATTTTAATATTGTATATATATTTATGGGCAGGAAAAAAACAAACAAGTAGTCTTAGCCATGGGTTCTCTAAAGGGAACAGTAATTTGCAAACAGGGGTCTGCTGTTTTTGGTTAGTGGGGTATTGTCACCACAAAACACAACCCAAAGAGTAGGGACACAGTTATCAGGAGGGCAAGCTACACTGGTGGTGACTGCAAAAATGAAGCTGTCCTAAAGGCATATTGGAAGAGAGAGAGATTCTCTTTTTGTTGGTGCACACAGGTTGCACTTCTCTCATCTAGGTGCTCTCCTGAGGGAGAAGAGACCTTGAGTCTTCCACAGTGCACATGGAAGTTACAATCACTTTCCCCTCCTCTTTATAAGACTTGCAGCCATTGCAACGGTTTGCCTCAATCTCACCAAAAGGCAAACAGAGCCATAAAATATATGCTGAACTAGCCAAACCTGGGAAGAATGCAATGAAACAGACACGGGTCCTCTATTTTTCTCTTAATACATGGCCTAGGGCTTCAGTGGACTCCGAATGAAATCACTGACAATGGCAGCATGTATTGCTCTCTAAGAGGCAAGTGAAAATTGTAGAATTTTTTCATGCTTATTTAAATAGCTGCTTTATACATTTTGATTCATATTTGCCCATGGCTAAAATTACAATTAGATTTATTTTCCTTCTGGACTTTTTTTGTTTAAATAATAGCTTCTTCAAACTTATTGCACAAAATTTTTGAAAAATTAAGTCAGATCCCTGTGCAACTCAATAAAAAGAACCAATTTATACAAGTCTAGCTTCTAAAAATGGATATATCCATTGCACACAGGAAGTCATGTAATGTCTTTGGTACCAATCTGCCAATTTTTAACAAAAATAATAAATTCCTACTACGTCCTATTAAGAACTGGATGCAAAACTATGTCCAGGGTGCTTTTCTTAAAAAAACAACAACAAAGCATTCCAAGGCAAAGTAACACACAACACAGGATATTATGTCATTTCCTGTCTGGCATGGCACAAACTTGAATTATTCCCACCCACTCCCTCCCTGCCGTGCTTGCTCTTATTGGCTGCAAAGATTACTCCATCACTTATGGTATGTTTCACAGAAATTACAATCCATCCCCATTCAGCCAAAGGTAGACCACAAACATGTGTTCTTTTAAGTGGATCACTTTACTTGCCTGTTACCCAGATGCGCACAAAAGGATGCTGCATGGGGTGCCCAAGCAAACAGAAAATTAAAACAAAACCCATCACCAAATTCTACCCTCCATCTAGTATTGGGGGTGGGGGGAGTGCTTGCTGATCTTAGCTAGATTTAGACTTGTCTTCCTCCCAACAGATGGTGGGTGTAGTCTATTCTTTCACACTGCTGCTCAACTGTCTGGTGAAGGGAGGGGAGTTAACTGAAAGGAAGTACCCTTTTCCTCTTAAACCCCCAAACAGGTGATCAGTTCCACTGGCGTTACCACAAAATGTCGGCCATCTGTTTGGCGTGCACACGCATATAAGAATCAGCCGATCAGGGGTTTATGCCATTTATCAAAAACACTCTCGTATTGGCCACGCGTGTGACGGTTCCTTAAAAACTTAAGCCAGACAACTGCTGCCAGTTTTATCACTGAAACTAAAATAGAAAAGAAAACCCACCCCAGTCGTAATTTACATTTAAAAAAATGTATGCACAATAAACACTTATACTTTAAGCAAACCAGCCATATCAACATAATTTATATAAAAAACATTTCTGTATAACACAATTGACTTTAGTACAAAGATGGCTGTTCAGAGAAAGGAAGCTGACTGGAGTCTGACCAATCACTAAGCTTCAACTGCCAGCCATGTGACTACATTCCACTGCAGTTACATAACTCACAGCTTAGTTTCCTTTAAACAAAATACATATGGCTGACTTGAAAATATCTGTTTCTGATCTAAAGAAAACTATATATTTTTTGCATAATATTTATATAATTATTCTCGCCCCCCCCCCCCCCATCCCACTTCAGGAAGCTAGACACAAACAAGAAAATAAATGTACTAAAATGTAGGCCAGACCCCTCACCACAACCTGTCAGTTACAGATTTCTGGGAGTGACAGTTATTTTTTTTCTTCCAAAACAACTTTGAGGTAATAAAAAAAACTATCAAACATAAAAAATCAGTGCCCCCTCCCCCAAATATTTCATAAATATTCATACAAGCACCTGACATACTTGGTGCTTGTTTAAATACTTGCAAAACAAGTATTTAAAATAGAAAAATGACCACTAAGACAATGTCATCTGTAGAAGAGAACTAAATAAAAAAGTTTCCTCCCCCTCTTATCTGATAGGTCATATAGCAAGAGATGGCAGTTTCCCTCCCTAAATTCCTCCCCCTATGTACAGTTCAGATGAAAGGAATGAAGTGGATTTATCCGGAAGGAAAATGTAGGGTCAGGTGACGGGATGGTATCTTATCCGCAATTAAGATGGTCAGTAATGGTTATCCCTTCCCCGGCTATTGGCAGTTAGTTGGACCTAGCATTCATGTCCTTTTACGCCAGCACTGAAACAGAAGACCTACCAAGAAGGAATTGTCATCAGTCTACTTTGAACTCGCTATGAAATTCAGTGACCAATCCATAAGGTGAAGGGCTTAAAGGTGAAATCAAAACACTCAATTTCCATTTTTTGTTTAAGGAACACTTATCTCTTGGCAAAGTACCGGGTTCCGTGTGGCAGGCGGTGCTTTGGGCAGTGCTTAGACAAGGCACAGGAGTTTCTACTGTGCGTTCTTCAAAAGGAAATGGAGGGGAAAAGGCCACCAACCAAGAAGACCTATTAGAGCTACTAAAAACTAGGTTCTCTCTTTGCTTCCAGATAGAACTTTCTAAGGAAAGCATCTCACACTGATACAAGCCTCTGCACCAAATTCTGAGAGCCACTCTGACCTTTCTACCACAATTGTGGGTGCTCACATTTCTCCTGCACCAGACAGAAATTGGCCCCATTTAGATATGCTCAGAACAGTGTCACCTGGAAGCCCGCAAATGACTATGACTTGCAGGGCAGAAACACACTTCTGTCATCTGACCAAAATTTTTAAAAATAGCAAACACAGCTTGAGATGAGGCTGAACCCATCTTCCTCCAGCACAGGAGGTTATTCATCCTCTCCAGCATTCTTCTTGCGCAAGTAACAGAGGAACAGTAACAATCACTTTAGGAAAAGATGCATTGAGAAGGGAAGGTGCTCCCAACAAGAAATGTGGAAAAAGCCACATTGTTGTATATCATTCTTAAATCACTGAAGAAGGTGTTTTGTGCCCCAAACAACACAGTGAGTCCAATCTCTACAGAGCTAACCCATTTGCCAATGTAATTTTTTTTAAAAAGGCATATTGCACAAGGGTATGTGTCCAAGAACCCTTCCTATTAAACTTTCCTTCTTCAGCATACAAAATTCAAGAAACAATAAGAAGAGATAGCTTTAATACTAGAGATGGCCTAACTGTACTGTTTTATATCTTGCGCTTGTCAAATAACTGGCCCTTCCCCATAACAATCCTTTTGAAGACAGAGCAGCAACCACAACTCGGAGTTATGCCACATGCTATGTCTGAGTCAGGCTTGGATGTTTCCCTTACAGGGCCATTGACCTGATAACCGAAATGGCAAAACCTGAATCAAGAAAATCAATTTGTAGATATCTAAGACCTCTCACAAACCTCACCTAATGCAGAGTTCTTTATTCACATACAATTCTTTTTCATTCAAAAGCCATGTCCTGCTAAATTTAATTCCCTCAGGGAACTGACGTTTTACCTTGTTGCTTGTCTTTACCTGATTCCATCATTTAAATGGTATTTCAAGACTTTTTGTCATCCCTATCTCCTGCGGGAGATAATATTACAAAAAAAGAGAGATAGATAAACAGAAAAATGTAGAAATCAGGTACCATTCCTCCCCACCTGGGTTCACTTTCACATTCGACACCCAATTCAGATTCTGCTTTAATGACAAGCCCCTCATGCTCACCTCTTTTTCCAGAATGTATGTCAACATCTGGGATTCAGATTCTGCAACTAAAAAACAAAGAACTCACCAGCACTCCCCACACAACTGCATCATTAGATGAAGTATGCACAGCTTAAAGAGAATCTGAACCTTGTTTTTTTTAGGCATGCAACTTCAGTGACTGAAAAGCCACTATTACAGACATGTGGAACCCAATTCAAGGAGAAGATGTATCAAGGGATGGTTTCTCTCTTGAGGGAGCCACTTCTGCCAACATAACTGTTTAAATGTGAAATTGTGTGATTCCTGTAGCTAAACCACGATAATGGGGGAGGAGGAAGGAAATAGGCATATACATGTGAGAACCTGACAGGAAGTGGCCATAGTACATGGTTAGATGTTGGTGCCTATGTTGTATTGGGCAGGGTGATGAGCAGAAGATCATAGTTCAGAGGTCAAACTGATGTTTCCAAGCTGTGTAGAGGGTTTTCTGGATCCAGAATGGTGTCCCCAGCTATACTGCTGTCCACTGCATTGTTATTTTTGTTGAGGGGTGAGGACTCGCCTGGGATTGCCTCACTTGGCTGTTTGAGTTCTTCAGCTTCTGGGTCTTCATCGGCGCCATCGGGGAATAGGGGCCGAGGCTCGTCTTCCTCCAGGATGAACTCTGGGTGAGTCATGAAGTTATGAATGGAGGTTTTGGATTCGGGTTTCTGGAGGCCTTCATATAAGGAGCTACGGAATGCATTCACCACTTTGATCTGTGCAAAGAGGAAGACAGGGTTAGAAAACAAAAGAAAACAAGCAAATACAAAAGTGAATTGTGGCCAAAGGGAGCCCTTACGGATTTTGAAGGGGAAGAAGAACACAAGTATAACATAAACAAGAACAGCCGCAGTAACAACAAAAATAGTACTTTTGAACAAGAAAACTAAAATCAATATGAAAAGAGGACCTATGGAGAACCAGAGCAGTCACGTGGGTAAGAGGCCAGGCACTATGCGTGTGATGGGGCAGCCAACTATGAGGAGGCTTCAGGAGCTGCAAGAAAAGACATTTTAAAGACAGTGGCCTTGGAAGGCATGGACATTCAAAGCAGAACCATTCTTAAATGTGTCCCTGCGTGTTCAACAACAACAACAAAATATCCCAATGAAACACAGTGGTGTGTTAAGACATACACTTGCAAGGTGTGATTTACTTCTAAGGCAAAACTAGGATGGGAAGTGACAGTGACAGTTTTTAGTTTTCAAACCTATAAAGATTAATTTGTTGAGTGTATCACACACAAAAATGGTTGAGACTGTGTACTGCAACAAACTGAAGCAGGTTGCCAATAATGATGAATGTACCAGTGAGCATACAAGAGCTAACAGCTGCTATACAGGAGCCACTCAAGATGTGGAGCTCCAAAGCTACGATACAGCCATTGTGTCTGGAAGCTGGGCAGCAGTTACTAATTCTGGAGTTTGTTCTACAGGTGTGGCTGGCATTTGCAGCTATTCTGAGCAGGAGCTTCTCAGTACCCCTGGCTCATGGGAGGAATAGCAACCCATGTGATATGTGGTGATCCCTCATGTCAATAAGCTGTGCAGTGGAGAAAAGTGTATGGCTTCAGAGGCCTTCCACTCCCAGGGGTCAGGTTCTTCCCCTACCAGTTAGTGAGGATGGGGTTTTGGTTAGGATCCCGTGGGAGAGCTGGTGTTTCCCAGTGGGAAAAACTCTTCCCATCTTGTGGGCTATGGGGACATTTCCAATTTTGGTCACAAATTACACTCTCTTCCTTCACCTCACTTGTCTGGTGGAGAAAACTGAGAAATAGTAGGTCTGAATTTCTAAAGAACCAAAGGAAACTAGGCCATTATACACTTGAGAAACAATAATGTATACAGCTCTAAAACTGTTTGGCAGCAAAATGTCTCTTTCTATGGCTGTTCTGAAAAACTCAGACACAAGCTTGGAGTATTTCTGTTCCTCCAGGCCCTGCATCAATCACAGTTTGCTCGGTCTTGTAGATAAAATGCATATCAATCTCCATAACAATGAAGCACTGTGGACACTGGAGTTGAGACATCTTCTCTTTATAGAGTGAAGCATACCACTGCAAAAGTCACACTCACTCACACAAAATGGCATAACAAACATGAAAGGGTGACAGTAACAGCTTGCTTTTGCCAAGCCTAATCATATATACCTTAAATATAGATCACGATATCAGATTTCCATTGAGATTTAGTATGCAATGTCTAATTCACAGAAACACATTTCAAAAGCACATTAAAATCACAATGTAATTAGGGAAAATCTTCCTTTCCTGCTTTTATAATACTCAATTATTTATAATGCCAAATACAGTGGCAGCAATACTCCATTACAGTGCCATTACAGATTATCATGTTGGTCATGCTTCCAGTTCTCATGATAGGGAAAAATGATCACAGAAATCTTCCAGACTCAAAAACAAAAGAAAAACTGCATAGCACTCTTAATCACTTGTGAAAACATAGAGAATTAATACATTTTACTTACATAACTAACTAACTAACTAACTATACAGCCCCACATGTTATTTTAGAAGTGGCTTTGTTCCCATCTTATTGATGAGGGGGGATTGGGGTTGTGACCAGCAGCAGTGTAATGGGCCGTACACTATAAATGGAACTAAATGATATTTGGAATATCAGTCACTGCTTCTACTCTGCAAACTGGTGCTGAGAAGGGGCAGCTGCTAATGGAGATGCAGCGAATGGAAAGACATTTACTTCTTATCCTGCTTACTGCTTTCCTTCTGCAACTCCCCTGCTCACCAGCCATATTAGAGGTTGCTTTACTGTGTAGAAACAAAGCAGGGCCTGCAGTTTCATTACATAAGACACCTGGTGGGACACACCCAGGTACAAGAATCCACCAAAAGGGCTAGAAAAACCCAAATATTTTCAAATCCCAGAAACCTGAATCCTCTATTTTAATGCTGTTCCCCTGGGGATCTGGAATAGTCTTACAATAACTTCCAATTCTTTTAATAAAAAAAGTGTGCAAAGGCAGTGAAATTATGCATAGATGAAAGATGGACTGACAGTGACCCCTGGACTCTCCACAGAGGGAAAGATACAGAAGTGTTAAGCTTTACCATCCACTATCATTCCAATCCAGATCATGACTCCATTCCCAATACATGTAAACTGCAACCACTTTAATGATGCTCCCCATGCAAATTACAGACATAGAGTCCCAATTCTAAATTGGCACCACAGCAGGGATCAAAAAAATTAAAGCCCTGCACTCCCCCTCCCCCCCCCCCGACTCCTAGAAGTGTAACCACAGCAGGAGTAAGATGGTGAAAGAGCCCTACTTCACTCCACTGCTAGGGTACAAATCCAATGAGTTTTCCTGCACTTACTTTTGGTTGGGAAAGACAAAGATGAAAATGTAGCTGTATGCTGCATTTCAAAAGTAACATGTAATTATCTGTCTACAAAGAGATTTTGTAGTACATTTGAGACTAACGGCAAGAATGACATTTGTAGAATAAGCTTTTGTAGACTGAGTCTCCTTCATCAGATTCAACAGAAAACAGAACACTTTTTTATTCATTTTACAAGCCTGTATGATAAACGATCATGGTGGCAGATGATGATGACCTGTGGGGCAGGGCAAGACTTTTGAAGACAGTGGTAAACAATTTCTGGAACTGTCCCAGCTTTTGGAAACTGAAAGTATTTTGCTGGTAAATTTCAATTCTGCAGCAACACTGAGAAGGTATTTTGGGAATGCACTACATCTTTGGGAATGCACTATATCTTTACAGTTGGGTGAAAAAAAAACAGGTGAATGGTCATAAAGTTAACTTTATCTGAACTGCAGCAACTTAAATGAAGTTTACCTAGAAATAAACAAGAAATGAATGCTTTATTCTGTTATGTTTTTAGTTAAAATATTTTTATTTTATAGTTCTCTGTTTTATTTCTATGAAGCAGAGATAAATATATTTCAAATAATGATTTTTTAAAATGGTTATTATCTAGAGGCAGTGGAAGTGAAGTGAAGTCACCCTGATTTTTAGCTGGAATACTGCAGCAGCAATTCAAGGTGCTGAATGCTATCCCTAAATCCAGTTTCAGCACCTCAAACAGCTCCTCTAGGATAACCATTTTCACTTCAAGTGGCTGTAGCCAAGTAATATCCCTCCACTGACAAAGGTTTTTGGACCCAGCAGACACCTCTATCAGTAGGAGTGGGGAAATGATTTAGGGCACACGTACCATCTCTTTTATTCCTCCATTATATGTTTGGAATAGAATCCTTCAAGACAACATGGGAGGTGGCAAGGCAGAGGGAAAATTGCTCCTGGATCTGTTTTTTCTTAGTGACAGGACAGATGGAATACCATTCAAAGTATCTTTTAGGGAAAACTTGGGACTATCAAAGAATTATTAGATACTAGCTGAAATATACCTGATGCTGCCTTTCTTAATAAACTCAAAGGGGCCCATAGGCCTCCCGTTTTCCTACTAATATTATCTTGTGGCCCTCAAGAATCTTATTAGCAGTACCAGAGAGAGCTCCTTTTCATTTTCCTGCTCCTTTAAAAACTCAAGAATCTTAGCAGCACTGCCTCTCCTGTCTTTCTGCCTTTCTTCATGTGACAGGAATAAAAGGGTCTCACAGCACTTTATCCTCTTTTCTAGTTGAATCATACCTGGTGCTGCCCGGGTCTGCTCTCAGGGATACATAAAGCCTACTGTTTTTTCCACCTGTTTTGCTTGGAATTTTGACTTGAAGATGGCTGTTGCAACTTGAGCAACAACCAAAAATACTGTCAAATTTCGAACTATCTATGATGACATCTTCATGAATTAGGGCTACCACAGTCCTGTAGATATTCTCTCTCATTATTACAGAGAGGTTCTGCAACAATAAAAATAGTAAGGAAGAACAAGGTTCCTAAAAACAGTCAGCTTGTCTCTGCTATGGATCCGCTTTTGCAATGCATAGTTGCAGCAAAATAGTCTCCAGGAAACCTAGATGGGCAACACCCACCGACAAAAAAATAATTTCTCCCCCTCAAATACCCTGCAAGGGATGTAAAGAGCATTTTTGCCATGTTCTCCTTGGGCCACTGAAGACCATTCTTTCAAAAAGATTTGGCCCAGAAGTCACTTCCTGTTCCTGTTTTTTTTTTTTTAAGGCCTCTTTAGGGCTTAATATGGCCTGGAGGTAGGCAAAAATATGATGAAAATGACCCTAGAAGATATCTGGTGGCATTTGGGGGCAAACATTTTTTCTTTAATTTTTTTCTCACCTAGGGGGTTGTGCATCCCCAGGGAGTACTCCCTTCCCTGCTTTAGATGTTTTGGGTATGTTCAATTGAAATAACTTTGTACAATCATGACCATGAAATTAAATTATTTCAACCAAAGATGGGGAACTTTTGGCCCTTCAAACGCTTTAGACTTTGCATTTTGCAGCCTTTATTCACTGGCCGTGTTGGTTATGGCTTCTGAGAGCTGAAGTCCAAAAGATCTGGAGGACCAAAAATGGAGAACTGTTGTTGTAGGGCAGCTCCTCAGTTCATGCACAGTAAGAATGTGGTCCAAGAGGCCCATGAGAAACAAATTTACATCTAGAACACAGAATCTTCCACAACACATGAACATCAAGTAGTAAATGTTCCATTTATGTCAACTGCTTCATTGTACTGATGAACCACAGAAATGGTATTTACTTATTAAAATATTTATATCCACCTTTGATTAACAACAATCACAATTTCTGGAAACAAAGTCCTGTATTTTGACTCATATGTAGAAAACCAATGGGTACTCCAGGCCAAAAAAATCAGCTCCAAAGCCATTTATTCAAGGTCTGGTTTATCAGTGAAGAGGATAAAGATAGGTATTTTCCCATTTCTTCTTGATGGAATGGAATAGGGCATACTGAACATATGACAGACCTCAGTTTGTTTAGAATCTTACCTCGTCCTTCACAGGACCAAACCCAAAAACATTATTTAATACTAAAGTTTGCCATTAGTGATGGGCAATATTACATTACACAGTCCCTCTCTCGCATGAAATTAATTTATGAATTCTTATTTTCCTAATGGACCAGCCTTCACAAACACAGCATTTGGGAATGGTGAGTTTTTAAAAAGTGTAGAACTTTCCGCCAAGTCTTGAGAAAGCAGATACAGAGTATCAGAGAGGTAGCTTGAAAGAACAGCAGAAATTAAATAGAAAACTATATAGTCCCAAAAGGCACAAGCATAGTTTTTGTTGCAGTTGTTATAGAATGGGAAACCATGCTACCCACTGAAATAAGCTGTTTTCCTCTTCTCCCCATCCAACCAACTTCAACTGCATATAACATCCCAAATAATTGTACTCTCATATGTCACACAAAACTTCAGTGTTTGATTCCTTAACTGAATGGGGTGCATAAAATTTGAATCCTTCTATCTGGAGATTTATATTGATCCGCAGAGAGGGAAGTAAATTTCATAGCTATACTCTTTCAGAAACTCTGGTATATGTACATTAAAAATGTCAGCATTGGCTAAGATTGTGAAGAAAATTCTCCTCCTTGAAATGTTAGTCACAAAGAAAGGAGATTAAAATGCTGACATGCCTCTATAATGCTGGACACCATCAAATAAATACTCTCCAATTCTTACAAACAGATCACTGACAAAATGCATGACTCTAGATGCAAAGACTTTTTAAAAAAAAACTAAAGCCAACTTTTCCAGATCACTAAAACTCTTAACTGACTGCCACATTCTTGTAGGCAATGCTGGCAAGTGGGTAACACCAGTAATATTTATTTAATATAATTATTACTCTGCAGGCATATTTTTGCACCTACCACCTCTTCAAGTAGGAAAAGGCAGGGCCTGTATATGCAGGAACCCAGTTTCGAATCTGGCTGACCTACCAAAGTCTGTACACACAGGTGAATTCTGCTACTTAGACAGCCTGTTAAGTTTTAACTAAAAGGCATTCTTGCTGATTCGGAGTTTTCTGTGGATTACAACAGCTATGTCAGATTGGGAGCATCATTCTTAGACTTCACCTGCATTATGATAAATGTCATTTTACATTTGCACTTTGCTTTATTAGGACTGAAATAATTGCCTGGAAAGGGAGCTAGATTATAATTCTTAGAAGTGCTACAGTAGTCATTATCACAAGCAAGACTCTCAGTTCAGCCTACTAACACTGGCCTTGATGAATAACATGCAGAATCTTGAAATTAAAGGTGCTAAGATATTTTTTTTTTCTAATCTGAATCAGTCAGCACATTCAAAAATCCTCTCTAAAAATTTTATTGTCAAAACCTGATATGATACACATATATTCTAATATAATTTTCACTGAATTCAATCTGAGCTGACTGACAAATCAACAAAGGTATACAGAACTGCATCCTAAAGTCTTCTAGAGTTCTACAAATGGAAAAACTAACTTCCATTATGGCCAGAAGAGCATGCAGTTTCAGCCAAAGCAAGTGACTTCTGTTAAAAATCTGGACTTTGGACTAAGATTTCTTCACATCTCTATATTAAATTGTGGCTACCAACTCTACTGTCATTCCCTCCCCCCCCCCATCTTTCCTTTTAAGAAGAGTACCCGGACACCTAGGGCTCCTGTGAGAATATGGGAATTATAATTCAGTCCTGCAAGAAAGAGAAAAAGTTGCAATAGAGGAGAAGAACCAGAAAAAATACAAGAAAGAAATTTAACACAAAGTTAAAGAAGCAAGAGCTTTTTTTTTAAAAAAAGAAAACAAAATAAAAAAGGTTGTATGCACACACACACACACATACTCATGTATGCACAGGTATGTTTTCCCCTGCTCTTCCTCCCAACTCTCAAGACAAGAAACCATGAATTGAGTTATGGGTTAAAAGAAAAGGGAAAGAGAACAGGTTTGGTTAGGTCTGTGCGAGTGCCCTTTGGTGGTTATTAGGAAGTCATGCATTGAATAGACTATCACTCACTGCCCGCAGGAGGAGATGCAGCAGCAGCAGCAGCAGCAGAAGTGGTGGGAGTGGAATTGACGGAGGAAAGAGCTACATGGGTTGGGCTAGAAACATTTTTTACATCGTGGTGTTGGCTCACGATGGAAGGCTGTCTCCTGAGAGCTCCCTGTAAAGAGGAGGCGCCGGTCTGGAATGTGTAAACTACGTCCATCTGCAAAGAATCAGAGAGTGAGATAGCTTTGCCCACAATCAGGAGAGGAAAAGGAAATAGGAGAATGGAAGGGGAGGCTGGGAAGACATAGGATACAGGTATAAACAATGAGGAACAAGAGTGAAGGCAAAAGAGGGAAAACCCAGTAATTCCCATAAAACAGTTTCAGCAGTTGATCCAAAGGTAGAGCCATTAAGCAAAGAAATTACAGTCTTCTCCCATCTCTTTTCCAATTAATTGTATGTGTGCATTTTGTTAGATGCAGACATAAGGAGTAAAATTTTTTGGGTCTCTTTTTTGTTTGCTTGTTGACAAGTGGCATCAGAATGGAGTCAATTGTTGGTGGAGAAGCTGCAGGAAGGAAGATATGGAAGGAAGGTATGTGCTTAATTGCCACTCTTCTCTTTCTATGTACTATTGTGTTTTTTATCTCCTGTTTGTTGGCTTCAATGTTATTTTTTTTTCTGATTTCTGTATGCAGTTCTAGAAAGATTTTTGTTTTTTGATGTAAATGCTTCTTTGTTTTCATCATCATGTTTGCCTATAAAGTACAGGGAGACCCTAAGACTATAACGCATGTAGAGTACGGGATTACATGGTGGGAATCCAATGTAAAAGCATCCCGAAAGCACAGTGCAGAAACTGAGCATGTGTACGTGTAAGTTAAAGTCTGAGTGACCCAAGAATGCAATCTGCACATTGAGAAACTTCAGTGAAGCAAGCAGTGTGTTTGATAGTTTCTTCTAAATAACATCAAGGCACACTACAGGCCAAAGCAAGGAATCAAGTAGGAGTGCCACGTATCAAGCTTATCTCCAAGTCAAGAACAGTGTTAGGCCATTTTTTCTGACCATTAGAAAACAAGTAAAAAAACAAAAACAAGGTAGAGGAAATTGCAATAGCCGTTGGTCAATTTATCCCACAGCAGAAAGTGCATAGCAGCATGCAGAGGTGTCACAATTGCAGGTAGTTTCTGCCTTACTGTCTCTGTTTTGTAAAAGCAGGCATAGAAAAAGTGTTGTGCTAGTGCAGCTTTCTGTTTTCTCTAGCTACCAGCAAGTCACTGCATCTCAGTTGGAAAGGCTCCTTATAAAGAAAGGAAAGACAGAAGCTATCTTATCCGAATGACAACTCCTGTACTTAAATCATGCAAGCAGGAAAACACCCCTGCAGTTTTCTTGAAGGAAAATACACATAGGGCATTGTAAAAAACTTGCAATTCTAGGACATCTGATTTCCAGGTTCAAGGTTGGTTTGCTTAAACCTACACTACACACTGTACGTTAAAAGAATAACCGCCAAGTTGTGCCACGTTTGCACAGTGTTTGCTGCAGCAGGCAGCATTCTTCATTCAGTGAGCATGCAAAAACTTCCATTGTGTAGTAGTTCTTTCCACTTCATAATGGCTTGAAGGGGCATCTTATGAACCAGACCAATTTTACAAACATTTCAGTGTATCTACTTGTACCTGCCACTCTCTGCCACGTCTAGAATAGAAAGAGCACCAATGATGCAATATATAGTTCCCCCTACAAAACCTTTGCAGTAGCTCAGCTTAAGAAAACCAAAACAGTGATATCTCCAAGTGATGCACACCTCGGACTGTGAGAATCTGTGCATGTTGCCCAGAACCCACAACAATCTGCTTCAATGGTACATCCTGCACAGTGTGTGACCCTGCCTGGCTGACACTAGACATCACCAGAATTTAATAAAACTATATTGCTGCTTTACACTGAAAGCTAATGTGCAGCTTTTGGCAAAGTCAGAGTCTTTGTTTGTACCCTTTGCATGAGACTGCTCTAAATCTATCACTTTTTCCCCCTTTTTGCCATGCACAATAAGGACAGGTTGCTTACCTGTAACTGGAGTTCTTCAAGGGTCATCTGTGAACTCACACAAATAGGTCATCCACCTGTGCAGTGCTGCCTTCAGAATCTTCTAGAGCTCTAGGTCTACCTTTTGGTGGGAACCCCACCCCTTCCCCTGAGGCTATAAAAGGCCACCTGAAGGCCGCATCTTCAGTTCCGTGACCGCCACAACAGCCGTAGAACATGAAGGATAGCAGGACACAAAGCGGGGAGGTAGGATGTGGTTGTGTGAGTTCACAGATGACCACTTGAAGAACTCCAGTTACAGGTAAGCAACCTGTCCTTCTTCTTCTTGGTCTCTGGGACTCACACAAATGGGAGACTAGCAAGCTGAAGAAGAAGGAGGGGTGTCATGCCCAACCATACCAGGAACATACTTTGAGATAACCCAGCAAAATAAAAATGAACTAGTATGGAATGAAAGCTAGGCCAAGATAACCAACGAGAACACTTTATTGAAGGAACATTCAGGAAATGCTCAGAAAGGCAATAAGTCCAAACTAACATGTATGCAGTCACTGTACCACAGAAAAAAAGAACAGCCCTTCCAAAACTAGCATCAACAGATGTCCTTTGGCCAACTCTATAATGTGATGTAAATGTAGTTGGCTGGGACCAAGTGGCAGCCCTACAGACATCATGAAGAGGTATGTCCTTGAGAAAAGCAGCTGAGGCTGAGAGTGCCCTAGTGGCATGACTCTTGAGCTGGGGAGGAGGTTCTTTCCCAGCAAGTTCATAACAGAGTCTCACTGTTGAAGCGACCCACTTGGAAAGTCTTTGAGAGGAAACTGGGAATCCTTTTTTTATTGGAAGAGTAGCACAAGAAAAGTATTTGGGACTGGCAATATTCTGTAGTGTGCTGCACATAAAAGGGCAGTGTCCTTCTGACATCTAGGGAATGTAATGTCCACTCTAAGTCTGTGGCTGGATTAGAGAAAAAGGCAAGAAGTGTAATGTCCTCATTTAGATGAAAGGTTGATGCTACCTTGGGCAGAAAGGTGATATCAGGCCCAAGAACAACCTTTTCATGATGGAATCTAAGGTAAGGTTTATCCACTCTCAAGGCAAAGAGTTCACTAGCTCTTCTGGCCAATGTTATAGTGACCAGGAAAGCCATCTTCCAAGAAAGAAGTCTCAAGTCAGTAGTGGCTAGTGGCTCAAAAGGCCACCCTCTCATATGTAGCTGTGAAGAGATTGCTGATAGGTAATATCGTATTGATGACAAAGAGAGTCCACGTTCCGACAACGTTGAGAGGAACTCCAAAAGGTGGGCACTATCGAAGTTCTTGATGTTGAGGCCTTGATGTTGAAGGAAATTGAGGAACTTTGAGTACTTGTACCCATACGATCTCTTTATCGATGGTTTATGGGCAGCCTCAACTACCCAACAGATGAAGGGAGGCAGACAGTCTAGTCGAGCAGATTCCAGATGGTCAGTTTGAGGCTGTCAACACTGGGGTAGCAAATTCTGCCATTGTCCATAGTCAACAGATTCGGTTTGGATGGAAGCCTCCAATACTAATTTTTGGACAAGCGCAGGAGGGAGCCAAACCATGCTTGACAAGGCCACCACAGCATTACCAGCAGGGCTGATGCTTTGTCCCGCTAGATCTTTTCGATACACCTTGCTATTAGAGAAAACAGAGGGAAGATGCAAACTATCGGTCCCTTTCAACTGAATATGAAAACATCTCCCAGAGAAGATTTGTTGCTCCTGCCTCATGAACAAAACAGTTGGCACTGCTTGTTGGAACTAGTTGCAAAGAGGTTGATTGTCAGTCTCGCCTACTCATCGAAAATATGGTGTAGGAGGGTTCTGTTGAGCTGCCACTCATGGCAAGACCAGGGAGTGAGGCTCAAGGAGTCTGCAATACCATTCTCTATGCCGGGAAGGTGGAGGGCTGTCAGAAGAATCCTCCTGTCAAGGCACCAGTCCCAGAACTGTAGAGCCAGGCGGAGGGGTCTTTTGGATCTTGTCCTCCCTTGCTTGCTCACATAGTAGACTACTGACATGTTGTTGGTGAGGATCTGGACTACATGATCCATCAAGATGTCCCCAGATGCTGCAAGGGCCTTCATCACTGCCATCAGTTCTAAGCCATTGATGTGTAAGTGCTTCATTGGTATTGACCAAGAACCCTTGACTATAAGTCCCTTGGTGTGAGCGCTCCATCCACTGAGTTACATGTCGGTCATGACCAGCCTCGTGGGCTGTGGACAATGAAAGGGCATGCCGACAAGAAGATTCTTCATGTCGGTCCACCAGAGGAGCAATCGAAGGATTGCTGTCAGTATCAACAGTCACCAGCAGGGGTTGTCGTGAAGGGGATTGAAGGTGTCCAGGAACCATCTTTGTAGAGAACACATCTGGAGCCTTGCATGGGGCATCACCATCGTAGTCAAAGCCATAACTCCAAGTAAGATCTGGATGATTTTTGCCCTGGCTCGACGGTTCCATTGGAGAGAGTACACTATGCTGGATATCCTTCTGACTCAATCTCGAGGAAAGAAGGTTTTTTGACATGTCGAGTCTAGGGCCACTCCTATGAAGTGGATCTGTTGAGAAGGCCATAGATGAGACTTTTTGTAGTTTATGGTTAGACCCTGGTTCTGCAGAAGCTGGATCGTTAAGTCCAAGTCTGTTAGTAACTGGGTTTGAGAAGGTGATACAATCAGCCAATTGTCTATGTAGGGGTATAGGAAGACTCCTCACTGTCAAAGTGCCGCTGCTACAACCGTGATGCACTCCATGAATACCCTTGGTATGGTATTGAGACGGAAGGGTAGCACCTGGAATCAGTAGGGACATCTCCTGCTCACGAAGGCAAGGTAACGTCTGTGATCCGGATGGATGACAATGTGAAAGTAGGCTTCTTTTAGATCTAGAGTGGCGAACCAATCTCCCTGGCGAAGCAAGAGCAGAATGGTTCTGATTGTGACCATGCGAAACCTTTGAGGCTTGATGTAACGATTCACCCCTCATAGACTGAGGATCAGGTGAAGACTTCCATCCTTCTTCAACACTAGGAAGTATCGAGAGCAGAAGTTGTAATAAAGGGTGGTCCTCAGTATTTGCTCTATTGCCCCCTTATTGAGGAGTCTGAATCTCGGTCGGTAGCGTAGGCGATGGCCGAGTGACTCGTACCCAACCCATGGGTGGAGGTCAATGAAACTCGATGGAGTAGCCCTTGGTCATGATGTCAAGCACCCAAGAATCGGTTGTAATGGATGCCCACAAATCTAGGTGGTTTTTAGTATATCGCCAAAGTGTGGGGTTGGGGTTGGAGAGTAGGATTGAGTGTCAGGTAAAGCTTCAATGTTGACAGGAGTGGTGAAGAGTAGAATCTGATAACTCTGTAGCAGCGTCTTCAGTAACGATGGAATTGTCCTGCCTGGAGTCAAATGTGTTTCTTGGGAGCGTTGGGCTTTTTCCAGTAAAGAGGCTTTGCAGGCGTGACGGAAGGCATCTATGATGTTGTGGAGTGGACTGTTGGGAGGTCCTCTAGGGGACATAAGGACTGTACTGATGTCAAGGGAATGTACAGTATCGACAATATCTGTATTTCCTTGAGGAGGATTGAGGCTGGATACCATATTTCTTGACTGAGGCCCTCATTTTATGTGTGTGCTCTAGCTTTTTATCAGCGGAGGCACTGAACCAAGTCGAAGAGAAGGTCCTCAACCGCTGACTGAGAGGCTTGGGAAAGACCAGAGGATCGTAGCCAGGAGTATCAGCACAAAGACACCACTGAAGTAAAAGATTTGGCTGCGCAATCAGCTATATGCCAGGCTGTTGTGAGCTGTTGGGTTGTTAGTCTATTGGCCTCAGCCGGGAATACGGTGGCCACTCTCTTTTCTTCCTCTGGAAGATGGCCAGTAGACTTTAATTTTTCCCCACAGAAACTGGTCATACTTTCCCATCCAGGCCATGTAGTTTTCCACCTTAAACAGAAGAGCTGTCGTAGAGTAGTTCTTCCTCCCGATTGCATCCAGCATTTTTTCCCTCTTTATCAGGTGGCACAGCATGAAAAGGCTGAGAAGTTTTGGACTGTGCTGTGTTGACAATGATAGAGTTAGGTTTCAGGTCATTTTCCAACAGATCTTCACTCAAGTCAATCACCCAATAAAGAGAGTCCAATTTCTTTGTCATGGCTGGTAAGGAGGATGGGGTTAGCCATGCCTTCTTAAATATGTGTAGAAGGTATGGTAAGGGAGGAACAGCAGAGACCGTTGGGGCCTGTTCTTGAGGGACATGGTAAACCAGGTCACTGGACTCTTTCCTACCTTCTACGCCGAAGATAAGGTTCTTTGCCATCCACGAAAAAGGTTGGTGAAGGTTTGAACATAATCCGTCGGAGAGACAGGCTCACCTTTCAACACAGAGGTCTTGAGAGGCTTATCAGGTAGGTTGTCAGAGGAGTCTGTGGAACCTGATGATATTGACCGGACAGATGCCGAATGTTTACAAGGCTGATCTGGTGTTTCCTCTCTGTGGGGGGATTGGTCACATCGAGATCAACCACACTCTACAGCTGTCAAGCCCGAGGCCTTGGCCTGGACTTGCTGTTCCCTTCAATCCAAACCATGGTGTTTGGAAGGCGTAGGGGAGCAAGAGTGGTCTTTGGGAATGTGCCGACTCCGTCTATGACAAGGTAAGTAGACTTCTTCAGAGGAATACTCATATGAGGACTCTGAAAGAGAGTAGTAATAGTATGTACGTTGCTTACAGGGTCGAGAGAATTCTTGAGAGGAATGTCAATGTTGACAATGTCGATGAGATCGGTCAGTGGAAGAGGAAGATGATCGAGATCAAGACCTGTCATGCTGAGAGGTATGATATCGATGTTGAGATCGAGTGGCAGAGATGGATCTTGAGTGGTTCCTCTGCCCTGGTCAAGGCCTGGGAGGAGAGGCTCAGCATGAAGTTGGGGTCTGCTCATGTCTGTCTCTTGGAGGAGGCAAAGGAGGACAACGTTTCTGGGATGTTGCTCTAAGTGGGACTGCTTGGATGTCCTGATCTCCTAGTACAGTTGGCTGAGTGGGTGTTTTATCCACAATTCACCTTCTGAGACCTGGGAGGCAGTGGATTGGAGCAGAGGCGAAGCCCACATTGGTAGCTGTTCCTGTTGCAGGGAGATCCAAGAGGCAACAGGAGTATCAGAAATGGTCACTATGGAGAGCGGGGGTATCAGTAGAAGTTGTTCAGTCAGAGTCGTCTTAGCTCTTTTTTGCTTGGTGAGCTCCAACTTGTATGATCGCCTGGGCCTATTAGGCACCGTAGTGAGTGAGCCTCCAGAGCATGGAGCAGTGGCCACTGAAGGAGCCGTCGCTGGCTTGACTGCTCTGAAGGACGGTCTTTAGACTTCGGAGGTTGATTGCACCCAGGTCCCCTGGAGTTCAAGTGCTGGGTAGATTTTACGGCCAACTCCATCGAATAGTGCTGGAGAGTCTTTGTCAACGAAGCGCTAGCTGACCAGTGGGCGGTCAACAAAGTCAATGATGCACTGGGTTTGGGCTTGAGGGCCTTTTCTCAAAGAAGGGATAGAAGTCTGAGCTGTTTATTCCTCCAGGTTTGCAGTGTAAAGGCTTGACAGTGAGTGTAGGCTGAGACATTATGAGTCTCGCCAAGGCACAGTAAGCAGAAGAAGTGGCCATCATAGTCTGGGATCTTAGCGCTGCATGTTTGATACTTCCTGCATGGCAGGGGGTTGGACTGGATGGCCCCTGTGGTCTCTTCCAACTCTGTGATTCTAAGGATGTTGATGCCATAAATCGAGTTTGGAGAAATGAGGTCGAATCCAGGTTGAGTTCAAGAAAACGGACAAAGAAACAGCAGTGGTACAAGGCTCCCATGTTGTGCAGTACACAACAGAAAAAAAGGAACTGAAGATGCAGCCTTAGGGTGGCCTTATATAATCTCAGGGGAAGGGGCAGGGTTCCTGCCAAAAAGGTAGGCCTAGAGCTCTAGAAAATTCTGAAGACAGCGCTGTGCAGGCACAGATGACCCATTTATGTGAGTCACAGGGACCATGAAGAAGAAAAAGGCCTACAACTCAAGCTGCCAGAGACTACAATTTTCACATAGCTCATGTCCAAGTGTCATGCAAGCGTTCATCCAAGGACATTTCTTCACTTTCAGGGCCTTTCACCGAGTTTAACACTTGAACTAAAACAATGACTAATTTCTGTGATGTCTACATGAGAGTAGAAAAAGGCACGTGCACACACAAAAACATCATGACCCACTACTATATCAGGATTTCTAATTTAAACTATGTGCTCCCCAAACTGTACCAAGCTTTCAGTGTATCACCAAAATCCAACTTTTCTGGTTGCTAGAGCTACATCATGTATTGGAAACGGTATTAAAGATACATAGTCTAGCCTTCCCTCACCAAGTGACCTCTTGATGTGTTGGGACTACAAATATTACCCTCAGCCCAAAAGGAATGGAAAGACACATCTGTAAAGCAGAAAGTTGGGGACGCTGATGTAGCCAGTATGTTCTCGGTAGACAAAATCAAGAAAATAGGTTAGTATTTTTTTCAATCTACAGTAAAATAAAGCTAGTGCGGGTGGACAATGGCTAAAGAGTGCTCTGCAGCTTCAAAGAGCAATCAAGACATTCATATATATATGAAGATGTGGCCTCGCATCACCCTTGTTAGGGTGCTGGGAAGACTGGCAGCACAATGTACCACTGTACTTATATTCTCTCATTCTTTTAGCTCGGAGGCCAGTTTGGAATTACCAAACGATTCTAATTCCAGGTAGAAATGTCTATACTTTTTTTTTTAAGAACAAAACTTCTGTGCAGGTTTCATACGTCAAGGGGAATAAAACTGTGCAGAAAATGATAATAATGATGATGGAAATACCAGATGCCACCAGTGGTTAAGAAGGTCTCTGCAGTAAAATTTAATCATAGATCTCAGATTGATAACAATAAAAACCAAAGATAAATAGCTTAGGGTAAAGTCTTCTGAAGGATGACCTGCACCTCAATATATCTGCCCAGGCTATAAAATTGGCCACAGAGAGTTCATGTGCCTGCCAGTAATAGCTATTAGGTTGGCAGTCACAAGAGACATATCCTATAACAGGAGGTACACGTCTTATTATCTGTGTCTTTTTAAAAAGGTCTTAAAGACCTAGATGTTCCAGTCAGCTTTTAAATTAATGGATAATTTGATAATAAATTGGATCTTCTTCCTGTTATCTGAAGCAGGCATCTTTTTGTTTTCACTATATTCTATAGTTTGGCAGACATCATAAGAAGCTCAGCTTCAGGAATGGAACATCAATCTCAGAATCACTGAATTATGCTATCTTTTGGCTTGTTCTGTTAAATTCCAGCTGTGTAGCCTCCGATAACAGAATGTCACAAAAGTGAAGAATAAGTCCTGTCCCCATCCCACTAAGCTTCCTTATATTGTTCCTAAAAGAACCAAGCACAATCTAAAAACCTGGAGCGTTTGTGGTTGTGCTTGTGTCATATACATATAGATGAATGGTTCACAGCTAGGCAGTCCTTTTCCAGTACAAAAGCTGATCTGTTGCTATTCTCATTGCAGCCAATCTCAGGTCAGAGACCACCACAAAGCTGAGGAGAATCCAGTATCTAGGAATTTGGCTGAAGTCTCGGGGGCAGCAGAAAAACTATTGCAATTCTGCAAGTTGCGCATTTGTCAAAACACATTTTATTACCTATGAAGCAGAAGGTTATGTAACTAGGAAAACTAGGATTTTGTGATGAGATTTATATCCATACACATACATAACTGCTCCTATTACCTAAACTGCTAAGAAATGATTCATGTTCATGATGCCTTCACCAGGATTATTCAGGATTAAGTCTTTCCTGAGCAAACTGATTTTATTCATACCCTTTGAAATCTTTGTTAGCAGGTTTGCCTGCATGGTGGTTCTTTCATAAGAATGAAACTGCTGTTTTGGGAGACTACTCCCTTTGACCATAACATACACTGTTTAACAGCTTCCCTTCATCCCAATCAGTTTGTTCTTCCCTTTTGTGATGTCCTCCACAAGAAACAGTATAATCCCAGTGCACTATTAAAGGCCACAACAATAGAGACAAGAATTTATATAGGGATTCTAGGTCAGAGCAACAGGGCTTATTCTTCTTAGAACATTCCTTTGGATCTCAATGACCCAGGGGCAAACCAAGTGAATCTGAGCAATTCCATGCACTGATTAGAAAAAAAGAGCTCTAATACTGTTTGGAAACTAATCAATGTTTGGAAGATGCAAGGAGAGAATTTCAGTATGGAATGCTCTCCTTCCTCCACCTTTTGCTATAAGAAATAAGATGATTCAACTAAGAAACGAACAGGGATGCTTAGAGAAAATCCTCAGCTGTCTATATCTCTCCAGTTGCACTCTGCACAAATGGTACTAGTTCAAGCCACGTGGCTCTCCAACCCACTCTGGTAGTACGAATGTCATATCCCTTTTCATCACAAGCAGTCCCAACTCTACTGGGAAGGGGTCTCATCAGTCCAGGGGATAACACTGTTAACAGCTAATATAGCAGTTCAAAACCCCCAGGAGAGAAGAAACCAGCACTTTACCTGAGTCTGTATTCTGTTGAGGCCTCGGAACCACAGAATCTGTCCTCGTCGAAGTTCCATTTCAGCATGGTCAATTTCATCTAGACCCTCAGGCAGCTCCTCTTCTGCTATATCCTCTTTGGTAATGCCATGTCCAGCCTCCTTCAGGAACGTCAGCTGACTGGTTGGAATGGTGCTGATCAACTAAAAAGACATGAGACACTCAAAGTTAACTCCTCTTTGTTCTATGACTTGTATGATTTTGCTTCTCAGTTCGATCACACATCTTGTTGCCACCATCATCCCAACAGCCCTTCTGCCCATCTCAGCAGTACTAGACATCACAATGATGCCTCTATTTCCTCATTTATTGGATCCTTTTATATTCTGCCTTCTACCATGCTTCAGGCCCTCACTGTCAGAACACATTTGATTTAATCAAACAAATCATTCTGATCATAAATTATATCAAATTGATACGTGATTTATATGGTTTCTCTGTGGGACTTAGTAAATCACAATTTAAATCACTAGTGAGGACGATTCTTTTCAATAAACAGTTTCAGTAGAAGTGCATTATTGTGTAATATAACCTTACTAAGTTGGATCCCTTGTATTCATACCAATGTTTCCTCTCCATTCAGATCTACTGTATCTCCCTAAATTCTCTATTTGCTGGCCTTCTCTCAGAGAGAGGCAAAGAAATGTGTGTGTGTGTGGGGGGGCACATGTGTATGAGACAGCCAGCATACACTGTGTACACCACCTGTGGAACAGATACCTTCCAACTCCAAAAACTGCTCTTAGTATATTTACAGACTACAATGAGACTACAATAACAAGTACTTATAATGATAAATTTGCCCTAGATCCTCTTTTTTATTCATTGCTTATCCATGTATACATCTACTTCTATAATAGGTTTTATTTTCAAAAGAAGGGAGGAAAAAAGGACTGGGAAGAAGAGTAATTGTGGCTGCTTGAGAGAATGAGGTGGTAAAAATGGGAAATGGTTGAAGGGGAAAAAAAATAAAGTAGCACTGTCTTTTTCCTTATTAAACCATAACATGTGATTCCACAGAATCAGACATCCTAACAAAGTCAATGAATTTTCAGTACTGGTTAGTTAACTCATTACTAAAGAGATTTTCAAAGTTTTTGTTGGGGCCATATTTTTAAGTGAACCACAAACTCATAAATTTGAATGCAGGCATCCACTTTTCACTCTGCTCTGAAAATTGTGATACAATTCTTAGTTCAAAAAGTAGCAAAATGCATATTGATAAATGTATATTTTATGCAGAAACACTTCAAGTATTGTGGTTAGTGAGTGTTATGTGTGTTTGTAAAGAATTGCAGATTCATTGAGAGATGGGACAAAATTATGATGAATGAGCACCTGCCACACTACAGGTCAGAATTACACTGATCTCTACTAATACTTGACTCCATGCCTACTTAATTATATAAGCTGACAATACAAAACTGGCTAACTTCTGCTGTAAAGCCCAGGTTTTGACTATCTTAGTTTAGGTGCAAGGCCACCTTCTTGGAGGGAAGCTTTTTTGACATAGCTGCTGCAATCGTGTTGGTGATATATTTCAGGAACATCCCACTGTTATGTATAAGGTTTATAGGTCATTGTTGTAGAAGGTAGTCCATACCTCTTTGCACAACAATTCCTCCCTGCCATGCAACTGACCCTTCCTACGCTAGAGCATACTCCCACGGATGATTAAGGGCCAGTAGAGGACTGTGATATCCAGGCAGCACCCACCTCTGGTTCTATACCTGAGAGAACAGATACCCTTGGATTCCCAGCATAGACAATTTTTTTTTTTGTTAGAGATCTGGGAGGATGGAGATTTAAGTCTCCTGTCAGCTGTGGAATAATAACCAGATGTTGCTCTTCCTGGCCTTTAATTAACAGGCTAGCAGGTTAACTGCTTTGGTTAGACCTCATTTGGAATACTGTGTCCAGTTCTGGGCACCTCATTTTCAAGAACGATATTGACAAGCTGGAATGCATCCAGAGGAGGGCAACCAAAATGGTGAACGGTCTGGAAGCCATGCCCTATAAGGAATGGCTTAGGGAGCTGGGTATGTTTAGTCTTCAGAAGAGAAGGTTAAGAGGGGACATGATAGCCATGTTTAAATAGTTGAAAGGATGTCACGTAGAGGAGGAAGCAGGCTTGTTTGCTGCTCCTAGAGACTAGGACAAAGACCAATGGATTCAAGCTGCAGGAGAGGAGATTCCATCTGAACCTCAGGAAGAACTTCCTGATGGTCAGAGCTGTTCGGCAGTGGAATATGATGCCTCGGAGTGTGGTGGAGTCTCCTTCTTTGGAGGTTTTTAAGCAGAGGCTGGATGGCCATCTGTTGGGAGTGCTTTGATGTGTGTTCCTGCACAGCAGGGGGTTGAACAGGATGGCCCCTGAGGTCTCTTCCAATTCTCTGATTCTATGCAGTGGGAGCACACTCTGGCATGGAAAAGGTTGGTTGTGCTGGGCAGAAAGGAAAAGGCAGCAGGAATATGATCCTCAACCAACATCTCCTAATAAAGGAGACCAGATTAGCATGAATGGGAAAGACCTCTGTTTGAGATCTGGGAAGGGCCACTGATAGTTAGTCAACAATACTGCATTTGATGGAAAAGTAGCCTGAAACTGTATATTACATCTTCATATATTCACGGGCTTCATAGCCGAACATGCATAAATTGTGATCAGTCTATGACCAGATGAAAACAGAGATGGAAAGTGACTCATCTACAGTCTCAGAATGAAACTCTGTATGTGTGCATGTGGCTTTAAGTTGCCTGTCAGCTTACAGCATCCCCATGAATTTCACAGGATTTTCTTAAGCAACGAATGCTCAGAGATAGTTATACCAATTCCTTCCTCTAAAATACTGCATACAGCAGCTGGTATTCATTGGTGGTCTCCCATCCAAGTACTAACTAAGGTTGACCCTGTTTAGCTTCAAAGATCAGACGGGATCTGGTGTCTTTAGGGTATTTAGGCCTGCTACTGAAACTCTAGCAAAGCAATAATATAGAAGCCATATTTATCTGCAAAAAACGTCAGCATGTAAAATAAGAATCAGACTCCTCATCACACCCTCAGTGGTCACGGTCATGCTTCCAATTTAAGGGCTGATTTTTGCTTTTTTGGAGAAACAGACAGAGAAACACTTCATCACTGAGGGGAGTGGGGTTGAAGACATTACTCTGCTTTTGGTAAAGAAAGTATGTTCACCATAAAGCCTCTTCTCCATTTTGGCAAGGAATGCAGCAAATTGTTTGGATCACCAGAGGATGACTATTCAAGTGCTCACCTGGCCCCACAGCAGCTCTCCAACACCAATGAAAATACACCAGAACCACTGACTCAAGGTGAGCCCAGAACAGCTGAATGGCTTTCCACCGAACTCCACAATAATTATCTATAGTAGAAGAAAGAAAAAAAAAGAATGTAGTCAGGAAGGCATTATTATAACTGCAGTTAGAGAAAGAACCATTACTAGAATGGCTGGGTGAAAAAGAGTGGTGCTGTTGCAACTTCAGAAGTGGTCTGAAAGAGCAAAATTCAGCAAACATATGACTTATGCAATCACTGCTTTTGAAGCAGTATATTCTTTACAAAACTCAAGTTACTTATTAGATCAGTCTTCCCCAAACTGTCCTCCTCCAGATGTGACTGAATCCATCATCCCAAGCCATACAGGCATCACATGGGGAAAGATCAGTCTGGGGAAAGCTGGACTAGATAAACAGACAACCCAAGGCAACAGCTATGTTGCTATACTTGTGCAGGGCCTGCTTCACCCAAGGCACTGGGTATAAATAATTTAAAAAAAACCTACATCAGGATGCCAAACAGTCTTGAGTCATGTATGCATGCCTACTGACATTAGGAAAGTGCAAAGTGGAGTTTTTGACAACATCTGGTGACACTTCTCAAGTAAAGTGAGCACTATTTAATATCCAAAAATTATCATTTTTCAAAAAAGAAAAGAAATGGACTTCTGTCTACTTATGGCAGTCCCAAGGGTCCCAGGGCAGAAAATTGGCTTCCAGATCCCCTGTGGTTGCTCACCCATGCTCCAAGTGATTGTTATAGGCCAAAGTGATTACTACAGGCTTCTGAACTCACTACTAAAATTTTCTTTTTCAGAATCTTTTATTTCTGGTTGTTAGAGCATGCCATTCCTGGAGGAAAAACCAAAACTTTGCTTGACAGCTTTCTTTTTCTGTCTGATATGTATTTGGTCTAAAGTTCAGGAGCTCCCCAGGTCCTTGGTTTTCTTTCTACAGTTGGCCCTCCATATTCACAGGTGTAACTTTCACAGATTTGATTTGCATCTTTCTCCAATTCCTGTCCCGCCTACCTCAAACGCTTCTTTTGCCAGAGGAACTCTCCTTTTTGGCAGCTCCAGTCAGGTCACACAGCCCTTTAAAAACGCACCTCTAGTGGTCCTCCTCCTCCTTCTCTACTAGCAACTGCCTGGCTAGTTAAGGACAGCTCAATACCCCAACTTCTCAGCACCATAAATCTTCTCTTGATGCCCCCTCACACCAAGAGAAGGAGATGGCCAAGAGAGAGGAAGTATAGGGCTGATCCATCCCTTTTCCCTCTCTTTTTTCCTTGACCTGGTTTGGACCCTGGGTGCCCACTTTCCTCTCTGCCATGCTTTGGCCCTTTCTCAAGACACGCACACATTTTGATATTTGTGGCTCTTCCACTTTTTGTGGGGTTCCTGCACTCCTACCCCCAGCAAATGTGGAGAGCTGGCGGTATTTCTAATTTCATCAACAAATGATTTAGTTTTCAGGGAAGAAGAATGCTGCTCATTCAAAAAAATCCAGAAGAAACCATTCATGTCTCTAGTGTCATCATATCTTCTGCTTGTGCCTGGCTTTATCATACTTCCAGTATTAAAATAAAGGGAAAGTTTTACAGCCTAAACCTATGTCTTATCATCAGATCTTTCATCTTCTTCTTGGTTTTTTAAAAGGACAGCCCCCAAGGTTGTTCAAAGAACTGTATACCAGACAAACTAACAGTGGGCAGCTTTGACTTTTATTTGGTATTTCTCCACAATCCCACCTCCAACTACATAGCCACTGAGAGCATGGAATTTGGCTTCATGCTGAAGGGAGTCTATGAGGTCACTGGTATAAATTTATTTGTTGTTGTATTTATTTGTTCAATTATTTATAGAAAGACTTTGCTGTGTTCTGGTTTTCTTGCTGTGACAGCTCTACTTCAAGACCAGGTGAATGCTGACCAATCTACCACAGTTGAAGCTCTAAGTATCCCAAAATGCCTCTGGATAGGGCAACTTCTGCTTCTTGGTTATACTGGTTTTGAGAGAATCTCTTAAGAGAATGAAGGTAAGACTTCTTTCCCTGAGACCTAAGAGCTGCAACTGGAACATAGCTATCTTGAAGGCAGTTAAGTCTCATATTTCATCATCTGGTATGTGGTACAATTTGTCACAGAAATGATGGAGAGATTTTGGTTGAGAAGATTTGGCCCATTTCTTGGTATGTCACTGAAGCTCGATAGAAACCAAACTGCTGCAGCAGAAGGCAGAGCTGCAGGAAAACATGAAGTAATAACAGATGGGTTGGTTGTCTTAGCTACTGCAGTGGGCTGGTTTTCATCTGGGAAGGACAGATGGAGAGACTCCATAGCATTTGCCAGTAGGGGAAGTGTCATGAAGGAAGAATCTGCCCTCAGCTATTTTTATTTCTATTCTGTTACCATCAGAGAGCATACCACCCTTCCTGCCAGAACTTTCTGAAGTGAAGGATACTACAGAATTGGTAGTGACTCCCTGACAACAAACTGGATACCCATCCAACATGTATCTGGGTTTCTTTTTGCAAGAACCTGAAGAGGAACAGATCTACTCCTTTTGTTACTCAGAGAAGATTTATGGCCCTGAGGGAAACTCAATTCTGTTGGATGAGGAATGATGCTTTCCCCCTCACATCTCCGCACAGAGATTTACAAAAGAAACTGGGAGAAGACCAGCAAGGATACCAGCAGATTCTGGATATACAGCATCTCATTATGAGAAGTGGTTGAGAGTTGCAGCCATTCTGGTAAAACAGTTATGGGCAGACCTGCCCCTAGGCCTGAGAGGGGAGCTATTCTGGAAGCCCTACTTCGCAGCTTGAGGATCAGCAAAGTACATTTGACTAGGCAGTGATTAAAGGTAGCTCTAACCTACCTCAAAAGTCAGAATGAATGGCCTCTCCCTTGGCACCTGGGAATGCCAGGGAGCACTAACCCAAATCTATTTGATGCAGAAGCTGTTTGTGAGAGAGAAGTATGTAAGGAGCATAGGAAGTCGACTCAAAACATTGATCCATCTAACCCAAGCTTATCCGCTCTGGCAACAGCAACTCTACTGGACTCAGGAAGGATTCTTTCCCAGCCCTACCTTGAGATCCATGGTGTTTCCTGAAGGTCTCTCTTCCAAGTACTTAACAGATCTGACCTTATTTAACTTCTCTGATGAGATGAGATCACATGTATTCAGGGTGATAAGGTGGTAGAAAGCAGAAAGGCTAAGTGCTTACTCTCCCTCTGTATCCCATAGAGGAAGTAGTAGGGGTGTTTTCTCTTGAGGATTTGGGTCTTTTAACAGCTTTGGCTGCAAGGTCCATGTACCAAGTACGGCACACCCTGCTGACTGGAAGTAGGCCGCAAGTCCCAAAGCCAAGTAAATGTTGCTGCTGGTGTGTGTGTTTGTAAAGTTGTAACAGTGAATGCACTGAAATCCTGCTGGAGCTTGCCTTAGAAGGGGGGAAAAAAAAGCAAGGAAAATGACCCTCTTTTTTCCAAGTTAGCCAGCCTGTCTGCCACTGTTGTGTGACCGGGGGGGGGGGGGTATCTCTGTTTTGTCTACTGGAGTTTCTTCTCCTATCACTTTGGGCTTTAACAAGATAGGATCCCTACGGGAGCCTATCTAGCTGCACAGAGGCAGAAAGTCATCTAAGGGTTCAGAGAGACAGTCTTCTTTCTCCAGAAATGAACTGGAAACTGCCCTCCTTCAAAATACTAGCTATTGTCTTCCACTGAAGAGGACAGGTTGTTTATCTGCAGCAGTGGTTCTCTCAGCCAAGGATGTGCCCTGCACACTCTCATTCAGGAACCCTTCAAACTCAGTATAATGGTAAACCCTGCCCTTTTCACTGTGCATACCTCCATTTCTCATAGTGGGGCTCCTCAGTTCTTCAGGACCAGTGCATGATCCTTGGAACTGAGAAGGAGCCATCACACTGTGGTTAGACAGTGGGTTTTACAAATTCGCAGATGACCACCTGGAGAGTAACTATCCTCATACATCATGTCTCTGCATATCACAAATATGGGTGAATAAATGTTGATCTATTGAAGGAGGGTAGGTGCCTCACAGATGACACTGACAATAACACAATTCTGCCAAACGAAGGACTGGCTTGGATTCATAAGTCTAATTTGTAATGTTCCACAAAGGTCAATATCTGGAACTATGTTGCTGCTCAACAGGTGATGGGGATAAGAATGCCTCTAAATCAAGCATCTGAGATAGATAAAGCTCTAGAAGAGTGAGGGTGAACTGAGTTAGGAGGAGGCAATTTTACTAAGTAGTACAGCAAATGAATAGACTGTCCAATCCATGTAAAACATGTTGCAGAGTAATTGGGAAAGTCAGCTGGTTCTTGGTATGTAACAAAGTGTCACACTGATTTGTAAAATGATTCTGTCTGGTTTTTATAGAAGGCCAAGCACATTCAGAGATCCAAAAAAATTAACTGATTTCTCTGGAAATGAAGATGCAGGGGCGGGGAGGAGGCAAAACAATATCTTGTTTCATATAAAAGCCAGAACATTCAGGGTATTAAAAAAAATCTGATTTTGGGACATCTTGGTCATTGAGAAAAGCTCTACCCATAGAACACAACACTCACTGGTACATCTTGCTGAATCAACAGCTGCGAGAAACACTATCTTCTAGGAGAATAGCTACACGGAAGCCAAAGATTCTAAGGTAAAGGAGAAAAGGCTTTTCAGAACCACATGTAAAAAGGAAAGACAAGAGTCTCAGATTGTGTAAGAAATATTTCATTTCTCAAAATAGCCCAGTGCATTTGAGCCAAAAATATTTGTGTGCCTTTCTTCATTAAAGCAAAATAAAGTTTTTACAGAACACCAATTCTGGAGTACCTGTCCTCTACAAGGCTTTTTTCACATTGGATTCACTGGATGTTTTGAGTCCCTTTTTGCTTTCTTTTAGAACCAAACAGGTTCCAAGTTGGAATTTTATAATAGACAATCTTCTGCTAGTAGTAAGGATAGAGACTACTTAGCCTTGTTGATGGATGGGCTAGAGAAAACCAAAGAACTGTTGACCAGGTGGTGGTTAACTGAGTTAAGATAAACTCAAAAGGACAAGACCAATAAGCTTTTTGACTTTAGACATAACAGAAATTTCAATATTGTCTTGGGAGACAAGAATACAAAACCACAGCCCTCAAATAAGACAAAACTTGCAAAATGGGACTACATCGTTGTGCAAAACTTCCATATTAAATAATGCAATTCTCCAAACTATGATGCAGAGCAACTCCAGTTCTGTAGCTGTAACTGAAATAGCTCAGCTTTCAAAAAGAAGAACTGCATGCTCATGGTGAGGCAGCTTACATGGCATTCAGAGAAGAACTGTGGCATGCATTGGGAGAGGAGAGAGAGATTCCTGCCAAATTCTCAGGTTTAAAAGATGTCTGAGTGGGATTTTGCACAGGTACATCACCTATATGTGCGATGTCTGGAGAGCATAATGAGCAATCTTTGATATCCAAGCATCTTATTTCTGCTGTAATATATTCTTGTGAGGTAGGCAACAATGTCAGCCTTATGAGAATCCATGGTATTCAGTCAAGGTCACAATACAAAGATGGTATCAGTTAAGAATCTTTGGTAGGTCCTCCCTTCATGGTCTCTCCTCTCTTTCAATATTTATCACATTTTTCATGTTCCCTCCTGCTGCCCTTTTCATCCATTTCATTTACCTGAGAAACAAAGGTTCCTAGAACCACTGTGCAGAAGATGGGGTTCCGGAAAATGCTCTCAAATACATTCCTCTCACCATGGATTTTGCGAGCATTGATCTCATTGAAAAGCTGCATCATGACAAAAGTGTTGAAGACAATGGTGTAGTGTTCAGTTGGTGGGGAGTGGAGTGGAGCATTCCGGCCACTGTCAATATCAAAGAACTTCTCACCTATCAGAAAAAAAAAAAATTAAAAATTCCTCCATATGTGAACAGCATCATTAGACATTTTCATATAGGACATAATCCTTGAAACAAAGGTAACTTGCATTCCATTTATCTCCCCATGCTCTGTGCTTTTAAACCGTTATGCAGGCAGGCAGAAATTCTACAGATACACAGCATGGCCAAGCTGTAATATTGGGAAAGGAGTCCATGTGGTGCCTCATTGCTACTTCTCACAGTGGTGAACCAGGGTCTCTGTGGAATTTCTGGGTTTTATGCAGAGGTTTAAAGGCACACATCCTCTATCAGGAAAAAGAAATACAGCGATCTAGAGTTGATCTCTACATCTTGCCCAATGCTAAGTTAAAGAGGAGGAAGAATTCAGTAAATAAGTATAATTTGGCTCCCAACTGGAAAAAAAATTCATTTGGCTGAAACAAAAAATGATTCCTCCTTTTAAATTATTTGTGGTTCGCAAGTTAAGCCAAGATGACTTCTAAAGGTACACTGTAGTAATCGGGAGCCTTCAGTGAGGTCCACTGTTGAAACGTTTGTTCTTGGGATTAATCATCAGATAAATCCCACAAACCTTCCAGTTTCCAGTACAAGCACAATAAAACATTGTTTTCCAGTTTTTCAACCCAAGGATTCACATGCTATGTTATATAGTAGGGGTCTCTTCTGCAGATATTCAGCTAATCGGCTAGAATGCCACTGCTTTATGTATTCCAAAGAAACCAACAGGTACAATTAGGGCTCCTACTGTGGGGGCACCAAAAGAGGAAATGCCAGAGCTCAAGTGCATGTTTCTACAGCTTGTGCTAAAAATTCATGTATTCTGTGACTACTGCCTACCTTGTATGTTTCACTGGTAGCTGCTCATTGACGTTCAAGATTATGAAATCTGTCCTCCACACTTGCAGATGAATACACTGCACTAGAGAGGCCCTTTCTGTGTGGCATGCCTGCCCTACAGCTGGGACACGATGGTAGCGCTCTGTGGATCATGCTTCTGCATGATGTCGTTGTGGTCCCGCCACTATTTGTCCCCATGTGTAACGTGAGCGTGGTATTTGTAAAACAAAAAAAATCTGTTTTACACCTACCATTGCACCATGCTGCTGTCTTTCTTGACCATGCAGAAGGGCGGAAGTGCGCTGGCGATGCCTCCCTCCCCAGCACAGCAATGGCAAGTGCCTGGCTGTGCTGTGGAAGGGTAGAGGTAGAGGTGGGGCCAGCGCATTCCTCTCTGCAGCAACCGGGCAAGGTGCGAAGGCGAGTGTTCCTGGCATGCTTTCCCTCCTCGCTGGGGCTGCAATGAAAGGACTTTGCGAGCCCCGTCGTACGGAAATGGCCTAAGACACACATTTCCTCACCTATTCCTCACATTTTTCATTACAGAAGAAGATGTAAAGTATCAGAATCAGTTTCACAAACATTCTCATTTTACTAAAAAGTCCTGGCAAAGGAACCTTGGTTGAATATTTCCCTATATGCTACACCATTCAGTTAGCAGCTGCCATAGATATACTGATGGACGTTCTTAAACTACTTATAATTATGTTGCTAGTTTAATTAATTAATTATATTTTAACAGCTTTTATTTTTTTTTAACTGAAATGAATTTCTGTCTTCATATGTTTTAATTTCTGTAAGCTGCCTTGAGTCCCAGAGCTGGGATACACATAAGATCATGATGATGATGATGGTGATGACAACGACGACGACGATGATGACGATGACGTTGTGTAAAATAATAGTTAATTGCCTCCTTGAAAGCCTCCTTTTGAGGGGAGCAGAAAGGTTATAAATATTTCAACAAACAAGTAAACTAAACTATAACCAAGGGCAGGACAGAGAGGACATGGAACCTAGACTTCCAAGACATAGATTATTGGTTCTATCCATCCCCTGCTATAGGCCACACCACATTCCCTATGACTCTCACCTGCAAAAAGTAGTGTGAAGATAATGGTGAGCTGGTACACAGCATGTCCTAGGATATTTTTCATCATGGTGCGGGAAATGAGTGGCTTGTTGCGGCCATATGGCTTGCGCATGAGCAAGGACTCTGATGGGGGTTCCGTGGCAAGGGCTAATGAGGCAAAGGTATCCATGATCAAGTTGACCCATAACATCTGTACAGCCTTCAGAGGAGAGTCCTGCAAAGGCAGAAGAATGCTTCAGAATGGATTATATCCTATGTCTCTTCCAGGGATGGGAAACAATGTAAGGTCCAGAGGCCACATCAACCCCTTACTGGACCTCAGAGAGTTGTGTGCTCCAATTTGCCCCCTAACTGTAAAAGTTGTCTACCTATGCCCTACAGGGTACAGGAAAATAGATTGAATGAAATAAAGAAAAAAAAAAGGAGAGAAAGCTGGAAGTGGGTGGGGAGAGAGATAGGATCTGTACTTGGTCCATCTCAGTCTACTCCACTCACATTCCTCCTTCTATCCCCAGTGTCCTTCACTTAGAACTGGAATATGTTACATTCAAGCACAAAAAAGAGTGGTTAAAAATAACACAGGGATGGTCTCTGTGCAGCCTATTACTAATGCTGCTGCTGCTGCTACTGCTACTAGCACTACCACCACTACCACCACCACCACCACCACTACTACTACTACTACTACTACTACTACTACTACTAGTACTACTACGTATTTAGATTCAACGGGTCTCTAAGCCGGAGACCACCAGTCCCAAAGTCCTTTTATGCAGCCTGCATGCTCCTGCTGTTGACCATTTTCAGAATCCCAATGTGAATTTCATTAATCAAAACATTTTCTAAGTCATCCCATCACTTCAGTAATATGATACAAATGTAGACAGGATCAGTCACTGCTGGCCACTAGCCATAAAAAACAATGAAACAGACTTTCCATTGTAACTATCACTTGGCTATTGATTATCAGATGCTGAGGACAACAACAAGAACAATGGAACAGCTCTGGTTGTTACGTGGGAATGAAGGTGTGGGGAAAGCATGGACGGACCATGGGGATGCCCCACATGGGTGCTCCACATCTTCCCCCCGCCAGCCTCTTTAAGCTGACAAAAAGGTTTTTTTACAGTCATGAAGTAAACTGGGAAAACATTTTGAGTAAACCCTTTAAAAATAATTTAAATAATTCAAAAGTAATTTTAAAAAAGGGCATATATAATGTAGTAGAGGTGAGGTGGCCCTCTGAAGTCCAGTGAGGTCTGTTTGTAGCCTCCAGATGCTGAATAGTTGTCCATCCCAGTGCTAGAGGCATCCAGCTACCCACAGCTGGGAACAATAGATTAGCTGGACCTCCAGTCTGACCCACCAATGAAATCATATTTTCATCTAATCAAATCCACTTTATAATTCAGAATTTTTATCCACATCAAGAAAAGAAATTTTTATGGCACAATTTTGATGTTCCCAGGTAAAGGAACCCAACTTGCTGAGTGCACAATGTCCTCATAGCAAGGAATCAAATCCAGAAGGTTGCTTTGAAGACACCTTCATGGCTCTGAGCACTCACCCAAAAATAAAATCCCCCTTCCTTCAGTTGATGTTACCTGCGTGATGCAAGCACCCGTGAAAGCTACAATCACAGCTACTACGTTGACTGTCAGTTGGAACTGCAGGAATTTGGAGATGCTGTCGTATACATTGCGACCCCACATCACTGCCTTGACAATGCTGGTAAAATTGTCATCTGTCAGGATGATGTCTGAAGCCTCTTTAGCCACATCTGTCCCAGCAATGCCCTGAGTAAGAGGAGAAGAAGGAGGCAAAAGTCACCAAGGTGGTTGCTTTTATTGCTGTTTTGGTTGGTTCTCTACAGAGATAAGACTGCAACCCAAATATCAAACATCACTATAATGTGAATGATGACCACAGTACTGCAGGATGAATTCTGCAGACAGTCTCACAAATTTTCTGTCAGGACTAGAAGACACAACTGATCCACAAGTATTAAACACAATGTAAACAGTTTCATTTTTTTTATTTTTTACTTTCTAAACCCAAAACAATTATGAAAAACTAGCCAGTAATTCTCTGCTCTTAAGTCTCCTCTTCCTCCTTACTGAAGGATCATGGTAGGAGAGACAATTAGGCTTATAGTAAAACTCAGTTACAGACACACGGTGGCAGTCAATGACTACAGAATCTGCCACTGCCGGCACAATCTCAGCAAGCTTCAGAAGCATTAAGCAGATATCCTGCAGTGACCAATTTTCCCTAATGCTTGCCTGCTGTGTCCTACTGAGCCCAGGAATTCTGAGATTCTGTCCTGAGCTGAATATTTCTGACTTCTGCAAAGTGCAAAAACTGAAACAGAAAATAGAGCAGAATAAAAATAGAGCCTAAAGACACACACACGCACAAAATCATCTATCCTTTGTTCTTCAGTATCTTAAGCCAATGCTTATCAGCTCCAGTGTGTCAAGGCACACGAAGACAAATCCTTATCTCCACATACTATTTTTTGAGGGTTTGCAACACAGCCCTGCAAACTATGAGTCCATACCATAGCGAATCCAACATCTGCTTTCTTCAAGGCTGGGCCGTCATTAGTGCCATCTCCAGTCACGGCTACCACCTGCCTCTGTTCTCCAATGGTACTGTCAATAATTCCTGAAAGATTGGCTAAGTATCAGAGGAGGAAAAGCACAGCGATCCGCCAAGCAGCAAAGCATCTAACTGAAAGGCAGCAAGTCCATTTCTGGATATAATTCAAATGGGGATGACCTTGAAAATCTAGAACAACTCGGAATCTTGATACCTTAATGACCATCTCTCTCTGTCCACTAACAATAAGAATCTGCTCATCTGTGAAAGATAATTGTGGTGAAACCATTCTGTGCGTCCTATTACCTTCTTCGGTACAGCTGGCAGTGATGTGCAAGGGGACCATTTCTGTTGTGATGGCCAAACTACAGAACTCCTGGCACTTCATAAAACTTGTATGGCTTCCCTTTTGCCACCACTCTGTTGTTGTGACTGAAGACCTTACTATTTTGCCAGGGTTTTGATTTGTGTACCCTTAAAAAAAATAACCCTTTTGTTCACTGGTTCTTTGTTTTCCTTCTGCTGTTTTTCAAAATTTGTACTCTGTTTTCATTATTGATTTTAACTGCTTACTGTTTAAATCTGCAAGCTGCCTCTGGCATTTCCACTTGAAATTGGGAAGGCACGATATAAATTTCCAAAACAAATACATTTAGTCAGTGGCTTTGGCTCTGCAAACAAAAAGCCTTCTCCTTCTTTAAGGAGGTATGCCAGTTGCCAAGGGATATTCTGCTCTCTCTGATTTCTCCCACATTTGCTTCCTTTGGGACATTTTCTTGGGGGCCAAGCTCTCTCCTTTCTATTGACCATACCTTTCACAAGTGTGTGTTTATCTGTGGGTGAAGAACGCGCCAAGACTCGTAGCTTGGGCCATATCTTATCCAGCTGCTCTTGTTCCACCTGCACGACAAAACCATGAAAGCACAAACCAGGCTGACCCAGTACCAGAACTTCAGAACCACCCTCCCTCAAAAGAAAAAAAAAGTCAGAAGGCTCTAAGAACCCACAAGTGGAATCTCTTTACCAAAGAATAGCTTAGTTTAATGTAATGACATATAAGGGGAGGCAAGAAAATTTTCACACAGAGAGAAACAAGTCCTTTATTTATTAACACACTTAATTTATATCCCACTTTTCTCCTTCCATTAGATCCATCAGTTACATGGATCTCACAGTATCAGAAGGTCACTGAATGAACAAGCCAGTTTTCTGTGGTTAATATAATTCAACATTAATAGCCAGTGAGTGACATCACCTTGCCTCTACAATAGAAAGCTTCAGCAAATACTTCAAGTGTTAAAGAAGGGCATAGGTAAGAAAAGTCCTTCTTTAGTTGCCTTCTAGTTTTGATATTTTAGACTGGAAAGTCTCCCGTAGCTGACTAAACTGTTTTGAAAAAGCTCATGAAATGTCGGAGATAAAAGCACCTTTCAGAAGGAATCATGTAAGGAGTATTCTTCACTTCTAGATAGATCAAAAGAACCTCGACTGGCCTCAATCACCTCACCTCTCCTTTCTCATTGCGGATGAGCCGATTGAATTCCTTTCCTTCCAAGCACAAGAAGTCCTCCCCAGGCAGCAAGATCCCACACTTGGTTGCAATGGCACGTGCTGTGTTGATATTGTCACCTGTCACCATCCGGACTGTAATACCAGCACGCTGGCACTTGAGAATGGCATCAGGCACCTATTGGAGAGCAATGAGATATGGAGGTCAGAAAGCTGGCACGCAAGAGTCTGAGACAGCAAAAATGATGCAAAAACCTGAAAGAAGGGAAGACAAGGAAAAATAAACTACTATCCAATATACTAAGAGCAAACTCATTCTTGGAGCATGGATCCTTATTGAATCAAAACAATACTGTCCATGCACAAGAGAAAGGTATCAAGCAACTGGATGAAAGCCTATTTTGCAGAAATAAGAAAAAAATCTTTAGGTTTTTACTAAAATAGGGAGCCTCCTATCTCAATAAATACAACAAGGACACAGCATGCTCACCAGCACGGGATACTGGAGGATGACTAGAAACAAGGGAGAAGACATGTAACTGGGCATCCAGAAATTGTGTCTGGCTTGCTGACACACTGACGAGGAGCACTTCATACTGCAACATTTTCATATAGGCCTCATTTTTCTGGGAACTGTGATACTCAAGACTCAACACGGTGTGCTCGGTTATAATCTTGGAATACAACAGTGTGGTAATCACACAACCCTCGAGATGCTATCAGATTGCAAGTCCCACAAACCCTAGCCAGCATAGCCAATGGTAAGGGATGCTGGAAGCTGCAGTTTGGCAACCTCTAGAGGGATGTATGATTCCCACCCCTGGAGTAGGAATATCCATCTTCAAATCTCTACTTGGCCATGCAGTTCACTGGGTGATCTTGGGCTACCCTTTTTCTCAACCTAACTTACTCTCACAGGGCTGATAAGAAGGCAAAATAGAAGTCAGAAGAACCACTCAAGGGGGTTTAGATATAATAAACAAGCAAATGTAAATGCTGAAAAATAATTGATCCAAATGGAGATTTTTTTTTAAAAAAAAAATCAAAACACACATTTGCTTAAAATGTGTCTTTAATTACGGTAAACCCACTGGATTCTCTGTGTAGATTGAGAACAACTAAAAATGATACAAATATTACTATTCTGAGATCTTGTTTCTAAAAAGGAGAATTTTCCGAGTTGCTCCAAAAATCAAATGCAACTGTTTTAGTTCTTTTCTTATGCTGGGAAAAGCTAGTTTTGCATATGTCACTACTTAAATCAATTTTTGCTCAAGTTGTGTACTGCTATGACGTCACAAGAGACATGGCCAATGCATTCACTAAGGAGTAGGGGAAATTACCCAGGGAGTGCAACCACAGTAAGGTGGAACGTGCAGACAGTTATGTAATGAAGGTGCCCTGGTAATATCTGGTAGATGGGATGTATATCATCATTCCCTGCTTCTTTTATATATATCCCTACTTCTTTACTCAGTAATGTTTGAATTAACTTGTAAGATCCCCATAATGAATAGAACGAGCTGCCTTCAAGTTGTCTGTTGTCTTATGGTGACCCCACAAATTTCATAGTGCTTTTTTTTAGGCACTTAATACTCAGAGATGGTTTGTCATTGTCTTCCTCTGAATATAACCTATGTCATTTGGTATTTCCTGATGATCTTCCTTCCACCTGCTAGCTATGCATGATCCTGCTTAGCTTCTGGAATCAGCCTTCAGGATGCAACAGAAAACATTTGGTCCATTGGCCATGCCTGCTTGACCTGATGGCAGTTGCCCTCTGACAATCTCTGGAGGGCCACACTGTATTAAATGCCAGAAAAGTTAAGCCAAAGTACAAGAAACTACTTTCCATTTCATTTTCTATACAAATGAAAATATCTTAGGGCAAATCCCTGTCTTTTGTAAGTTCTATGAAATCCCCAGGTAGATTATCCCATGTGATGAAGACAAACGTGGGCTTTCATTGTATGTATATGCAAGATAATAAATATTTTGGGAGACGGAGCCAACTGTGACTTTCCAACACATGGAACATCTTTGTAGCCAGGCAACTAGTTTGTGCTGAGCAATTTCTGGCACCAATCTAGAGAAAGGTAACCTTGATGCCTCCCTTAAATGATGCAATGCAGTTAGGGAATCTCTGGTGCCAAGCTGCTGGGTGGGTAGGAGTGATGATGGTATTTTTTTAAACCACTCTTCTGCTATGGGATGGCCACAGAGCAATAGATCAGTTTTCTACCTTGCCCTGTATCAGCTTGGCTGCACTGGCACATCACTGATCTAATATGTTTATTTTGCAGAGAACAAGCCTGAGTAGGGAGGGAGACTTTATGAGGAAATCAGCAAACTGAATTAGAGCCTCCAGAGCAAGTGCATGCAAGGCATCTGTGAAGTCATTCCCAAGTCCAGATATTCTGACATCTAATTAAGGAAAGAGGCATGTGCGGGTGTGTGTATGTGTGCAGTTCTGAAATGTAATAATGAGACAGGCATGGGGCCGTTTATTGTATTAGATGAGTCGTCTGCTTGTCACCCCTGTAGGAAACAGTGAGAGAAAATGTGTACAGGGAAGGAGGAGGTGGTGGTTGGATGGGAATAAAAATGTCCGTTCTCTTGGTAACCTTCACTGTCAGGATCTCTGCTGTTGCTTTTTGGTGTGGACTGGTGTGAATTGAGGTTGCCACATTCAGAGCAAAGGATTCCCTGTAACAGCTATAGAGTGGACCGAAAGCTGATATTTGCCATGTTTCCTGACACTGCATCACTACAGGAGGAGAAGCAGCATTTGTCAAAATTCTCTCCTTAGGCAAATCTTTAATAAGGCTGTCAACTCCTTTCCTGACAGCTCCGAATATCATTTATGTCTGCACACTAGGGTACACCTACTGAAAATCCATGAAAGAAAAGACTGTATCTTGACCACCACCAACCACCACCAAAAGAAATAGATGAAACAGTCAGGAACAGAGATGACGACTCTCCCATAAATCTCACAAAGGGCCTCTCTCACACTAGCAAGATTATTAATAACACAGCTTCACAGTGGGCAAGGAGTAACCACTACTTGATAGGTACCTGTAACCTTTTGTACAGAATATAGTAGTATTGACCGTAACAGTGATACTCAGAAAATTTATGGGAGTTATGTATTCACTGGTACAACAGAAGGAGAAAGGAGAGAAAGGAAAGAGAAATAATAAGCTAGGTCTGAAAATCAGGAGGTCAAACTGATTTACAACAAATATGTTCAAGGGAATATAGGAAGACAGTCATAATAAGGAAAGAAGGCATGAGGATGGCATACAATGTAAGAGCAAAGGAATCCAATATAATAAAAATCACAATTGATGATCCAAATAGATGAGGCAGATGACTAAAGTGAAAGATGAAAAGTGGTAAAAGGGAATCAGAAGGGGAAAGGTGTCATCATTAGATGTCAACTGGAACATGATTTCAAAAAGGGCAGATTTTACCAATGGAGGAGAGCTGGGGGAGGAAAAGATGGCCAAGGAACAGAACTTGCAGGAGCAAAATGAGATTCAGTTTGTAGAAAGAAAGAACATGACTTATAAAAGTGTACAATGGCTGGAAGTAAATGCTAAGCTTGCACAGAAAAGAGCAATCCTAGTACCTCTGGCCGAACTGGGTCTTCAATGCCAACCACGCAGATGCAGGTAAGGTCAGAGAGAATCTCATTTTCAGCATCCCAATCAGGTTCAACACCAGCAGGAAAATCCCGGTAGGCCAGACATATAGTGCGCAGCCCTTGACAAGCCATTGGCTCAATCACTTTTTTCACCATTTCATCCCGATCCTTCACCTTAAAGATTCGGGGTTCCCCATTCTTGTCCAAGATCTTTGTGCATCTGCATCAAGAGAAAATGCAAACAAAAGGAATGAGCACGTACGTCAATGACTGTGTTCCCCCAAGCAAACAACTCTACTGCTTGCATATGGCTAAGCACCCAGACGAATGTTTGATTGAGTATATTGATTATATATACATTATACATATTACCTAATAGAAATATTTATCCACATTTTCCTCAGACAGGATTGCATCTAGTGATTTCATAGAAAGATGTTGCAGAGTTCTCTTCCGCTATACTCGGATGTGCAACCCCCTGTGGTCCTGAATCATTCAGAAGCTCTTCCTGATGTTATTAAAACAGGGAGAATAACATTCTGGAAGCTTTTAGAAAATATGATTCTCCATTTAAAAAGGCACAAACTCCCAGCATGCCTTGTTTGGTCAGCAGATAGAGATACAATACCAGTAGTGAACTTCTAGCCACTTCTGGTTTGGTGTGTGTATGACCACAGTGGGCCCATGTGGGGAAATGGCCCCTGAAACTTGCCCACCCTTGCACTACACTTTCTTTCTTCCTCTTTCTCTGTGGCAGAGAAATGCATTCTAGGAAAAAAGAAAAGAAAAGAACAGTCTCTCCACTGATGATCACTCTCTACGGAGTCTGCCTAGCTCCTGCCCCAAGTGTTAGGGGGACTTCGTTCAGTGGGGGGGTTGCTAACTATGCTGGAGGTTCTCTTCTCTTTCCTGGGCATCCTTGCTTCCTTCTGAGCTCTCAAATAAGCAGAGAGGGGAAGGAAGGTGGGTGGTGAGGTGAGGTGAGGGAGTAGAACTTAAAAAACGAGAAGCCAAGAGTAAAAGGGCTTTAAGAGAGGGAAGGAGAGCAAGAAAAGCTGAAAGAGATCAAGAGAAGCCAACAAGGTTTGAAGTGGATGTAGCCATCAAGGTGGAAATGCTCAGGTATGCATGTCCTACAGTAGTGGTATGCAGGAAAAAGATTGACCTCCTGGGGGTTGATCCCCCACATGGGTAGACCAGGAGGTCTTTCTTTGCCCTGCCTATTGGAGCAAGTGGGAGGAGCAACTCAAACATGTAGGATGTTCCTCTCTTCTCTGCTGGGAAATGTACCACTGCTTCCTCTTAATTTCTATTTTTTCCTTGGGAAGGACAATACATACATTAAGTTAAGGGTAAGATGAATTGTGAAACAAGGATATTAAAGGATCTAAAGGTACCTAACATACCTCTACATCTAGAGATAGATAGTCTACTGCAGAAGAAAGGAATCCTTGGTTACCTTGGGCATCTTGTATGAAAAAGGAGGGATGCAAATTATAAGTATGAAAAAATGCATCTGCCTTGTATTTCAAATGAAGCAGATGAAGATACCTATTTCTGTTTGCAGCAAAGACAGAATAAAAACGGACTCCAGTGAAGAACTAGTAGGCATCTTTCTTCTAAGGGGTAAAGTAGAAAGCAACCCAGGTACTGCACCACTGGACTATAAGAGGAAGAAGAAATAGAACAGAGCAGTATAGCTCTTTTTTAAAGTCTTATTTTGAGGAGTTAAGAGCTTCCCGTCTCACAGGCATAGCTAGGAGCCTCATTCTGTCTTAATTTGCCTAGCCTCTCTGATGAGATGGGAAAAATGTAGTCCACAGCCCACATGCACACTGAAAGCTCAACTTTTGCAACTCCTGAGGTAACCTGGAGCCCTCAAACCCCTTCCAACCACCCCCTACCCTTTCCAACCATCCCAAATTTAAATTTGGGTGCTATTTTTGAGTAGCCCCCAAATTAGCCATTTTGAAAAATCTTTTACTTGGAAATTATGTTTTAAATATGTTTTAACTGCTTTTAACTGTTTTAATCAAGGGTTTTAAATAATATTACTATTTCTTTTTTTAACTTTTATAAACTACTATCTTAGCTTAATCTTTTTAAAATTATAGTAAGCCATTCTGAATCCCATTTCAGAAGAAAGGTGAGATATAAATTCAATATAATGAGTAAATGAACGCAATGGGTGGTTTTACTCAGTCAGCTCTCCAAATCCACAACTGCTAAAACTGCTGAAAAAAACCCAGCTGAAGTAGCCAAAAATGGCAACCAGAAGTGAGCTGCATCACTTCCAGGCCAGCTGGACATGTTGATACAGCCCAAAAGGGTAGTCACGAAAACTGGCCCTCGCTAACTTCACTTCACCTACACTGCTGCCCACTACTGCTCTATGGCTTTTTCTACCAGTGATCTGAGTGAAAAAGAGCTTCTTGACAGAATTTCTTGGCTGTGGAATGACAATCAGCAGAGGGAATATCAGAGGGAAAAAGTGCTTCGTGGACAGAATTAGAAAGTGAAGAGATGTCTCAAAGCAAGACAATCTGTTCTTGAGCAGTTTGTATCACTAAATACAACTGATCGTAGAAGATACTAAGTATCTGTCACTTCAAAATCACAGAAGTCCAATGGTTATTAAAGCATACTGTTAGGTCAATGTAAACACCACAAAGCAAGAGGCTTCAAAATTAAGCAATTTGTGCCTTTGGTGGCTAGGCAGCGACATGAATGAAATTAAGAGAGGACACCTGCTGTGCAAAGCATGGAAACAGGAAAGTAATTCATATGCACTTAACTAAGCTAGAATCCAAGGTCTTTGTATTTTGTGCAGGAACACTGAAAAGAAATTTCATCCTTTAAAGCCCATGACTTTGTTTGATTCCCTGCGAGCCTCAGTTCTCACGTCTTATTAATGAAGGGTTTATGGAAATGGTTATAGAGGCTTGTGTTACTTTTGTTATTTCAAGTTGGAGAAGAGAGTTAAGCTGCCATTTTGGCAGAGACGCTCTGTTTTGAATATGCTTTTGTGTACATGTTCATGCGCATACTGGCCAATATCTTACATAAAATTTATATCTTCTCCAATCACATAGTAGTGAAGGATGAAATCTGTCCATCTCAGTTGGAACAGGCTGAGTCTTTTTCAGCTTTTCTTGAAAACAAAAAAAATTCCTGGGGAATATGTACGCTTTTCTAAATATTCTCCAGAGTTAACCAAAACCCAGACTTGGGGAGCCAAGGGCCACTATCATAGATGGCAATGTTATCATCTACCTGTTTTCATTCCCCCCACAAAAAACTTTCTCAGTCTAACCAAATTATGGGGAGTGAATTTAAAATAAGAGTAGCCAAAATAACTGGCTCTAATTCTTCTTTTAAGAGGTAAACTAGACATGATACAATTCACACAACCAACAATGGTATAACATTTTTTTTCCTTAAAAAAGCCCAAAGAGCAAGATGTTGGGCCTAGCCTATGATTCCAGAAGAATAGTTGTGGGTACTAGCATTCCTTTACATATCTGTATTTGTGTAGCTGAAAATGCCATCCTTCTTGTTCATTATAGTCCACAGCCAAATTCACGCTCCCATCACCTGCTAGACTACACTGAACAGAAATCATCTATTTGCACCAATGGAAGCATTCTTTCCAGTGCAAATAACAAGTGTGTCCCTTGATTTACACTGAGACTGCAATGTAAACAAGGCAGCCAAGAGTTAAAATCCTTGAACCTCTCTACCAGAATCCCAATCTGGATCAGGCCTCGTTGCCTCCTACCTAATTGCTAACTATAGCAATGCCATCAGTTCTTGTTTACTTTTCAGTTTTCAAGAGTTTTGCTCAGACCCTCCACTGCCAATGGAAACTCTTTAAAATGTAGACTTTTATTCCTCCTGTTCAATGAGTCAGGAAGATAAAAATAAAAATGCTGTTCTTCCCATAGTTCACAGTGACAATTCAGAAACAGCTTTAGAAGTAGACCACCTGTGTTAACCTTGGCTGCTCTTTCCCCTCCCTGATCTCTCCTCCCTCCCCCCAAAAAAACTAGGTAAATGTGAGAAAGGGCAGACAAGAGGGCTGGTGTCAAGCCATTAGAAGTCCAGGTGACATTTTTGTGTGAGTTTTGGGCTCAGCTCATAATGAGTGAGAGATTTTTCAATAGGGGAGTTAATTTCATACAGTGGGTACAGGTCACAGTTGGGAACTTTTCTCATCTTTAATGCTGAGACAACTACAAAAGAAAGCACTGTAGTAAAGCAAATTAAGAAATGCATCTTAATGTCTTGCTATTCCAACTATTTCTCCATTTAATCCAGATAATTAGGCTGTCCCTGGACACCTTCACAATTCAACATACAGGAGAGGAGAGAAACAGCATAAGAGGAAACCATATAAAGACGACCAGTTGGGTTCCCAATATTCTAGTTGCTATCAGACATTCTTCAAGATTCCTAGTTCTACACCATTTCCTTAGACTGGTCTTTTCTTAGGAGAATTTCCTCTATTTATAGAGATCCCCATTGCCATGCTTGTTATACATATGCCTAAAATGGATCCACAGCTGCAAATGGTTGAAACATACATTAGAAAGAAATCATTAAATGGTCTCAGAAGTCTTTAGGAGACAAGTTAATTACTTGCGCAGTAGGATTTCAGAGGCTCCTTTGCTGTACATGCGGAAACCCCCGTCTGGATTCTTCAACACGGTACTCATGGACTTGCGGACTGAATTGAAAGTGTAGACCTTGTACAGCTTTTCCTCAGGAACTTCATTGCGGACAGCCTGATAATCCTGTTTCAAGTCTAGCACAAAGCCCAGAAGCCCACACTCTGTCTTATTTCCAACTTGACGTGGCAGACCTCCTTCTTTCTCTGGTGGCTAAATTTTCCCAAATGAGGATAACATGAGAAATTAGTGGTGAATCACATGTAAACAGACCTAATTTATCACAGCCAGATCACTTCAAAGTAGAGAAAAGTCAGCATGGAAAGCTTCCCTCAGGGCAAGGATTGGGAAGACCTGGGTTCCAATTTTTACTTGATCATGAAACTCACTGGATGAACTAAAGCCAGTCTAAATTACTCATACCTCATAGAGATGATAAAATCCCACCAAGTAATACAGCTAACTAAGTCCTGTTGGATCAAGTCAAAGCCCTATGTGGTTAAGCATTCCATTTCACACAGTGGCCAATGAGATGCCTATGGGAAGCAGGACATAATAGCAATAGTTGTTTCCTGCTACAGGAAGCCCACACCTTTTGACACCCTGTTATCTGATGACTCACTCTTTTGATGCTTCCAAATTAAGGATAAGTTCCATTAATTCAATAGGAGTTCTGCTCTTTCATCAGCTCTTGTTGCCTACAGAGGCTCACTAGGAACCACTCACATGCGCATGGGGGGGGAGTGCTAAGCCAGCTGAGACACTTTGCAAGTAGCATGTGCATAGCTGATCCCAAATAAGCCTCTGTAAGTTCTTTGTGCTCCTTATGGTACAGTAAATGGCTTCTGATTTTCAACCAATTCTGTTTTCTGAGAGTGCTCCAGTCTCTAACCTGCCAGGTAAGTGGGGGAACCCTGCATTTTACCTCAGAGATCATGGAGGTAGTATATAGACATCTGACTGGGAATTACTGTCCTTAATAAATAAATATGTCTAATCTTCTTTTACAGCAGAGGTGGACTACTTCTGGCCCTCCAGATGTTGTTGGGCTGCAACTGCCATCAGCCCTAAACAATATAGCCTTTACCAGGAGATTGTGTGAGTTGAATAAAAACAATGTTTAGAAGGTCACATTTGCCCATCTCTGTTTTGAAGCCACCTAGGCTAATAATTACGACCACGCTTAGTGGTAAACAAGTCCAAGTCTTAGTTTCAGAGTTTAATTAAATGTTAAATATGCCTTTTTTTTTTTTTTTGGTGTCAGCTGGAGATACCTCTCACCGCAAATTCCAGTTTCAAAAGAGGGGTTTTCTCCAACACCATAGCAGGAGAGGAAAGGGTTACACTCTTAGTCCTCTATACTTGCTGCAATCCTAATAGCTATCAGCTTCTCTCAGCAATACTATTTGCATTTTTTTTAAAAAAAAATCCTGCATGTTAAATGTAAAGATACATTTAAATCTCCTCAAGTTTGTCACTAACTCTGAGCTCTGTGGAGGAAAAACATAATAAAACAACAACAACAACTTAATAGAAAACATCTGGATATGCCAGTGCTAAGTGCCTATTGCGAATGAATGGAATTTTAATGGAAAATGACACTAAGTTTTTAAAAGAAGACTAAAGCCAGTTAGCTGGATGGATGTCATTTTTATCTTTCAGAAGTCAAAGGCTTAATCTCTTTAGGCTTTAGTTCCTACCTGTGAAAGGGGACATTAACAGAATTCCTTTACTTGTCAGATTTGTCAGGTAGAGGGCTCTTCTGATCTCAAACTGACTGGTGGGTATACAGATTGCTCCTTGTCAGTTCCAGATCAGAGGAGCCACCTGTTCAGCCATTCTCAACTTCCCAAGGAAGCTTTAAGGGTTATATATGGACATTTTGAACAGAGCTGCACCAGAGCTTGGAAAGTTGCTTTTAAAACGTAATTAAGTTTCATTACAGTTCCAAGGCCAATACAGTTCTAAGGTTCAAAAAAAGCAGTTAGTTGCCTTCATGGTTCCCATTTTAAAAATAACTCTTTAGTTTTCTGTATCTTAAAAGTTAACAGTTGCTTTCAAGAATGTACACAAACAGGCTGCTTGCCTGTGGCACATTCACCTTGTTGCCGCAAAGCAGCAAACCAGCATTTAAATCGCTTACTCCTCCACCATCATTTAGCGAGGCTACACCCTGTAGCTATTAAACTTAAAAACATTAGATGTTGCATTGCAAAAAGAATGAAGTTACTGCTTATGAAGTTGCAATTATAAGGTAATGCAATTATATAACATCATGTAATTATACATGTTGCTTGCTGGGAAAAGAATGAATTAAAATATAAATAACTTGTATTTCATAACAGGTTACTTCCAAGCTCTGAGCTGCACATTGTTGTTGTTTTTCCCTGGCACAGATATTTCTTCCACATTTGGAGGGAAAGGTCATTTTGTCAACAAATGAAGGGTACTGTGCATCTTCTGGTGTGCATATGTAAACTGAGCAGCCAATATATGTAACTGGGAGCCAAGTCTGAAAATATACCCATGTCATGCAGCATATCCTACTTTTCCCAAAAGAGGCATCAATTTCATTTGAAGTTACCTTAAGTGAAACACATGCATATTAAAACTTAGCAACAAATGACCTTCTCCACTTCCATGGATTGTATTGTGGCTTTTCTCTTCTTCACTGAATAATGCTATAAATCAGAGTGTTAATAAGTTCACACATATTCATCTAACTGAAAAGTACATAGTTTTGAACAAGAATGGAGTGGGAGTGTGCAAGCATCCTTCTTTTGACTAAAAGGAGCAGACACGAAGTGTGCCCAACTCAATACTGCCAGCTCAAGCCCTTCAAACTTACTCTATAGGCATCACTGGCAAAAATGGGCAGAGATAGGACAGCCGGTGGCAGAGGACTTCCTCAAAGATGAGAAAAGTCACCTCCTCTTTCTTTCTTTTTGCTACCAATTTAGTGGCAGCCTTGTCATTCCAAGCATCCTGGCTTGTTAGACAGTCAGAAGGTGGAGGAGAGGCCTGGTGGGGCTGTACTGTCGTTGAAGAAGCTGTCTCCTTAAACCTGCCCTGGCAAGACTAATTTTGCCCCCTTGAAGACACAGTAACAGGCAGTAGCGAGAACTAGATTTCTTCAAACATTCTTCTGAACATGCTGAAACAGGGAGAGGCAACCTGGTGTCCCCCAGATGTTTTTGGACTCTTAACTCCCACTTAGGAATTTTTGGGTTTCTTATATTATCTTCACAAAACCATGTTGTCTACTGCTGCTCTAAAGAAATGCTTGAATGGGACAGATTCATTTTCAGGGAAATTGCAAAGATCACACCAGTTAAGTCTTGGTAGGCCTTGGCTTACACTTACAAAGGAATGCCTGGTTTTATACATAGTGACTTAAACACACAGTGAAAAGGACTGTGTACATCCAGTCCTTCTGTCACAGAAAGACAATCTTCAAATGCTAGCAGACTGGAGAGTTTCAGATTCTAGCTCTTTCACAATAAAGGAACTGGGACTCACCAAAATTTTAGAGGTGTATGCAGAGTTTATTGCAACACCATTGACAATGAGATCCAGGATCTTGGGCAGGATGGCTTCTGGGTCAGGGATCTGTCGATAGTGGGTGTCACCCACATATGCTTGCACCACAGTCATACGGTTCATGGTCAGAGTACCTGTCTTATCTGAGCAGATAGCAGTGGCATTGCCCATTGTCTCGCAAGCATCCAGGTGCCGAACCAGATTGTTATCTTTCATCATTTTCTGTTTAAAGAAAACAGAGCCATTACTAAAAATAGTTGCAAAGACTCAGCAAGAGAAAGGCAAATGGGTCATTAAACCAACCTGGATTTCGCTAGAACTGAAAAGACATAAACAAGGGGGCTTGGCTTCCTTGGAAATCTATCTTATTAGAAATCTTTAACTTTAAAAATCAGAACTGAGTTCCACTCTTCAGTGGCGTACCCAAAAGCTCTGGTTCTGTGATGTAAAATTTTGGAAGCCAAATCAAAGTAAAAACACTAGCAGAGGTAAACACATAAAAGTGAGGTTTATCTAAGTTTTCAGCCTTTGAGGAGATGGCTCATGCGATTTTTGACCACTGAGATTAATGTGTCAATCTATTCTACCTGAACCACTTTAAACCTTTTCTCTATGTACATCTAGCCACAGAATTGGCAGACACACAGGCCTCAAAACAGGGGGTGTTTGATTAATTTTATTTTTTGGGGAATTCCAATAAGAACTGACCAGATCCACATTTCTCACACTAATGTGCAGATTGGAACATACTCGTCAGATTTTCCACTTTTCCAAATGCTGTGACATAGTTTCTGGCTCAAAAAAGGACCAAATTAATTTTAAGACAGGTGGTTTAGGGGGAAAAAAAACACAGTTACAAATGGACAGTTTGAAATAAAATATGTTAAAATATAAATTTAAATCAATATCTGTATTTTAAAAATTCACACATGCTTTTTAAAAAAACATAATTGGACATTACTACAGAAACAGAACTATCCCCAGTGAACAAGTACAAAATAAATCCAGACTAGATACAGTACTGATCTGACCAGGATCAGCAATATCATTAGGAAGAGGGAGGCAGATGCCCCAGCTAGCAGATCCTGAATGGTGGGGAGTGACAATACTGTAAAGTTCAATATATAGCCCCATAAAAGTTTTTAAGCTCATTTGCTGCCCTCAGGTGTGGTAGTGGTGAAGGAAGATTCAACTGCCAATCTGGGCATCTTTTGCACGTGCAACTGGGGAGTCCTAAGAACATTTTATTCTTTGTGTCAGTTAGCAAAGGATCTTGGACAGTCCCTGAGATCTGCCCAACCATTACCAAGACTCCTTCCTCCAAGGAAAAACATATCTACTTACTACTCTCGCATTGTTTTTGCAAAGCTTAATCTAGTCTTTCTTTTCTAAAGAAAAAAGAAAGATGACAGATAGACAGACAGACTAAAGGAGAGAAAGCAAGCTACAAAACATCCTACCTTGAACCTGTCCCTCCCCACAGCTTATTTCAAGCCCAGAATCTCCTCTGGATTCCACCTTCTCACCTTCACAGAGTAAGCCAAAGAGATTGTGACTGCCAGGGGCAAGCCCTCAGGCACAGCGACCACAAGGACGGTGACACCAATAATGAAGAACTTGACAAAATACTGGATGTAAATAGGAGTACATTCAGCCAGCCACGACCTTCCTTGAATTCCAAAGGTGTCAATCACAAAATACAAAATCAGGATAATCACTGTGATGGCTGACATGATCAATCCTGAAGAAGAAGAGTAAGAAGAAAAGCTAAATGATGCTGTCCAGACTTCCAGTAGGTCAGAGGATTAACAGCATCACAAAAGAAGAGAGTTTACGCGTCTGGGATAAGACTTACTAGTTAGTCTAGCTTTTCCCAACCTGATGCTGTCCACATGTTTGAGATTGCAGCTCTCATAAGTCTTAGTTAACACAGTCAATGATGAAGGACTGTAGAAGGTGAAATTTCATGGCAAGGGGGTCACCACGTTGGGAAAAGTAGAGATAGAGCTTAATAGGAGATTCTCATTTGCACTTCGGATGGAATATAACTGTAAGATACCAATCTCCTCTCCCAGGAACTATTTGAGAGACATACAAACTACAACAAAGCGCATAGGCCATAAGTTACACAAAGACAATTTAAACTGACCTTGGGACTCATTACTCAGAATTTTTAACTACCATTAAATACCCATTTTTTACCCTCACCATTGTAAACAAACTGCTGACATTGCAAGCGATAAGTTCAAACAGATCAAAGGCAAACAGTGCATTGCACTGCAGTTACTTATCTTCATTCATTCTTCCTGGTTTTTTTTTTTAAACTCTTAACTCTAGATTATCAAAAAAAATCAGACTGGCAAGGCTATTTGGATTCTTGGTTAGTTTAACTGAATCACACCTGGAAATAATTGCAGTCCAAAAGCCCCCCCCCCACAAATTCTGTATTAATTAAGGTGTACCAGCTTGAATCTCTCTGCATTTGTATGTAAGACTCCTTGCATGCCTTGCAGTAAGTGTGTAAGGACCAAAAACCTGCTCTTTCCTCTCAAATTGTTCCAAGATCAGTAATATCAAAAATACATCTGTTCACATCACTGATTTTTCAAGTGTGGCCTATAGGCCTAATTAAACGTAACGAGAAAACCCATGTAATGAAACCCCAGCTTCCTTTTCCCCAATATTTAGACTTACAATGTATTTGGGGAGGGGAAGATTTAGAGTGAGAACTGTAAAGGAGAGAAAAATTGAGTACTCTCTGTCTGTTACATTGTTCCCAAATCATTCACCCTGCAGTTTTTATCTGAGCAATTTTTTAAAGTGGGGTGGTGGTGGTGGGGGAGTTTGCTGGACACATTTAATTTTATTTCAGCCATTTGTGTCCCCAGTGTGACATCCTCCAAATGTGGTATGATTAGAATTCCCATTACTCCAGATAATCAGTGACCACACCAGCTGGAGATTATGAAGGATATCAGGTTGGAAAAGATAGCTCTTAGGAAACCAGTTCAATCACTAGCAGCAGTTCTGTTGTGGGTTAATGACTAACAGAAAGAGGTCACCTTATATACCAAATATAATGCCACTGTATTGTTTCCTTTGGTTCAGTGCTGTTGTCCAAGATCTCAGGCAAGCCCATGATATCTCTGTACTACAGTTGGTGAGGCTGGACATGGAATCTTCAACTATGGCACATGGGCTCTACCATTAAATTAGTCACAGAGCACAAACCACTCATGAAACCATCCCCAAGCATTTCCAGTATAAAGGATCTCAAAAGCTAGCCTGAGTCTATGCTTTGGAGAGTTGTTAATAATTAGAATAAACATGAAGCTGGATAGGCAAATGGTCCAATTCAAGTCAAGGTAAGTTTCATATGTAGCCAGAAGGCATTATGAGAACATTGGCTGAGTTAAGTCAGACTCTGCACACTGTACTCTTAAACAGAACTTCACTCAAGAGTTGTGGTGCTTCATTTGTGTTTACCTTCCTTTTTTATGCACAAATCCTATTTTCATAAAATGCAATGTCACCACCAATAATGAGCCCTTGCAGAAAGCTAATGAGCAGCCACATCACCCCCCTACCAACATGCTCACCTGCTTTGCCAATCTGAACCGCCAACCGGGTGAGCTTGCCCTGCAATACAGATTTCTCCTTCTTGGGGACTTTCACTTTTTTCTTTTCCTTCTCCTCATTTTCTACCCCTTCTTGGCTTTTCAGTGGCTGAATCTCCAGGGCGACACCATCCTGAGTTTTTGCTGGATCCAAGATGAAACAAACAGCAAGTGAGTGGGGAAAACAATGGCAGAACACAGCCATATGCAACAGAAAAGAAGGAACGATGGCACAGAAAGAGGAAGAGAGACAGAGAGAGAGAAAATCCCAGTGCACAGGAACCCCAACAGCACTCACCGACACTTGGTAATATGGAAATCTAGGAAGTTCACGGAGCTCTGCTCCACATCCCTCTGGAATAAGACTGCTACAGCTTATGAAAATCTCCCCCCCCAGTAAAATACATTTCAACAGTTAAGTTGACTATGCTTGGAAAAAAAGGCAGCCTTGCAAGAAAGACACAGGAGCTGCAACTCTGGGTGGGGATCTATTTCCCAGATCGGCTTGCTGACTTGCTGCCTGTCCCTGTGCAAGGCATCTCCTCCATCAGCATTTCTGTAAAATGGATCTTATCAGTACTTACCTTACTGAGCTGGTAAGATGGAGGGGGTGCAAAAGCTAATTGGGAAACACCTACGGTACACAAAGCCCCATGGCGTGACTAAACCTAGCATCCAGTTCCTTGGCAGAGGGCAGTACTGGCTATGTTAGAAGCAAGTGTAAACAATTCAGACATTATTATTAATTTCACCTGCTCAGATGGACAGAGAAAGTGAAAGAGGGTTTTGGTCCAGTCTGTGTGAGAGTTTAATACTTCAAAGGGAAACCTACAAATGCTCCAGACTTTGGGAGGAAGTATGGCATAAAAGATGAGCTCTCATTTTAAATGGTTACCTCAAGAGAACATTCTGATAAATAAATTCCCAAAATCTTGAAAGCCTCTCCTCCTGTCAGATCCCTGGCATGACCTGCTCTTAAAGCCACTGGGAGGTATTGTTTTTCACCGTTCACAGGCAACATTTGTGGAGTTGCAGGTGGAAAGAAAGGAGGGGGAGAGGAAGGTTAATTATGAGGGGGCAAGACTGAGTCAGCTAATGAGAAATGAATCTGTTAGTCCATTTTTTCCTCTCCTTTCCTCCTGTAATTTTGCAATCCAGCCCCAAATGTTTGGAACTTCTGCTAAATACAAGAGGTAGATCCCTAACTGGTGCATATCAGCATAAATGCAGCAATTCACATAACCTAACAGAAGTAGCTAATCTGTCTCTAATTCCTTAGAATAAATAAGAGTTATAAACAAAGCCAAATGCCAACACTTCTATGATCTATGCTTCTTTTCATCTCTTACGTATGGCTCATCTGGATACTTATAAATACTGGTAAGTTTTTCTTTTAAATGGTGGAATACAAATTGCTTATCATAAGCCAGATATATCATCCATTACCAAAGTCATGAAGATTCAAAAGAATTCTTGTGTATGGCTGCTTTGTAACTGATCTGCACAGTTAGGATGTAAGGGCATGACTGGGGCAGGGAGGAGAAGAAGAGAATCAACCCCAAAATAACCCAAAAGTTCAGAAGGAAAAACTCAAAACTGCTCAGAAGAGGGAGAGAAAGGTGAAGGTGCAAAAGGGAAAACAGACAGGTGCAGAAATGGCTTCTTCACCATAGCCTGGAAAGAACAGGGGGTGAAACATATCAGAGAATAGACACTCACTTCGAATCAAAAGGCCATGAGAAGAACAGAGTGTAATGGCTATACGTGCTGAACCCACCAGAGGGATCTGATTTTTAAAAATTCAGATTGGAGGCTGGGGGCACATACATAAATTCCATGTAATTTGGCAGAAGCAAAAGACTACATTAAGCTAAAATAATAAAGCATCCAAACGATAAGTCAGACTTTAGAGGTATGACACAACCTCATGCGTTTGGTTGAGAGAAAAAGGAGCCTCCTCAAGGTCCTATATGCATTTTGCTTTTATTTTACATTCTATATATGATGGCCTGTCCCTTCTTTATGAAGAAATGTACATTTATGATACTTCAGTGAAAGCAATATACATGTGAGAGAGAACGACAATGATTCATGCAGAATGTTCATTTGGCATAAACATTCATGGGTTTAGCCCATTTTGTCAGATCCACTGAGTGTTACCTGAGATATTTCTGCATATGCATGGGGTAGGAGAAGGATGAAGAGGAACAGAAATGTAAAATCACTGGTCATTATCTTAACAGTGGTAATTTAACAGTTACTGAGAGATGACAAGGGCATCCTAGCACAGACATAGATGCTTATCTGTGCCACAGTGTCTCTGTCACTCGCAATGACTACTTGTTCAATGGCCACCAATAATACTGTCATCTATGTTTGTACTTTTTGCCTTTCTGTTCCAATTCATTCCCCTTCCATCCATCCACAGGTATGAATACTGGCTTACTCAAATAATATTCTATCTGTCTAATGAAGTGGGCTATGGTCTACAGAAGCTTATGCAAAATAAAACTTGTTCATCTTTAAAGATAAACCAAAGGGTTTGCTGTTGTGTTTGCTGCAACAGACTAACATGGTTACCTCACTGGGAGTATACAAACAAACTTCTCCCATAGCACCAACTCTGAAGTTGCTCTCAACTAGCTGAAGGTACTGTAGCAGCATATATAGAAAGCCATTCTGAAAAGATGAAGAATCCAGTAGGCAGGAGAAACAAACAAACAAACAGACAGACAAGGTGGGTGGCTAGCACTGTGATAATCATTACACCCTCTTCCAGAACAACAAGGCGAGATTTCCGCCGTAGCGACAAAGAGCACAGACTCATGGGAAGAAGGAAGGAGGAATGCTTAGTAGTTAGTGTGGTGCTGGTTCAAAGGATGGAGAGGCTGGTTACCTTTGTTGCGATTTTCAGGGGCTCCGGTTTTTTTACCTGTTCAGACAAAGAGAGAAAGGGTGGAGCACTGAGCACACGGTTCTTGATATCGATGTCCCTGCTGGTGAGGACACCTGTATGCGGGGGCTCAGTGCTCTCTTGGGAAAGGTTTCCGGATAGGGAAGGAAAGCTGTATAGGACACAGGTGCCATCTGAGCACCATCACAAAAGGGATGGAGAAGTTCCAGTTGTTTTCCCCAATTTAAATGCCAATGCAAATCCCCCCTTCCTCACTCTCCTGGAAGCAGAAAGCAGCTACAGAAGTAAGCATCCAATTAAATGAATGGAACAATGCTCTTGGAACTAATGGACATTTGGAGGTACTCTACTGAGTTTAGCTTCAATTCCCAACACTGCAAGAAATGCCTTGTGTACCGATGCCAGATGCTTATCCTTGGATGTCAGTTACAAATAGGGATACTAATCTAGAGACTTTTAATCTCTCTTACATATAGCCTCCTGAGATCAAACATTTTCAAAAGTGTTTTCCCTACTTTTAGTACAGGAGCAGACAACCTGGGCCACAACTCCCACTACATGGCTAATGGTTGGGGTTTGTGCAGCTGTAAAAAATCTCTGGAGAGTCCTGGATTGCCTACTCATTACCACTTTCTACCTAGGTTGCCAGGTGAGCGGTAAAGACTTTCCAACTTTCCTTTCCTCAGGAAAAAGATCTCTGTATAACAGAAGCACAGTTCAAACCTCTCCAAAACTGCTTTGAGGGAAGCTTAAACTTTATCTGTAGAGTTTCAGGCAGAATCCAAGTCTCTAATAGTTCATAAACACTGCTGGTTCATAAACATTACAACTGCTCACAATTACAACTCATATATGTCATAACCATATAAGTCCATGGTCCAGACTACTATATAAACCCGCAAAGATCAGAGAGAGCTGTCACCTCTAGTGAAGGAGCTCTGGATCACTTGTGGAAAAATCCACCCTGTTACCACTTACCTAGTGCCTTATTATTATGTATGGAACAAAGGTGAAAATAAATAGCAAATATAAGTGTGCTGGAGCAATAAATCTGCAATTAAGTGATTAAAGGCATAAAGATTTACATGCATATATTCAACGGTTTTCCTGGTGCTGATGCCTTTATTTTACAATGGGTAGATCTCTCTCTTTTTCCTTTGTAAAAAATAAAATGAAATGAGGGGAGGGGAGAAACCCCTCTTCACATACGATGTCAACTATTTTCATTATTCAACTAGGGCACTTATTGACTAAACTGTATTTGGGATGAGGATGGCATTCTCTGCTTAAAGTACATCAGACTGTCTGTCTCAATTCAGCAGCTTCAATGTGTATCAGGGGAGGCAACATGCCCCTGGGGGCTCTCTAGGGAATGTCTCACAGTCATCAGTGCTTGGAACATGCCACATGCATAGTTATTTTCCAAAGTAAGGCAGAGTGATTCTACAGAGGTCTCTGGGTAGAAAAGTCTTATGGAACCTTGGATGGATTTCTCAGGATTTTGCATTCCCACCCACCCTCCCCCCCCCCCCAAAAAAAAGTAAAGAGCAATTTCATTAAGCAGGCAGTTACAACCATGTCAAATTTCTCTGATTTTTATATTAAAAATAGGGAAAAAGAGAGACCTTCTGTGCATGTGGAGAGACAGAACTGACTGGCTACTGGGGAAACAGCCCAGCCATATCTCCTCTGCTTCAGTCTCTTTAATGCAACTGACAAGCACTGTCTTTTAGTATAGTTTCATTTGAGAAAACTCTGGCGATCCCATGATCAGGTCCCTTTACTTCTCCCTGTATGACTTGCCAGAATGAATTTAAAGTACAGATGCTTCCTTTGCCAACTGTGAGCAAATCCAACCTGTGGGCAATGTTTCTGTTTTTGTAAACCACATACCAATGTTCTCCTTTCATTGCCTTCAGCAGGAAAGTGAGAAAACATCAAAGCCATATTTGGAAACTAAAGCTACTGTGTAAAACTCAACGTGAATTAGCACAGCTTATGTGAGTGACAGCCAGCATTGTCCAGGGCATGCTGTTGAACTGGTCCAGGTTCAGTTTGGCTGTTTTGATATAAACCTGCTTGGATCATGTTTAACATCTAAAGTTGCCACTGCCCTGTCTGAGCTTGTTATTCTGCAAAGTGGGAGTAAGAATGACATACAGTGAGCCCTCTGTATATTCAGGGCTTCTGTTCCACGAACCCCCACAAATAAGGAAAAATGCAAATGCTTATGTCTTATTATATTGAATGGTAGCAACATGCACATACGCACTTTAGTGCATCTGCAAGCACACTGCCACCATTTCAGGTATAGGGATGCAATGCTTTACATGATCTGGAGATCACAAACGCAGAGGTCATGGTAAAGGAGGGACCATTGTACTTCACAGAGTCATTTGGGACATAAAAAAGAGAACATTAAGAGTGCTACCAAAATGATTTCTGATCATTCATTACAAAAACACTGCATAGTGTTTAAGAGAACATGGAAACCTATCTTCTTTGGCCCCAAACCACAGTAGCTGCTGGTGGTGGGGACATAATTTCTTTTTAAGACGCCTCTCCCACACAAAATATCTAAGGACAATGGCAGAACAAAGACATCTTCTTATTTTCCTTTATTCCAACTTCTGTTAGGCAGAGGTGTCACCACTCTCAGATTAAAATAAACAAAAACAAAACATTCTTTAAAAAAATATGTACTTTCTAGTCAAGACTTTGGTACAAGACATTTGCAGTTGATATGAATCATCCTAACAATGAGCAAAACTTTCCTTTTAAAGTTTAAAGAACATAAGAAGAATCAGGCTATGGGTCTAATAAGAAGATCCAGACAGGTGCTTCTAAAAAGCCCACAAGCGGGATGTGTAGACTTCAGTTCTCCCTATCACTGTTTGATCCCAGCACCTGGTATTCAGAGGCATAATACTTTCATTGCTAAATATCCACTGGCTACATAATGCATGTCACTATCATTTAATAATATGGGATGTGAGCATTTGTGATTTTCCCCATTTGTGGGGTCAGGGGGAAGTTCTGGAATGGAACCCCTGCAGATATGGAGGGACCATGTACTAACAGTACCTATCCTTATATAGGCAAACTGGTACCATCAATGTCCAAAAGGTACCAGAATGTTCAGGAGAAACTCCTAAAGTACACCAGGAAAAAAAATGACCCCCCTCCCTTGAAATATCCCTCTCCAAGGGGCTGGAGAGTCTTTTAGTTTTCAATAAAGACTAGGATTGGGAAGGTGGATAGAAGGAAGTCTTTACAGAAGGGTATGGTTGGCTAGCAGGTATCTTATACAGGAGCACTCCACACTGCAACATTTTGTTCCAGGTCTTTTCTTTTTAAAAAACTGTCTACACTAGCAAAAAAAGGTCTCAGTAGTGTAAATCTGTGTGCTGTGTCACAAAACCAGCTTACAGAAAGCAATCCCCAATGAAATCTACCTCTCTTCCCCATCTTTGGTCTCACTGAGCTCCAAATGAACAAGTAATATGGGAGCCATACAAAGCTCTGTGGCTTCTTTCATTGGGATATCTCTACTGGCTACATTTTGAGTTCACAACTTTAGACAGAGATACCCCACACCCAGTATCTCCTTAGAGAGCCCCAAAAATCTGGATATTCACATCAGGGAAGTATGTGCTCCCACTCTAGGAATCAAGTGTCAATACAAACAGCTAAAGAATTCTAAGAAGATGCTTCCCATAGAAAGCCTGGCTTCTGAACATTACCTTTCTTGACCTTCTTCTCCTCTTCCCCTTCTCCAGCACCCAGAAGAGTAAAAATTATTCCAGTTTGTGAATTGACACCCACAGCTGTGACCAACATTCGACCAGAGCCTTCCATCACATGAGTACCTATTTTCGCAAAAAAAAGAAAAAAGAAAAAAGAAAAAAGAAAAAAGAAAAAAGAAAAAAGAAAAAAGAAAAAAAATTGGAATATGGAATAGAGAAACAAGAAGGGCTAGATAAAAATTTAATCCATTCCACAAAAAAACAGAGAGAGTAAATATACAGTGGACTTCAATTTATTGGTCACTGTTTCAAGGCTAGGCTAAGCATCTGATGGCCAGGATTTTGTATGTGTACGACTACATTCATGACATGCCTGTGTGTGCTGGTTTCTCTGTTCTCAATGGAGAGCCAACATAACACAGGAACTATTCTGTTATGTAGGGCTACCTTGAAGATGACTGAGAAGCTACCGCTAGTGCAAAATGCAGCAATCAGACTGCTCACTGGAACATCACAGAGAAATCATACAATATCAGTCTTACAGGAACTGTTTGGGCAGCCAATGAGCATCTTGTCTGAATTCAAGGTGCTACAAATAGCATGTAAAAAACTAAACGGCTTGTGACCTTGATGTCTCTATTGAAGGAGCACCTTTCCCTACAAACACTTGCTGAGGGAGACAAGGTCTTCTGGGGGAGTTCTTCCTCTGTTTCTCATTGGTGGGAGCAATACAATGCGGGAGATGGTCTTCTTTGTTGTGGTACCACAGTGATGGAATGCCTTCTCTGTGGAAGCCTGATTGGCAAAGCAAGTATAAGAAATATGGAATCTTGGAATACATCATTCATTTCTCAAAGTGGAATAGAGGAACATCCTGTATCTTCCTCCCCTTATCATCATCTACATTTTCCCTTTTCTCCAGTAATGGTGGCTTACAACTTCTTAAAAACAGTACAAATTAAAATTTATTCTAAAACGCCAGTAAAAATATAAATAACAGTTGTATGAAAACAATTAAACAAGTGTTAAAATCATTAGATGACTATATAAAAAAATCAACAAAACAGCACACCATAAGAGCCTATCAGTCTATTTCTAAAAGCCTGAGCGAACAGGAATATTTTTACTTGCTAGTAGAGGGAGAGCAGGAGGGAGCCATCCTGGCCTCCCTAGGGAGGGAATTCCAAAGTCTGGGAGCTGCCATCAAGGAGGCTCTCTCCCTTGCTCCTAGGAGCCTGAGATGATAGTGAGACACAGAGAAGAGAGAGAAGAGCCTCTCCTGAAGATCTGAGAGCTCTAACAGGCTCATATAGGGAGATACAGTGCGTACTTCATTCCAGAGCTTCAGAGCTGGCCCTACCATTAGGCAGAGTAAGGCAAATACAATGGCAGTCCCCCAACCATTCTTTCTGAATCCCCTGGTCACTCTCCTCTACTGGGAGGACAGAACTGTGCATGTGCCACTGCACCCCATCAATTAGCCTGCTGCCCTCAGACCTGCTGCCATTTTGAATTAGGATTCCAATGCCAGTTCAGTTTGCTTCTGTGGCTGGAATGGTAGGGGAGGGGAAATCCCATCCTTTGCTTCAGGTAGAGGGGGATTATTTACTGATTTTATTCATTACATTTCTATTTGAATATTTCATTGAAAGAATAGCACTCAAACCAGCTATCATAATCATTACAGGCTAATTAAATGCTGGCCCAGTGGAGCATGAGCAAATTGCTTCCCTGGCACTCAGAACTCTTTGGAACTTCAGTAAGGATGGTAAGTTGAACACAGGCTACTATGTATTCAGAAGGTCACAGGATAAGGTGATCCCACAACACCAAACAAACTCAAGGCCAATTTCCTGGGCCTAACAAGTACAGGGATCAAGACAGGCTTTTGTGCTTGGCAAACATACCAGAAAGCAGCATGGGGTCTTTTTCCAGAGATTTCTTCACCTGGTCTGACTCCCCAGTAAGGGAGCTCTCATCAATTTTCAGATCATTGCCTTGGATCAGAATCCCATCTGCAGGTAACAAGTCACCTGGAAGAAGAAGAAATCATTCACCTATGATGTCCTCCCATCTCACTCACCTGTCTTTCAGGCCCTACATCAGCTAAGGGGACTTCTGCTACCCAGCAGACGCTGTTGAGCTGCAGTCCCAGTCATCCATCACCACTGGCTATGCTGGGAAGGGCTAACAGAAGCTGCAGTCCAGCAACATCTGGAGGACCACATGTTCCCCATTCTTACCCTACAAGTAAATCAAAACATGTAAGATACGTCAAACCAAATCATTCCTACTACTCTCATACTTTGCTATGTTACACCAGATATTCTGTTTTTGTGACTGAGGCTCTTTAGAGGGTATAAGACATTTTCAGGTGCAGTGAAGATTGTTCACACAGTCAAAGGAATAAAAAGTGACCAAATATCAGCAAGGGATGTGTACTAATGCTGGTGAGCTCCTCCACTTTCTCAAACACAGCAATTAATGCAGGGAAAGAGGAAATCTTCAGGCCATATTTCACTCACCGTATTTGACCTGAGCGATGTCTCCCACCACGATCTCAGCCACAGGGATTTGGATCACCTGCCCCTTTCGGATGACTGTGAACTTCTGCTCCTGCTCAATGCGGCTCTGTAGGCCCCGGAACTGTTTCTCTTTGCTCCAGTCATTGAAGGCTGTGACCAGCACCACAATAATGACTGAGAAGAGGATGGCTGCCCCCTCGATCCATCCAGCCTGAGCCTCACCTTCATCCTCTGTGTTACCCTTTGCTTCCCCACACACTGTTACAAGATACAAGAAAAAGAGAGAGAGAGAGAGAGATTTTTCTCAATGCTACAATTCCAGACCACTTTTCCTTACAGGCTCAATGACGCTATTTTTATGAAATACAAAATATCTACAAACCTGTGGGGGAGACGGAACCTAAGAAGAGATTCTCTGAAGATTTCCTCAGTTTGGCTTGGACTTTTTATCTGCCTCTCCTCAAATCTGGGAAAATCCCAGGAAAATACATATGTCAAACTTAGTACTCAGAAGATGTACACTGCACACTCTACCCTGTCACCATTTCCTTTTTCCAACTATTATCCGAGGCACAAACTCCATATCCCCTTATCCTAGACTTTACATTTTCATACACATGTACACCATTTGATTTCCCTGAGCTTCATTCGTGACAGCTAAACATGCAAACTGACTCAGAAGAAAAGTTTTGCCTTTGCAACTGTGTCAGAACACATTAAAGCTCCATCTCTAGTGAAATATTATGTATGCAACGACCAATTTGCATGAGCATGTCACTTGAAGTTGTCATCAACAAGTGATGAATATCCAATGCATGGATTGCAGAGGTTTCAGGGGATATTTTCACAGCCATGAGCCTGCTTGGGTCTGTACTGATGGATCCTAAATAAACAGAAGTGATTATCATTTTTTTCTTTATTCTCAGATCATTTTTGAGGTTTCTGTTTGTTTAAAAGGTACTTGGGATCTTCAGCAAGTTTAGAGGCCAAAAAAGAAAGAAAGAAAGAAATCCTTTTTTTGTTGTTGTTGTTAAACTGGGATTGGGGTGCAAAATGGTACTCCAGTGGTGACATACAGTCTATAGGCCACATTTTCCCTACTCCTGTCCCATGATCAAATGGGTGGAAGAGACCAATCAGGCTAACAGACCTAACATTTATCCTCCCATAAAACACAAGAGGGAGTTCTCAGAAACTGACTCCCTAAGATATTTGCAGGTACTTATCCTTGCTTGCATTGAGAAAGTCAGTTCAAGACATTCAGGTTCAGACAAGACAGAACCAGCACGGTGGACTGGGAGTCCAGGGTTCAAATCTCTTCCTCACCATCAAAATTTATCAAGCAAGTCACATTGGACAAATTACACCCTCTCAGCCTCAGAGGAAAGCAATGGCAAATCCCCTCCGAGCAAATCTTTCCAAGAAATGTCCGTCACAGATTTAGCACAAGGTTACTGTAAGTTGGGCCTAAACTCCTTAAGGGCATCAAATCTGAACTGATCTTGTAATCAAGGTCAGCCTCGGTTAGTACTTGGATGGGAAACCACCCATGAATACCAGTTGCTGTAGGCTACATTTCAGATGAAGAAAGTGGCCACTTCTGCATATTCTTTGTCTAAAAAACCCCTACGAAATTCATGGAGTTGCCCTACGTTGACAGGTGACTTGAAGGCACACAACAACAAACTTTTACTACAAACCAACTGCTTTTGCCCTGGAAGTCTGGCCAACAGCAGACAGTAAGGCTAAGCTGTTGCAGCACCGAAGGCCAGATTAAGGTGGCTGAGAGCTTGCAATAGTTCAAAAATTAAAAAAAAAATGCTGGTGTGGGGGAGAGGAACCAGCCAGTAGTATGGGATCACTAGCTCCAGATGTACCATTAATAATCTAGCCTTGGTCAGTAATGAATCAGAAAGCCAGTGTGGTTTAGTGGTCTGAGTATTGGACCAGAGTCCAATACTGAGAGACCAGAGTTCAAGTGCCTGCCGGGGCAAGGAAGCCCATTTGGTGATTGTGGGCAAGTCACACCCCCTTAGCTTCAGAGGAGGGCAATGACACTCCTCTCTGAGCAATTCTTACCAAGAAAGCTTCAATATCAATTTGGCCTATGGTCCCCATGAGTCAGAAATGGCTCAAAGGCACACAACAACAGAAAAGTTTCACTACAAACCCTTCCCATGTCAAAAACAGTGCTCCACAGAAAGGGAACAGGTGCCTGCAAAGCCAGAGGCTCCGGATAATAAATGCAAGTAACTATCTGTTACAAGGTATGGCAGGAACGACCCAAGGCTACTCGTTAATCCAATCTGGGGAAAACTCTTTTCCCAAGCCCGAATATGGCACACTGTAATCCATTATATCTAGAGCTGTGTATAATTCTGTGACTTCACTATCCAAGTCAAAATTTGTATCCAAGTGTATTTCATTTGTTTAGAGGGAATAATTATTCTCCTCCTCAAAGTAGCATTCAAAAGTAGCAGCAGTTTACAAGATTAAGAATTGTATTAAACAAAACATTCTAAAAACAGAAGCTTAAAACAACGATGGTGACGATGATGATCTACAGGAATGGTAATATCAGATACCACAACAAGCAGGTTAAACAACCCGGATTTTTAAATGATGACAACCTGGATTTTTAAATGATTTTAAAATGATGACAGGGCCAGGAGAAGGTTCCTGAGATGAGAACTTCACTTGTAGAGTAACACCACCAAAAAAGCCCTCTCTACACTAGCCACCTAGGTAATCTGTGAAGATTGGGGCTTATGCTGGATACCCTCATCTCAAGACACTAAAGTGATGGGGAAATTCATTTCAGAGATGGCAAGACGTTCCAGGTCACAGAAATTCGTAGAATAGATTTTATTTCTTTCTTATCTTTCTAGAAAAGAATTTTCCAGCAAACAAGGTAGCAAAGACAGGAGTGAAAAGGTATAATGAATTGCAACTACTTGAAAGAAGAGGGGGAGACAGAACAGCATTTTCAGTGCTTAGAGGATATGGCTCATAGCTATACTCATGAGAAACAGAAGCAACATGGAAGATTATATGACTATATGATTCCTGCAGCTGAGGGACACTTTGGTAAAGAATTTGGCATTTCTTCTTAATGTGAAGCACACACAGTTGTGGTTGTATCTTGTATGTGAGCTAATTCTTTTTCCTACAAGTAAGTCTATGAGCACTGCATTTCTACTTGGGCCAAAATTTCAAAACTCAGGAGGACAAACACAAAAGATTGTGAACTTATCATTTGCTGAAGATGCCTGCTTTATAGCTAGGGAAACAGAAGGAAGAGAACTTTTTTTATTTATTTTTTTTAAAAAAAACCCTTTTCAAAATGGAGGTGAGAATTGTGCAGCCCTCCAGATAAAAGAAGGGTGGGATTGTATAGCCTTAGGCAGCAATTGTGAGGAATGCTGGGAGTTGCAGTTCAATGCTGTCTGGAAGGCTATATTATTCCCAGCTCTGTTTTAAAAGGCTATTTTCCACTGCCATTGTGTTAAATGGATTCTGATAATGAAATGGAAATACTTTTCTGTTTATTCATTATGCACGGGAGCCACTTAAAAATGATAACATCTGAAAAAGCAGCCTGACTGTAGCCACAACTTTGTGAATTTTGATTTCTTGCTGGCTCCATGTACAAGCACAGAGTTCAATACCTGACACAGAACTTAGAATCTTAAGAGCTTCAAGAAGAAAGGGATTAGAGAAGGATGGTGCATAATTTATGAAGTTTCTACTCATGCAATCAGGTTGCGAACTGAATGCTGACAAAATGTTCTACAAAGCTGTGTTGCTCAGAAAGTATCTCAAGCAAAGTTTCCTCCTATCTTCATTGTTTCAGAAGAGTACTGCTTATGGAAACATTACTCTTTTTTTCTTTTTTTTTGATTACAACTTCCAGAACCTCCTAGCCAGCCAGCATACATACATAAAGGTCCTTCTTAGAAACCACATGACATTTGGAAAAAGAGAGAATTATTCCTATAGACCAAATCTGTAGAGATAATATGTTTCTAGGCCATGACAAGATATCCTCTGACAAACTTGCTCTCATCCATGAGCCTGCTGAATGTTGCTGCAGGCTTAGTGTAAAGCTTTTCTAAATGCCTTTGGACGTTCATCCACGCAGCAGGTGGGAGTTGACACAATTACGAACATATTAGCTGGCTAAGGTAGTAAGCTCTATAAAAGGAGCAGCTTCTAAGCATCAACAGCCCCGTTGGACACTAATTTGCAGATTATATTTACACAGAAGAGGAATGACAGACCACAAGACATTGACTCACTGTTACTGGATATGTCCTGTTGCCAGGCAAAACTCAGCAGCAAGAATAACCAGGGACATCGTGATGCTAGTCCCAAGTACTGTAAGCCCATTTATCATCATGTGGACTGAAGGGGAAAGATGTCATAGTGTTTATTGGGTCCTTTCCCAATTATTGGACCCAGAATATAACTATGTGTATTCTAGACCAGGGGTAGGCACAGCCACAGGTTGCACGCAGCCCCTGGACCTCACTTTTGTGGCTCCTGAAGCTGCCCTCTAGTCCCCCAACCACCTATTTTTAAACATTTTCAGGCAATTTTTGCCCTCAAACCACTCAGAAAGCCTCCCCAATGCATGAACGCATGTGGAAATATCCCCACCCCCTTAAGTACCCCAGAAACCCATACTATCCCCAAATACCTCCATTTTCCTCTGTGGTCTTCCTCAGAATAGTGACAAGAAGTGATATCACTTCTTGTTGCCATCTTCTGGTGGAGGCAAACAGGTATTGCAGCTTTCTGTGGTTGGGGGCACCTTGTTGAGGAGCCTGGAGGGAAACTAACTCCTGGTCCCCATGCAGCTGTCCATCCATGCCCATGGCAGTGGAATGAAAGTGTTACACTGTAACTTCCACCATCCCCAGCTATTATAGCCAATGGGCAGGGTGATGGTAGCTGCAAAGACCCAAGGCTGGGAGATACTGTTCTAGACATCATGTACCCTCATTCCTATAAAACTTCTGGCCCATTAATAGTATAGCTGCTGTTGCTAAAAAAAAAAAAAAAAAAAATGCTCAAATGGTGGTGGTAGTGAGAACATTTTTCACCCACTTTGTAAAATTAACTAAGATAAACTAAACTTTCTTCCCCAGTTTTGGGGAAAACTTGCTCTCTCTTGGAATTCAACTGAGTATATGCAGACATACATATACCACTGTTTCTTAAGAATATGTATGGGGAATTTTCAGCCCACCTTCATAATCTTATACAAAGATAGGCAACTTGTACCAATTCTTTTCTGACTGCTACAATTTTCACTTCCCCCCGACACCCCAGAAGTCTGAAGTGACTCATCGTCCTTTCATTCCACAGGTAATTCCACAGCATTTAAACACACACAGAGGCACATTACTTTAGCTGTCTTGCAGACCCTTGGCATATGAGTTGATTTTTATACAGTTTGTAAGTTTCGTAATTTCATTTTTGAAATTCTGCAGCACTTTTGAGTGAGCACCATCTGTTCTTTGTGACTTATAGCTATCTAGTTTATTGCTTTGCTCTTAAATGTCTCTTATGGAAAGATCAATTTGTGACATCCACTTCTAGTTCTACTGTTTTAGCTTTCGGGGGAAATAGGACAAGATTACTGTAAAACTGCCATTCTTAGAGGCTTTCAGGAACAGAATGAGATTCTGGGACAAAAAGAAAACATGGGGAGGTAAGTTTGGGGAACTGGACTAAAAAAGCTCTCTCTGCGTGTATTTGTGCTGGATGATCCCATCTGCCGCAGTATACAGTGGGCACTTGGTATCCATTAGGGTTTCACTCAAGGACCCTCTGTACATACCACAATTTATGGATGCTCAAGTCCCAATGATATACTAAAATGGCATCCCTTACCATAAAATGCCAAAATCAAAGTTTGCTTTTTGGATTTTCTGGGGAGGAGGGCAATATTTTTCAGCCGTGGTTGCTTCACTCCATGGAAGCAGAATCTGTCTGACAAACCTGCCCATATACAATGTTCTTTCACAGGTAGCACTGTTTGGTTGCTTCCATCTCTGAGGTGAAGTGCATGGCAATCAGAGAGTGAGCCTTCTTGTCTGGAGCTTTGAGTCTTTGGAATGCTTTCTCCAGTGAGACTCAACTGGCAGCCTCTCCTATATCTTCTCTGTAGCAGATGAAGATGAACTCTGATCCTCCCAACACTTTTTAAACCATCTTCTGAATTGGTTTTATTCAGCCACTAGAATATTCTCATGTTTTCATATTGCTTCTTCTGTTTTAATAACTTTGATGTGTGGTTTTGACAATTTGCTTTACTGTCTTAAGTTATTCTTATTGACTGTTTGCTGCACTGATCGTGTATTACTGAAGGGGGGTATAAACATTAGAAAAATACAATGGAAACAGATTTAAAAAAACCAAACCAGTTGATAATTCTGTGCAAAGAAAAGCAAAATGTTGCAACCTGTTTGTGCATATGTGTATATGCACGTATTTATGTAAGTTAAATTGTGTTTTTTAACCTGCTTCCTGTCATTAGAGAAAAAAATAACTCTTCAGAGCATTCAAGCTCCACAAATCTTATTATTCTTAGATTTCACTAGTCACTGGCTTCACACTTTTCATTTAAATAAATCTTCAAAGACATAAAAGACTTGGTTTTAAAAATGATGTTGATTCTCAGATACTGGGTTCTGTATCCAATCTAAATGCTATGAAGGCACAGAAGCATGGAATACATAAAGCTGATCATATTTCTATACTGCAACTTTATCCCTAGTTACCTGGGAGTAAGCCCCACTGAACTATAGGGCACTGACTTCTAAGGAGACATTTACAGGATTATACTGTTAATATACAAGGGAAACTATCCATCTCCTCTGGATTGGTTATAGCAAGTATCTGATTGTGGTGAGTAAATTACATGCATAGTTCCTTCCCACAAGAGAATTTTAGAGATACTCTAAAGTTAGCACAAATCCTATGCCTTTTAACAGTCTAAGAAAGACTAAGAGGCAGAAAAAAGAAGAAAAAGAGAGACAGAGAGAGAGAGAGGAGAGGAGAGGAGAGGAGAGGAGAGATTCATATGCCAACAAAACACTGGAATTTCCATTTGACTACCACACCTAGCCCCTAAAATTAATTCTTCATCGTATAATCTAACATTTCCTTAATTCAGTTTTAATAACAGGGCACAATAAGCTACTTTATTTATCCCTAGGGCTCAGAAATCACTCGATAAAAATTAAGAATGTATAGTCACTGACACATTTTAGGTAATAAATCTACAGAGCTGTCACAAATTGATGTTTCAATAAGAGACATTTAAGAGCAAAGCGATAAACTAGGCAGTTATAAGTCACAATGAACAAATGGTGTTCACTCAGAAGTGCTGAAGAATCTCAAAAATGAAATTACAAAACCTACTAACTGTATAAAATCAGCTCATGTGCCAGAGGTCTGCAAGACAGCTGAAGTAATGTGCCTCTGTGTGTGTGTGTGTGTGTGTGTGTGTGTGTGTGTTTAAAGGCTGTGGAATTGTTTGTGGAATGGGAGGACAGTGAGTCACTTCAGACTTAGGAAAAAAATCAGTGAAAATTGTAGTAGTCAGGAAAGAATCGGTACAATCCACCCACAGGATGACCTTATAGAACAGCCACATTAAAAACAGAGTTCCTGCACAGCCCTTCTAAAAAGTACATTTATGATCAAGACTGAAAGTATGCCTTACAAAAGGACCAAGCCCCATAGGAACAGACAGGACCAAGTCTCAGGTTGACAGTACAGTCAGGATGGAAAAATATATGAGTCTCTGAAAGGGATAGCAGCAATAAAATAGGTCTCAGCTCACAGTGGGATATATGACAGTCACTTGAGGAGAAACAGGAGTAGCATTTGACTAGACAGAGGACTCCTGAAATCTCTAGCTGGTGTTCACCACTCTTTGAAGTAGCCCCAAAAATTGAGATTTCTAGGAAGGACAAAGGATAGGACTTCTAGGGCTGGAAAAAAATCAAACCAAGAACAGTCAACCAGAGCTTGACAAGAAGAAGGACATGGAGATGAAGTTGGATGCACAAATAATAAGACATCTGTGCAGTCTCTTTCAGAAAGCTTAGTCTCATGGCAGGTAGCAAATCAGGCTACAATCTGGGACAGGCAGACGTAAATAGAAGATATCCAAGAAGGACTCAGGGCATGAAAACACTACAAATCATTTGTAGATACCCCAATGCTATTAGCCTTGGTTCTCAGGGCTTTCTCTTCATTGACTCTCTTTGACTATTCTCCTTTCCACCCGGCCCCATCATTTTTCCAGATACCCACAGGAAACCCACATACAGGACACAAGAAGCATAATATTTCTGTTCCTTTTCCCTAGCAACTGGTATTGAGAGGCACATTGTCTCTGATGGTAGATATTACTTGTATATTCATCATGAACTGATAGCCTCCTTGATTTTTTCTAAAAGGACACAGTCTGGAAATTGCCAACAAGACTGAAGAACAATATTTTAATATATAACGATACATTTTAAGGAAAACTGGAGAGCTCTTTTTAAGGAAACACTGTGCATCTCTTATCTGCTAGAAATACTTCTACCTTTAAAAAGCAGAAAGATTATATCAAAAACCTTGTCATTCCTGTAAATAAATTCTTTTGACAGGGCATACTACTACATTGCTTCCTATGTCACAAACTATGACATGCCAAAGAGAAAGTGATAACGTTGTTAATTTCACTGCAAATTTGTTAATTTCATTGCAAATTTTTTGGGATGACAGGGCAGATGAGAACAGGTTGATCTTACAAAACTAAATGATTTGGCAATGAAATGTCTAATGAAATTCAATGTAATGAATCAGGTACTCATTTGGGGGAGAAATTGATGTTGACCTCTAAACTGCCATCCAGAAACAGATTTTAGAGTCAATTTGTGTTAATGAAGTAACCAACAACATACCACAGCAGTCAAAAAAGGCAAGCAGAAAGGCTAGGAATTATTAGGGAAAAAGAAGGGAAGTGAAAAAAAAAGTCCATATGAAATAACTAACAATGTCCATACCAAAGATCACTGCTGTGTGTATGACTTGAGCTGTTCCATTAAATCACACACACACAAAAAAGACAGAACAGAACAGCAAACATTTTTGAGAAAAAGAACTAGAAAATATGAAAGGCAAGAATAATTTACACTATGAAGAAATGTCTTAACAGCACTTGTCAGCTGAAGGATGGCTTCACTGACAAATGCAAAATGAGGTAAGAACTCTGCCACTTCTTTCGAAGAGGAGAGCAAAAGTGAACATGAATTTAATGTTGTTTTCCCAGCTAAGCATGATGATGACTTACGCTGCTTACAGTCCAAACGACAAGTAACCAAGCAGGGGGCAACTCAGTGGATTAGGTCACATGACACAATAAACCAGGGCTGGGCATAAACGTTGGCTTATCATGAGCCTGCAGTTGGAACAGCTAAACAAACAGAGGGCTCTGCTCCATGGTTAATCTATCACATTGCACAACTGTAGCTGCAGACACTGCTCTGGCTTGTGTTTCAATCCATTCAACATACAGAGCAGTGGCTGTCCCCCCCTTTGGACAACACAAGAAACAAGCCATGGAGTGAATCACTGTGGATTCCTTAGCTGCTCTTGGTGCAAGCAGGAGCAATCTGGAAGCATGCATTAGCAAGTGGCTGACATGTGAATCCATATGAAGGGTTCCTAAGTTTTCCTAGTTTGCTGTGGTTTCTGAACCAACATAATGAAGTGAACTACTGGGTTTCATTAAAAGCTGATTGTACAAGACACACATTTAGTTTATATATATAAAAATCATTTCTACAATAATTTATATATAAATCATTCCTTTGGTATAGCAGAGTTAGGTGCTGTTTTTTGGCTTAAGGGCCACATCACCGCACTGGAAACCTGCCAGGGGCCCAAGATCAAAGTGGGCAAAGTCAAAACCACCCCAAAACCTCTTTTTCACAACTCTAATTAAATCTCCCACCTCTCCATCTTTTTTTCTCATTCCCTTCCTTCCTTACCCTTATGAAATAATTAGGCAGCTTAAACCCTTCCACTGGAGAGAGAACGCTATGGATTGCAAGAGCAAGGGACTAGAATCTTCACCTAAGTCCAAAGGTACAATTGTACCATTAGAGTTTCGTGGTGCTCAAAAAACACAGCTTGCATTTTGATTCACTGTTAGCCTCTTGTTACTTTCAGTTATCAGATATTAGAATGCTCAAAATCTCTTTCCACCTTCTCTTAAAGGTAATAATGGCCAGTGTTGTTGGGATTTAAAGTTGTGGAAAATGAGATCTAATTTCTGCAGAAGTAAGATGGCTTCGGAATTCCTAAAACAGCACCTGGCCATGGAATGTATTTCACTGCACTTGTCCTTCTTTCTTGCCCAATACTGTCACAGCCATCATGGCCTCCTTAGAGATGTGATTCAATCTGAACAGCTAACTTGCTAGTAGCAGAAGACACAATGAAGGCCAGGATTATATAACATCCTCTTTTCTATATGAAAGAGTTGGTGGGATAGTATTTCAGTCCATTTTCTTCTGATATCACTTCCTACCCACTGATACCCAGGTTCACATATTACCAGTATAATTAAATTGCATTTTCAATTGCATGATCAATGAACCACAAAAAAGATTCCTTATTCTCTTGCATGATATGCTGCTCAGGTGATATTTAATTCCCATTCAAGTAGAAAATCTTTTATCATCAGTCCAACTCAGTCTCACATATTCACCAGAATTCTAGGATGCTGCACAACATCACAGAAAGGAAATAAAAATCCAAGATCCATGGCAAACTGCACTGCATTTTTGTTTTTTAATTAGCGAAATGGAATTATGTACTTGCTGGGGCTTGGCCAGGACCAAAGAAGCAAATTTCTTTCCAGACTGTGTTGGAGTCATCAGGAGCAACTGCCTTAATTGAAATAACTTCTTGGATCAAGCTGCTTTTTAGGGTTTCATTACATTCAGCTCTGTCACATTAAACTGAAGAATGGAGGCCTAGTGTGCTGAGTGTGTGAGAAAGAGTGAGAAAGTGGGCAGGAAAATGCAGCCATTTTGCATGCTAGTGAATTGAGCTAGGGAAAAAAAAATTTGTTTAACAAACAGGTGCAAAAAGATATCTATATTTAATGCAGGAACAAATTGCTGAGAATCTAGTATTGTCATCTAGGAAAAATTCAGTATGCAGTAATGGTTTCTGTAGACTTACTTTCACGGAGTGTCTTACCAGTCAACAGTCCATAATTAAGAACACGAATACTATCCCAATGAAATGTGAAGGATCTACTTTGTGACACAAATTGAGTTTATTCACTTTAAAGTAGTACCTTAATATGACATAAAAGAAATGTTTTTCATCTGGAAGAGCTCCAGTTTGACATTCTGGGACAGGAAGATCTTACTTCACTCCCCCTTGACAGTACCTGTCACCCTATCTGTGCCAATGTGACGGTAGTCTCAAACACTGAAGCAGATGGGCAGGCTGTTTAACTGGACAGGTGGGACTCCCATACATTTTCATCCCTGCAGCCTGTTTAGGGATAGGAAGTCCATCTTGACTAGAATGTGCCTACTTTACTGCAAGATCTCTGTCTGCCCTGCTCCATCCTACCTAACACAGATAAGCTACAGATTACTCACTTTCATTGTCGCCGCCAGGTGGGTGATAGAAAGACAGGCCCAGGGAGATTATGGCTGCTATTTCCAAGATGATTAATGTAACATCCTGCAGTGCTTCCCAGACTAACTGCAGAAAAGTTTTGGCCTTTTTGGGTGGAATGAAGTTCTGGCCAAATGCTTGCCTTCTTTTCTCCAAATCCGCAGGATTCCCTGATAGGCCTGTAAGCAAGGAATAGAAAATTAAAGGTATGGTCAAAGAAACACGCTTGCTTTGGTACCTATTCCAAAACCCATTTTTCTTTATCCTCCATAAGTCTGATTAGAAAAATACTACACCAGTACTTCCCACTGTATCAAACCTAGAGCTCTCAGATAGTGAATGCTGCCCTGCAAAGATATGTCATCAACAAGAACACAGTAGCTAAAAGAGATCAAAGGCACTTTGAATGGAAGGATGACTGAGATGCAAAGAAGCAAAAGCAATAGTTAACTTGCTGTACAGTTTTGAGAAGCTTTGGTGTCTCTAAATAGAATACCTCTGTCTGTGTTTGAACAAACAACACCCTATCATTAAGCTTCAAAGTATCACGACTGGAAAAATCAGGTAATGCGCAATCACTATCTCAAGAATATGCAGAATCCACCACTGGACTGGGTTAGAAAAAAATTCCAGTGGCTCATGCCTGGGAGTACCTCTTGTGGCATTATTTTTGATACATATAAGAGTTTTTTGTCATGTGTCATCCTTCCTTATCAGGCTGCAAGGCATATTTTCCCTCCATAATGAAAATGTGCATGTAGTTTTCCCCCCAAATGCAAGTACTAATGTATGGATTTTTATATATTTTCTCCTTTCATGAAAGCATGTGTCAACACATTTTTTGGTGTGAACTTTTCTTTGTTGAAACACACAATAAGCCTTGGAAATTTGTTTCACTGCCAGTCTCAACACGTGTGAAATGAATTTTTTCATAGTTAAATATGAACCCAACGATTTTCTTTTCTGTCCCTATTCATATCACTCTCCAGTTCATTTCAATCTATAATATATATAAAATGAACCAATCTTCCACAGAGGACAGCTACATAGATTGGTAGAGATCCCTGTGGGTTCTTTTGGATTTTCTTTCTTACATATCTTCCCTTCCATATCCCAGTTTACCACTCCCAATTAAATCTTGGGTTAGGGGATGAGGAACTATGCTTTTAGAATACTCTCTGCATGATAAATTAGGCATACTAGAAAACAATAAGCTAAAGTAAACAAATGCAACACACTTGGTCTAATTTGTTTTAATCGGGAAACTGAAATTTTTGAGATGTTAAGTACACAAAATCTCACAATAAAAAACAGGACTACCATAGGCTACTTTCCATATTACTACTTTCACATGGGAAGTTAGATCACCCTGTATTGTATGTCACCCTGTAGGAAGGGATTTTATCTTTCACTTGCTTGTGAGACAAACAAGTACATGTTCTAGAATCCAAGGAGAGGCTAAACATCCCTCCATTTGACATCTGAGCAGAAAGCAGAATACATCTTTTCCCACATGAGGATTTCCACCACAGAAGTGATTTGCATTTATAATCCAGGAAAGGAACTGACTGAATATCAGAGGCATTGCTCACTCTTCTAGCATATTAGTCACAAGAAACAGATTCGAGATGCTGCTGAACTGAAGTTCCCATCAACCTCAGAAAGCACATCCAGTGGTGAGGAAGTGGGGAGTTGCAGATGACCAATTGGAGGGCCAAAATCTGCCAAACTCTTTCTTATCAGGAAAACAGGACTCAGAAAGGAAAGATGGATGTCTACAAACAATAAGGAGGGTTCTTCTATACCACTCCATTACATAGCTTGACAAATGTGCAAATTCTAGCAGATGCAAACAAATGACAAAACTACATCAATGTATATTTCACAGAAGGATCATGCTCTTTCAGGGTGCAGGATGACAGACACTGACAGCATCCTGTTAGTGACTTATATATGCATAAGTGCAGCTTTGTTGTTGTTGTTGATGCTGCTGCTGTTGCATGCCTTTAGGTCATTTCTGACCTTGTAACAACCTCAAGGTGACCCTATCATGGGGTTTTTTGGGGCTGAGAGTATGTGATGCTCCCAAGATCATCCAGTGGGTTTTCACGGCCAACGAGGGAATCAAACCCTGGTCTCCAAGGTCATTCTCCAACATTCATACCACTAGACCATACTGGCTCAGCTTACATGAGTGTAAGTCCCTTTCTGGATGGGGAACAGAAAGCTATTTTCTTGCCCTTGCACTCTGTCTCAAATTGAGCACCCTGGGAAGGGAGGCAGCTACTACCTTCTCCTCATCCTTCCTCCCAGAGGGAAGGACAGGAAGGCAATTCAGATCGTGAAGATCCAGCACCTATGAGATCCTGGGGGAAGTAAAAGATGGGTGCACTCCATTTGAGAGGGCACCCTCATTTCTTTCCCTTCCCCAACTCATCTGAGCCGAGTTGCTTCTCTACGGCCTGAATCACTTCCCTCCTCCTCCCTTCTCTACCAGCGAGAAACAGCAGCAGGAGCCCCTCCAGGGGCTTGATGGGGGGAAGATTTGGAACTGCATATGCAGAGCTATGCACGCATATAGGATTTCAGCCACTGTGTGTTAATTAGCCCCATGACTGATCAGGGGAAATATTACCACATTAACAATTATGGAGGTGCTCAGTAATTAATTTTTATCCTATACCCCCCCCCATTCACTTCAAAAAAAATCAAGAGAGGTTCTCCTTTCATACAAGGCTGAAAGATGGTGACATGTTTAGCAACATGTTAACCACTATGCCATGATAGCTTTCATCTGGCTATGACAAAATGTTTGCAAAGGTTGCTGGTAGTTCAAAACCTTTACAGAGGCCACAACAGAACTGGCAATGAGAGAGAGAGAGAGAGAGAGAGAGAATGAATACATCGTGAGTGGTTCCCCATAATTCTGATCACAAAGCCCTATGTGGGCTAGAGCTGCACACTCTTTCTCTTGTGGATGATTGTTCCAGTTCTTTAGCCTTCTCTCAATAATAGTTTTTAGAACTCCCAGGTCCTACCTAAGTGAAAGCTAGAGCATTGGCAGGTCCCATCGTTGTTTGCTTTGGGCAGGAAAGGTCAGAGTAATGCTCCTGCATAGTAACAATCTGAATGTCACTTTCTTTGACATATGGGATGCTGCTGGAGGTTCTCAGCAGCCATACAAGCTCAGGAAAATTTGGCAAGCTCTCTACTGGTGACTTGCATTTCTCCTCTCTTCCTCCTCAGAATAAAAGTGGGAGGGAAGAAAGAATCTCCTCAAGCTACTGAACATGAACATGTCAGGGATTCCAGGCAGGGAACCCTGGGAAAATGATCAGCCCACTGCAAAGATGTTGCATCATGCCCCAGCTGTGGGTAATTGCAAGGTTGCATAAGAAACTGGGGTCGTGTGCAGATGGTAGAGAGAGGTGTGCAAACCTCTACCTGATTGGTTGTAGATATGTATATAACAAAGCAATGCCAGTATGTATTTGTCTGTTGACCAAACCTGGTGCAAGCTTTTGTCCGTCTGTCCTATGTTTTGTATATAACAGAACTTTGCTGCAAGATAAAGTGCCTCCTGTTTTGGAAGAAACTCCTCTGTGTGTGAGTATCCTTACTGGGGAATAGGGCTGCTGCTGTTGGTTCGCTGAACTCTGGTTTTTCCGCTGCGTTTCTGTGGGGCTGATATTCCTATCATCCCCAACAGAACAAACGTCCAGAGTCAAGAAAGAAAGTAACATTGCTTCTTCCCCATCCTGCAAAAGCAAGCAAATCAGGGTGGCTAAGAAAGAGGAAAGTATGTTTCCTTTAAAGAGAGAAAGTAAACTTAAAACAGTTCAATACAAGCCACTGGGTCTTTCTAGTTCTGAAGGTGGGTACCAGATCCAAAGAAAAAAAGAGTCTGTGTCATTATGTTACCTAAAACTCCCCCTTCCCACTGTGACATTTTCCAAGCCAATATTCACTGGACTGAGAACTTATCACTGGACCAGAAGCAGAAATGGGAAACAGACTCAACTGGGCTTTCAGGATTTGCCAAGGGCTAGACTATGAAAAACCAACTTTCTTACAGATTAGCAGAAAGTACATTACTAGGGAATTCACTATCATAAGATATAGTCATGGCTGCCACCTTCAACAGCTTTAAAATGCAATTTAGAAACATTCTATGAGGATGAGACTATGAAGGGCTGCCAGGATGGATTTATGTTACCTCCAGTATCACAGGCAGTAGGACTCTGAATACTAGTTATAAGGAAACATGAGTAGAAGGGTATTAGTATCTTTGCATCCTCTTGTAGACGTCCCACAGACTATAACTACATAGTTACAGTTCTATGATTCCACTGTAACTTCCATGGCAACATCCTATGGAATCCTGGTTTCTGCAGTTTAGGGAGGGACATTTAAAATACTCAGCCAGAGAACTCTACTAACTGACCATGCTGCAACACCAGGATTCTATAGGATACAGCCATGGCAGTTAAAATGGAATCATAGTGCTGTAACTGTGTTGTGCAAAAGGGCCCCTGGTTCATGACTGTGTGAACAAAATGTTGGGACAGACAGGTTTTGTCCTGATCCAGCACAACTTTTCTCATGTTCTCCTTCTTATAATAAACCAGTCTACTCTGGGAGGCATCAGAGAAAGGGTACCAGTTCTTTGCCACTAACATTCACCTCCTCATGCCATTAATGAGATTCCCTTCAGGGTGCTCTTTTGACTTGTCTCATATTGCCTTTCAGAAAGTGAGAAAATGCTGAAGGCCAGCATGGGTGAGAAAAGTGTAGATAGGGAAAAGAAGACAACTTGCATATAGAAAGAAAGGTTTGTACATAAACATTCTGGAGCTGTATTCACATAAATCTCAGTATGGCAAGCACAGCCCTGTCTATTTTTCAGAAAGCTGCTTCCTATACATTATACATTCTTTATGAACCAGGGAACATCATCCACATTTCTCCTGCGAGATGAGACAAGTTTAGTGAAGACACAGAAAGGTTCCCCAAAGCACTCTCATGTTCCTCTTTCCAGTATGAAAATAGAAGTATCCTGGAAGGAGACTGTAAAACTTGCTCTAGTAACAATAATAGAAACAAGTAGGTCAGAAGTAGAGAAATTTATTCAACACAACTTGAAGGAGCAGTTCCTCCTCTTCTTCTCACCTTCCTTAAACTCTTCTCTCAGTGAGAACAAATGAACACTAATGGCACACGAAACTCTAATAAGTCTGTATAATCGCGACCCTGAAAATGTATGCTTATAACCAAGGATGGGGAAAATTTAACTCTCCCAGTGTTCGCAACCTCAGCATTTGCTATCCGTTACCGTGGATCCTGCTGTCTGGAGCTTCTTGAAGCTGAAGTCTATAACATCTAGAGGACCAAAGGATCCCCTTACCCATAACCTAGCTTTCAAGCAATTAGTCCAATAAAACAGTTTTTGTTTCATTTTTGCAATAGATCCCCACTGGGGAAATGACACTCAATAGTGAAACTCCATCTGCATTTTACTAGAAAGTCTTACAAAACATTTCCTACTGCCTCATCCTTGTAACTGGGGTGGGGAGAGAATTGTAGCCCTGAGGACACATGTGGCCCCAAGGCTGTCTTGTGGCCCTTAAGCTTCCAGGTGCATCAGCCCACCTTTTAAACAAACTCCAGCCCTTCCCACATTTATTGTTGTTGTGTGCCTCCAAGTCATTTCCAACTTACGTCAACCCTAAGGCGAACCTATCAAGGAGTTTTCTGGGGCTGAGAATGCACGCAAAGTCATCTAGTGGGTTTCCATAGCTGAGGGGGGAATAGAACCCTGGTCTCTAGGGTTGTAGTCCAATGCTCAAACCACTTTACCACACTGGATGCCCACATTAACATAAAAATATGTTTTTCAAAAACAGAAGTAGGCTTCTGATCCCTTCCACTGTTTGTTTTTTCATTTCCTTTGTCACATTTTTGGCACTATGTGCAGCCCGCAGAGGATCCCAGGGCCACCAGTTCCACTGAAATTGCACATCTCTGTAAAAATCCATTCCTGGAGAATCTGTTTTAATGTCTAATGCAATCTTTTCCACTTAAATTTCCTTCATGGAAATGCCATTAAGGTTCTCATGAAAGAAAAACATTCCCACTGGAAGAATGCTGTTGCTGACAGAAATGGTCACTCGACCCTTAGTTTCAGGCAGTGATGAACCCTCTGGTCCCTGCTGATATCTAACACAACAGTATTTGTAGTTCTCTGATGGTTTACCTTCTCTCATGCCCATGGTGGTTTTCAAACTGTGGGCTGCAGCAAGAGGAAGTGCCTAATTCCAGTTAATTACCAAACTACAGTTTGGTAAAAACGAGCTCCCCAGTCTCTCATGAGGTCCCTGTTCTTGATATACGGACATACCTTACTTAACAAAGCCTCTGACAAAGACATTCCTTTTTACAATGTCTTTTTTATGTAAGCCTGGCTTTTCTTTCACCATTTTCTTACTTCCCCTCTTTTTATGTATAGTTGGACATTCTTTAGCAATATCAACATTGAGAAGATGGTGAAGATTGGGTGGAGAAACACAGACTTTTGGTACCAGGTTGCAGTAGCGTGTCTGCAATAAACAATGTAATAAAGTTTAAGCTGGGAAAGAGCAAGATTCTACCTGATCCTACTGTAACTCTGTGTGCCTCCCTACAACAAGAAAGCTAAACAGCAGCTGCCTTCAGAATCCCTTACTGATCATGTGTGAACAGCTAAACTGAGAGAGAAGAGGAGAACAGATGAGGTTGCCTTAGCAGCTACTCCCAGAATATTAAAAAAATAAACATCTCTAATTCTAGACACCAAAAGGAAATTGTACGAGAACTGGAGGCTGGTGAGAGCACAAGACTCACTAGATGCTTTTTGGAAGAAGCCTTTAAGTGGTCTCTAGAAGGATCAAAATATTTTTGTTTACATCTGCAAGACTTAACTGATCCAGAACTCCTTTCACACAAGTATATTGTTAATTTTGAATAAGAAGTTTGCTGAGACATGTTGAACTGCTCTTCATTTTTTTTGCAGTGTGGAAACCTATCCCTACTCTTCCCATATGATTTCTACCTTTGCCACCAAATTTTCTCTTATAAAGGTAACGCGCAGGAACACATTTACTTCCTTAAGTGAAGTATACTTGTATACCAGGTGTGGAGAAACAGAGTTCCTAGTTTAAATGTAAGCAGTTTGCTACAGAAAATTCTGACAAAGGAAAAAGAAACTGGCAGTTGTTCTGTAACAGGAAAGTCAACTAAGTCTAGTTTTCATATCATCAAGTAAAACAACTGAGAGATCCATAAGGACCACTGGGTCACTACATGCTTCTGGAAGGGTGGGAATGAAGCTCTTAAAATCCTTTCCTTCTAGGACGTTTATGATATGCTTCTGCATCAGCTCCCCACCTTCTTTTTCTTCTTCACTATATGATTCCCAAACAACCAAAAGAGTCACTGTGAATGTGATGACCCAGTAGTGCTATGTAGACACCTGCAGTTGGATGAGTGTCGAGAAAGCCAATAGTTCTGTTCTTGCTTTCAGTGGGATGAGGAGGGAACATCTACATTGCCAAGGAAAGCAACATGTGTGTATCTGCTGCCCTTCTTTTACTTCCACAACACAGGGTAGAAAGACACAAAGCATTTACTCAGCTGCCTTGGCAACAGGTACGTATTTCTTTCCCTGCATTCAGAATGGGAACTATTTCTAAACAGTAAGAGAACTCTGGTGGGCTCCTCTTTGGTGATTTTTGTATAGTAAAAGTGTGTGTGAAATCTGGTCCCTTTTGGCTCATACATAAATCTTCATTTTCATTCTTATGAACATGAATGTTCATAGAATCATAGAATCATAGAAATGTAGAGTTGGAAGAGACCACACGGGCTGTCCAGTCCAAACCCCTGCCATGCAGGAACACCCTCAAAGCACTCCCGACAGATGGCCATCCAGCCTCTGCTTAAAAGCCTCCAAAGAAGGAGACTCCACCACACTCCGAGGCAGTATATTCCACTGCCGGACAGCCCTGACTGTCAGGAAGTTCTTCCTGAGGTTCAGGTGGAATCTCCTTTCCTGCAGCTTGAATCCATTGCTCCTTGTCCTGGTCTCTGGAGCGGCAGAAAACAAGCCCTCTCCCTCCTCTACATGGCATCCCTTCAAATATTTAAACATAGCTATCATGTCCCCTCTTAACCTTCTCTTCTGCAGACTGAACATACCCAGCTCTCTAAGTCTATCCTCATAGGGCATGGCTTCCAGGTCCTTCACCATTTTGGTTGCCCTCCTCTGGACCTGCTCCAGCTTGACCATGTCCTTCTTGAATTGGGGTGCCCAGAACTGGACACAGGATTCAAGATAAGTCTAACCAAAGCAGAGTAGAGTGGTACCAGTACCTCCCTCGATCTAGACACCATACTCCTATTGATGCAGCCGAGAATTGCATTGGTTTTCTTGGCTGCTGCATCACATTGCTGACTCATGTTCAGCTTGTGGTCTATTAAGACTCCTAGATCCCTTTCACACGTACTGCCATCCAGCCATCCATGAATGTTCAGAGTCACATAATTTGCACTGTAGTATTTCAATTTCACATGAACTGAAGCATGCACGTGCAAGAATAACTAACTGCATGCAGCTTTTAAGACTACAAAGCTTATGGTATAGTGAAACCCTGAGTTTAAAAAAATTCATGCTTGAAAACATTATGGTTCTTTAAATAAATTTTGCCAACAGTGAAGTTAACAGCTGCATAAATGGATCTGAATTTAATCTGAACAAGCAGCTCAAGGCCTAAATCCAATTGCTAACCCCAATGAAAGCAGAGTCAGTGGACAAATGGAATTCACAGAACTGCTGACTTGAATAGTTCCCACTGAGTTGGTGGGACTACTCAAGTTCAGATTAACAATTGGAAATAAGAACTGAAAATGGGAAATAATAACTGGAATTTCATGTACAGGATTTTCATATATCCATGCTTCTCCCTTCCATAATCAGAGGTTAATAGGGAACATGTACGATAGTTCAGTGTCTTCCTTTGTGTTCCCTCTTGCATTAGCGTGACTACCGTAGACTGGAGAGGGGGTAGTTTTTCATTGTCTTGACATAGTCAACTGAAGCAACCAAGGAAGAATTATGTTTTTGTACGTAGTTAGAAACAGGTATGTTCAGCTGACAGTATAAACAAGTACCAGCTGCTGTGAACATCTTTTCACAGCTACCTCATTCCTGAGAAAAGAATATTTATACTTTTCCTTGGGAATTGAGTTTGTCTCCCTCCCTCTTAATGAAGGGAGCTATTTTCCTTTCCCTTTTGTTTTCTCCTTCTGTCAACTTCTGACAGCTTCTAGAACCTAGTGGGGAAAACATATATAATCCATGGCCATGGCAGGATAAACTCTTTCTGGCTTTCTCTTGAGAGGTGGAAAAACACACAACCTTCCAATAAGCCTGTGCCTCAGAGCAGCATTTTTCATAAACCAAGAAGCTCATACAGAGATACTGAGGGATGTGCATAAACTCTCTTTCGCTTGTATAGGCTCAAATCCTGTTCCCTTGTTGGAACAAGAGAAAACAGCATTTGAATAGTTAGGCTGTGTACTGGACTGGGCCGCTGTACAACCAAATTCACAACAACAGCATGGCCATGTACTTTCCTGTTAAGAAAGAATTACTGCAACTCACTGCCTGTGGTTAAGGACTGTACCATCCAAACCTCCCAGGCAGGACTTCTAGGCTTTTACAATGGCATTATAGGGTTGTACCACATTAAACAAGCTGCTGCCATTACCTAATTTCCAAAAAAGTCCAACTGCTTGAAGAACAGGGTTTTATACTGGCAGAAATCACGAAGAAGATTCCAGTCAAATTTTATTATTTGCATCTGTTATCCCTAACTGTAATCAATAAACTTTGTGTTATGCTTTCACACAAGTGGTTTTGGTTCCTTCTGATTATCCTCAGATGAGTGTAATGAAGCTTTGAGTGGTGCAGGCCTCAAAAATTAACACAACATTCTACAAGGGACACTCATATCTGTAAATAATTATATAGAGATAAGAATTTTAGACAAGGACACATCACTGTGTCTTGATTGTCACAGTAATACTGCTCCAGTGATCCTAAAAGGACTGTTCAAAAATTATTAATGTCTCTGATGGTTCTTATGAACTCCAAAATAAATCACTAATTTTGACTACCCTATAAGGTGGTGTTATTGAACACATTTTCCTTCCCCTTCCCAGGTGCCTCTGCATTGCATATGCTGTTACTGTTTACCATGATCACAAGCACATGGTTTGTTGAGTTGTTGGGGTCCAGTGTACTTTAACGATACCTGCCTCAGTCAGGTTTCTCTTTTCTTGTATGTGCAGGAGTTTGGATTACACTGAGGTAGGGACTCTGCGGTTGCAGATGTTGAACTGCAACTCTCAGCAGTTATACTCAGCATAATCAAAAGAGAAGGACAATGCAAACTGCACTTTAGCAACACCTGAATGGCCACAAGTTTTCCTTAAGAATCCCTATGCTACATCCTTGCGAGATCCCTTACAACTCTTTATTCTGTACTCATACTGTCCCAGAATAACATAAGTTATCAACTGGTTCAGTTGCATCAAGGGGGGAGGGGGCAAGCAAACTGAATGCCATGAAGAAAAACAGTTCTGCTAAACGCATGGTATCTTTGGCACAAAATACATTCAACAAAAGCAGAACAGTTCAAAATTTCTGCATAATAATTTGCTGTTTTACATTGTTAGCTGTGCTACAGGATAAGAGAACATGCTGTTAAACCAGAGCTAACTGCATTCCTCAGAATAAGATCAGTACACACTGTTGCAATATACCAGCTTTTTAAATAAAGCCACAAAAATTACAACCCCTTTGTGTGCATGGAACAAATGCAAATACAAACTAACAGTCTCCTAGAAGCTAGGGGGTAAAGGTGGCAATCTACCAGAAGCTGGCAGGAAAGAAACAGAGCTATTTTCCGTGCTTCCTCCATGAAAACCTGGCAGGGTGTGGAGAAGAGTTGAAATGATCTGTTCAACCCCTGCCAATCCACCTGCTCACCTATGTAGAATTCCAAGTGGTTATTACACAAAGTCATTTCTTCCTTCTGTCTCTCTTCAACCCAGATAATGCATTTTTGGGCCTGAAACTCTCTCATCCAAGACGCCCTACTAGGTAGGTTGTTCAGTGGGAACATTTGCAAAACAAACATGAACAGCTAAGGACCCGCACTGAGTTCATTCCAATCTCCTGAGAAGAAGCTAACATTTTTGATGTGTATATGTGACTTTTACAGAAAGAGTACTTCTGTGCTTATCACAAATTCCCTTTGCATTGCCATGGAAAAGGATAAGTGGAAAGTTAACTGAAAGAGTAACAGAGTGGAGTACTCTGTGAGAGAAAGAGACGGAGAATGTGAGGAGGAGTTCTCACAGTTTAGGGGAAAGCAACAGATCTTTAAGGGAAAGAAAAGATCACCAGCGTTTTTGGCTGAAAACTATTTTTATCGCTAAGAAAAATTATCTTGTTCAAAACTATGAAAAACCTTGCAGGTAAATCATCCAGCACAGAGCAAGTCAAGTGCACCAGCCCTGCACTATGATCCATCCTTGTTGTCTCTGCCCTGCAACATCATATTCCCGGAAAGGCCCCAATTCCCATAATTTCAGATACATTTGGGGACATTTAGAAAAATGTAGAAAACCATTTCTTGCAAAACTATGTCTCTAAAGATCAGCCTTCTCCAGCTGCTTTGGACCATCATTCCCACCAGTCCACAAACAGCATGGCCAACAACAGTCAGAGATTATAGAAACTGTAAACCGAAACATCTGAATGGCACTAGGTCAGGGAAGGATGTTAGAGACCAAGAATTCATTGTACAACAGAACTGTTTATGTACACTTTTAGTTGTAGGGCAAGGGACTGCCCAAGTGAATGACTGAACGATCTGCCATAACAACAGCAACAAAAGAACAAAACTCACTTCCCAAACACTGCTAGACTCAAAATTTTTCTATAACTTTTTCTCTGTAGAATTCCAAACTGTCCTTTTCCCCTGCCTGACATAGGAAAGCAATCACAGAATCACTCACCTGCAGAGTAAGTACACAAAACAGTTCTTACACCTGAGTCTGCAGGGTCTTGTCTTTTTTTTTTTAAATATCTAGGGGGCCTCTTAAGCCCTAGTTTCTATACTCTAGAAACTAGAGTGCTCATTTTGGGTTAGTCAGGCTTCACCTTTCTCCCCTCCTGATAATCAATTTCCAATTTAACAGCTATGAAACAGGCTGAAATTCAACGGAAGAATATTCCCCTAGGATGATGACACTAAAGGAGAAGAGAGAGAGGATTAATAAATATCAGAGGTAGAGGAGTGTGATTACCATTGCTGCTCTTGCCAGGGGGTAAGTCAAGCCTGTATTTGCTAATACTCTCCTCATCCAAGAGGTAAAGGCAAAATGTTTCTCATCAGTGTGATTCATATAACAAGACTTCACTTTACAGAAACAGGAATTTCTGAAGTACTGCTGCCCATTCCTCCCTACTCATTTCCTATACCAGCCATTTCTACAAGGAGCAAGATAAATAATTTCTAAATTACTGTTACTAATATCTTCCATCAGAATCTTGTTCCACTGTAAAATAAACTCAAGCCTCTTCATGAAAACAAAAACCTGCATTTTGCTGTTGTTTTCTTGTGTTTCTTCCATTTCCTCACATGCATTACAACTGCCCAATTTTTGGATTTCTAGTGTAAGACATGAACATTTGTGAGATGTGAAAATCTCAGTGCTGTTTTGAGAACAGAGGGGCAAATTACAAAACCAAAAATATGAGAAGATAAAAAAAAAATAGCAACCGTTTCCAGCCATAAGTGAAGACCTCTGGAAAAGGAAGTTGAAAGAAGAGAAGACATACAACTAAGACTCCAAATTTCTGCTTTGGGCCAAGACAGTCTTGTGAATAACTGCAGGAAAAGATCCTCTGCTAAACTCAAAAGGTCAATTGTAAGATATGCTCATCAAAATCCAAACTGGAAGTTTTTTTCTTGAAAAACCGTATTAGTTTGTGTGGGGATTAAACAATTTCTTGCAAAATATATATAATCAACACAATGTTGCACAACAAATAATATTAAACAACAAATGATGGCAATATTAATTATTTTGAGAGGGCTTACAATTTTCTTACCTTTTGGTGATAAATAAGAAGAAAAAGACGGGGCTATTACAGCGTGCGTCTCCACCAGTTCAAATGAGTTATAGTGAGACTGATGGTCTGAGTATTTTGGTTAAAATGTTTGTGAAATTGTATAAAATCTGTCCATTTCATTTGGAATTATCCAGTTCAGTGGTTCTTAACCTTTTATTTACCAGGCACCCCTTTAAGTATCTTTTGTTGCTGTGGTCTCCAAAGACTTAAGATTTAAAATCCTAAGGTACATCAAACTTAGAATTTGAATATTTACTTAAAATTGCTCACCAAGGGTCTTCAGATTGGGAGAGAAGGGGGAAATAACTAAATACACACTTCCCTGAGAAGTGCTGGAGGGAGAGAGGAGACCTTTTTCCAGCTTCTTCCCACCAGTTTAAGGCTGGAATGGAATGGACTGAACAGCAACACGCAGGCCCAATATTTGCCCTTTTCTCTTTCTCTCTCTCCCAGTCCCCTCTTTTCCAGCCAGTCTACCTGAAACACTCAAGCACATCCCCCTTCTTTTGCCAAGCGGAGATGAGATGAAGATGGGCAAAAGAGAGAGGGAGAGGAAGAGGTAAAAAGGTGGAGGGGTTGAAGGCAAAAAGGGGGGTTGAATCCCACTCTAAGTGGGATCCTCAAACCAGCCTGGTGGCCAACTCTGAAAAATGACAGCAGGGAGAAGTGGGGCCAAATGAGAAGAGGGGGCACTGCTGTAGTAGGTCCTACCCCTTGGAAGACACTGGAAGTTAGAGTGAGGGATCACCATTGGCAAAAAAAGCCAACATGTGATTCAGATAAAAGCGTAAGTATTTATAAATGGAAATGAGGAGGTGTTGTTGGGATTTTTTTTTTATAGAGGAGTTACTTCAACCCCATCTTTTTTACCTTCAACCTTGGGGTTCTTTTCCCCATATTTTCCCTCCTTCCTTGCCCATCTCGGTCTCCTTTCCTCCTGGTGAAGAAGGAAAAAAAGCAGGGGGAAGGGTTGAATGTTTCTGATAGTACACTCGCTTGCTTTCTGCTTGAAATGAGAGAAGGGAGAAAGAAGGGTAAATGCTGGCCGGTTGGCCGGCTGTCAGTTCAGCTGTCACTCAGCTGCTAAGCCTGCCTCCTCCTCACAGAGGAGCAGCAACATGACAGGCAATGCAAAGGCCCAGCCAGCCTGCCCACCTACCTCTTTTTGCTTACCACTTCATTGTGGGGGAGAAGAATGGCTGAGCAGCCTTCAAGCCTTTCATGGACCCCTGAGAGGGCATGAGAGCCACTGATCTAAGAACCGCTGCTCTATTATCTATTGATAATTTGTCCATGAGGGCTAGGTTCCAAAGAGATCCTTTATGAAGGATTCTGCATGCTGAAACTATTTTATAATTCCTGTCACTTCAGATAACTATGCAGTATATAAACAACACACAAAATTATGCACTATATCAGTCTGAAAATACCTGATCTTGTCTAATTTTGAAAGCTAAGCAGAAGCAAGCCCAGTTAGTGGCTGGGTGGAAAGAACACCATGGAATACCACAGACTTCCAGGTAAGAATATAAAAGAATTCTACCTGAAACCTGGGAGATCTCCTGCTAATCAGAGTTAGCAATATAGGGCTAGAAGGAATTAAAGAATCAACACAAAGAGCTCCGTATGTTCCTATATCTTTCAGCAAACTCTAAGGTCAGCTACTCAGCCAATTCCTTAGCTCTTCAGATGGAAGCAATTCAGAGCTATGTGCTTTTCCAGTAAGAATTAAACAATATTAACTACACTGACTTAAACCAAACATAGCTTCTAGAAATAAATTCGAGGTTTTTTTTTTTTTAGTAATTTTATTAAAGTTCCAACATATAAAACAAACAATTATCATTGTATTCTCAACTGTCGTATTACAACTGTCTTCCTTCCTCTTTGGATTACAATCTTTATCATTCCACTGAACTGTTATCAATGCATTACAATAAATTGTTAGTATTATCTACTTAATTCGTTAGTTCCTGTTTTTCTACTCAACTTTACTTGTTCCATGATATTTGTCTGAATTTTATCTTGTAAGAACCTTTAATACCATGAATTATGTATTATTCCCTGTCAAGACCCCTCTCGCTTCCAAAATCATCTGCCATTCTTTATAGATATCATCATCTGATTTCCCTTTTAATCTCTGTGAAACAATATCTGCATTTCTGTTTTCAATAAAAGTTGCCCACCATTGTTCTGTCGTTGGTATTATATCACTTTTCCAAAGCCTTGCAAATTCAATACGGGCAGTCGAGACCATATACAGTATTATTCTCCAATATTTCTTTACCACAGTTCCCTCTAATATATGTGTCATATTTAACAAGTACATTTCAGGAGTCTTATCGATTTGAACCTGCAATACACCACATATTATCTTATAAATTTCATTCCAATACATTTTTGCTTTAGAACATGTCCACCACATATGAAATAGTGTGCCTGCAGTCTTTTGACACTTCCAACATTGACCTGTACCCGTCTTATAAATTATCTTTAATTTTTCGGGTGTCATGTACCATCTATGAAGTAACTTATAGTAGTTTTCTTTAAGGTTCTGAGCTACCGTGAATCTCTTTGTTTGTTGCCAACTTTGTTCCCACCATTCCAACTGAACTGGATGTCCAATGTTCTGTGCTCATTGTATCTTTGCTATTTTAATTGTCTCCTCCTCACATTGTTGTTGTAATATCTCTTGATATAAATGTGAAAGTAAATGAGGTGGATTTTCTCGTAAAAGCTTCAACAGATTCTCTTGTTCTTTCTGTTCTATTCCTTGAATTTTCACGTCTATCTGAAATCTTTCTGATAACTGTCTGTAGGGAAACCTTTTTTTTTGGTACTCATGAACAGAGACTGAAAGGAACAGATTGATGGGAATCTGTTACTTGTTCTTCATGAGATAATTTAGTATCTGTTGCAATTCGTTGACGATATTCTCAGGCTTGCAAAATGGTATTTGTGTCAGCTAAATGTTGAGTTTATAATATTTACCTGTGCTCTTGAATTGTGTGCAGGCCTCAGATGGGCTTGTCACTAGGTAGGGAAAGGCATAAGATGGCTGGGGAACTTGGCATACACACCCCTGGCAGCAGGTGCTGCTTGGCTAGGATTCAGCAGTTAGCGGCCCATGGAGGGCTCTTATACTTTAATACAGAAAGACAGAAAGTCTCAGCAGACAGTTTGAATCACCAAAACGGATTCAATAATTTCCTCATTACTCAAAGAAAGTTTCTAGGCCTCCCATGCAACCCTGTTGAGCAGCCTCCAAATTTGGTATTCAGTGATATTCAAACTCTTTTGTTCAGACAGTTATGTTCCTATGGTGGATTTAGTGATTTTGTAATAACACTGGAAGTGGAGAGGAAAAATGCCTCAGGCAAGAGGTATCAGCTGGTATACAGGTTTTACGCCTGTTTGTCACCACTTCTGTCACCCCCACCTCACCTGATATTTGGGAAAACAGGATGGGCATCTCCTCTTTGGGATTTGCAAGAACTAGGCATGTGAAATCAATGCACCTGACATTCATAAGGCAAAGATTATGTTTGCAAACAGACACTGTCTTACAAAGCCACATTACTAAAGGCGGGGTGGTGAGACTGATTGTACCCCTCTCAGACCATTTTTCTGCTCTTGGGGCTCTCCTGGAACTGCATGAACTGCCAAAAAATGCCCTCCCACCCACATAACTGGAAATAGTCAGGGTTTTTTTTCTTTCTCCATGTTAAATTGCATGCAAGGAGGGATAGGATATATAACCTTTTAAAATTTGGAACTGCTGCTTCTGGAAGCTTTCAGTTTGACATCTTTACACTTTTGGCCAAGATCTGGGTGATTTGAGGGCCACCAAAACAGCCTCTTTGCCTGTCCTTGACTTGAGTATACAGGGCCACTGCAGTATATTAACTGACTTCAGCCCATTTCAAGTGTATCAGGAAACCATGGGTCTATACAGTGGTACTTAGGAGATCAGACTGATCAGCTGTCAAACCAGTTTCTAATTAGGTTTTAAACAAAATGAGGGTGCACTCATGTAGCATAAGGGTATGGAAAGTATAGTCTGTGCCCCCGAAGACTGTTTTTGAGGATCCTGCCCCCCCCAATTTTGGCCCCAAATACCCTTCCCTATCTAGCAGAGGTAAACAATAGCTGAGTTGCTGTTGCTGCTCAAAAAAGCACCCTGGGCCTAAAATAGCTCAGGGGACAAAAAGTGGAGAAATTGCCCCATGACCTCTAAGTGGTAAGGTGGGAAAATTTTGGACAAAATGTAAAATACAAGAATACTTCAATTAACAAAGCAGATGTATTTGGGCATTGCTTCCTTAGCTGAAATTTTCTACCAGAGGCATGGAAATAACATGGAAAGAACAGAGATAGATTCCCATAAGAACAACAAAACAAACAAAAACAAAAAAAAAGCAATTCAACATGTTTCAGTAAAGTTTTTAATCAAAACAATATGCAAATATAAAAGGAAGCAAAAATATGTTGAACCTGCTAGAGATCACATGACTGCATCTTACAAATGCATCCACAAATGATTCCCCCCCCCCTTTGATCAGCCTCTACTTTTCTTACAATTTCTGTTCTGGTAGACAAACTCATAGCTTAGCCATGTTGGGAGATAGGCAGGTTTAGCTGTTCTCAAAGATTCTGGAAGCTGCTGCTGTTTACCTTGCCTGTTGTCAGCAAGCACAGGCAGCTACACTAGAATTGGCTACAGCAGAGCCTATTCATTCTCAACTGAAACTTTTATTGTATTGTTTACATATGCTGCTACAACCTGAAACTGAAAGTCTGTGTTTCTCCAGTACTCTTTGACCATCCTCTGAATGCTCATACTGCTAAAAAACTTCCAATTAGACAAAGGAGAAAGAAAAGATGTGGGGGTTGGGAGCCGTAAAAAGACTGTATAAGAAGGAGCTTCACTGCTAGGCTTTTAAACTAAGTGGGCTTGTAAATGTGGCTATAGAAGCATGACAGATTGTATGTAGCCTTCCAAGGACTCATGGAAGGTTGATGCAATACCCAAACTGTGTCAGCTGCCCACCCGTGACAGAGCAGAAAACTATTCTTTTTTTAAATGGACTTTCATCTGGACAAAGGAAAGCTTTGTATAAAAGGACTTTCATCTGGACAAAGGAAAGCTTTGTATAAAAGGTGTTTACCCTAGAATCCATGAATTTTAGTGTGAGAAGGGACCTTGGTGGTCATCTACAGCAAATCTTTATGCAGGAAACTTGCTAGTACAGTACCTTGGTCAGATCGCCTCCCACCCTCTGATTATATACCTAAAGCAAAGGGGATCTCCTGAACTGGTGAGTCCTGACCCCTAACAAAGTTGCAGATGAACAAAGATGGGTCACACCAGATCACTACCACCACAAATGTCTCTGGTTTCTCTAATGAAGTAACAATATTGGGGGGGGGGGGTCAACAGACAGCAGAAAACAATCAAGGGAGAGCCAAAGTAAGAGAAGTAACAATTAAAAGTAAGGTTATAGTTAAGTTGCAGGTTGTAGTTAAATGTGGGTCCCATGTCTCAAAAGGCTGAATACTATAATCAGATAAGAAACCAAGAGGACAGCAGACTGTTGCCATCTAAGCCAACCTAACATTTGCTTTTATTCCATCAACAGACACTAGTCCACTTGTTCCGATGGCTGTCTACACATATGCACAAGCTGGGATCTCAAATCAGCACTTGTCCCTGTACATGAAGTTTGAAATCAGGGTTTCATTCTGAGTCAGAGATTCCCGACGCTTCATTTTAAACACCTATTTTAAGTGCCATAGCTGAGAACTTCCATATTTTTCAAGTGAAATGTTAAGATGTGCCCTCCGCAATAACAAGAAACCTCACCACAGCTGTAACTCCCATTTGTAAGTCAGGCCCTTAGCCTGAAGCCTCAGTTCAGTGTGCTGCCAAACTACTGGCAGAGACCATGCCATCTTCTCCCACACAAGTAGCACAATGCTGTGATAGTGAGTGGGAAAGACCCATGGAATGGGTCCAGCCCACACAGTTTAAAAATATTCATATATCTTCCAGTTGTGTGGGAATACATCAAAGTGAAGCAGCTCCTACATTACTTGGATCTGTGCAAAGGAGGCCTTAGAGTAAATCTGATACCTTCCCACCAATGGCTTGCAGTCTTCACCAAACAACTCAGCATCATTTGCAGTAATCAAGAACTCTCTTACTTTCACAGGCTTCCAAATGGGGTCCTTGCAAAACCATGCTCCTTTGAAGGTAAGAGAAAACATTCCTGGAGGCAAAGCAAAAAGCTGAAGGCCTGGTAGAAAGCTGAAATCTGGGCAGGGTGGAGTGTTAAACAGATTCTTTAGCTGGCCTGCAGAAAACGCCTATTCACATCAGGCCACCTCTGAAGATGTGAAATGCCTCATTACATGCAACAACATAATCTCAACTGGCCAAGGTCACAGAGAAAAAGGGGACACATGGAAGAGTAATGGCAAAGAGCAGGAGGCTCATAAAAGCCTGTGGCATGCGTGACTTTAGTCTGTTGAGTTATTTTGCAGTGGCCTTAAATGCACTGAGACTAGCTAGCAGCAATAAAACCAAAGTGAGATCATTTCAGAGTCTGCAGGGGATGGAGAAAAATACAAGAAAGAGAGAGGGAAGCAGAGCTGATGGCCAGAACACTGGTTTAAAAAGGGCATAGGTAGAACAATGACTAGGCAACTTTGTTAACATTTTAAGGGCTCATCTGAGTTCAGCTTGGAAGCAACAGATTACAAGTAATGCTATCATTTGCAGTTAGTTACTTTTGGGGGTTTTTTCACATCAAAAAGCTGCCAAGAAGAGGCTGTTTCCAGAAGGGAAATACAAGAACCATAATATATCAATTGGCCTTAGTTCTTATCCCCTACTATTCCTTGTGTCCTTCTTAAACTCTCTCCTGCTCACATGCCATTCCTTCTTCCCCTTACTTTTCTCCAGCGCAAAAGTCCACTTAAATTCCACTGCCTGGGGACATAAATCCTTGGGCCTGAATCTGGATCAATCTGGAACTAATGGGTCAATACCTACCACAGAAGGTGAGAACCAAAGATGGCAGAAAGGTGAAAACCTGAGTTCAAGCTTCAGTTCTAGCTCACATGGACCCCTCTTGTCAAGTGAGGAAGCTTTGAGCCTACATTGTTATTTGTTATGGCTCAGAACCTCCATGTAAAGAGGAGGATTCTAAAGACTCTAAAGATGAGGCTACTTTCATTTTGAGATCGTCGGTGGAAGGATTTCTCTGGTCCCAACACCCTTACAGGCACCTCTGGTAAGAACACAAGAGAGGGCCTCGTCTTCAGCTTTTACTAGTCTGTCGAACTCCTGCTACAGCCTGAGGAGTCTAGGCTGTTTGTCTGCCCTCCTACCAGCAGCCAAAGAGCTTTCTGTTCAGACCAGTGTTTGATTGTGAACTGGCGATACAGAGGAATCTTCAGATGGTATGGCAGTGGTATTTCCTCTCCTTTCTATTTATACTTCTAATTACTTTTTGACTATTCTCTAACTTTTTAAATTATTGGTTTTAGCTGAATTTTGTTTTAACTTGTGTTGTAATCTGCTTCGGCTAATAGGAGAAAGGCAGGACATAAATAAAATAAGGGAAGGGAAAATGGAATTCTAACTAAACTTTGTAAGAGAACATTCCCCAAGAACAGTGAAGACCCAAGCCCGTACCTCTGAGATCTTGCTGCCTCTCCCACTGAATGATGACTACCTCCCTGGACTTCCTAACTTAAAGGCGGGCCCTACCCTTCTTTGTCGAATTCAGAGGCTACGGAAGATATTCCATCCTTGTTGTTGGACTGTATGGCCCTGAGTCTACATACACAACACAGTCATGGATCCATTCTGTGACATACTGGGATTTACAGCTTGGTGAGGTAGTTGGAATGCCCTAACAGGGGGCTCTATTGCACTACCTGAACCAAAGCAATAGAACTTTCCAACAGGAAATCTGAAGTACTTCATCTACTTCATCACTTAAAGTTGTTATCAACCTGCAGTAATGATAAATATACTCTAGTCTACATCAAATAGTCCAGACAAGGGCTTCCATGGGTAACTACCCATGCAAAGCTATTTAAGGTTACTTAAAGGGTGAGGTAGTATGTTTGTCACGGGACTGTCTACTATAGACTTGATTTTTCTTTCTTTCAGAAATATCTGCTAAAAGTGCAGAAGTGGGCATCTAGATGAATATCAGAGCCTGTAGGGAGGAGGAGTACACCTTCCCTCTGCTCCCACTTTGTTCTTATGCAGAAAATTAGTTCCCCAACTTATTTCCCAGTAAAAGTACACTCTTGGAGGCAAACAGAAACTGAAAGGAGATTTTTCAGCAGGATAATGTTGCAAGGGAAGGGTCATCTCTTGTTTTCACGTACTGCAATCTGATCTAGAGTGAAGATCCCATGGCTGCCATTTCTAAATTAACCCAGCCAAGGGCAGATGGTCACATGACAAAAGCTGGCTTCAGAAGATTCCAGATCAACACTGGAAAAATACACAGGAAGGAACACTATTATCACTACCATCAGTTTCTATACCACTTCCTGCATCTAAAAGTATTTCAAAGGAATAAATGTATCTCAAACACTGGCAGTTACACAGATTCAGACTATTTATACATTATCATCTATACTGACTTGCAGTGGACTCCTCACAGCATAAGGTTTTTTTTCTCTCCTCATCTGTATCTTGCTTGGAATTGAACCTGGGGCTTTTTACATGTAAAAGCACCTACCCTACTATTCAACTATTTCCTCTCTCCCAATTCCTCCAGGGAGCCTTAGATTTGCCCTGCTTTTCAATCCCTTCCTGCATCCCAGGGGAGCTATCCATGGTTCTGACTACTTGAAGCAATACCATACTTGGGCAGAATGGCCCTGCAAGCCCCAGCATTAAACAAGGTCTCTCTGAAGCTGAGATGGAGGGCTAACACAAAACGATTTTCAGCTTCAAGAAAATAAGGATGAGCCTGGTTTGCCTCCATGAAGAACTAGTCACACTGGAGCATGAACAATCCAATCAGCCATCTTCAGCTGTATATGCTCATTGCTTGGCACAGGAACGACATGCTTCTGGGATCCACATTTGGCATTTCCACCAGGACAGCCCCCCTTCCCTAATTACATCTTTAAATTGTCTTTCCCTTGCCACTTCCTGTTTCCAGTTGCAGCTGTGAAATATGCTAATCCTCTGCTTACACCACAAAACAAGAGATCTAATAATAACCTGCAAGTTTTCAAATGTGCATCATACTCTCACACACAAACCCTGGTGGATATCAGTATCTCACCCTTCCTGGAGAACTGCTACCACCCCACACAGGTTGACTCCTTGTGCTGCATGACATCTGCAAGCAGGACTCAGCTGCCTCTTTTGTATTCACTGTGGTCTCCACTCCTAGGAATTCTCATATGCTCTACTTAAATGGCATATGTCCGTTCTCCATGTCCAGAATACTTTAGGGAGATGTCACTTTTTTTCTTTGTATTAAGTATTTGTGCAAATTCCAAATGCTTTAAAGACACATCACACTTTTTGTCAGGCCACTGTTCTGGAAAATCAGCATTCCAAGGAGGAGGAGGAAGAGGAAGGGAGGGGGGAGAAAAAGAAGAGGAGGAGGAGAAGGAGGAGGAGGAAGAAAAGAGGAAGAGGAAGAAGAAGTAGTAAAATACCCAGTTGTCTTTGAAGTGAGTTGTATTTTTCCATCCACTGCCACATCTGCAAACTTTTAGTTCCACCTTAATGAGGAACTCTTTTTAAACTCAATGGTTAGCTTCTAACATTTTCAACACAAATTAGGCCAAATGTATATCCATACGCATTTAGATAAACATATATTTTATCAACTCACCTGAATTTTTTGACGTGTATGCCCAATCTGGCTACTACATTTTTGATATATTCAGTGTTTTTTAAAAGCATCTCTCTTCACATCTATGACGTGATCTCAAGGAAGGACTCAACACTCCTTTTTTCACAAATGGCACTATAGATCCAAAGTAGAAACCAGCTGATTTGTTCTGTGTGAATTATTCCTACCACCTCTTTGCATGTAATTTTTGTTGAGGATTTCACAATTGCTTGTTCACAATGCAGACAGCTAGCCATCAATATAAGAATGGATTGCATTTGTTTATTTCTCTTCTTGGCAATGAATTTGCACAATAGGGTAATCAAGAAAACCATCTTTTTCTCTGTGAAATTCACATTTAGAACCAAAAAAAAAGGTATCTGTGTATGCATTCACAATTAGAGATGTAAAGTTCCTAGCAATTTTAAAGCCTTTAAGGAAAGGAATCTTCTTTTTTTCTGTGAAAATGCAGATTTAGGGGGAAAAATCTGCAATATTTATTTTCATATCAAACCCAAACTTGTCTTACCATGTTAGCTACAACAATTAAAAGAAAACCTTCATTCTTAATTTAGTTAGCATACAAAATCTTACCATCTGGCATATTTATGAGATTTAAAAATACTGATCCTCTACAAGTGAAACTGTGAATATACCCTGTAAAGATATACCTTCAAACGCGCATCTTAGTTTCACCTCTGAAAAGGCAGGGGAAAAATAAAAATAGAAATGACAAAAATGAAATCAGGAATGACTTTTTAAAACATTTTGTAGTAAACAAAATTTAATTTCCCACTTTTTCTCTGAATGAGTGACCATTTGGAAAGAAACAATCACAGTCTTAAGGCTAAGGCTAGCAGCATGTCTGGATATAGTACGTAACCCAACTCTGAAAATATTGCATTCTTCAGGACAGTAATATCAGAAGAATGAAGTTTCCATCCTATGTTCCTTTTATGAAGATGGAAGCACTCACCAATGTGTAGAAATGCATCTTGAATTGACTGTTTTAAGTGAATTAATATATGTACAGCAATTATTGTTCACTAATTCTGTAGAAAGTCTTACACACAAATCTTCACTCTACACAGTTTAATATTCTGAGTGACAAAGAGCCTGTCTTAAAAAGCATTCCATCAATTCCAAAATGAAAATATCTGATTGAATCAGAAGGGTGGGGTTTTTTCCCCATATCTTCCCCACATTTTTCATCCTTCAACTGGAAAAACTGAAAAGCTGTCACTGGAAGAAAAAAAATTTTGATCCCCCTCCCCATTTGTTTGTTTTCCAGCTTTTCACATTTCTACCCACAACAAAGATACAGACTGAATAGTCTCTTTGAAGAAGGGAGAGACAAGTTCTGATTCCCCAGGTTTGCCTCTGTATTATTGGATCATGAGAAGCTGAGGACAGGATCTGTGTACCTACTCAAACTAGTACTACTTACAGCATATTCTATGTCGTTATGTCAAGGTCAATGTCAAGTCAGATGGATACCAATGGAAGGTTTAAACAAACAAAATAGCTAATGGACATGCTCTTGTGTAAACTACTACAAAGGTACAGAAAATATCTTTATATTAAAGATGTTCCTACAGTCTAATGATACAGAGATAACTTCATCTTCCTGGTTTTCCATGTAGGAACACTGAGGATGTGTAAACATGTCCAGGTACAATTGCCTGTTCTGTGTGAAGTACAGCAAGGAGCTGAGAGCCTATCTCCAACTGTTCTTCATTTTGCACCCACAAGTATTTTTCTATTGGCATCATATAAATGATTTAAAATATCAGGAACATAATATTCAGATTCAATGAAAGAATCCCACCATTTCCCCTCTGTTTCCCTGCACTACTCAAACTCCGCACTGCTCATCCACCTCCTCTAGAATTTGCATGCAGTTTTAGTGCTTGACAGGAGAAGAAAGTGGAAGGGCAAGGAATGCAATTAAAAATCAACAACAGGCCAGGACAGATGTGCCCTACTGTCAACTTCTTTTTATGTTATCAGAGTTTCATTTCCCATCTCAAACAGGGAGGGAGGTAAACCCAAAAACATAGTTCAGGTCCATGCCTGAGATCCAATTCATACTGGGTTTGTGACTTCTGCTTTCTTACTTTAGTTTCTGTTCGCTCCCTGCTCAAGGTAAGGAGCATTTAAAACTGGTTGTTCACAAGCAGAACATGCCAGCTTTTCATTCCTTTGTGAACCTGAGTGGAGAGATGCAAAAACAACCTGGCAGCCTATGTTCATGGCACTGAGAAACAAAACATTCTAACTTCAAGCAAGGAGCTGCCATGGATTTAAGGAAATAAAAAACAGCCACTGTTGAGCTTGGCAATTATGTGAATTGCCCCTCTTCTTTGTTGCTGCATTTAGAAGCTCACAGTGGGGTGGAAAAGACTCCCTATCAATAAATTAAATAACATTTTTACCCGACAAGCATCACACAATGCAAGCTCAATTTACACAGATTAGCTCAGCAGATGATTTCCTTCTCTACCAACAGCATGTACCGTATGTCGCTTCTGAGTTTGTCTAGCAAATTATCTTTGCAGCAAGGCAAAAGAGAGCAAGAGCAAGAAATAAAGAGAGAGACTTTGTTGCTAAACTGTAGCATTTTTATGCAGATGATTAGCCCCTGCCAGATGATTTATAGACCCAAGGCTAAGCATGCAATCCAAGACTTTGAACTTGAACTCCTCACTGACTGGCACATTCACTCAAATCCAGCAGCAAGTTCAACAAGAAGCCAGTTTCCATAGGTCCCTCAGAGCCCAGCCAGGGACACCTTCAATTTCTCATCAAAGCAATACATCTTCTTACCTTCTACTGGAGAGGTCTTTAATCTCTTGCAGAGATTATGCACTCCCCCATAGGCATCATTTATCCGGTTCACTGCTTCTCCACTGCGAAGCTCCATGAGATTCCGGAGGTCCATAACCGAGCAACCAAATTCCCCCTCATGGTTGCTCTCAGCAACAGAGTTTCCAGGATGGTGATCTGCAGAGTTGTTCGTCATCTTGACAAAACAAGGAGCAGGTTTTGTGAGCAAACAACACAACACTGGGTGCTACTTTTTCAGCCTTGTCTCTCTTTCCTGTACAAAATCAGAGCAGGCAATGCAAACTTTGAGCTCCACATAGAAAGATGCCCAGTTCTGTGGCCTCTAGGGCATCAGAAGCCACACCTCTAGGACTGGGAAGAAGAAGATCCTGTCTCAGAGAGCAGGCCTGGAGTGGTGGCTGGAGAAGTGGCACTTCCTTCTCTGCAGCTCCCCAGGTGAAGCTGGTGAAACTAACCAAGCCCAACTTCTTCAAATGAAGGTGTAAACAGGATGCGCATGTTACTGTGGAAGCGACCTTAGCAACAGCCAGCATGCAGCTCCCAGAGAAAGAGATGGGTTCCCTGGATACCGTCTTCAACCGAAACTGTAAGACAAGGATTTGAAACAAAAATTATAGTTAATAAGAGGCCCAAGGGACCAGCTAATATGCACGTGGGTACAATGGATGCAGCAGCAATTCACTACAATGAAGGAGACTGCTGAAGAACAAGCCACTGGGAAAACCGTGGTTTTTAACGGAGGGCTAGTGAGCATGTAGTGGTGTAGTAGAGCCAGGGCACATAGCACTGAAGGCCTACAACCTTGTGAGCAGAGATAGTGATATCATCTGCCACTTGCCTTACACTCTTCTTTAGATGTAATCTCTGAAATAGATGTAGGGAATATGGGTTTTCCTAGCAGCTGCATATTGTTTTTAGCTATCCCTGTATTAAAGAAAAATACTGAGCTTCATCTTGAGTAGGCAAAATCCTTTTGATTTATAAAAAAATCTGCTCCTGCTGGAGGTGAAAAAAAATGTACAAGCACTTGGATATTTTGGATTCCCATTGGGGGTGTTGTTATTAGACCTGTGTATTACCTCTCAGCCTGCCAGAGCTCTCAAGACAACGTACAATAGATTAAAACAGATTAAAACATGCTGTTAAAACAGATTGAAACAATATTTTTAAAAAACCGTTTTAAAAATACCTCCAACTGAATCAGACCAAAAGCTACCTCTGATTTTAGGGACCAAGGGCTGCACAAAACAAGGGGTTAAGCAGAGTCTGGATGGCCATTTTTGGGGAGTACTTTAGTTGTGTGTTCCTGCATGGCAGGGCTTAGACTAGATGGGGCTTGTGATCTCTTCCAGTTCTATCAGTCAATGAAAATGCTGCAGTCTTGGCTGCCTCTGGAAACTCCCATGGATGAGTCCCCCTGGGAGGGAGTTCTACAACCAACCTGCTGCTACTGAAAAAGCCATGTCTGGTGCACTCATCAACTTAGCCTCTCAGAGTGGTGAGGACATGCAACAGGGCCTCCACTGAGGATCTCAAATTCTGAGGATCTCAAATTCCATGAAAGTACACACAGGAGAAAGTGGTCCATCAGATATCCTGACCCCAACCCAATTATGGTTTTGTAGGTCAAGTCCAGTAGCTTGAATTGAGCTTGGAAGCCAGTGCAGTTGATACCAGTGATATGTGCTCTCAAAAGTGCACACCAGATAAAAATTTGCCTGTCATGTTTTACACTAGCTGTAACTTTCAAGCACTTTTCAAGGGAAGCTCCACATACAGCACATTATGGCATTCTAATTCCAATTCCTACACAGGACTGCAACTGTAACAACTTCATGATCTTTCATCATTGTTTATGCTGACCACCGATAATGAGAGATGCAGTCCAACAACATCCAGAGAGCTACCTGTTCTACATAAACCTATTACATGAAAATAAATTGACCCCATCATGAATTTACAAATTTTACTACAAATATAATATTCTTTAATCTTCTTGAAAAGGTGGCAGACCCCATTGCCTTGCCCAGCATTTTACTTTTCAGTTTGAAGGTGGGAAGGAGGATAAAGGAACAACCTTTCAATTAGACTGCATATCAGATGGGCTCTAAGCACTTTTAAACCACAGTGTACAAAACAGACTGGTACCAGCCCTCCTCTTAGGCTTGAACTTGAGGAGGAAGAGTGGGGGGGGAATTGCTCCTCACTTTGTGCTGTTCTTCAGAAAGCTTTGAGCATCTCTGAAGCTCTGTATGCTAGTGAATGTACACTTCCAGGACATTACTTATTGGAATACAATTCCTGAAATCATCCAGATTTGGAGGATTCCAGGAGTTGTAGTCCAAAAACATAACATTCCAAAGCCCCAGTTTCCAGTCACAAACCCATTTAAAGCTACTTACAGGATTTAAGACGCAATAAAAAGGTAACAATATAAAAACAACTTCCAAGTCTATTTTTCCACGTATAGATTTTTATCATATTAATAGCAGCCAGTTACAAAGAAAAGCTTAACTCTTTCCACCACTGCTGAGGGCCTCATAAAAATTACTCTTCTAAGGGTATTTGCACTAAGAGTCTTGTGGGAACCAAAGACAGATTCTTCAATTCCAATGCAAATAGCAGCTTTAAAAGGAGTCATTTTCATCAAGGTTGTGGGAGCAGAAGACAGGGTCAAACCCCTCCCACAATGGCAATTATCAATCTTGCTCCACCCCCAGCTGTTATTTGCAAGTTTTAAATTGTTTATCTTAAAATGCAAAGACATATTTGCTTGGAGGGGGAAACAAACGTCTATTGTGGCCAAGAAAGAAGCTGCAGATGGAGAGCTGCAGTTGGAGGGACCCTATTTAGCATTATCACACCTGTGTGTTCTTAAAATCAAGACTTTTGCTTTTAATGAGAAAAAGGGCACTGTTACAGTCATTTCATTCGGAGAGACAGTAACTACAGCTTTGTTTTTGACCAAGTGGGATGATTTTTCTTCCATGCACCTTTCCTGAAAATGCTGTAAATGAGGACTTTGTTCTAGTATAACATTGTAAATATCTACTTAACTCTGGGTTTAAGCTGCAGTAGCATGCATGCTCCCTCTCTACTGTACCTACACCCTCTCTTTCACACACAGATATACTTCTACCATGTTCTCAGCTTTGATGATTGATCTGGTTTACCACCACATGTGATGGACTAGTGGCCAGCTTCACATTCTTGTCCCAAACTTAACATTTCATTTGTCATGCACAGATAAACATCTGATCCTTTACTCTGATCTTGTGTTTCCAATTTATGGCGAACCTGCACAGTTTTATTGGTAATATTCATTCAGAAGGTGGTTGCCATTACCTTCTTCCTGAGACTGAGAGAGTCCTCCAATGGGTTTCCACAACTGAACAGGGTTTCAAGCCATGATCTCCCTGAGTCCTTGTCCTACACTCAAACAATGAAACTACACTGGTTTCCTATCCATTACTAGACAAGGCTGTATTATTAATGGTGCAACCAGAGGTCTCATACTACTACTGGCCCTCTTCTCTCTCTGCTCCCCCTCCTGGTTCATGGACTCTAATCTGTTAAGAAAAAAATGCTCCCGAGGCAGAAGAGCTGTAGATGTTTCTCCACCATTATCCCCAAGGGGTGCTAATGTTTATCACCTACTCTGGGCCCATTTTTCAGCTATTCAGCATATGAAGAAGCAAGTAGTGTACTGCGGCATTGTCCTGAGAGGGGCATTGCTGACTGGTATTGCTCAAACACCCTGGTTAGGACTGGCAGGCACCCAACTCACCTTCCTATAATGCAGAGCTATATAATGCACAGTTTACATGTGACCCTCAAACATGAGTTGTGTGATACCAGCTACTATTTCCCAATAGCCCAGTTGATTGGGACGGTGGTCCAGGTAAGTTCACAGTAGAGAACAGAATCACTGCTAAGGAGGGAACCTCCATTCTTACCTTATCAGAGATTGGGGATAAGAGCTATCTCAAGACATTTAAACCAGATGTGCAAGTAGGATTGGGCACCACAGGGTTGTTTTTTTAAACTTCCCATTTGCCTGTTACCCAATTCCTACTCTGATCAATTTCTGCCAGCTTACTTCTGAGAAAACATTAACAGAATTGAATAGCACACTGCCTGGCTAAAGGTTAGTTGTGCCAGGACTTATTTCTGAGTAGGCATGCATGGCAGGAAGTTCTGCTTTCTATGTATGGGGTGAACTGGCCAAACTGATTAGATTTACACATGCTTGCATACATGCCTCCTTGCATACATGCATGTGCCTCCTGCTCCACCCACAGTATTCCCCAGATGCAGATGCCTGGGGCCCAAAAACATTCTGTATCTGTAGCTTAGACAATCTCACAATGTCAGGATTTTTTTTTCCAGGGAATATGCAAAAGAGAGGTACGTGAAATTTACAGAAACCAAAATAATAATACTAGGAAGACGTCATGAACTGCATTTAAAGACAGGACCAAAATGACAACTTCTGAAGCTGTTTAAGTTAAAGAAAGTATCCTGTTATCTAGTAGGAACCAAAGTCTACTATTCATTATTTTCAACTAGACACAGGGACATAGCATGAGCTAATAAGCAGCTTCTACCACATACCAGACCACCCAGCATTGGCAAATGACAATCTGCCTAAAGGAAATCACCAGTTGCAGAAGGATAGAAAAAGGAAAACTATAACAGATGGATGCTGGAGGAATTGAGTGGGGGGAACAAGGAAGTGTTCAAAGGACAAGCTGTTATGCTCCCTAATCACATCCTCCTCAGACTTGATAACAACAGGGCAACTTGTACTTCTGTTGCTCACCCAGAATCTCTGGCTCCATGAAGACTGAAGAAGAGTCACAATCCTGGACTAGGAGATACAAGGCGATTTCACAATGATGCCCATTCACCCCAGATCATTTTTTCCCATACCACCAGAAGAGGATTTGTCCAGAAACAGGGATGAAATTTGTGCAGCCCTCCAGATGCTGTTGCACTGCAATTCCCAGTAATCTCAGTCAACATAGACTATTGTGAGGAAGGTTGGAAGTCGCAGGTCAGCACTGGAGGCACACACAATTTCTATCCTTGGTCCAAACCCTGGACATGTTATTTTAGATTATATACTTTTACTTCCAATTCTACCCTCAACTGATTTTCTGTTTCCAAAAGGATGAGACATAAATTTTGTGCAGCATATTTAGTTGGGAGGGGGGAATCTGTGATCCTCTGGAAGATTCAGTGTCAAGCTTCAGCAGTCTCATACCATTGGTGACACTGTCTGGGGCTTCTAAATCACCTGTTTTAGCCCACTTCATTCTTCAAACTAGTAGGATGTGGGACTTAGTGTTGGATTAAGACCGGAGACATAAAGTTCAAAGCCTCACTCAACTAAGAATCTTACAGGGTAACCTGAGCCAGTCACTATCAGCCCAACTTCAAAGGGTTCTTGTCAAGATAAACTGCAGTAAGGGATGGGATGGGGAAAGAGCTAGAATTATACAGGTTTCTTGAGGTTCCCTGCTGGCACTGCAGGAAGAATAAATAAAGTGGTTTCCAGTTTAAATAAAATTCATGATATGCTAAAATTGCTTATTCACACGGCTTATTTCATACATATGTTGACCTCTCAAGGATTGTATTCTACCATGTCAGCACAACAGCCAGTAGGACATTTTTTACATTAAATATGTAGAATACAACAGGACAACTTGAATAACTTCAGGGGACAATTTTCTGTCCCAGGATGATCATGGTGGTGGGGGCGGTGTCTGCACTTGTTGTTATGTGCCTTCAAGACAATTTTGACTTATGACAGCACTATTATAGGAGGTTCTTGGAAAGCTCTGTTCAGAGGGAGGTTGCTACTGCACTCCTCTAAGGTTGAGAAAGTGTGGCTTGTCCAAGGTCACTCACTGGGTTTCCATGGCTAAGCAGGGATTCAAACCCCAATCTCTCAAAAGCCTTGTCCAACCCTCAAATCCACTGCATCACACTGGCTCATAACCAAAAATACTAAAACCAAAACCAGAAAACAAAAACACCCAGGAAATGACCAGATGTCCACTTCTGCTTTTCAAAAACAGGCTTTATGTTAATATGCGTGTGTGTGAAGGCTGTGTGTTATTTAACAGGGAAACTGCTCCATATGGAAGCTTCTAAGGGATGCAATTCACCCATTTTGGGCCAGAAAAGGGGCAATCCAGGGAGTATGAAGGAAATGAGGGCTAATGAAATAGACTTGGGAGACTGCAATTTGTTCCCTCTTTTTTGCAGAAGATAAGAGCTCCACTTAAATGCAAAACTGACCATATGAAATGCCACATAAGTAAACAATTTTACCTCACTGGTCATCCCGTTAAATTAGGGCCTTAGCTACTTGATATAGAGACTAAACAGGAAACCAGATGAAATAAGGAAAGAAAAGAGATAGGAGGCAACTTGGTTTTTGTACCTGAAGAAAAAGGTCAGCAAGTCCCATAACCTCAGATACTGAAACTGGAGGCATAAGTTAGAGAAAAACAGCAATGTCAGTAATGCCTTTTACACTTGCAGGTTCTTAAAGAACCACCTGAGCAGTGTATGTTCCACTGGTGCAAGTCCATGGAAATGCTGCAATGAGAAAGCTTCGCCCACTAACTTTCTGCCTCACAGATAGGTCACAAATAAATGCAAAGGGACAAAGGAGGCAACCCTCAGATAGAATTCACCAAGTAGACTGCATCCTCATACCCACCCATCTGGAGGGACAGTGAAAGATTTCACTGTAAAAATGATAACCAGAAAAGCAGAAACATGGCGGGGGGGGGGGGGGGGATTCAGCAAGTTGTGATTTTTGAAGACAGTTTGAAATGACATGCTATGAGTTGACTCCGTTCAATTGCTCATTGTAGAATGGATCCTTACCAATCTAGGGACAAGCAAGAATTTAAATTCATCTTTATTAGAATGGAGCAAAATCTGCAAATTTTCTTCATATTCAAAATAGAAAGAACTTGAGAGTTTAAAATATTGAAGGTGGGAGAAATAGAACCCGGAAGATTGATCCATCCGGGCTGAGAGTTTTGAGTGCCTCATTCTTTAAAAAATCTAGATTTGTATTCTCTGTTTATTCAGCCACATGAATGCATAGCCTCCAACATTTCACACATGAAAACTTGTATGCTTGTGTCCAAGCAACTTCAGAGTGTGGCCAAGGTGTCAAAAGTTATTAGTGAGGGAAAAAAATTCAAGCCAGGAGAGGCTGTAGCAGTTTGCTTTTGTCTGCTTGGAAGGTCAAGATTACACATCCCCCCTCCATGGACTGGGCATTTCTTTATGTGTGCAGTTGAAGGGTGGCAGAGGTAGGAAGTATAGTCAACTGTCCAGGAAGACAGAAAATGCTTGGGACTAATTCTTGGTAAAGGTAGTTTCTACATCACCTTGGAGCAGGAAATGCATATTTATTTGTCCATCTGATTCACTGTCCACAAATTATGTACCAAGAAGCACAGGTAGCAATTGTTCATCTATGTTTAAAGGCATTAAAGCTTCCCATGGTAGGAGACTAAGAAGACAGATCCAATTAAACCAACCCCTGCTGTTTAATAACGTGTTGGGGAGGGGCAGTGGGAGATTATTTTTTGCTAATTTTTCTTCTTCTTTAATAGCAAATAACAACTTCTGAAAAGAGCTTAGAGGTTAAGAAAACGGCAGCTAATTAATATTGTGATGGTGGAGTCCATAATTACCCCTGGAGGAGCCTGCAGGGCACCTATCATTATCTTCTCGTTCTAAACAGCAAGATTCCTTTCCTTCTCAGAACTAGAGCTCCAGGGATGCCTTGCCACAGGTTGCAAGAAGCAAGATTAAAAACAAAATCTGTTTAGTGGATGAAAAACTTCTCTGCTCCCTCTTTTCTTTTAAAAGAAGCCTCACTGGCCTGTCTCAGCTGATGTTCAAGGTTAGTCATGCACCAGGCAAGGTTAAGAACAAGCAGATAAAAAGGGAGGATTCCAGAACCATGTTTGGAATCAGCTCCAATCGTACTGTGAGCAGCCAGGGCTGAGAAAAGTTACTCTTTTTGACTACAGCTCCAACAATCCACTAGCCCTCATACCTATGTTGTTTGAACGATTCTGGAACTGGTAGTTTAAAAGCCTCATTTTTTCAATCTGGGCACCAGGCAACTGAGACTATTGCATAGGATACCAAAAACTGGGAAATTTCCATTGTTTTTCTATGTATAATAATTTTGACAGAATTTGGCTTATACTCTCACTGCTTTCTGGTTCAAAGAGCCCTGCTCTGAGATAACAATAATGTATCCCAAAACGGCACTTGTTCTCATCTAATTTAGGTCCTCAAAGGGCACTGAGCACTTAAGAGTCTGCTTCTTAGAATATCAGCTCATTAAAAGAGAAAAATAGTGGGACATTGTGTACATGGAGCCTGATAGATCAGTGGCTCCCTTGATCCTAAGGGCTTAGAGCTTAATTATTCTATAAAAGGCAAAACTGATGCTGCATTTCTAGATTTCATGAATAAGGAGTAAGAGGCTATCAATCAGTTTCCTAAGTTTTAAAGATCCTAAAAGCTCATTTTATATCAGAGAAAGTCACTAGCAATTTCTGCATAAAAGCCTCTCATGGAAGGTCTTCCTGAAGTGTCATAGAGGTTAACAAGAAGAAGCCCAAAACTCAGATTTCAATCAGTCTCCCAAAAGGAGCTATATCCAAGGCTGTTCAACTTTTAAGATTCCACACACAATTACACGCCAAATCTATTATCTAAGGAAGAATTTAGATCCAAAAGAATCTCAGCATGAGCATAAATTATTTATTGCATATTTATTCTTTACTTTTTTGAAGGGGCTTAGGTACACCTGGTCTTAGTTCCCATAATTTTATCCTATCCTGTTAGGTAGGTTATGATAAAGGTTAGCAATTGGTCCCAAGGCCATCAACTAGTTCCACATGGAGTTCCGAGAGATGGCACATCTTTGAAATGCCCCTTTATAATTTCCCACCAAGTTCTCCTACACTAATCTTCCCCAAACACAATGGTCTCTGAACATTTTTGATGAAGGCTCCAATCCTCACCACTACCAGACAGATGTTCTGGAAATGATGATTTCTATAAACCTAAAGATTTGGAAGGTACATCACTGAGGAAGGCTGTCCTTACTCACTATTGCAAAATATCACCTGCACAATTAAAAATGTAATTATGACCTACAAAGCCGTACATGACAGAAGTCCAAGCTAGCTGACAGAATGCATCTCCCCCCATGAGTCTGCTAGGATTCTGAGATCTGCAGGGTCCTTCTTTCAGTACCACTACTTTCATGGATATGATTGGTAAGAACACAAGATAGAGACTTAAGGGAGCTAGTCCTAGACTTTGGAACTCTCTCCTTGAGAAGACTAGAACGGCCCCCTCCTTGCTGACTTTTATATGAACAGGAAAACACTTTATTATTCAGACAGGCTTTTAGAGCAGAGGACTTTTAAGGAAAAGGCTTGTTAAAGGGTGTGATATTGTTTTAACAGTTTTTTATCCTTTTTAAGTGTGTGTTCTAAATGTTTAATATTGTTAATACGTTAATTCTATTTTAATGTTTACTTTTGGAAGGTTTTTAATGGCATTGTAATCATTTTAATTTGTAAGATGCCTTGAGCCCCAATCATGGGGAAAATGCAGGGTTATATAACCAAAGTTAACAACAACAACAACAACACCACAGGAAGTTGCCCATACTGAGTTAAACCATTGGTTATCTGCCCCAGTACTATCTATCCTGACTGGCAATGGTCCTCCAGGGTTTCAGGCAGCAGTATTTTTGGCCTTAGCTGGGAACTCAGCCTGAGATCTCCTACATGCAGAGCACTGAAGCTATGCCACTGAGCTACTGGAGCCAAACACCCAAATGCTTCGCTCAATACACTGCTGCAAACATTTTAGCAGCTTCTGTATAATGCACATACAATGAAAAAGGATGGCAGATGAGTTTTATAACTTAAACGGCTAATTTTTGTTTAGAAATACTTATGTTTAACAGCATGTTTGTAGAGCATGGTGTGCACGCGCGCGCGCACATGCACGTGCGCATACACTGAGCCATACTTTGTTCCAACATGATTTGAGGGTTTTGAGATTTATCAGTCAAAAATCTGAATCTCAATTCTGCACATGCACAAAATAAACTGGAAACTATATTTTGTTGAACTAGAGGAGTGAAAGGTACCAGATCTTGTCTGATCTAGGAAACTAAGCAGAGTCAACCCGAGTTAGTACTTGGATGAGAGACTGCCAATGAATACCAGGTGGTGTGGCTTACATTTCAGTGGAAGGAATATCAGCAAAACCACTTCTGAGTATTCCCTGTGACTTGAAGGTGTGCATGTGTGTGCGCGCACGCGCGCGCACACACACACACACACACACAGAGGAATGAAACCCAGGTATTGTGAGATTACAGAAGGTTATGCTAATTAAATGATCCACTGGAAAGAACAGAGGCGGGGAGGTAGGCATTCAGTGGCAAAAAAAGAACAGGCTGCTGTGCAAAAGAGCACATGGATAGCAGAAAAATCAGTGACCAGTTGCAGGAACAGATGCAGCACAGCAAAAGACCAGCACCGCTTCTTACCCCAACTGATTGTTCAAATTAGGGGTGATGCCAAGTTTGGGGCAGCCCTTAAATATGGGGGGGGGGAGGGACAGGGAGGGGGGAGAGTGTGCATAACCAAGAGAAAACTGGTTGGTACCTAAAATTCAGGAGTTCTGCAGCTGGCAAGAGAAAGTTTTTGCAAAGCTTTGGAAGAGTTCTAAATGGTTGCTTCAGAGCTGTTTGCAGATATTTGATCAGTTCATTTATGGCAAAAACTACCAAAGGTAAGACAAAGTATGTGATGTCATATGGCAGGGGGAAGGGACAGTGTTAAAAAATAAAAAAACTTTGCAAGGTCCAGCCTTTAACCATGTTAAGCCTGGAAAGGTGAAATCTTGAAAGACACCCCCCCCACACACGAACATTGCTGAAACCTCCTCTCCACCTGTTCAGCCAATGCCTCTTCAATTCTTCTAAGCCCCCTCCAGTCTCATCAATACACTCAAGAGTGCAGCCAAAGCCTTTCCACAACTAGCATGTTCACCCGCTCACATCATATACACTTCTCCTTACAATTTCTGAGTTTAACCAAGTGAGAAAGGAGAGAAGAGGGGAAACGGGGAGGGCGAGTATAACAAGAGCACACACAACCAAGGGGTGTGGAGGAAGGGGTGAAGAAGGGAGGTGAGCAGCTGATGAAAAATGATGGCTGATGCAGTGCTGCAGACAAACCTGCCCAGAATAATAAATAGCTGCATTACACCTCTGTCCTGCCAGGTGGAGATCATGCATTCTCTGTAACAAGGGAAGCCCTTGCTTAGTAATGGGTGCAGGACAGCAAGAGGTAGACAGCAGTGCCAAAGAAAGCACTTCCTGGCCATCACTTTTTCAGTCAACAGACAGCAATAAAAGGCTGATCCTGGGGATGAAATTTGAGACCTATCCAATTTTGTATTTGACTAAATCAGCAAAGCAGATAAAGGAAAGGAAATCAACAGCCATTCTAGGACACTGGAATCCCTGTTCATAAAGGCCTGTCTGCGAATAGCATACAAGTCGGGGGACAATATGTGAATGCAAATATTGTGGTAAAAGGTTTTTTTTTTTTTTAGTGTATTGCCTAGGTTGAATTACTTTCCAATCAACATTTACAAAGGTGAATTGTTTTGCACAACTATGCCTGCAACTATGTCTGCAACCTCTGAGGTAGAAAGTTCCACTGATAAGAGGACTTACTTCAAGTCAACATACACAAGACTGGATTTTATAGGTAGTAGGAAATAGGAGAAAATGGACAAAGATGCCATCCTGACAAACATAAATCTAGCCCTACTTCACCTGCTTCTTGTCTTCAGAACATTAGCCCCCATCTAAAGAACAAAGTCAGTTGCTTGCACCAGGGACCATGTTACTACAGGGTTTCAAATGGCAACTAGTACATTAATTAATCTCTCGCTCTCTTTCTCTCTCTCACACACACACACAATCTCCTAACCATCCCAAAAATGTAAAGTAAAGTTCTGTCTTCTTGTTCCAAAGATGTCAGGAAATGGAAAGAGGTTTTGCAGGGAAAGCAAAAGAAGCATATTGTAGGATGTACCTAGCATTTCTCTCCTGTAGGAGCCCACATATTGGGAATATAGCTTCATTAACCATCACACTTGACTAAGATTAAGGTCCTACAGCAGGGCTTGGGGAAAATTGGTCAGGGAACTAGTTTCCCAACACCCTGGACCCACAAGGGGCCGCACCAAGCCCAAAAACCAAACACAAAAACCAGAAGAAAAACAAAAGCAGAAGTGGCCAGAAGAGAACCTAGAACTGGAAACCCAGAACATCAGTTTTGTTTCAGAAGGCCAGTTCCTGTTTTGAAGAAAATGCTTTAAAAAAAAAAAATTAAAAAGATGTGCAGTCATAAGGAACTCCTTTAAAAGCTGAAATGACCACTCCTGGAGGCTTCCATGAGTGGCAATTCATCCCCTTTTACAATGTGGTGAACGCCCACAAAAACTGCCACAGGATTCCCACCCCTGTTCCTCTCACATTGAGTCACTACATGAAGCAACTGCATATGCCTTGAGGAAGGAGAGGTAGCTGTTCCTAAGCATATAGTTCCCAGGAGTATCAGGAGGTAGCAAAGTGTTACTTCAGGCCTTATATTATAAACCTTTAGAGTGATTAGCCAGCAAAGGGATGATCTTTCTCATGGATGAAAGTGATTAGAACAGATTCAACCTGTCAGCGATGAAAGGGCAGAAACCACAGGGAGATGTTATCCAAAGGGGTGTATGCAGGGAAACATACCTCAGCTTTTTCAGTGAGATGCTTCCCTGGTGCTTTCTTATCCAATCCAAGAACAGTAAAACTCCTACATCCACCCACCCACCCATCCGTCTGTCCGTCCATCCGTCCGTCCATTCTTCCTTCCTTCCTCAGCACTTAAGTCTATCCCCATTATCTCCACTCACCCCTGTCCCAGTAGCCACCTGCCTACAAACAGGAGCTGAGATCTGGCACCTGATCTTCAAGACTGGTTCTTACCTTCCTCCCACTTGCAAGAGTGTATATTTCAGGGGACTTGAAACAAGGCTCTTCTTATTCCTCAAAACACACAACTTCCAAACCTGAGGCATGGGAGCCATTTGAGAACAGAAGGGTTAACTAAAAGCCAGATGTGGTAAGGAGATCCTACATACCAACTTGTGTGCCCCTCCCTTTTCAAAGATAAGAGGACAGAATGTCACTTTGACTGCAGAATGAACATGTGGGCAAGGAGTACAGAATCTTGTATGTCTGTAGCACCTTTTTATTCCTTCAGTCTATTGCTCCCACTGCTTTTTTCCTTCTTCCCAGCCTGGAACCTGAAGGGAGAAAGGTATCTGGAACAACACACTGAGAGCGGAACTTTCAAGGAGAAAGGAGGGTTCATCATCCTCTTCAGCACATGCTCTTTTACTCTAAAACAAGATGCACTTAACATACAGAAGCTCCGTGTTTCCTGACGAAGAGTTAATTCCTCATGAGATTGCACTGATTATTTGCATTGCCTGTCCTTATTAGTGCACCTACTGTACATGCAGGGTTCCTTTCGAAGACTCCCCATGTAAACCAACCCCCCCCCACAGGCATCATGTCTCATTGTAGTCAATGAATGCAACGTGTGTGTGCCTCTTGTGTACATTGACTATAATGGGAGCAACACTTAATGCAACCTCACATTTGTGTGTGTTGAGGTCATGCCAGAAGAAGGCACACTGTATCTTCATCTCTAGCCTATCAGAGCAAAGCAGGTTTTGGATCAGGAGGGGAAAAGTTTTTTCTTGTTCTACACCAAGGGGCTTACCTGGACTGGCAGCAGCAGGCAGAAGCAATCCAATCAATGTCAAGTAGCACACTGACCTTTAAATTCCCCGTAAAGTTCCTGATATAACACTTGTGACATTCCTTCCACAGCAAACTAAGCTGTTTCTTGCCTCTTCTGGCCCTCAATGTTGCTGAAGTGTCTTTCAATTGTGGAGACTGTACCTTTTCCCTCCACTTTTGTTTCATTTTAAAATAGTGAATAAACTATTTTTATTCAATGTTTGGTTTTAATATGATTGCTTAATTGCTGTTAGTTTTTAATTGTTATCCAATGTGGTAAATGGTTTTTAGCTGCTCCTTTTTTTTATTGTATTAGCCACATTGGGTCCTGCAGCGGGATGGCTCATGGTAAGTTATCAATGTAATTCCAGTTTTGATTTGTTTTCTTTTCAGGAAATGCTGTTGAAACCTCAGGGATTTGAAATCTGATGAAAAACCAGTATTTTATTATTCATTTATATTATTTATATGTTGCCTTTCTCCTGCAGTGGGACCCAAGGTGGTTGACGAAAGAATCAACTAAAACCTAACAACAAAATTTTAAAGACAATTAAAAATCACTGCATTAAAACAGTATAAAATTATTTGAACATATTCCTTTGATACATTCTTACATACCTGCAGAGCTCTAGAACCCCTAGGACTGCAGTAGTGTTGGACTGCAACTCCCAACATGGGCTATGCTGGCTGGGTGGGGCTGGTGGGAATCACAGTCCAATGATACCTGAAGGGCCACATCCCTGATATACATGAAAGCCATCTGATAACTGTAATGAGGATTGTACTCTCTAGGCTGAAAATTGTACTTTATTTCAAACACCATTACAGCAAGGGAACTGGATAAACATGGGGTTTGAGAGACTGTTAAAAGCTCTATTTGGCTCTGGCTGTAATAGCGCCCACCGAAGCACCTGCACATCAATGCATAACACCAATAGCTGTGACAACCCTGTCACTCACTCATCATCAAGACAGGGCTGGGAAGTTCTGTTCCAGTGCCCAAACATTTCCTCACCACCACCTTCCTTCTCCCAAACATATACACACATCCTTCATTTCACTGGGACTTCCACACCAGTCATGTAAAGTTTCAGATGTTTCTTCTCCTACAAGCCTGTGACAATCTCACTATTGTTATTGTTGTTACTGTTGCTATGGAAAGCTAAGTGCTTTGATAAAGTGGGGTACCTTTTGTATTGCCTAAATACCTGCCTAGCACCAGAAAGTGTTGGGGAATGTTTTACTGGGAAACAGTAAAAAGGGCAGGGCAGGGAGTTCCTGAGAGAACTACATTATAATATGAGGCATAATATTTCTGGCTCCGTGTCTTTATGGGAAAAACTGAACTTTTTTTCTTGTTGTCTATAGAGCTGTGGCAGTTATGTGAGAAAACTTTCCATGTTCTGAGTTTACCCCTTGAATTGTCCTGCCTTTTCTCTTCTCAAGATGCCTTGGGGGTACTCCAGGTGACACTTGAAACTATCAGATTTCTTGACAGAGCATTTTCTTCCTCAGAATACCATGCAGACAACATCACTTTAACAGCAAGTCAGTTCTCCCACCTCACCCCAAATACACACATGCCATCTCACATCTGGCACTGGTAACATCTTGCCTGACGAAGAGAAGCGGAGAGTTTGAAAGTATGCTCATATCATTATTCCCTTTGGGTCAGCTGAATAAAGAAATTATTCTAATATAGGCTTTTTTTCATAATAAATTAATTAATACTCCACCTTTCTCCCAACATGAGACTCCAAAGGAAGCTTACAATATAAGTTAAAACAAAATCTAACTAAAACAAAAATCTAGCTAAAAACCATTAAACAAATTGTTCAATTAAAAAAATAACTGAAAACAGCTGAAGACACATTCAAAGCATATTTCAAAATGTTTAAGAATACAGCACTCCCCATTACAAAACCAATTTTGCCCCAAACAATCAAAAGCTGAATTTGTTTAAATAAACCTAATAAAAACAAACAAAACAACCAAACCAAACACAAAACAAAACAAGAAACACCAGTGTGAGGGCCAAGCAAGCCTCTCTTGAGAGGGAGATCCATAGGTGAGGGGCCCCCGCTAAGAAAGTTCTCATGCTCTGGTGACCCCATGAGGGATGTGGGACTGAGAAAAAACCTTTCCTCAAAGATAAGAAGAGTTAGGCAGTCATCCGAATAGTCCAAATTGCACAGGGTGTTACAGGTCCGATATTGTTTCTGAAATGTGCCCAGAAACAGACTGGTAGACAGTGAAGCTTGTTTTGACACAGTTATATGGCCAATATGTCCACTTATGTTAATTAAGAGAAGAATTATCTTTAATATACCATACTGCTATCTCCAGTCCATAAACCCTCAAGAATAATTTATGAGCTACTGGGAGAAACCACTTCCAAGGACTGCATGTAAAAACTTAGCATTTTTTTTTAAAGAGTAATTCTACCAAAGAAGGAGGTTGGGCAAATTGCCCATGAATTTCATACAAGTGTCATATGTTCTAAGAGTCCTTCACAGAGAAACCACTTCAGGGAATCACAAAAATAACCCCTATATATCTCCATTCAACAATGGAGAATCCTGTGGTACTTTGAAGGATAATAATAAATTCATTATGGCATAAGCTTTTATGAACAAGAGACTACTTCATATACCACATGAAGTGAGGTATATCTAATATATCTGAAAGATAAAAAATCATCCCTAAAAGGATATGGTGTAATGCACGTCTCAGTTTTAAGATGCTATTCACAGCTTTTGTTTATTGCAAGAGATTAACATGACTACCTCTCTGGAGTATGTAACAGTCGTTAAATTATTCAATATCCATGTGCTAGAGATCCACAGAGTACCAAGAATACCAACAGGGTGGAAATTCAAATTTAATCCAAACAACACAGAATCTAATTACGTTCAGCATGCATGTGTAGTGCCTCTGGCTGGGGATACACATTAACAGACACATAAACCAGCCAAACAAGACACCAAAATGCACATAGATAAGCTTTGAAGATTAGTTATATGTGAGAAGCCTGCTCCACCAAACAGATATCCCTCACCAGATTACTAGTCTTCCCTACTTTCTACTCTATCAAAGAGAAACCTGTTGAGTATTTGGACAAGTGCCATTGGAGGCTGTGGGAGGCTGAATTTGCTTGCATGGAACAACTCTTGAATTAAATCTCTAGAAAATCAACCCCTGCAGAGATCTGCCCAGAAGCATATATGGCCAGTCTGCCTTTGCCAGTAGCCAAACTCTTTCCATACTAACAGGGTCTAGAATCTTGCTAACTACGAAAAATCCCAGTACAAATCAACACCTAATGTGGTTTTCATTGGGAGGTTGTTTCAAGAAACCCTAAGCACTGAAATTTTTCCCCCTACGGAGCATACCAAATGAAAATCTTCCTGACATTTTTTTTAAAGTCTTGGATAATGATACTTTCCATTCCAGTGCAAATCACTGTGTTTTATACAGAGTGATTACAAGGCTCCCATCACACCTTTTAATTAGCACTTAGCACTAGGGCATATTTGAGTGCCAAGCAAGGTTGACTCACCTCTGCAGAACTTATTTTGTCAGAGAGGTTAAAAAAGAGAATCTGAAACCAAGCAGGAAAAACATCACAGTGGGGAGAGGAGATGTGTTAAGTGCTACCTCTGGGGATTATTTCTGGATACAATACCAAGCGGAGACAGCGGCACTGACTCCACTGTTACTGAAATTGGCATCCAATTCTCACTCTCTCCTTGCCTACACTGATGCTGCAACCAGGGCTAGGTTAAGGAGAGCTTCACATCTGGTACCCTGTAGGCAATGCAAAGAACTGTATGCCAAGTGTCTCATTGTTTAACTCAGGCTTAATTTCCCCTAAAGTATACACTCCTATCTCAGGATCAGCATCAAATAACAGAACTGTCATACATATTTTGTGCTAGCCCCCTTCCCCTAAATTCTGACAAACCATGGGTTCTGATGGGACTTCTGTCTGAGTGAAAGAAACATTTGTGGGAACAGATTTTCACAAACTTTGTTATCCACCTAGCCCTGAAATTTCAACAGCACTTCCTAAAAACAAAATAAATTAAAACTAGAGCAGCATCAGTGAAGCTCCTGACATTTTTTTTTCAATATATTAAACCCTGGGGTTTGAAGAACTGTGTCAGTGTTGCTTTGGCATACTGAAATGCATGTTAATTTCATGTCTATTTCACTCTAGAGACTCATTGTCCAAGCCTGTCTCAGGAATGAAACTGACATGAATAATGATGATGACATGAAATTGCCATTCATCTAATTATTTTAAAACAACACTGACAGAAGTGTTACAATCCCTGTAGGATAAAAATTAACACTGGAGGCAGATTCTCAGCTGTGAACTACCAGCATTGACAACTAAAGTACTACTTGATATATGGCATAATTAACCTGTGGAATTCATGGCCACAGGATGTACTGACAGCCAGTAGCATAAATGCTTTAGATATCCAAAGTACAGATCACTTGAGATACTAACCATGAAAGGAAGAAGCATAATGTCCATGTTCAAAGATAGTATACTTCCAAGAATCAGGAACAGGGAAGAGCCATAGCTCATTGGTACAGAGCATGCTTTGCACAGAAGACACCAAACTAAATTTTAGTATTTCCAGGTAAGACTGGGAAAGATCCCTTTCTGAAACCCTGCACTATTACTGCCAATCAGCACTGGCAACACCGAACTAGATGGACCAATGGTTGGACTCAATATATGAGAGTTCCCCAGTTGTGCATTGTGACATCATTATGTGCTTATGAATTTCCCTGTGACACCTACCTGGCCACCACTAACAATAAACTGTTGAGCCATACTGAGCAGTGGTCTGAACCTGTGTAAATCTTGCACACTCATATTCAATCACAGTAGCACAGGTTTCAGTCACTTCCTAAGAATGATATTGCCACAGAAATTGTAAGACCAGTTTAGCCCTAATAGTTCTTCCTTCCTTCCGTCCTTCCTTCCTTCCCCACTTCCTTTATTACCAAGAAGACAAGCATTATCTTCATGGCAATGTGTCTTCTGGAGGTGCTCCCATTGTGGTTGAAAGAGAAGCAGCCTAAAAGTCCCCTACTTCAGAGATGTAAAATTTCCAGAAATGTTAAAGCTGTGTGTGTGTGTGTGTGTGTGTGTGTGTGTGTGTGTATGAGATTTTTGGAAAACTGATAATATGCAATACTAATACCCTTTACAGATTGAAAGCTACTTTGCTACTTTTGGAACATAAAATGCATTTGGCTTGGCATAAAACTATCATGTTTAATATATTAAACCCACAGCTTATTCAGAATACAATTACTATTTGGATTTACTTTTTTATTTATTTTTGTTCTTGTGACAAATGCAGCTACAAGTTCTGGAACTGTAAGGAACACACAAAGAACTTATAAAGAACTCATTTTGTGTTGCTACTTTGAGAAGCAGGCCAAAAAAGAAAAAACACACACACATACAACAAGGAACCATCAATGTTAGTAAAACATGGAAAATGGTTTAGTCTCCACCAGTTCTCCATAGCATCAAGTAGACATAATGCACTCATTTCCATGAAAAGAACTGAGAAAAGGAATCTAAGACTAGGAATTATAATGATTCTTAGTCTTATATAAAAGTCTTCATCTCACTCCGTTTTTGGAAATCATTTCGGGACAGTAAATAAATGAACACCTTGCCTTATTCATAATTCTAAAAGAAAATATCCAACATCCCATTTTTCCCCAATTTTCCAGCTGGGGGGGGGCAGCTTGGAGAAAAAAAGGGGGGGAAATCCCATGCTTTTCCAATCCTGCCCCCCCCCACTACCAGGCTTTCACATCTTGATGAACATCTTGTCTTAAAAAATTTATTCATCATTCTAGAATAAATAAATAAAAATTCTTCCAAAATCCATTATAAGGCTTGGGGGAGGGGGCATCCCCCCATTTTCTTGTTTTGTTCCCCCCCCCCCCAGCCTTCACATTTCTAGCCTTACTGCCATCACCTTTCACACCTCTTCAGTTCCTCACTTGGCAAGCTGTTGCTATTAGCAAGGACAATAATAACATAGCTTCCCACACTGCTCCCTTACTGGTTGAGAATAGAATGCTTAGACTACCAAAGACAACATTATGAGCAATGAGCTTTCATTCTTCAATGGGGTCTAGAAGAAGAAGGTTCCTGAAGACATCCCCAAATCTAGAGGGAGATAAGGGATGCATTGTTCAGCTTGCGGGTACAACTAAGAAAGATATTTCAGTAAAGCTTCCTGAGCTTCAGTTTCTTCCTGCAACTGGTACTCTGGCAAGTTGCTGTAATAATCTGTTATCTGTTTACCTTTGAAGTGCCCACATCACATACAACCTCCTTCCCAGGACTGGACGGAAGGATAGGCAGTCACCCACTGTTTTCCTTGTTGCACACTGCTCTTTTCCCCACAGCTTAATAAGAGGCCAGTGAAGCCCTGACATAAGCAGTTAGTTTATAAAGCTGCATATCAGAGATTATAGCTTTGGACAGAAATTTATCTTGGCAGAATAATTGAAAAGGTGGGGGGAAGTAGCTTGCTGAGCTCAGAAGGGTTGGACATGCCTCCCTCTCCTAATCCCTTCCCTGCACCACAGATTTTTATTGGGTGAGGGGAATTTGGGAAGCAAAACCTAATTTATTTAAGTGGCCCAGTGGCAGTGCATTAGCTGTTATAGCACCCATCCTGCCTGCAAGCACTTCAGAATCTATAGGCAGCACATGGAGGTGGGCAGGATATTTACTATGCCCATGCACACACACAATCCAACACATTTAGCTTTGCAACTCAAGTTACAAACCACCCACCTGCAAATCTGAGGCAAGCAGCACTTCCTGTCCACCTGATAATGTGTGCTTCTTTTAATAACAGGTTGTCATATCAGGTTCTCAGAGTGCAAAGGTGAGGGCACCAAGACACAGAGAGGAGGTCCAGTCTCCTCAAGAAATATCACAAAGACAAGGGAACTAGCAGTGTCCCTCAAAAGATACATTCTTATTGTCCAGATGCAACCACCATGCAGGTAAGTGGGAGGCCTGCTGGAAACTTTGGGGGGAAGAGAGGAGAAAGCTTGATTCATTTGGATCCTGAAGTTTCTCACTCCACAAAGAAAGGAGGGTAAGGGGCCCTAATCCTCTTCTCATAGCCTGAGTCTGCCCTGCATATAGGCACAAATTAAAGAGAAGAGTCTGTATAACTTATTTATTAGCTAGCTTTATATTCTGCTTTTCCTTTAAGGAGTATACAGCAACACAGATGGCTCTCCTCCTTTCCACCTTTATCTTAAAACAACCCTGTAAAATAGGAGAAACTAAGACTGGCCTGAGGTCAACCAGTGAGTTTCACGGGCCACTGGGACTTGAACCTGGACCTCTGAAATCCCAATCCAACAATGCAGGCGTCCCACTACACTGGCTCTCTTTTTCTGATACCCCCAACAGGCTGCTACTCATAAAGGGGCAAATCTCCTTGAACTGGAACTGACTAGGGATTTTGTGAGGTTCCTTTTTATAGCTTGAAAAATGGATCTTGCACTGTACTGGACATGGGCAACCCAGGAAGGGCAGGGGCTGCACATGCGTTGCAATCCAGAGAACTGACTAATCCCTTTACCTTTACAGCCGATGCCAAAAGGGTTCTCCACCTTCTTTGTTTCTCATACCTCTCCATTCTTCCTTTGGAACATTTGGCAAAATTACCTTTTTGGGCTTTTTTGGACTCCTCTTACAGTTACCCAACAGAATGTGGCATTCTCCAAGTTGGCTAGGGGATTGTGGGACTTGCAGTCTGAAAAGAAACTCTGGAGCAAAATTACATTCTCACTACACCCTTTGTCCTTTGGAAAATGAAGTATCTTTTTGTTTCCACACCCCCAATCTAACTAAAGAGTTTTTCTTCTGAAGCCAGCAGATATTTATATAATTCTCACAGCACAAAATATTTATGCATAAACCCAGAACAACCAAAAATGCATTAGTCCAGACTAACACTGACACCAGCATTTGACCATATAATTTGGGCTGAAGTAACTTCCAAACGAATACAGAACTAAACCTATCATTGACCAGGTACATTTATATCAGATTTTTCCTTTAATTAGCTAAAGGTATCATGCATGATTTTTCCCACCTCTATCTTCACAACAACCCTGGAATGTAGGGTTAGACTGAGAGAAAGTAAAAGAGAGGGGGGGGGGAGCCCAAGATTATCTACTGAGTTGCATAGTTCAGTGGGAGACTGAACCAACATCTCGCAGGTCCCAATCCAACACTCTTAACTGCTTCATCACATTGGCTCCTTGGTCTTTGCCTAGGGGTCTCTGTATTCCCCCTTTTGGAGGCAGAGTCTAGAACCAAACTGTCTTTGGTTTGGTTTCTGCTCACCAAAGACAATTGCTCTGCAGCACCATTCAGGATGAAAAAATGCAGGCAATGCATATGCTTTCATTACACCCGCCCCCAATCCCATGGGAAGCATCAGCACCACTTGTAGCCTCTCTCTTTCCCTCTGTTCTCAGTACCTCAGACCCATCACCACCCTCCACTGCCGTCAAAAGCAAAAGCATAAAGTAGGAGGAACAAAGGCAGCTAGGAAACAGATCAAATTAAAATTCCCAGCCTCCCACATGTCGCTGACTCCTACACACCTCCCTGCCAGCCATAAGCTCCTCTGACGAGCTGCAACTTGAGAGGCAGTAATGGGAAGGGTGAGCTGTTACCATAGGAAGCACGCTTAAGTGCAACATTCACTCTCTCTAACAACATTTACTGGTGACGATGAAAGATGGAAAAAAGAAACAGTGCAATGCTCCACCCTGCATGGACTCTACTGCCAACACCTCCTCCAGCCACCACTCACCTCTCCCCATAAGCTCTCTGGAGTTAGAGTTATGATCTATGTGCACTACTGATGCCTACACTGCTGTTCCCGTGCTTGTTCCATTACAGCATGTATAGAGTCACCCAAGTTGGAAGAGATGAATGTAGGATACATCCACAGCCTATCTGTTTATTGTGGAATGCACTGTTGACCAATTGTAAAAGCAGTATTTGTGCAAGTCTGCCCAACATTTGGGGTCTGTTGGTGTAATACAAAAAAATGAAGCCACAGGTTTGCATCTCACGAAGTGGGCTCAGTCTGTCAAAGTTTATGCTACAATCAATCTGTTCATTTTGAAAGTGCAACAAAACACTACGAAGTTTTTAAAAAACACATTCTGACTTGTATTCACATGAATATTTCTTCATTATTAGTTACTTTTATATCCTGGCTTTCCACTAGTGACTTCAAGGCAGTCCACATGGCTTTCCTCTTCCTTGATTTACCCTTACAATACCCTGATCAGGCTGGGAAAGGCAGCAGAAACTAGTGGTTAACTCCCCATAGTTCCAGTCAGCACTCAACTCACTATACTACCACAGTAGATCTTACCTAATGTTACTGAACAAAAGACAGGGACAGACATGCCATTCCATCTATACCTACAAGTAAAGCCCACTAGATGTTTGGGCTTTCAATGTCCAGAAGGACTAGCCAGCATGGTCAATGTTGGGGATTATGGGAACTCTAGTCCAAAACACCCAGAAAGCCAAGGTACTAGAAAGTGAACCCACTTTTTTTTTAAAAAAAGTCTAGTACTATGCTAGTATCAGAGCTACTTAATGCATCATCCCAGCCATGCCTATGGACAGCAGTAACAAGTCCAGAACATAGTAGAGTGGCAGAGAATATCTTATTTGAATATAATCGCTAAACTTATACCAGTGCAGAAGTACTCTCTTACCAAATGCAACATGTTTATTAGTCATTGTGGATTTCGCACAGAGGAGGAGGAGAGACCACACAGAGTTAAACACCCTCAAGCAGTACACAAACCATTTGTTGTGTATATCAGTGAATTATCCTCAGCTATTTGCTGTCTAGCTGGACAGACAGACACAGGAGACCCCACTTTTAAGCACCACACAAACACATGGGCAAACATGTATCAAACACAAACAAGGCTGGCCAACTAGTCGAAAACCTGTCAGCAGATTCCTGATCCTTCCCCAACAGATGCTAGATAGTCATGTGGTGCTACATATGGAGGAAGCTGCCACTGAACAGACATAACCCTTCCCCATACACTTATCTCCTGGATCTCTGCCCAAACTCCCTGTCAGTGTTCCTACAGCTCACCATCAGCCTCAGAAAACTAAGTACTACCTGGTCAGTGAAGTCAGTCAGTACTACAAACACCAGGTTAACTCTTCAGTTAATAAAGCCATGGCCTGAGTCTGCAATCAGGCTGCAATCACAGGCTGCACTCCATGTAAACCATGCCAAGCAGGACTGAGCTTTTCCCTCCAAATTTCCCTTCTAGGAGCAGGAAAATAAATGTCAAAGCAGTATTTCCTCCTAGGTTCCTCACAGACCAATCAGGATTCTGTTATCAAGCAGTTCTGCACTCTGGTACAATTCGCGCTCCTTGCACAAGAAAACCATGACTGTTGCATCCAAAGAGGAAGCAAAAGTAAGAAGCTACAGTTCAAGGCTAGGTACATGGAAAGAGAAAAGAGGAGTGACAAGTACACTCAGCAGCAAAAGAGAGTAATGAAAAATCCAAAACTTAGAATAGCGCTGCAGGCTTTGGAAATCCCCAGAACTATGTCTGCCACGTTTCACATGGAATGGTAGAACAGAAATGTAATTGCTGCAAGGTCAGAAGATTCATCAGATGCCTCAGAATTAGCAGTCCTGTTCAGATGATACTACTTGGATTCAGTCTAGCTGCAAAGAGGGATGTGTCTAGCCCACTCCCTCCACTGTCACTATCCTCACCTGGAAATGATAAGCCTGAAGAGAGGTTCCTGTTCCTATGAAGACTGTCCTGTGAGCAAAAACTCTGATCTTCTAATGTCCATGCTCATGTGGCAACTCTCCCAATACATCAACCTACTTTACTGAAGCTTTTACAGAAGTAATGCCTTCAAATATAGAGAAGATTGGATGAGAGGGAGGAAGACAACCAAGGAAGAAGTAATGTTTTCCTTAGATGCATACCATCTGGGGAAACACACACAAACAAGCAAAAAAGAGAAATGAACAGGCCAAGATATTTCATATTAAAAAAGAAAACTATTCTGGCATATTTCTTCTCAAGTAATTTTTTTTTTGTCCATAGCAGATCTTCAAGACCCAAGAGAAGTGAGGTTTTAAAAATGCAACTATCAAGTATGAGAATGTTTGCAGCAGAAACAAAACATTTTCTAAGTGGACAACTGTAAATCTACCTTCTGTTTTCTGATTCAAGTGATCTTGCATCAAGGGAAAATTAATCAATCTTCAACAACTTTCCTATGCTCACAAATATTCCCCAGTTTCAACAGAAAAAAAATTAGTGAATGTAGTCAGGCTAATGTGCCCTACCTTCTTATTGGAAGTACATTTGTGGTGTAGAAAAAAAAAACCCTGCCTGGCAGATTCTTGTTCCACAAGAATCACTATTTATTTATTTTTTAGTAGCTATCTCACAATATCTTTTCTTTGGAGACTATTCTGTATAAATTAGAAGAATAGGGGAAGGAGAAGTTGGGGGGAAGCCTCTTGAAGGCTGTTAGGGGAAACTTTTCCATCTAAGGCATTGGTATGTCTTTCCAAGTATCTGCAATAAATCATCCAGAGCCTCACTCTCTCTAGCCTTTAGCCACTGCTGTGACTAAAATATGAATAGGGGACAGCAGGCAAACAGGATGGCAAATGAGTGTACAAAGTTAGGCTGTGAGGTTAATTCTGTAAAGCAAAAAGTCAGTGAAGGACTGAACATTCAGTCCATTCCAGGACTTGGGAAAATTAGGGCTTTTTGGACTACAACATCCAGAATTCCCCTAAACAGCAAGGCCAAGGCTGTCATCCAAAAATGTTACTTTTCCAAGATCTCCTCCTTTCTGTCAAGATTTGGTGCTGGTTCTGACTCAGTGTTACTCAGGACATCCACAGGAGAGGTAACATGAGCTGAAAGACTAAAAGGGAACTGGGCAGATATACTGAAGATTGGGATTCCATTCCTAGACCTGGGTCCCATTCCCACACACATTAGCCAGGAGGAAGAAAAATGCTGCACAGTGTTAAACATACCACTTCCTTCCCCTGTCACCACACACTTCTCCATGTCTTTTCAGGTTCTGAAAAGGAAAACTTCCATTCCTATCTGTGGTTGCACAACAAATTATTTCTGTGGCCATCTGAAGGCTGCTGTAGTCCCAAAAAATGTCTCAAACTCCTGAATGACATAATGAAGTACACAAAACAGGACATGGAAATAGACATGCAGTCAAGCAAATTACACAGGCTGATACTTGCCATTCAGCTGTGGAAATCAGTAAGCATTGCTGCTGCTGTTGCTCCTCAATTTCTCTTCATTTTATCTCCCTCTCTCACTTTTCTTAGGCCCAGCAAGCATCATTCGGCATTTGGTGTAAAGCAGCAGTTCTTAATTTTGTCTTTACCACAGAACTCCTTTATATTTTTTGTTGCTGTGGACTGCCAAGACTTCATTCAAGATTTACAACCCTAAAATGTATCAAATATTTATTTAAAGTTGTTCATCAAGGGTCTTCAGATTTGGAGAGAAGGGGGAAATAAGAAAATGCACACATCCCTATTACAATATTTTTACTGGAATGATTTCATGCAAATCTTTCTTCCTTTCTTCCTTTCTTCCTTTCTTCCTTTCTTCCTTCCTTCCTTCCTTCCTTCCTTCCTTCCTTCCTTTACTGCAAAAGCTTGTAAAATTTCTTCAAGCCTTCATGGAACCCCTGTGAGGATCTCATAGCCCCCCAAGTTGCAGGCCACAGTTTAAGAACAGGTGTAAAGAAAACAAAATCCTTACTTGCAGAATATGTAATGTTACTAAGTATTTAAAAAAAGCCTACCAAAAAGATGGGAGTGGTGTAGATGAGTCACCTGCCAAATGTCACATGCTTCACTTCAAAGTTAAAAGTGCTGGCCTTGTGTAGTTTGCCAGGGAGCATAATCTCCTTGTTTCTCTCCACAGCAAAGGAAAAGTGAGTGCTACACAACAAGGAAAGAATAGCTGTACCACACTGTGAAGATTTCAGTTCACTTGCATGCACTGATCTCAGTCTTTTTCTGTTATCAAATCTCCAGAGACCAAGTGGAAGTTTGACAGAGAGGAAGACTACACCATGCACACACAAGTGGAAGATATTTGGTCTGCAGATACCACTCTTGGAAGCTTAAGAGCGGACATTTTGCATCCACAGTGAATATTCATGTTATATGTATGGCCAGAAGGTAGACAAATATCAGAAGCTGAGCATGAGCAGCAGACATACAGTATGAAGAGATTATCCTCTGATAAATAAAGATTTTAGTTCTTGTTCACATTTTACTCATCCCTGTGCAGCTGCTCTGATAAAAACAAAAATAATTTTAAGTGAAAAAAAAAACACCTGAAGATACCTGATACTAATGCTTAGTAACAACTCATCATGGACCTCCAAGTCCTACACACTTTGGCCCTTAATCATCTAGCCCAAAAATGCCTCCTCCAAATTTTCCCAAACCTTAGGTTTGTTGGATTACAACTCCCACAATTACCCATCCATAAGAGATAGTGAGAGTTTCAGTCCAACACACTCGGAGAGCACCAATGTGGTGAAACACCAGTCTATTCCAACCAACAGCAGCTCTTCTAGCTTCTAGACTGTCATGCCTTTCCAGATCCCTTTTAACGGATGTTGCCAGGGATTAAACCCTGTAAAACAAGGCACATGCTTCAGCAAGAAGCTACTTGTGACACTTCCCATAGTTTCATACGAACAACTATCTGCAAGAGGCCTCATGGTTCTTTTCCTGATCCCAGAGGAACAGTATGATACATTCACTATTTCCATCGTCTTGGAGTGAGGCTAATAATATTGTCAAATGCCACACACACTCTCTCACTTATACACACACCTCCCACTGAGGGCAGAACATAAGGAGCTCAGCAAGCTGAGTAAACCTAGCAATTTTACTGCCGGTGGAAATTTGAAATGAGCCTCAGGGACTGGCTCTGACTTCACATGCATCGAGGGCTGAGCTGAGTGACTGCCAAGCTGTGAGCCAGAAGGAACCTCACCGTCTCGCTCACCCCAAAAGCAACTCCAAGGGAAACACCCATAGTTGGCTGTTTAGTTCCCCTGCCTCTTGGTCCCACCCTTGATGGACTTGCTTCCCTATCATGCAGAGCTAACCATAACAACCACAACAACAAAATACATCTGCTTTTGCAATGGCCTGGCTGTGTTCAAACAGTTCAGACTGTGTTGAAAGGAACAATTTGGCTGCTTTTCTTCTGTTCATCATAGCACGGCCATTGATTTGGCCTGAAAGTCTGAACAAGTCCTGTGCAAATACTATTTCTAAAAAAGTGTCACTAGGTATGACTGAGATGGTTGATAGGCCAAGACTGAGCTTCCAGTGAGAAAATCCTCATTTAAATCTTGGCTCCATAATCAACACACTGAGAGTCCCGAGGCCAGGCACAGACATTTCTTTCTGGGAAGAAACACATCTATGTAGAGCTCTGACTTTTTTAAAAAAAAAAACTGCAATTCACAGAAAGTCCCAGGCAGAATGGACACTTGCCACATGGTGAGAAAGATTCTGGGTGTTTTAGATTTAAAAAAGAGAACACTTCTAAACTCTGGTAATCTATCAGGGGCTGCATGCTGGCAGTGGATGGGAGCACATTAGAGATGTGAAGGCCCAGAAAAATATGGGGAAATCTGTGTGCCTTGGTAGAATGAGGGAAGAATGAATATGATGCAATGATTTGCATATTGGACTAGGAGTCTGGGAGAACAGGGTTCACATCCCCACTCAGCCATGGAAAACCACTAGGTGATCTTGGGCAAGTCATATTCTCATAGTCCCTGAGGAAGGCCATGGCAAAGCCACTCCAAATCAACCTTACCAAGAAAACCCCAACATGGGTTTGATTTTGTACATCTGAAACAACCTGAAGGAACAAAGCAGCAGCATGGGGAGGGGGGTGCTTTTTTCCTTAGGAGGGGTCTTCAATTTTTCCAGTGGAGCTGGATTCTCCAGTGGAACAGTGGATTTTCCAGGGTAAAAATTGAAAACTTTAGGGAAGGCATGAAAAAAACTCTGACAAAATGTTTTCATTTTTGTAATTAGTCAAATGCGTTCTTGAAGGAACAAAGTTTTACTCACTTACATTCTTGAAGATTTTGGTATTTTCAACAACTTACTTTCTTTATTGTGCCTATACTTCTTCTCCTCCTAGAGTGGGAACCAAGGTAGCTCCTCTCTTTCTCAAAGGATAAAAACTATAAGTTTTCAGGAAATACTGGACGCAAGTGTCCGTAGCAATCTGTTATATAAAAAGGGTGAGCAAAGGGTGATCTCTAGATATTTTCTAGATTATATTCCTACAATCTTTGGAGAGCCACACTTTGCCTGCCCTTGGTAAAGTATCATTACAATTTTGCTAGTACAAAATTCAGACTTCATATATTTAAATTTCATAAATTTGCCAAATAGTACAATTTTATATGCTAAGTAATGAATGGAGCATTGTTGTTGTTCCTTTTGTGTGCCTTCAAGTCATTTCCAATACATGTTGCCAAGACTAAGTAAAATTAGTCTGAGTTTGACATGAAAATAACTACTGCTATTATTTCAATTTCCCCCAAATTTCCAATTTTTCCCCTGAGAAAAAGCACATTTTTCTTATGGCTTCAAATTTTACAGAGATTCTACATCTCTAGCAGAGAGTCAGAGGCTGATAGAGCTACACCCTTCTCCTCTCCTGCTCTCCTCACCACCTCCTACCCTCCTTCACTCCACGAACTCCTTTTCCCTATTTCTAATTGCGTCCTACTAACTGTTCACAGCAGCCCACTAGGTTGGAAGATGTTCCCTTTCCCGTGAAGACTTTTTTTTTTATTTCCAATAAATGAGGTCTGAACAGATCTGAACAAATCATCTGAAAATAGTGTTTGAAATTAGCCTGACAAACATACTAGACTTTGCAACTAGAGGTTGTCCACCCTTGCTTTGCACAATCTTCAACTTCAATGTGCAGTAATAATACTTACTCGTCTTACAGGAGCATTGCAAGGACTGCTGAAGCAACATATGAAAAGATCCTTGCATGCAGGAAGTGTGGAAAGTAAGAACTACAGATTTTAATGTAATCCATGCAACCGGAAGCATAACAGCTTCTTAGGAAACCCAGTGATCCCATAAATCTATTCAGAAGAGCAAATCATATGGGCTGCTAATTCAATATTTCTCTGTCTCTTCTCATGTTCCTGGATATTGAAACCATGTCATCAGACATGGCCATGTGTCACTGTTCAATCAATACAATGAAGTGGTTCGTGTATGAGAGTTCAAAAGGGAGACCAAGATGCCTAAGAGTGGGAAAGAGATGCAGAAGACACAGACCAGAAAAAACAGCTACAGTTCAGACACACTTCACAGTCCATTTAACAAAAAGCTAAAGCCAAATCACTTGGCCAGATCTTCTTGTCTTTTAACCACAAAACATCCCATTGGGAGCATATAAAACTGCTCATGTCAACAAGAACTGTATGCTTGAAGAGGCTTCATCATTCACCTTTTTGATTATTATGCTATACATCTCTGTAGAATGAGAGAAAGTATGAAATGATTCCGTTATGGAGACCAGGCTATCATGGTCAAATCACAGAATGTCTGCCTTAACGGTCTTCAAAGTCTATGAGAAAAAGTCTTTCACCTGCACAAAGTGCAAAGCCAAGAAAATGTACACAGCCCATCCAAACCTAGCAACACTCACTGCCCAGACACGATTAGAGACCACATGGGTATCAGGAACACATAAAAGCTGACTCATCCATGCAGCACTGTGTAAGACAGCAAACAAAGATGAAGGGTGAATTAGGCTTTTCACAATGTTGTAGGAATAAAAGACCAGTTTGCAAAAGCAGAAGACATACAAACAAGGCACAGTGTGATCTCCACCTCCTCCCCCATAGTACCTTTTTTGATACTGATCTAAGGCCAAAGAAATTCAGGGAAAGCCATGCAATTATCATCTGGGAAGCAAGTTTAGCCCTCTTATTAACAACACACTGGACTATTGTATGCTAACCCATGCAGTCTACACATGTGACTTTGGAAATGTCACCAATTATTATCTTTTCAAAAATCTATTCCAATCTTGCTTGAAATCAGGCATGGATTTAGGACAAACTTTTCGACAAACAATTATCAATATGCGGATCATGGTGTTCTCTTGGACACGTGATCACATGGACTGTACTAACAAGTAATATTAAATACAGCCTTTTTTTAAAATGCTTTGCTTATTTGTACAGGTCTACAAATGCACAAAGAAGAAATGCACCCTTCCGAGACAAGAGGTACAAGAAAGATATAAAATGTGCCATAGGTGAGTAAAGTGAGACTGGACCTTTCAACTTTTAATTCCACTCCCCCCAAACCTCCCCCCCGCAAACTGTTGCAAAGTTTTCCTCTTCAAAGGGACTGTTTCCAATCACACAGCTCCATAAGGCAGCAAAGGGAAAAGTTTGTCCCCTTTAGGTGTTGAAGTATAACTCCTGTCATGTCTCACTATTGGCCTGGCTGTTCTGGGGCTGGTGGAAGTCTACTGTACAAAGTCTACTGACCACTGCTTCCTAAACTATGATAAAAAGAGAAGAATGAATTTAAAGAGCAGCTGTTCCATCAGGCTGCCACAGAGGGAAAGTGGGGTATTCCACTCTCAATCTTTCTTATTTATTATATTTGTATGCTGCCTTTCTACCAGCATAGGATCTAAGGCAGCTTCCATCAACAGATTAAAACAGCAAAACACTAAAAATAATTTAAAAACATTAAAAACATATAAAATCATAGAAACCTAAAACAATATTCCATTAAGACAAATTACTAAATAAAGTTCCCCAGCTTATAAGAAAGTCTGTTTAAAAAGAAATGTTTTCGCCTGTTGGTGAAAGGAAAACAGGGAGTGGGCCCACCTAGCCTCCTGTGAAAGAGCGTTCCACAGGGTGAGAGCAGCCACTGAGAAGGCTCTCTACTGTGTCCTCACCAGGTGAGCTTGGGATGGTGGCAGGACTGAGATAAAGCCTTCCCCAGCAGATCTTAAGGCTCTAGCCAATTTGTACAGGTAAATATGGTCTTTTAGATATTTGGAAGACCATGTGCCTTTAGTTCTCCGTCAACTGCCACCTGGCAATAGCCATTCCAACAGGACTATCTGAAGTGTTTCCATCCCAGACGGTGTTTACAAGAATGCATTGCCTGAAACTGCATTCCTTCTCCTCCTCCCTCTCTCCCATCCTTTTTCCTTGTATGCTAGATCTTTTAGACCACTGCTGTACTGATTGGACTTGTGCTGGTTCCTGAACCATCAGCTGTCAGTCCGTGGCAAGTTCCAGGAACAAAATGATCAACTGTAGCCAATATAGTATCAGTCACTGGCAGAATCCTGGTTCCTCACAGCAAACCGGGAAGCACTGTTCCAGGCTAGAAGCCTGGGTTTAAGAACATATTACTTAATTTGACTATGTACCTTACTACTCATCTTTAGCTGCTACTCTGGAAGCCTTCTCAACAGAAAAGATGCGTAAAAAATTCTTTTAAAATATTGAGGTAAGTAGAAGTATGGGGAGAGAAGCAATGTGGTGAAGTGCTCTGAGCCTAGGACTACAACCTTGGAGACCAGGGTTTGATTTTCCAGTTGGCTATGCAAACCCACTGGGTGACCCTGGGTGCATCACACACACTCAGCCCCAGAAACACCCATGACAAGTTCACCTTTGAGTCTCCATAAGCCAAAAACAACTTGAAGGCACACAAGAACAAAGAAGTATAGGCAGAAGTGTTCAATTACCTTGACTTCTTCTGCTCACCTATGCTTTAAAACTGTGCCCCTGCCCAACAGGATTTGGCTATAAGTCAAGCATAACACACAATTCTGTCACCCTTTCATTTGGTTTGCTCTTGCATGAGAACTATGGATTCAAAAGCAAAACACTTTTCCAGTGTCAAGTGACAAGCTCCTTCAAATGCGCAAGCATAAGAAAACGTCTCTCTCTTTGCCTGATGATCACCACTAGTAAAAGTGCTTAGCTTCCAAGATCAGATGGGATCTATCGTGTATTTAGGCCACTAAAAAATCCTTTACTACCTGGGTTTTGTACAGGACGACAAGCTCTGAAGTCTGTTTGCAACCAGAATCCTGGTTTCTAAGTGCTCAGTAATGGTGGGGACAGGGACTGAGCACTTCTTTACTTCCTTTTAGAGCACAAAATGGAATCCTGTTAAACTCAGAGGTATTTCCTCCACCCACCCCCCTTCTCCTAGGTGGTTTATCACAAAACAGACTGCAGCAGGCTCCAGCTCACTACCAAGGAGATTCCCTCCAGCTTAGCAGACAGGGGGTGTTCTCTGCAAGCCTGGGCAGGGCGTGCATGTTTTTAGCTCACAAGGGAAAGGACTGTTTGGGAGAAAGACTCCCTTTCTATTGAAGCTGGAGTATAGGGACCTGCCCTCTGACAACATAAGGGATAAAGCAAAGGGAGATTTTTGGTATTCAAGAACAACCAGTTGTCGCAAGTGAATCAGAGGACGGGACTAAGTGGGGGACATATATTAAAAATGCATGGGAATACTGACAACTCTGGAAAGCAGTTTGGCAGCCTTGGTGGAAAAACAGCTGTTCCCAGAAAGTTGCAGCCTCTTTCCATCATAGCAAGACTGATGAGAGTCAAGCAAGCCCTCCCCTTGATGGCTGATGTCACCAGGGAAAGACTGAATCAACGCAGACAGGATGATGACATTTGTTACAAGGAACTCTGTCCTCATTTCAAAGGGCTAGAACAGTCTTCTCTAACCTGCTTCCCTCCCAGTGTGTTGGACTACAACTCCCATCATCCCAGCCAGCACCACCAGTGACTTATATAGATAAAAGCTATAGTCAAACACATATGCAAGCCAACACAGGGTTGGGGAAGGATGAGCTAACAGGAGTGTGCTCTAAGATTCATGATACATACTACTGGACCTGTCTATATTTAGCAACCTCTTAACTTTCTCTTCCAATATTAGTAAGGAATGCCAAAGTGCCATAATGGAAAACTAAAATAGATTAATGACTGCAATCAATAAAAGCAAAGTTATACATATAAATTAAAATCTCTTGCATACTTATTAACCTCTTTGGACATTGAAATAAGATGGACCTCTCCTCCTTCTATCTAGGGCACAAGAGATGCCAAGTAGCATACTCCTGAGGATGCCTCTCAGTCAAAACTAAAGATGTCTTAAGGCAGGTAGTGGACTAGTCATGACCGAGCAGTGAACTTCTGGCAGGGGCTATCAAAACTGGGGAGGAGACTGATAAAGTTGAGACTCCTACCAACAACATCCAAAGAACAACAGGTTCCACATCCAAAAGCGGAGGTCCCCTCAATTCTCTATCAGCAGCACTATATAATCACAAGGAATTATTCTTCCATCACCCACTCCAGCACATGCCCATCTTAACAGCTGGGTTTTAGGAATGGAGCCCATGCAGTTTTAGGATGGAGACTGGGAAGCAGTAGTGTATCTAGTGGAAACAGCACCTAGGGCAAGTGTAGAAGTGGAACCCCTACCTTCTTACCGCTACCCCTACATGCACAGCTATTTTGCACCCCCCTAGCACTGGCACCCAGGACATGTGTCCTACTTGCTCCACCCTAAATATGCCTCTGCTGGGAAGTCACCCCCCTCTCCAATTTTGATAGGCTACAAAACAAGTCCATTATGTAGGTATTCAAGCAAAACAATGGAAGATGTGAAGTGTGTTCACTGAAAAAAGCTATGCCACATTGGACATTTCAAAAAGTTTTTAGAAAAATATGACACCACAGTGCTTTTCTTGAGTAGTTTGAGATTTCATATAAACCTCCTCTCAGTGGTACACTTGCCTTCACACAGGTGCATACAAAAGCCAAGCAGATGAAGGAGTGTTAGCATCTATCTATTGTTCCTAAACATTCTATAGAGGTTCAGTTATTTAGTTTTCTATTAATTACTACTCTATATTTTATCATCTTCAGCATAAATATGATCACAGGTACTTACAAACAGAAAAAAAAACATTAAAAAATCACAAAAAACAAACTAATAAATCCATTAATAAAAGATGAACAACAAGGTATGCCTTCCCATGCTGCCCTAGCCAATGCACAAATGCAACTTCTTTCAAGGAAGTGGTTCTCTCTTGCATTCATGTGCCACCCAAATTCTTTCCATCTTTTGTTCTTCAACACGGTTATGCTAACAGTCCCTATGTTCTAGTCCACCAAATTGGCAAAAGGCACCTGTACTAAAAACAAACAAACAAACAAACAAACAAACAAAAAGGTCTTTCAGACACAGAGCCTGAAGTTTCTCTCACCTCTTACCAGATTTTCACAGGGTTCTATATACTCTGCCATTGAAGCGCCAAAGAACGTGACAACCAAAGAAACTTGCAGGTACAGTCATACTTGTGTTCACATACAGGAATGAACCACATATGGTTCATTTTATACATGCCTACCTGAGCATTTAAATTGGGGGAGTGGTTAGGTCCCATTGTTACTGCCCTGGCTAGCCCGAGCTTGGGGGATATAAAAAGACATCTCTTGATATCAATAATTCAGCCTCACATACCCATTCCCCTCCACGTGCTTGCGAGACCCCCGGACAAGCACGCATACAGGCTCAGCTGATAATCGCCGTAATATTCCAAAACAATACAGGCAGGCCAGAAATAGCCGACTCGCAGCTTTAGGAGACCTCAAAGGCAAGTACCTTCATTAAGTATGCACGCAACTTTCAAAAGATCCTCTGCCCCGCGCTGGCAGCTTGACGATCTGACTATACAACGCTCAAGTACTCCGCGTTTGCATACTGGCTATCCTATTGACAATTTGGCTATAATTCAATCATTCAAATTATGACCTTTTGGAGGCTTTGCCTCCAGCCCCAAATCCATTGTTTTCCCCAAGTCCGAACTAGCCTGCGGTCACAATTCTCCTTATAAAAACCCCTGACTTTGAGCACTTCCTTGGATCGCTCTTGGCTTCCATCCCGTCTTGCTGTTGCTTTGTCCAGCGAGCCTTCCCCTCAGCCCCACGTGCTGAGATCCACACTCCCCCGCTTCTCCGCTTCCAACCGGGCTTCAGGACAGGTGAAGTATCACCCAAACCAACAACTCCTCTAAAAATCCCTCTATCCCACTCCAACCTTTATTTCCTTAGTTATCTGTGTGAGTGTGCTGCATACATTGTTTGATTGTGTTCTAATAAAACACAATCATTTATTATTTCAACTTCTGTGTGCTCCTTGACTTGGCCTGACCCCGTAAACATAGGGTTCAAGATCTCGCTACGTTACCCTGCCTCTCGTATTGCTAGGCTGTGCTCTTGGCCAATTTCCCCAACTTATAAAATTGAGAGCGCATTTAGGTGGCCCTCCCGGGACCCCCAGAAATCAGGGTAACACCATGACTGGAAGCAGTACACCAGATGGAGACATCATAGGGGGTTTTCTCAACTGGAGCACCCCAGCTATATAATGTTACCCCATAAAGGCCTGCCCTGCAGCAATTTTCCCCTCATTTCATTTCAAGAATATAAAACCTGGCAATTCATCCAAATATTTGGGACTGAGTAAGATCATAGCTTGATCTTCATGCCTTGTGTCAGTTGGCTAGTTTTCTTCTGTCTGAGTTGTGAAATAGTTTTGAAGTGGTTCTGATTGTATGAATTGTTTTCGATTGTTTTAAGGTGATTTTATTGTTCAGATCCTATCCAGAGATCTACTGGTAAATAGCAGGTTAGAAATATTTGAAACAAACAAACTTTATTCTGGTTCTTTTATGTGAGCACTTGACAGAGGAGGGCTAAGAACTATGCAGAGACCTGCAGTGCTGAATTTTGAACCAAACTTTGATTTTCACCCTTAAGAACACAACATAGGTGGGTAGAGTATTTGTAGAAGGAAACATGAACAAGAATCCCAAAGGGATGAAAGACTGAACAGAAGAAATTATTGGATGGCATTCTATTGTAATTTGAAAACCAAAATTCCAACTTGCTCTTAATAAGCTCAGTTGGCAGCAGCCCTAGCCAGTGCAGCTGGTGGTTAGAAATACTGGATGCTGCAGTTCAACAACATTTGGACCATCACATGATTCCCATTCCTGTCTTATAGCTATAAGCAATGCCCTCCTACTGCAATCCTCCTTGCTGTGAGGGAGTGGTTTAAATTTTGCCCGTTACTTCAAAGACTGTGCAGATTGACAGAAAAATGTTGCAGAAAGGCCAAATATAAGGGGCAGGAAAGACAACACGGAAAGCACGTCAATTGGTGCTGGAATCACTGTTGCCAGTCGACAAAACACATTTCAGCTATTTTTGGCAGTGGGGTGAGGGGGATTCCTATCTTTAAACTCTCTTAGGGGCTTAAAATAGGTTGTGTCATTTCCTCCCACTAATAGCTGTGACCCAGCAACGGGTGCAGCAGCTGAGAGTTGGCTGGACTGTGGAAGTTTCATCAAATTGCAGGGTTCTGTTCTCTGCCACATGAATCTGTGTCAGAATTTTTAAAGCTCCTTTTTGGATGAACATGAACCAAAGGGTCTTGACTCTCAATTAGAGCTACTTGGACCAAAAGATATCATGGGATACCAGCACCACAACTATAGTTTGATTTATCACTTCTTTTTATTTTAATCACTCCTTCTCAACCTGGTACCCTCCAGATGTTTCAGATTACAATACACACAACCTAGTGGCATGGTTAATGGCTACAGAGGGTGGACTCTGGAGTGTCAAATATCTAGAGGGTGGCAAGTTGGGGAAAGCTGGGATACAGTGACAACTGTTCTTTAATGTAAATCACCAGAGAACGAAGACAACATAAAGCAGCAAGCATTGTTCTTCTCATTTTAAAGATGAACAATTAAAAAAATATATTTTTTTTAAGTTCACTAATGCTTGACTACAGCAAACCCATTCTGGATTGCACTCAAAATGAAAACAGTCCTTTTGTTCCCTTTAGATCTGTTTGCTTACAGGAGAAAAGCTCTACGTGGGAAAAGTAGTTCCATAACCCATTCTCTGAAATGCTCTGAAACGATCAAAGGTTTCCCTGGCAATGGCTTGTTTGATAAACTTGAAATGCTTTCCTTCCTTGGAGCAATCAATGTCTAATTACCCTTTCAAGTATTCTTTTATTGTTGTTGAGCTCCACCAGCCAAACTCCCACTGGGAGAGCCAGTCTCCCAACTGTCTGTATTTTCTGCTTCCCTAACAAAACCCCTTATGAATAGTGAAATGAGTCAGGATCCTCTGTCCCACATGATAAATTTGTGTGTAATTCCATGACTCAATTCAAAAATGATACAAGTACACAAGGCCGTTCTCTCCCCACCCCAACTGTGTGTCTCCTTTTACTCAATAGGAAAACTGGGCTCATGTCTTGGTTACAAGTTCTAGCTGGTGGAAACACAACAGTCCAAGGTTCTGCTCCTTCTTCCTCTGCAGCCTGACTGCAGAACCATAGGGATTGTCCATGCTTTGTCCTTGAGGTCAGACATGAGATTACTTGTCCTTCTATGAACAGAACACTTCTGGTTATCTGGGCAACCATATGCCTAAATGGATGATCTTATCATTAGAACTGGGTAGCTGGTAAGTGTGGTCTCTTGAAACTGTCCAGAGAGATTTAAAACAAGAGCTGAAGCTCTTTGTCGAACTTTGGGGTTTGAGGGAAGGGTATTGAGGCAGAGGATGAAAAGGCCGTTCATCAGTGACAACATTCTATCTGTTAACCTGGTCAAGAAAAAGAAGGGATACCAGTCAAAGATTCTATGTTAGGCTTTCCATTTTGTTCTGTCTCCTATTTTCCTTCTGCTACTTTCATTTAAGTTACTGGGTTGTATTATTATCTTCTAAAGAAATTCTGCAGGCCACACAACTTTACCACCGGGTGGGGAGGTTCCACTGAATGGCTATTTTTGCTCCCTGACCACATTCAAAAGGCTCAAAGTGATTCTGAGAAATTAAAACAAGAAAAAAAAAACAAATAAAAATAAAAGGGCAGCCCTTAATGACTCATCAACCCAGAATGTGGCCCCTGGCCCGGCCATAGTTCTTCAGTTTTGTTGCATTGGAATCACTACAGTGAAAGAGAGTCTGAAACTCAGAGAATCATAGAATTGGAAGACACCACAACAGCCATCGAGTCCAACTCCCTATCATGCAGAACACACACTCAAAGGACCCCCAGCAAATGGCCATCCAGCCTCTGTTTAAAAGCCTCCAAAGAAGGTGACTCATCCACAGGTCATCAGCTAAGATAACTGCACAGGTTTGTATTCTTCTCAACACACACACATTTCTTTGTGATTGTTTCTGGCTTGCCAGAACATATATAAATTGGGTTGGATCCAGATTCAGTCACAGTGCAAGCCGACTCAAAGCCAATCCACTGAAATCAATTGGATTTAAATCAGTTAGGACTAGCATAACTCCCACGGATTTCAAATCTGGATCCAGCCAAAATACACACTGACTGGCACACGGAATTACCTATGTGTGGATCCTCCCCTCTTGCCACCCCTTCTGGAATAAGTTAACATGCAAAGCAACCCCTCAAATTACTCCTGACAGTCATCTTGTTTACATGTATAACAGAATTGTAATCTGCTAGCGCATCAATGTCTCAGACAACTGGCAACAGGAAAATTTACTGAGCCTCTAGCAGGACTAGCAGCACACTTATAACATTTATGAATATAATGGAAGAGGGACAAGTATACTTGGTATAAATAAAGTTTCTGCTGAGCATATCTCCACAATATTCACTTAAAAGAGGAAAATCAACATCCCATTTCCTAGGGATTTGGAGATTTCAGTGCCCCCCCCCCCTTCAAATGCACATATCTTTGTTAACTTGAAGACCAGGACCGTGAAATCACAGAACAACTGCATTCCAAGTTTGCTGAGATCAAATGTATCAAATACAGAGTGCGTAGTTTCAATTATATGCACAAAAAACAGTGGTCACCAAAACAAGGCAAAGAGAAACTCTTTTCAAATTCTAACTGAAAATTTCAGTTGCTCTGCTGAGATTTGATAATAAATCAAGAGTTTATTGGAAGTTTTTCCCATCTGAGCCCCACTAAGGGTTAAGCCAAATTACTACCAAAAAAAAGTGAATGCAACAGGAAAAAAAGAAGGAGTTCTCGTCTTGCTGCTAGTCCCCCTTCCCAGCAAGCCCTGTTCCTGGGAAAGTGTGGGTTGTTTTCCATATATATCTGCAAACTGTTCCATGCAGTAAGAAGTCTAATTAAAGGGAGGGCGGGAGAGAAAAGACGTATGTAGAAGACCGAAAGGCAATAGTTATGAGAAGAATAGTGCCTGGGATGAGGACTAAATTAGAAGCTGGGCAGAACTGAGTTTATGATAGTCCTGGAAGATCAGATCTAGTTAGAAAGAGAGGAGCATTCACTGGTAACTGTAAAAATATACAAAAAACAAAATGCAAAACCCACAAGCAGCAATACCTTTATTGGGCCAATGCCAAAATTTATAATATATTCTGCAGTCTTTCAAAGCTTCACTGGCTTCTTCATCAGGCAAAGATGTTAAAAACCATACAGGAGAAGAAAATGATGCTGTTAGTACACACACACACACGCACGCACACACACACACACAGAGTGCCTGCATTAACCAAAAAAGAGAGTGGAAAAGAAAAAGAACAGAAAGAAGGAAAATTTTAGAGTACATGGAAATGTCAGCCTTTTCTGTCATTTAACTCCCAGGCAGATCTGAGATAGCTGTTTTCGTTTTCTTACACTTTTTCAGTTGGGTTTTCAAACATCATCTCTCTGCTGGTATTAGCAATACAGTTTATAATGGTCTGATTGTAATTGTTTTATGTTGCTGCTTTAAATAAGAAGTTTCTGATAGTAAGTTCTAAATGTTTGATGAGGCTCATGATAAACTGGCTTGAGAAAACTTTTGTTAGGTGACAGATAATTTTTTTTAGTAGGAAAAAAAATAGTCTCCAGTAGACTAACCTCAACGGTCTCAATGTTATCTACTTGAAAAATTGCACTTAGGGCAACACAAAATGTATGAGAGAGTCAACATGGTGTAGCAGCTTGAACGCAGGACGACTCTGAAGACCAGGATTCAAATCCACATGTCGCCATGGAAACCCACCAAGTGACACTAGGCAAGTCATACTCACTCAGCCTCAGAGACTGACAAAGGCAAACCCCCTCTGAACAAATCTTTTCAAGAAAACCCCGTGATACATTTGTCTGCAACAGATACATTTTTACTAGAAAGAACCAGGCTTTGCTTTTGGATGTAAACACAATTTTAGATGTATAATATTTGCAAATGAAATTTTACCCATGGCCCTGGCTCTTTTAGCCTTTTCTTTTCTTTCTTCCACTCCACCTGGTCTCCTCACTTCCCCTATACCACAATGCTCTTTCCTGGTATTGTTGAAATGGCTGCTATGACAGAACAGTAGGCCCCTTTCCAACTAGGGCTCCCTGTAATGCCTTCTAGGTATCAGAAGTAAACAACACAGACGGGGAGATGGCAAGTTAAGTAAGAACCATCCCTCTTTCTCTCTGTCCCTCACCCAAAGAAACAGATCTCTCTCCCTCTCCCTCTCCATCTTTGGCAAATCCGCAGGTCTGCTAGTGCTTCCGCTAACTGCCAGTTGGTGCCCTTTGAAAAAAGTGGCATGCAAGACTTGATCCTCGCTGTAAAAACTGACTATTGGTATAGCTCAGTTAATGAAGTAGATGTGTTCCTGAGCATTACTTCTGTTAACAGAAAATTTTGTATCCCCAGGCAAAAATAATGCGGAAAGAATAGGGATAAGTTCCCACACTACAAGAAGAACAGCATTTCAATTTGTTTCTGCAACTTTTTATTCAGAATTAGTTATATGTACTATGAAATGATACAACATGTCAGGTAAACCTTGCATAAGTGTAAAAACATTTTTTTCCCCACAACTTCTATAGACTACTTGAAAGCGTCTTCCAAATGCATCCAGGGATGATTTTTGCTTTCACAAGCCTCCACTTTTCTTATGATTTCCATTTGGGGGGGGAGGGGGGCAAATCCATGTTTTTTTTAAAAAAAACATGCTGAGGGCAGGTGGTACTAATTTCTAATTATCTAATTTCCCAATTTCTCTCCATTTAGTTCTTCATGCATTCTCAGTAAAGGCAACAGCTGTTTACTTCGTCTTTTGTAGGCAGGCACACACAGCTATGGTAGGATCAATTAGAGTAGAATCCCATTCTTTACTGAACTGTTTACTGCAGATACATTGCTACAACTCGATACTGAAAGTCTGTGTTTCTCTAGCCCTCCTGTACCATCACCCCATTGGTGATGCTGTTAAAAATCTTCCAGCTAGGCAGAGGACAAGGAAGAAAACTGGGGCTGAAGTGGTATAAAAAAATACTTTGTAAAAAGAAATATCTCTGTCAGATGCTTTGTTAACTGAGGCATGTCTGTATGGATGTAAACATTTCAGATTCCCACCTGCGTTTCCCTCCTTCCCATCCATGTTTTATATCAGAGATGTTGCAGCAGTGGTGCTGATGACTCTCATATCAGTGCAATGGGAAATCCACTCCAGATTTTGTCCAGATGTTGAGGGGGCTATCCAAACTGCTGAAACTACTTGAGAATGCATAGGGTCCAACACCTCACTCAGTTAGAACTTAGGAGGTTCCCACTAAGACCTTGAGCAGAGTCACTGCACCACTGACATGGATTGTTAGACTTTGTTCTCCCTTTCCTTTTTTTACATATATTTTTATTGAAATTTTACACAGAAAAATACCCCCCTCCTGCTTCCAAGCACCTTTTTTCCAGTTGAGTTTGTGTTTACATCCCATGTATACATTATTTCTATTTAAGAGTTAATCACACTATCACTTTTAACATTGTTACATTCAACTTATACTTATTCTATAACATCCTTAATTTTCATTATCAACATTTCCAACACTCTTCCTTTGTTTCTTCTTTTCCTCATTCTTTTATCCAATTCAAAACTTCTTTCCATCCTCTTTCAAAGTTCTGGATTTGTTTATTTTTAAGTGAAAAAGTTAACTTTTCTATCTCTACCATATCCAGAACTTTTAATTTCCATTCTTTTATATCAATATAATTTCCTTCTTTCCAATACTGTGCATATGTCGTTCTTGCAGCAGTTATTACATATAACAATGTTTTCTGATAAGATCTTTGTTCTCCCTTTTCTACATGGAAATCCACACATATTTTTGCATGTGGAATTCTGGGGTTTGTGGTTAAGTGAGGCCCAGGAGCTCTCTGGTTGAGAATTCTAAATATCCCTCCCTAGACTGCATATCCCAGGATTCCATATGATGCTGCCATTACAGTTAAAGTGGAATAATAGTGCTATGACAGTGTAGTGTGATAGAGCCTCTAATCTCTCCTTTCCTCTAGGAAAGGTAGCATAAACTTACTATTATCAAATGACCACCCTCACACCTACTTACTCAAGGGTTATGAACAGTACTAGGGATGAAAGGTGCCAAGAAATAGAAGCTCTCATTGCCAAGTTTGTGGCTGCCTTTGATGTTCCCTATGGCCAAGCAAAGCTATTGAGAGTCAGAATACAGAGGCTGTTTCTGCACTACACTGTTATAGTGCTATTATTCCACTTCCCACATCCTATGGAATCCTGGGGTTTGCAGTTTCGGGAGGGGACTTTAGAATTCTCAGCCAGAGAGCTCTTTGGCCTCATTAAACTACAAATCCCAGAATTCCACAAGATGTTGAACGTAGAGTAATAGCACTATAACAGTGTAGTGCAGAAATTGCCAGAGTCTTCTTGGGGCATCATGAATACATTGTCACAATCACAGGGGCTGCTGGGTGGGTAAGAGAATTTCCTCCTGCCTGAATATCTGTTGTTCAGATACTGAAATGACTGCAATACTTGCAGAATCTCCTGGACAGGGAAATGAAGTCAGATGAACATCAGTCATCGTTCGGAAATATTTCCAGGACTGACATTTGTTCTTCTGGACCTTGAATATGATTCTTTGTGCTCATTTACGCACTGGGAAGGAAATCTTGACACAGATACTAACCATCATGGCCTTTATAACTAAGGAAAACTAAATAGAAATATGAGGCTGCTTACTGAGCCACAAAGGCACACTGCTTACTCATTTTTAGTGCACAATCCACTAATCCTCCAGCAAGAAGTCAGTCCTGATATCACAGTTTCCAAGTATTTTCTGTTTGGGGGAAAATGCAACAATATCCCCAGATGGCACATTCACTGCTAATATGAAAACCGTAAAGTAGACAGCTGTAGCAAATCAAAATCTGTATTAAGGTCCAATTTGAGAGACAATGTAATATGCCAGGCAGCATACCAGACATGACTCAAGGAAAGGTAGGTTCATATCCTGTAAAACATTACAGGAAGCCCTGCTGGATCAGGCCAAGCCTCCTGAATCAAATCTAAGGCTTATCTAGCCCAGCATTCTGACCTCCTAGTGACTACCAAGAGGCTTATGGGAAGCCTATAAACAGGACATGGACACAACAGTTTTCTTCCACTGATGTTCCTCAACAACTGGTACTCAGAAGTGTACTCCCACTGATAAAGGGGTATTGTAGAACCATCATAATAAGGAGCCACTGACAATCTAAGCATCCACAGATTTGTCTATTCCCCTTTTAAAATAATCCTACGCAGTGGCTATCATTAAATCTATTTCTTTTTTAAATGTCAAGAACTTCTCAGCATTCAACTTCATTTGATAGCCACGATTCTGGTAGTTAAGGTGCCTGGAAGACATTGATCCAGTCAGCACAATCTCTTAGCCTATCCTATCTCATAGGGTTGATATGATGATAAAAAAGTACGGTGGAGAAATCCTATATACCACCTTTGGTTGCATGGACAATGGTTGGGATAAAAATGAAATATATACTGTATATATTTATGCATGAGATGAGACGGCTCCCTAGTTAAATATGCTTATTCTTGAATTTTATATGAGCATAGATGCACACACAGACATACACATGAATGAATGAATGAATGAGAGAAAAAGAAAGAGAGAGAAAGCTTAAACACATTTAATCATTCACCATCAGGAACAGACAACAAAAAATACAGTTCTACTGACACAGGATACAGCTGCCCAACAAATGGCCCCAAATGAATAGATATTTCCAGGAGCTCAGTAGGCAGAGAACTGGTAGCCAAAAATGAATAAATAAAATAGAATTTAGAAAGAGAAAAAGTCATTTTCTTTGAACACCAAATACCAAGAAGGTGACAACTCAGAAATACAAAATACTTCAGAAGGAAAAAGATCTCCAGTGTTTGGCATCACTCCCACACTGATCTCAATCAAACAGCTGCAGGGGAATGTAATGCTCCTTTCTGACACATTCTCCCATTTCTGCTGCTAATCTAGTGGGAAGGGCAAAGTAAAAGCACTGACTCTGATCCCAGCAAGAGCTCCAGCACAGCTTCTGAACTGCCGGAAGTATAACTGAAAAAAAACAGTTAAGACAGCCACGTGGGTACCGTGGAAGTTCTGCTCTCAGATATTCCATGGGAATCTCAAGGAAAAATTTGTTCCAACCCCAACATCATTGATTTTACTTTAGGGTGGAAACACACATGTTGGGTGTTATCTAATGCAAAGTCTATTTCCACAAGCCCATAAAGCTTCCTGCGTACACATAAAAGATAAGAGAGTACATGGGCTTTTGTCCTAACCTATCATACTCCCCTTTCAATAAGATACAGACCCCACTGCAGGGGAGCAGGAGGACTCTACTATATCATAAGCTTACCACTTAAATGAGATCATGTCTCTTCCAGCTGCAATGTCCAATTTTGTGAATATGACATAAACACATCCACAAAAATGTCCACAATATCAGCTAAGGCTACAGCTGGAAGCTAAGCTTCTCCACCTGAATCCTGATTCCATTGACTCTTATTTTCATCTGCTATGATGAAACTTTACGACATGATGCAATTGTCAGATATCATGGAAAGTAAAGTCATCAGTACTTCAAATCAGCAATTGTCCCCAGCTTGAGAGGCAGAGGCAAAGCCAAAAATTACTGTGATAAGTCCTCAGCTCTCTAATTCTTAAAGAATCCCACCTGTGACCTGTGGGGCCCAGCAGTGATCCAAATTCTCCTACTAACGACTCCCCCATCTTTGCAGCTGCCCTTCTGCCTATGCACCATTGCCACCACAAGTTCCTTCTCATCTCCATTCACTGCACCTTAACCCCTCCACACTCTGTTAAAAAAAATGCCAGCATAGTTTGCTTTGGGCAACCAGCACTTATTCATGCAGAGATTAGGTGGGAATTGACAGCAGCAAGGAGGGAGAGTTGCAAGGGAGACAGCAAGGGAGGAAGACAGGGGAAGTTGTTGTGGCAAGCTAAAAATGTTGGGAAGGGAAGGAGCTGAAGAATCAACTGTGGAGGACTGCTCCTGGCATCCTACCACTCAAAGAACCACCTTTCTTTGCAAAATGATACAGTTGGTCCTAACAAGCCCTTCACCTACCTCTTATTTCTTATCCAGAGGTACTCAGGAGTTTATTATACCCCAGCAAAACAAGATGCTTCACTCCCACATGCTTGTTTCATCCTTTATGGTGCAAGTTCCAACATGTCGAGGCTGACTGTCAAAACCAGTCTTCAACGTACAATCAGCAATTTCTGTCACTATCTATGCACTGCCATTATTCATCTCATCCTGTGGTTTCCAATCTTGGGTTCTCAGATGTCAAACTATAGCTCCCAGAATCCCTGGCCACTGGCCACACTTCTTTCGTCTTCTGAAGCTGAATTTAACAGAGCCTGGGGACTCACACTTGGGAACTACTGGTATTTCTGGAATATTTGTTTGAAAACTGTAAGCATGGGAATAAACTAGTAGTTAAGCTGTGATCCATACTGTATTACTTTAATAATACTGGTCTAGCTCATAGTTTGGAGATAAGGGAGGGAGAGAGGGAGGGAAGACGGAAGGACGGTGCACTGGATAATTTAAAAACCCCTTATAATATTGGGAACATGTGTGTGCCATGACGATGTAATGCTTGAGGTGCACCTATTAAAACACTGCTCATAGATCCTCCAGTGGAATTCTCTTGGATAAGAATAATCCTCCACGTAATGACAATGGATGCAGTAATACTACATAACTGACAAGGGTCTTTCCATATTAAAAACCACACTAGAACCTTTTTTGCAGATCATTTGAATAAGCTCTTACACAGTTGAACAGTAGGATTTCATTCTCCTATATAATGAACTGAACGAATAAAAATTTGGGGGAGGGGATGCTTCTGCAGTTCCAGGGTAGGGCAACTCTGCTTTAGTTGTGCTGAAAAAACCATCTCCCTAAAACAGAAGCACTTGCTGAGCTGATGTCATCTGGCACATGCTTTGTGAATCAATTATTACTATGCCATTCCACACACAAAACTGTCTGGAAAAACCTCCACTCTGGTCCCATAAGCAATACAAACTTGGCAAATCCCTTTAGCTCAACAGCTGGACAAACAGCAAGACCTAATCCAGGTCACACACTATACAATGCAACTCCTGGTCTGCCAATACGCATACATTTGGCATAGACCAGCATCTTATTCCAGGTCCTGACAAGGACACTTGCATTTTTCAGACCAGCATTTGTACTCACCCTTTGTATTTTTAGATCTCCACATGAACACCACATGCAAAGGCCTATCCCAGCTGTGCATTATATAAATCTGCCATCAGAGTTAACCTCTTAAACCAAAACTATTTGGCTCAAAGAAGAAAAGAGAAAAGCTTCTGGTCTGAGGCTCAAAATTCAATGTCTCCCCACAGTCAGTCCCGTGATAACAATTTCTCATCACCTTCCTTTTATTTTTGAAGGAACTATACCTAGACAACATTGGGAGGATGGAGGCATGTCAGAGTGGTCAGGTAGGAGTCCTGAAGAACCTTCAGAAGCGAAATTTCAAAGGTGAAATTGAATCAAGCACACAGAACATGAGAAGATATTGGAAGATCATTCTCCTTTGCATCCTCGTTCAACATATCCCTCCCATTTTCCCCATACACTTATGCATTTATCTTTGTCATTTCCCAGTGTATTCTGCAAGCAAGCAAGGTAACATCAGGATCTATACTCAGTTTTTACAATAAAAGACACTGAAACTTGAGCTATTCTTGGATCCCCGGTGGCTTGCCTCTCTGAACAATGTTGAGAAGGGTCAGAAATACACTACAATCAACCTCCAGGCACTGGACGGAGGGCACAGTGTATCTCCTGAACTCAATGAGGGCTGTATTACAGCTGCCACCACTACGTTTGTCAACATTCATCAGTAACTCTAGTGGTTTTCTTTCTATGGTTCTGGATGCTGACAGTGTACCTTACTGCACAATAAGGTCCTACCAGAGCATGGGGCAGAACCTGTCCCTTCCTCCTAGAGGGAAGAACAGAAGGGGGGTGTTTATTTGGGCCATCACCAGTCTTGACAGGTGCTTTTTGCCAGCAGCCGGAAAGAGAGGTGGCAGCAAAAAAGTCTATCGGGTGCCTGCATGATGAGCCACTCCCTTTTTAAATGGATCCAGCCTGGAAAAAGAGAGTGAAAAATGCTCTGATTGTTGTAGTCAACAGCTGGTTCAGAAACGAAAGGGTAGAAAGGGGCAGCTGGTATTTTAGAACATGGATTGCCTTTACTAAAGCATATGGTGGAATCAATATCCTTCATGTTTCCAGGTTTGCACACATACCTTCAGTACAGCTTTTGAACCAGGGAGGGAGGGCTCAAGATGGTTATCAGACCACTGTAGCTATTTCAATCTTCCCCATTCCCACAGTTGCCATAAACCTGGGAAAAAAATGAGTGACATGAGTCACAGGTTTCCTATAAATCAAGCACCCTCTCCAAAATGACAATGTGAAAAAGGAGCAGGGTCTGTGTGCTAGCAATCTGACAGTACAATGTCTTTGTTAAGACTTCACCCCCAGTAAAAACACATTGTTTTGTGAGTATTACCCTCCCCCACCAGAAATTTTACTGCATTACAGAGCAAAACTCTGCTGAGAGCATGTGTGTTGCAGCAGCCCACAACATGCTCTCTATACCACAAGACTGCGCACTGCAGCAAGTCTTACATCCTGCAGGGGATTTGATGCATTCCACGTCCAACTGCAGCATGCTGCAGTGACATCAGGATTGCATAGCTGGCTGCCCAGCAGAGCGGAGACAAAGCAGAAGAAAACATAATGGGGACAGGAAGAAACCACTGTGTCCCACTCCTAACCCTCTTTGTTTGGCATCACTCAAGTGTTGCTAAATGTGAGCCTTTTGTAAAGCAAAACAGCCACACATCTGAACAACAGGATCCAAGCTAACACTCAAAAAAGCAACCTTGCATCTGGAGATGATGAGCTTTATCATCTGCAGATGGCAGGACTGGATGAAGGAAGGAAACTTATGGTAAAAATAAAGCTGAAGAGGAAAAGCTAACAGGAGATGAAGGAACTCATGTATCTGCATATGTGTGTGTATGTGCATGTGTAGAGAATAAATGTAGGGCTGGTTTATAAATCATGCCTGCTCTGCATGGCAGCTTTTAACACATGACCACAAAAGATTAATCAAATCCATTTTGGGAGGGGGCATATATGGTGAGTAAGTGACATTTCATTTCATGCAGTGGGTTAAGTGTGACTTGCTGCAATATCCATGCTTCCCTTATAAAATCAGGTATACTGTATCTAAACATGGAAATTCTATTGAGCTGTCTTCGATAACAATTTTTCAAAAGACCAAACTTTCATGAATTTTTCTACTCCTTTTGAAAAGTCATAAAAACTAGTTACCACTGCCCTACTTTGTAATATGAAATTCCATAAATTAATCATACACTTCTATGAAGGCATAATTCTCTTCGTATGTAAACCATACTACACTGTGCCAGTTTGGATTCTAGCAAAATGAATTAAAGATGTTTAGCCAGGCCCAGTCCACTCAAATCTCAGAGAATTATATGAAGCTAAGTGGACTAGTACCAGGAGAGAAGTAACTTGGTGAACTGTCCCTCAGAGGCTGTAGTTGTCAGAGAGGCAATTCACATTTAAAAACTGACCTTTCAGAGGACTGTGCACTTGTCCATTAGCTAGGCTAGAAATCACAGTTTAAATCTTATGCAGAAGTCATTTAAATTAAAAGAGGAAGCATATCCAAAGTGGGCTGTTTCAGTTGTAATGTCAAACGGTACAATTCCATACTAAGCAGTCTTAAGCTTTTATAATCCAATCATTTCCCTCATTCTCTTGCCTCTCTTCCCAGTTCAAATGCATATCATAGTTTCCCATTTCAATGAAACCAGCTAACTAAAGTTTGTATGTGTCCCAGAAACCAGAATTAGAAAATTAGTTCGATTAAAAACTTACTAACTTTCCAATCTTGAATTGTACAGCACATGAAAATCACAATTTACCAGTTCAGGTAGAATGCTAGGAAGTAAGAGAGGAAGGGAACCACAGCACAAAGAGGGGAGGGGGATGAGAAGGGAGGTTACACATTCAAGGATCCTTATGTACTCATTCGCATGCCACCAAACTATGGTTTAACAACCTCTGACCCAACTCACTGTAATATGTTATCATATACAGTTTCATGTGTACTCGACAGAAACTCACCTGTTCTCAACATGTTACAGTGCTTCTTTGTGAAGGGAAAAACACCATCTGTGAAGCAGATCTTCCTCATCCTTTCTTAAAGCCAGTGTTTGGCAACAGTTTTAGTGCTGGGAGCACAGAATTGGGAAATTGTGCAATTGCACTACTTGCCACTTCCCACATCTGGTTTTAAGCCTTTAAACCTGCCCTACAAGTGGGAAGTAATGCGGAAAGAAGCAAGGACTAAGGAGTGTAGTAATTCTCCTTCTCTCTCTCTCTTCCTTAGGGGCCTCAAGAAAACAAGAGACAAAATCCACTGATTTCTAGCTGTAAACAGGACACAAGTGTGACCCAAGGAAGCAGACCTTGTTTTTAAGGAGAATTGTACCTTCTAGAACACTACTCCCCTTAGAAACAAAGCCCTTTGCACTTTATTAACATGAATAAACAGTGTTTACATTTTAAAAAGGCTCCACAGAGATTTGAATATGACAGTGATGAGGCGACACACCCTCCAAGGAGCTCCAGGGCATCCAATTCACCTCCAAATTCTGCCCCACCCTACACTAGTACCTGGCTTGAGAACAAGGAAGAACACAGAAGAGAAGAACTGAGTTCTGTGCTAAATTCAGGTATGTTACACTGAGTGGCATTTTTTTAGCAAGTGCATTTGTTCGCAAGGAGAAACCCTGACGCAAAAGATAGCCAACAAGCCATCACCATTTTTGCTTGCCATGACTAAGCTGAAAATCCACCCATTTACAAAGTGGCACGCCTAAGTGTCTTGCGCTCAAATGGGAGCACTACACAAGTCTTTGTGATGGTAAGATTAAACAGATGGCATGCACAAGCACATCATGAGTTACAGTGTTGCAACATCCACTTGCATTCTTTTCAGCCATCGTTTGTGCCCCACCCACATTTGGCAAAATTTGGTTTGTACTGACGATACACTGGGATTGGATCTGCAAGGCTTACTTGGTGTAGACTTTTAAGAGGTCTACAGTTGGCCTTCAAACAGCATCTGCTGTTTTAGAGACACTTCAGCCTGAGATGTTTGTAGGTGCTTTGTCCCTGTTTCTGCTGCTTACTGCTTACACCTCTCTCCATACATACAGATAATGGAAGTGATTTTTCGACAGTCTGTTAGAGACCACAGTAAAAGCCAAACATGCAGACATGTACAATAAGATGGCAAAGAACTCCTAACATATTGGAGTGGAAATACCTAGTAATACTAGAGAATGTGGGGATCTAGTGGAAGTATAAAATTTGACCCCAGAATCCAAAAGGTTAAACAGATGGAAAAGTGTTCACGCGTGTGTGTGGGGGGGGGCTACCCCAGATGAAAAGTGTGGGTGAAGTTTGAACTTAATACTGCAAAGTACTGGCTTCAGGTATGCTCAGATCCTATTTTGGCTCTACAACAGGAACGTACAACTGACAGTAGACTGGAGATCCTCCTGCAAAACTTTACAAATTTTAAAAATATTTTTAAACTCAAAATATTCTCACACCTACTAGTGTTCTGTGGGGCAATTTTGCTACATAGGAGGGGGACTGAGCTATGGAGAGGCATTTATTAAACAAGAAAGTAAATGAGACTCAACTTTAGGTTTACTTCTTTGCCAACTAAATGCTTAAAACAGCTCAAGGGGGATCCAAAATATGACACACTTGCTCTCCATGCCCCCTACAGGGTATGAGGTGGGTTTTAAATAAAAAAAATATTTGGGGAAAAAATTAATTTGGAAGAATGGAGGTGCTGGGAAACCCGAGAGATAGAAGATGGCCTGGGAGGCACCAGGGGCCCACAGGCTGTACTCCTCCTGCCAGCTCTACCGTACAGTTTTGACTTTTAGCCTGGTCCATTTATGACTGGTGAGCTATAACTATATGTCACAGATTTAAGAGAAAGACTGGATTCAATGTTAAGTGCTGCCACGTAATTACAAAATCTCTTGCTAGGGTGGGACCGAATGAGTTTGCAGCAGTCGGAAATGGGATTAATCTCTCCCTGCAGGAAGGCTGGGCAAATGTCCCTTAAAGTTAATGGAACAGTTCCCACTGGCTTCATTTCACATTACGCTTATATAGTATCTTAAGACCTTCCACATTTTAATGTATTTCTTCTGAGACTTGTAGAACATCTCTTATTTACCGCTAAGGCTTGCCTTTGAGCATATGTTTGTGTGTTTTCCATAACCATCACCCTGCATGTACATCAGAAAAATCTTAAGTGATCTTGGTAAAGGCTGTCCAAAAATGCTCCACCACCACGTCCAAAACACATGGTTAGAAACACAAGAACTAAAAATGATATTAAGGAATAGAATTGCCTTCAACATTGATATGACATTTTGGAGAGAGATCCTCTGCAATGAGCTTAGGGCTTAGAGAAAAGGATAATAATTTGTTAATAGGCCTTTCCCACAACATCTTTCTCTCTGTCCCTCCCTTGATCTCTTCCTCACAAACATACAGTCTTTCTGGAGACTCAGGGCTCAGAGTACCCCACTCCACTTAGTTTGTTTTGGACCCCAAGCAAGGGCCATTTGATGTCAAGAAATTTATGAGGATTCACAGTAATGGGCTCGATCAAGATGATGCAAATATACATGCATGCATGCATGCATGCATGCACGCACGCGCGCACGCGCGCACACACACACACACACACACACACACACTTTACCCTGCTACAGCAGAAGGAACTGGCATGTCACATAGTAATGTTCAAAATCGGATAATTTTTACATTTGTCAAATGGTATTTGCATTCCAAATCTTAATTCCAGCACAAACATCTTGCCCCTCCATGAAGCTATTTCCACCGTTTACTGCAGAAAACCAAACAAGACTCTACATTGTTTTCCTTTTGACAAGGCATCCTATGCTCTGTGTTTTGGAAACACTTTCTTTAAGAAAGAAGGATCTCAGAAACAAGCCACTTAAGTGGGGGGGGAGCACATGAGTTGGGGACTGCATGTGACTCCCACTTGTATATACCACTGCTCACAAAATCATCAAAACAAAAAAAGCTTTGACTTTGACAAGCCTCAAGGAACAGTTATTCTGGCTTAAATGAAGTCACAACCACCACCCCTTAGAGGATTTTTTTTAAAACAGATTTTACTGAAAGAAGGCTACTTACCATTTCAGATTTGGTAGTGAAATAGCCTGCAATGTTTCATGGGCGGGGACTACCACCCTAGGCCACGAAACATTCCTCAACATTCACAGTGAGCCCTGCCCAGGATTAGAGACTCCTTAGTGCATTTCCATTCTATAAAAAGGTGTTTTAGTAAACAGCTGACAACCAAAGTACAACATCCTCACCCACTAATAATGACCAATTATTGTGATAAATGCTGCTGCTGTGATTGAGGAGCAACTGATTGTGCAGGGGGCCAAGCCAGTGAGTGAGCAAGTCAACCTGCAAACATCCCCTGCACTGGAAGGTCAAACAGAGACAGAGTTACCCCGGCCAGCTCATGATAGAGAGGGAACCAGCAATGATGCAGAGCTGTTGCAGCCAGCTGTGCCCATCAGCCCTCAATCACGCAGAAGGCTGAAACGAGCTGCTCAGAGGAAGGCTGCATGCACTAGGCTGAGGAAACAATAACAAGCAGCACCTGCTCACAGTAGCTATTTAAGTCTGGTGGCATGGCTGCTCCTTTCTTGCAGCAAATTATTAGCAAGCCCTCATGACTTTCATGTTTCCTGCTCCCTGAAACCCTCCAGACAGATCTCTGCCTCCTGAACCTTTGGACTGGATCTTGACCTGGCTTGGCTTGTGTTTTCCTGGCGTTTGGTATATTCGGACTCTCCTTGAAAATATTCCTGACCTCCTTCCTCCCTTGCTGGCTGCAGCACGGCAGGGATTCCTGACAATCATAAACCCTTTCTGGTGACACAGGCTGCTACTGGCCACTCATCTGCTTCCATGCATTCTGTTGGTATAGCCGGCATGAGCCTGCCCACTTACCCATAATGGAAGTTTCTTCCAAACCCCCAAGCCCTAAAACTGTCCAGTAAAAATAAAGCATCAACCTCAAGCAGCCATATTTCCTCCCCAGCACAGCTCTGCATGTGAGTAGATGAATGAGTGTGACCACAACCAGGCAAGGGAGAAGGCACAAGGGGTAACCAGAATGTCCTGTCAACCGCATCCACAGAGCTTCACACACAGAAGCAGGTTGCATGCACCAGGGTGAAATCAATTACATCCATATATCTATACACCAAACATAACATTGGTGCTTCAAAGGGTAGTTAAATACCACTGTTCCAAGCATATTTTTAAAAGGCTTCATTTCTTTCAGTGCCTTCATGAAACAGCTAACCAGGTAATCATCTCCCCAGATGAACTCTGTTAAGTTCTGTTGGTCAATTAATTACAAGATCCCAAGAGTATAGTGGCCTGGGGCTTTAAAATTCTGACCTTCCACAAGTGAGCCAGAATGCTTTTGGGTTCTCAGATGTCCTGTCCTCTCAAAACTCTGTCATTCCCAAAGGGTTATAGACGTGGCTCACCAGGTTGCTGGCAGCAAGTGTTGGCGAAAGAGAGAGGAGTGCAAGATATAACAAGTGCATAACTTCAGAGTCAGGTGTGGGACTGACTGGAGAGCCTAAGACACAGAAACCAACAGGTGAGTCCCCCACTTCAGTTTTCCATTCAGTGAAAATTAATCTAAACTTATTTTTACTCTTCACACATTAAGGAATGCAGAGGATGGTACTAACCATTAACACCTGTGTGCTGGCCCAGAAACTCGTTTATTAGAACATCGACTTGCTCTGCACTAGAGATAATGTCCCAAGATGTTCTTTCAAACCAAAGAATTTGAGAAAACAATTACCAAGACAAGGAATTTTTGTTTTCAAAACTTTAAAAACATTGACAAAACATGTTGTCTTCATGGGAGGTCCCCCTCTCCTTTTCATGCTGAATCACACTTTGCCACCTTATTTTGGATACAAATAGCATGGAAGAAATGGGCAGGAATGGAACAACACTGAGTACTAGCAAAGTATTGCCAGCACAAAGTTTCACTCACATGCCTTGCTGAGCTGAAACTGCCAGCAAAGCGTATAGGAGTTCCAAGAGAATGTATAACCCATCATCATCACTGACAACTATTGTTCTGGCCAAAGAAGCATGAATCAAACAATCTGTTTAGAATCTTTCACGGTTTCTCACAGCACAAAGCTAAGTACTAATGAACAGATTTTTAAAAAAGTTACATGTGTTATGAATTCTGACAATGGTTAGAGAGGAAATGACTTGGCCACAGATGGACAGCAGACCCAAAAAAAGAAAAGGCATTGGATTAAGCATCTGAATAAACACAGCTCTCTTGCAGACATGCACTAGGACATGCACTAGTTTCCAGTGGACCAAAAATATAAAATAATTTCTAAGAGTCCAGTTTTAATAATGCTGTCTTGCAGTACATTTTACAGGGCAACAGTTTTCTAACCTGAAAGGCAAGGTTTCATGAGAAAAAAACGGTTTGTATATTGCACACACAAATACTTTGTCAGAGGAATGTGATTCACTTCTAGGTAGAACTGACTAATAATTAGTATACAGGAATGCCCTTTGACCTCTCCAAGCTTTGCTGCAAGTAATCACTATGGAATTTTCTACTCACTGTAGAAGCCTAAGCAATTTCTTTGGGTGACTTTAACTTAAAAGTATGATCCATTTCTTCCAAGCATTAATACTATGTATGATTACTTGGAAGTAAGCCACATTACAGGGCTTAGTTACAACCAGGTAACTGCTCATAGGAATGCAGCCTGGGGAGTGGTACCACTTTTGAATCTGGTGGGACCAACTTCTAAGCAAACATTTATGGGATTTCACTTCATGTCTCAAAGTGAGATCAGATCAAAATGTAGTCTGGCCACTCTGAAGTAATCTCAAATCTTCCCACAAACTTTTATTTCTGCTCTCCCACCAAAACTTCTCCAGATGTTATTTGCAGTAATGCTGGACACAGACATTATTTTTAAAGACGGCAACTTCATTTTCCATGGTGTTCATATATATCCTTGTTCCAAGTCTGATCAACCAGGTTTTCAGAATTTAACAAGGGGCAGCCAATTTATAGTCCTCAACCTAATTTCAAAATCCCTTCAGCTGAATCTTTTGGCAAAAGTGGTTTGTGTCTCTACAGAGAAGCTCTCTAAACAAAGAAGAAACCAGCAAGAGGGAACGTGGCCTAGAGAGGAGAGAGACCCACCTTTCTCTCTAGCATTTCTACATCCCACCCTTGAAAAGAGGAGGAGATTAATTCACATATTTATTTAATTTATATCCTTTCTCCCTGTACATGATCCAAGGTGGCTTTAACACATATTTTCCCCAAACCTGGGACTCAGCCAAAACTGAAGTAGCAAAACTGGTGACTGACTTTACTCACAAGGAACTGTAGCTTTTCTTGGAAAAACGATCTCTTGCTCCTCTATCTATCTCAGAACCTGTTTCCCAGAGCCAAAGATGAAATGCATGTATAGCTACCAGGAATGGCAATTGATCTTTCACACTTAACCCCCTGAAAAAAAAAATCTGGATTGGATCCAGGTTCTGCTTTTTGCTGGGGTAAAGATTCCACTCAAGGAAGATATCTCTACTTGATTTTCAGGATCACTTTCTCACCATACCACAGCTGATTACACTGAGTAGCATCTTCAGTGGGCTTAACCCCAGTCTTCTGTAGAACATCTTCAGTGGGCTGAAGAGATGAGGAAAAATGCTTTCAACCAATCCAGATGAGCATACCTGTATCTGGATCTGACCCACTGTCAGTCTCTAGACTAAATTTGGGTCATATGAAAAAGTTCCTAAAGCAAGATTAAAAACCCAAATTTCACAGAATCGTAGATCTGGAAAAGGCCATCGAGTCCAACCCCCTGCCATGCAGGAATACACAATCAAAACATTCCTGACAGATGGCTGTCCGACCTTTGTTTAAAAACGTCCAAAGAAGGAGATTCTACTACACTTCCAAGTAGCATATTCCACGGTTGAACTGCTCTTACCATTAGGAAGTTCTTCCTAATGTTCAGATGGAATCTCTTTTCCTGAAGTTTGAAGTTGTGTCCCAGTCTCTGGAGCAGCAGACATCCCTTCAAATGTTTAAACAGAGCTATCCTGTCACCTCTTAACCTTTTCTTTTCCAGGCTAAACATACCCAGCTTCCTCAGCAATCTCATAGGGCAGGATTTTCAGGTCTTTTACAATTTTGGTTGGCCTCCTCTGGGTATTTTCCAGCTTCTCAATATCCTTCTTGAATTCTGGTGGCCACAACAGGACACAGTATTCCAGGTGGGGTCTAACCAAAGCAGAATAGAGTCGTACTATCACTTCCCTTGATCTAGATACTATATTCCCATTGATGCAGCCTAGAATTGCATAGGCTTTTTTAGCTGCTGAATCACACACCTGACTCATGTTCAGCTTGTAGTCTACTAAGACTAAGATCCTTTTCACATGTACTGTGGTCAAGCCAGGTGTCACTCATATCTGTGTACTTCATTTTTTTTCCTGCCCAAATGTAGCACCTTACACTTGAGCAGAAAAAAATGAAATGAAATTTCTAACACTTACAGATACTGCTCCTCTCCTTGAATTCTTCTAAGAAAACAAACTATTAACATCAGATTTTCAGAAAATGTATGATAATATACATAATAATTGTCAGCTAGCATCCAACTTACCATTTATGGGTAAGGTACTGGGGCATGTAGTAACCTCCTAACTCCAGGGGTTTCTGGATGAAAGGGATTGTCTAGATCCATTTCAACTTGGTTTCAGACTTGGCTATCGGACAGAGGCAACTTTGGTCACCTTGGTGGATGACCTATGCTGGGGACTGTTCAGGGGGAGCATGGCCCTGTTGGTTCTACTGGTCCTCTCCGTGGATTTCAATACCATTAACCATGGTATCCTCCCGGGCTGCCTCACTAGGATGAGACTTGGAGGCACTGTTATTTCCTGGAGGGCCAAACCCAGAAGATGGTGCTAGGAGACTCCTGTTTGACTCCTTGGCCACTGGCCTATGGGGTCCCCCCTCTCGCAAGGTTCTGTTCTATCCACCTACTATTTAATATATACATAAAACCACTAGCAGAAGTCATCTGGGGTTTTGAGGTGAGATGCCATCCATATGCAGACAGCACTCAAATCTACCATTCCAAGATAGAGGTGCTCCTGGTCAGTCACAAGGCAGGTCAGCGAATATTCACCCTATATTAGACAGGATTATACTCCCCCTGAAGATACAGGTTTGCACTTTGGGTGTACTCTTGGACTCAGCTTTGAACATGGAGGCCAAGGTTGCTGCGGTGGACAAGAGTACTTTTGCACACTTAAAGCTTGTACACCAACTACACCTGTTTCTGGAGATGCTGGATCTGTCCACAGTGGTACATGCCTTAGTTACATCCTGTTTGGACTACTGTAACATTCTCTACTTGGGGCTGCCTGGAAGAGTGTTTGGACACTTCAGTTGATCTAAAGAGCTGTAGCCAGACTGCTAACTGGGACAGGTTATAGAGACCATACTATGACCCTGTTGAAACAGCAACAGTGGTTGCCATTTTGTTTCCAGGCACAATTCAAAGTCCTGGTTATGACCTATAAAGCCCTACATGGCTCAGGTCCAGGCTATCTGACAGACTGTATGTCCCTGTACAAACTGGCCCAGGTTCTGAGATCTTAAAGAGAGCCTCTTCTCTCAGTCTCACCACCATCACAAGCACAGTTGATGACGATGCAAGGGAGGGCCTTTTCAGTGGCTGCCCCTGCACTCTGGGAGGCCAGAATGGCCCTTTCCTTGTTGTTCCTCCAGCAGCAGGCTAAAATCCTTTTTATGAATGGGAATGGGCTACTGGATGCTGTACTGTTTCAATACTATTGTCCTTTTATCTCTTTTGAGCTGTTTTCTTTAACAGTTTAATTCTGTTTTAGTATGCATTATTTATATGTTTTTAAATTATATTGTTTTAAGGTGTAAGCCACTTTGAGGCCCAGTGTTGGGTAAACAGTGAGATACAAAATAATAAGAACAGTATGAAGGTTTTATTATATATACATATGTTTACTTTAAACATCAAACAGATTATTAGCTTCCACCTAAGAACTGCAATGAAGAGATTTCAGGCCAATTTACGGAATGACTAACAGCCCATAAATCTACAAGGAATGAGATCTTGCATGCTGCTTGTGTGAGAGATATGAGGAAATTGTCAGTGCTGACAACACTTTGCAAAAATTTCATGTTTGTGTAACATTAGACTGCTCGAGCCAAAGATCCTCCAGATGTTTTTCAAGTCTCCAGCCCTCACCAGCCATACTGGCCCAGCCAACCATGAGGGTTCAAGGCAGGAATGAGCAAGGTCAAAGGAACACTTTCATGCCCATTTTCCACCACTCCCACTCCCCAAATGCATTTAAAATGCTGGTGGTGATAAGTACAGAAGCTCGCTCCTCTCCTGGAAACCACCAGAGAGAGGGGAGAAAAAGACAAGTCAGCAAAAGTGACAGCAACAGCTCATGTGTTCCCTGCTTACCACCAAAGGAGACGGACATGCATGGCTGCCAGCTCTTTCTAAAATGCCTTGCTTTCTTTCAGAATTCTGTAAACAAAAGAACTCAAAAGTGATGGCTCAAGAAACTCTGGAAGCAAGCAATGCACTTTAGGAAGAACCAGCAGCCCAGCTTTCCCTATTCAGAGGAGGAGGAGGCACAAGGCTGCGTACTCTTTTTAAAATGCCATGGTTGCTTCCTGGCATTTTAAAAAGAGCAGGTAGCCATGCATTCCTTCTTTCTGCAAACAGGGAATACATGGCTGCCTGCTCTTGATAAAACAAGTGGCTGCAACAAGAGGAGAGGTGGTTTGTCACAGAAATATTTGATTGGTAAACCAGCTACATCCCTTCCCAAGGGAAGGAGATTTGGCCACACTTAGTTCATGTCTTAATTACCTCCTATTAGATTATTGTAATGTACTCTACATGGGGCTGCCCTTGAAAATGTTTCAAAGCTAAAGTTAGCACAAAATGCATGGGCCAGACTGTTGCCAGATGTATGCTTTAGAGGCCACATGTCACCAGTCTTGCAGAAAATTAAGCAGGCTTCCTATCTGCTTCCAAGTTCAATTTATGGATTTAGTTTTCGCAAATCCATAAAGGGATTGACGACAGAATATCTGAAAGACCACCTTTTCCCACCAAAGCCTGCCCACAATTTGAGATCTTGAATGTAGACCCTGCTACTTGTCTCACCAACTCGAGAGGCTAGGTTGGTGAGTATATGAGACAGCAATTTCTCTGCAATGGCACCCCAATTGTGGAACTCCCTGCTAAGGGACGTTAGGCTGCCTCGATCCCTTGTGAGCTTCTGGTGGGCAGCGAAGACTGTGCAGTTTTGTACCGCTTTTGGTTCTTAGAACCAGGTAGCTTTTCTGTTTTTTAACTGTGTGTGTTGTTTTTTAAAAAAACTGTTGTCTTAGTCTGTTTTTAAAGAGTGTTTTCACTTGTTTTGATCTGTTTTTATTTGCTGTCCATCATCTTGGAAGCCCTGGCAGGCTGAGAGGTGATTAAACGAACAAACACAAATGTCTAGAGGACCACATCTTGTTTCCTAGTATCTCTACTGTGGGAAATCTGTGGAAATCATCCATGTCCTTTTAATACCCTCCCTTATGGAATCAAATTACTTGTTAAAGGCTTTGGCTTAGAGTAAAATGTGGTGTAATCTCTACCATGTTTGCTCAGAAATGCATCCCAATGAGCTCAGTGGGGTTTCTTTGGAACTAAGGATTGCCAGAATGTAGGCCAAAACCTAAAACTCTTCCAAATTTTTCCAGAACCACATATCTCATAAAATAAGTTAAATATGAATTAGAATATTTTCTTCTATGAGGAAGATATTCTTTTCTTTTAGGAGAGGAGCAATTGTAATACAGCAACCTCGAAGTCAGGGAAAGTTACTTTTTGGATAACTCACAGAATACCTCTGCCAGCAGGGTCAGCTCTATTTCTGACAGAAGCCTAATTCCATTTAAGTGATAACTTCCTTTGGAGCCATTTCAACAAAGTATCCACATGGCTACTTTTAAATACTTTCGCCCTGAGTATTACTTCCCATCTCTGGCAGCATCATACATATAGCTCCCATAAATAATAGATGTGACAGGAATCTGGAGGATCATATCGCAGCTTAACAAGTCAAGACACGAACAAGCCTTTTCTCCTGCATACAACTCCTTCTCAGCATGAGGGGAAAAAAACTGTGGACTTTATCAGTGATATTGCACTTTTGCTTTTTTTTTTTTAAAGCTTGTTGGACTTTCCTTTTCAAGGCTTTCATTCTATGTTGTTTTCATACTTTATGATGTTAACTATAATTTGTGAACTGCCCAAAGATTATCGGTCATTAGGCAAGACAGAAATATACAATATAAATAAGCCAACTTCCTGATTCATCCAAATTTGGATACCAGGAATTTCAGCTCTCAAACAAGCCCAGATTAAGCCAGCTTCCAACCATGAGTCAACAATCTGGCTTAAAAAGCTGGTAGTAACAGTTTCACAGTCCAGGAGATTATGTTTAGAGAATGGTGAAAGGGGGGTTCAGGAACCCAGTCCTCCAGGGTCCCCCCAATGGCCACATCCCCTCCACCATATCACTGTTTTCTGGCTCCCAAGGCTTAGTTATTGACAGCAAGAGCCTTAGGATAGAATATGCTGGTATGTTTAGTCTTACCCTTTCACTTTTAGCCATGTGCACCACTGAAGCACAGGCCACCAACAATTTCTGTGAAACTGAATTCAACTCTGAGGCTAGAAAAAATTCCTCAGCCTGATTTACAGCCTTCCCAGTTTGCTTGCTTACTCCATGAAGGAAGGACCAAGGAAGCTTTATATGTGGGCAGAAGACTTTTTAATAACCTGGCCTATTAATTATTGATATGATTCTCTGAACCTGTTCAGCAAATTTGTATGGCTCCACATGACAGGTGAGTGATCCCACTTTACAGTGCTCCTCCACACTTGCCCCTATATCCTTTACACACAGAAAACCAGATGTCAGAGGGAAAAGCGTAGGTTAGCCCTATCTCCTTGCCCACCCCCAAACAGACAGAGTAGGGGGAGCATTTCTAATACATGAACTCCCACTTGCTATCTGAGTGTGAAGTGATGAGGCTATACAATAAATCCAAAAATATGTGTGAACAGTAATGAAATAAAAGCATGAAATAATTCAGGTTTATCATACAGAGAATTTGGTCAAAATAATGGGGGTATCCAACAAGAATTTCAGTCGTGACGCAGGACCAGTCTTCCATAACATGGTCCCTTACAGACTACAGCTCCCATCATTCTGAATGAACACAGCAAATTGTTTGGGCAAGTGGAAGCTATAATCTAAAATATCTAAAAGTAACCACATCAAGGAAGATTTTGTTAGACTGTTCTTAGTTCAGTTGTCTGAGATTTAACTACTTTTCCTCAGGTACTCTGCTGGAACATTTCTTCAAAGGGATATGTTCTTAACCTCAAGGGCCATCCCAATTCAACAGCTGCATGTGGTACAAAACTATAATACATCATCTGCAGCTACTTAGTAAGGGGATGTAGGGGCACAACCCTTAGTAGTGTCCATAATTCACTTAATAAAAATCAGCACACAGAAATACTTTTGCTAACATTGCAAGCAGGCAGGGAATCACGCAGCCCTCCAGTTGGTGGGCTGTAGTTCTTAAGACTGCAATTCTCAGCTTTCTTCACCATTAACACTGTTGTCTAGACCTGTTGGGACTTGCAATGAGTCCCAGTCCAATAAGGGGCAGCAGTGGTCTGAGCAAAATGCAGTTTTGACAGAGCTTCAAACATTTGGAGAGACATCCTGCTGAACAAGACCAACCACCACATGTCTGAAACTGGAGACTGGACCTGGCTGCTTCACCTATGTCCTGCTCAAAGAAAGGTCACCACAAATGGGGTCTACAGTTTTACAGAAGAACCAAAACTCAAAGCCCAACTCCAGCTTTGGAGTATAGAAAAATATACAAAAAAGTTTTCTGACTCAAGATTTCTTCCTCTACAAGTCCCACTTTTTCCTTGCCATATGCAATTACTATTTACTTCTGCTTCTACTCTCTAACAAGGTGTAAAAGATACTCTGTCCCTCAGGCCTTAACAGTACTTAGCTTATTTTTAGATGTGGGGACTGAAGGAGCCAGAAAGCACCCCTCTCTGTAAAAGGTGAAGAAGGTGCCATGTGCTGCCAGTGTGGGAAGGAGATATGGAGAAGCACAGTGACCCTCAAGTCAAAGCCAAGAGTTTAGTAATGTCACTTTTTTGGAGTATAATCTGCCTAGCTACTGTCAACACTGGCTAAGAGAATTCAAATCATAAAAGTAACTTTTCTAAGCTCTCTCAAGGACTTAACAACTTAGAATGGAAACCAGCCAGCAATCTGCTGCACTGAAAACAACAAAGAGTCTTGTAAAATCTTAAATCAACATTTTTTTTAATGGCATAAGCCTATGGAATACAGTTGTGCATCAGATGAAGTAGACTCAGACATATCATAACAGATTGTCAGTTTTTCAAATGCCCAAAGATATTTTGCTTTGCTTTGTATTAAATTTGTTGTTTCCACTTAAGATGGAGTGGGGAATGTACTTCCCTCCATAAACTACAACTCTCAAGATTCTCCACCTTTAGCTATGCTAGCTAAAGGTGCTGGGAGCTGCATTCCAACAACATCTATGGCCCACACAGTTTTCACTCCTGCTGTAATATAAGTTTCTTGTTCTCCTCCTTCTGAAGTTTGAAGTCAAAATCTCCACTGGCTGAGGATTAGCGCTTCAGAAGCACATGTTATTCCTTGTGCCTCCCCATAGACATGGACGCAGAAAAATTATGCAAAACAGGAAAAAAATACTTAAAAATATCTGCAGACTAGAAACTCAGACAAGTAGCATAATTTAAATTATCAGCAGAGAATTCTGTTTTTCTTTATGGAAAAACACAGGTTCATTTGTCCATAGTATCAAAATCTGGTACCTTCCAAATGTCTTGGACTAACATTTCGATAGGTCCCAATCAGCATGGACAATGCTCAGGGACTACAGAAAGTGTAGAATGAGGTTGACTATTCCTGACCTAAATAATTATCTTCACAGTACAAAGAAAAGATTAGCTTTCCATATTCTTCACAAAAAGAATTGACAAATGCATGACAGAAATTCAACAGTTCACTCCTATCTACGTCTACCTTTAGAAGTACGCCCCAATTAGTTATCAGGACTTACTCCCAGATAGGTATGTATAACACTGCAGCCTAAAAGACTTTCTTCAACTCTCTCGATGACCAGCAATTTTAAAATAGCTTCCCTCTTCCTCTGCCAAATGCTTTTGCTATTTTGTCCACACTTATAAAACAATTTTCTTTTCAACAGTCATTATGCTAGAACTCCCACAAAACAGGTGGGACATGAGTACTAACCAAGTACTAACTAACCTGAATATGAGCCCTATTAGTGTACACAACCCATTTTCAGAGGGTAAATTCCATCTCCAAATTTTTGCAAAGTTCCATGACAAGTTGGCAATGGTTGCCAAGGTACAGGTGCTTGTTTAAATCTTTTTTTTCTTAGAAACAAGGTATGTTGTTACAATTTATTTAAACCAGGACTCTAGATATTACTGAATTGCATGGTCCATAATCCCTCAACATTGACTTTGTTGAAAAGGGTTACTGATTGTAGCAGTCCAACAACACCTGAAGAGCCACAAATGGCCAGCCAGCAATTTAAATCTTGTGAAATTTTTACTGCTCATAAGCATAGAATTCCAAGAACTGTGGCTCTGTGAAGGATGATTTCTCTTAGGATTTCCAGCTCTTCACTAAGCAAGGAAAGGAAAGGAAAGCCAAAAAAATCCAAAAACAAACAGCACACACAAACACACCCTCAAGGTATTTTTTGCAGAAAAGCCCAAGAGAAATTAATTTCATACAAGGACCTGTTGACTGCCCTCCAATTCACTTCAGACACTGAATCACCCTTGGAACACATAAACAAAGCAGAAACTCAAATCCATTCAGGGGTTGCTGTCATCTCAGAATAAATCCAAAAGCAACAGCAGCTCAATATCTTTATGGGACCAATTGAAACGTCACAAAGGAATATGCAAGATTTAACATACCTTAAAAGGCAACAGCTAGCTTTGCTCACTTTTTCATGACTGATTCTGATAATAATAATAATAAAAATCTTTATCATGCCATTGCAGTGTTGTTCCCCCAATGGATTTGCAGTTTTCAGTTTCGGGGCAGCCAATGAGGCAAACTTACCTCAAAGTTGCATTGGAGTATACCTCTGTATGGTATCAATGTGCTTGGAAGGCCTTTTGCTTTTTTTTTTTTTAATCTGAGAAGGCTGGCAACAAAGTAATGTCTTGTTCTGATAACCATCATGATGACAGAAATATTCGAGATTCATTCTTGCCTTAGCAGTGATTTTATCAGACTATGGGAAGGTCATTAAGTCTGCCTTCCTTCCCACCCCCACATCTCTCTCACAGATAGCCAAAAGGACAACAAGAATCCTCCTTTTCTATCATCTTTACCTATTTAGATCTGCTGTTATAGACAGATTCTCCACCCTTACAACTGGACATCACTAAGGTACAGTAAGCTCTTTTGTCTGTACAATATGTACACATACCAACTACAGTGAAGTGATCTTGCACTGGATGACAGAGAACACTTCAAGGAGAAACCACATCCCAACACCAAGGAGTTAGATCACAGAAACCAGACACAAGGCTGAGGCATATTATTTTTACACACCACCTGAAAAAAACAGTTCCCAATCTCTCTCTAAAAGGATGACAAGCTAAAAGAGATGGGGGAAAAGAAATGTAAAAGCATCACAGAGATTAAGAATTCAAAAAGCTCCTTACCATTCCTGACAGCTGCTATCACTCAGCTGCCTAATAAACACAGCACTAACGTCACGGTTTCCACAACCAAGCCTTACTGGCAACCGGCAAAAGGGGAGAAAAACATAACCATCAGATAGTTCTGATAAGACCAGTGGGTTGCCTTGGGCTGCTTGTCCTCCACATGGAAGGGCAGATGGACTTTTGCTCTCTTTGTTTTAAACAAAAGAATCGGGGGTGGGGGGGTGAGGGACACATGAAGCAGCTTTAATTTCCTTAACTCTGTGACTGAAAAATGTATTATACCTATAATGGAGGAGTGATCAGTGTGCTACTTAGAAGGCTCACAGATCAGAAGCCCTCTTCACATGCCACATCTCCTGCCCTTAGAATAAAAGGAGCCACTTCTTTGTGATGGAAATGATATGCTACAACTGTCCCGGGTCAGAAGAACGAACAACATACATGTACTTGATACATACATGTATATACATGTACCTGATACATCTACCTGATTTGCCTTGCCCATGTAGTTTTATTCACTTAATTTATTTGAAGAGATTTATTTTTCTTCCATTTTACTGTAATCATCTCAGCCTGGTGCTGCAATTTCAATATGCAAGGCAGTCGACAACTAATTAAAAAAAATTACAGAGGACCCTTCAAAAACATTAACAATACAGTAAAAAAAAATGAGCAGAATTTAAAGAACATTGTTGCATACCATAAACCAGTGATGTAGACTCAAGTCAACTGACTTGGACTCAAGTCGGACTTAAGTTACTTTAGTGACTCAACTTGGATTTGACTTGGTAACAAATGAGGCACTGACTTGACTTGTCTCAAGACTTGTATATTTTTAGTGACTGACTTGCTGCCCTTGGTTCAGTAACATAACATATTCATCCAGAACAACTACTGCCTACTGATCACATGATAATCTATCTCAAGCTCAAAGTGTGGGTGCATTTCTCAGAGGGGCTTAGGACAGGCTTGAGGTCTGCTTAGCAGCCTGTCCCCACTGTGTATCAGAGGAGACTTCTAAAACTTCTCCTCAGAGCAGAAGACAAGACTCACTCCCAGAATGCAGGGTGCATTTCTCAGAGGGAACAGCAAATGTGTTAGGCGACAGACTTGAGAAAAATGGATCCTTCCTTTTAAAGCTTTTGAAGTTTTCAGTCATGGGAAGTAAGAAGGATCCTGTTCCCCACTTCCAAAACTGCAGACGCTTTTATGCTCGTTGGCACAAAAGCCTCCAGCTTCAGGAAGGGAGAGTAAGAAGGATCCTATTCCCCACTTCTGAAGCTGCGGATGGCAAAATTGCAAATGTGGAGGGCCAGCTCTGTTTAAATTGTTAAAACTGACTTTATTCAACTCTGTCCAGAAATTCTGGAATATAGGTTGAGGTATAAAGTTGGCTCCCAGACTTGAGACTTGACTTGAAAGTATCTTCAAGTACTTGAGACTTGACTTGAGATTTGAAGGTGGAGACTTGAGACTTGACTTCAGACTTGGAGTAAAAGACTTAAATACACCTCTGTTATAAACATTCAACAACTCAGCAGGCCACATCTGCTGAATAAAAATATTTGGCCAGGAGATAGAAAGTGAAGTCAGAAAGAAAGAAAACAAGTTCTCAAAGGCACATGGTGCTGCCACAGAGAAGGCCCTTTCCTGTGTCTCAACTACACATGAAATGGCAACTTCATTCACACATGCCTAGCCTGCATGCCTCACCAGAAATGTGTACTGATGCCATGTGGAAATCAGTTCCTATGTTGCTACAAGACAGGAAATCACTTATGACAAAAGTAAGAAAAAAATATCCTAAGTTGCCTGTCTATCTGCATACAATCTCAAAATCACATCCCAACTCCTATAACACCCTTTTCGCATGGCATGGGAAAGGGCCTCTGGAGCGTTGCGCGATTGCGAGGAGCCGTCCACATGAGGTCCGTGCAATCGTGCAATGCTGCCGGGGCCGGCAGGCGCCGATTGAGCACTATGTCATTTTCGGCTTGTAGTTGAAAATGGTGCATGATCGCGCATCGCTCCAGGACCCCGCACACACTTATCATGCGTGCAGAGCCTCCGGAGCCACAGTGCTCGCACTTCCTGCCCCAGCGCAGCCTGGGAAAATCCCAGGCTGTGCTGCAGAAGGAAGAGGCCAAGTCCTTATGTTGCCTGCTGGCCAGCAGGCACCAACTGTGGAGCCAAAGCACCGGGGACACGAGAGCCTCTTGCAAGAGGCTGCTCACGCGATCCCTGCACCCCAGCGCCGAGAAAAGGTTAGTTGCAGAAAGGGCCTATATTAGGTTTGGAAGTGAATAAAAAGTACACACCCCACAGCCTTCCTGGCTGCAATGCTCTTGTGTACAGACAGCATCAAGGGGTGGTCTAGTAAGCCACTTGCCCCAAAAGAAAGGTCTCCGACAAGTGTGCAAGGCCAACTATGAGCTTGCAAGATGCTTTATTCATCACTACTCTATTATTCCTCACAATGGCAGGGACTAATCCTCAGAACAAGCAGAGCTTTGCCTCTATTCTAAAGTGGAGTGATTTGTTAAACCCAATGCGCTAGCGTACACAGCTGCAAAATACATAATTTCTAATTAATGGCTTGTTACATTGCACTATGCATACATCAGCTGAAAAGCAGCCCTTACTCCAAAGAATTTATAATCTCAATATACTCAAAGAAGGGGAGGAGGCATGAAAAGGCTGGGGAGCAGAAAGGGTGGGATACTGAGATAAGTGACTTGTTCAATATACTGGAATAACTCAGTGTCATAGCCATGAACAGCGCAGAGAGATCACAAGACTTCAGACCCTGGTTACTGCAGCGACAGAAGCATTGGCAGACTATACCTTCATGATTTAAAACATACACAGTGACTATATAAGGGTCTCAACCAGAATGCATCCAGTCTTCCAATATAAGGGCCAAAACAGATCTGTTGACTTAATCTTCTACTTACAAGTATATATTGTATATGTGTAGACAGTGATATTTTTGAGTTTTAGTAATGCATGTTATCTCTCATTTGGACTGGGATTAAAATGCTGGGATGGAGAGAACTTAATACTTTCCCACTACAGCAACTTCCTGATTACAATGCCGCCCCCCCCCCCCCAGTTTCTATTTGTCCCACAAGAGGAAAAGGTGAATCCATCTGTACTGTATTTGACATTTGTCATTGGCATTACATGCCTTCAACACCAGCCTATAATAACCTCTGGCATACAGTATTCTTGATAAGATTTATTCAGAAGTTTGCAATAGCCTAACTTCAAGGCTGAGAGAGTGTGGCTTGCCCAAGATCACTCACTGCGTTTCCCTGGCTGAACAGAGATTTGAACCCTGGTCTTCCAGAGTCCTAAGATATCACTCAAACTACTACACCAGGTTGGCTCTCATTGTGTTTGACATTCCCTCATCTATTGGGAGAGAGGACCAGTGTTAGCTTTGCAATCTGTTGATGGAAGTCAATTTCTGTATCCTTCTATACCCCCCACCTTTGTATTATTGTTTCAGTCTAATTTAGGAACCCATGCAGCTACCTTTATCTAAAAAATGAGGGCAGTCTCGTTTGTTTGCTACTCATTCCATAAAGGGCTAAACTCATTGGCTCATAAACTGCTCTTTTACTGACTCTGTTTTCTCCCACTGCTGAGCTATTTCTCCACTGTTCAGTTCTTTAACGAATGGGTAGATAGGGTAGTGGGGTGTATGAACTCATTTTCGTAAACACACCATTCATCTACGTACAGGGCAGATTTAAGTGAATGGATGTGGCGTGTTTGTGAAAAAAGATCATCAGGAAAAAAAATCCCACTCTTTCTTTCTCTCTTAAAACACAGACAATGTGCGATGATGAACATCTTGGGAGGAATACTCTCAAGAGTATGGCTCTGACATGAAGCACTCAACAACTTGTTTCCAAGGAAATGTGGCCCTCAACGAAGAAAGCATGTCAATTCGTACACACAGGTTTCGCTTCTGCAGCATATATATGGTTGCAGGCTGGGAAGGCAAAAAAAAGTCAGCCCCTAGTACAGGGGTGTGAATCATGGCCCTCTACATATTGTAGAAGTGCAACTCCCTGTATTTCTCATTATTGGCTGGCCAGGGCCACTGAGACATGCAGTCCCACATCTGTGAAGATGCACACATCCCATCCCTGCCACAGAATTTCTGAGATCCCTTCATGAGAGTAAAACAAGATGCAACCCCCCAAAATGTTATGACAGACACAAGCACAGATCTTCTGCATCACAGTATGTCTCTAACAGCAACAAAGATTGCAAACTGGAAAATTTGTACTCAACAGCAGATTTGGGTTCAGAGGGAGTAAAGGAGGATGGCTAGCTGGCCTGGCCTCCCCTTCAACAAATAGAATTGAGACTCACTATTAAGTACAGAATTTCCATATCTCCACATCACAATACGGTATTAATAGTGCCTGTTGTTACAAATGACCAAACTAACATTTATGTCAATCATTATTTTGCTCATAGCACTGTGTTGTGTTGCTCCTCCACTTGCATGCCTTTTCCTTTCTTTCTCCATTTTGCTGACTTTAATCTTATCTGATGTTCCTTTCCCATGTTTTCTGTTCTGCTTTGGTTGCTTCTACATTTTGATGGCAGCTGCACTGGATGTCTCAATTTGATTTGTTATCTACCCTTCTGTAATTCTGACCAGGCCGTTAGATCAGATAGAGGAACTTGTCACTGAGAACAATTAACCTAGTGGGCAAAAATGACAGGGTCTTTTCAGTGATGTCCCTATCTGTGTAGACCTCCCTACTCCCATACTTTCAGCCCCCTTTTTTAACTGCATTTAAGTTGGCTTCAAATAGATTTCATTCTAACCAGCTTTTAATTGTTGATAATGGCCTGAAGTTTTAAAAGACTTGTTGCTGGTCTAGACTGGCATATTTTTAAACTGTCTGATCCCCTGGATTGGCATGTATTTAATGCTGCTATCTCATGCTTAATGTATCTCATAATTTTTACTATTCTTTAAATTATGTTTAGCAGCTTGTCATTAGTTCGCCCCTCAGTTTTTATGCTTCAGGTTTGTTTTTATTGCAGTATTTTGCAGTTTTGTTACATTCTGGCATACTCTGGCTTTTTAGTACCACTGTACCTTCCTGGAGTTAAAAATAATTTATAATCATTTCTATAACATTTATGATGCTGTTTTAAGATACACCTATACCAATTTTTGTGCTATAAACCTCTCTGTGCAGGCTCCTTGCCTGAAAAGATGAATATATATGCTTAAATAAAGATCAACAGGAATGCTTTAATAAAAACAAGGAAATACTAGAATAGTTTTACAGTTAAGCCCACAGAAGTAACAAACCAAGAAACATTTTTACCAGCCTGCCCCCAAGCACACACCTATCACAGTCACTTATAGCTCAAAAGGCCATAACAACAACAACAGATCCTTATTTGATAACAAGAAAGAAGGTTCCTAACATATTGCTCCAGTCATTATTGGCCCCCGCCCCCATTTACAAAATCTTCCATACCTCTTAACCTGGATCATCAGGCAATCAGGCATGTCTGCCCTTGTGTCTAATGTCTCTATAGTTCAAGAAGAAAGCGGTGAGAGTATCCTTGTTTCTAGCACGGATGTTATACCTGCTGAGCACCAGCAGTACTTAGCAATTTTTAGCATCAATGCAACACTAACGCTTTGCCATTCTTTTCCTCCCCAGAATCAGTTTAATCCCCAATAAAGTAAGGGATGGGGGGGAGTGATGACCATGACAAAATGTAAGGCCTGTCCAATTAATCACAACAATTAATTAGGGTTTGGAGGCCATTCAGAAGAGGTCATTCTTGTGGCTCCTTCTATGTGCCAATGTCAATGAGGTCAGTGCTCCAGCTTTGGTTCACTCACTGATCTGCAAGATCACCTTGCACAATCTTTCTTGCCTCCTCTTGTCTTCTTCCGGGATTACAGTACAGATTTCCACTGCTACATCAAAATGTTTTCCACCAGCAAAGGACCATGGCATCCTAAGGCAGCATCAATAGTATTAATATTTAATCTTCTATCATGCAGATCCTTCTTTTTTTTCCATTTCACATAATGAAAGGCCAGGCTATGTCATTTCTGCCTCTCTCCCTCTCTTTTTCCAGCACCGAGCTACTGCAAAAACAAACGAAACCACCAACCCCCCCTCCAAAAAAACCCCAGAAGGAACAAAAAAAAAAATTGAAAGGGTAGGGGGAAGAAGAGTTATAAGCCTATGGAAACTTGGTTATCCTTTGACATTAAAGCCAAAAGCAACTAATTAAAATACCATCAAAGTCAGATGTTTTATTAGCTCAGCCTTGGAAAACTTTGGCTGGGGGTAGAGGATCAGTACTATCCCATGACCAGCTGGAACACAGCATCTCCCCCTGTCAGTACATTACCTGTGGATGGGAGGAAGAGGGGGAGAAAAATGGTCTGGACAAAGATGTTATTAAGGATAACAGACCTAGCAGTCCAGCCTCATAATAGTTAATCTTGATAAGTTTCTTGTGGAGGGAGGAGATATAATCTTCAGCTTTAGGGTTTAAACTAATTATTTGGCAGTATTAAGGACGAAACTATTACGGGTGCATATTATCTCACATATGTTCTCTGCTTTAGGAGGATACATCAGTTCTTAGCCACCACCTGGGACACAATGTTGATCAGAAGCCAGGCTCTTAGGCCTCCTGCTACTTGCTTCTGTCCCTAAAAGAACTTTCTTCTGAAATCCTCAACTCCAAGGAGCTACTGCCTCCAGCAGCCCATCATTTCATCTTAAGTCTGCAATCTGATCATTCCCATCACCTTTCCCATATGCTATTACCCTCTCTGCTTGCTGACAGCACAGATCCCAAAAGCTTTCATCAAGCTGCATAGGTTTTTTTTATCTTAACAGTATTTGTGCTCAGCAACCTGAGCATTCAGTTACGACAACACATGACCAGTTCTGGAAAAAGTGTGGATGGAAGGGCCCATATAGACCCCATTTTCCCTCCAGCTGGAGCACCCTCCTACACACACACAAAAATGACAGTCAGTTTTTGCAATCATGTAGAATTTTTCAGAGGTATATCTTCAGTGTAGGGAAAAAATGTCATACTAGAAACCATCTAAAACAGGTGGCACTGCATGGAAGAGCACTGTGAAGTACAGTGACCACTTATTTCCCTTGCTCTGACCCTTTTCAATGATTGTCCAAGGAGACCTTTCTTGCTAAGGTACTCTCACTTCACATTACATATCATTAACTGTGGGGTATGGTCTCTCATCCATAGTGCCATCATAATTCAAAGCTGATTTGACGGCAGTTAACAACAACACTGACCACTGACCACTATCTTGAGAAACAAGATAGATTTATACAGGCCTCTGGAAGAGTAGGGTTCAAGTCCCCACTCAGCCACAGAAACCCACTGGGGTGATCTCTGTTCAAGTAATGTGCTGGAGTACTTACTTGGTGCAGGAAGGAATAAAGCTGCATAGGATTATTCTTTTTAATCTTCATTCGGAACCATACCAAGGTGCCCTTTCACACTACTCAATTATAGCATTATGATTCCGTTTTAACAGGCATGGTTCCATCCTACGGAATTCTGGAATTTGCAATTTAGGGAGAGTTATTTAGAATTCACAACCAAAGAGCTCCAATAGCTCACCAAACCACAAATCATCTTAACTGCATCTAAATGGAACCATAGTGCTATAACTCCGTAGTGCAAAAGAGCTTCTGACCAAAGCAGCGAAGGGGGGGCGGGAGGAGTAACATCTTTTAAATGGTTCACAATCCCCTGAACTGTTTCTGGCTTTTTCAAGGTGAGATGGTAGCCTGTGCAGTCCTCTGAGGGTCTGAGGTTCAGAAAATTGCCCCCTGCATCCACTGCAGATGCCTATCCCTGGTTTAAGTGACAAAAATTAAACAAAAGCTGAATTCACTGTGATGTGAATGCTAAAGAAGGTGGGTTGGATCCAGCTGTATGCTTAGCAGAGTTCTACAACATTGGAAGAGTATGGCAAATTGTTACCATCCCACCACCCCCAGACCCCCGCATCTGCTGAAAAAGCTATTCTACAGGATCAGTGGACTGCACATGATAGCACAAGGGAAGGGGAAGTAAGAATCAAAGTTACTAGTTGATCCATTTCCTCCAGCAAGAAGCTTCCACCAGGTTTTACAGCCTTTCCATAGACAGAGGGGCAGATCTGGGTCCAGTCCGACATAACCAGCTAACAAATCTCGCTTCTTTTTCCATGCTTGTTCCCCTTTCATACTGTGCCACTGAAGTCCTAACATTCACCTCAGGACTGTTGTACCTCCAGAAAACAAGAGGTAGTGCTACAATAAGATATGAATGTAACCCTCCAGGGTCACATCATCCATCAAAGTTTCATCATAACTAATCAGAAGAATGATGGATGGAAACTGGAACATCTCAGGAAGCAGTATCATCAACTGGCAAACCCTTATGGAGATGAACTGAAAGTGGAAAAAACTCAGAACGCAAGGCTTGCACACTAAAAGTCCAGTTATGCATTATGCGAGAGATCCAGAATTGGTTCTGCTGACAGCTGTGATTTACTTGCTTCTCTTTAATACAGTCATGTGGGGCTCTGAATTTGATCACAACAGTGGAACTCAGCAGGGAATGTTTAACTCCTCCCATGCTTCTGCCCCCACACATAGATTTGAAGTTGATGATTGATTCTTAGGGAGCATGGGAGGAACTGAACTGCCCAGCTTGCATTACTGCACCATCAATAACAGATGCAGTGGACGGGATAAAGAAAGTGTGTGCATGTGCGTGCATGCATGCGCATGGTCTCTTTCACACTACAGTTCTAGCACTTTGGTACTACTTTAAATACAACAGCTCCATCCTATAGAATTATGGGGTTTGCAGTTTGGTGAGGCACCAGAATTCTCTGGATGAGAATTTTAAGTACCTCACAAACTACAAATCCCAAAGTTATACAGGACGGAATCATGGTAGTTAAAGTGTCATCAAAGTGCTAGAACTGTGTAGTACGAATGAAGGTTCATTTTCTAAACCAAACTAGCCAGGAAAAAAAAGGGACAGATAAAAAGCAGATCAGTTAAACATTGCTGTCTAGTAACTGCATGATGAGCTGACAGGTGAGATGGGGCACTGCCTGCATCCTCCATTAGCCCACATGATCCCTGTGCTTGACACATGGGAAGGAATGTTGCCTCCTGCATGCCCAGCATGGTCAGTCATTTAGGGCTGGGTTTCATCTCCCCATTGTACTTCCACATCGGGCACTGAGCTGTCCTCTGCACTCAGTAAACTGGAAGGTAACTGGGGAGGGGAAGCACAGATAGGTGTCCTGCTTTTAGCTGTAGAGGGAATGGCTTCATTTCCACTAGCATAGCCAAAAAAAAATTCGCTTGCTTTGAATTCCTCATCCCTAATGGTAACCAGGCAAGTAATTAAAAATGAGACTATTATAGCCTTGTCAAAAATTTAATTAATCCATATTTTAATTAGCACTAAACTGCTCTTATTTTTGCAGTAAAATGCCACTTAATTTAAAGAATATGACAGTATTATGGTGTTAACACCAATTTTTAAAGGCAGGGCTTTCTGGTCACTATGAGTTTTGCAACATGGATAGTAAATTTCATAGTATAGTACCATTACATCCAACATGGTATAGTGGTTTGAGCACTGGATGATGACTCTGGAGATCAGGATTCTAATCCCCATTCAGCCATTGAAACCCACTGGGTAACTGGGCAAGTCACACTCTCTCAGTCCTAGAGGAGAGCAAAAGCAAAACCTCACTGAACAAATCTTGCCAAGAAAACCCTGTGATAGGTTCACCTTAGCATTGTTGTAAGTCTGAAACAACTTGAAGGCGCACAACAAATGGGCATTCATGCTGAAATGAATATGCATTTACTGCTACATACAATATTGATTTTTTAAAAATATATTTTAAAGATCACATGGATTATGCCTTAGGGGTGCCACACGTCAGAAAGACTTGAAGTTGCTTGTCATCTTATGGTGACCCCATGATTTTCAGAGTCTTCTTAGTCAGAGAATACTCAGAAATGGTTTAACTTCTCTTAAATGTAGCCTACAGCAGTTGGTATCCTGCAAATCATAGGATTCCACAAGATGCAAAAACAGCTGTCAAAATGGATTTTTTGGTGCTATAATTGTATAATGTTAAAGAGTCCCCAGAAACAGCACCATTCAGCAGGATGGATAAATATCTTTCCTCCATAGCAAGATACCCTTATGTGCAGTTCCTGACAGAATAAACATGTCACAGCAATTGTTCAAATGCCTGAGATTCACTGATGCGACATATGTCTATTCAATACACATTCCTAAAACTAACCTGATGTGATGCAGTTTGTAGGGGAAGAAACCAACCTTATCAAGCTCCAAATATGACAGAGACATGATATAGTAAATAAAAAGCTGAAGGGGCTTAGGAAGCATATGCAGTTATAGACTTGTTCCTCAAAGTACTTCCAAAATAGACATACAACTTGATAGAACTTGGCTAAACCAGACTTCGATCTCCTTCCATTCCACTGTGTCAATACCACAGCTCTGGCCCTGCAGTGCAAATGAGGACAAACAAACAACAAGCGAGAAGGGAGGGTGGTCCAATTGATCCAACTGCCCATCTATTAGCATCATTGGTACAAACCTCTCTTTGGACTCAGTGTTATTGTAAAGAACTCTGTGGCATGATACTGATTGCTTCACCACAGCTATGTCTGAAAACACCAAAAAGGCCATAGTAGATCAGTCAGGACCTGACAGCTCACAAAATTTAGAGAGGAAAAAGCTAATAGTTAGGTCTCAGCACCTTTCACAAAAACTTACAGACTTGTTGCCAACAATTAACGACTGCTACAGATTTACCAGCCATTAAGGAATGTATTCTCACAGGAGCTAATCTAACTTGCCAGTAACCTGAGACCTGTTTGTTAAAAGAAGCAACAGTTTGTTATAAGAAGCAACAGATTATATTTTGTGTTTCTACAAACTGTTACAGATCACATTTATTCTGAACTGACTGTTTCTGTCTCATTATGTCTTTAAGTAGTCTTCTACATAAATCGTTAACACTTGTAGAAGTACTTTAGGTTATGCTCCATGCATGTTTACTTTTTTGTTGTAAGTTGTATTCCATTCAGATCTGTATTTTTCTGTTCACAATAACATTTTATTCACACTGGCTATAAATATTACTTCCATTATATTTTGCAAGTATGTCTAATAACATCTATTATTGTTTTGTTATCTGTTCATGTACTTTTGATGGTCTTTTTTGGTTTGCAAGTCTCAGCACCACCATCATTTTTACATGCCACTTTGGGCTCATCAAGATTGCAAGAGGCCTCATGGGCCATTCAGACCATTTACGTATAACAGATGGTTGACCTAAGATCATTTCATTTCTCCTCAGCCACTGAATCTCTTCTATTCCATTTTTTAACTTTTTTTTTTTAAAGAGATGCTATCCACACCTAACCTTGCAAGGGGTATCAAACTGTGACAGAAACTGGGAAATTGTGAAGCACTGTGATAAAGAGTTTCAGATAAGATAAGTATTTCATAGCAAATCGCAAGGGCTGGAATTCTGTTGGAGAGTTATGAATGTGTAACCTAGAGTTACACATTTGTAACTGTTTGGTATTCACGATTCCTATGTATTCCCCTAGTTTAGGATAAAGACAGGGATCATGAAGTTTTCCAATCCCCATTTGCCAGGAAGCAGATGCTGTGATCAAAGAGGATCCATTCTCCTGGCACTCAGGACGCAGCTGAATGACATTCCCACCCACCCCTCTCATATGAGCAATCTCTACTGTAAGGGAAAACTGTGAGAGAAACCCCACTTCTGCCTGCAACAATGGAGATCACTGATGGGAAAAGAGGGTTGGGAATGCCAGTCAGCAGCTTCCCAAACAACAGGGTAACAGATCCTTGATGACTGCACCAGCTGCTTCCCAGTAAGCAAGGACTGGGGGTGCTAAGGCTGGGAGTGACTGCACAGTCACATAGCTACGCTGGTTACACATTCATAACTCTCCAATAACATTCCAGCCAAGAAGTCTAAATTGCTGAACACTGGTCATTTGCAACAACCAAAATGGCCAGCAGCTCAGAGACTCAGAGATGGAGTCCAAAATAAAAGGGGGTGTCTCTGAATTGTGACAAACGACATCAGCATTTAAACAGCCTCAGCAGTTGTAAGAATCCAAGGAGGCATAATGGATAAGCTGATACAATTAAAATTTGGGTGATGGAAATATATGTTGGGGGAGACACAAAGGGTCTCTGAAAATGTTACAAAGGGAAAAAGAAATGTTTCAGTACTTATGCTTGCCTTGTAAAGGAGTCAAACCAACTAACAAGACAAATCTTAACAAAAGAGTACATATGCTTCTATTTAAAAGCACTAATTATAATGCCTTTTTGTATAAAAGAATAATTAAAAAATTATTTGGAAGAACTGTTAATGAAATGGGAAAGCAAGTCTCTGATTTGTATTTTGTATGAAAATTAAAGTATCTGACCCAATACAGCTCACAGGGCAGAGAGCCAATTTATTATAGCAGCTTCTGATGAATTTAGCAGCACAGGAGCAGGCACAAGCTCAGTGAAAAAATGAATAAATCCTTGAAGTAATGAGCTTCACAAGTCAACAAAAGACCTGGTAAGACAACAGCAAGCAGCAAGACTAAGAGCAAGTTTACTACTTCTACTACCACTTGTGGTATAACTTCTCTTCAAAGGCTGGTTTAGCCTCTCTGCTTTGGTTCCAGATGGAGTACCCAGGACAGCTGAACGAACAATGGTTTGGCAGAAAGAAAATGCATAGCTTATTAACACTTGTATAACAAGGATGAACAAGCATTTTATACCCACTCCAAAAGACACCAAGACTACGAACAGAGTACTGTTCTTACACACTTCATTCTTTTTTGATTCTCTCCCAGTGATTATCTTCCTGTACTTCCCTATCACAAACAGTTTCTTCTCATGTAACAGCAACATTTAACATTGCTTCTAAAATACTGATGGACTGGGAACACAGCAAAGTGCTATATACAGAGTTAGACCACTGGTCCATCTAGCCCAATATCAGCAGCTCTCCAGGGTTTCTGGTGGGGATATCTCCCAGTCCTAAACACTGAACTATGCGCCATTCCCACATGCACACACTATTAGTAGGTGGCAAATTTGGAATCCTGGGCTTGAAAGAAGCAGCCCAGGTTCCTATTGCAGGCAACAATGATAATACTGCAATTTGAAAATGTATGACTTATCAAAGGGGACAGTGACAGATGATAGAGTATGCCTGCTTCTCTTAATATCCTGTGAAAGAAATATTTAGAACAACATATTGCTACATTATGTAAAACGAAACACACAAAACTATCTTTCTTTAACACCAGTCAAGTTACCAAGACAGTTACTAATTGCCTTCCACGATAAATGTACAAATGAATTCTACGGATACCCTGTGATCACACCTAAGCATTAGATAAAAGAAGGCATTTGAAAGGTGGGCATTTGAAATAGGTGGCCACTAAAAAAAAAAAATCCCACATTGCACCAAGAATACACTGGCCTGACCTGAAGATTCCAAATTGTCACACAAAACAGTGCTCTCACTTACAGGTGGTATCAGAATTTTTTCACAGCTAAGCTGATTGTCATACCAGAGAACAGGGCAAAGGGAGCACACCCTACTCCACACTACTTCTTTATGTTCCTTATTCCCTTGATAGCTTAAATCAGATTTCCCTCAAGGTCAAGAAATGAAAGGATGTACACAGTTCCCACACTTGTTAGAACAAGAAAGCAAATCTCTTCTAAAGAGGAATGTCACATCCTCAGGGGGAACCAGGATAAGAGCATAGATAGGCCATATGCTGCATACACTAGGTCATCTTGGTCATTTTTAGTGCTCAAGTGTAGATCAAAAGACTAGTGCCACCTGCGCACAACTCCACAACATAGAAAATTCAGTTTTCCATTCCATCTTCCTCTGCTTGGTTCTTCTGGGGATTTGGGAGTTCTGACTTCCCAGCTATATGACATACTTCAAAGGGTATCCCTGTATTCACAGGTCCACCGGTGAATTACAAACCAAATGCAACCCAAGTATTTATTACTTCCTGTTTTTTTATTTCAAAAAATGAAAAAAACGAAAAAACAAAAATCAGCATAGCACTGCAGTTTCCACTTTTGCAGTGAGTGAAATAACACAATTAAATTTATGTGTTCCTCTGCAGAATGCAAGAATTCAGTCCAGATACATTCAGGATGTTCACATCATATGCGTTCACAGGTGTACAGGTGATGGACTGAAAAGGTATGACTCACCCTGGTGATTACTGAGGTGTTGTATTTTTCTTCCACATTTTATCTGACAGGTTGGTCAAACAGTGAAGTAAGATTACTATAGCAAATCAAAATTCTACTTAAAAGGAAAATCACAACGTTAACCTAAAGAGAACTACAATTCAACTCTGAAACTACAATTCAACTCTGAGGCGTTCCCTGCTAGCCCACAATTAGACCATAACATTGAATTATACTAACACCATTTCAAGATCCCACCAAATTCTAAATGCAGCCAGCATATTACAGTTTGGCTATTCAGAAGCTGTGGCTACTCAACCTTTTCCCAGATCTCCTCTCAACTCTTGTCACTCTTGTCACCTTCATTCCAAATTTTTGCTTCTGCCATATTACCCCTACCCTGTTCAGATTTGAGCATTTTGATTTCCAAAAAGCCTAGCCCTACCCAAACTTTACCACAGACCTACAGCTCTAACTCAGAAGTGGCTGTAGCTCCACAACACAGAATTCCACTTGCATGAGGGCCCTTGTGCAGTCTCTGGTAGTACCAGTTAAAAGATGTGAGACCTCAGGACAGCAAGGTTGATGAAGATCCCTAAGTAGGAGCTGACCCTCCAAATTTTGGGGGTGGACACTGTACAAAGCCAGCTCCTTATATTTTAGTGTGTGTGTGTGTGTGTGTGTGTGTCACATACTATTGCTTTCAGCTTCCTATCCTCCCTGCACAGGGAGTGATCTTAGGTAGAGCTGTGCTGCACCATCTGAAGCAGCTATTAGCAGCTAGTCTGCATTTACACTAGGCAAAACAGAGACCACTATAAACTCATCTTGCAGCATTGTGGGGGAGGGAGTGTGAAGATGGGTGTGTCATTTAATAGCTGTTCTGAATAAAATCAAGTTGTGAAGCTCCTCTCTTCTGCCAGAATTAAAATAGAACAAATCTAGCACATAGTCCATGGAATGTAGGAGACCACATATTAGAGAAAGAAAAAGGAGGCAGAAAATGTCATGATCGCAGAGGATGGAATACACACACAAACACACAACAGAAGATGAAGCAAATGGCAAGGGCAGCAACAGGAGGCAGGAAAGGAACTTTGCCGACACTGTCCTTTCCCTAGCAGGCAATTCACTAACAGATGGAAGTTTCCCCCAAATAAGGTTATGCAGTGTTTTTTTTTTCCCCCACCTGTCAGGAGACTGGCAGGAAGTCAGACAGGATTGTCTTGGTGCTAATGGGGGAGGGGGGAGAACAGGGGGTGCTTCCATCTGCTACAGAGAGATACGCAGCCATTTGGCAGTCCTGATTATCAAACATGTCAGACTTCAGGGGTTCTGCACATCTAGCCAGAGAAAGAGTTCCTCATGTCAGCTGCTGGAAGTGGGAGGGAGATAGGGGAGATCTCTGTGGAATGTAAATGCCACCACCTGGACACTTCCTCCACCCCACAGAACAAACCTGTGCACACTTTTTTGCGGAAAAAAAAGATCCACCTAGTTAAACAGAACACACTCCTAGGTAAGTGTGTATAATGGGTGCCCCTCTTTGTCCTTTGGTCTGGGGATAATGGGTTCCCAAACTGTAACTACAAATTGCAGACATTGCTAGCTACCACCTCTAAACTCCCTCCTTCCAGAACTGTATGTTTTAAACAATAAAAGCAAATCACCCATCTTGATTTAAAAACAACAAGGCATAGGAGGTCTTGGAGTGGCTCTCACACCTGTAGGGAACAGACGGGCTCAGGTCCAGATCTTATATCACTACTCCTTGTCTTTTAGCACAAACGTTCAAGGTTGTTTTTTACAGGGTTGGTTTAGGTCTTCAGTCTCATAATCAGTACAAAGAGAAAGGAACAACCACCAGTGACCCTTTTTCAACTCCTGGAATTTGTAATCTCTGTGACTGTAGTTATAAAATTTATGAGGGGAGGGAAGGGGAAAGAGGCAGTCACTCTTACTTCCACGGTGAGCGTGCAGGATACTAGCGAGCATAAAAAAACAGAGTGAGGCAGGATGGGGTGTGGAAGAGATACCCTGCTTAACTTAAGAGCACATTTTAGCAGCAGAACAAGTTCGACCAGGCTGCCCTTTCTCCTACCTTTCTGCTTCTTCTCCCCCTCCCCGCCCCGCTTCTCCTTCCCACGTTATGCGGGCATCGCCCCGACCTGCTCCCACCTCCGGCATGCCCGCGCTCCTGCCGCTGCCAAGCCGCTCGGGCCTCCTCAGGGGACCCAGACCGTCTCCAACCCGACCCTTTCGCCCTTGTTCCACCCCAGGCGATCAAGCCTGGGAGTCTCCTCCTCCTCCTCCTCCTCCTCTGCCGCCGCCGCCGCCCCGCTTCCCATAGGAAGGCCCCCTCCCTTTCCCCGGCCGATCTCTGCAGTGGTACAACATTCCTCCACACACGCCCCGCTTTGCAACACATGTTGCTGCCAGACGGCTAAGCTCTCCTCCTCCTCCTCTCCCCCCGCCCCCCCCCGGGAGAGGGGAATGACCCTGATTAGCACCTCTATACGGAGAGAAGGCAGGAGGGGTGGCTGACTTGGCTCCCTCCCTCTTGCCGCGCCCCTCAAAAGCGACGGATTAGGTGGCAATTTCCAAGGTTCCTCTTTCGCCCACTCCTACCCCACCCGCCCGGCCTTCTCCCACATCCGTCCGCCTGGCAGCCAGCAGTCCATTTGTCAGCGCAGAACAGGAGACCCTGCCGCCGCCGCAGGGGCCCTCCCCTTTCCCAATTCAACGCCCAAACGGTCCTCCGCGGTGACACACAGACCCAGCATTGTACTCCCCGACCGGTAAATAATCAGGTTACTGTGCTAAAGCCCCAGGAGGACCCGCTTGCTACGCGCCGCGTACTACAGACCCCAGCACGTTTCAACTGCGCCCGCCTTTTTCCTTGCCTTTGCCTCTTTTCCTTATCCCGGGAAAAATAAAAAGCACCAACTGAAGAGGCTCGGCAAGCCAGAGATCGCGTCCCGCAACGCTCCAGGCGCTCTCCTCGAAGCGTCGCAGCCCACCAGAGCCCCAGGAGCACACGCGTGTTTTTACTATGAGGGATGCTGGCGGATTTCGACACGCATGCCCCCTCTCCCTCCTTCGCACGCACGCAAACCTACCTTCCTTTTCCTCTTCTTTTCCCATCCCCGGTTCCCATGTTACGCGTTACCTCCTCCCTGGCGAGACCGCTTCTCTGCTTAAAGAATTCCACCCTCATCGGCCACTCCCCCAGCCAGCCACCTTTGCGAACAGAGGAGTGTTGTAATATCAGCGGTTGCAGCCTTGCAACGGCGACTCAGGAAGATAGAAAACCTATCAGGCACGATCAGAAACTCCCACCCCACCCCGCGCATAGGCAACGAGTAACAGGAGCTTTTCTTTCTTTCTTTTTTTTTTTTAAAGTTTCGACATCACACAAGATTCGAAGAATACAAGGCTGGGAAAACATGCTATTCCACATTCTGCTCTCTGTGGACTCCCCCCCCACCCCCGCAAAGGGAAAAAAAAATCAACTTTAAACAGACGATCCTGTCCGACACGAGACTGTGAGGTTTCCTTTACTTTCCCTTCCTTGCCTCCATTCAAACCAATATTCCCTCTTTCCCTTTGATTGCTAACCGGTCGCGGGGAACACCCTGAATTTTCCACACCTCGTTATAGCCAAGAGGAGGGAAGGGAAGCAACACGCTGAAAAAAAAAGAGCAACCGCGCCGAAGGCGGTTCAGAGACACGGCTCTTCACCCGCCGCCCTTTCCATTCCCAGGCGAAGGGGAAGCTCGCTTCCAACTCCCGTTTACCCCACCCGAAACCATTTCCGCACTAGACTGTTATAGCGCTATGATTCCACTTTCAACATCCTATGGAATCCTGGGGTTTGCAGTTTAGGGAGGGGCCCGCCGGCCCCTCCCTAAACTGCAAACCCCAGGATTCCATAGGATGTTGAAAGTGGAATGATAGCGCTATAACAGTCTAGTGAGGAAATGGCCCAAATCTGCCTGCCTTTCCTCCTCCCTCCCACCCCCACCCTCTCCTTAAGTTCGCCGTTTGCAAACAAGCCCGAGAAAGCAGCAGGCATGGGGGGGGGGCAACCATGTTTGCAACAGTTTTCCGCTCGCTGCTTTTTCTCACAGGGAGGGGAGGGCGGCGGAGTCCCGTCTCTCTTTCTCTCGAGGCCCTGGGAGTGGGAAGGGGAGAACCCAGACACCCCAGAGAGAGCCCCAAATCTCCGGCTTACTTGTCTTTCTCGGCGCGGGAGCCGAGGGGAAGCGAAGAGTTCCTCGTCCACGCAACCCGCCCAGCAAACAGCGACCGGCCACAGCCGCTCCCCAACTTCGCGGCTCCTCCGACTCGGCCGACGCCGCGACTGCCTCCGCACCAGCGCGCCGGCTTGGCGAGACCGAGGCGACTCATACGCTGCCGCAACGGCAAGGGCGACTCCTGCTGTTTTCCCTCCGCCTCCAGTCACCCAGTCTGCCACAGGCTGGGGAAAACCCCTGGATTTCCATGGAGGAGGAGGAGGAGGGGGGGAGTGGAGGACTGAAGGGACGTTCGGGAGGGGGAGGAGAAGGAGAAGGAGGAGGAGGGGTGGGGAGAGGAAAGGAAAGGAAGCCTGGGAGGAAGCTTCGCGCTTTCTGAGCCTCGCCGGTTCCTCGGTGTTGCTCTTCCCGAACTTTAGAGCAACCAGGATGGGGCGGGGGAAAAGAGCGGGAAAGATGGCTCGTCCTGTTCGAGGCGGGGGCTTCCTTCGAAGTCCGGGGGGACGCGAGAGGCCACGAGGCGGCAGCGAAGCCGGGTCCCTCTCAGACGTCGCCCCCTACCCCCCGCAAGGCGCGCGCGCCGCCTCCCCCTCCCCTTCCCCTTCCCCCTCCCCGCCTCTCTTTTTAAAATCCAGCCTTTTCCAAGTTGGGTCCCTCCTGCGCTGCACAGCGAGAGCTTAAGGAAAAGCTCGTCATGGCAACGCCACTGCCTAGCCCTGCCAGACGCACTCCCCCCCCCCGCTCCGTCCTCCGAAAGGGAGGGACTCTGTTAAGGTGGCTTCACGTTCAGCGGACTCCGCGCTGTTTTGTGTGGGTGTTTTTGTTTAAGGGGGAAACGAAGAGATGGCGCCCTGAGGAGAGCCCGGAGGGGGTTCGTTCTGGCGGGACCCTTTGCGAGGAGAGGGAGCAAGGGGGTGGGTGGGCAGATATTCCCAGCAGATCGATGGAGTGCTAGCAAGCAATAGGAATCAGGAGGCTGCTTTGGAGAGGTCAGCCTGTGTGAATGCTGTGGGCAATTATTAACACCATAGCTCTGAAAAAGTAGCTTGAGGGGGAAGATGAAGTTACTGTTGCTTCCCCCAGCCACCCACCCACCGTATGTCTTCCTACCAAACTTCTAACTTGTCAAGAAAAGAATATATGATAGGGGGATTTTTATTTTGTTTTATGTTAGAAAGCAACATTCTTGGCCCCTTCACAAACATGGTCACAATCATCTTTTAGTCTTTTAAAAGAAAAAGCTTTGCAAAATAGGCAATTTTTTCAGACTATGTGTAGGAAACCAAGAAAGCTGTCTCGAGGGTCTCTGTGACATCAAGTTCCTTGTCAGCTTATGAATTCCAGAGGGTTTTGTTCTGCGAGGAATACTCAAGAGGTAAGTTTGCCAGTTCCTTCTTCTGAAGCCATTTCTGCACTAGACTGTTATAGTGCTATTATTCCACTTTCAATATCCTATGGAACCCCAGGGGTTGCAGTGCAGTTTGTTGAAAGTGGAATAATAGTACTATGTAGGGAAATGGCCTGAGATATAGCCTACTGCACCTGGTATTCATTGGTGGTCTCCCATCCAAGTACTAACCAGAGCTGAACCTGCTTAGCTTCCAAAATCAAACAGGATCTGGTGCCTTTAGAGTATTTAGGCTCTATCTTGACCCAGTTTCTAAAGCAAAATATATTGCCAAAGCACCTGCCAACCAGAACCCAAATCCTACTGTCACTCCCAACTAGAGCACATCCCCTGCATTAATAGGGTTTATACAACAGTTGATTTGCACTTTATTTATTGGGTCTCCTCTAGTTGAAGCTAGCAGTTGGATTAGGCTCAGATGGAAGGCTAAGAAAGGTTTAGTTCCATTTCATGGGTGAACATCTTAGTCATATGGATAAGCATAATCATGAGGGCTTTAAACAATCCTAAAGTAGGAGACAATATTTCATGGGACAGTAGGATACTAAATAACTAGGAGCAATAGTGCGAGTGAAACATGAGGCATTGGAATGACATCTCGCCAGAGGGAAGGAAAATAGCAAGGAAGCCACTAGAAGGAATGACCCATGGTCTGAAATGGTCTCTGCAGCAGGAATGGGAATGATGTGGCCCTCCAGATGTTGTTGAACTGGATCTCCCAGTGTTGCTCCCCATTCAATATGCTGGTCAGGGCTGCTGGGACATTTGCACCCCCCCCCAAGAAATACACAGACAATGGGATGTAAACAAAATGAAATCAAACTCGACACAGGAAGAGTAGTAGGATTTAATAGGCATTAGTGAATGAGGGTGGAATAACAATCATAAATGGAATTCAGTATTTGAGAACTATCTCCTGTTCAAAAGGAATAGACCCAACAAGAATTGTGTGTAAAGACATGTACATGAAAGGGGAGATCTATGATTTAGAGCATAGAGGGCAAATTGGGAGAATTTGAGTAAAAAATATAGAAGAGGGAAACAATGGTATCACTGTGAGGATTGAGTTATAGACCTTCAAACCAAGCTGAAGGCTTGGATGATGCCCTTCTTGATCCAGTTTTCAAGCACTCCAAAAGGAGAGGTGTATCATTGTTAAATGTATCCCACACACCCACACACTTCCGCGCATGTGTTCTCCAGTTGAAACTGTTTTGTGTCTGTTTACATAGAAGAAGAGCGATTACATTTTCATTAACAAAGAAAAAGGCAATTACTTTGTATCTTGTTCCATTTCTTATACATCTTTTTCTTTTTTTATTTTTGTAATTAAATTTTAATATATATATATATATATATTTAAAAAAGGAGAGGTATAGTAGTGGTAGACTTCAACTATCATGATATCTGTTGGTGATCAAACTCTACCTAGAATGTAAGATTTATTTATTTATTTATTTATTTACAATTTCATTTTCTAGAAAGTGAGACAGGAGTCAAAGAGATTAAATGTTTTGGACCTGATCCTCACAAACAGGCAAGAAAGGTCAAGGAATTAGAATTAGTGGGAACTATGGGCAGAAGTGAACACATCTTCTTGAGATTTGTTATAAAGAAGACAAGGAAAGCTGAGTGTACAAGGACATACATTCTGGACCTAATAATGGGTGTAGTAAAAATATTAACAGGGAAGAGAGTTTCTTAAACATGAAATATTGAATAATTGAATTAAAGTCTCCAGGATCAGATGAACTACATCCAAGCACAGCAAATGAATTTGTAAATTAAGTTTCTCTATAATATTTGAGAAATCTTGGAGAAGAGGAGAGGTCCCTGAAGAGTGAAGGTGGAAAAAATAGTCTCCATCTTCAAAAACATAGAACAAAAAGACTGAGGCAACTACCAAGCAATCAGCTTGATGTTTATAGCAGGAATGTCCTGGAGCAGATCATTAAACAATCCATCTTGAGAGCACTTGGAGAAGAATGCTGTGGTTACTAATAGCCAATGTGGGTTTCTTAAAAGCAAATAATGTCAGACTAATCTTATTTCTCCGTGTTTCTCCTCCTTGAATAGAATTACAATCTTGGTAGATCAGGGAAATGTTGTGGATATAATGTATCTTGATTTCAATGAGGCTTTTGACAATGTTTCTCTTTACGTTATTGCAGACAAGCTGATACAATGTGGACTAGATAATGCTACTGTTACGTGGATCTGTAGTTAGTTAATGGACCAAATCCAAAGAGTATTCACTAGCTGCTTCCTTATCATTCTAGAGAGAAGTGACAAGTGGGGTGCTGCAGGGTTCTGTTTTGGACCCAGTTTTGCTCAGCATCTTTTTAAATGAAATGTGTTACCACATAAGTCTTCAGAATCTGTGAATGAATTCATACATGTTCTGAGTAAAGATGGCTAACCAGGATATTGTGACTTTGGCAACAGCATATCTTAGACAAATCGGATTCAATAAACCATATTCACACAGAGTTCTCTAAAAAGGGAATTTTGTTGAGCACACAGAAATCAAAATATGTATAATAGTTGCATTGGAGAACAGCAAAAATTGTAGCAGAACTTCACAAATGGCCGACAGTATATGCAAAATATAAACAAACACCTAACAGAGCATAGTTTCTTTAGGACAGGGGGATACTAATACAACATGAGCAAACTATCAAGGCTGCAAGGGTCTGGAATTATGCAATCTGAAGTTGCTAAGGAGAGCGAAAGAGTAGAGGGAGAAAGGTTCAGAGGTAAGAATGATATAATACATTTCCTAATAAATACACACATACACATCAGAGAAAAGTGTGCAGATTTGGGGAGCTGCATCATGCATGGAAAGTAGTCCTCAAAAGATAGATTCTAGACATGTCAAAAGTTACCCCTCCTTGGTCCTGTTGGACTTGTGAGAAAGCTAAGGAGAAGTTGGCTAAGAAGGAAGGAAGAAAGGAAGACAAGCTAACCAAGGTTTCTGTCAGATCTGGGACTTTGAAAAAGAGAATGAGCTACGAAGATTCTTAGGCTGAAATCTTGGATTCTGCAGGTCTAAAAGGGTGATATCAGCTTATATGGAGTAAAGTTTAGCTTAGGCAGTGATTTCAGCAGGAGAGGACCAAAGCCAAGCAAGTGATTTCACCAAGAGACTTTGAGAAGGAGGAGGCAGGCACAGTCTTGGTTCATGCTTCAGTTAGACTGTCACCCACCAGAATGACTATCTTTGAATTTGGAATCCCTTTTCAAGAGTCTCAGGAGTGAAGATAGTCATAACATCAGGAAGTTATCTAAAACAAGGGAACTTTTTACAAACAAATGGTGACCATCTGGACTTCCTGAGTGACTTTATCCAGTATTTGACTTAACAAAAGGTAGTAATGTCTCAAGCAATCACTTAAGAAAAATATCACAGAATTTTTAAGGTGATCACCCTTGCCCCAAAGGTGACGTCTTTTGTAAAGGGAATTTGCTGTCTATAATGCATTGTTTGCCAATTGTCAAATGGGAGAGAGAGAATTTTTTGAGGGAGAGGGGTGATATTCAGATATATCTCAATAGTTTAATCTGCAATCTTGACATTAATGGAATCAAATTCTATTAATGTTGGCATTAATAGAATTACATTCTTTCAGAAATGGGTGCTGGCTACAAAATTTTGATTAAGAGAGCCCTTTCCAGCTAACTTTTCTGTTTCTTTTGCTAGTCGAAAGTCATCCCATTTTAAAGCATAGACACATATATTGTGGCAGGGGTGTTGCACAAATGTGGCCAACTTGGACCACACTTAGATGAAGAAGCAGAGGGCATAGTCATCAGATATTCAGATGGCACATAACTAGGAAGGTTAGCTAATAGGATAAAATCAGAATTCAGTGTGATCTCAGCATATTGGAGACATAGGCCAAAAATAATAAAAACAACAAAGTTAATTTTAACAGAGGTAAATATAAGTTTATACATTTAGGCAGGAAAATCAGATGTACAAATATAGGATGGATGACACCAGGTATCAACTGGTTTGACAGCAGTACATGTGAAAAGGATTTAGGGTTCTTAGCAGACCACAAGCTCAACACGACTCAGCAGGAAAGCAATAGTACCATTCTATTCTGCTTTGGCCAGAACTCACTTAGACTATTGTGTCTACGGCTGGCTAATACAATTAAAGAAGGATATCCTTAAGTATGTCACCACTTAAGCCTATCTTCAGACTTCTTCACTCAGAGGCCTCCAGAGGTTCTGATTTTGTTGTTGTTGTGTGCTTTCCAACTTATGGCATCCCTAAGGTGAAGTTATCATAGGCTTTTCTTGGCAATATTTGTTCAGAAGGGGTTTGCCTTTGCCTTCCTCTGACCCTGAGAAAATGTAACTTGTACAAGGTCACCCAATGGGTTTCTGTGGTTGAGTGGGATTCACATCCTAGTCTCCAGTGTTGCAGTCCAATGCTCAAACCACTACATCATGCTGGCTCTCAGACTACATCTGTTATCCCCAGCCAGCATGATGAGAGTTGTAGACAACCTGGAATGTGTTCAGAGGAGGATGACCAAAATGATAGATGATAAACCACTTCCTATGAGCAATAGTTCACAGAGCTGGGTATGTTTAGTTTCCAAAAGAGAATATTGTGCAGTGATATGATAGCTAGTCAAAACAGAAAAAGATAATATTTCTCAAGATGCTGAGAAAAGACTAATAAAAGACCATCTTAGGTAATTTAATTTTAGCAAATTTAGCTAATAAAAGATAATCTTTTTGCCATCTTGGGATCTCTTTCTTGTGGGTTCCACTGAATGTTCCCCAATTTTTATTCCTTTGGTTTTACCTCATAGGGGAGATGGAACAAGCTTGCTTTCTACTGCTGCAGAGTTTAGGACCCAAACCAAGGGATTAAAATTACAAAAAGGGAGGTTCCAACTAAACGTTAGGAAGAATTTAATGATAGTAAGAGCTCTTTGATGCCTCCAAATGTAGGGAACTCTTGCCTTTGCTGGAGGCTTTTAAACAGAGGATGGACAGCCTTCTTTCATGGATGCTTCAGCTGTGGATTCCTGCACTGGTAGAAGCTTGGACTTGATTAGCGTCTCACTTCTAAAGTTCTGTGAAAGGTGGGTTGCACAAGCCCTGTTACACACACTTTTTTTTTTTTTTTTTAGAAAAAGGAGTATTGGGATTGTGAGCGCCAGCCATAATATATTGCCATATCACCAGACCCTACACTGCTTTGACTCCTACAGTGGAAATGGCTATCTACTGTTCACATATTGAGATGGGATAGGAATCTGCATCATATGTGACTTAGTGCATAAAGCATTGTACAAGAATAGATCTTGTTGGAGGGGAAATTCTAATTCTTGTGAAGATCAAAATACCAAATAAGTACGGAGAACTTTTCCCATACTGTCTGAATGTACCAATGAGAGAGAAACATCTATATCAGTCAGAGGCAGAGCTGTCTGTCATCATGCTTTGACCCAATTGAGCATTCTTCCAATCTCTGGAAAAGAGGAGGGTTGTGTAAATACCTGCAAGTGTGCAATCATCAAGCATACAGAAATGAGTGTGCATATGGAATAGGCTTTGGGGTTAGTGAAAATATGTTAAACCAAATAAGTTTAGCATAAATGAATGAGAAATCTGCACAGAATACTTAACTAGAATTCACTTAGTCTGTGACCAAGTCTCCCAATGTAAGCTGTGCAAGAGAACTCATTGTTAGTGGGCCATATACCCCCATTCTTTAATATCATTTAATTGGCAAAATATATATTTAATTGACAAATATTTAATTGGCATAAATATAAATTATATCCTGCTTTTACTTGCATGGGCATGCTGGCTAAGAGGAAAAGCTGGTTCCACACATGCATTGCAAAATCAGGTCAGAAGAGACCTCAAGGCATAGCCAGGTCAGAGTCAGGAAATCACCAGGAAACTCCAGTGATAATAGACTTGCAAATTAGCCCTTGGTGACTCAACCTTTAGAGAAACCATAGTGTCCAAGATGATCCCACAGGATGCCTGATTGTCTTAGCTCCTCTCCCTCCAACCAAGCAGACTTCCCTTTTGTCCGCATACCTGTCCAACACTTAAAGAGCTATCAAGGCTACCATTAACCCTTTGTCCCCTAACACTAAGACCATTAGCTCATTCTGGACCCCATTGTCCACTCTCTGGACTCCATTTTTTACTTTGCCTTATTCTACTCTGTCTGAGCCCTCCACCTTTTACTCTACCTTAGCCCTCCAGGCAGAAAAAGAGTATTTAAATGCCAGTTTTTGGCCAGTCAATTTACAGTACAACAATTGCTGGTTGCCACTCTGCTGCTCAGCTTCCAGTTTGTGTGCTTTCCTTAGACTTGTGTCTAAGCCACATCACTTTCTCATTGCTCTTCTGGATTGGTAAATATCACCCACTTTGACCTGAAAAGCTCACTATCCAAAACTTTCATCCCTTTTCCTTCAGTTAGCTTTATATGATTGCATGACTGCTTGGATCTTGTGTGTGTGATTGCAATTCCCCCAGTGTAACAATTAAGCTTACTTTTGGATCTCTGGCTGGTTCTTCCTTGCACTAGTACTGGTAGACATAGGTGTAAAAGATCTCTTGAGGTTTCTGCCTTCTCACAGGCCTCCTCTTTGAGCTAATAATTCCCCACTATTTCAGGGAGGTACTGGCATCAAGAGTGGACCTCTGAGTTACCCATCTTTTGAGCTAACATCTTAGCGCTGTCTCACATAGCACATGGCGAGAAATGCCATGTGTACTTTGTGTGTAGACACTGAGAAGAGTTATAGCTATTGTTTGCCCAGTGACATGTACTGATAAATTTCATTTCGCTGAAAAATATTCATTTATCACAGGCATATATCACAGTATAGTAAACCACTTTGGTATTTATTTAAAAATGAAACACAGTGTAAAAATGTTTTATTAAAATAAAAAGGCATTATAGAATTTTTAATAGGAAGCTACATCCCAAGAATAACTCATCAAAGCAGCTTGCTGGGGCTGGGGGTGCTTTCACTTAGATTTTCGCATTCTAGAGAATGAGACAGCCTTCAATCAGCAACCAGAAAGACAAAAGCAAGATTTCACAATCAAAGGTAATTCTACGGAGAGCAGGAACTTTCCTGAAGATAGAAGGGCTGCGCACTGTTCAATCAATACTCTGAGATTATCTGATCCTGCATTTTCCAGGTAATTTCTTTGCCTGTTTTGTGAAAGGATAAGAGTCATGGAAAAGGGGAAGAATGATATCGTAGCTGTAACAATGTTAATTTGGGTATGATTAACTGATTTCTAAATACTGGCCTTGGACCAATTGATTAGCTCAATAATTTGTTCTTCAAGGGAGATGTGTTATGTCATAACATATTAATTTTTAACCACTGAATATTTTATCTGTAAAATGCCTAGAGTCTATTGTCTTTTTATTAAAAAGGTGTCCAAGATGAGTTATAATAATAATACAGATTTTGGTACCTACAGATGTCTGTGTCTGGCATTTTATCGAGGTATGTTTTAGAAAAAGAAAGCAAAGGCAATTTTCTTAAAAGTGTAATGATAGAATAGCTTCCAGTTGAGTTCTAAAATCAGCTCTTGCCTCCAGGCATTTTAACCTCAAGTAACACAAAGTGCAAGCTGCAAGATTCTTGTGGCCTTCAGGCAAAATACCATCAATGTCCCCTTTTCTCTGTGGATTCCCTTCCAACACAGTCTTCACTTAAAAAGAGACAGTAAGCATATGTCTGGCAGGGACAAAATGAGTGCTAGACAGTCACATTGTAGGGCTTCTTCTACTACCAAAAGCCCCTTTACATTGGGACATGGAAGACTGTCCCAACATCTCTTGCAGTGTGGTAGAAGCCACAGAGATGATCTTCTGTTCTTATGTTTAGCATAAGCCCTAGAAGAAGTTCAGAGTTGAGGAGAAGGTGTAGATGGTGAGCACATGATGGCTGCCACAGTGGAGGTTGTTATTCCTTCTGTCGCTGGCTTTCTTCCCATAATTGTCTCCTCCTCGTCCCAGATTTTGAACTGAAGCTGCTACTATCTTTCACCATTGGCTATGTTGGCCCAGTGGCATGGGGGCTACAGAGAAGTGACCATATATCCCACTGAGAGGGACTCCTTGGAGTAATGGACGAGAGCAGTCTAAGATTCTCTGGAAATATTTCAAGTATCCAATAGAACAGTACACCAAGCAATAGCTGAGTAAAGAAGTTAGGTCTACTAAGTGCTTGGAAGTATCACATTACAAGTAAAATAGTTAACTGTATCTAATTAGAGTGGCTTTTGGTAATTAAGATGTGATATTTTACATTTCAAAAGTAATGAAATGAGAGAGCCAATATGGTATAGTGGTCTGAGTGTTGAACTATGACCCTGGAGGCCACAGTTGGATTCCCCACTTGGCCATGGAAACCTACTGGGTGACCTTGAGTGTGTCACACACTCTCAGCCCCAGAAAGTCCTGCCATAGGTTCACTTTAGGGTTTGCTAGGTTGGAAATGACTTGAAGGCACACAGCAACAAGAACAGAAATTACTTTATTCTTGCAACATGTAATGACTGACAGCTACTTTCTAAAGTTACTTTTAAAAGGTATTTTAGAGGCATTTTGATTTTTTAAAAAGTTTTATGTCATTCTCTCATTAACCCTGGGAGGTCTTTCTCTCAAAAGAGAAGTGGAAAATAAGGAATAATGCAACAAGTTATTTTTCAACATTGTAATAAGAACAATGAGTTACATTTCAAACTGTAACAGGTAATAGAAACAAATTACTTTTAAAATGTAATATTCCAAACTTGAGCCCTCCCATAAGTTGCTGGTGGAGGTGGAGGTGGAAGAAAAGGCTAATGGAAAGGAATGACTGTGATGTTTATTAATCATGTGTTGTTTGAGACATGGGAAAGGTATCATGACAGGATAACAAAAGTGTCCTCTTGTAGTAAAGAATGCTACAAGACTTATGAAAACACATATTTTTCTAGAACTGACTACAGCCACAGTCCTTTGCTTATTTGCCTTGGGGAAAGATCGTTGAACATAGTTGAGTTTAGTTCTGAGTAGTTGTGCTCAAGATATTTTGCTGCCTTAAAGAAAGCAGCAAATGGTACTTCCATCCAGCTCCAGTGTGTCTCACTCTCACTTTATTTTCACCTGTAAGACGAGGACTTAATGTCCTCCATGACAGTACAAATACAATAACCACACACACACACACACACACACACACGAGTATCCTTTCATGATCTACAAATCTTCTGCATGAAAAAGCTGCATTATTTTGCCTCATGACAGAGTTGGCCCTATGCATGTAGTTTTGCTTTGAGTTGTATCTTGTGACGTCTCTCCACTGACAGAAGGCTTTTTGATCCAGTAGAAACTTCTGTGAGAGGAAAGGGGCAGGGAAAAGGTGATTTTCATAAATTCCATTATTTCTTCAGGTTCCAGTGCTACCTTCCATGCTGTTATTAAGTGTCTCAAGCCCTGGTGAAGACTGTGAAGGAGTGGGATGTGGTGAGGTCACAGGAAGTTGTTGAAGAAAGAGGGAATCAGGTGAAATCACTTTATATTTTCTCTAGGGTTGCAGCTATGGGTGGGAACAAAGAGGCTATTCCCCTCCCAAATAAGACTTCTGCCTTCCCTCTATTAAATTTTCCTTCAATCTCCATATTTCTAGTACTGCAGTAAGGTTAGTCAAACATTTGCACATACAATTTAGGTATCCAAAGAAAAGGGGTAAACAAAGTGACCAAGGGAATGGGAACACAGCAGATGTACGAGTTCTAGGTGTGTACTATTTTCAATGTCTCACTGTCTGCAAATCTGAGGACTGAAGGAAAATTTGATTTGTGGAGGTGGGGGGGGGACTTCTCATTCGAAGGATCAATGCTGTCATTTTATACCCCCCCAATAGCTGCACCCCTGACTTTCTCTATTTCCATTAATGGAAAACTGCACTGGGTGAACAAACCTTCCATCAGTAGAGCAGACACAATTGGATAGGGTGAACCAAAGTAAACAATTTAGCTTTCTGCTGAGATCAATATCAGTGACCTTTCAACTCTTCAGTGGCCTTTGCCCACCAAGGATTTGAATTTCCCTACCCACATGACTAATTTCAAACACTGATCACACAAAGTAACCAAAATGGGGTTATTTAAAATCAGGGTGGGAGTAAAGCTTTCCTTTTCAAAATGTAATTTATTCCTGCATTAACTTATTATGTATTACAGTGTTTGAGAAGTAACCCGTTTCTATTGCTGATTACAATGTTGAAGTAACTCAGTACATCACTCTTTGCTTTTCTGTTACTTTCTGTTACTTTATTGGGGAAGCAGAACCACAAGATTGATAAGAAAGTGGTATAAAACTTGAAAAATTCCTATCAGAATGCCTCTAAAAAGATCTTCTAATATAACTTTAGAAAGTAACTGTAGACCATTACTCTTTATACCGAGGAAGTTCTTTTGCTCTGTTACATTATTCGTTATGTTATTTGTTATACCTTCACTGCCCCCGAAAGTAACATGTTACTACTAACTATATTGCTTGTAACTCTTTGCTTCCAAGTTCTGAGTGAGAAAATTCTTGTGACCCTCAGCATTTTTCAGCTCACCAGCCCACCCTTGTTCAAATATCATGCAGGACATTTTGTTTTCCAAGCCACTCTTGGGAAGTCACTTTCTCTTCTGCTTTGTGTATTAATTAGGAAAGGGATGGGATGCCACCATGGCAGACGAAGCGTCAATACTGCAGTGCTACAGGACCTCCCCCACCCTCCATCATTGGCTCCAGCTCCATAGTATCAGAATCTCTTTTTCTGCCCTACAATGGTTTTACATAGGAAAAGGATCCCCTACCATGGCTTTTAGACAAGGACTCATGTGGCTGATTTAAATGTATGCATTAAGGGTGTGGCATGAAAAGATCAGGTTAGTTTTGAGACAAGACCTTTTCTTTGTGTCCTTTTCAACACTTGTATTTACCTAAAGAAGTCACTGGGGAGGAGAGGAGGATTCACGGGCTCTGAATGGTTATGAAGTCCCCCACTCAGCCCTTCCTGCTGGTTGAGTTAAAGTGCAGCCAGGATGTGAGGTGTCTACTGTCTGATGGGGGAATCTTCAAAAGGTTCTGAAACAGCTTGACTTTCCACAAGTCCTTCCTGTCTAGCCAAGTCCTGGAAGTAACACATTACCAAACAAATAGGGTAATTGTAATGAATACCTGTTTGCAATAGCAAAGGTATAAGTAAAGAAGTAACATTACGACTGTAGTGTATCAAAGGATAACTTACATTCTTTGGGAGTGTAACTCCTAGCTGTGGAATGCTGTCTCCCTGGAGGCTGGATGGCCACTGACATTTGTATCATTTTGGTGTCAAGTTAAAACTTATAAAAACCTTCTAAACTAATTGATTTTATCTAAACTGTGTATGTGCTACGGTTACACTATTTCCAGTTGTTTTACCTGGTTTTAAATTGACCGGTTTTCAATTGAGAAATGATTTAATATATCTGTAGCCTTTTAAAATTGTTATCATTTGCTGTTTTAAATTGGTTTTATTGTAAACTGTCCTGAGATCTTCAGACATAGGAGTAGATATAAATATTTTAATAAATAAAATAAACCATAAATAATAACTGTTGCAGTTGTGAGGGGTATTTAGTTTTATTATGTAACAGCTTTTTGTACCATAAGCCTGTAGCATTTAAAAAGTTGTTAAAGAGTAATAATTTAGTTATTTCCAAATAAAAAAGAATCACTTTATAAATGCATCTAAACATTGTATCAACATCACAGAACTGTAACAAATTAATTAAATTACAGTATCTTTCTAAACTCTGTAGCAAGATGATGGGGTAGCCAACCTGATACCTTCCAGATATTTTGTACTACAAATTCCATTACCCTGTGTCACTGGCCACATGACTGGAGTTTATGGGAGTTAAAATCAAAAACATATTCAAATCACCAGGTGGCCCATTCCAAATTCAGGTTTCAGTCTGAAAAACAAAGAAGGAGCCAGTGTGTTGGGGGTGCAAACCTCTCAGTTTTCCTTAATTTGTGGCCTTCATAGTTTTAGGAACCATAACGGCAAAGACTCAGCTTCTTTCATGCATTCCTATCAAATGTTCCCATCAGTCTGTGAGAGCTTCACAGTTGTTGAAAGAGTCACACAATAAATTCTTCTTTTGGTGATAAAAGTCACCAAAATATTCTACACTCATTGCACAAGTATACTTGTGTGTATGTAGTGTATTTGCTAGGCTGACTCATTTTAAGAATGAAGTTGAGATCTTTTAAGTCTATAATTTAATTTGTATTGTACATCTTACACATGTTGTGCTAAAGCTCAGTTAAATTTTATGTGTATATGTGTGTGTTTTCCTTTTGGGTTTAGCAAAACAAAGTGTCCAGAGAAGGGCAACCAAAATGGTAAAGTGTTTGGATCCAAGCGTATGAGGAACAGTTCAGAGAACTGGGTATGTTTACTCTGCACAAGAGAAGAATTCAAGGTGATATAATAGCCATCTTCAAATATCACTTGGAAGATGGTACACACATGTTTTCTGCTGCTTGAAAAAGCAGAACCTGAACCAATGGGTTCAAATTATAAACAAGGGTGAATCCAGACAGTAAGAGTTGTTTGGCTGTGAAATGCACTCCCTTAGAGTGTGGGGGACCTTCCTTCGTTAGAGGTTTTTAAACAGACATTGGATGGTCTTCTGTCAGAGATATTTTAGCTATGGATCCCTATGTTGGCAGCGAGGTGGCCTAGAGAAACAATGGGGATCCCTGACAATTCTGCAGTCTGCAGTTCTGTGATTCCCACTTGCCCACCTGAATGCATTTTAGCTGAAAAGTTTCCACTTACCTGCTGTATTCCATGACTGTTTGAGCCATAGGTGAATCAGAGTTGGGAAGATCATTATGGAAGCAATATAGCTCAAGCTTCCACTCAGTAAAAGATTTGCAATGCAGGATTCAGCTATCTGCTTAAATACCTCCAGTGAAGAAGAGCACACCACTTCCTGAGGCTTTCTGATCCCGTATTGAAGAACTTTTACCACTGCAAAGTTTATCTTATTTTCTAATCAAAATCTGCTACCCTAGAATTTCTGTTACTTCTCTTCCTGCATTGCAGAGAAAAAGCAAGCAGGTCTGCTTCCTTGTCTCCATTACAATTCCAGATACTTGAAGGACATAACAATCTAGTTGATCTTCTCTTCCTAAGGCTAAACATACTCAGATTTTCCAACTGGATTTCTAGTTTCTGGGCACCTTGCCATTCTGGCTGCCCTCCTCAGCACTAACTCTAGTTTGTCAGTATGACACCGAAAACTAAATGCAGTATCCCAAGTGTGGCCTGACTGTTGCTGACAATAGTGGAACTATAGCTTTGTTCAGGAATTCAGTAGGCCTATGCCACAAATCTCAATTTCTCTCCACATTAATAGTTTTGTAGTGAATAAAGGTGAGCAAGTGTGGTGTAATGGCCTGGACTAGAACGATGGGAAACCAGGATTTGAATCCCCTCACAGTTAAGGAAACCTACTGTCTCAGCCTAAGAGGAGGGCAATGGCAAACCTCCTATGACTACATCTTGTCAAGAAAACCCCGTGATAGGGTTGCCATAAGTCAGAATCAGTTCAAAGGCACATCACAAAAACAGCAAATGAATGAAGGGACTTTGTCTCATGATTTGAATACTGTGCTTCTGTAAATGTAATTTTACAGTTGGACCAACCGGTTTACAGGCTGCATTGCTCTATTGGGTCATGTCCAACTTATGATTTACTAAGACATCTAGACTGATTTCAAATGTACTGCTATCAAGCCAGATGTCTCCCATTCCAATCCTACACTTTTGAATTTGGGGAAGAAGGCATTTAAATGCCAGACTTCTGTTTCTTCCTGCTGAATTTCATCTGTTTAGTTTTGGCCTAGTTTTTTAACTTCACAAGAACATTTTCAATCTTGATTCTGCTTTCTGTGGAAGAGAAGCCCACTGAAACCATTCCTGGACACCTCCAACCAGTTTCCATACAAATACAGAGAATGTTTAGTAAACCAAGACATGGAAAAAAATTGTCAGCAGGTTTCAAAATCTTCCAGCTACCATGGTCAGTGGCTATGGTATTATAGGAGTTACAGTCCAAAAAAGTAATTTTTCCAAGCTCTGTGGTAAACATCTTAGACAATAATGTTAACGTGAATATCATAAGAGCAGGTATTTCAGTTAGGCACATAATTTAGGGGAATTTTCATGGATGACATAGATAGAACTTTTTAAATAAACAAATCTCTAGTATGATATTAAAAATCAACATATTTTGAACTGCAGCTTTTTGCTACTTTTGTTCCCCTTAGATTCAAATTTGGAGAGGCAGTGTGCCTTAGCTGGAGAGCTGCATGCCTAATTTAAATTGTTAACATTCCTTTCTAAGATTCCTGTTCATCTATGATAGAAAAAAAAGAAGAAAAAAAGAAACACATCAGTATTTTCATCTGAATGTAAATATACCTTCCAGCTGGGCCACTGATACAATTCAAAATTGGCCTCTTGTGGCTTTTATTCATTTAGATGTGCTGAAAAGATAGACTTTATTTCAACATTGCTTATGAAAATGAACAAACAGTAGCCCATTGACATATAGGAATGTTAACGTGCATCTCCTGCTGGAGAAGTCTGGACCATTTCTTCATTTGGTAGTTCTGCCAACATTTTTGTTGGCCCTTGCTCCTGTACATTTAATAGAAATTTGATCTTTAGACATTAGCAGGAGGAGAATGTTTATTTCCATGAACCATTCTGCAAAAATCATTGCTCTAGATCGAGTGGCTGTTAAAGGCAGTGAAACAAGCCAAGCCTTTTTGTTTTGGCCAATTGGCAACACTGTCCTTTCAGCTAGGGTGGACAGAAAAGAACAGGACTACTGTATCTTTAACAGCAGTGAAGAAGAAGCAATTACAACTTGCATGACAAGTCGTACTTTGTAACATTCCCTCTTTTATTTGGTTACTAAAGGTATAGGACCCCTGATCTCCTTTATACCTGTCTACTCTTCTTCCAATACAAGTCACAGGGGAAATGAACACAGTTCTAGGTAATAAGATTATTTTCCCATAGCACAGTCACTGTGCAGATCTTATGTGCCTGTTTGTTAGGCAGGATCCTGATATCTTTCTTTAAGGCAGAACTATCCTGGAAGGCCACAAACTGGAGGGATTTTTGTTGTTGGAAAAATGTGGTAATTCTGGCTGACGCCAGCACCTTTCTACACTCTATGGCAAAAGTGAGCAGAAATTTGGTTTGCAAGATCTACTTTCTTTTTTTTTTTTGCCTAGCACCTTGAGAACCATCAGCTGGAGTCAGATATAAAAGGCCATTTCTGCACTACACTGTTATAGCGCTATTATTCCACTTTCAACATCCTGTGGAATTCTGGGGTTTGTGGTTTACTGAGGCCAAACAGCTCTCTGGCTGAGAATTCTAAATACGCCTCCCTAAACAACAAACCCCAGGATTCCACAGTCTGTTGAAAGTGGAATAATAACACTATAACAGTGTAGTGCAGAAATGACCATAGACATAGATGTGACAGAGATGGCTGGTTTGGATGATACAACAAACCGGGGAACTTCAGGAAACCTCACTCCTACTTGAAGTTTCCATTGTAGGTTGTTTATCGTGGGGGTGCAGAAATTGTAACTATCCAATTCTTGTTGGATTGGTCTTTTTTTTTTTTAACCTTTCTTCTTTTATTTTTCTTATTCCTCTCCCCAAAATTAACAATATAATAATAATAATATATTAAGCACAGGCATACATTATCCGATCAGCTATAAATAATACATCTGTCCATAAATCTATATATCCATCCAAAAAGATGTAATGTCCATTGTTACTCTGTTTCTATAGTATAGCAATATTTGCTATTCCAAAAATTTGATTGATTAGTTGAAACAGAGTTGTTCTCCTTTATTTCTCCTCTCATCATGTCAAAATGGCTGGTCAGTTTTTTTCTACACATGGAACTTGGATCAACTTTGAGCCAGCAGAGTCTGTAGGGAGGGATAATGACAGATGTAGTCCAGCAACATCTAGAAGGCCACAAATTCTGACCCCTTATAGTTTATTGGTCCGAACACTGACACAGTGTCAATACAGGATTGTTCTTCCCTCATGAAACACACAAATAAGACAGGCCCCAGTGTAAATGGGAGCAACAGAGTAGCAAGCATATACTAGCATATTGCCTGTACACAGTACAGGGCTCCTGTCCACTGGATCACACCTTAATTAAAGAATTCTGAGCTTCCAAATTTGTTTTAAGTATAGCAGAACTTAAGAAAGCTGTCAGTCCTTTCATGTAAAAATCCATTTCTGGTTGTCCCCAATCCTGCAGCTTTGTTTATTTCAGTAGTATAATTGTAGGGTGGGAGTGGGGTGGCATTTTGTTCTTGTCATTGCTAAACTATTGGGATCCAGAAATCTTTGTTAATTTACTGCAAATCACTCAGAGCTCTACCAATAGATCCAAGTTAGGCTCCTGTCCAACTCTGAGCTATGTCTATTGTGACTCTATTGTGTGTGTGTGCACAATGTGACTTGAATTCATACTGAATACAAGCAGGGCAAAATAATCACATTGCTCTCAAATAAGAATTTCTGACCCCCAAATTTTCCTTCAGTCCTCAAATTTCTCACATTCTAGTGAAGGAGACATTGAAAATTGTTCACCCTTAGAACTCATATTTGGTGTGTTTGCATTCCTTTTTTAAAGTCTGCTTGTCCTTTTTCTTTGGATGCCTAAACTTTATTTCTAAATACTTAACTGAAGTTACCATAATGCTAGAAATTTGGGGACCGGTGGAAAATATCATTTGGGGAGGGGACAGAATTCATATTTTGGGGATAGCACTCTCTCACACACACTCCATAGCTACAGTGGTAATGAGCTCTCCTGTTATCTAGGCAACAGCTGAGGGGTGTAGTCTCTTCTCCAAGTAAACAAAGGGTTGATGATGTGATGAGTTAGGTTACATTTATTGAAGATTAACATTATGTAGGAGCAACCAACATCATGAGAGACAATTGCCCAGTGAACATGACTGGTTTGGGAGAAGTGTGGAAACTCTGAGATGCTTCCAAGATGAGAGATTATAAAAATATGGTGTCAAAGAGGCATGAGAGAGACTTGAGTGACTTTAGGACAAATGGAGAAGTAGGGGCTCTGCCTGCCTCACCATCCCTAAGGACCCTAAGGTCCAGACTCCCAGCTTCCCAAGAACATCCAAAGATCCAGAAAATCAGTTTTCCAAGAACACCCAAAGATCTAGAAAACCAGCTGTGAGTATAGTAGGAATGTTGTTTGCATTGAAGGTTATGTTTCTTCCTAATCTCTACTGAATATATGACAGACTATTTTGTAACTTTGTAACTACTCCTAGGCAATGCCTGAAGGAAGGTGCCTTCTTGTGCAAGACACCCTTTTGCTAATATAAGATTGCATGCTCAGAAGATTTCTTTTCCACTCAAAAGATCCTTAAAAGATCTCTTCTTTCCCACTGTCTGTTCACATGACTTTTCTCAGTATGTGCATGTGGATGTGATTCTCATCTCCCATGGGAGTGGGAGGGAAAAGCTCTGCAGAGTCTGAGGTGGGAAAAGTATGCAAAGGATTTTGTAGCACCTTTGAGATGAACTGAGAGGAAGAGATTGGTAGCGTAAGCTTTTGTACACGTAGGCCTACTTCACCAGATGCATGGTGTGAAATGACTACAAACAGACCTTTATAGCTATGAATGAGCAGGTTGTATGAGTGAATAGCAATAGAAATTCAAAACTTGTAGGTGTCGTGTTACCCCAAAATGTGGGTGACTCAGGGTCCACCCACGATGTCAGTACCTCCGTTCAAAGGTGGGGAATTATTAGCTCAAATTAGGAGGCCTGCAAGAGGAGGGTAACCTAACAAGATCTTTCTACCACTGTTTACAGGGTCTTGCAAGAAAGAACCAGCCAGAGATTCCAAAATAAGCTAAAGTGAGTTTTATTGAAAATTCAGTCATATACGCAAAAGATCCAAGCACCCACACATTCACACAAGAGCTAACCAAAGGATAAAGGGAGGAAAGTTGTTGATAGAGGAGTTTTTAGGGAATGGGCAATAATTACTAATCCAGAGAGCACCAAAGAAAGCAGCAATGTAGCTTAGACCAGCGCCTAAAGACAGTACTCATTCAGAAATCAGACAACAGTATGGTGTTTAGCAAGTGAGATACTGCCTCCAACTACTCAAAATGAAGAATTCTTATACCCAAAACCTGCCTTGAGGGTATGGGTATGAATGGCTCTCTGGCTGCGCAAACAATGGAGGTTGCCACATGGACAATGAGGTCTGGACGGAGTTAATGACCTAAGTACTAGGTGACAAAGAGTTAATAGCTGTCGTAACAGCTCTGTAATTGTGGACAGGTACAGGAATAATGCAGGGATACATCCAGCTGCAAGGAAACAGGGCTGAAACAATCAATGTTTTGGTGGGAACTTCCCCTTGCCATTGTATGCTATCAGAGATGTTACAGCTTCAGTGTAAGCCTATTATCCCTGGAGTTGCTTGGTTAATCTGCCTGAAATTACTTTGGCTGCACCTAGAGGGGATCTCCTGACCTACTTTGCAGTATACTTGCTCAGCCAGTAATTTTTCTCTGCCTAGCTTGACCTTCCAGTTACCTCAGGTTCCATTTTATCTCAATGTCAAGTAATGTAATTTTGCCAATTAAATTTTATTTTGCCAATTAAATCATATTAAACCTGGGGGGTGCATCGGCCCATAACAATGGTGATGAGAGGACAGATTCAGTTTTAATAATGGCCTTTGGAGGACAAAGGCAGGAGGAAAGATGTTGCCTAAAGCCAAGGTGAATAGATAACCATATGAATAGTAGAGGGAGTTATGGAATGTAGTGTGATGCTGGTTGGGAGCCAGAAAGGAGATAAGATAAACTGACTAAGAGATCCGTCATGAACCTGGGGTGTTAACTGGTATTATAACATGTGTAGTGCGCCAGGAGATCATTATGTCTGTTCAACCCACCGTCATTGGACTGCAGTTTGTGGATATAATCTACTGTTTCTTTTTCCAATCTTATTTTATAGTGCTTTAGTTCAGAGCCTGCTGTTCTGAGTCCAAGATGAAATGCCCAGGAATACTGAAGTGTTCCACAACTGTTTTTTGTGCATTCTTATTCCTAATGTCTGATTTATGTCTGTTTATGTCCATTTATCCTCTGGTGCAGAGACTGGTATGTTTACCCAATGTATAGTGCTGAAGGGCATTGTTTACAGAGGCTGGCATACATCACATTAGAGGATGAGTAAGTAAAAGTGCCTCTTATATTGTCATTAGGTCCTGGAATGACATTTCTTGAATGGACGTGTGGGCAGATTTAGCATCTGGGTTTGTGGCAAGGTCTTATAACCATCTCCCATCCATGTTGTATGTCTTTCTGTAAGCAAGTAACTGTTTGAGACTGGGACGCTGACTGTAGGCAATAAAGATCTGCTACCAAGAGGGGAGAAAGTGTTCAATTACTTCCCACTAAGCTACTGAGTCATGTTAGGTGAATTAGTAGGTGTTGACAGAAAGATAGAACTTGGTGGTCCCCTCTCCTATCCAAGAGCAAGAACTGGGCCAGATCCTATTACAGCTATACCCTGCAGGCAAGAGATAGGTGCCATCTTGTCTTTCACTGTTGTCAGCACAACATACTGTTTCAGCCCTGTGGGAGAGGCCACCCAGGAAGAATGGCTAGGGAATGGTCTCCTGCTACCACCCCTTCTCCCAACCCTTCATGCTGCTGAATGTTTGGTATCAGCCTTGCACAAAACTCTGAGACTTGGCCTTTAACGCTTGAAAACAGGGCCCTAGACTGTTCTCCAGAAGAGGAAAAAGGCTTAAGATCTTTCATAGCCCAATTCAATGCATAGTTACTTGATATTAAGTCCTTTGAATACAAAAAGTGTGTCACCCACCACACTCACCCATGTTAGCATTCCAAGGATTGCAGCCATAACCCTTTAGTACAATCTAGTCCAATGGTTCTCAACATTCAACCTTCTGGTGTTTTGGATTTCAACTCTAAGAAGTCCTGGCCCACATGACTCATGATCAGGGATTCCAGTGGTTTAAAGTCGCAAAGACATGAAGAGCAAAAAGTTGAGAATGACCAACCTATTCAATATTAAGCCTCACTGATTTCAATGGCAAAAGAAAGCAAATGCACAAATCTCTCACAATGAAACAAATGGGACTAGAAAATGCTTAAGTCGTTAAGTCAGAAGTACTTCTTATTTTACAAAAAGAATCCAACCAGCCCCTTGTCTAAAGTGATCTGTGTAGATTTAAGTTGTCCTTTGAGTTGAGGTAATACATGAATGACTCCTTCAAAATAAAGATTCCATTGTAGTGGTGATCACTGCACACTCATAACTGTAATAGCAGGTCCTGGTTGTATGGAATTGAAAGGGGAAATGTCAACAGCACAAAGGAACTTTTGAAAAAGAATGGGTTGGACTTGGGACTGTGAACAAATCTCTCCCTTATCATATGGAAAAGGAATGTGAATAAGGCAGGATGCAAACCTGTCCCTTTAAAAGTACTTACAAGGCACCCACTGAGGCAGCAGCACTTTGAAGATTATTGCTAAAGAATGGCAGATAACAACACTTGATCAGTCCAATAGTCCCTGCAAGGAGGGATTCAGAGCAGTTCTTTAGCTGTGAGGCCTTAGCACTGTAGACTGTGTTCAAGATCCAAAAGAGGACGCAGCAGAGACTCACATTGGGCAGCTGACTGAGATCTATCAATCAAAGCTGCATCTTAAGGGAGAAGCTGGCCTCTAGTTTTACATATTAAGTTAGCCAACCTCAGTTCACAAGGCCATTCCTTCTGACTGTCTTGTCATTGCTTTGCACAGAGTCATCACACACAAAGCCACAAAGAGAGGTCATATGATGCCATTTCTCATTTCATGTGACCTGGATTTATTCATTTGAAGAAAGGACAGTGGAGTATCTATGGAACATAGAGATGAGTGTAGCAAGCCTTCCCTGAAGTAGAGCAATGGTATCACTTGATTTAATATCATACAAACATGGATTAAGTAAACAGGACTGTAAGGCCATGATAGGTTGCACAATTACTGTGGACAGTTTAGTTGTGATGCAAAGTAAAAACAATGTGATGGAGCAGTGAAGCTGGGGATCAGAGATGGAAGAGGGAGTTCAAACTGGGAAGGAGAGGCATTGAGGCATGAGAATGCTGCCATTGTACTGCCTTCCCCAGTGCTCCACTAGTACCCTTGGCCGCCTTCTCTCCATCATGCACTATAATGCAGAATTAGAAATTCTGTTGACAAAAGGAGGTGGAAGAGGAGCAATAAAAACCATGAGGGGGCAGTTAACCACAATCTCATAAAGAAAACCCAGTAATTCAAGTGACATAGGGTTGGCTTCCTTTTTATTATTTAATTTTGACTGTACAGCTATATTATGTCTTGGCATGATGAACATATAGTAGAAATGCAAGAGAACTTGGCTCACCTTCCTAGGAAAGGCCTCACCTTATGAATTTCTGTCTGTTACTCAGGCAGAAGACGAGGGGGGAAAAAAAGGTAACAACCGTCACATATTCTAACTAATGGTAGACACAGCTTTCAACTGTCTGGGGGGAATGGGGCGCCTGGACTTTTTATAGTCTACTCTCCAGAAATCAGAAAGTGAAGTTTTTCACAGCACAGGACTAATTTTTACAGTATGCTAATATTGTAGACCAAACTGTTATCAGAGCAGCAGAACAGCAAGAGGTCAGTAAAAACTTAACAATTCTAATTGCTTTTGCATAATATCAGTGATGATTAGGATTTAGGGCTGCTCTCCAGAGTCTAAAAGTTTCATAGAAGAAAAAAGTCCATTAAAAAGTATAGCTTTTCCCATCACTGTGACACTCTGGTAAGAAAAATTGCATCTGGAAAAAATTCTTACTTTCAGACAACTCTTAAGTCACCCTTTTTACTTCTTGCGGTTTTGGTTTTTGGTAACTTCTTACATGAAAATGTTGACAGAGACAGTAAGATTTATGACTGCTGCCTTGCTGTCTATCTATCTAGTCACTGTGGGATTTCTCCATAGCTTTTCTTTTGCCCTTTTACCCTTTTTGTAAGTGCTGGGTGGCAGCTGGATATTTATTTGTTTCTTTTGTTCGGCCAAGAATGAATTATGAATCTGAGTATGGTACTAAGCAAGCAGAGTCCTGGCACGTGGCTGTAGCCAGAGCATCAGATTACAATGTGCATCTTGTAGTTGTTCAAAAAGCAGGAGCAGCAGCGTACAACCATTGCTTATGTTTGTGTATTGCTGCTTTTTGAACAATCACCTTGGAAGCGCACAGAGAAAAATAACCTGAGATGGAGGTAACATCACATCAGAATCTGCTATAAAACCTATGGAAGCAACTAGGCAATAAAGAAGTCAAGCAATCAGAAAGAGGGCAGAAGTAGAATGGGGTCAATGCCTCTAATAGCAGCATAGGAGAGTTTGTGTTTTTTTTTTTTTCCCTGCAGACCCAGTTTTTAAAAAATACCATAATTCCATGACTAAGTTGTACTAGCTTAAAAAAAAAAATCATTCACCAAGGGTACTTTTCTCGTCCATGGGGTGGTGAATCTGGTGTAAATTTTAGTCCATATTTTAAATGAACTATCCAAGGTGTTGAACATTACCCTCAAAACAGGTTCAGCACCATGGACAGCCCCTTTAAAATTTGGACTAAAATGTAGAATAAATTTACCACATTGTTATGGAAACCACCACCCACTTCTGCTGTGGCTAATGGGAGTTGTAGTCCAATCACATTCATCACACCATTTACTGCCAAAGCAAAAAGCAACTTGAGTTCAATGTGGCCTATCCTTTCCTGGACCCCTTTAGATATTTTATATGGCAGCTCCCATCACTCCTAACTATTGGCCATGCTAACTATAGCCCAAGGTGTTGCAGCCCAGAACTTCCAGTGGACCCACATTGATTAAGTCTGGGTAATCCAGTAAAATGACTATCTCTGCCTAGATTTGTGCAAATTAATTGCTATCCTAAGTCTAGGCTGAAAAATATCAACTCAATGACAGAATTAACAGAAAAAGAAAGGCAACAATAGTGACCTACTCATATCAGAACGATCACACAACTCTGCCAGTTAAACCTGGGCAACTCCTGAAGCAAAAGGAAAATGCAACCACAGCACTCACTAATACACACACCAGTTACAATTCCCAGAAATAGAGATAGGAAACCTCTGGTTCTAATTCCAGTGTTGCACTGCTGAACTGCTTCATGACATCCCTGCTCTTTCTCCTGGCTAACAAGGATTGCACAGGTACTGAACAATTTCTAAAGGAGTAGCTGTGTTACTCTGTTGCAGCAAATGACATCAGAAATTGCATGTTTCCTTGCTTGAAGGCTTTTAGCTTGGAAAGGTTACTTTTAGGATTACAGTTAAATCCCCTAGCCAGCATAGCCATGGATCATGCTGGCTGGGAGATTCTGGGAGTTGTTGTAATAAGGTTTTGGGTTTCTTTGTTTTTTGCTTTTTTGCTATTGTTACTATTACTACTACTACTGCTATTTTGTAGTGATTAACGCTGGTATACATATTAACGCTGATATGCATATAAAAAAATTAGTACAATGATTAATACAAAACAATCAGTGCTCCACTCACAACCAACAAATTCATTTTCCCAGTAAATATAATACTGCTATAATACTGCAGGAGAAAAGAGGTTGTTGTAATAAGTAACTTTTTTTGAGCTTTGATGAGGCTGCAATCCAACACTTATTGGGACAAAAATTCCAAAGAACAGAATGGGATTTCTTAGCATATCATGATTAATTTAAACCCTGGTGCTGTATTCTTGCTTTGAAGTACAATATGAATGGGAAGACCTGAATTCAAATCCTGTAGAAACAATATCATTTAACTCTTACAGCTCTTAATACATCCAACAGTATTTTGAAAATAACTCAAAACGTTCAGGTTTGATTGTCTTAACACTGAAGGGTTTTAAATGGCATCATTAAAACAAAGAGGCCTAGTAATAAAAACAAAAATGTCAAAAGCAAGCTCAACTCAAGCAGCAAATGAATTAAAATTGTAAATATTCCAGAACTGGGGACCTGAGGCTGGCAACTTATGCTACTTCCTCTTGGCATGTGACACGTTGTCTTATGTCGTATATGCAATGGCACAGTGGTCAATTTTGCAATGTAGGTGCTCATCATCACAGTTCACATAGTCATCCACAGAAGATTAAAAAAAAATGGAGGCAGCCATGTAGAGACATGTCAGCAAACCTAGGGATTTTCATCCCGACCAGGAGCAGGCCTTTTGTAAAGCTAAGAGGTATTTGTTTGCTTCTTGTTTGCTTATTTTTTACCCTTTGGCAGCTCACTGAATAATTGCAAATACAAATAGATAAAACAGATTAAAAAATAGATACAAAATAGAGATACCTACAAAAGCTTATGATGTTAATGCCCAAGTAAACAAATCATGATATTAAAGCATAATTGAATTAAAAGCACTCTCCAGTCATACCTGAAGTAGCACACAGTGCTCAGTTTTGAAATGTACTGCTAATCATGACAGTCTCCACAGTCAAATGTTCTATTCTACAAAATTCACTCCATTTACTCAAGAGCTTTCTCATCCCAATTAATGAACTGGAAATCACAGCTATATCATCAAGCTGTTGATTGGTGAATGCAAATGATATAATTTGTGTTTTTATCTATATTTTGTTTTTCTACATACTTGGTTTCTATGATCTATGGCAATAAGGCCCCTACAGTCACTCAACAATTGCTGATAGACTGATGTTCTGTTTTCTTTTTTTAATGCATGCGCGCACACCAACCATCAATTCATTAAAAGCTTTTTTTCTACAGATACTCAATTGCTGAAAGCCTGCTGGAATTTTTTTTTTTAAAAAAATGACTGTTGTTGTTGTTGTTTGCCTTCAAGTCATTTCTGACTTATGGTCACCCTAAGGTGAACCTGTCATGGGATTTTTGAGGCTGAGAGTGTGTGATACACCTGAGGTTACCCAGTGAGTTTCCGTTGAGTGAGGAATCAAACCCTGGTCTCCAGGGCTGTAGTCCAACACTCATACCACTACGTCACACTAAAAGACCAACAGGTAAAAAGGCAGCCTAGCTTCACTTGGAAGGGAGTTCCACAAGTTGGGTGCATCTACCAAATAACCCCATACTGTTGCCTGTTTCAGTCCCAGAAAGTCCAAAATATACTTTGGATTTTAAGAGGAATAACAATGCATTGTTCCTGGGAAAATTTATTCCTTCACTCTGATTGATTGATTGATTGATTTCAGTATTTACAGCTCTCCCTCTATCCAAAGATCTTAGGGCAGTATACAATAAAACCAACCTGATTAATTTAAGACAATGTAATCAATAGAAATGATTTTAAAAGGCTAAAACATATTAATTTAACAAGTCAAAAGAGACAGATTAAAATCAGTCAAAATAGTTATGAGGTTTTGTGTAAAACCAGTTAGGCCCCAAAGGCCTTAGTAAAAAACCAAGTCTTCATTTCGTCCTGCAACGACAGCAACAATGGTGCAGTTATATATCTTTGGGGAGGATATTCCGTAACTATGAGGGCACAGCAGAGGAGGCACTCTTTCACATCTTCCCAAAGCATTCTGCTCTGACTAACATGAAACAGAGGAGGGTACCTGCAGCTGACTGAAACCTCAGGCAGGAGTATATATGGAGAAGTGTTCCTTCAAATATTGAGATCTCAAATCATTAAGAGCTTTAAATATCATTACCAGTCAGTTGCATAGGGACGTGGGGGCAGGGTAACGATTCGTCCGGGGCGGCAATGTTTCTGGGGCATTCCGGTCCATAATCACGCCCCTGTGCACCCTGGCCCTGCCCCTTGCACCATAGCCCCCCTCTCTGCCACCCCCCCCCCCATACACTCCAAGCAACGCCACTGTTACCAGTACCTTGAATTCAGATCAGAAGCATATTGGCGATGAGGGCAATTCCTTAAAAATCAGTGTTACATCATTTTTAATATAATATTCCAGTCAGCAGTCTAGTTGCTACATTTTGTATTAGCTGCAGCTTCCAAAGCATCTTCAAGGGCAGCCCCACATACAGTGCATCGTAGCAGCCTAATTGGGAAGTGATCAGTGCATGGACTACTGTGGTAAGTTATAGCTTCCCAGGAAAGACCACGGCTGGCAAGCAAATCCATGCTGGCCCAAAGCACTCCAAGCTGCAGAGTCCATCTGGGTCTCCACTGACAGCGATGGATCTAAGAGTACTCCTAAACTACAAACTACACACTGGCTCTTTACTCTGAAGACTACAGCTAAGCTCAGATGGAACAGAGAAACTAGAGAGTGATAGCAGATCATGCCATCACCCCTGCAAATTAGAAAGTCCTGTCACTTGGACCTTGTGAGCCCCGACTCCGCTACGCCACTGCATGAGATCTACACACAGATTCCATGCAGAAGTGCTCTCTGTATTTGAAGTATTAACTTCAGAGGTGCTCTTTGGGCTTTATTCTTTGACTCTCTGGGGCTTTACTGATGCTATATCCTTCTCAAACAAGACTTTTTTGAGAAAATCAACTTCTCTGCTTCAGGAAAGAAAAGAAGAAGAAGAAGAAGGAGAAAAAGAAAAAGAAGAAATGTCTTCTGTTCTACCATTCCCTTGTCAGACAATAAATGTACTAGATGTCACTGCAATCAATTACTTTAACAGTGCTGCTAATTTTCAATTACTGGTGTATTACTATTGGGATACCTGTAATATGAAAGGAGTATAACTTAGTTTAGATGAATACTTTTGGTGTGTGAAAATTGTTCTATCTCATTGTTTATTATTTCAGTATCAAAACTGAGCATAACAGGGTCACATAAATCCCATTCATTTTCAGTGGGGTTTTAGACGGGTAACTGTAGGTAGGATAGTAGCTTTTATTTTTCTGTTTATCTAGGAGTGCATTTTTCTCTGTGAGATACTCGTGTCAATGTACTTCTGCCCAGAGCTTGGAAATGTTACCCCTTTAGAATGACAGACTACCTCATCAATATGGCCAGAGTCACACTGGTAAATTTAGGATTAACTTCAATGAAGCATTTATTTTAATCTTTTTTTCCCCTACTGTACTAGAAGCTGGAAGTCTGGTACCAAGGAAACACTTCTCCCTGATTTGCCTGGCACTATGTGCTATTATGTATGAACATGCAGTGCATTGTAGAAAGTGACAGACGCAGTCTCACTGACACATTGACTGAAGATACATTGCCATTATCCTCGAGATGTGATGGCTCATTGGACCAAACCAGAACCGAAAAAATGTATGTAATGGTGAAAGTCATTACAAAATCTGTTGATGAAAAATGGTGTTTTCAGGATGTAGTTGTGCTGTAAAAAGAGTGCTGGATGCAGTTGACAATGGCTGCAGCAACACAGTGGATCCAAAGCAGCTACACATATGCACATATCTATCTTGGTCAAGGATGGAGAAGTCAGGTAGTTGCTTCCAACAACATACTATTAGTATTAGGTTACAAGATTAGAAGGTGACTGGAGTCTTTTTAAATTTTCTATTTCTTCATCTTTTTCCTCATCTAATTGTTTTAAAATACAAACTTGTTCCTAAATAAGGTCCATACTGTTAATTGCACAAGACAGCATAGCATAGTGACAGCATACTATAATATAGTGGCATGTCACATACTCTCAGCCCCAGAAAACTTCAGCCATTTCTAGACTAGACTATTATAGAGCTATTATTCCACTTTCAACATCCTATGGAGTTCTGGGGTTTGCAAACCCAACATCCATAGGATGTTGAAAGTGGAATAATAGCGCTATAATAGTTCAGTGCGGAAATGGCCTTCATGATACGTTCACCTTAGGGTCACCATAAATCGAAAATGACTTGAAGGCACACAACAATAACAACACTGTGCATTTTATTTTCCTGCTGCATGAAATGTGTCCAGCTACACTTGAGAATCATGTCTGCTTCAATGTGTTTCCTTTCTTGCACAAAGCATATCAAACCTGTCTTGTACCACCAATCACACCTGTTTCACTTCAGAGGCCTCCAGTGTTGCTTTGTTGTGTCTTACTAGCTCTCTTTTTCATGGCCCATTAGGAGGTAGGGAGAGTGGCTTATTTATGTACAGTTACTCGGTACTATACAATTTGTTATTGTCTAATCTGAAGTTCCGTCCACTGAAAAGGAGAATTATTGTTGGAACTATTTCAAGTCTTTGCTTCACATTAAATCTTTCATTATCCCATCTTATAGATGTAGGGAAAAAGCTGAGGCTGATACTAGTAAGCATAACACAAATGGTGATACCTAAGTAAGCATAACACATAAGCATATGGTATGTTATACTTATGACCAAGGGGTTGGCACCTTTGCTCAACTTGCACTAAATTCACTAATATGTGTGGAAAGGGTCTCAGAATATCTCCAGACTAAGATAGTATCAGTAATGGAAGAAAGAGAGCCAGTGTGGTGTAGCGGTTTGAGCATTTGACTATTCTTCATTTGGCCATGGAAAGCCACTGGGTGACCTTGGGCACATTACACACTCTCAGCCCCCTGAAAACCCAGTGATAGGTTCACCTTAGGGTTACCATAAGGCACGTAACAACAACAATGGAAGGAAATTAAGCAAGGCCTTTCAGTTTATGGCAACTAAATTTCGCTATCTATCTGATATTAGATATCAACAATAGTTTGCATAAGTACAGGAGTATAAAGAGGTTTGAAGAAGGGACTGCTGATCATGGTACGGATGCTTATTTCAACTCCGTTGAGCAGGGTTTGCAGATTTTTTCATTGCTTTCATAACCCACAAAATATGTTTGATCAGAACACTAGAACAAAGAAATATGTGCAAACAGCAAGGGAAGCAAAGAATTTCTCCAGTTATGCTCTGAAAAATTATTGTCTGCCTTCAGCTTAATAGGTTTAGATGGTTTAAATCAGGAAGCCATAAATGCATTTTATTCTCATAGTAGCGCACTTTGCTGTCCCCGGCACACAGATGAAATTGAAGTGTAATTGTTTGCTCAAAGTTACACAGGAAATCTATCAGATGTATCTGAACTGAAAGGGTGCAACTTTGGGGTTTCAGTGCATGAGGTGGCCCAAGTAATGTCCCATTTAGAACGAACATTTACATATCACCAAAAAAAGAAATATAGGACTATTAGCCCATCTAGCCCAGTATTGTCAACTCTGACTGGCAGAGGGTATCCAGCATTTGAGATGGGGTTCTTTTCTAGCCCTGCTGGAATACCCTGATATTCCCCAGAATATTCCTGTTGAATTGGGGCCCTTTCATACGGTACAATTATAGCAATTTGATTCCACTTTAACTGACATGGCTGCATACTGTAGAATCCTGGAATTTGCAGTTTAGGGAGAACCACTTAGGCTTCTTAGTCAGAGAGCTCTAGTGCCCCACCAAGCTACAAACCCCAGGATTCCATGGGTTATGGTCATGACAATTAAAGTGGACTCGTAGTGCTACAATTGTGAAAAAAATGTGAAAGAGCCCTGGATATGTTCAGGGTGATATAGTGGATATGCAGCTACAGGAAGAGGTCAAAAGAAGGTACAGATTTGTACGAAGTTATGCTAACAAGCACATCCATATACAGACCCAAAATAAGAAATAATTACTATCTCTTAAATAGAAATACAGTTATTCTTCCATACTCACTAGGGTTAGGGGTACAGGACCCCTGTGAAAGTGAAAAAACTATGAATAACTCTAAGCTCTCTCAAACCATATTTAACACACAAAAAAGTATGATCACCGTATTCAATCCACCATGGATCCTTTGAAGCATCAGGGTTCCTTCACAAGGCAGAAGTGGGTGGCTGGTGGGGCTTACTGCCACCTCCACTGCTGCCTCACACCATTTTTAATAGGGACTTACAAGCCTCATTTGCAGCTTCTCAGTCTCATGAGGCTTGCGGTTCCTATTAAAAATGTCATAGGAAGGCAGCAGAGGTGACAGCAAATAATCTGTGAATAATCAAGTCCGCAAAAGTGAAACCCGCAAATGTGGAGGGCTGACTGTACAATATACGATGGATGCTTTCAGTTGAGCCTTAGCAGGAGTTCGTGGAATTTTGCAAGAAGTCCAAACATCATCCTCTTCAATTTGCAACCCTCTCAAGTTCACCATTACTTCTTCCATAATTTTTCTTCCAAGAGGAAAACTTTTAAGGAGAAACAAGGTAGATTATCTGCATATTTCTGAGTGGCAGGATACACTATAAGACTGAAAACACCTTATAATCAGGTTTCCTATGTGCCTATTAGATGAACTGTCCAGCTGCTAACTCTAATTGACAATTCTCTACTCTCCTTTCTCTGCTCTGTTTTCAAACTGGACTTGTGCTGGAATGCCCTTCAGACTGAAGGCACCTTGAATTTAGGGAACTGACAGCCCTTCAAACAGAGAACTGCCTTCTCTTCAGTAGGACATGGACCCATCCTGTTGTCATTCCCAGCATTAAAGAACATCCTGATTTCATTGTGGTGATGAACCTGTAATGGGTTTTTGGATGAGGGAGGAACTGATGTATCTAAATTATATCCCGTAAAAATATTAATTCACGCTACACACAAAATTAAATGTCAGGGGAAGGTCTAGGCCTCAAATCCATGTCACAAAAATCTAGGCCTCAGACTTCTAAGGTGCGCTTTTGCTACGTACAGCGATGGCTCAGCAGTGCAGGGGTGGGGCAGGTAGATAACGGAGGTACACTGAATAATATAAGGAGTCATTCAGTCGGAAGGGGTACAGTCCACACCGGTTTATCACCTCCGTGAGAGCACAAGTAGATGAGATGGTAGGAGAGTAGCAGCAGATTGCCTGGTTTGTTTGTTTTTTTAAAAGAGTCAGTGCAGTCATGGTTACAGTGGGGCAATTCAGATTGTGACATGGTGCTGAGGGATATTTTTAGCCCTTCCTTTGGTGCTGTTTTCCCCTCTGAATCACACTCCTTCTTGTTACAGCTCAGGGTGTGTGTATGTGTGTGATTCAGTCTGGGAGAAATGGCACAGTAAGAGTGCTAAAATTCTCTCACTACTCAAAATACTATAGCTGCATTTACTCATAAAAAAATCTCCAGGAGATCCAGTGTGTGATATTCTCCATACCTCATCTAGTTTGGCTCTAAGGACTCAGACTGCATTTCTCTTGTGTCCAAACTACTTTGGTGTTCATCCTTCCTGAGATCTCCTACTGGATGCCTGCCAGTCTTCAGTTAATTCAGCTGACAGTTCGAATAAAACAGCAGCAACAACTCAGCCCAACCCAGTGATCCTGAGGCACTAGGAAATGTATAATAGTAATTAAAGCACCGTACAACAGCATCACATTGACTCCCAGTCACCCACCTATCTTGTTGCCCCCAAAGAAATGCCAAGCACAATGTGCCTGGCAACAAAGGAGAGATTCGGTTTGGCAACAGCATTCATTATATGGTGCGGGACTGGCATTACACCACCCAAAGGCATCATTAAGAAATGCAGATGCTCATTTTCTCTGCCTCTCTCCCTATGAAACCTGGAGTTCAGAATTCTGCTGCTGTCCCAAGTGCTGAGATTACCCAAGCATCAACTTTCAGGCTGCTGTTAGACCACCAAAAGGTATAATTAAATCATGTCCCAGTAGCTTGCTATTACTCCTGCTTCTCAGCCAATGGAACTGATGGAGCTGAACTAGCACATGGAAGAACACAGAAGAACAAAGGGGGTTGAAAACTGCTACTTATCATACAGACCTGTATCATCCCATTGTTTCCTTGGGCTCTGCCATCTCTCATGAGCTGTTCTTGTCCTACATTCAAGCTGTTATCTCTTTGGAACAGGGAATAGTTTTCTTTTCTTTTCTCTCCTTCTCAGTATGTTTAGCATAGAGCACAGTGGGACTCGGAGTCACAGCTGGGTCTCTGAAGGTAGATATTACTAAGAAAATGCTTCAGGTTAAAACTGTGAAATGTCAGCTATGAAAAGTTTGAAGGACTAATGTAAATTTCTAGTTTGTTCGACAAACTCAGGATCTGGTCTCACAATCATTTTAGTGCATGACACTTGTCAATTAAAAAAAAAAAGGAAGGAAGAAGGGAAGGGAAGGGAACAAAGAAAAAAAAACTTGGCCTGTGTAAGAATTTTCTAGATGTTCCTGAATGTATCTGCTTCCATCTTTACTAGGTGTATGGTACACCACTGTTAAGCCATGATATTTTGTACATTCAGGTTTCTCACATTCAGCCCACTTCTGTGCATGTTTCCTTGGAAATCCTGCTGAGTTCAGCACAACTCATTCTCAAATTGTGCTGTAAGGATTAAGCTTCAGTACATAGTCAACCATCCTAAATACCCAAAGACACTAGTTTCCTCTGATTTTGGAAGCTAAGCAGGGTCAGCCTTGGTTAGTACTTGGATGGGAGACTGCCAATGAATGTCAGGTGCTCTAGGCTATATTTCAGAGGAAGGAACTGGCCAAACTGTCTCTGAGTAATCCTTGCCTAAAAAACCCTATGAAATCCATGGGGTCACCATAAGTTGACAGGTGACTTGAGACTGCATACACATGTGCATGCTCAACAGGAACCCATATGTGGTTATCATGTTGTTCCAGAAGACAAAAATGTGGATGCACTAGTGCTGAGGTGACTTAGCTTGAGTCCCTTGATATATATACTTTGGAGAACTGTTTGCAATTAGATTGCTACAGCAAAAAGTTACATGAACCAAGGAGGGAAAAAAGCAAAGCATTTTGGAAAAAGCCTTCAAGTGGTCTAAAGAAGGTTCAAAATACTTTTGTTTTCTCATGCAAGGCTTACTTCACCTGGTTGTTTCATTTTACGTGGGCATATTGTTAGTTTGGAACAAAAGGTTTGCTGAAACATGTTGAACTGCTCTGCCAGCTGGTATAGACAGTCAATGTAGTGTAGTGGTTTTAGTGTTGGGCTACAACTCTGGAGATCATGGAAACCCAGTGGGTGATTTGGACAAGTCACACCCTTTCAGTCTCAGGCCATTTCTCCACTAGACTGTTAATAGTGCCATTATTCCACTTTTCACATCCTATGGTGTCCTGGGAGGTTTGGAGTTCCAGGATTCCATAGAATGTTGACAGTGGAATAATAGCACAGTCTAGTGTGGAAGTGGCCTCAGAAAAAGCAAAAGCAAACCCTCTCTGAACACATCTTGCCAAGAAAACTCCATGGTAGGTTCAGCTTAGGGCTGCCATAGGTCAGTAATGACTTCAAGGTACACAACAACAACAACAACAACAACAACAACAACAACTTATTCCTATTCTTTCCATGTTATGTCTGCCTCTGATACTAAATTTTCTTTTAAAGAAGTAAAGTCCAGGATCACACCTGCTTCGAGAACTGAGATTTAGTTCTCCATCTGACTACCCTCCTCAAGTGTTATTAGTATTTACTACGCAACCAATCCTATCCCAGCTATAGTGTGAATGAACAGGAGGAGGATGGGTTAAAGCTGTTGCCTCTGACCTTTCCATCTTGGCTATGTCAGCTCAAACATTGGCAAGGGATGCACCGAGTTATACTCTGATGTGGAAAAACTGCTGGGATAAATAAGAAGGAACCCTGTCCTCTTGATCTCTTTCCTTCTTGGCTGGTCATCCAGGGAGGAGATGCAGTTAGATCTCAGCTGGAACATATTATTTATCGATCTCTCAGGGAGAGAATTTTTCTATCTTGTTGTTGTTGTTTAAAGCAGTGGTATGGCAGCATCTAAAAAAGCGTTCTCTGGACTTTAACAACTATAGACCAATACCAAACCTTCATATTTTGGGCAAGATGATTAAGAGGGAAGTTGCCTCCAGGCAGTTGTGAATGATACAGGCTTTCTAGACCAATTTCAAACTGGGGTCGGAGTAGAATATGGAATTAAGACTTAGGGCCTTTCTGCACTACACTGTTAATGGTGCTATTATTCCATTTTCAACATCCTGTGGAATTCTGGGGTTTGTAGTTTACTGAGGCCAAAATGCTCTCTGGCTGAGAATTCTAAATGTCCCTCCTTAAACTGCAAACCCCAGGATTCCATAGGATGTTGAAAGTGGAATTAAAGCACTATAACAGTATAGTGTGGAAAGGCCCTTAGTGATCTTCACCAAAGCGTTGACAGGGGAAGTGTGCTGCTGGTGCTTTTGGATCTCTCAGGGGTATTCAATACCATTGACCATGGCATCCTTCTGAAATGCCTGAGGAGTTTGGGAACTGGAGGCACTGTGCTTCAGTGGTTCCTGTTCTATCTCTCAGGCAAATTCCAAATGGTGGTGCTTGGGGACAGCTGCTCCTCAAAAAGGGACTGTTATATGGCATACCACAAGGTGCCATCCTATCCCCAATGATCTTTAACATCTACATGAAACCACTGGGAGAGATCATCCGGAGGTATGGGACAAGATACTATCAGTATGCTGATGACACCGAAATATACTTCCTAATACCTTAAAAAATAGCATCAGCTAAGGATAGTGTGCATCCTTTTAATGAATGCCTAGAAGAGGTAATGGTCTGGATGAGGAAAAACAAACTGAAACTGAATCCAGACAAGATGAGTCAAGAGTCCTAACCTGGGATTGGAAGTATATCAAACAGTGCTAGATAGGGCTACATTTCCACAAAAGACTGTGTTCTCAGTTTGAGGATGCTTCTGGATCTGTTAGTTACATTTATTCCGCAAGGCCAGCAAGATGATTCTTGTTCTGCCCTTTAAAAGGAAAAAAAAAAATCTAAATCACCCTTAGTCTAGATGGATTTCAAGTGATGAATGAAAGCATGGATAAAACTAAACACACTAATGTAAATGCAATAAAATACAATGGTTTAATACCAGAACCAAGGCTATCCAGGCAGAAGCATTGGTTTAATACCAGAGTTAAGGCTGTCTCATGTTGGTTCTAGCTTCAGGAAGCCAGGAAAGTAAAACCTAAGGATGATGGAAATGCTCTATGATTGGCAATGATATGCAGTGTCAAAAGGGTACTTGCTTAGAACTCACATTTGTCTTGTTTTCCACATCTGTACCTAGATGGATAAGAATGGCCTGAGACCAACCAAGATGACCTGTGTTATCCTGATTCTGCATTACCTTATGAAGCATGTGATCAAGAGCCTAAAATCCCAGGAACAACTTCCATTGCTAAAAGATCTTCTCTGCAGGCAGCTACCCTCCACTTGGGAAGAAGGGGGAGAGCTACCAAGTTCACTCTTGTCTCTTTCTGTGGAGACAATGTGGAGATTGCAGCTTAGAATAATGCCTAGATTCTCACATTCAGCTCACTGAACATGTGCAGTGTATGAACACACAATGAGTATAATGTCTGCACAGAAATCTTAGCTAAAAGAGAGTGTTCTGTCTGACTGGAAGAAGATTGTTCCTTATCACCTTCTTATGGTCTCAAGGTAGAGAACATTTAATTTAGCTCAGTGCTTCTCAACCTATCTGACACAGCAGAATGGTATTTTCCCTCAATGTGCCAGGAACTAGGCTCGTATTTGTGTTACATTATTAGTGTATTTGCATAGTTTCCTGGACGCTTACCATGAACTAGTTTCTGATGTTTTCAGGCCACCACTTTGAGTAGCACTGATCAAAGCTAATAAGCTAATAGGCTAGCAAGAAGGTTTTAAATGCCCTCAGGCCAGCCCAATCATAAGAAGAAAAAGGGGAGGTTGGCACTATGGAGAAATTAGATGTTAATACTCAGGAGTAAAGATGCATACCTCAAACAACTCAAAGAACACAATGGGCCACAAAAACCAAATGCACAAGTATAGGATGAGGGCACATGGCTCAGCAGTACTACAGGTGAAAAGGGCCTTGGGGTTATTGATCATAAATTGAATATGAGCCAGCAATGTGATGCTACAGCAAAGAAGGTGAAGGCTGTTCTAGCCTGCATTAATAGAAGCATAGTTTCCAAGCGAAGTAATAGTCCCACCATATTCTGCGCCGGTCAGGGCATGTTCAACTTGGTGAAGAGAAGGCTGAGACTGTAACAGTAAGGAGGATGCAGGCCTGTTCTCTGCTTTCCCAAAGGAAAGGATTAGGCCTAACTGTTTGAAACTACAAGAGAGTAGATTTCAATTGAACATTCAAAGGAACTTCTTGACATTAAGGGTGGTTCAGCAATGAAACCTATTGCCTAGAATGCTGGTGGGGTTTCGTTCTCTGGAAGTTTTCAAAAAGAGGCTGGACTGCTATCTGCTCGGGAATACTTTAGCTGGAGACTCTGCACTAAGCAGGGAGTTGGACTCAATGGCCCATGAGGCCCCTTCCAAGTCTATGATTCTACTATAGTGAGGAATCTCTCACTATAGTGAGGTTTTGGTAAAGGATTGGATGCTTCACAAAATTATCCATAGCTCACTGAAGCCTCTTATACAGTCCAACTTTTAAAAAATCCAATTATCATTTGTACATGATTTATTTTATTTTATTTTATTTTTATGCCACCTTTCTCTCAGCATGCGATGCAAGGCAACTTACACAAAGGCTAAAATAAGATCAAGCTAAAAACCAGATGATAAAGAAGTTCACAGGGTTATCATATTAAAACACAGCTAAGCAAATTATCATATTAAAGATACCATGCATCATGCTGTATTGTCACACAGTGCCTCCAAATGTGACTGCATGAAAACTCAGCGTGACTGCCTTTGTTACTCATATATAGCCACAGAAAATGTGGCACTTTTGCCCACACATTTCATCCTAGGGAAATTTTTAAATTGTTTCTACCACTTTCATAACACAGAAGATAGATGGCCAGACAGCCAAGTCCTACATAAAAGGCACACAATCTATACCATCTCAACACACAGAGAAGATCATCTATAGTTCTAGCCATTTGTTTTTAACAATTGTTTAGGAAAAAGAAGTTTTGGATGGTAAAGGAGCCAGTGTTGCGTAGAGGTTTGTGCACTGGACTACAACTCTGGGGAGCAGGGTTCAACTCTTCATTTGGCCGTGGAAAGTCACGGGGTGACCTTGGGCAAGTGACACTCTCTCAGACTCAGAGGAAGGCAAAGCCACCCCCCCCCAAAAAAGCTGCCAAGAAAATTCTGTGTTAGGTTCAGCAATGACTTGAAGGCACACAACAACAATGAAGCTTTATTCTTTCAAGCAGCCTTGTAACCTGATAAGCTATATCTGTCAAAACTCCTACCCAAATATATTCATTCATTCATTCATTCCATTCATTCGGTTTCCATCCTGCCTTAAGAATATTGGACATTCACTTAGGGCAGTGGAACTGGTGGCTCCCATGTCAGTGGTATGGTGAATCGGCTCTGGGAGTTGTTCTCAACTTCAAAAAAGCAGCCAAAAGAATTGAACCCATTTTGAGGATAGACTGGCAACAGCTCTGTGAGGTCTTATGAAGGATTTTTAATTCCTCTACCCAGAGATGTCAGGGACTGAATCTGGGACCTTCGGCATATAAACATGTACTTTGTCACTTTGTGTACTTTTTCTCCATACCGAGGAGGAGCAATTCAGGAGCAGCCTTCTTGTTTACTCAATTCAGTCAGCCAGCCTAATCTGCTCCTTGGTACTCTCTGGTGTGTAATCTAGAAGATAGCCTTCCTTTAGAGCAGAAGTGGGCAACCAAGTGGGTGAGGGTGGATCATAAGGAACAAGGTGGAAGCTATTTTTTCCCCTTGCCCCCACCTGCAGGTTGCACTGACACATCCGCAGTTCGCTGCAAGCAATGGCATGTTACTTCTGGTTGCTGTTCTCAAGCAGCAGTGGCCATTTTCCAGAGTTCTTCTGCCCGTTAGGAAGATTGTGGGGGGAAAGTAAACAAGTGTGGGTGTGTTTGCAAGCAGCTTGGTATGTTTTCAGCAATTTTCAAGCAGAAAAATCACCCACAAAATCATCCCCAAATTAAAATTGGGGGTGGGTGGTGGGTTGTGGGAATGTCAGGGAGATTTGGGGAGCACAAAAGGGAACACGTGAGCCACAGACTGCACTTTTCCCATCCTTGCTTTAAATACATGGAGAAGAAGGCAGGGGCTGTGAAATAGATGTGAATAGTCTTGTGGATGGAGATGGAAGGATTGAAAAGAGGGTTATAACAGGAATAAATAGGAAAAAAAGAAGGTTGGAGAAATGAGGTTGTGGAGGAGGAAAGGAAATGAGCTTTAGAAGGGGCAGATAAATAAACATCAAGACGTGATACAATTAGGGGAAAAAACAAAGTGAGAAATGGTGAGCAGGAGCATCGGAATGATGAGAAGAAATGGGGCTTCCCTCCCAAAGCTCAGTAGAAGGTAAGCGAAGGAAACAAAGGACACAGTGAGAAATCAAATGTCAAAGCTCCATGCACAAAAAAGCGAGCGCTTTATAGGGATAATTACTATCAATAATACATGCCTGCATCATGGCACTTGATGGCAATTAAAAAAGCATTACGCTCCTCCAGCGAAATCTAAATTATTCCTCACAGCCTCACTGCTCACCACGTCCTATTAGAGCGTGTCTCCTTGTGTGCACATCAGCTGAGCGCAGAGAGAAAGAAAGAGAGAGACTTAATGCAGGGAATCATAAATGTTTGATGTCACAGAAAGCAAGGGGAGATTTGCATCTGTGAATGTGACTACTCAGGGGGATGGTGACATAATTATGGTAATGCAGCTCCCCCTCCCCCATTCTCCATTGAGATTTTTAAAAGTACAAGGGACCAATGCATCGCTTCACACAACAGCCATGGCCATCCTACTTGCATGAAGAAATCTTGCAGAGCACTGGGTAAAGGAAGGGTTGCTTGCCTTAACATTAGGCAGGATGGGACAGCTATATCAGGCAGAAGACACTGAGGAATGAGAAGCATACAAAGCCCTGTGTGCTACCTAGCCAGTCCTGAATCCTTCAAGCTAGTTGTGTTCGGCTCACTGAGAACTGACATTGGTTCCATGGCAAGATGTATGATACCCCTTCCCCCAGTTTAGCAACAGCTATTAGAGCTGCATGTCATCTAGTTGTCCTGATTTGGTAGAGACACTCTCAGTTGATCCTCCTTGTTCCACTTTTTCAGCTGCTTTTAAAATGGCCCAGTTTCTTTCTCGTCCTCCCACTTTCTCCCTTTGTAATCAGCTTACTTCAATTACTACAAACTGATTTCAAAGTGCAAAAGTAGTTTACATTCAATTAACTCAGTGGGACAAGAGGAAAGGAGAGGCAGAATCTTGCCCTTCCTAATAGGAACAGGCCAAAGCAAATTACTGCAGTCTCTTCTAGCTTGTGTGTTCTCCCTCATTAATAGATTTTGCCGTCTTGATCTCACTCTGATATTGCTTGGCTGCATGTATCTCAGTTTTCATCTGTGAAATGTTAAAGGGAATACAATTACTCTCTGGACTGTTGAAATCTCAAAATTTGTTTCATATTGTACTATATGTTTTCCCACTAGGTTTCCAGAGGCTTGTGTCCTCCAGGGACTTTGCCCTTCCTATCTTTAGCCCTGGCTGCTGTCCCATTGTCTGTGCTGAAGTAAAACCTAACAACCAGAGTGGTCCATGTTTGTACTTGGAATGGAGGAAACTGCCTGTTGTATACTGCCACTTCAATCCTCAAGCCCAGGAAGCCTCACAGTGCTGGTAGGCTATGTGGGAAGAACAGCAAGGAATGCTTTCATTTCTGAGCCCAAGCTAGTTAGGAGAGGTTAGACCTGCATTCCTTCCTCTGAGAACAGGACAATCCTTGGCATAGTTGCATTTTATGTTTCTTTAAAGTCAGATGTTGTTCTGTGTTCCAGGACATTCTAATAAGTAATGTTGACCCACATCCAACCCAGACAGCACACTGTCTTTGGTAAAGTACTGATCAAAACAGTCTTGGCACTGCTCGTCATTCAATTTTGCAACCTAGAATGCAACTAAATGGGAATGCCCTACTCTGTCAATAGTAGTATTTACCTAAATGTAGCAGCAAAGGGGAAATCTTAACTCCTTGGAATCTGGTTGGATTGACTGAAGGGAAATCCTTCTACATTTCAGTACCTTCTGATGTTAAAATGGCACAGAAATATTTCAAGTGTGTTATGAGAAAGACATTTAAGGAGGCCATCAGCTATTCTTGGATACCTAATTCAATCCAACATACACGTTACTGTACTTTCCTCTGACAGTTATATACAAGGGAATTCATTTTGAGCTTGTTTTCTCATCACACTGCAACCTTGAAATTTCGATGAAATTCTCTGTTCTATAAAAACTATGAAAAGATACTGAAACTCTGCCCTGTGGCTGAGCTGAATTTGGCAAGCCTAGTTTTCAAGTTGCGATATGAGTCGGTTTGCCTCATTTTATACCTGTAAAATTTAGGACAAAGTGAAATGAACAGCAGGCAGAAAGCAGACCTGGAGAATCTCTTTAGTTCCCATTTTACCACTGACACTGGGAAATCTTGTGTGCTGTACATGGTTTTGCTTCCAATTTTAAAATACCCAGCTTGGCTTGTTATTGTGGAAATAAACAAAGGAACATGAGTTAAATAATGTGTAAGTTAACAGTGCTACATTCATGCTATTCACAATGGGGAAAGCTATGGCTCAGTGGTATGGCACAAGTTTTCTATGCAGAACGTAGCAGGTTCACCTCCTGGAAAGATTCCGGGATTTGGAAAGGACTGCCCATGGTCAGTGAAACTGGAACAGAGATTTGGCTCAGTGTAAAGCAATGATTTATTTTCTTTTGACTGCCAGAACAAAACACAGCATTCTTTATCTCAAGTTTGTATCTATGAAGGACAGCATAATAGGGCACTACAGATAAGGTAGGTTGAAAAATGAAGATTTTATTCTCTGATTATTCACTCAGGAATAAAATGACTGTGTGGTGCACAGGGTAGGTCCAATAGGTGGAATTAGGACCTGAGATAGTCTGGCATAGTGTGGTGTAGTGGTTTAAGCCTTTCGCTACAACCCTGGAGACCAGGGTTCGATTGTGTGCTTGGCCATGGAAACCCACTAGGTGACTTTGGGTGTGTCACGCACTCTCAGCCCCCCAAAAACCCATGATAGGCTTGCCTTAGGGTTCTCATAAGTCGAAGGCATACAACAACAATAATCTGGCACCAATATCAAATGAAGAAGAAGGGTTGATGTTTTGAGCAAGACAGGACAATTGGAAACTGTTAGAGAGTGCCTATCTACAATGGAGAAATGGTGCTAATTGAGGAGCGAGACACCATGGCTTAAAGGAAAACAAACTAAAAGCTTTATTATAGGAACTCCATACTAAAATAGAAAAATTGCTGGGTACTATCTAGTCTAGCTGCACTCTCAGGGAAGACTGGGAAGAGAGACAGAAGAAGGTTCTTGAGAAGAAGCAAAGGAGCATCTTTAAGAGTATCAGTTTACATTACAGGGGGATCAGGATAGGTAGAGCCAAGAGGGAGGGAGACATTCGAGTTATCCTAACTGACTAGCTCTATTACTACTGTCCACTGTAAGGCATACTGGATTCTTCAGTGCTAGGTGTTGTTGCACTTCGAACAGAAACAAAACAAAGTAAGAAAGCTAGCACTTAGAATGGCAAAAGAAGCAGATACAAAGTACTTTTTTTATTTCACAATGCCATAGCCCACACACCAATGTTCTTTTTTTCACTTCCTCCTGTCACTTGCCACCCACAAACCATATTAGTACACACTTCAAAACAGAGTCTGGAAAGTTGTTTAAAAAAAAAAAAGACATGAAAATAATTTTAATCAGCATTTCTAAAACCCTAACACAAAATGTCTTTTCCAAAACATTTGAGAATTTTGTTACACCAAAAAGTAACATCATTACCAATTATTGTATTGTATCATAAAAGCAATATCTTCAAGTCTTCAATACTCCAAAAAATTAGCACATTAGAGGAAATGTCATCATTTCTCATCTGCTATTCCCAAATTCTCCCTGAGAGGCCCCAGCCCCAGCAAAAATGTATGGAGATTGAAAAACACCAGAGAATATTTATTTAAAATATTTCTCATCTCTCTGTCTAGATAAGAATTAAAAACAGATCATTAGTGAGATATCATGGATGACATTGCATGCCTGTGTTCCTCAGAAACAAATCTAGATGGTAGTGGATTTTATTGCACTACTTACCTACTTTCATTTCTGAGATTCAGAGAAGACACATGGGGCCTTCAATCTCATCAGCCATCTTGAGTACCAAGTACCCTATTAAAGACATGATTCAGATCATCCCAGACTACGCTTCCCAAATGGAGTTGTCCTCTCTGTTTTAAAGGGACAGGACATGGTTCTCCTTCATTTAATTCATAGATGAAGCTGAACACCTCCCAGATTCACATTCTCTTTTTCTGGAAAAATATCACTTCTCAGCCTTTTGGCTAAGATCAAGTGTAGTATCTGGAAAGATATCTGCTGAAGATAGAAGATTCCCCATGTGCCATAAAACACTTTATAACCATAGACTCTGTTGTGCTATACCTTTTGTTCTTTACTGGTATCATGTTTTGTTATGTTAATTTAAATTAAAAGATTTGGAATTTTTTTAAAAAAGAGAGACAGGGTGCACAAAAAGATGCTTTCTATGTTTTAAAAATACAAGTAAAACGTTTACATAAAAGGAGTATCAATGTTATCCATTAAGCAATGTACAAGAGGGAAAAATAATAAAACTGCTTATAGCAGGGGAAAGTGTTTAAATTTACTGATATTCAAGTTATATATAGCTTTCATAAACTCAAGAAGATGGCATGAGACGTTGGTAAAACACGTGTTCTTATCCCTACTGTTAGATAAACACTCTCTGTTAGCCTAGTCCTCTCTGCAACTTTCCAGACTTTACAGAATCATTCTCTCAGAGTGGGGATGGCACTGCTCCTCCTTTTTTTTCTTCAGCAAACAAAACCTTAACAGGAATGAGATTAAATTTTAGACATAACCAAGCAGAACAATTAGAGGTCCACAATGTATGCAAATATACATCATTGCTGACATTGTACAAATAATTTTCCCTCAAGATAATTTAATAGAGGGATATTTCTAACTCTTTGATTATTTTTTTTTATTCTGGTCATAACTATGTTTGACCTCATTTCTGCCAGTAATGCTAGATAATGCCCATGTGCAGAAGTAAAGGTAGAAATTAAGGAGATGGAGCTTTGTTTCATCTCCTGGACTCTACTTAGCTTGTTCCTGATGGTTATTATTGTTTATATTTTAATAATTTTCTTGGAAATTTGGCATGGAGGTATTTATCCCTAGATTATATGAAGGAAAGCTGGCAATGTATCTTCAGAACAGTTCTTCTCCAAGTCAAGGCTTGAGATTCACTCCCTGCTGAAGAGTCTTGCAAGAGGGGGGCGGGGGATGTTTTAAAAAACGGAAGAAAATATAATATTCACATTCACATTCTGGGGCAGGAAATGCAGCCATTGCACTTTCCAGGCCTCTGCAGAACTGGTAACTCCACGATGGTGGTGTGATCACAGATCAATGATTTAATCCTTGATTGCTCCACCTGGGGATGAGAGAAGGATGGGACTGCGATAACATCATGCAGAACTGTTGTCATGGTCCCATCCTTCTCTCATACCCATGGCGGGTTGGGAGGGTGGTGTGGAAAGGGCCTCTCATACTTGGGTCATGAGATTGAGTCATGAGATGACATGACTCACTGGGAAAGATGGTAATGTTCAGTAAAGGAGAAGACAGTAGGTAAGATCACACTACATATGGACTTAACCAAGGAAGCCAGAATTCTGATTTTGCAAGACCTGAGCAGGGCTATTAATAGTCAAGGTTCTTGTAGGTCTCTCCCTCATAAGTTGAATGAGCCAGCTTCATGACAAATACAATCAACAAATGCTAACTATAGGTTGTTGTGGGTTTTCCAGGCTTTGAGGCCGTGTTCTATTAGTATTTTCTCCTGACGTTTTGCCTGCATCTGTGGCTGGCATCTTCAGAGGATCCTCTGAAGATGCCAGCCACAGATGTAGGTGAAACATCAGGAGAAAATACTAATAGAACACAGCCTCAAAGCCCAGTAAACCCACAACAACCTATGGATTCCAGCCATGAAAGCCTTTGACTTTACATCAAATGCTAACTAGATTCTCCCAAAGACTGCTGTCCTCCAACTGATTTTTAGGGGAACTCAAAGTGCAATAAGATTTCCTGTAGAGACCAGCTCTCTGCCTCTTTTTCCATGCAAAAACTACCCACAAAGACCTCATTTGCCCTCCACTTGCCTGGAGGCAGGGAGAGTGAGTCATCTTCTTTCCTTACTTATGCCTTCTGGGATGCCCCCAATTCTCTCAGTGAAACACATCACCCAACTTTTATTGCCTATCAGTTTCCTTTTACAGTATTATGTTTAAACCAACACTGCCTTGGGGTATTACGGAACTGAGATGAATCTTGTTGTATCATTGCTAACTCAACCCTTTTGTTGTTCTGTGTTGTCAGGTCATTTCCAACTTATGGGGACCCTTAGGTGAATCTATCATGGGGTATTCTTGGCAAGAACTTTTTCGAAGAGTATTTGCCTTTACCTTCCCCTGAAGCTGAAAGAGTGGTGCTTGCCTAAGGTCATCCAGTGGGTTGAGAATTTGAACCCTGATCTCCAGAGTCATAGCCCAATATTCAAACCACTACACCATACTGGCTTTCACAGATTCTTAACTATGTATATATCCTACACCACAATGCAGACTCTACTCCACTTAGAAAAAAATAGAAATTTGTTTAAAAGTGAGATTGTTGTTTTTGGTGTACATTCCAATTCCACCTACATCTCTAGTTACAGAGAGTCTTTTAAGAATTTAGAAAAAAGTGCAAAAGCATGCTGGAGTAAGTAAATGGTAGAACAAAAGAAAGATGCATTTACTATGGGAAGTGAAGCTTCTAAGAAAACATTTCCTCTTTCTTGGTAAAACACCATTTGCCTCCAGCCTTCTGCAAATTCCATTTGACTGTCTCTGCTCTCACACTCAGGCTGTTTAACATCACCTGTTGTGCCAGAGGAGATGTAAAGTGTGTGTGTGGAAACCCCTTTTGGTCCAGTTCTCTGTATCAGATTCCTCAGAATCCAACTGGGGAGTTACGACAAGCGTTTATGTTCAGGTTGCTTACTTATAACAATTCCATGAATCGCATCGAGTTTGTTAGCTAAAAATAGCCAGTGGTTTACCATTGCCTTTCTCTGAATATAGCCTGCAGCACCTGGTGGCACCATGGTTAAACAATAGTACTGCAACCACAGCATTGTGAATTTGATCTTGCAGGGCTCCAGGTCAATTCAGCCTTCTATCCTTCCATAGGTTGGTAACATGAGTATCCAGCTTGCTGTGGGCAATTAGTTAAACACATTGTAAACTGCTTAGGAAGTGCTCAGCACTGATAAGCAGTATAGAAATGTAACTGCTATTGCAAACTGCTATTGCTTTTCCACAGCAGTCCCCCCATTCAAGTACGAATGAGGCCCAATCCTACCCCCTCTTAAAATGAATGCCCCACAGGCCTACTGGTTCCATCAGATTCAGTGCTATACATCCTGCATATTGCTGGAATATAGTAATCCTATAGGCTAAATACTTGGAACAGACTTCCTGTCTTTTCCTTCTCCCTCCTCCTTGAGCTCTGATGATTTCATCAAGAGAGAGTAGACCTTTGGTCTTGTATCTATTAATCAATATTGTTACTGAGGTTAGGAAGGGCCTATGATATGTCTGGGGTAGTGTAGCTGGTTGTTACTTTTCAGAATCTCTTCCCCAAGTATGATTCATTCATTATTAATTTCACTTGCCGTTTTCCACAACGGGGATCCACCAAGGATAACACCCACGCTCAAAACAGAGAGAATGCTGCTGGCTAGATCGGTAATAGGCAGAACAGACTCATTTCTCCCCTAGAAATTACTGCTTTGTTATTAGCTATTTTTCAGTCAATAGGTGATTTATGAGACCAATTTCAAGCCTTGAGTGTCTTTAGAAAATGGCAAAGGCGGTTGCATGGCTGCCACAAAAGCAACAGGGTCAAGTCACACAAAGAATGAGCAATTTTTGTGGGGTGGGGGAATATATTTGTGCATATGTGGGTGGCTTAATTTTAGTCATACTCAGTATTTTGTCCTTTTATTGTTGCAGAAACTGAATTAGAAGGAAAGGGAAGCAGGTTCTGAAAATTACCCAGCAGGGAAGTAACACAAGACCTAAGTAGTTAGATGTCAAGGAGGCAGTGGCATTGACAATCCACCTTAAAAAAAAAGTTCCTGTTTCATTAGCTGATAATACATACTGCCTCCTCAACATTTCTATTTTTCAAAGGTCACAATTACCACTCCATGTTCTAAGGTGTGTTTGGAAAATCACTTGACATAGCAGGATGCCACCAAACAGAAGAAGAGGACTATTAACTTCAAGCTCTGCTTGTTGGCTTCTAGGAGATGTCTGATTGGTCACTGTAGGAGGAAGGATTGGATTAGTCTACTGTTCTTTTTTTAAAACTTAATCAGATTTTATGTTCTTAACAGAGCCTACTTATTGGAGTATAGTTTCTAGACACCCCAGCGCATGACTGTGCTGACTGGGGAATTGTGAGAGTTGTTCACCCCAAAATAACTTTACTAAGCTCTGATTCTTAATTTTCAATACTCTTCAATCATGGATTGTCCACATAACTGGAGGCCTGATATACTCTGGCGTCAGCTTTCAGGGTCAAGAGACCACAGCTTGACTTCAATTTACAGTGTTATGGATTTCTGTACATTATCTTGTTGTTTAAAGGTTGTTTAAAATTGTTTTTAAAATGTTGTGTTTTTACCTGTGGCTTCCCCAGAATCCTCTAGATATAAGACAGCGCTATATAAATAATAGCAAAATCAGTAATGTTGATGTTTACTCTCTTAGTGGAACATTTCACAGAGCCATAGATCTGGTAAAACAGGGGTAGGCAGGAGTTAGGGATCTGCACATAACTGTCTGGGAGATTTGCTGTAAACTAGCAAGGACTTCTGACTCCCAGTTGCTTAACAATATCTTCAGCAAAAAAAAGCCTTCCTTCCTAAACTAGGGCCCTTTTCGCACGGCATTTTGCAAGCGAAAGTTCCCCTTGAGTGTCGCGTAAATGTGAGGAGCAGTCTGCATGACACACTCAAGGGCTGGATGCGCAGCGCATACACATTTTTTTTATTTTCGGCTTTTAGCTGAAAATGGTGCGTGCTCGCGCACCAGTCAGGGGCCTGGGGCGTACTCCCCTGCCGTGCGAAGCCTCCTGAGCCGCGCTGGTCACGCTTCCTACCCCAGCGCTAGCCTCCAACTCCCAGGCTGCACTGTGGAAGGAAGGGGCAGGGTGCTGGCGGGGCGCTTGAGCAAGCAGGAAGGAGCTGCAGAGCTCAAGCAGGAGGATTGCGAGAGTGTTCCTCTCAAGCCTTTGTGCGTGAGCCAAGCAGCCCAGCAGTGCGAAAAGGTGAGGTGCGAAAAGGCCCTAAGTTGTAGAAGAAGAGCACTTGAAGGGAAACCCAGAGGAGAATTTCCATGTGGATGGACTGTGAGTTCAGTTAAGTTCTGGCACTAATACAGATACCCAGGGTCAAATAGAGCTTGGAATTAACTACTTCCAAATAATGAATTACTTATAACAAATCCCTTTTTCCAGCAGCAAAGATATACCATAACTACATTATCTTATAAATGTAACTCAAAGAGAAATAACTTCTTTGGCAATACAAGGGCAATGTTTCAGCTGCCTTTCCAGTTATTCGGATATGGCATCACTAAATGGTGCTGGAAGAATGGCACATGGTTCAAGTGCTGGCTCCTGCTGTGTCATGTGCAAAATCAAAAGGACAGAAGGAAAAGGACAATGGAATCTGATGAAGAAAAATGGAGGTGAGCAGCTGGTGCCCAGTGTGTCTGGGACTGGGGCCAATTAATTCAGAGGTGTAGCAGCACTTTCCTCTTGCAAATGTGGAATTAGAAAAGCAACATGAACCTGTGCTGCTGTGTAAATTTCTCAAATATTGCTACACTTAGTAGCAGTAATAGTAGTATCAACAGCAATAGTGGCATTGCTGCTGCTGCTGTTGTTACAGGCAAAGGAGTTGATTTGAGATAAACTCATGATTCTCATAGTTTGGGTTACTCTCTTCTGCCTGTAGTAGGTTCTGGAATAGGACAATGTGATTCTCAGTCAGTGTTTTGTGTTTACAGCCTCCCTCCAATTTTGCACTTATGATCTCCATAATTATTCCATTTGCTATCTTCCTGTAAAGGTGAAGTCAAAAGAGAATACGTACATGCAAAGGAGCATACTTGTGTTGCTGCGTGGACCATGGTGGCTGTAGTTTTTACTTGGAAGGTAGGGATTTTGGACGCTCTCAGAACTTGCAGCTCATGCTTACTCCTGAGTAATCCACTCTGTTTAACTTCTGAGTTGGATTCCAGTCCTTTTCTACTTCTGAATACTTTTACATATGATAGAGTTTTTGACTGTACTGCTTTTACTGTTTCCCCTAAATAAAGCAAAGATGCAAGGGGTTTAGAAATGCTTTGGTCGATGGACCTTTTCTGTGCAATCACTTTTGAAGTGTGACTTTGATTGGAGGTCTAGACTTTTCTTGATATTTGGTTCGAGCAAAATGTTATTAAAATAAATTTGCTCTTGAGGCTGATCTCTAATTTTAAAAGTTTCACCATCTTTATACAATCATGTTGTTTCAAGTGTGTTTGCGAATCAATTAATGATTTTCTTAGGAAAGGACACCTGCTGAGATTTTTCACACTATACATGGTCATTTCTGTATAAATCATTTATGTATTCTATGCCTTGTTCTTTTCTGTTCTTTCTACATGATTGAGGCTTAAACGTACTTAAGTTGGCTTTAACAAAAGTTCCAACATTTCACAGATGAAAACTGGGCTATGTATGGCCAAGCAACATCAAAGAATGGTCAAGATGGCAAAAATTATTAATGAGAAATAACAGACAAGCTAGGAGAGGCTGCAGAAGTTTGCATTTGCCTGAGCCTACCGAGAAGGGCAAGATTCTGCCCTCTGCTCTTTGCCTACTGAATTAATTGAGTGCAAACTACTTTTGCACCTTGAAATCAGTTTGGAGCAATTGAAGTATGCTGAGGACAAAGAGGGAAAGTGGGAGGAGAGAGAAAACTGGGATATTTTTAAAGCAGCTGAAAAAGTGAGCCAACAAAGGGTTAATCAGGACTGTCCCTGACAAACTGAGACAGTTGGAGGGTATGCTTTAGTATGTTACTGACTACGATATTACCTATTCAGATTGAACTACAAAAAGTTAAACTCAGCATGATACTGGCTATCATGCTGACTAGAGTGCTTTCAGTTCCTTTCCCACATTGACAGCAGTCAATTCATTTAATGTGGCTGTAGGAAACTGTCTAGCCCAGGAGGCACACTCAGCCAACTACCCCACACCCACTGTTTTTTAAAAAATGCCCCCCCCCAGTCCCCACTAGGGGACATGGGAGACATTTTTGTCATGTCTCTCCCCCTGTCACCAGCTGTTTTGCGCTGTGTATGCATATCTGTTGCTGGTTGATGCTGTTGTCATCAAAGCCTGTATTTCATTTCAGTTGTTGCACACCAGCAGCAGTGCACTATGTAAGCAGTGGAGTGGCTAATGTGCTGGAATGACACTTGGGGCAGGGTGGAGCGAAGCTGCGTGGGATTATTTCTTTTAACTTTTATTTTAGAACTATACCAGATACCCTTTCACACCACATGATTATAGTACTATGATTCCACTTCAACTGCCATAGCAACATCCAATGGAATCTAGAGGAATCTTTCCAGATTTGAGGTGAGGGAGGTCCTCATACTTACAGACGAAAGACGCTATGTAGCCGTTCCATCTTTCTTTCCTTAACTGATTTTCTGTGGTAAGAAAAAAAAATATGGAAGAAATGCTAAGGAAACAAAGAAGGGTTAGAAACTGAGGACAACTATGTTTGGAGCCCCTGTAAAATTCAGTGAATGAGACAGTGCAATGGCATGATAAAAGCCTCATTTGAAACCACTCGAGGTGCTTTTCCCCCTTTCAGAAATAGGGTAAGGGGCAAATGTACAATGCAGACTACTCTTTCTTTGGGGAAAAAAATTCTCTCTTCTCTGTCCAGGAGTGTGCCATAGAATTTGGTCTCCTGTTATTCATCTTCATCCTCAGTTGGCTTGCTGAGGGTGGCAGTGGTTTCATAAGGGCATTGAACTAGGTGAGAGGTAACACAGGACAAGATATCAGCCAGTCTCCTGGACAAAGGAAAGCCGTGTGAGGTATGTTGGGAGGTATGCATCTTGGCAAGCCAGCACAACTTGGGCTGGCATCCTGTTGCTGAGACCCAGCTAAAACAGACCACTCCAATGATGAATGGTAAAACAATATCTAGGTAAATCTAATGGATTCAGGAGTCTACTCTCTTCAGCACTGAACGAATTTAGGGCATTAGTACATGTCTTCCTGTACCCACCCAGGAAAAAAACAAACCAAACCACCAGTGAAGTCCAATTTGATTAACATATAGATCTGCACATTTTAGTGCAGCAGTATGCATGAACTGCAGTCAGGGTAAATGCATTTGCATTCATGCAACACAACTGATGCAGATAAATGTTGACTTGTCTATAAAAAACATAAGAGTGGTGCTTCTTTCAGCTCCCACAGCAACCCTCGGACTTGCTGGTTGAGAGTGTGTGTAAGTGTCAAAATGGTCAAGTCTGCCATTAAGCTTCATAGACAGGTGGGAATCTAAGCTAAACTATTCATTCTAGTTACCTTGATTCTAAAACGGGGGGCAAAGATGACATCCCACTTTGCATTCTATATTGCAGATTTTACATCGTATAACATTTTTAGATACACATTTCTGGTCGTTTTTGGTTCCTTGAAAATACTCTTGTAAAGCTGCTTAAGTCAGCATGGTGTAGTGGTTTGAGTGTTTGACTCTGGAGGCAAGGGTTCAAATCTCGGCTCAGCCACTGGGTGACCTTGGGCTAATCACACTCTCTCATGCTCAGAGGAAGACAAAGGCAAATCTCCTCTGAACAAATCTTGCGAAGAAAACTCAATGATAGTTTTGGGTTAGAAACAACTTGAAGGCACACAACACCAACAACAAAGCTGCTTACGAATGCTTTCTATTACTGCTTGGAAAAGTTACATTTTTGGACTGCTAACTCCTGTAATCCCCCAGCCAGTGTGGATTGGAATGCTGGCCAGCAGACTCTGGGATTTGTAGTCCAAACCATACCTTTTCCAACTACTGCCTTTCATGAGAAAAGTCACTTGTGCCCACTGTAATGCATCTCTTGTTGAGTGACAGGTAGTGGAGCATAAAGAAGGTATTTAGATGCATTGGAACAGAATTCTGGCTGCGGTAAGACCTCCTTTTCCTTCCAAGCTTATTGTGACTGCCACATGGGACTCATTCTCCTGACCCAGTCAAATTTTGTTTTGGGATAGCAAATGATAACTCATCTATTGTGTCCTCTGAAAGAAGTGAGGTTGAAGAAGTCTCTGTCTCTGTATTGGCAAATCAGAGACTGTTTATTATATCACACTGTAGGAGAATAACAATGCAGGCGATTTACTCTGTGCACTGCAGTATGTGTTAGAGCCAACACAGAGAGCAGATAGCAACTGGTAACCCCTGCTATTACAGTGTAAACACACAGCACCACTATTAAAGCAAAACCAAACGGAACAGAGACTCCAAATCAGGCTTTCACGTCCTTCGCTCTTGTCCCTGTAGGACTGTTCCAGCTCAGTAGGTTTTTCTTGTTGGTCATCCTCTTGAAGAAGGAAGGGGGAAACCTATCATCTTTAGCTTGCAGATTGCTGCAACCACATTATGCTTCACACTGCTGGTTTCTGCAGCCCACCACTTAACATTCACTACTGAGCACAGCTGCAGTTTGTATGATGGTGGTAATTGCGGACAGGGATTCCATCTAGCAATGTCATAAGAAAGAGCCTTGCTCTTAGTAGAAAAAGAAAACAGCTGCATGCATGCAAATTAAATATCAAGAGGCCTGTATGCTGCCAGTGGCACTTGTAACTTGCCTGCCAGTTCAAGGAACACCACAAAGAGTTCTCCCTATAGTAATAGTTCCCTTTCCCCATTTGCACAAAGATGAACAGACTACTGAAGGGTTTTCATAAAGAAGTGTTACAGCTGTGCCTTACAGGCAGCCAGAACCCAGAAGGAGAAGGCCCCATGGTTCTCTTTATGGAAGGAGGAAAACCCAAGCATTTTTAATTACAGAATCTGCATTTCAATAGGAACCAGTGCAGAACTCATTATGTCTTAATGTCTGGTATTAATTCAGAGGATCACAACAGTGCCTGAACGTACTGCTTATTTTGCTCGTGAAATGATTTGGTGGGTACATACACTCTTGTATAGACTGATAACAATTGAAGGAAAATAGTTTACTCACTGTGCATCAATAATTCTGGTTTTTCACCATTTCAGTATTTCTCTGTAAGGGAAGGTATGAACCAGAAAGAGGTAAAGGAGGAGCAGAGACCAGAAGATTTGAATATATACAGCAGGGATGAGCAAGTATAGTGTGTATTTGTGACACTCTTGATAGGATGTTTTTACAGTTACTCTTTTTGAAATTACTCACAGTACTTTAAAGATAGAGGAATGAATTCACTTCAAAATTACAAAAAGAATAGAGCCAATTTGGACAAATGTGGGATCCTCAAAGCTTGAAAAAATTGTTTTTGCACTACACTTTCCAGAATCCCACTGGTGGCTTAGGGAGCTGCAGTTAAAAAAAGTAAGATTTACAGGGGTGCTCTGCACCATACAATTATAACACTTTAACCGCCATGCTAATGTCTTGTGGAATCCTGGCATTTGCGATCTGGAGGGGAGGATTTCAGATTCTCAGCCAGAGTATTCCAGTGCCTCACCAAACTATAACCCCAGGATTCCATAGGATGCAGCCATGGCAGTTCAAGTCGAATCATAGTGCTACAATAGTGTAGTGTGAAAAGGTTTCCGCAGGTTTCCGCATCTTTTGAGAATCCTGGTCTTCATTCTTTAGACATGTTCCAGCTTGTCAATATTCTTCTTGAACTGTTGTGCCCAGAACATAGTATTCCAGGTGAGGGCTGTTCAAAGTAGAATAGATACAGTACAATTGAGCTGGATGCAGATCTCATTACACTTTAAAAAGACTCACTGAAGTCAGTGGGACAAATGAGTAATTCTGATTCACATAAGTCCCATTGATTTCAATGGGTCTCGAAGGCTATGTCTGGATCCAGCCTGATGTGCGGCTAGGATTCATTCTTTCCTAGGGTGCATATGCATAAAAACACTTCCCCATTAGCACAGATATCATGTGATAACTGGAATTCCCACATCACATTTCACATGTGGGAAATTACTAATATGGATTGGCTTCGTTACCCTAGACTTTGTTACCCTAATAATGCAAGCCCCACCAAAGCAAGCAAACTAATTAAATGATAAAGCCTCAACCACTTAATAATACCTATCCAAATAGATTAGGTCATACATTTACTAAAGGATGAATAATTGTTTAGCAGTGCTCCATGTTACTGCCACTTTATGCTTTTTCTGGCGGCAAAGTCTTGTACAGGCTGAATTTCTCATCCATTTACACAATTTCACATCTCTAAGACAGATTTGTAACAGAGATGGAGGATGAAAGCAGCACCTAGAAAGGCTAGGTTCTGTTTCTGGAGCTTCAGCGGTGTTGCAAAGTGGGGACCAGGCAAGGACATGCACTCATCTTTTCAGATATATTAAGCAAGTGGTTCTCAGAGTGAAAGTGTCGAGTGTCTCCAATTGACTGCCGAATGTGAATGTAACCTTTGCGGAGCAGGGTTTCCAATGCTCTCTGCGAAGCTAAATAGCAACCGTTCTGCTCTGTGGAGCTAGAAATTGGCTGCAGATATCATCATCCAACCATTTGGTGTAAAGAATAGATGCTTCTTTCCATCACTAAGTACTGCTGTGGGACAAAAGGGGCTTGGTGGGGAGGAAGGATGGGGGAGAGGCTGACAGGATCAACTTCACTACTAATGGTTTTGTGGGCTTTTGCTTGGTAAAGGAGCTGCTAGAAAAACAAATTCTTGAGAATTTGCAATTGATGAAATATATGGAATTGCACATGAAGAGAGGGGCAAAGAACCTGCCAGTATAAATCAGATAGACTTCAAGCAGGCTCCCTTTTCAGCACACCTGACTATGTGGATGAATACCAAAGAGGAAGATTGCAAAGCAAGTACGGTACTGCTAATAAAAAGCCAATAACTGATGAAATGGACTCTAGTCCATGAGAACTCATGCCATCGCTAAAAATTTAGTCTACAAAGCAGTGCTACAAAGTGGTTCTCTGCAAACTAATGCTTGTTCATGAGCCATCAGCTACTGGTCTGCAGCACACTTCCAGGAATCTGTGTGAATACAATAATAACATGGCACAAATGTGATATTAGTACCAGGCACAATGGAGAATAATCCTACAATGAGGAAGACTGTGAGCCACTGACCTGTGTGCCTGCAATGTCTGCTGTCCTGGTTCTAACGGTGGATAAGCAACCTTCAGATCTCTACTCTTCCTTCTTGAAGATCCTTACATTGGACCTGGAGTGGACAGCCCTTCAAATCCAGAACACATTCAAACAGAACACTGCCCTCTTTAAAGTAGAACAGGTGGCCAATCAGAAGAGAAATGAATACTGAGCTTTTCAAGGCTATCTGTTAAGATAGGGATTAGTATGATGTGGCCCTCCAGATGTTTTTGGACTGCAAGTCCCAACAGCTTAGTCAACATAGTCAAAGGTGACCAGTGGTGGGAGCTGCAGTCTAGCACCATTGTCTAATTTCCACTCTCTATCAAAAAATGATTAAGCTTTTGGTTTCCAAATTATGAAGGACTGATTTATGGTCTCATGAGTTCTATTAGTCCAAACGCTTTGATGAGAGAACTTCTTTTTGGGCTATGAACTATTATCAGTATCTCTTTTTAACTTTTGTGACCCACTTTGAGTCCCAGGAAAGGCAGAAAATACCAGAACCATATTTGCAATTTCTGCTATTGTAAAAATAGAAACCACTTCAGAGGGAGTGGACTAACTAGAGTTTAGTTTTGCAAAATATAGCAGGCTGGAAAAGCTTATCCATGACTGATGAGGAAGCAACAACTTCTCTTTTCCACTGAGGGTGTGGCAGGGAGTATTCTGCTGTTTTTGCTTTCTCTTATGGCAGTCTTCTCCAAGCTAGCAGTCCTCTAGCATGTTGGACCAAATTCTATCTCCCCTGTCAGCATGGTTGTTGCTGATTGTGGATGTTCAGAATTGTAGTCCAACACATCTGGAGGGCACTAGTTTGAGAAAGGTCAGCATAGGGTCATGATTAGCAGTCTCTACCACAATGAGAAACTAAATTATGGTTCAAAGGGCTTTTTCTTCCAATATATTGCTCTCTTCCAGTACAAATAGTCATCAATACCCGTTCTACACATTTATATTCAACCAAATGCGACATGCTCTACAGAAGAATCCTGAAATCCCTGTTGAGAGAGCCTCAAAAACATTGCAAATAAATTCCTGCCACTATTTATCCTTCTCTTTAATTCATGAAGCAACCCTCCTAACCACTGCTGCATAAAAATATCTTAAATCTACCACAATGAAAAGATGTGGAAATAAATGGATTTGTGTTACGTGCATCAGAGCAACAGTGTAAAAGGTGCACTTAGGGATAATTCCGATGGCTTGGTAGTGACACTTTGTTTGGGCTGGTTGTTATATTAGATAGAATGCCAACTCATCTAATATCATTGTTTCATGTCTCATTTACACTGTAGTTATTTTAGACTATGACTTTTTATTTTGAAGGATAAATAGATTGTAAACAACAGATGACAAACCATGGGGAGAAAGGAGGTGAGAGAAGAATGCAATGTGCCAGTGTCTGATTTGTTTTATTCTGAAGATCTTTCAATTTCTTACAAGTGTGCCTATTAAAGCAGATCAAAAAGGGCTGATTAAGGGAATGGGGGTCCTATGCTAAATCCATAATTTGCAGTCTATGCATCAATGTGCTGTAGGCTGGAATTCATATATATCAAGGAGAGTGCAAAGAATGTTCAGCTCCTCCTGCTGGTCAGACAATCCATGTTGTTGCAACCCATGCTGTTCTGCTTTGTGAACTGCAGCAATAGGGTTCTCCCTACATTTAAAGCAGCCTTTTCCAAGTTAGTGCCCTTCTGATGTGTTGGACCATAGCTCCTACCATTCTAAATATGAAGGGCGCTAGGCTGGAAGAAGGGTGATTTAGAGTCTTTTGGCCGGTAATGGAGAACAATGGACAATTAACAGACTTATGCGACTCTGATTATCTCAAAATGTGAATCATACCAATCTGTCAGGCTGAGTTGAAACTATTATTCACTGATCAGACATAAATGCTGACTGATCTCTGAAAAGAGGGAGATGTGTTTGCAGTTCTGGGCTGTGGATGCTGTGTTGGGATTAGCACTGCCTATCTGCATGCTTGCTTCTTTTGTGCCTATCTACTACCTACATAATTCTGTATAAAGGCACTACTACCACCTATTGCCTAGGATAGTCTTCCAAAAGAGGCTGCTCATCTATTCATCAGATTTCTAATGGGTTAGTCTGTTTCAGTCTAAAAAGAGCAGTCTTGTGTCGTCTTGAAGACCAGCAGATTTGTGTTAGTATGATCTTTCAGATGTTTATTTTTATTATAAGTTTTAAATTTTAGCCATACATTAACTGTAATTACTCCCTCAACTGTCATCCTTCTTTATAACAAAGTTCAGTGATCAATCACCACATATGTAGCAAAATCAGTCAGAGTTCACAATTTGTTGATTCACAGCTTTCGATGAGATGATAGTGGACCTTCCGTAGAAAGATGATCCATAGTGTAGCTGATGAATGAGGATTAGAGTTCCTTAAAGGTATCCTCTGTTTAGTCAATTACGGGAGGTTAATTTTTCTGCTAAGGCAGTCCAACAGGGTCTGTCCAACCATCTCCTAATTCATGGACCCTCCACTGATTTCCATGCCCTCAATATTTCAGCTCAAGCACAACCCAGCATTATAGAGATTAATTGCTTACGTAGTAAATCTATATTGTCCACATCAAAATTGATAGAATTAATAAAATATATCAAAATTGGATAGCGTACCTTATCATTTGACTAATTCAGGAAAGCATCTAATTCCAAAATTAGAGGACCTCAGGATAGCGAATCTGTGTTCTAGAGACCATTTCCCTCCACGACCTCTCCAACGTCGATCAGACAAAGTGTTATTAATATGATGCAGTTTAAAAGGATAAAGATGGCACATGTGTGCAGATTTTATTTTCCTTAGAGAGGAAAGTAAAATCTATATGGTTAACTTCTCCATATAGATTAGAGAAGTTAACCAAATGGAGCACCAAGTTTGATCTGAGATCTTTGTGTTAAGCTGCGTCTCCTAAACTATTTTTAAAACTTTGATTTACCCAGATGGTTAACAGTTGACAGATAAATGAAATAAGACCAGATGACTTATAGGAAGAAGAAAAATGTATTCAAATATTTTAAGTGCTTGTGGAGGTCCTTCTAACCTGAATATCTGACCGGCAAAGGAAATAATTGGACCTAACTGAAATCAAGATATGCGTCCTTTATTCTCTCTAGGATGTTCTCTTTTTCAGTGGGTTTGTCCCATAGAAGAGATCTCAGAGTCTAAAGAGTCCTCTTTGTCTCCGGTGCTTTCATGTGCTATGACCACTTCCTCAAATACTGTGCGTGATCAAGTACAATATGGTATGATATTGGAATGCAATATTTTACTTCATACTGAAGTTTGAAAATTGTGTTCTATCATGCATTTAATTGTAATCTAGGAAAGCTCATGCTAGAACAAATGTTACAGGTGTCGCAAGACTCCTTTCTTTCTTTTTTGTTTTTGTATACCCTGTTTAGGTTGCCCAAAGCTTCTTACTGCTAGAGCAAGGTGATTATGAAAGAATAGTTTGAATTTGTCTACAACTGGTAAAATAACAGCACCCTTCCTAGTTGTAATTGCAAGGCAACCAGTGCATTCTATGGCCTTCAGAATGTTTAAAATTCAAGGCCAGGAAAAAGACAGATAAACCATTAAGAAATTATAATTAGACCACTGAAAGGACTCTGTTTGCCTGGGGCCCTAGAGTACTTAACCTAAAGCCTAATCCAGCCCTGGGTAGAAATATTTATTAGAACTATCATTGTGGGAAAGTTTGGCTTTGGAAAACACAATAACAATTCTGTGTCTATAGCCAAACAAAACCTTTGCAAATTGGAAGTATTTGGAGAATTTCTCAGAATATCCAGCTCAGTGCGGATCACCACTGAAACCCAAGAAAACAAACAGGCCAGCTTATCCATCTTCACATCATGTTGCATAAAGAGATGCTCAGACAGCCTTGTAATATGTTTTCACAGAGCTATTGTCTGATGCTGAAATAACTCTCATGCAGATCTGAGCAAACAGTTCTCCGCTGTCTCCTGCAATTGCATTGTCACCAATGTAGCTAGAGCCTCAGGTAATGATAGAAGTGCTCATCCAATCTCCTCTGATATGGTGTGCATTAATTCATCGTTAATCAATTATACTCAATTATCTATTCAAACATACACAAAATAACCAGCAGTACACTTTCAGCAGACTACAAATATCAGTTAATCACTTGTTATGTCTAATAATTGTTTCCTCTATTGTGTGCCCAGTATAATCCAGCTAGGTGATGAACAATAATAGTCTTGTCATTTTGGATGACATTTTATACATCATATATTTGAAGAAAGAGAAGACACAATTCATTTTGCAATTGAGTTGGAATGAGCAGAAAATATGCTAGTCAGTGCTAAGTAATTTGAGTAGGGGAATATTTATACTGTGAATAGAAAGGTGATTTTTCACCATGATAAGTCTTCTTCTGATGTGATCTGATCTGTAAGGCTTATATACTGGACAATACAGGTGAAGCTAAGGAAAAGTATGGTCAAAAGTGCAAAGATGCACGAGAACCTTCATGATTGAATTTAGGATTGGATTAGCCAGGTGGAGGAAAGACTAGTTTAAAAGAATAGAAGCAAATTAGACCATTTCAAAGGATCAGGTTGCACTTCCTCTGAATTTGTAAGTAAAGCCTATATCCCTTCCATTATTATTTTGCTAACTAGTTAAACCCATTATTTTTAAATAATCAACTTTTGTTTTTCCTGTGTGAACATTGTATCATTTTGTTTATTGTATCACACTGACTGGGGCATTTAGAGTTGGCTGCAGGTGTTTGGGGCTTACTTAGAAGGCTGTAGGGGAAAAAGCAGGAAGAATTAGGTAATAATCCTATGCTCTGGCTAGAAACCTATAGAATCCTTCAGGCCCTTCTTTCCATAGTCAAAGGCTACCGTGTTGTCCCAAGAAGAAGTTCTATCGGTCTTATTGATCTGGCTGCCCCTGGTGCTCTAAGGTTGGTTGGAACCAAAATGGGACATACCAAGGAATGATCTGCTGGATCCTAAGCTTCCTTATGGCCCTGAAACCATAACAGGCTTGGAGCTGGTACAATAAATTTCTTTGCATTCATCAATGGGAAGGAAATATTTTTCCCCCTAATGCTGACAAAGAAACTGGGCAAAAATCTGTTCCTGTCACTGTGAACTGGGATGGCTCTGGGTGGAGCATGATACCTCTAATATTTAAGATTGCTCTCTGATCAATTAAAAATTATCACTGGAGAGTGGCTGGGTTGGGTAGAGTAGGGCCAGATGCCAAAGACAAATTCCCTGCATATAATGCCTCCGGGCTGGTGCTGCCTAGACACTTTGTGTTCATAATTCACTGCAAGTAGAGTCACTCAAGCATAATGCAAAATAGCAAGGATGAAGATCTGTCTCAGACAACCAGGGGATAGCTATCAGTATACATAAGTACATGCATCAATTTATTTTCTCTGTTGGAGAAAAATGCAAGCATGTCTCCTTGTTATTTTTTTTTCCTTAACAGAAGTCAGGGGAAACATCATAAATATGTGTCTTCATCATAGGAGGTTGTGAATCTGAAGATCTCAGTAGTGAAGCTGCCAATGTCAAAAAGGAAAGGTTTGTGATTAGTTTTGAAAGAAGAGACAATGTTTGCATGCCTGAGCATTAAATATTGCTTAAAATAAAACTGCTAAAATAAAATTAACCCCATTACTCTAGGAAACAGCAAACTAGCAAGTAGAATCTCCCAGGATGACAGAACTGTGACAGATGAGATGTGAATTTATTGCTTTGAAGAGATCAGAGAGTTGTGCTATCCAAACAGGGCTAACAACCACAGATTCTTTGGAAGGCTGTAGGTGGGACTGACAGATCTTGAAACAAGTAAGAGCTGTCTAGCATTACCTAAGGTGATGCTAACAATAATATGTAGTATTATTATACACCACTGTTACCCTGTGAACTGGGGGTCCTGGGAGGGACACCAAAATGTGCTCAACTAAAGGTGGGGAAAATTAGCTCAGAGCACTGTTTAACATTATGAGAGGCAGGGTAACTTAGCGAGATCTTGAACCCTATGTCTACGGGGTCGGGTCGAGTCAAGGAGAACACAGAAGTTGAAATAACAACTGATGTTTATTAAATACAAGCAAAACAGTGTATGCGACACACTCATACAAGATAACTAAAGGAAATAAAGGATGGAGTGGTATAGAGGGATTTTTAGAGGGATTGCTGGTTTGGGTGATACTTCACCTGTCCTGAAGCCCAGAAAAATAGAGAGCGAAGCTGGGGTGCGATGTAGCTCAGCACGTGGAGCTGAGGGGAGGCTCGCCAAGCAAAGCGGCAGCAAGGCGGATGAAACTTGGGAGTGTTCCGAGGAAGGTCTCGGAATCAAGGGTTTTTATAAGGAGAATTGTGACTGCAGGCTATGCCGTACTTGGGGGAAAACAATAGATTTGGAGTTGGAGACAAAGCCTCCGAAAGGTCAGAATCTGAATGATTGAGTTATCGTAGCGATTCTCAATAGAGTAGCCAGTATGCAAACACAGAGTACTTGGGTATTGTATAGGTTACCCATCAAGCTGCCATCGTGGGGCAGAAGCTCTTTTGTAAGTGGCGTGCATACTTAATTAGAGTACTTGCCTGGAGGTCTCCTAAAGCAGTGAGTCAGCTATTTCTGGCCTGCCTGTATTGTAGTTTGAATATTACGGCTATTAATGGCCGAGCTTGTTTACGTGCTTGTCCGGTGGCCTCGCAAGCACATGGAAAGGAAAAGAGAAGTGCAGCCGAATTGATATCAAGGGATATCTTTTAATATCCCCAAAGATCGGACTAGCCAGGGCAGTAACAATACCTGTCCTAAAATTATGAAGGTAGTACCCTACAGCATTTTGCTTCTTGAGGTAGAGCAGCATTTCTCAGCACCACCCAGCCAAGCCAAAGTGCTGAGTGCTTAAGGCCTATCAAGGGAACTTCAAAGGCAAAATCTCCTTCAGCATCTCTTCTTCTCCCGGGGAGTCAAAACACACATCATTTAGATCCAAACAGAGTAATTCTTAGAGCAGAGTACTTTGTTCTGGTTGTGTGCCTTCAAGTTGTTTCTGATTTATGGCAACCCTAAGGCAAACCTCTCACAGGGTTTATCTGGGGTTGAGGGTGTGTGACATGCCCATGGGCATCCAGTGGGTTTCCATGGCTGAGTGAGAAATCAAACCCTGGTCTCCACTATATATGTCGGTTCCACCTTACTTCAATTGCTGCGAACTCACTCAATTAACTCAGCATGGTAGAGAGGAAAGAAGAAGAGGGGCAGAGTCTTGCCTTTCCCAGCAGGCTCAAGCAAAAGCCAACTGCTGCAGCCTGTCATAGCTTATGTGTTCTTCTTCGTCTTGGTCATCTCGACAACAATCTGATGCTGCTTGGCCACATGTTCCAGTTTTCATTTGTGAAATGTTGGAGGATATGCCTATCCCTTATGCAGAGGATCCTTACTAAGCTCAGAGTTGGAGTGATGACCCAAACCCGCATAACCAAGGGAATTTGGGCCTCAATCACTCCAATGCTATGTAGGCAGGGTTCCCACATTTTGGGATCTGAATCTTCTTCTCTGGACCTCATGGCAAGAGACAAGAATCTCAGGGTAAATGCACTATCTTTAAAAATGTGTGTGTATGTTTGTGTGTGTATGTTTTTTGTTTTGTGCCTCACAACTGAAGTAATGGCGATGCCCTTCTGCAGCTCCCCTCCGTTCAGTAGACCAAGTCCATGGTCTAATATATCCTCTTTGTGTGTGCATTTTCCTTATTTGTTAGACCTATTCTTTTTTATTTGACCGGCATATTCAAATAGCATAACTGTGGTTAATACTTAATGTGTCATGGCCTCTTCTCACCTCACCTGGCCCTATCACCTGTGACATCACAAGGGCTCATGCCTAAGTTTCAGATTTGGCCCTGACATCTCGAGACCTAGCATGGCCCTGACATGGCAACCGTAATGCCGTGCCAGGGGTGCGATGCCAGCAAATGCAGTTTGAAAAGCAGTTTGATAGGGCCTCATAGAAAAACTCCAAAAAATCCCACTGGACATGCCTGAGCTCTTCAGTATACTTAAAGGAGCTTTTTGAATCCCAGCTAATTAAGCCATTTTTAAAAAATAAGCAGTTTGAACGCTTGTCCCTTAAACAGTTCCTAAATGCATCAGGTCTCATAGAATTGAGAGAGAGAGAGAGAGAGAGAGAGAGAGAGAGAGAGAGAGAGAGAGAGTGCGTGCATGCACGACCTTCATGTTGCCTGCTGACTTACAGCAACACCATGAATTTCTTAGAGTTTCTCAGGGAAGAAGTACTCAGAGATGATTTTGCCAGATCTTTCTTCTGAAATGCAGCCTATAGCACCTGGTTGGCAGTCCCCCATCCAAATACTAACCAGGGCTGTCCCTGTTTAATTTCTAAGATCACAGGATCTCATGCCTTAAGGGTATTTAGGCCTACCAGAGAAATTAGTATAGTTATATTGCTACGTGCATATGAGAAAGAGTGCGGTCTGGTGGTTTGAATGCTGAACTGGGGTTCAGGAGATCCAGATTCTAGTCTGCACTGAAACTCACTAGGTAACTGTGGGCCAGACACCGTCTCCCAGCCTAACCAACCTCACAGGGTTCTTGTGAGGATAAAGTGGGAAAGAGGAGAGCCATCTAAACTTCTTTAATTCAGTGAAAGAATAAATGTTTACTAGGAAAGAAACAAACTGGTGTTCTTTCATTGGTTATTCATTTTAAAAGTCCACAGATTATATATATATGTGTGTGTGTGTGTATTTGTATTTGATACCACAGTGAAAATCTTTTACGTATAATAAATTGGGGTCGGAGCTTGATTATCAGTGACATTACTGTTTAATGTGTTTACTCTTTTGCATCCCAAAGGAGCTGTGAATTTTAAAGTGCTTTGAAAATCTCTAGGATTGAACACCTTTCTGAAAGTGTTATTAAAAATGCAATCCATCAGTCTCTGCTGCTGCATAACCTCCTTCCATACATTTCATTATATGTCTGCATGCCCAGGGAGTAGATGGAGTCCCATGTGGGCAGGCTTCCAGGCTCTACAGAATTGCCTCATCCTATAATTTTCATGAATTATTGACTGAAGATGGCCTTAATTATATATTTACATCACTACAGTCCAAAACAGTTCCTGGCAGCAGAGATTGTCTTATGTGGTGTCCTGAATCCCAATTGTTTGGGTTAATTCTTTAACTACAGTGCAGAGTGAAGCCATTTGTTAAGTAGCACCAAGAAGATGGCAGATTTTGAACAGGCATGGACAACCTGTGTCCCTCAGCCTCTTTTCCTATATACCTCTGAAAGCAATCAGTTCAGATATTTGGTAAGAGTGATCTACCAGCCCTTCCCCGGTTGAGCTTGGAAGATTTCCTTTTTTAACTACAATGCCCAGAATGTCTCCACCAGCTTGATAGGAATCTGGAAGCTGAAGCTCAGAATGTGACTTTTCCAAGTTCTGCCACTGAATGGTGGAGGAGCAGGAGTGGAAGAGAGAAAGGAGTTAAGACTGAAAATTTGTGAATTCACCCACTTTTGGTTCTTTTTCCACCTCATTTTCTCTCGTCAGGTAGCGTCTGACAGATTTCCTCTACTTCCCCACTGGGTGAAAAGTTCCCCAGCACTGGTTTAGAAAAGAATTTTTCTATAAACAGTCTGAATGTTGTGTGTACGTTTAAGTGGTACAAGGTCTTGGGATTTAATACAATATTTTAAATTCTCTATTCACTGGAATGCCCTTTCTTTCCATCCTCTGAGGCAATACCCATTCATGTGGCAACATCAGATGGCAGTGGGTACATTTACTCAATAGTTACTTACCTTAGTTGCTTACAATTTGATACCATCATGTTGGTCTCACATTGCTTACATTTGTTTCTCACCTTTTCTTTTTCTCTCAGTAATCTTATATCTACTGAGTACATCCTCTCCCAGGATTGGGTGATATGATTATAATGTTCCTCTATAATCCTTCTGAGATTTCTGCTCCTTCCTCATCCATATGGAATATCTGGTGAAAATTGTGCAACTACCCTATTTGCTGGTGTATAAGACTCACCTTTTTTCCTGAAAAATACTGTTTGAAAATGGGGTGTGTCTTATACACCAGTGCATTTTATATGCCAGCAAATAGCATTTGCTGGCATATAAATGGACTGCGTTTTATATGCTGGCGCTGTGATGTGGAAGCTAAAAAAACCAATGCAATTCTAGACTGCAGCAATAGAAGTATAGCGTCAAGGTCAAGAGAAGTAATAGTCCCCATTCTATTCTGCTTTGGTCAAACCCTACCTGGAATATTGTGTCCAGTTTGGGCACCGCAAATCAAGAAGGATACTGAGAAGATAGAACGTGTCCAGAGGAGGGCAACCAGAATGGTAAAAGGCCTGGAAACCATGCCCTATGGGAAGTGGCTTAGAGACCTGGGTATGTTTAGCCTGGAGAAGAGGTTAAAAGGTGACAGGATAGCTATATTTAAATATTTGAAGGGATTTTATATGGAAGATGGAGCAGGCTTGTTTTCTGCTGCTCCAGATTCTAGGATATGAAACATCATCTTCAAACATTAGAAGGAACTTCCTGATAAGAGCAGTTTGGCATTGGAATACACTGTCTCAGGGGTGTGGTAGAATCTCTTTCTTTGGAGGTTCTTAAACAAAGGCTAGATGGCCATCCACTAGGAATGCTTTGATTGTGTTTCCTGCATAGCAGGGGGTTGGACTCAACAGCTCGTGTGCTTCTTCCAGCTCTTGAATTCTAAATACAACTCCCAGAGTCTCCCAACCAAGATGGTCAGTGCTGGCTTGGGGATCTAAGGATTTGTAAGCAAGAAAGTGTATTTTTCCAGTTCTGATCTGTTGGCATCTCTGGGGATGCCCTGGCTTCTTTCCTGATGCTTCTAGTTTGACCTTGTGACCGCTTACTTACCCACTGTATCATGATAAATGTGCAATTTTTTCCAGTGTGAAACTGTCATTGGATTTATATAGTGTATCATGAGTCTCTCGGAGAAATTGAGCAATAAATGGAAATTGAATGCACCTGCTGCCTAATGTATTTGAGAGAGCAACAGAGTCTGGACTTTCTTCCTACCACTCAGAACTGAAGGTGGAACAGGAGTAGAGGCTTTTAGCCATTAGCCCATTACACAGGCCAGTTATGGGAAAACTCTTGCTACTCAGGTGGCCAATAAGGCTGCCACCCCCCAACCTCATATTCACAGACATTTTGTGATGTCAACAACTACCTGACAATTTTGCCATCATGTGTTGTTAATGCACCATAGCTAGTCCAGTACTTTTTCCCACCCCACTTCTACCCAAACACTGTCCCTCCATCCTCAAAGTAGGTTTGCATGTGGGCACACAGTTTTGCATCATTCCACATTGAGTTTCTTTTTCACTTGACACTCTTCACATTGCTTCTGTGATTTCAAAAGTGTACTAGGTATTGCAATTGGAGTATACCTGAGAAAACTGACAAAGTCAGAGTCCTCTGGGCCAGATAGTACTCTGAATAAGCACTGGGTGGCATACCTAGAATCCAGGTAAAACCCAGCCATACTGGGAGTATGGCAATCCAACTTTTCCTACCTCCTTCTCTCTCTTTCTCATCACCATGCCCCATGATAGTAGCTGATACAGTGAGGCAACTGCTGCAGACCATAGTCCCAAACATCTTCCCACTGTTGCTAGTAGTCCAGTCAGCTTCTGGAATGGTGTTGGCAGTGATGTAGACTTGAGTCAATTGACTTGGACTCAAGTCAGACTTAGGTCACTTCAGTGACTCAACTTAGATTCAACTCAGCAATAAAGAACACATTGACTCAACTTGACTTGAGACTTGTATATTTTTAGTTACTGACTTCTGCCCTTGCTTTAGTAACATAACACATTCATCCAAAAACCTTACAACTTTGAACAGCACTTCCATTTCTTTTTGCCTACTGGTCACATGATGATCTGTCTCAAACCCAAAACCTGGCCACATATCTTGGAGTGGAAGAGCAAACAGGTTAGGCAATGGCTTGAGGCAGGGTTGAGATCTGCTCAGCAGCCTGTCCCCACTGCATATTGGAGGAGCCTTCTGAAACTTTTCCTAAGAGTAGAAGGGAAGACTCACCCCTAGAGAACAGGGCATGTTTCTCAGAGGAGAACAGCAAATGTATTAGGCAATGAACTTGAGGAGGAAGGATCCTTCCTTCTAAAGCCTTTGAAACTTCAGTAATGGGGTGGTAGTAGTGGTAAGAAGGATCTTATTCCCCATTTTCAAAAAAGCCTCCAGCTTCAGAAATGGGAAAAAAGAAGGATCCTGTTCCCCACTTCTGAAGCTGGAGACTCTTTTATGCCCATTGACACAAGAGCCTTCAGCTTGGGGAAGGGGGAGTAAGAAGGATCCTACTCCTCACTTCCAAAGCTGCAGATGGCAAAATTGCCATAGGCATAGGAAGGTGAGAGAGCAAACAGTAAGAAGTAAAGAGGGTGGCCACTGAAATAAAAATGGCTTCATGGATTCCTGATGGGGCAACAGTGCAGTCCTACGTGGTGTGTGGCATTATAATGAAAAGAAGAGGAAGGATTTTCCTTCAGTAAAACCGGTGACTTACTAGATCCATTCTAGATAGGAGAATTGTAACTGCTCTCTTTCTCTCATTCTTTCTTTCTCTGTCTGGGGATCTCATCCAGGCACAGCAATGATATCACTGGAGCTTAGCAATTTAACATTTTAGAGCCTAAGATGTAGAGAATATATTTTTTTTAAAAAAAAAGTCAAGATTTTTTGGGGGGCAGAAAGAGAAGACAATGGCCCTTTTCACACCCTACCTTAACCTGGTGGTATTGAGTAGGGACTCCAGCAACAGCTCTACCAGGAGGGGAGCACGACAGGAGCACTCCCCTCTGCACTGGCTGCCCCTGTGATCCAGGAAGTGTGAGGGTCCCACCTCTTTCTGATACAGCACAGCTAGGTATTTTCCCAGGCTGTGCTGGGGCAGGAAGCACAGCCGCTGTGCTTTCGGACCCACTGCACACCAGGTAAGGTGCAATTATGGGTCATTGACAGGGAAAACCTGTCAATGATTTACTCCATAATCACACTGCCTAGGGACAGGAGAAGGATGGGACCATGATGACGTCATGCGGAACCATTGTTGTTGTCTCGTCCTTCTCATGTCCCTATGGCGGGTTGGGAGGGTGGCACAGAAAGGGCCTATGGATCACAACTGCAAAACATAGAGCAAGGGAGATGATTGGAAATAGCTATGTTGAACACTGCAACCTCGGTCATGGCCAAGATATCCATATGATCTGAAATGTGTCAAATATTACTACTTTTTTTTCCCCTGTAGGGACTGACAAATCAGTCTTCTTTTTTTAAAAAATCTTTTCTGGTAGGAACAAGAAAAATCCCACAATTAGTGAAACATTGTTTGGATCTTAAGAAGAGGAGGAGGAGGAGGAGGGAGAAAGTATTAAGTTCAGACAGTAAAAACTGACACAACCAGACATATTTGGCCAGTCTGAATAAGCCCCGAGTGATAGTCAACAAAATTGTGACCGCTACTTCTAAATTCCCGCATGGATGCAGTTTTTCCTGAGCATAAAAGACTGAATTCCCAAGCTACGTGGAACTGAGTCTGACAGCATTTGTCTCCATCTTATTTAACAAAACACCTCCTGTTTAAGACAGATTGTAATTCTCTTCTACCATGACATGCTGCCCATGCTGCATCTGTTCTATGGAAACATTGTTTTCATTTTTGTTCCAGCTAAAAAGTCACACATACAAATATTTATCTGAGAATGGAGTATGTTTTTTTAAATCCCCAGGATTTCTTATAGATTCTTTTTTTCTTTTTTCTTTTGGCTTTTTAGCTTTGAAGAGCCTAAGTTGAGTAACACAAAATGAACAATATTTGAAAATTTCAGGGGCAAAATTCAGGGGTGCAAGATAGTTGCTGTAGTGATCAACAGATCAGTCTCCTTTCAGGTAGGTCCACCTTGGTGTTTATGTGCACATGATTCTCCTTTGTTGTCTTCCACTGTTAATCATGAAAGTTCCTCTCAAAATATGGGCTTTACTATGAGATTTAGTATTGTGAATATTGTGAGTTTTGCATGCCTTACATTTAAAATGTAGTTTTATGTGTTTCTCAGGCTGAGCCATGGCTAGATTGAGAAGGGTAAATCAAGTCTTTTTATTGGCACAGCAGTACTATGAATTGTGTTCCTGAATTTGAAGAACTACAAAAGTCCTTGGACCACAGAATTTCAATATGTGAATTCATTGGAGGACTGAGACTTTTTGGTCTATGGTAGAAATGCCCTGGGGGCCTGCAGATCACAAGGGCTCAGAAGTCATGGGTCACACATGTGCTCACAGCACATCCTAGTGGTCCAAGTACAAATGGGCTCTTCTCACTGTAAGCAGCAGCAAGGAAAGAGTAATCTATATGAGCCTTGCTCAGGATGTGATTTGATAGCCTTTCTCAGTAGTTAGAATGACAGGAAGAGATTCTCCAGTGAAAGATGGAGGGCCAATCCATTTTTTTTTAGGGGGTGGAATTCATGCAGCTCCTGCAGAAGTTGTGTACTTCTGGACTAGGCAGAGCATGGAAAAGTTATTTTTTGGCCCTACAACTCCCAGAACCCTGTAGCCAGCATGTTCCAAAAAGATAACAATTTCTGTGTACAAGCAGTCCTCTAGATATATTGTATATCTGTGATCTAGCTTGAAAAAGTTTTGGGATGGACACACACATATAGCTTTGGGTGCAAGTGGTATGAGGCCAAGGTAAACCCAAGCAAGTAAGAAGAGAAAGTCAATACCTTTGGGGAAAAGTTCAAGGTCAGTGGTAGAGCATACTTTGCACAGGAAAGGTTGTAATGTCAATCCTTGGCAATTCTAAGCAAAGCTGGGAAAGAGTCCTTCTTGAAACTCTGGAGTTTTACTGGCAGTCAGTGAAGACAGTACTGAGCCAGATGGAGCAATTTTGTGATTTGGTGTAAAACAGCTTCCTGTGTCACTTTAACTTGTAATTCACATGGATCAGCTGTCTAAATAAGTCCTAGTAGGCCTGTGGTGTGATCATGTCAGGTGTCACTGATTTTTATAATAGATCATGGCCAAAATTCAGTGAGGTTGATGTGATTTGTTGAGACTACTTTGGCAAAATCTCAGTCATTCCTTTGTCTCTCTATTTCAATTCAAGCTTCATTGACCAGTCCATTAACATGCTGAAGAGACATCAAGATGACAACAAAAAAGTTTCACGGAACAGTATTTATTTTTTTATTGTGATTCATCTTAAAATTTTATTAGCATTCCTGACCAGCCATTAGTACTTTCCTTTGTTTTCAGTTGCCAGCAGATATGTGGCATAAACTAAAAATCTCAGCTTTAACCCAGCTAAAACTGACGACATAGGGCCTTTTTGCCCTACACTGTTATTGTGCTATGATTCCATTTTGTTTTAAATTCCATTGTCAACATCCTGTGGAATTCTGGGGTTTACAGTTTACTGAGACCAAAGAGCTCTCTGGCTGAAAATTCTAAATGTCTCTCCCTAAACTGGAAATCCCAGCATTCCACAGAATGTTGAAAGTAGAATAATAGCATAATATGTTCTATTGTTTTGGGACCAAATTCAGTGAACAACAGAGATCTACGGGTATATCTTTGGGGATGGTCAATATGTTGAATGGGTAGATTACATCTTTAGGGGTAGACAAAGTTAGGCTCTGGGTTTCATATACCCCTCCAGTATCTCAGTATCGCCCCAGGCCTACCTGGATTCTCCCCACACCTCAAATACATAAACATGAAAATGAACAGTCACATCTCCAGAAGGCTGGGTGGAAGCATATGACTGGCCATTTGAATGCTATCCCCACTCCCCATGTTTAGGTCTTTAAGTGAAAAGTTCTGAAAAACTAGAAGTGGCCAGCCATTTCAGTCCATTTTCATACTGAAATTTTTGTATCACCACAGGGGGAGTGTGTCAAGAGTGTAGGGTGTCAGGTGCTGCAAATGTGGTCCATCAAGGTCTGAGGAGGGCAGAAATGACTCCTAGACTCAGCAAATTTACCAGCTGCTGCTTTACATTTTGGTAAATAGCTGTAGGGATGCTGGCACTGGGTCAAGAATATGTATCTGGGTTTTCTTTTCCCCACATGTTGTCTTTCTATTGAAAATTGTGCTCTAAATCTGTTCTTTGTCCTAGAAATAATTTACGTGTGCATGAGTTGTACTCATAGGTTCTGTAAGAGATAGCAGATAGCATCTTTGTGGCGGGAAGGATTTCCCTCACAAAATAGTATGAAGGAATTATCTTCCTCCAGAGGTATGCATTCAGTCCAAATTGTTTTTCCACTATTGGTAGAAAGTATAGTATTTCCACTATGATAAGAGCAGTATATTTGACCAAAGATCTCCACTGTCTCAGATGATATGAATGTTAGTGTGATAGAGTTAACAAAGAAATACTGTGAAGTCCATGGTGTCTCTGTATACTGACAGGCAACTTGAAGGCAAATATTCTACTTTTAAAATTTTAGTTAAGTCAGCCCAGACTAACAGCCCAGACAGTCTGTTGACGTCCAGAGTAAACTAGATTTTTTTTCCTGCCAAAGTTATTTCAGGATGCACAAGAAAATGTGAAATTTAAAATATAAGGAACTGCAAAGCTCTGTGATATGACATTTACATTAAATCTAGAAACTAGACATTGCAATTCTACTTTCTGGAGTTTAATGTAAAGGCCATGCCACAGTAACTTACATTAAAATCCAGAAACTATAACCACAGATACAGAAGCAGAGTAAGGGCCAAATTTATGAATGTATGAATACAATTAATGTGCATTCTTTAGCTAAGTGAGATTAGCTGCGATTGGTACTGAATGTATTGCAACCACAGGGAATTGGGAGGGCAAATTTAACCCTTCCTTCCTTCCTTCCTTCCTTCCTTCCTTCCTTCCTTCCTTCGGTCTTAACTGTTTCCCTCCTACCCCAGTTCCTGTTTCATTGGGGAGAAAAAGCTTTGTTGCCAGCAATGGAAGTTCCCTCCACGCAAATAGCTGGGAGGGGAAAGTTCTTTGAGAACCAAAGTTTGGAATGTTACTCTAATAAACAAGGACTCATTGGGCCAATGCTCTAGAGCTGCAGAACTAGAGTAGCTTAGAGCTAGAGTTCTAGAGCACTCTAATATTCTAGCTCTGGGGTGCTTTTCTAGGTTTCCAAGAACAGCATTAGCCTTTCAGAATAGCTGCACATGTCCTATGTGGAATGGATTTTGGGAGAAGAAAAAAAAACTTGTGGCTGAGAAAGTTGCAGCAGCCATTACATTTGAGGGCAATCTTTGTAGAACAATATTTGCTACTTGTTAAGGCACAAATGAAATGATTTATCTATTAACATTATAGTACACAAGTGGGAGGGGATGACATTTTCTTCTCCTTGCCCCAAATTTTTATGCATTGTGACAGTTTCACTCATAACATATACATAACATATATAATATATCCAAATTCTACTCAGGACTATGGTACAGTGTCTATGTGTTAAATTCTCCCTCCCCAGTACTTGGTTTCCCAAGGCTCTCAGCTTCCTCCTAGAGTGGCTATTTATGGATTTAAAAATGCATATTAATTGCATTTACAAAGTTATCCTTATGTCATCCTTGGTCCTACACAAATTTACAGTTTGAACACAATCCCCTAGTAACTTCTCTTGTGCCAAACTTACTGAAATAAGCCCCAAAAAGTGAAACTGCTATTGCTTTCAGTAGGAACTTTCTCAGATGAAATTGTTTCCTTTTTTCTTATAGCTCCAGAAAAGGCTTGAGACTGAGTGGCAAAACAGGCAATATTTGTATCCAGGGAGAGAGACATCCAGCTATAGCTAGGTGGATGAAGAGTGAAATGGATAGATGTCAATGGGATAAGGTTAAGGCACAGTGAAGCCAGCCCAATAATATCAGGGATAAATATGGACTGATGGGATGATGGGTACTGCTCAGAAGCCAAAAGGAGCAAATGTATGGCCAGACATACAGTTGCCATGGTCTGCAAAACAGGCAGATAAACATTGTGGTGAAGCCGATAACAAACATCAAGGTCAGAGACCTGGGTGGCAAACCAGCCCGGAGAAGAGAGTGGGGAGCCAGCAAAGCCCAGCCAGGAGGAGACAAGCTAGCACTTACTCAAGGAAGTTCATTTACCAGAGCACCAACCAAAGGCGTAGTCAGTGTTCCAAAGCCAAGGGTCAAGAGTCCAGAGATCAATTCCAGGTATCAGGAACCAGGTGCTGGGAGCAAGATATGGACAAGAAGAGAGCTTGTAAAAAGTTTGCCACAAGCAAAGGGAAGCTTCCAGGCAAGCAGTTATATAGCCCCAGGCACAGGTGTGTCTGGCCACCGCTTCTTAAACTTAGCCAAGGAAGCCTCCCTTTGCACAGCCCTCTTGAGTCTCCGCCTTGATTGGGGGCTTGTTGAACCAGGCTTCAGGTCCTCTTCAGAATCAGATCCCTGTTGCTCTAAAGGAGCAGGCAGAGGGATGTCCGCACCTGCTTGGTCCATGGCAGCAGGGGAAGCTCTTGAGCTGCAGGACTCATCTCCAGCCAGAGCCACAGGGACCAACAGCTGCTGCTCGTCATCAGCAGCTCTGACAGGGGCTTCAGTTATCACAATACGGACCATCAAGTCAAATGATGGACAGTCAAACTAAAAGTGAAGATGGATAGACTGTAAAATACACACACACACACACTTCTTTGCCTGAAGTAGAAATCAAGAGTTTCAAAAGCTGGAATCACCATCAGGCATGCAACAGAAGGTTTATCAAATTGCTTTTAGGAATGATTCTGGTAAATAATATGTTTTCCTTGTAGGAACACTGCCTACATTCACTGGTAAAAGGCCCCTCTCTAAACTGTAAACCCCAGGATTCCATAGGATGTTGAAAGTGGAATAATAGCACTATAACAGGCTAGTGCAGAAATGGTAAAAGTCATCAGAGGGGGGAAACAAGGATGAAGGCTTGGTCTGTGTCTGGTTTTTGTTGTCTCCAGATATCTATAGTATCTTTAGGTGTAGCATGGGTGAGGCTGGTTGATGACACCGTTTTCTCCCAGTCCAATTTTCCTGAGAGGAAGCAGTTGGGAGGGAGAAAGTTGGGAGAGGGGCTTGTGATGGACATGTTATGCTATCGGTAGTTGTCAGTTTCACTGGCCTCAGTCAGTATTCTTATCCAGGATGGGAAAGGAAGAAGCATAGCCAGTTAGCTTCCCTCGAGGGATCTAAGATGGGGCAGCTCAGGCCAAGGAGATGCAGACAATCAGTAAATGGGAGCTGCTATCGTGCCTGCTTTTTCATGACAAAGCACATTAAGAAAATGGAGAGCCAAACTATTAGCAGCAGGCATCTCAGTCAGTTCTGTGAGAAGTGTTCAGTGAGTGAGTTCTTCCCCGGGTCTTCTTTACATCTCTTCCCTTTTTCATCATTTTAGGTTTTACATAATTTTTCCATTCATGTATTATCAGATATGAATCAATGGTTGAAACCCAACACAGTAAAAAAAAGGTGAAAAGTAATGCAGATAGTGACCAATCACCAAGAATTTCTCAGGACACATCCAACACTTTAGTGCAAAGCAGGAACAATAATTAATGTAATGTCAGTTTTGAATGCAATCTGTGACGCATTTTTTTGAGTTCATTGTATTGTATCTTTTGAGTTTTGAATATAAATATATATATGCTGTCTGTTTACCTTATTATTCAATTGCTTTCTAATCCTATTATTGGGCTGTTTATTTACAGTTAACAACATATAAAGTTTTGAAATAACAGCAACTACATTAATTACAAACATGTTGCTAATATGAGAGGTGCAAATTATGGAAATAGGCTCCCAAGGGGTACACAAGTGAAAAAAAAAATTGGGAATCATTGAGATAGAGGAATGTTTAGTTACAAAGGAAGTAGCACTGAGTGTGAGCCATTGGTGTAGTGAAGGATGTGACAATCAGTGGAAAGGTGGCAAAAAGTCTGTTGTAGAAGACAGGAAACAATGCAAAATATAAATTCAGGTTATGTAAGGAATGAGGTTGTAGGGCAGAGCTTTCCAAACTGTGTGTTGCGACACATTAGTGTGTTGGCTGCAGCGTGTAGGTGTGTCGGCACCACCCTGAGCTGAGAAAGACCCCAGCAAAGGTGATGGTGGTGGACCAGGCTCTAGTGGAGGGTCTGCCTCTCTCACCACTGCTGCCCCTGCCCCAGGCTGAAAAAGACCCCGTTTAACCTCTAGTTTGCTAGTAAATACAGACACATTCATCAATTGTAATAATGAACTGTATGGGGACACAAGATATATCATGAAAACATTTCATTTATATTTATATTTTTAAATATATACTTTATGCTTTATTTATTTGTTTATTTACAATACATAAAACTGAATTACTGTGTCTCGAAATGATACATATCTAACTAGCATGTCACCAACATGAAAAGTTTGGAAAGCTCTGCTGTAGAGGAAGAGATTAAAAAGGCAGTTCTGAACAGGCAAAGTGTGTGTGTGGTGGGGGGAATACTGATACTGAGAGAGCCACAGGCTCTTCTCAGCTGCTCAGAATAAAGCTCTGCCATCATCAAGGAATTTGTTATACAAAGGAGATTGTACAAAGTCAACAACTTGGTTTGAGTGACAGCCCAAGGGCTGCTTCACACTGGACAGTTATAACGACTTGATACCACTTTCACAATCACAACTCCATCCTGAAAAATCTTGAGATTTGAAGTTTTAGGAGGTATATAGAATTCTCTGCTGGACAGTTGTAGAGCTTCGCAGAACCACAAATCCCAGGATTATGTTGAATGCAGCTATGGCTGTTACTGAGGTATCAAAGTACTATAACTGTGCAGTGTGAAAGAGTCCATGAGACTTAATATCAAAAAGTGTTTTCTTGAACAGTAGCTTCCCCTGTCTCCAGTTTATGGGTGTCCATATGTTGAGTCTTATGTTGAAAACATAAATTACCCCCTCTTCCACACTCAAGCAAAGATTTTCCAAGCAATTGCCCACTTCTCATGAGTAAAAGGAGAAATCTGTAGTTCCTAGCTGGACCAGTGAACAGCAAAGCCATTTCCACACTACCTGAGGCAGAGCCAACTGAAAGAAGAAAGAAACATTTAATGATCTGAACAACATGAACTGTGTGGGATTTATGTTCACTCCTGGTAACTAACTTGATATTGCGCCAACACAGTTAGTAGAACAAACAGCTCTGACATGGGAATCTGAGTTCATTTCCCTGTCTTGCCACTCAGTTCCCAATTAATGAAATGGAGATGACCTCTACAGGTTGCTATGTGCTTGGGCACAGTTAACTCAGCAGTATGAAAGCTCTCAGTGCTATCTCAATAATCACCCAGCCTGCAGGTGTGTCATCTGAGCAGCACAATTCCATTATCACTTCACTATGGGGCCAAGCTGAGAGTAGTTTTGGATGCGTCTCCAGGTAACAGCTCAAAGCAAAATGCAGGAGCCAACAAGGTGGCAGAAGGAAAGCAGCAGCCTCCTGGGCAACAGGGAGAACAGAACCAAGTGACCGTAGTCCACTGGGGAGTCCTTCATTTTAAACACACTTACAAGTTTAAAGAGTTACAGAGAGTCAACAGAGTTTATGAGTAACAGGCAATTCAGGCTTTCTAGTTTTCTGATACAAGCTCTCTCTGTGTGCAGGAGGAGAAAGAGGTTCTCTTCAGATCACAAGGCATCCAATTCCCTGTTCCAAAACTACTTGGGCTATTCAGGGAGCGTCTCTGGCCTCTTTTCTCCACCCAATAAAGAGAAATGAGGTTTCTCGTATTCCAAGCTAGGCATTTAGGAAATGCTGCTATTAAGCTTTGCAAAGTAAATACTGAGCACTGAACCATTTCTTTCATAGGCAGAAATGTCACAGAGAAGAATATACAAGCCTATAAATCTTCTATATCTTCTTCTTCTATATCTTCCATATTTTCTATAACTCTTCTATAAAACTTCAAGGCACAATTTCAGCCTCTCTGAGTGCCATCGGCTAGTTGGCTTCTTTCATTTGTAGTGAAGTGGCAAGAACCTCCCCCATGGGCAACCTTTGGGGAACAGGGTTTCTACCTTAAATTGGCTTGCAAAAAAATTGAATTCATATTCTCCTGATCTGTATTTTTCTACATTTCCAGTTATGTTCGCTGTTAGATAGATGGGTTTTATCAAAGGGAAGTTGTAAGTATCAGATTTAGCAAGTTGATAATTTATGTAATTCCTAAACAGATGGTTGCTGTTTTTCCAGCTATTCCTCACTGTAAAATTTTAAAACAACTATTTGAAAAAAACTCAAATGTAAAAATACGAACTGATTTCTGAAACAGTACCTGATGTCAAAGCAAATTTAGGCAAAATATACTTGCAAACAGATTTTTCAGAAAATACAAACTCTCTGGAGTCTTCCCTGAAAATCTACAAGGTTTCTCAACACTGATCTGACATTACTTTCCACATGCTTTTCTCCAAGTGAAATCATTGGTGGATGAAACTCATTAGGGTATTTTTGGATGAAAATAACTGTGCTAGAATGAATTATTGTCCAATTTTCTAGCACTCCACCCTCATTCCCTCATTCAACGCCAAAGTGCAGAAAGATGTGAATAATCAGAGTTGATGCAACCTTCTTACATTTGCAATATGAAACTCAAATCTTAGAAGGATACTACAGGGATCGGAGGTGGCCACAATGACTAATGGATGTTGCAACTTATAGTCTAAGAGGGACCTTTGTGGGTTTTGAGAGCTAGTAGAAGGATGCATTGTGTACATGCTTGTTTCCAAGGCATTTCCACCTTCTGTGTCTCTGGTATAAGAAGTTTGACTTGATACTAACTACTTCATATTCCAGGGCAAAGTGGCAGAAATATCTGGCACAAGTAAATAAACTGCAACATATTTTAATATATACAGTATTACTAATATATTTTATTAGTATTTACCATGCCTTTTTGTCTGACTGGTTTATAAGCTCTCCTCACTTGCTTGAAATCTGTGTATCCCTTGAGTGGGCTGGTAGTCAAGGAGCAGTCCAGAAGGGCTGGCTCTACTGTTAAACAGAGTAGGGCAACTGCTTCTGGATACAGATTTTTGCTGACAATGAGAAAGAAGGAATTACAAGCTCACCATCATATTATTTTTACTGCCAGGGAAGAGCAATGGCAGGTATCAGAATAACTTGGTCTGCTTGGATACTATGGACCAAGACTTTGGCCCTTTTCGCACAGCATTTTCCATGCGAAAGAGGGCCTGGAGCGTCGAGTGATTGTGAGGAGCGATCTGCATGACGCACTCACAATCGCGCAACACTCCAGGGGCCAGCAGGGACCGATCACGCACCTTTTCATTTTCGGCTTCAAGCCCAAAATGGTGAGCGATCGTGCATTGCTCCTGGGCCCCGCGCGCACTTACCTGGCGTGCAGAGCCTCTGGAACCGGGCTGGTTACATTTCCTGCCCTAGTGCAGCCTGGGAAGGTCCCAGCTGCACTGCGATAGGAAGAGGCAGGGCTCTCACGCGAGCAGGCAGCTCGTGCAGAGCTGAAGCAGCAGGGCAGGGAGAGCCTTTCAGCAGAGGCTGCTCGTGCGATCCCCGTACCCCAGCGCTGGAACCAGGTAAGGTGCGGAAAGGGCCTTTGTGGAGAAGGCAATCATTTGCTGCTGTTCTTCAGGAAGGCAAATGTTTTGTGTTGACCCTACAGCCCAGGAGGTGAAAGGACTCTATTATTCCACATTGTTATGTTGTTGTGTGCCTTGAAGTTGTTTCAGACTCTCAGACAAACCTATCTTGGGGTTTTATGGGGCTGAGAGTGTGTGACTTGTCCAAGGTAACCCAGTGGGTTTCCATGGCTGAATGGGGAATTGAACCGTGGTCTCTAGGTGTGTAATCTGACACTCTAACCACTACACCACACTGGCTCTCTATTGTTCCATATATTGCACCATTTATTTGTTTGTTTCATTATTTAAAACTTGAAACCACCTTAGGGGCCTTGGCAGAAGGGCTGTTTATAGGAACGCAAGGAATAACTTTATATAGAGCCAGAGTGTTGGTCCAGCTAGCCCATGATGAGTGGCAGTTGCTCTCCATTGGCCATTTCTGCACTAGCCTGTTCCAGTGCTATTATTCTACTTTGAGCATCCTATGGAATGCTAGGGTTTGCAATTTAGGGAGGGGCCTCAAAGGCCCCATCCCTAAACTGCAAACCCCAGGATTCCATAGGATGCTCAAAGTGGAATAATAGCACTGTAACAGCCTAGCGTGGAAATGGCCTTTGTTTAAGACAGGATTCTTTCCCAGCTACCTGAAGATGCTGGCAAAGAGTGAATAGGAGTCCTTTTGGTTGCAAAAAATGCTCTGCTGCTGAGCTTGTGGGTATGTTGACATTTCAAAGCATTCAATAAATAAATAAGTGATTAACAGTGTACTTGTTTATTGTTTTAACTGTACAGTACCCTGATATTCCATGATAAGAAGCAGGATATGCATATTTTAATAAATAAATTTTAACAAATAATCCCCAAGCTGTGGAATGCCCTGCAAAAGGGGAATAATTTGACCCCTCCCCTGCTGATTTCTTTTAGCAGGCAAATAACTTTGTACCATATCATGAAAAAATTGCTGTTTCAGACTATAATTTCCAGAAAGCATGGGCTGGGAATCTGGGAACTGCAATTTTTTTAAAAAATCTTTTCCAAGTACTGCTTTATATTTACACAGGCCTTTGCCAATCAGGGGTATTTTAACTGTGTGAGTACTGTTCTTTCCCCTTTTACTGATACATTTTTAATTGCACTTAATTTTTGAAAAATATTTTAAACTATTTTATGTTTTCATAAGATTCATTTAATTTTATTATTTTTAAAAAAAGAAATTAGTTGCATTGTATACCACTGGGGAGGGAGACAGACAGTTTATAGATCTAAGAAATGTTTGGTGATGGAAAAAGGAAGCAAATTCAGTAAATATCCTGTCCAAGTCTACTGAGGTCCAAGTTGTGGTAAGGTTAATGGGACTTAGTCCCAGAAAACTGGATATTAGTTCACAGCCCAGGACCATAAATGCAGTCTTCTGAGCTTCAAACTGCAGTTTTTGTTTTTTAAATAAGCCCTGTGCTGTTAGCCATCTAAAGTTGAAATCAGCTGTCTATAGGAACACAGGAAATGGCTTTATATAGACCCAGAGCATTGGTCCATCTAGTCTGGTATAGTCTATTAGGTCTCATTTTTAAAGATGCAAAGAGCTGATGTGAAGAGAAGATGAGTGACTTACATATCAGTGGTGGGGTAGGGAGTTTAAAATGAAGACAGGAAGAAACTCAGGAATTAAAACAACTCATTTAAAATGTTGTGCTGGAGAAGAGTTCTACAGATATCATGAACTGCTAAAAAAAACCCAGATGAATAGGTCTTAGAGCAAATTAAGCCTGAACTCTCACTAGAAGTGAAGATGACTAAACTGAGGCTGTCTTAATCTGGCCATATCAGGAGATGACATGACTCCCTGGAAAAGATTATAATGCTTGGTAAAGTGGAAATTGGTAGGAAAAGAAGGAAACTGCACTACATATGGATTGATTAATTCAAAAAGCCACAATCCTGAGTTGGCAAGGTGTGAGCAGTGCAGCTGATGACCAGCAATAACGTATGTTTTTCTCTACTGCTTATTAGCTAATTGCCCCCAACAAGCTGGGTATTCATTTTACCAACCTGCAGAATGATGCAGGGCTGAGTCAACCTGGAGCCCCACAGGGCTGAACTCACAACCTTGTGGCTGCAGTACCAGCATTTAACCACTGCACCACCAGGGCTCCCAGGCCTCTTGGCTGTCTCTCACTCAATAGATGAAGTTGACTTGAGGGCAACCAACAAGAATACCTTGGCTTCAGGCAAGTGTGGTGATAAACAGACAAGTTTAGCTCCTTCCCAGTAATCCTTCTCTGCCTGCTCCACCCTGAGGGTTTTTCTGCATTTGCTTTTCTTTGTTCACATTCAGTTGTTTGTTTTTGAGATTGGTGTCCTTAATAATGTGGAAAGGATGAAGGGGGAGGGCTTACTCATTTGTCGCTGCACTGAAATACGGCAAAAAGAATTGAAACAGAGCTTGCAAGTACAGTTGGTCCTCTACATTTGCTAGGCTAGGGACACAGAACCCCTACAAAAGTGGAGAAACCACTAATATACATTTGTAACATACATTCTTCCTGTAGTGTGTATACAATATACACTAATATACATTTTACACATGTACATGTCTGTGGGAAGGGGGCAGAGGCATGATGGGGAGAATGAGAAAGGTCCAAACCAGGTTAGGGAAAGGAGAGAGAAAGGGAGTGGAGTCAGCATGGTGTCCCTGTACTTCCTCTCTCTCCTTCCTTGGATGTGAGGGAGGCATTGGAAGAGGGTTTGTGATGCTGAGAAATCAGGCTGTGATCTGTTTTAGCTGGCCAGGCAGCAGCTGGAGGAAGAGGAGGATGAGGACAAAGATCGGAGGTGGGTTTTTAAAGGGCCGTATGGCCTGATCAGAGCTTCTGAGAGGGAAGGTTCCCCTGGAAAAGAAGTGCTGGAGAGAGGGGGGGCAAGTGTTGGAGAAATGTTCAAATAATAAAATCTCTGAAAGTGAAACCGGAAAATATGTGGAGGGTTGATTGCAATGAGTTACAGGCAAACTAAGCAGGTATAACAAGTTATCTTTTTTGTAAAGATTCAACAGAGTCACATTTCAAAAGCAATGTAACAAATAGAACAAAGTTGTTGATGATATAACCCATATTTTGTATCTACTTTTTTGAAGTTAGCTTTTAAAGGCATTTTCAGAGCATTTTGGTGGGATTTTTTGCCCCCTCAAGGTTCCTGTGATTATGTTATCAACTGAAGGCTTGTTTTTTTCTAAGATAAAAAAAAGTAGTGAATATTTCCAATTTCTAGATATGGTTAGACAGTGAAGAAGGCAGACAGGGAGAAAATCAACTCTTTAGGGATTGCAGCGCTGGAAGAGAATTCTACAAGTGCCATGTACTGGTAAAAGGACAAACGAATAGGTCCTAGAGCAAATGAGGCCTCAACTCTCACTAAAGGCCAAGATGACTAACTTGAGGCTTTCATACTTGGGACATATCACCAGACAGCATGATTCACTGGAAAAAACCATAACACTTGGTAAAATTGAAAACAGTAGGAAGAGGAAGACTGGATTACAGCTGGATAGATTCACTAAGGGAAGACACAGCCCTGAGTCTGCAAGACCTGAGAGGGGCAGCTGATGACCAGGGCTGCCGGAGGTCTCTCATGCACAGGTTTGCCGTAAGTTGAAGTCAACTTGACAGTTGTGTAGGGATGGGGTGTGTGTGATAAGGGCGGTTCACCTCAGGGTGGCAGTTTTGGGGGGGCATCCCAGCTCATAGCCTCACCCCCTTGCACTATGGCCATGCCCCCACACACCGTGGTCACTCCCCCACACACCGTGGCCACGCCCCTACAGACTGTAGCCATGCCCCCACACACTGTGGCCATGCCCTGTGCACTGTAGCCTTGCCCACACCCACCTACCCCCTCCACACACTCCGAGCTCTGCCACTGCAACTTGACGACAAAGAACAACAAACAAAATGAGCAATACAACAAGTTGCACAATATGTTACTTTTTAACATGGCAATGAGTAACAGTAATGAATTATTCTTTAAACACCATAACCAGTAACAGGAACAAATGACAATTTAACAGTTTCAGGCTTGGAGCAGGAAAGATTTTCATTGGGGGTGAACCCTTAAGCTCTTGGTAGAGTGCAGTTTTCATCAATCACAGAGAATATAGCCAATGATGAAGGATGAGGGGTGTTGCAGTCTACCAGTATTCAAGGGGGCACTTTTTTGGTTTCTGTGTGTGAGGGAGAGAGACAGCACCTCGACTGCTGCAACAAAGTGGCAGCCAGCCAGTTAACACTGAACTGACCAAGTGAGCATGGCTGTGTATTTTAGAGGCAAGAGATGGTTTCTCCCTCCCTCCCAGACTAGAATTTAAATGGCTCTCCTTCGAGGAGGTCATTATCAAGCTTCAGCAGCTTCTCCAGCTAGATGGAAATGGTTACTGGCACTATCCCCAGAGAATGTCTGCTTGTCTGGCGTGAATTGCTGAGGCTGTTTAATCCTGGCAGAAACACAGTAGTGGAACTCCAAGGATTCTCTTTGGACTAATACTCTCTTATCTTTTGCAAAATGCAATAGCTCACTACATTAGTGTGCTGAACACAAAATAATCCAGGGAAGGGTAGATGCTGGAATAATGAATTTGGGGGAGGGAAAAGATGATTAGGACTAATTCTGGGGGAGTGGAGATATTGCACAGTTCGTATACGAGGAGAAAATGGAGTTTAGTTCCTTTTTTTTAATTTCGGAGAGGAACTTGGCGGGGACCTGTCAACACAGAAGTAAAAAAAAATAGTAGGAAGTATGATTGGAAAGATGACTCACTACTGTTGCTGCCCTTTGGCACGATGATTGACACAATTTCATGCTTAGCATCAAAAAGAAGCTCTGAAAACAAATTATTCAAAAAGAAAGGTCACCGTTATTGTCAGCAGACTGCAGGAAATGCACTTATTATTATTTATGAGTTTTACAACAGTTTATAGTGCAGGAAAGGACTACAAATCTGTTATTCGTCCACAAGTCTGTGAAGAAAGAAAATCAAATTGTGAAGCTAAAAGAGATAATGGCTTGCCCAGTGAGTCTGTGGTCCAGCAAAGGTATAAAGACAGGCGTGCATCATTGAGTCCACAGAACCAAACTTACGGCCACTCTATATGGGCCACAAATCAAGTGACAAAAATATTTTCTGGAGCATAGCTTTGACCAAGATCTTGCATCATCAGATATTGCTACAACACAGAATTCTGCTGCTGTAGCTACTTTTGACAATGCCACCCCACAAAAACCTACCTCGTAGTGCCCACAGTGGAAGGGTTTCCAAGGTGCTTCAGATCACGCAGATGGCAAATCATGACTGCAGCACTCTCCAAGTCATGGGGTGCATTGAGACAGGCAGCTGAAAGTCCCTTCAGGGTCCAACTGCAACTCCTTCTCTCAGCACATGCCATGACTGGTGAGGACTCCTACCTACAGTGCCTCAGAAACCCTTTGGTTGGAGCACTGCCTGGTTAAGAGGTAGGTTTTGGGATCACATTTAGTCATAAATATCCATAACCATGACATGCAAAAGTTATGAGATCATTAGTCTGGTTTATAATCTAGTAAACACTGAACAGGATGTCAGCCTTAATTAAAACACACACACACAAAAAAAAAACAAAAAGCCCAAACCAAATATTCATTCCTGTTTGCTTTCAATTATTTCTTCTTAAGACTATGATTGTATTGGTAAAGGCTGAAGTGGAATCTCTGTAATCTGTACATTGTTGTTGCATGGTGTAGTGGTTTGACCATTGGTCCAAGATCCTGGAGACCAGGGTTTGATTCCCTGCTCAGCCATGGAAACCCACTGGGTGATGTTACCCTGATTTCTGGGGTCCCGTGAGGGACACCTCAATGTAGTCAAAATACTGGGGAATGGGAATTAGCAAGAGCACAAGTTAGCAATGCAAAAGGCAGGGCAATGTAGCGAGATCTTTTACCCAATGTTTACGGGGTCAGGCCGAGTCAGGACCAAGACACAAGAAAGCTCAAATTATGTTCTTTTATTTTTGAGGTCACAGCAAACTTACGCACTCACTCACTCACTCGAAATTAAGAAATACTGCACAATTGCACAGTCACGCACGCAGTCCTAAGAAAATAAATAGAGGAAAATAGACAGGGGAGATTCAGGAGGATTTTTGGGGAAATACTACACCTGATCCTGTAGCCCGGTAGACGGAAAGAAGCTTGGGAGCGTAGATTCCCAGCACGTGGAGGCTGAGGGGAGTCTCGTCAAACAGAGCAGCAGCAAGCCGGGAGGCAAGTCACGAGCGATCCAAAGAGACGCTCAAAATCAGGGGGTCTTATAGGGGAGAATGTGCCTGTAGGCTAGTCCGTTCCCGGGGAAAACAACGGGTTTCGAGCTGGAGACAAAGCCTCCGATAGGTCAGTACTTTAGATGATTGAATTATGACAGCGTTGTCAATAGCGTAGACAGTATGCAAATGCGGAGTGCTTGAGAGTTGGATATTCCGCTTGTCAAGTTGCCTGCTTGGGACAGGGGATCTTTTGTAAACAGCGTGCATACATAATGTGATCTTAAGAAGGTACTTGCCTGGAGGTCTCCTAAAGCTGCAGTCCGGCAATTACTGGCTTGCCTAGATTTGTTTTGAATGGTTCAGCTATTTTCGGCCACGCCCATGTGCATGCTTTTCCGGGGGCCTCGCAAGCACGTGGACAGGAATGGGTAGTGAAGGCCAAATTCTTGATATCAAAGGATATCTAATATACCTCAAGTTCGGACTAGAAACTACAGTAACAGTGACCTTGGGTATGTCACATAGTCTCAGCCCCCCTTGGGCACATCATGCACTCTCAGCCCCCTAAGGCATGATAGGCTTACCTTAAGTCAGAAATGACTTGAAGGCACACAACAACAACAGAATATATATTCTGACAAAAATCAGAATTTTTATCTCTCTCTCTCTCTCTCTCTCTCTCTCTCTCTAAAAATAAAAATCAGGTCTTCAGGCTACTGTTTTATTAAGTTGTTGTTTCATCCGCACGAGATGAGTAACATGGTTAACTTTTAATTAATTGAAGTGATAAGTTTGGAAGCATTAATGCCACACATTATTAGTACACTTATGAACAAGGATAAAGACTGCTGTTTCTGTCCTGCGTGCAACTTTAATTCTACAGGCTTTACAGCTTTGCTGTGCTGGTATGTACCAGAAGACAGTTCATTATAATGCATTGTCAATAAATTCCCCCAAAGTTAGAACAGACTAGCTTTGTCTTTATCTTAACATTAGGCTGACCGTGTGTCTTGTTTTACAGAGAACAGTCTTCTGCTTGAAAGTTGGTCAGAGAACAGTCCTCTGTCTGAAGGTGCCTTCCAGAAAAAAAAGACCATAAGAGGATCCTGAAGTTGCCTGGATTGCATACTGAGCAGTGCCATAAATCACTTGGTCATAACCTTTCTCGTTACGGTGAGATGTATTGTATTTATATTACAATCATAGTCATTATTTCTACATTTCCCTCTCTAAATATAAATTAGGATATGGAAATATTATAGAAATCTGTGCCTTCTTTAGGGATGGGGTGATGCTTTCCTGTTTGGGGCATTAAAAATTGGTTCAGTGTAAAGCAAATGTAAAAAAAAAGTACACATAAATGTGAAAAACAAATATGGACTGGCATCCTATTAGTGACTTATAATGGCATTAAGCCCAATTCAGAGCAGCATGTCAGGGTTTATTTGGCAGGGGTTGTAATTGTGGAGGTTGGAATTTTCTACCCATTTTACACAATGAACAAAATCCTCCCCAAACCCACATTTTATCTGCAGGATCCTCCCCTGCTTCGTGGCCAATTAGTGAACAGCGGAGAACACGAACATCAAAGAAACATCTATACATACAACTGGCTGCAGAACAATGGCATCATCTGTTATGACCTCCAAAGGTCTTGGTGGAGGATATCACTGTTTCATGTCTGGCTATGGAGAAGTAGTCAGATGCTTCTCAGGTGCCCCCTGCTCTTCAAAGGTCACTAGATGGCTGTGGAGGGAACCTCTAGCAGCTAAAAGGTGAGATTTGGGGTGATGGTGAGAGAGAAGATGTAGCATAGTTCCCTATTATGAAGTTTTGTGTTCTGTCTGCAAGACGTGAGATCTCAGACATGGCTGCATTTGTTTTCATTTTTCACCTTGTCCATTCTGCAAGTACGATGCCATTGGGGAATAGTAGAAAGCCAGAGAATGTAACTTCGTTTTGACAGATGGCTACAGCAGAACTCTGGAAGGATAGCATAAGAAGTCTGAATAGTGTTAAGTGTCTGAATAAGTAGTCTGGATAGCATAAGTGGTCATCTTCCTAAATATTCCTCCTGACCCAGACGGCAAACGGAGCTTCTATAGATGAGGCAACTGCTTTTATGAAGTAGGCAAATGGAATATTCAAGACTCCAAGACATGTCACTTAGTCAGGTTTTACTTTATTTTCCTCTTTTAAAAATACACACATACATGCACATGAGAAAGGAAAGAAGACAACAGGGACACCCAGAGCTGTACTTGGGATCAGTATCCAGATGTAAAATGTATGCAAGGCTGACATTCCTAAATATAAGTATTAGATGTTCCATTGCCAGGCTACACAAAAATAATCTGCATTATTAGTAACACTAACAATCTTCATGTTTAGCTAGACATACCTAGGATTCCATCAATGAGTGAAAGATGACCAATTATACTGAAACTTTTTTTTTTAAAAAAAGGCTTATTCTGTTCCCATACACTTTTGTATTATGTAGTTCAAGGGCAGGTATTCCCAACAGGAGCACAACAATGTAAAAATGGGGCTTTTATGTTCTCTGAATTTTCAGATCTTTTTTTTTTTTTCATAAACAAGCAGCTCTTCAGCCCTATTAATTACAGAGGCAAGAAAGGACATGCAGGGAATAAGCTACCTAACTGGAAGGCAGTCTGATGTAGTGGTTAGAGTACTGGACTAGAACCAGGGTAACCTGGATTCACATCCCATATCCAAGGCAGCCATTGAGCTCACTGGGTGACCTGGAGCTAGTCTTGCTAGGACTTACTACATTTTGGAGGGAAACACTGGGAGGTGGAGTACAGACAAGAGGCAGAGAACGTTACCCAAAAGGGGACCTTGAGGTCCTCAGGCAGTGCTGGCATCTTCTTAGAAAGATGGGGAACTGAGGCTCCAGGAAGGCCTGTGAGAGGGAGCTAACCATGGGGCCTTTTCAACTGTGTATACTAGTACTAACTGTGGGACACCAGTTGAGAATCAAAAGAATATTTTTATTGGGAGAATTCACAAACACATGCAAGCAATCAAGCAGTCTCACGAACAAGGCTAACAAAGGTAAAGGAGAGAAAGGTTGGATAGCAAGAGATTTTGGGGTGAAGGGGACGATAATTACCATTCCAGAGGAGAAGATCAAAGCAAGATGGCTCAAACAAGAGTTTGGAGGTAACCCAGAGTACAAGAATCAGGGAGCCAATGGACAGAGTGACATGCCTATGTGTGTTCAAGGTACTACAAATTGTCAGGCTTGGAATCAGGTTTTAAGTACCCTGTTTCTCTCCCTGAAGGGGAATGTGTTAATTGGTCTCCGTCAGGGCAAACAAAAGGGTCCAGAATGAACTAATGGTCCTAACTTTGGGTGACAAAGAACTGATGGGACTTGTGATAGCCTCTTAATGTCTGGGCAGGTGAAGGAACAGAGGAGAGTTTCCACAGAAAAAAGTTATAGGTTGATGACCATCGGCTGCTCCATTGAGGCAGTTTCATTTGCTATTGTACTTGAAGGTTGGGTCATTGAGGGGATTATTGCAAGCCCATCGGTGCCAGGGCTTTCTGACTGATCCTTTTGAACTTACAACCTAGCCATGCTGAAGTCATCTGTCTTAGCATGCAGCTTCCAACAAGAGTCCTTGTTCACAGGCCTTCCAGCCATAAGTCTGTGATTTTTGTATTAGGGATGATATCACCAATTAAATGATACTTCTTGCCAATTAGACTGTACCATGAAGTGGTGGTGTACGGCATGGTAGCAAGAGACAAGAAGTCAGTGGCTTTGAGAGAAAAGGAAGCCTGGGCATACCTAAGATATAGCCAACCTGGTAAACAAAATTCTGGACCAAACATCATAGATTTCAACAGACCCCTGTTGCTTCTATCTTTTTGTCTGAATGGTGTTACATTTTCAGGTATTCTACAACATTTCAGTGGCATTGTATTAGCAGAGCAGCCAAGGTGAAAAGTGAAAACAAACACAACCATATTTATATTTGGTTTTCACATGTATGTGCGTGTATGTTTACATTTCTTTTACATTCAAACAAACTGAAGAGAATACATTCCTTTCCTCTCGAAATATATGCATACACCCACTTTTATCAAAAAGCATTGATTCACCATCTAGTCTTAGGAAACAGGAACCTGTCTTCTGTGCTTCATGCTTTGGTAAACTTCAGGCTGAACTACTGTAACAAGCTCTTTACAGGACTGTCTTTGTAGTAGCAGGATACAGTCTGAGGTTAAGCAGCCTCTTTCTGTCTAGCCCTCTCCCTCCCTGATCTGCATCTTGGCAGGACTGACTTTGCTTTCTTTAAGAAATGAAGGATTTATGGGAAGGTGGAGGGACATAGAACTCCATGTTATCTGTCATTTATATACAAATCAACAGCGAAATACCTCTTTTGTTGACCTTTTCCTCTATCCAGATCTCAGATCTGGATTGTCATATATAGACAAGCAGTGTTTGAGCATAATATTGTTATCTCCTGGAGTTAATGAGAACTGGCTTGATTTGTCCAGGAAGGCCAAGAGAGAAGGAAAGGAAATAGGCCCATAGGCATAGAATCAAAGAATGTTAGGGACAAAATCTACAAGGAAACTTTTTCAACTAAAGCCAGAAAGCACTGTGGAATAGGGAGGTGGGGAGAGAATGGCAAAGGCTATGTTGATATATCGGCCAGGGAGGTGCTGATGGTTGAACGATGTGCAATTCACCTGCTGTCCTCAGCTTTCCCCCTGTGCTCCCATGCTGTGCTTCAGCTACAGGCCTGCTCCTGCTGTCATCTGTCTGAACTAGACAGTTTTAAAAAAAATACAATACAAGAGTGATAAACTATCCTTCTGTTCTAATTCCATCAGCTGTCTCTTATGCAGCACCTGCCATTCTTCCTATCTACTTTCTTAAAGGTGTATGGGCTTTTTTATGCTTTACAGTAGTATCAGAAAATATGGCACCTGAAATGGGGTTCTGGCACTAGAGTACCAAAGAAAGCTGTAGTGATAACAGTTCTGATCAAGGAGCAACAAACTAAGGATTCAGTGGAAGATGCCCTGTAGGCCATCTGCTGAAAGAGCTGGGGTCAGGAACCCAGCTGTCAAAGTTGAAGGCAGTTAATAAGGCAGAGATGCTTCCACTTTGGCCCTGGATCTCCACAATTTGTTTTTAGTTATATTGCAAGTGAGGAAATGTCGTAGAATTCACTTCCTATAATTTTGAGTGCAAGTGGAACACTATAGCAGCTGTTGGGAAGCAAAAATGAGAAAGACCTAGATATTGCCATTACAATCTGCTTTTGGGTTTCATGGAGCTATTGGCTACTATGGGAAACAGGAAAAGGGCTGTAGCTCAGTTCCAAAGCACATGGGCTTTGCATGCACAAAGTCCAGTTCACTCCTTAATACTTTGCATGAGCCTGAGAAAAACACTGTCTGAAACCCCGGGAGAGATGCTGCCAGTCAGTGTAAACCAGTGCTACTGAATGTGGTGGTCTGAGGGCTGGTGCTGGTCTGCGTGTTATGAGCTGCTAGTCTGTTGCTGGAGGTTTCCAGGGGCCCATTCATTCTACAGAACTATAGCGCTATGATTCCACTTTAAGTGCCATGATTCACTCGTATGGAGGGAGTGGAGTGGCTGGCTAAGTGCCATTCCCTAACCTGCCATTCCCAGAAATCCATAGGATAGAATCACAGTGCCTTTCCACACTATCCTATTATAGTGCTATTATTCCACCTTTATTCCACTATGGAATCCTGGGGTGTGCAGTTGAGGGAGGGACATTTAGAATTCTTAGCCAGAGAGCTCCTTGGCCTCGGTAAACTACAAACCCCAGAATCCTACAAGATGTTGAAAGTGGAATAATAGCACAGGCCCATAGTAGTTGAAGTGGAATTATAGCACTATAATTCTGTAAATTGTCAGTTCTGATTTATGATGACCCACAGGCAGTTTTCATTGGGTTTTCCTGACAAAGTTTGTTCAGAGGAGCTTGCCATTGCCTTTCCCTGAGCCTGTGAGAGTATGACATGCCCATGGCTACCCCATTGGTTTCCATAGATGTGTGAGGATTTGAACTCAGGCCTTCTGGAGCCCTAGTCCAGCACTCAAACGACTAGACCACATTGACTGTCATATGAATGTGGATAGCATGAAGGGCCTGCAGAAGCTATGCAAACCAATAATGACATGCGGAAAAAAATTATCTGCCACATAAGACAGCTTGAGAAGCACTCATGTAGACAACTATCTTGATGGATCAATGGTTTTACTTAGTATAAGGGCCCTTTCACACTACATAATTATAATTCAGCCATTCCACTTTAACTGCCATGGGAATGTCCTACAGAATGCTGGGCTTTGTAATTTATTGAAGCACTCTGGCTGCGAATTCAAAATAGCCTGGCCTAAAATCTGATGGTACCATAGGATGGAACCATTGCACTTAAAGCGAAATCATAGTATTGTGACTCTGTAGTGGGAAATGGCCCTAGAAAGGAATGGGCAATGCAGGCAGGTTGATTGGGGTGGGCGAATTGTGTCCCAGAATAAGCCATGAACTGCAAAAAATAAAACCAAAAAGAAAAAGAAAACAAAACTGGAAGTGTCCAGAAGTCCACTTCTGAATTTGAAAAACTGGAGATTTAAAATATGAAACATTGAGGGACACAGCTATGAACTTTTATAGCCTTAGGCTTCTGGGAATGGAAATTCACCATTTCTTTTCTTGCCAGGAAAGGGACAATATCCTATAGAATGCCATGGACACTCTGAGAGAGCCAGACTCCACAAAAACAACCTGGGGAATACCTATGGCCTTCACCTAGCCCTGATATAAGGTTGCTTCCTATATCTTGGGAGGATGCTGGTCTGATCCTGCTGGGCTTGTCTTCTGTTCTTAATCCATTTGTTCTCAACATATGAAGGTATGCAACTGAACAAGGATATATTTATTATGCTATACATTTCTGTGGACCGGTGTCCATTTCATCATATGCACAAAGCATTGTTCCCAGATTGCAAGTATGTGTAGAGAGAGAGAGAGAGAGAGAGAGAGACAGACAGACAGACAGACAGATAGGCAGGCACAGATACATACACAAATGTAGAGGGGACAAAAAATGGTGTTGAACTGCAAACTTCTATTATTCCTAGTCAGAACAGACAAAAGTGAGGGATGATGGGAGCTACAGTTAAAGAAGTCTGAAGGGTTACATAGTCCCCGTTCTTGTTGTAAACAGTGAAGTCAAATGACAGTGAAATGGAAGAAGTATCATATATGAAAACTTCATTCATTTACTGTTCAAATCAGCAGTAATTGGTGATAAGGGTACCATGCTTGTGTTTCTAAGTTAATTAACATCAGTACTGGAACAGGAAACCATTGTCCTTTTTCATGGATAAACAGATAGAATCAAAGCTCTTTATCAATTCCAATTAAGCAAGTCTATGAAACTAGGAAATGGTAAAAATTCAGGTTGTCAGCAGAATATCATAGAAGATTATAATGTTTTCCTATTGGTTTTGAAGTGTTCTTAAGAGAGCTCAGAAACATTAATATTTTGGACACAATGCCCAGAATCGCCAATTCTGGAAGTTATAGTAAAAAAGTAATTTTTCAGAACTTGGGTTTTCTTTTACCCTTTTGGAAAGAACGTAAAAAGTGACCTTGGGAACTTATTTTTAGCTAACTTTTAGAACAGAGCCTATGTTTGGTAACGTTTTAGCAGTTATGTAGGTTAGTATTCACTTCAAAACTTTGTTTGTGCATGTAGGAAAAGAGCTATAGGCTAAGGTTTTATCAGGCATTTGAAAGATAAAGCTCCACATGTGGAGTTCTGTGCCCTTTCCCCACAAGCCCTGTAGGGCTGTGGAGAAGGGGAGAGTTAAATGGCCTTGTTTCTCTTCCTGTCTCTGGAGAACTGCAGCCAGTCCCTCCTGCTTAGTCACCTTCCTCCCTCCTTCGGGTGTAGCAGCAGTCCCCACAAGGCTGGTTAGGAGATGTTTTGGAGAGTGTGCAAGGGGCACGTGAATAGCCCCTTGTGCCCCTTCCAAAACAAGAAATATATATGTGAAACCTTCAGGTACACATGCAGAAATCACCAACAGGATTCCAGACACTGAGCAAGGGCTGCATGAAGTCACTTGCCAGAAAACTGTTTATTCCAAGATTGGAGAACCTGTGGCCTTCCAGAGGTTGTTGAACTGTAGTCCCTAATATCCCTAACCATTGGCCATGCTAGCTGGAGCTGAGGGGACGTAGGGTCCAAAAACACCTGAAGAATTTGACAGTCCCCTCCAGTTGCTCACGTGAAGCAATTACAATTTCAAAAACAGTTTGCTATGTGGCATGGCATGGCGGTGGTTAACGTGGGGAGCTGCAGGTATGAAAAATCTACAAAGGGCTTTTTCCATGTATCTTCTGTTTTAGTCTGCAACACAGACAATGTCTTCATAGAAAATGTTGCAAAGTAGGGCAGACCTCTTTGTATTTCTGTTTTTTCCTCTTTTCTGCCTCTCTATTTGCACCATTACAGCTTTATAGGATAAAATGCCTGAAGTCTGGCAACTTAAAGCACATTCACCTTGCGGTGCCCTGTAGAAAACTGCCAAGTCAGGAAGGAAGGGCACGTATCTCGTTTGGCAGCAGGAGGGTGCTTGGCACTTCTGCCGTTTTGCCACTATGTGCGGCAGATGCTCCTTTCTGCCTCTGGTGTCAGACAATATTATAGGTGTACCATCTGAGTTTTAACTATATGAGAATCTTATTTACCAAAATAATTTTTAAAAAGAGAGGACAGAAGTCTTGGCAAGGATAGCTGTCCATCCAACATCAGGTCAGGTAGCTGATCTTAAAATCCCAGGGACTATAATCTTCTAGAACTTATTTTGTTTAAGAAGGAGGTTTGGAAATTCATTTGCAAATCACATTTCTCATGTATAGAAAGGGGACAGGGCTCTGCATGCTCCCTCCTCCATAGCATTTTAAAATTAATTCCATATCTCCAGAGGCCTTAAAATGTCTGTGCCTGTTGGTGCCTCTTATTAGAAACATTCCTTGGAGGAGTCTCCTGCATCAATCATTCAGCAGAAAGACATGCCTTGCTACAGGGGAGGCGTCATCATTTATTTGCCATTCCTTTTGATTTACCCATCCTTGGAACAAACTCATCTGTGTCTCCTTGAACCCACTCCTGATAGATGATCAACACTTATCTGATGCTTTCACATGGGGGTTTACCATATGGGAGAGCTCCCCACCTGAAGGTGCAGGATGACCTAATTCCAGAGGCCCTTAAAACTTTTCCAAAGCAAACCCTCTTTCCTTACTCCTCCAAATTTCTTGGCCCGCTCGCTTCCAACCTACTCACATCTCTGTGCTTTTGCTTTGCTTCTAACTTCCATTTTTCTTATTTATGTCAAAGAAAAACTTACAGTATAGAACCTTTTTGATGAAGCAGTGATTAAAATATTTCTGGCTATTGCATGTCCCTTCGACTCGTTGGGACAAATGCAGTCAAGGAACAAAGGCAGCCTGCTGTTCCTTGCTTTGCAAGGCATTGGTTAAATGTAGAGACTCAGAAATGTTTGTTGGCAGGTGTGTAAACCTGAGTGTAGGGCTGTAACAATGATAGGTATTTCAAGGCCTCTTGAACAGAGGAAAGTTGGAGGAGTTCATGCTGTGTTTAACCCTCTAGAACTGCTGAGAGAGAAAGCACAATGAGGCTGTGGGCTGCTTCACATATTACACAAAAGCGGAAAAGAAGTGTGAGTTCTTTATGTGCTTCAGATATTTTAGCCATAGGACTTGCAGATCTTTCTCATGAGCCCCTGGAGATCAGAGGACATCCGTTGAGATCTGAGACCCACTAGAGCTCAAAGATGAAGGCTGGAATCCTGTATCAGCTATTTTGTTAAGTTAGTAACTTCATTATCTAGGCTAAGTATGCCTAATTAAGTAACTTCTCTTGACCTGAGCCCCTGCCAAACCTGACAGAAACAGCATTCGCCTATTCTTCAGTTGCTGGCAAAATGGACCTCCTTCTCCCCATGCAGCTGATGCCCAGTAAAGTAGGTTGGGGTGTATGTGTTACAATTATAACAAAAGTGTCACAATTGTGACTTTGTTGCAATCATGAATACGAGACGGTTACCTAGATTTGCTCATCCGTAACTGTTTTATCTTCACAAACACTATTTAATCATGATTGTGGCACTATTGCCCAAACCTAGGGCTTTTCTGCACTACACTGTTATAGTGCTGTTATTCTACTTTTAGCATCCTATGGAATCCTGGAGTTTGCAGTTTAGGGAGCAGCATTTAGCATTCTCAGCCAGAGAGCTCTTTGGCCTCATAAACCACAAACCCCAGATGTTGAAAGTGAGATAATAGCACTGTAACAGTGTAATGTGGAAAGGCCCCTACTTTACCGGGCATCAGTTGGGATTCCAGTGTATAAAAATTATACCAGTATGACTTCACACATGACAGTAAGCAAGGAAAGATGAAATGTGATCCAAATTTTTCATTATTTCTCAGCAAGGCTGGCATACACGGATTCCCATACTATCTCTCCCCATGTTATCTTCACAACAACTTTCTGTCGGAATAAGTTAAGGGAGAAAGAATGGTCCAAAGTCATTCAGTATCCAAAAGCCACATGGCTGAAGGGGGATTTGAGCCTGACTGTGTCATGCCAGCCCTCTCATTTGTTCTTCTCCCTCTGAACTTGTGTGCTGACAGATTATATATGAATCAGTTGTGTGTAGCCTGAACATGGTGGGCAGCAAAGTAAGCAACTAACTTCCAGTGGCTGGTATCTCCCATGTGAATCCATTCAACGTTTTAGTCACATTTTCTTTTCCAGGAATTACCCACGGGTTTAAGCTATTTTGAGAATAGGATCCCACATCTAGGATAGGGTCCAACACTTTTAAAATCTGGACTAAAACTCTAATGGATTCGCCACCTCACTGATATGGGAACCACCAGCCATCACTTCAACTGACTGTATGTCTTCTGAGGACAAGGTAAATGTGCCAAGCGCTAGCCCATTTTTTTCATGTTATGTTCTAAGGAAATTGTTGACTCACACTATAAAAAAAGCAATGAAAAAGGCTTGGCTTAGGCACGTTTCATTACTGTGGAATTTTGCTGAGAACACCATATCCAACACAGAGCTTTTTCTACTGATTTAACTTTTATTTTTTGGTGAGGAACAGTTAACGCTGCAACAACAGCAACAACACAAAATAGGAGAGCACCACAACGTTGGCAGCTGTAACAACTACATGTAATAACTGTAACAACTACAGCAAGTGGAGGGGTGGGGAGACACCTGAAGCTTTCAAATTAAAAAAAAATGAAATAATAGAAACAAAATACATTCACCAGCAACCTTCCCCCTCCGCCTTCCATTTGAAGATACACATGCAACAAGATCCTAGGAAAGTTAGGAGAAGAATAGCCAGGAACAGTTCCACTACAGTTGGCCCCAGTGAGAGTGAGAGGCCCTCCTTCTCTGTTCCAACTTCCACTACCTTGGCCTCTTAGAGAAAGAATTCCAGGTAGGCACAGCTCCATCATGCCTTAGCTCAGCAGATGATGAGATGCTCTCCTTCCTGCTTCCAACTGCCATTTCTGTGGTGTTTGAGGGTGAGAAGAACACTTGGCATCTGCTGGACTTAATCCTATGTCCCACTGCCATCCCCTTTTCCTTGTGTCTTATTTAGGTTGTAAGCCTGAGAGCAGGGAACTGTCAAATTAATGATTTGTAAGCCACCCTGAGAGCCTTATTGGTTTATTGGCTCTGAATTCAAGTGCCTTACTCTGGATAGTTACAGTTAAAAAGAGATCAGAACCATAACACAGTGATCCTAAACTTTCAGCTAATATAAATGAAATAATTTTTATTGAATCTTGGATAGGCCATGCTGGGAATCCCAGTATATTCCAAGACAGGTGACAAGTTCATTAAGAAAAGAGCTGGTGTAGTCCCTGCCTCTTTTATTTTGCACTAATTAATTTCATAAATATGCTATCAAGAATCTGATTATTTGCTTGTCACATAGAGGAAAAAAAATACACCCAGGTAGGTGTGCATGGCTTTTAACAGTGCTGTCGACAGGGAATGCTCTCTGAGCTTGCCTGCAGTGTTCGATAAAGACTAAACAAAAACAACAAAACACAACATGAAATCAAGTACAAAACATAATCTATAAGTATCATTTTCATCTGACCATCCCAGGACCATTTTCAATATTTATTGAAGCTCAGCAGTTGAGTGAATGGATACATGCATAGTGACTGCTGTATACATTCAAAGGCCATTACAACAGAATGAAATTATCTCAATGAAAACCACTATATAAAGATTCAATAATAAACCAAATGACATAAAATAGAAAGATCCCATTCATATCAAGGAGGATACAACCACAGTTAAGATACTAATAAAAAGGAAGGGAAAGCATAAATCTTAATTTATATCAACAATATTTTTCCTTTATGAAACAGAAGCTACATCAGATAGTACTACCATATAGATAATGTGTAATTGTTTATCTGCCAGTAGTTCTACTGCCCCATCCTGCAGCATATATTCTGCATATAACTGAAAAATGTGAAGTGGTCCCCCTCCCCAGGCCTAGTTACAAGAAGGAAAGCAAGAAAGAAAAGATAATATCACAGATCTTCAATATGACTGCAGTGAAAGGTAGTTTTTTGTTCTGCTAATGGAATACCAAAGTATCTCCCTTCAAGATACACAGGGGGCATCAACTGAAATCTAAATTCTGTAAAAGCTGTATAGGTCTGTGGAAAGGACAATGTTTGATGATAATTTGGCTAACCTTGAGCCAAGCATACCACGATGACAAGTGTGTGTGTGTTGATTTTACAGGCATTATGCTCTTTCTTTGCTGCCATCATAATTGAAAATCCAGTGTATAAGAGCATGGTGACCAAATGATAGCTATTTCTTTTTAGAGAGATAGAACCTCAGATTATCTAGACATTGTTGCACTCAGCATTCATTGCTTAGTTGACCTAACCAATACAAATCAGTAAGTCTATTGTTCTCTAGTTTATTTAATCCATCCCAGGATCTGTGACAAAAGTAGGTCCATTCTCACGGCAAATGATAGGAGTCCAAAGTCTACCCTGAAGTAGCTCAGTGAACAATTTCTGCAGTCAGGAAGAAGGCAGCACTTAGAGAAATTAAAATTGGGATTCATGTCACAATGTGCTTTTCCATTTATTTTAGGATAGAGGTGGGAGTCATGTGACTCTCCAGGTGTTTTGCGACTACAGCTTCCAGAACTCCTTATTATTGTCAGTGCTGGCTAGGGCTGTTGGGACATGGAGTCCAACAACATTGCTATTTATCTTAGGGCTACTATAGCTTACAATGAGCATGGTGTGAGTGCATAGCCCCCAACACTTGCCCCCCCCCATCTCTTTTTCATTCTTCCTGTACTGGGGTTCTCAGTCACTAAGCAATCCTGGAACATACCTCTGTGATGCAACTATTTAGCAGAAAATGTTGATGATCCTTTGCCAGCAAATGAAATTAAACTTAAAGCACAATAATTAATCACATGCTGGAAGTACATATTGCTTTCCAGTAGTATAAAAAAAGGCTAAATATAACACAGTTTTTCATCATAGGTAGCATGCATTTTGGCTCTGATTATTGAGATCGGGTTGTGGAAGTCTAGCAGTCCCATGATGATAGTTTGACCAGATGGTGTTTTTGCCTATATAATTTTTACTATAAATATGGCATCATAGAGGATTCTTCTTCCATCTGACTGACTGCAACATACACTAGGAATGTAAATCCTCAGTTATTTTATCCTTGTGTGCAAGGACAAATAATTATGGTGTTTTCTCCCTGCTATGAGAGAAAACGAATATTTCTCAGCAGTATTCTGCCTATATTCAAATATCTCCAGGCGTTGTAGAAGAATAAATATGGTTTTGGTATTTTCTGAACAGGAAACCTGTTTTCTGCACTGAAAACATTCCCCCTACCCACAAAAAGGCACATTTATTTCTCTGCAGAGTAATTCTTCCTCAGCACATTGGACTACTGAGTCCAGGAGTCAGGAAATCTCTATAGATTTCCTGACTTGTAGGAAATTTTTCAACCTAAAAATGGATAATTGTGAATATTATTTCTACCCCTATATAGATGTTGGGAAGCCAGCCTGGTAGTGGTATGAGTGTTGGACTATGACCCTGGAGACCAGGGTTTGATTCCCCGTTTGGCATGGAAATGCACTGGGTGACCTTGGGTGCATCACACACTCTCAGCCCCAGAAAACCCTGTGATAGGATAACCTTAAGGTTGCCGTAAATGAAAAACAACTTGAAGGCACACAACAACAACAATAAATGGTGAAACCAGAAGGCAAATCCCTCTCTCTCTCTCTCTCTCTCTCTTCTTTCCCTCTCCCTCTCCCCTTGATCACTAGCACAAAGTTCCCTACCAGCCTCAGAACAGATTACATACTTGGCTTGAGGTTCCTCTGTTGTCCAGGAAATAGTGATATTTACTAGGACTAATGTTCTCATCCATGGTGCCAGTGACATTTTAGCTGCTAATTTCCCGGAGATGGGACTCAACTGGACCAATATATTTCTTCCCTGGGAGGCAGATTTGTCAAGTAAGTAGGACACAGTGCTGCAAATGCAGCAGTTAATGAGGCAGAATTCCTGCATTTTATTTCAAAATCGGTTGGATGTAGACAACTGCCTTCTCCATGCTCTCTATTGATTTTTTTTTTTTGTAGTCAATCTGTACAAGATGTTCTGTAGGGTTAAGTTTATTGAAGAGATCCAATACATAATGGTCCCTGTAGAAAAGATACAGAAGAATTGGCATGCCCATGGAGACTCACAATGCACTGGACTCCTTCAGACCACCTACTTTCCCCACCTGGCAATTGCAGCATAAATTAACCTGTGTTAGGATACAACTACATGTCTGAATTCTTAATCTCTGTTACAGAGGATAACATTTTTCAAGAGATGCTCTGCAATGAGTTCTATATCCATATTCCTTTGTATGATGCCTATCGGCAGGGTTGCTGATTGGTGGAGTTAGTAATTTTTGTATGCTTACAGTCACTAATTGCTAGTCTGTATGTTTGCAGACTTCCTGCTGTTTTTCCATATCCACTTGATTCCTATATCAGTCTGACCTGCAGCCATTTTGCTGTTCCCTCTTCCTTCCCTATTAGACCATGTATTTCACTATGCTTAAGAAATCTAAATTAAACCTACTTTCATATGTTTTTATTAAGAGAACTGGGGGTGCAATCTTGGATCACTTAACTATGTAACTATGGTGGTTACATAGCTTGGTAAGTAGGATCTCCTGGTTTAATCCCCAATTGCCACTTACTGGGCAACAGCCACTATGGATAATGGGGGTCTGTTCCACTGTTGATGAGGAAGCAGCTGATTAATGGTCCAGCCCCCCTCCCATGAGAAATCTCCAGTTGAACTATAAGAAACCAGTCCTTCTTGCAATTCTCTTGCACTGGAGTCACTTTTGGGGATGGGGTAGGAATATTAGCTGCTTCCCAATCAACAGGGGATCACAGCCCATTGCTTGTAGCAGTTGCTGCCCAGTAAGCTGGGATTTCATGATCCCGATGTATTCCCCAAACTAAAGAATATGTAGGGATTGCAAATAAAAACCAGTTACAAATACATAACTCTAGGTTATGCATTTCAAACTGTCTCAATGAATTCTGGCCTGGATTTATTTATTTTTTCTCTGCTAAACCTTGTGTATAAGTATTGGTATGAGTGTGGGGCTGGTTGTTGCTCAGCTTCTTTCTTGCCAGTTTCATTACTCTACGTGAGAGATCCAGTACTCTTTCACACATCTCCCAACACTGAGAGCTGGGCCTGAGTTTTGGGCGCGGTATACGTTCAGGGACCGCACCCTAAATCTTCCTACAACCTGGACCTAAGAGTTTGGTCCCAAGATGTGTGTTGCATTTTTTCATGCCATGTCTTGATCCTTGTAAAGTTGGATAGACTGCAATTTAGCAATAGATTATTATAGCCATTCTCTGAATTGTTGAAATTCCAACATTTATTTTGTAATTTTTTTTCACTGTTTAGCCCTAGGCTCCCCCCATCTCCTCAGCCTACACATCAATCCATCTACAGTCCAGCTTGCTGGACTCAGAAAGTCTATTTAATATTCATTTCAAGCAAGAGGCATGTGTTTTAAGCCAACAAAATATTGTACCAAGCAAATTCAGATTTGCAGCATGGAATATATTATATAACTTCAGTGAATGATAAAGCACTCCTCTGGACTGACTAATAGTTCTGGCAAATACCAGGGCATTCTGTTTTACCATTTCATGTCTTGCAACACCTTCTAACAGTTGTTTCAGCTACTGCATCCCAGTCTTGCCCTAAACATATCCAGTTTTTGCTCCTTGTATGTTGTTGGATATAGTGGATTTTAGTATTATCCTCTTTGCTGTTGTTATTGTGTTGCCTTTGATTTGTTTTTGCATTATGGTGACCTTAAAGGGAACTCATCACGGGTTTTCTTGGCAAGATATTTTTGGAAAGGGTTGCCATTCTTTTGCCCTGAGATTGAGAGCGTGCTTTGCCCAATTTTACTCAGTGGGTTTCTGTGGCTGAGCAGAGGGCTGAACCCTGGTCTCCAATATACTTAGTCCAACATTCAAACCACTATGCTGTGCTGACTCTGTTACCCCCTATCTGCATATGCTTTTTTTCTCTGCTTGAGGTGTGGTGAAGCTGTAGATTTCCATCCTTTCTATCTCATCCATAAACTCAGTACTGCCCCCCTTGCATATTATTTCTATATTCTATATCTAACATTTATTTATGTTAGTTTTTTGTATATAAAACTATATCAGTTTAGCACCATAAAAAAGAAGGGAGGGAAAAAATAAACATTCAGTCTGGTAGCCAGAAATGTAATGAGGGATGTAGAAATGCAAGTGATAAGCCCAAAGTTGGTAACAGCCTTCAAACACAGCTGTCAAGAACTTACAAATTAGGATATACAGCATAAAAATGCAAACTATTTCTCCACCTCAAGATTCTTGCCTTGCCCTCTGGCCCAGCCAGGTATGTGTGCACATTCAGTCTGAATGTCAGTGATCATATAACTAATTCCCCAGCTTGGCCTCTTTTGCTGGGAAATTAATTGACAATAAAAACCAGTGATCCACAATGATAACTGACCTGTGGCACCAGTTTCATGCATTTAAATTATCATGACGATTCCAATAGCAATAGAAAGAAAATGATGCATCTCACCTTGACTTCTGAACTGAGGTTCCAACAAACCACCTAGAAAAGAATTTTTCAAAACCTAATACTTGTATAGTTCACACTGATGGAATGGTATACTTAATTGTTAGTCTATTTGCATTGTCTATGGGCATGGTTTTAGTCCTTATGGTTAACTTATGCTCTTACAAAATATTCCTATTCATTTTTGTTTTTCTAATAAATATAGGTTTTAAAGACTGTGGTTGGCATTTTGTTAATTAGTTATGATGTTGTATGACATTGTAACTGTTTCCTATTTGTGTTTATGATAGTGTAGTGGTACCACTACCATGATTATAAATACTCATGAAACCCACCTTGAAATTCAGCCAACCACACCAAGGGATGGAGTTGTTCAGTGCTTGTGAGCAGGGCACTGAAGGATGATGTGTCCAGCTGTTCTGTTACCAGGCTGCAGTGTCCCAAGGAATTGTGACAGGACCCCTCAAGGATCCCTGATTCTTGCACTGCTGCTCATTGGCAGGAGGAGGTTGGATGCATTTTTCGCTCACAAGCATCACAGAACTGCATCTCCTGGGACTGCTGCCTGGATTTCAAGGTGGGTTTTGGGGTCTAGATTGGAAGGTGGAATGTAGCCATGACATGGGCCATTTCTGCACATTACCTTATCCCGTTGTCCTCCTGTTGCTATCTCGGCAGCATCTTTGCTGGGAAGGGAGTGCAACAGGAATACTTCACTCTGCACCTGGCCAGCTCCCTGTGGAAGGGAACATGACTGACATGCACCTACCTTCCACAGCACAGCTGGGCTCTTTCCCATGCTGCACTGGGGAAGGAAGCACCTGTCAGGGATTCCAGGCAGGGAACCCTGGGAAAATGATCAGCCCACTGCAAAGATGTTGCATCATGCCCCAGCTGTGGGTAATTGCAAGGTTGCATAAGAAACTGGGGTCGTGTGCAGATGGTAGAGGGAGGTGTGCAAACTTCTACCTGATTGGTTGTAAATATGTATATAAGAAAGCAATCCTCAGTATGTATTTTTCTGTTGACCAAACTGGTGTCTGGCGCAAGCCTTTGTCCTTCTGTTCCATGTTTTGTATATAATGGAACTTTGCTGCAAGATAAAGTGCCTCCTGTTTGGAAGAAACTCCTCTGTGTGTGAGTATCCGTACTGGGGAATAAGGCTGCTGCTGTTGGCTCACTGAACTCTGCTTTTTCCGCTGCATTTCTGTGGGGCTGAAACTCCTATCATCCCCCAACAGCACCTCCATCTCACTTTCTGCCCTTCTGCATGGCAGGTAATGACAGGAGTGTTGCACGATCATGGGCACTTAATGGATTTAAGCCATTAAGTGAATATCCCACAATTGCAATGGGTGGGGGTGGAATGGCAGCAGGACTGCAATGATATCGTGCAGAAGCATGGCCTGTGGACCACTGCTATTCTATCCCCACAGCAGGACTGCAACATCATGTGGAAATGGCCATAGAGGCTGCATGTCTGATGCAGAACCTCAGCCTGCATTAATAATTGCTGATTTTGCTTATTCACCAGGTTGACTTCCCTCTTGTGAAATAGGTAGCTTTTAATTTTATTTTTTTTTAAAAAAAACAGCACAATTCAAATCCTTCACTAATTGAATATATCAGTTTTCACGCCATATTATAAATAAGCCCAAGCCAAGCTTAATTCTATGATAGTATGGTGTGTAACCTTTCTTTCCTGGCAGTAACACAGAGTCAGAAATAGATTCAGCCAAGTTCTGCTGATTCATGTTGTCTTGGATGAGGTTCAGCTCGTACAGTCTGATGATGAGGGGAAGGTACCTGGAGATGTGAGAAGTGCCACCTAGTCTACAGATCCATGCTCCTTCTGGACGTACATTCTGCCAGGACTGGGCTTACCATCTGGACCTCTGAGACAATCAGTGCTGGGAGGGTTGTACTTCCTACCACACTTGAAGAAGCAGTGGTTAGAACTCTTTAAAATAAACAAATTGGAACCCCATAATTCTGGGTAATTATTGCTTGGTATCTAATGTACTGTTTTTGAGTAAAATAACTGGAAAGGGTGTTGGCCTGGAAATTCTATTTTTCAGAAGAGTGATGAAATTTTTAAGAAAGGGGGTTTGTAAGAAGCAAAACCACCTCTTCTGCTTTGTCAATGGCAGCTGCACAATGTAAAATAGCTCTTAGTATTTCTAGCTCCTAATGCATCCCAGATTTTTAAAGATCTAATTGTTTATTTATCTTGTTTTATTTTTAGCATCAGCTGTTCCACACAGGTGTTTTCCTTCTGCACCACTAATTTGCTCAGCTTTGCTCAAACATGTTTCTGGGGCATTCAACTTGTTGGACTTTCAACTGTAATCTCAAAGAGCCTAAAGTGGAAGTATGGAGGTGGATGTGATGGAAACCAGCCTAAAACACCTTCATGTGCTCTTTGGAAGAGAGATTGAGAGAGCGCCTAGTGCACAATTTTGGGGTGCCAATATTCAAAGGGAATAAATATCCTTTGAATATCCTTTCATTTACCTCAAGAAGCAATTTGGGATCACACAGCACAGGATGTTCTGTTCTAAAGCTAGGACAGACTGCAGCAATTTGCTTTTTCCTGAGACTATTGGGAAGGGCAAGACTCTGCCTCCTCCTTTAATCTCCTTTCCTTCCCACTGAGGTAATTGATTACAAATTACTTCTGCACTTTGAATTCAGTTTGCAGTGACTGAAGTAAGCAGAGGAGGAGGAAGAGGAGGAAACAGGGATGTTTAAAAGCAGCTGAGAAAATGGAAAGGCAGAGGATTTTAACCAGGATGTCTCTGTTGAACTGGGACAGATGGAAGATATGCTGCAGTTCAGAAGCAGACAAAGTGAGACAATGGGCCTCATGTAGTCCCAAGGCCTTTTTGTTGTTGCTGTTGTTGTTGCTGTTCCAATTCCACCACCACCACCACCACCACCACTACCTCCTCTTCCTCCTCCTCCTTGCTCTGGGGGGACACAATTTGTCATTTCAGGCCATTTTGATTGCTACGTCCCCTCATTCCCAAATATAACCTTCACTAATATAAGGCAGAAGGAGTAGAAATGGCTCAGAATGGCAAATCACACATCCTGGAGTGTAGTTTGAAATTTTTGGAGCCATAAATCCAATGGAGTGGCTGTTATGGGGTGAAAATAGCAGAAGTAGCCTTATGGAGTCTTGAGAGCAGCTCATCCAGTGGCATACAGGGGGGCAAGGGGAATAGAGTGCCCCGGGCGGCGTGTTTTTGGGGGCAGTGCTGAAGCCTCCTGGAGAGGTCTAGTGGAGGCGTATGCCACCCTGGGAAAGGGGGCTGTCCCCCCCCCTCTCAATCTGGAGTCAAACTTGTTTCCACCCAAAGCCGAAGCGCTGACACTGGCAGACCTCTGGGTCAGGCAGATAAAGAAGGAGGGAGAAAAGGAGGAGTGGAGAGGAGAACAGAGGAGTGGAGAGGAGAGAAGGGTCCTGTGGAGGTGTTGACCTTCCCCCCACCCCACCTCCAAGACTGGGGTTAAGCCCAGCCCAGCTGACTCTCTAAGAAGGAAGGGATGGGGGGGGAGAGAGGGGGGGCGCTCACCACTGTAGGAATGCTGGTGTGTCTTTGAGCACATGCAGAGTGCCTCCTCTGAGCACAAATGCCCAGAGCCTAATCACCCAATGCCAAACAGTTTTTGTTTGGTATTTTGGATAGGTCCTCCCTCCCCTGAGAAAGGCAGCAAACTCAGGGACCACCCCTGGGCGGCAAAAGCTCCAGCTACGCCACTGAGCTCACTTATCCTCATATTAGTCTCTGAAAAAAAATCATCTTCATTTCCAGTAGAGTAATAAATGGGCCTTGTATTATCATCAAAGACATTCTTAGAAAATAAAAATGGTAGGTGGCTTAGGGTTGCCAGTTCAGGATTGTCCCAGGTCATGAGAGTTTTGAGACAAAACCGAAGGTGTAGGGATGGTCTCTGGTGATGTCTTTAAGCACTGTGCATTGAATACCAACTACAGCATTTCTTGATTTCAGTAAGGCCTTTGACAAGGTCCCCCATGATATTTTTAAAAACGTGCTAGTAAGATCTGGGCAAGACAATGCTACTGTTACGTGGATTTGAAACTAGTTGACTGACTTGAACCCAAACAGTGCTCACCAATGTCTCCTCTTCATCCTGGAGAGAAGTAACTAGTGGGTGTCACAGCGTTCTGTCCTGAACCCTGTGCTATTCAACATCTTTATCAATGACTTGGATGATGGAGTAAAGGGAATGCTTATCCTATCTTCAGATGACACCAAATTAGGAGGGATATCTAATACCCCAGAGAACAGGATCGGAATTCAAAATGACTTTAACAGATTAGAAAGCTGGGCCAAAACTAACAAAATGAATTTCAACACCTTGAAATATAGGACACTATCTATACTTAGACAGAAAAAAATGAAATGCACAGATATAGGATGGGTGACATTTGATTTGACCAAAGTACATGTGAAAGACATCTAGGAATCTTAGTAGACCACAAGCTGAACATGAGTCAACAATGTGATGTGACGGCTAAAAGAGCCAATGCAACTCTAGGCTGCATCAATAGGAGGGCAGTGCTTAGGTAAGTAATAGTCCCACTCTATTCTGCTTTGGCCAGTATCCACCTAGAATATTGTCTCCAGCTCTGGGCACCACAATTCAGGAAGGATATTGATAAGCTAGAATGTGTCCAAAGGAGGGTGACCAAAATGGTAAAAGGCCTGGAAACCATGACCTATGAGGAGTAACTTAGGGAGCTGGGTATATTTAGCTGGACAAGAGAAGGATTAGAGGTAACATGATATCTATGTTTAAATATTTGAACAGATGTTATATGGGAGATGGAGCAAGCTCGTTTTCTGCTGTTCCAGAAACTAGGACACAGAGCATTGGATTCAAGCTACAGGAAAAGAAATTCCATCTAAACATTAGGAAGAACTTCCTGTCAGTAAAAACAGTTTTACAGTGGCACATACCACCTCCAAGTGTGGTGGAGGCTCCTTCTTTGGAGGTTTTTAAACAGAGGCCAGATGGCCATCTGTTAGGAGTGCTTTGATTGTGTATTCCTTTATGGCAGGGAATTGGACTGGATGGTCCTTATGGTCTGTTGCAACTATTTGTTTCTATGATTCTATGTTTGCCAGCCCAACAGTTGTTGGGGACTCTGTTCCAGCTAGATGGGATAAGAGTTTCAAGGTAATCAGTCTCTTTATTGCAAAATATTGCTAAATGTCTTCTTTCAACAGAACGTATTTTACAAATCTTCTTCTTTAGATCCCATATTACTTGTGAAGAAGCAATGTTTCTGTATACATGCCTTCAAAACACTTGTCAACTTATGCTGACCACTTGAATTTTATTTTTTTTTTTATTTTATTTTTGGTAAATAAGGTGGTTTTCCCACTTTCAGAGCTGGTTTTCCCACTTTCTTTCTCTGAAATATGGCCTAAAGTACCCGGTATTCATTGGTGGTCTTCCACTAGAGTACTAACCAGGGCTGAACCTGCTTAGCGTCCAAGATCAACCAGGATCTGGTTTCTTATGGTATTTTAGCCCTGGCAATAGGGCTGGCAAATGTGTGTGTGTGTGTCTGTGTCTGTCTGTCTGTCTCTCTCTCTCTCTCTCTCACTCACACACACACGCTTATGCATAAGAGGCTTAGAGGGGGAGATGAAAATACCTCACAACTCTGGCTTCTTCCAGTTAGCCAGGTACTAAAGCATCTCCCTGAACAGTAGCAGAAAGTTTCTTCTCTTTGAAGAAAGGAAGCCCAAGGATTAGACAGGCTCTTTGATTTCCATGGCAACCCTAAAACATTTATCATGGGTAATTGCTGAGTTGCCCAAACCTATTAGCAGCAAATGCTGCTTTTTCTTGCATCCCTTTCCAGTTCCTTTTACATAAAGCTGAGAACACACAACGTTTCATTCGACTTTGATTGTGCTGATTTCTGTTTCCATTATGACAACAGCATGGGTGGAGCATTTTAGAAAGCTAGCTTTGGAGAAATTCACATCTGTAGGAAAAGAAAAATATTTATCCCAGGTTTTTATTTAAATGAACTGGATTGATCATCATACTAAATACACTCCAGAGTGAGATCAGACTACATTATGCTGTTCCAGAAGCATGCTGCCTGATTTGTTTTTGTTTAATCCTTATCTCCATAGAATAAAATCATTTAGAGCAGCAGCTGAAAAAAAATTAAAAAAAAAACACAAGGAAAATTCATTGTATTTTCTACCACCCTATGTTCTATAGTTGAATAGAATATAGGGGAGGGCTAGCATGTAGTTTGGTGGATTGAGTGTTGAACTATGACTCTGGAGAGCAGAATTTGAATCCCTGCTCAGCCATGGAAACCCACAGGATAACCTTGGGCAACTCAGGCCATTTCCGCACTAGACTGTTATAGTGCTATTATTCCACTTTCAACATCCTATGGAAGCCTGGGCCTCAAACGTCCCTCCCTGAACTGCAAACCCCAGGATTCCATAGGATGTTGAAAGTAGAATAATAGCATTATAATAGGCTAGTGCGGAAATGGCCTCACACTCCCTCATCTTCAAAGGAAGGCAATGCAAATCCGCTGAATAAATTTTGCCAAAAAACAACAACAACAAAAACCCATGGTAGGCTCACCTTAGGGTCGCAAACCTGACTTGAAGACACACAACAACGATAGGAGAAGGAAGTATAGCAGGTGTAGCTGAAACAGATGCTGTTTTAATTTGTCATAATTTGGTGGAGGGGTCCTCTTTTTTAACTGATCTCTTGCACTGGACAAATAGCACATTCACCTCCACTTTGGTGAGCTGAATTGTATTTCTGGTTACGTTCTTATGTTCTATTTACATTTTTACATTCTGTTTCTAAATGTTCAAATATTCACATAAATTGGTCTATGGCCCTTTCCATATGTTGGCGGGGGGGGGAGAGACGGGCGAAAGTGCCCAAAAACGGAGCTTACCGGCAGCCGGGTAAGTCCGTCGCTACGCGGAGCAGCGCGAGCTCGCTGCTCCGCAGTCCTCCAGCGTCCCAAATGGCGGCTTCTGGTTGGTGGAGGCTCTCCACCAACCGGAGAAGCTCGCCAGCTGGAAGCCCGCCCCCGGCAGATCTGCAGGCACGCACTTGCACACGCCTGCAAATCCGCTTCGGAGCCGGGCGACAGAGCGGCACGGGGCTGCGCACTCCCTGCTTTTTAAAAACCTCGAAAAAGAGGTTTTAAAAAAACACGCAGCGCGGCTAGTTCCGGCCGCTCCTGAGTGGATTCTGGTGTGGAACTACAAAAAGTAGTCCACGCCAGTCCACTCTAGGGTGTAGAAGACCTCCGTGAGAGATCGCTCTGCACCATTTCAGAAGCCCGGTATGGAAATGGCTTATGGGAATTTAATGCACAGTGGTGTCCTCTTGTGCCCACTGTTATGGGCAAATCTCCTCAAAAAAAGTGGTGTTCAAGTGGCCACATTAACTGAAAACTAACTTTTTGCAGACCCTTTTGGGGATGTATCAAACCTAAAATGCTTAACTTTAGCTGCCCTCTCTCCTGTGCAACACGATAAAGCATAATAGATTAAGTCTGGGCACTGTGAAAAAGGTAGGTTGTAATTCTAATCCCCTCTACAGAGATAAGTTTTGAAAGAAGATTTGAATTAACCTTTAATGAAGAATAGGCTTAAGAGATTTGTCCAAGATCAAGGTGGGGAGTAGTGCCATGCCAAAGCTCTAAAATGAAACCAGGTAGGCCTTTTAACATGACTTCAATCCCAAGACCTATCTCTATCCATAACTTCATGGCTTTTCAAGGTACGCAGAAAAAGAATTCAGATTTAAAAACAAACAGTATGTTGACTACAAGTTGTTGTGTCTTACTCCTGTCAGTCATTACTTGGAAGGTACAAAATGGAACTCTGTGTTTTATGTCCAAGATGTCTGTCATGTGCCAAACTGTGAAATGAATGTCTCTTGAGTTGCTTCTCCTGGAAATGTCAGTTTATCTTTCTCCTCTAAAAGGAATTGGGAGAAAAACTGGTATGTGTCATCCAGATTCCTATATTTTAAGGGCCATTTTGCACTGAGACATGACTTTTGGGGGAAAAAAATCCCACTCACATACTCTTGATTTAAAGAATCTTGAATTCTGTTTCACATTCTTCAGTTTTTGCTGGTATATTGTGTGGGTAAAATGCTTCAGTAATAGTTGCCCAATGGTTCCTATCCTCTAATGAGGATTGGCTCCAAGTTAGCCCATTTCCCAGCTGCAGAATGTCCTCATAGGGGCAGCTGGACCTGGGAAGTTAAGCACCATTTTAATTTCCCTCTACGAGCTAGAGCAGTGCTACGTTGGTGCTGTAAGCATTGTGGGGGAATTTTAAAAGGGGATGTTACTGCCCTGCCCGAGCTTTGGGGATATAAAAAGATATCGTTGATACTGATAATTCGGCTTCACATATCCCTTCCACGTGCTTGCGAGGCCCCCGGACAAGCACGCATACAGGCTCGGCCGATAATCACCGTAATATTCCGAAACAATACAGGCAGGCCAGAAATAGCCAACTGGCCACTTTAGGAGACCTCAAGGCAAGTACCTCCATTAGGTATGCAAAAAACTTTCAAAAGGATCCTCTGCCCAGCGCTGGCAGTTTGATGATCGGACTATGCAACGCTCAAGTACTCCGCGTTTGCATACCGGCTATCCTATTGATAATTTGGCTGTAACTCAATCATTCAAATTCTGACCTTTCGGAGGCTTTGTCTCCAGCCCCAAGTCTATTGTTTTCCCAAAGTCCGACCTAGCCTACCGTCACAATTCTCCTTATAAAAACCCCTGACTTTGAGCGCTTTCTTGGATCGCTCCCAAGTTCCAGACCGCCTTGCTGCCGCATCGCTTGGCGAGCTTCCCCTCAGCTCCACGTGCTGAGATACATCAAACCCCAGCCTCGCTCTCCATCTTCTTCCGGACTTCAGGACAGGTTTCGTATCACCCAAATCAACTATCCCTCTGAAAATCTTGCTATCTTACGACTAAAAGGGAAATCAGACGAAGAGATACAAAGAGAATGGCAAGTGGTAAATGGAAGTGGGTAATTGCTGGGTATACAGATGGAGATTGGTTATTCATGATGTAAGATAAGATATGAGTGGGCGGCAGGGTACATATCATGATGCGGGAATATGGGAGGGAAAGGCAAGAATCATTGAGTAAAAAATAGCTGTAAAATGTAGTACAGTATTGTATATCTGAAAAATAGTATGTAAAACTAGATCTCTGGGGAAGATCAGAAATATGTCAAGTAAACTGTCAGCTACTGTGTATGTTTTTTATAGTGTGAAACGGAATAAAATGATTTAAAAAAAAAATCCCGCTATCTTACTCACACCTTTATTTTCCTTAGTTATCTCTGTGCGTGTGTTGCTTACATCGTGTGCCTGTATTTAATAAAGATCATTCATTATTTTCAAACCGGTCTGCTTCTTGACCTGGCCAGACCCCGTAGACACTGGGTTACAAGATCCTGCTAAGTTACCCTGCCTCTCGTAACACTAAAGCAGTGCTCAGAGCTAATCTTCCCCACCTATTGTTGAGCACATTTTGGTGTCCCTCATGGGACCCCCAGTAAACAGGGTAACAGAGTGGTGGAGCAACGCGGGCAGCCCCGGTACCCCTAATTTGAGAAGGAGTCGCGAACCTCCTCAAATCAGGCTGGTACTGACTTAGGGAACGGCCAGTCAAGTCGCTAGAGTGCTGTTAGGCAGGAACACGTGTGTGTGTGTGAAATCTGTGCGTTTGAGCTCTAGAGCTATCTTTGTTGGGTGGTTCTGCTCCTTTTCATTCTTGGCCGTGTACGGTGGCCATACCTACGTGGTCACTCGCTTCGGCAGTGAATCATTGTAGATGACAGCACCGTGCAAGTGGCTGACCTGGGAAGTACCTCTTAACTTGGGGTCTATCGTGGGCTGGGATCCAAAGTCTTAGGGTGTTAGCACCGTAGGAACAGTCTACACCCATCCAACACCATAGCAGTAAGGCACAAATAGCACTTAAGAAAAGAGACCCTCCTCTTTTCTCTCCCCCCCCCCCAAGTTGAGAACGCGGGTGCATCCCGCTCCTTGTTGTAGTAGTTGTGTAGAGAAGCGCAGGTGCGTCCTGCTGTGTAATTTCGGGTGCGTCCCGATTGGCTAGCCGACTAGGTGCGGGTGGTGATTCCCGACCTAGCCTAGGGTTTAGAGGTTTGGCCCGTGGTAGGGGAAGGTACCCTTCACCCAGAAAACCAATTAGGGACGGTTCGGTTTTGGTTCCTTGCCCTTTTTCCCCACTGCTTGGCCAGGCAGTGCTGTAAGTTCCACTGGGTTCGTTTCCCCCCTTCAGGCAGGCGGAGTACTCCTGAGGGTTCCCTGGGTCTAGGTGACCTCCCTGTCCCTGAACCGTTTCCTCGTCCTTTGGTCCCCAACGTTGTTGAGGTGGAAAACCGGGCTTGGGTGTACCAAAGCAACTTTGTTTGGGCAGGCTGGAGGTAGGTTCCTATCCTTCTTTCCTAGAGTAGTTCCGCTGTGTTTGTTTCCCTTCAGCTCCCCCAGGGGTCTAGGTGATCCTTCCCATCACTCCAGGTCCTGGCCCCGCTCTTGTGTTAAGGAATTTTGTAGGATAGTAGCATGGCTGAGAATAGTAAGGTCACCATCAAGGACCTCATGTTGGAGGAAGAGGTCCAAGGAAAATTAGAAAGGTGGGTGTTGAGTAAGAGGAAATGCCCCTGGAAGGACTCCATCTTCCAGACAGCCGATCCCTTTGCTACACTCCATGAAGCGTACACCTTGGCACGGAAATCAAAGAACCCATTCAGGCCATCTAAGGACGCTTTGGCCGCCTGGGGACTTTGGCTCACAGCCAGAGACGCTAGTAGTGCCCTTGTAGAGACCCGAGGGAAGCTAGCTGAAACTGAGGAGGAAAATGCCCGGCTTCATGCCAAGATCGAGGCCCTGCGCGTGGACAAAGTAACGTTTGCGTCCGCGGCACAGGCCTCCGCCCAGAAGCTTAGCAACATCACTCTAGTGGCACAAACTTGGGAAGAGAAAGCCCATGCCTTAGAGGCTGAGCTGGATCATGCCCCATCTGCAGCCAAATTCATGGTGGGGCAAGTGAGAGAACAGCAGGAGGCTGTTAGTCACGCAGCTTGCCAGAAGCAGATCGCTGCACTGGAGAGTCAGCTCCAAACACGGAAAGCCTGTGTGCCCGGAGCTCCCAACGTTCGCGGAGGACTTTTCTGGGGAGCCGCTGCCAGAGGATGCTCGGGCAACCCTTCCCCACAATCCCGACTGGAGTGACCCTAAAGTCCCAGTCAACCCAGTAGAGACACGGTCCATGACTAGACAGACCACCCCCATTGGCGAAGGCAGTGTAGATAGGCCAGAGACACAGGAGACGCAAGTCACTGAGACTAGGGTCCCCTGGAGAGCTACTGAGGCCAAAGCAATAGCGGACCAGCTGGGTCCATTAAATAAGTCCACGGGAATAATGTGGCTGAATGCAGTCATACATTCCCATCCCATGGCCAACGGCCAAGACCTGACCCAGCTGGCTCAGCTTTGCATGTCCCCCTCCGAGCTCCCTACTCTTGAATCAGCCGTGGCAGCTTGAGGCTTGGTTAGGCTCGAGGCCCACGACTGGATGAGGGAGGTAGTAAGGATTTTGTGGCCTGGACAGAGTGCGAGTGTGCTCTACGTCATGGAGCAGCAGGGTCCTCGTGAGAACCCTGAGGCTTACGTGGCGCGGAAGCAGCTCCTCACCATTCTGGCCGAGAAGGTCCCCTTGACGCCCCACGGATATGACTTCAACCATCTCGAGTTTAAGACGCTCCTTTATGGAGGTCTTAATCACGAGACTAAGATGGCTCTTGGTTTGGTGGATCCAGCCACCACCAACTGGGAGGAGTTTGGAAATAACCTCCGGCGGGTCGCTGACCTGCTGTGCGAGCAAGGTTCTCTCAAACCTCCCCCCAAGCCAAACCGAAGGGACCCCGGGAATTGGGAACCCCATTCCCAGCACAGGAAAACGGTTCCGAATTCCATTCCGCGAAGGAATTGGAACTTGCGCCTGCCACCCAGACAGGACAACAGGCAGTGGCAGGGACGGGATTTCCGCAGCCGGTCTGGCAAGGCAGGGAGTCCCCCACAGCAGCCAACTGCCCCCAAACAGCCCTCTGACTCAGGCTCTCCCAGGTAGATGTCTGGCGGGTATGACCCCATGGCCCAGATGTATTCCTTGGATGGAGTGAGAATCTGGCGCATGCTCAGGAAGTTCGGGCTGGACATGAGCCAGTTTGATAAACGCCCTACGTCCGAATTGATTGAGGCTCTGGAGAAGCAGCTTCAGGCGGGAAGTAAACAGCCAGTCAGCGCCATGACCAACGGCCCTGCTCCGGATGGATACTACCCTAACCTGGATCTGTAAGAATAGGGGTGCCCTCAGTCCAGGAGGCTTCCCCGCAATGTTGTGGCTAAGTTCAAGCCAGACAAGTGGGGGAGGTTCTGGGTGAAGGCAGGCATTGGGACCGAGAGGGATAAGACTCCTGCCACCCTTCTTGTGGACTCTGGTGCAGCAGTAAGCGTGCTGCACCCCAAACTTGTGAAACACGGTGAACCTACACCTGAGCATGTCCAGCTTTTTGGATATGGCGGGGGGAGGGTGTCACCAAGCCCGAGCTTGGACCAACATCCCGATGTCCATAGAGATGTTCCGGTTCCAGTTGTGGGCTTGCGAGAACCGGGGTGAAGACGACGGCCTTTTGGGCATCAGCTTCCTCCGGGGAAACAGGCTCACAGTGGACTACGCGAACGGGTTTCTATGGCAGTTAGATCAGGGACCAGCCGAAATTTCGGCCGTGCACCGTTGCACAGCCATCAAAGCTCCTGCCCTTGACTTGTTAACGACCACGCTACTCCTTTATGCACACTCGGAAGAGGCTTTGGTTACTGCCACCGCTTCCGTACAGACGTTCTGGTGCCATCTTGTCCTTAAGGGCCACGGCACCATCTTGATTGTGACACTGGTGATCATGAACGGGGCCAAGCTAGTTTACGGCTCCATTTCGGTCACCATCTTACCTGAAGAGACAGTTTTCCCGGAGGCACGTGGGTGCAAGACCAGCCTCCTCTTTGCATTGAAAGCAAGGGTCCCAAACCGGGAGCAGGCATTGCTACTCCTGCCGGTAGTTCCGGAGACCCCTAGGAAAGACTGGAAGGGGAAACCCCCCAATGGGAAAGCTCTCTTGCTAGTACAGCACAACAATAGACGGGCTTTGCTTCCCTTCATGGGATGGCAGCCCCCATGAAGAGGCGGTAAAGTCAGCTCCCCTTTTCGCCCCTCCTGTTTCCCTTGTAAATAGACCCCTTAGGATACTAGCCTATGTAGTAACGGAGCCCCATCTCTGTATTCCCTACAGGGAGACGGAATGGGACCGTTCATGTGGACTGCAGTCTTGTTTGTCTTGACTGGATACACTCTCGGAGCCTCACCAGAGTACAACCAGGTGTACACGGATTGGCAGTTTAAAGCCTGGGCAGTGTGCCACTGGAACCCATATCCCGAAGTAGAAGCCCTGTTACAGGGGACGCAGCTGTTCCCCTGGTTCCAGAAAAGATACCCCTTCGAGCTATCCATGCATTTCCAGATTCACTCTAGTAACAGGCTGAATGCAGAGTTAAGGATGGCAGTTGCCAGCGAAGAGGTTAAACTCTCCCCCAGCATGGCCACAGCCGCCGCTCCCATGACTGCCAGAGTGGTTGGGAGTGATCACCACCATGAAGCTCTAGTTGTGCTTAGCTTCACTTTTGAAGATGGCCACCCTACATGGGTATGGCAGACATACATGTTTCATTGCCAGAATGTCACCCTGACCCTGACAGGTTGTAAGTTCTCCTGCGGGAAGATGTGGTGCCCTGACTCCGATGTCCACACCCCTCCTCCTCCTGAACGTCACCCAGCTATATATGTGGGTAGCTCCATAGTCCACAAGGACATAGAAATGGTCACTTACTCAAAAGTCCAACCCATAACAACCAAAATGATACTAAATTTCACGGTTGTCAATATTTCTAGAGTAATTCCAACTTGCCAAACATATCTAAAATTAGCATGGACACAGTGGGAACACTGGGAGAAACGATGCTGTCTTTCTCCCACCCACACACTCGCCCTAAGCAAAACGTCCTAGGAACGGCATTAGGTGGAATTGGAACTGGTGGCACATTCATTAACGCCATGGACAATGAGGTCCTGGCAAACAAATTAGGTGTAATTGGCACTAAAACTAGAGACATTGGACTATCCTGCACTGCTGGCCTAACCAAAGTAGCGAGAGGAGTAGATTTGATAAGTCAATTGCTTCCACAGTGGGTTGGCGTCGAGCGAGACGTAACAGAACACGACCCATGATCTGTCAGTAGCAATACAATGCACGCAACTGCAGTAGGAACACGCAATGCGTGCAACCTTTGCCGCTCAGGTGATCCAGGCCAGCCTCAAGGGATTAATGCACCGTGAGATCCTGAGCCTACTCAGAAAGCAATATCCGGAATTGCTGGAACACCCTGCCGCTTTGGCGCAAATATGGCACGCAACATGGAAGAGCCTAACTCTCACGGTGGATGTTGCACACGAACGGATCCTGAATCCGATAATTTTACACCCAGTATCCCATTTAGGACTCCCCATCATAGCCCCCAACGCCACTTTGCTGCCCCCACAGATGTACCATTGGTCTATTGTTTTCCCAAAGTCCGACCTAGCCTGCGGTCACAATTCTCCTTATAAAAACCCCTGACTTTGAGCGCTTTCTTGGATCGCTCCCAAGTTCCAGACCGCCTTGCTGCCGCATCGCTTGGCGAGCTTCCCCTCAGCTCCACGTGCTGAGATACATCAAACCCCAGCCTCGCTCTCCATCTTCTTCCGGACTTCAGGACAGGTTTCGTATCACCCAAATCAACTGTCCCTCTGAAAATCCTGCTATCTTACTCACACCTTTATTTTCCTTAGTTATCTGTGTGCGTGTGTTGCTTACATCGTGTGCCTGTATTTAATAAAGATCATTCATTATTTTCAAACCGGTCTGCTTCTTGACTTGGCCTGACCCCGTAGACACTAGGTTACAAGATCCTGCTAAGTTACCCTGCCTCTCATAATGCTAAAGCAGTGCTCAGAGCTAATCTTCTCCACCTATTGTTGAGCACATTTTGGTGTCCCTCATGGGACCCCCAGTAAACAGGGTAACAGGGAGGCTACTTCCAGGGGGTCACCATAAGTTAACAGGTAACTTGAAGGCACATACACACACTCACACACTTCTAGACAGAGGTAGTACCACTCAATAACCTCAGGGAGCAAATGAGGGGCCTGCAATACAAAAGACCTCCATGCCATTCAGGTCAGGCAAAAGTGCAAGGGTTGGAGCTTCCCAAGAGATGACACCAAATTGGGAGGGGTTGCTAATACCCCAGAGGACAAGATCAAATTTCAAATTTCAAAATGACCTTGACAGATTTGGGGGGCTGGGCCAAAGCTAACAAAATAAATTTCAACAGAGAGAAATGTAAGGTCCTACACTTAGGCAGAAAAAATGGAAGGCACAAATATAGGATGGGGGAAGCGTGGCTGGATAGCAGTGCATGTGAAAGGGATCTAGGAGTCTTGGTAGATCACAAGCTGAACATGAGTCAGCAGTGTGATGCAGCAGCCAAGAAAGCCAATGCGATTCTTGGTTGCATCAATAGGAATATGGTGTCTAGATCAAGGGAGGTAATGGTACCACTCTATTCTGCATTGATTAGGCCTCATTTGGAATACTGTGTCCAGTTCTGGGCACCTCAATCCAAGAAAGATACCAACAAGCTGGAACGTGTCCAGAGGAGGGCAACCAAAATGGTGAAGGATCTGGAAGCCATGCCCTATGAGGAATGGCTTAGGGAGCTGGGTATGTTTAGTCTGCAGAAGAAAAGGTTAAGAGGGGACGTGATAGCCATGTTTAAATATTTGAAGGGATGTCATGTTGAGGAGGGAGTGGGCTTGTTTTCTGCTGCTCCAGAGACCAGGACAAGGAGCAATGGATTCAAGCTGCAGGAAAGGAGATTCTACCTGAACCTCAGGAAGAACTTCCTGACAGTCAGAGTGGTCTGGCAGTGGAATATGCTGCATTGCAGTATGGTGGAGTCTCCTTCTTTGGAGATTTTTAAGCAGAGGCTGGATGGCCATCTGTTGGGAATACTTTGATGTGTGTTCCTGCATAGCAGGGGGTTGGACTGGATGGCTCCTGGGGTCTCTTCCAACTCTATGATTCTAAGAGTGCCGGCTGCTGATCAGAGATCAAAACCAAGACTGTGATATTAATTACAGTGGGCCCTCCACTTTTGCAAGCGTTCAGGACACAGAACCCTCGTGAAAATAGGAAAAAAAACTCCCCCCACACTCCCTCTCTGATTCCTTTCCGCCCCCCCGCCCCCCATTCTCTTGTGTTTTGCCTCAGTCCAAGTTCACCACACCAGGGCAAAATGCATGGGAATGGGAGCGGGGAGCTCCAGAGGGGAAAAGGAAGGCTTGCTTGAGCCTTCCGCCTGCTTTGTGTTTTGCCTTGGCATGCATTGTCCCACCAGGGCCAAATGCATGGGAATGGGAGAGAAAGCTCCAGAGGGGAGAACACACATGCGTGCCTCTCCCTGATTCTCTTACCTTTTTCCTGGAAGCAGTTGCCTCCCTTCTCCATGCCTGGCAAAATGCATGGGAATGGGAAGAGGAGAATGGCAGGGAGGACACACACACTCACAAATAATCAAATTCATGAAGGTCAAACCCACAAATGTTGAGGGAGGACTTAAATTATGAGGTTTTAAAAAGTTAAACATTCTGTAAAGTACCTTCTCCACGATTTAATGTAATTTTGAGAGCATTTTCTAAGAAATAACAGGGGGGATAGCATTTTCATTTGCTAAGCTGTTTCCACTCCCTCTCCTCCTTTCCCTGCTGCCTTGGCAGAGTTTTTCCCTCCATGGTGTCTGGTATTAGCTGAGAATGGTGTGACATATGACAGATAGAGACAAAAAAGAGGGAAGAGCAATAAGAGGAAGGCTGTGGAGTGCTGCCTGGTTATGCCTCGAGGTCTCTTCTGACCTAATTTGAAGTGCACGTGTTCAGCCAGCCTTTCCTCTTATCCAGCATGGCCATACAGGCATGTAGGGTATATTTTATATTTATGCCATTTAATATATTCTGCCAATTAAATCATATTTCACCAATTAAACCGTATCAAAGTGTGGAGGTGTACGACCTGGTAACATTCCAGCTGTCCTGATTTGGCAGGGACAGTTCTGGCTAATTCTCTGTCTCCCTACCTTTTCAGCTACTGTTAATATGTCCCAGATTTTCTCTCTTCCTCCCACTTTCCTCCTTTGTACTGAGCTTATTTCAGCTGGTGCTTGCACCCAGTGAACTCAGCAGGAGGACTGAAGAGGAGGGGCAGAATCTTGCTTTCCACAGTAGACTCCGACAGAAGCAAACTGCCGCACTCTTTCCTAGCTTGTGTGTTCTTCTTCATTAATAACTTTGGCCATCTTGGCAACACTTTGATGTTGCTTCGCCATATGTCCCTGTTTTTATCTGTGAAATATTAGATGGTATCTACTATCAGTGCTTAAAACCACTTTCAGAAATTACTATTGTCTAAAGCCTGGATCTGCAGCAGGGCATTATGCAGAGAAGTAGGTAGAACAGGATCTGGCCAAAGTTACTTTCTTGTACTATTAGTCCCAGAATCCAACTGAGGGATTCATGGCGTTTTTGCTCAAAAAGGTCATTTTTCCAGTTCTGAGGCTGAGTCAGCAGCACTTGAGAGGTTGCTGCTTTTCTGTTGCCAGGTCTTTTTTCTAAAAGCGCTTTCATTTTCCCATAGATTTCTGCCTCTTGAAAAGAAGGAGGAGTGACTCTCTCATTGCTGAGTGCTGATGAGGAAATATTTAATGTGAATTCTCTAAAATAGACCTAATTAAATAATCAAGAGGTGCTTATTAGTAATTAATGGAACTTCCCGACTCCTCCTCACAGCCTGCTAAGCTTTCTTCCGTTTGGGCTGAACTGAAAACATTTTTAAAGCTGTGCGCAAGGCGAGTGCTTCTTGGGAAGACCAAAGTTCTAGGATTTACCTGAAGACAGAGAATCCAGTATGCACCCACAGCCCCACTGCTTATGCATGGAGTCCCATGAATTTATACAGGAATTTATTTCTGCCAAAACTAGCCCTCAAGGCAAATAGGCAAAATAGGAAGAGCGTATCTCATGTATCATATTGAATAATATGTTATAGAGTAGACTTCTTCCGAGGCCAGTGCCAGAGTCTCTAATTGTCCTGATTTGGTAAGGGGAGTCCAGACTAATCCTCTGCTGTCCCACTCTTTTGGCTGTTATAAAAACATCCCAGTTTCTCTCTCTTCCTCCCATTTTCCCCATTTGTAGTCAGCTTATTTAATTGCTGTGAACTGAGTCTGAAGTGCAAAACTAGTTTGCACTCAACTCAGAACTCAATGAATTCATTAGAAGAGACAGAGTCATGACCTTCCCAGTAGGTACAGGTAAAAGCAAACTGGTACAGCCTCTCCTACCTTGTGTGTTTTCACTCACTAATAACATTTTGCCATCTTGGCCACACTGTGATGTTGCTTGGTCACATGTGTTCCTATTTTGATCTGTAAAATGTTGGAGGGTATGCAGTGCACTGAGAGCCAGTGTGGTGTAGTGATTTCAGTGTTGGACTATGACCCTGGAGATCAGGTTTCAGTTCCCCGTTCAGCCATGGAAACCCACTGGCTGATGTGAGGTGTGTTACATACTCACAGCCCTCAGAAAACCCCATGATAGCTTCTTCTTAGGGTCGCCATAAATCAGAAATGATTTGAAAGCACACAACAACAACATGCAGTGCACCAGTGACAAACGTAGCCTAGCATTTTCCAGGACCCAGAAAGTAGTGACAATGTCTTCTTGCTGGCAACATCCTTCCTTTTTATGACATGCAAGAGAGCTTGGAAACATTCCTTTTTGGAGTACAGCTCCCAGGATTTCCCAGTCAGCTGGCTAAGAGATTCCAGGAAGTGTAGGAAAATAAAGTTTGTAGCACAAATAGGAACTTTCCCAAGGTCTGGTCAAGAAGGAGTACAACAGAAGCACATCACATTCAACATTTTCAGGTAACCAGAGCAAAGCAAGAGAAACTGAATTGAAATTGTGCTTTGTAGACTTTTTGGAAGAGGGGAAGTCTGTCAATATCTTATTCCATGACACTGAATGCCTGTTCTTCGCTTACATTCTTAATGTATCATAGGTGACCTGGGCCCTATTTTCTTTCCCATTTCTGGGAAAATTCAAGGTAGGGTGATAGGAAACCCTTCTCCCCACTTCCTTGAGAAACATGCACTGAACTTAGGAAAGGCGTTGTACTTTACTTTCAAGAAAACTTCAAGGAAGGTAGAGATAAGTGTATGTTTTTTCTTCATTGTTCTCTTCACACCTCCAGCTGAAAAGACAGATCTTACCTCCATATCAAGAAGAGGAGGAGGAAGGGGAAAGAAGGAGCACAGTATTTGCCATGTCTCAGCTCTGTTGGTGACTCTGAGGAGCCTTTTGTTCTTGACATTCCAGATGCCCAGCTGGAGGTCTCCATGACAGTTGCCTGGATCCCTGGCCACGTCTTAGATCCATCCAACTGCCACTCCCAGGACTACAGAACTGAAGATGTTACTGAGCCAGGCAGAAGCATTAGGTCCAGAAGCCAAGTGTCTTGTTAGCTCTCAGATTCTGGGAGTTGTAGTCCAATCAGTAACTTTTACCAACCTCTGCTTTATTGCAAATTCTTTTTGCATTCCATTTCCTTGGAAAAAAGGAGAGGGTTAGTACTATTAGCAAATATAAACTAGTACTACTACTACTACTGCTACTACTACTACTACTAATAATAATAATACATTTTTTTAGATATAAATTGAACTATTGCAGACAAATAAACTCTTCATCCTATGTCCCTAAACTCATGGTCTTTCCTGTGAAAGCTTATTTTTGCAGTGGAAATGCTAGACAGTTTTTCTAGTCCCTGAAGGGCTTGGCTGAAAGAAACACTTTCTGAGTCATGGAGTGTACCCAGTCTCCCTGTCTTGCAGCTAAAAATTACCTTGGGGTGTGGGGAAGGAAAGAGGCAGATAGACCAACTGACAGGTCTGTCAAGCCACTTGGCAGCCTTTAGATGATCCCATTTAAATCAGCACAATTAAAGCTATGAACAAGACGGCAGCCTCAAACCCCTTCATACACACACATGCTGCCAAGCATAGCTCTTTAATAATACAGCTGCTTCTGTGGATTTTCTCTTCTGTGCATCCCATTTCAATCTATTAAACCAAGGTGTCCGCCGTATCTAGCCAATCCAGAAGAACAGAGGAGAGGAGGAGACCCTAGATGAGATGAGAGAAACCATCAACCATTGCCCAGTCCCCAGGCTGCCTGTATGTCAGTAAGAGTTATATATACCATTTCTGTAGCTATTCGCTGGGGTAAAGATGGAACTGAGCCAGAGCAGTGAGATTGAAGAAGAGAACATGGAAGAAGTAAGGTAACCAACCACTCTCTTCTTCTGGCAGAGTCTGGAGGTATTTCAGATCTGCTTGACAAATAGAAATTAAATGGTAGCACTTTTTGCAGTGGTAAGGAAAGTTTGCCTCTCATGTAGCTGTTAAAGCAACAGAAGTTTGGGCATTAAAAAGGGGCAACAGGGTCCTTCTAATTTCTTCTCCACTCTACTTCTCCTTATCTTCCTTCTTGTAACAAAAACTTACTGGGCTTGTTTCTAAGTTGACCTTGGCCAACAAGCCAGGATGCAAGGGTATTTTTAGAAAGGTGATATAACTTGGGCTCTTCATTGACCCACAGGTGAAAGGCATATAATGTTCAGCTGAAGCTAAATTTCTCTATATATTTAAGTAACTGTCCACTCCTTTCCTAAAGCTAGTTTTTTTCCTACTGTGAACTAGAAACCCACTGAAAATAATTATTTTGCTTGTGATTTCTATTGACTTGACTTTTTTTCCCAATGTTTGCAACCCAGTTTGAGTCCTTGTTGGAGGAGAACAAATGAAACATTGAATTTTGTTAATTAAAAACTGATCTGTTTCATTTTTATGGCTGTTCACCATCCTTACCACCATCCAGTGTGTGTGTGTATGTGTGTGTGTGTGTATCTCTTTCTAAGTATGTTTCTCTCTGTTAAAATCACAACAGGATATGGGTGGATTTGTGCCAATCTACCTATGTGCGAAGGGCTACATGGGCCTCTGGCAGGCTCTTACTGCACCGTGCTGTGTTGTCCTGTCATGATCCTGACAATGCCATTGCCAGAATCAGATCAGGACCTGAATGTTCTCCACCACACTGGTGAGCTGCCACTGGATGGGTAGCTTTTGGAACACTCTCTTTCCTTCTGCAGTACAGCTGGCCTCTTCTTGCATTGTACTGAGGAAGGAAGTGCCTTATAGCGCCTCTGCCCTTCCTGCAATTCTGCAGTTTGATGGGATCATTGTGCAAGGGGAGGCCATTACTGGATTGTTTCCAGTAATGGTATATGGCATGATTGTGACAGCTGAGAATGTGCGAGCAGCGGGACCACAAAGATGTTGTGCAATGGCATGCATTGTGGACCAGCAGCAACGGGTCCCCATGATGGGATGGTGATGTCTTGCAATAAGGACCCTAATGTTGAAGCAATTATTAAAATTGGAAATGTAACTTATCTTAGAGGCTGACTGATAAAGCCCTGAAGACCTGTAATAAACTTTCTGAACTGTTAGGAATCAGCTCACAAAGGAAGTGTGTAGAGGAGTGGGGAGAATGAAGATATCAGCTCCACTCACCCTCCATAATGATCTTTGCTACACTCTATGAGTTTGAGGTAAATATTTTCAGTGGGAATCTTTTCCTATTCATCCAGACTCCCCAGAGAATGATGATTTTTCAGAACTCTGTCATCACACCAAGAGCCTAAACTGTTGGAAACTGTGAGAGACAGCAGTGTACAACTGGTCCTCTACATTTGCTAGGGTTAGGGTCATAGGATCCCAGGAAAAGTGGAAAAATTGCAAATATCTAAATGTGTGTATGTGTCTATGGGAAGAAGGCTGAGGTATGGTGGGGAGAGCAGATACCTAGAGTTCAAAACATGTCAGGGAAAGGGGGTGGATTGGCATGGTGGCTCTATACTTCTTCTCTTTTGCCTATCTACTTCCTTGCATGTGGGGAGCATTGGGAGAGGGTTTGTGGTGCTAAGAAATTGGATTGCAAGCTTTCTTTAGCTTGCTAGGGAGCAGCTGATGGAGGAGGAGGACCAGAGGTGGATTTTTAAAGGGCTGTGTGGCCTGATCAGAGCTGCAAAGAGAGAAGGTTCCTCTGGGAATGGGCAGGGGTTGGAGAAACTTGCAAATAATCAAATTTGTGAAAGTGAAAGCCACAAACGTGGAAGGCTGACTCTATTTCTCAATGAGAGTAATCAAATTGGCAAGGCAGAAGCCAAACAACAATCAGACGTATGACCACGCACGCGCACACGCGCGCGCGCCTGTACCATAGATGAAGGCTGTCCTCCCTTTTCTGTGCTTGAGGCACATTTTCTTGTTGAGCTAAGACTTAACTCACATACAACATTTTAAAATGCTTCAGCAAACACATTATTTTTAGTAATTGTGTACTTTCCATTTTTGAAAAGTATTTCAAATTCTTTTTTATCTAGAGCTGATGCACTGAGCATATTGTAATGTAAGTCAGGAATAAAGAAGACATTATGTTTTGCACAGTTTTCTTCAATTCCATTTGATCCATTCACATTTTGAGTAAGAAGAATGGCATATGCCTTTGTTCCATGCTCTTTGTTAATGCCCTTTGTTCCCCTTTGAGCCATGAGACAGCATCATCAGATTTCAGAGAATTTATCTCATCTAGCGCAGACACAAAAGAATCAAACTGTTCTTCCAAAGTTCCAGTAAGAAATCCCACTTTCTCTTCATCAATGAGGTTAAATCCATTTAATCTCAATTTCTTAAAGACTGTGACTAGTATGGTTATATATACTTCACAATTCCTGCTGGAATAAAGTTTCAGTTACCCCAGCTCTCCGATCCAAATTGTCTGGCATTTAGAACACATGTAGCTGAATAATTTTAAAAGACCATCCATCATTTCTTTGGCTGTGTTACACTCTGTCACAAAGTTTAATTGATTATCCTCAAAAGAATGATAGATTTATAGATCATAATATGTGCTATAAAACTCTTTCTCTCTCAAGAAACAAAATTTTCTCCTCTAGGTTTGTCTGTTTGGGTTTTTAATGTAACTTGAATCCTGTGAAAGTGGGTGTGGTAAAACAGACAGGAATCAGTTTGTAGGTATACAAACACTCTTAACTGTGACACACACAGGAACAGAAGGCTCCCGTTTCAGAAATTTTCCCTCCAACTTGTAGGGTGTTTTGGTGATAGCAATGAGCTCATCTTTGTACTCTCCCTTGCATCCTGAGTCTGCATTTCAGAAGAATGCTGACTAGAGGTTGTGTGGTACCCAGATACAATGGAACTGGGCATTTTATGAGTATCAAGTACAGATGATTTCATTGCAAGTGGTAGTTATGTCTCTTTAATGCAGTACATCTCCACAAATTACTGGATAGGACAGCACTTTACTGGAAGTCCTCGCCATTCTTTTTATCCATTTCCACCTTCTAAATAGCTGTATTGCCAGTATTTTTAAAAAAATAGTAATAGCTCCCAGTGATTGCTTCAGAAATAAATTTTCCAGTGTTTAAGCCAGAAAATCTTTGTCCATCATTGGTTACGACTGCTTGAAAAGCTACACAGCCTGTGACCTTTCACAGTAAGTTTTAATAACTCCTGCCTAGATTCACTTGGGGGATTTATTTGTGACATCACTCATATTTTATAGCTCCATTCGTCTCTGCTGCTCTTTTTGCCAAGCAGATCCATTCCTGTGCCCTGCCTGGGTTTGGAAAAGTCAGAAAGGAAGATGTCAATAGACATTCTAACAAAGGGGTCAGGTATCAAAGGAATCTTGTAGAACACCAAATCTGGGAATAAACAGCAATTTACTGATTGAATGCCTTGTCTACATAATTATTTTTATCGTGTATTCTTCATTCATTCATTCTCTATGCTATTGCACTCATTTGCAGTGGAGTGTCTGACATCAATTGCCTTACAAAATAGGAGACCTCAGACTTTTCTGCTACTTGTAGAACTTGACAGCATGCTGTCCAACTTCTATGAAGAAAGTTGTTTGTTGATGTGGGATTCAGCCACACACAAGGGATGTCAGAGGACTGGTTAGAAGGCCCAGAGGTAGAGAAGGAAAGGGGCTGAGAGTGCAGCATGCTTTTCTTACCTTGCAGTGAGCCATTTTATGTGGGCAAAATACATTTTCACCAGTATACTCAACATCAAATTGTCAGTTGTGTAGTTTAAGACTGTTCTCTGGGTGTAAAGGCAAAATGAGTAAGTGCTGTCACTCCACTAGTGACAGTGAGAGCTTCCCTTGGAATACAAATGTCAACCCCAGAGAGGGGACTTTTGTCAGGCCATGCAAGGAAAGAACGACATAAATTTTTGTGTCTTCTTCTGTGTTCTCGAGGGTGCTTAGACTTCCCTGCAGCTGCTATATGCGTTCATGTAATTACTGCATTTTGAATACACTGCAGGTAGTGAGTGGCACTTGTCTGGGACTGTCTATTGACTCCAGTGCAGTGGTATGTTCTTATGCCACCTCTTTTGCAGGAGTAACATTATGTTGCTGGATACAATGCAAAAACTCTGAACAAGCACTATACTTCTAAGTCCTGTTCCTTTGTTATTTCCACACAGCTCCCTATACTTTTGTCCTTGCATTTGGCAGTCCTCTGCTGGTGTTAGCATCCCATGGACAGAAAAATGTTGATATGCCACCCTACACATTTTTCTGATAATACAGAGCTGTGAAATACCAGTGCAGGTAGACGTAGTATCAGTCTTGCTGTGTCCATCAGGCGTTAAGCATAAAATTTTTCTGTAATCCTAGCAAGGTTTCTAAGCAGGCATTGCAAAAATGGGATCAAAAGTTCAAAATAATAGCTGTATGGAACTGATTAGTATACAATTAGCATATAATACAAACATATCTGTAGATTTGTTTATTTTGATTTATCTAATGTGATTCTTTACTAAGTTTCTTTTTGAGGGAGGAAATGAGTAATTTTAGCAATTTTCTTCCCACTGCAGGAAAGTCTTTGAAAACCATCCAGTTTTCAAAGCCTATTTGCAACTGGAGACTTATTCTATACAAAATTTGCATGTGGTTTTGCATAGGAAAAAAAGCATTTACGTGCAGGAAGCAGCACTTTCTGCACAAAAATTAATATTTTGCTCTTTCCTGCACACAAAATGTTGAATTCTATGCAACTCACCCATGTGCAAATTTTATGTAGAATAGGTCCCCAATTAACAGCATTTTCTGCATAGGAAACCACTTTTTCCACACACACAAAAATATTGCTACGTAAAAACGCTCACTGGAATCCTATAGGACCTGACACATTATATAACTTTACATATACATAGCCACATAACAGAAAAGCTAAGAAAACCCTTTACTAAATTGTGAAGTACCAGTAAGAGTGCCCAACACGCATTGGTGCCTAATGCACATCAAGACAATGTAATGTGTATCAGGACTGATGCAATGAGCATTAGGACCTATACATATCGGTCTTGTTGTGTATCAGGGACTTTGCTGGTTCTACTGCAGAGTAACGTAACAGCAGCCCTCTGCTGGATATGGATGCTATGCAACAGCACAATTTTAATTCCCATGGACATAAGCCCACTTACAAAAATGTGAGTCCCCAACAGGATTCTAGCTGTTTTCTTGTGCAAAAAAATGGCTGTTTTCTGCATAAAATAGCTATTTGCAAATTCTATTCAAAATAAGCCCAACAGTGTGAAGATTCCCATCAGTCTAGATTTTTCTCATCAGGGTTTCTCAACACACTATAAACTTTTTTTTTTTTTACAATTTATCAAATATTTTCAAAGATTCTTTCCATCCCCACTATTACACAATCTGCTTCCAATAAGAATGTAAAAGCAGCTATTCAATTCCTTTGCATGTTAGTGTGAGTTCAACTGGTGCAACTTTGTTACACCAATATTTTCAAAAGGCCAAGATATTCCAAGATGGCTTCCTCTCTCCTTTCACTGCATAGCTTCATGCTACACACCATTCATCTATTTTTGCTTAATAGAAATATGATCCTAAGCTACCAGTCAATACATCACCCATGACACCTTGAAATTAAAGTCATTATTTTGATAAATTGGTTTTTATTTCTCTTTCTAACAAGGAATCGTGAGAAGGCAACTCTGGGAGGGGCACTGGAATTATTCTCCCACAGCTGGAAGGACACATCTATTACATGATGGATCTTTTAAATGGGGAGGGGTAGGATGCACATTTGCTGTATACTTTTTCTTAGAACAGGAGGACATTTGATGGTGTGTATGTCCATTCATGTGTGTATGAAAGCAGGAAAAACCCCTGTTCAGAGTAGAGCAGTCACGTGCCTTATTTTACACAGGCAACTCCCCTATTTGAAGGGTTGTCTAGTCAGTATGATTTAAAGATAAACATAAGAAGCCACAAGACATGTCCTCTTGAAGTTACCCATTGAGAATTAGCAAGCAGACAGCGGTCTGATAAGGAATACAAGTCACTTGGTTACATTCTTCTCCACTAAGTGCTATTTAAATTATAGGCCATTTCCGCACGGGCTTAAAGAAATGGTGCAGAGCGTCCTCCAGGGAGGACGTCTGCATCTGGGAGCGGACTGGGTCGGACCTACTTACTGTAGTTCCGCACCACAGCCCGCTCCAGACCGACCTGAAGTGGTCGTCCAGCGTGCTTTTGAAAGACCACTTGAAACAGGTCTTTCAAAAGCACGGAGTGCGGCACTCCATGCCCGTGCTCCAGTGCGATCTGCTGGGGGCGGGCTTTAGGCTGGCCTCGACCAACCAGAAGCTGCCATTTTCGTGCCCGGAGCAGTGCGAAGTGGCGGCCACGCACTGCTCTGGACCAGCCTGGACCCAAGCGTGGAGCCAAGAAGTCTGGTAAGTACCGGCATGGGCCAATTCCGTCACCCCGTGCGGAAATGGCCATAGTAACTTTTAAAAAAAATTTGCAGACACACATAAGTAGCAATAGCAATAGCATTGTATTTCTATACCGCTTATCAGCTAAGTCCTCTCTAAGGGGTTTATAATGTGTTAGCTATTTGCCCCCAACAAGCTGGATACTCATTTTACTGACCTGTGGAAGGATGGAAAGCTGAGTCAACATGGATTGAACTCACAACCTTGTGGCTGCAGTACTGGCATTTAACCACTGTGCCACCAGGGTTCCCTGTGTGTGAACATACACAGAGTAGTTTTTTGCTAATTTTATGCAAACCACCAGTTTCTTTTGCCCTCTTTCTTCCTTTTTTCCCCCCTTGCCAGTGAATAAATCACCATCCTGTTTCATAGAGCCTACCTCAAAGGAAGGGCAGCAGAAAAAGTATAGGTCTTCGGGGTCATTTCTTAAATCCCAATAGTCCTCTGAAACCTCCAATTTTTTCAAAAAAATGAATTTTTGTGCCCCCAAACACACCAGGCATGGAGATGATTTTGTGACATTTTCAGTTCTTTTGGACTATTTTAAGCACAGCACAGGCCTTTTCAAAAGCAGGAGGTTAACTAGGAGTTGATTTCTGGGTCACTTCCTGTTTTATGAAGGTTTCTCTTGCCCCTAAAATAACCAAAGCCCTTCCCCCAAAAGTGGCAGAATTGCCATTGCACACCTACTAAGGAGTGTTGGGGGGCATCTCGGGCTAAAATAATGTTTTGTAAAAATAATGTTCGGGAATGACAGGGATCATTGGAACACTGTGGCCCTCAAAATTCCCCAGACTCCTGACAGTTTCCCACTCAACATTCACTCTAAGAAAATCACGTATGGGTGGTCTTAGCTCTTATGCTGATTTCTCAGTTTTTATTAAGGTACTAAAATTGGTAGAATATATATATCGAATATTTTACTTGAGCTCTACATTAATTTTTTACTTGCGTATTATATTTTAGCACAACACAAAATGAATTAACTAATGAAGTTTCTATTTCAAGCATTTAATGGCCATAAAAAAGATAATGGAGAATGCACTTTTCAAACATTTCCGTTCCTGGTAAAGAGAACTAGTAAGGAGTACTGAACATAAATGAATCTGGTTATAAATTAACTCAACATCGCTCTCATCCAAACACTGGGATTGGAAAGTACTGGTAAAGCCTCTCACTATGATTACGAAGCTAGCCACAAAACTACTGCACAAACTCCCTCCACTGCCCATACTGTACCTCTCCACCCTGTTGTTTTACCAATATGGAGCTTTTGGAGAGAAATTATGAAAAAGATTGGGAAGTGCATGGATTGTGTATCGCTTAGGGCCTTGAGGCAAGATGTACAAATGCCCCTCCATTAAGCATGGCTAGTGACACCATCTTGTTTGTCATTGCAGGGATTGAGCCTGGGCAGATAGCAACAAGACATCTCCATTGACTGGAGGCCCATGAAGAATGCCTCTTCTAGAATGATAGTAGCTACACCCTGGTTTCTATGTCCCTCCAGGAAGAAACTGCTGATTTTCTTAAGTGTACACATTTAGTTTTAGTCTGTTTTGGAAGACCTCTACTTGGATTTGGAGATCTTCTAATCATCATGGTAGAATTTTGGATTCTGTAATTTGTCCGAATCCAAGGAACACCCTTATCAGGTTTATTCTCTATGTGCCTCATGCAGATCTCTTGTGCTGTATAACTTAATGGCCCAAATCCAGGTGTTAGTTTCAACTCGAGTTGCTCCTGTTGAATCAACTGATTTACAGATGTATTAACTTGCCAAGTTCCAACTGATTTATTGAGAGTTGAATTTAGGTTTCTGCTGGCCATTATTCCTGTGGATGGTGTTGTTGTTCCTCACAGAATTGAGGCTATGGTGGCTGCTGCTGTAAGACTGGGGCAGATTCTTTATCAGGACCAGCTGTTTCTCCATATTCAGGACCTTCCCCTTCCTGGCTGGTGAGGAGATATGAAGCAGTGCCAGGCACTGGTGGTGGATTGCGAATGGCAGGTTGGCCTCTGTGGGGAGACATATGGGCAAGGGCACTACCCCTTCTTAGTTGGAAAATGGACAGCGGGCCTTAGGTGAGAGGCAGGGTGTGGTAACCTAGTGCCTCCTTCAGTGAATGGCTCTGGGCTGTCCAAATCCAGAATTTCTGGATGAGAGGAAGAGATTGTCGGCAAAAAAACACACACACCCCCCAAAAAAACCCTGGGGTTATTTCAGATGAGAGCTGAATATTGTGACTGTTGTGACTGCTGCACTGGCATTTTGGTTCAGTTTGTTTTATGTCTGCATGTTTGTTTTGTCTGTACAAGTGTATGGAGGAACCTCAGGGCAGGGAGAGGAATGAGGTATCCCATCAATAAAATGTCAGGCAGAGAGAGGTATGGTGCTGAGCATTGGGCCAGGTGAGGGCAAGATGGGATAGATATTTGATATCTGTCCCATATTTCATGCTATCCTCCATTCCTCAAGATCCAGGTTGCCCTGTCAGCCTACCCTCTTCTCTGCTGGTGCTGCTGGTGAATCAATCTATAACAAAACAACCACTATCCATGACCTGGTTGTGGATGAACGTGCTGACCTGGTGTGCATTACAGAGGTCTGGATAGATGAGCTTGGTGGTGTTAGCTTGTCCCAGGTTTGTTCACCTGGGTACTCAGTGCAGCAGCAGTCCAGACTAGGGAAGTGGGGGTGGGGGGAGAGGAGTTGCTGTTGTTCATAAGGATCCCATCACTCTCACAAGGAAGCCCATCCATTCTAGCACTGACTTTGAGGGTTTCTACCTTGTGTTGGGCCAAAAAACATGGAAGAGGAATAATGCTGATGTACCATACATGCCATTGCTCAGCAGCCTCTCTGCTTGAGCTGGCTGAGGTGGTCTTAGATGTAGTGTTGAAGAACCCCAGAACTGTGCTTCTGAGGAACTTCAGCATCTATACTGAGACTGTCCTAACAGGGCCTGCTCAGGGCTTCATGGCTACCGTGACAACCATGGGATTTTCTCAGTACATCATTGCATCAACACATGTGGCAGGACATACTTTAGACTTGGTTTTTGCTATTGGATAGATGGAGGACAATTTTGTTTTAACAGGGTGTACAACAACCCCATTGTCATGGTCAGTCACTTCCTTGTGAAGTTTGGTTTGGCAGTAGCAGACCTTTCCAGCAAGGGTGAGAGGCTGATTAAGATGGTCTGCCCCCTCAAAAGACTTATGGAATCTGAGGTGTTCCTGAATGCTGTGGGTGTTTTTCTGGCTGACAGGGCTGGCAATTCTGTGGAGGCCTTGCTCTCACTATGGAATGATGACATGGAAATTGCCATTGATGCAATCACTCCTAAGCACTCAGTCCAGTGCTGCACAGCCTGCAATTTACCTTGGTTTACAGAAGATTTAAGGACAATGGAATGAAAACTAAGGTGTAAGTAGCATGGGTCACAGAGTGAATATGACTGAAAATTGGCAAAGATCTTTAACTGTGCCTACTGTGCAGCAGTGAAGGTGGCAAAAATAACTTATTATGCTTTTTCTATTCTGTCTTCACCATGCTGTCCAGCAGAGCTTTTCCAAGTGGTGAAGAGCCTATTAGAGTCATAGAATCATAGAATCATAGAAATGTAGAGTTGGAAGAGACCACACGGGCCATCCAGTCCAAACCCCTGCCATGCAGGAACACCCTCAAAGCACTCCCGACAGATGGCCATCCAGCCTCTGCTTAAAAAGCTCCAAAGAAGGAGACTCCACCACACTCCGAGGCAGCATATTCCACTGCCGGACAGCCCTGACTGTCAGGAAGTTCTTCCTGAGGTTCAGGTGGAATCTCCTTTCCTGCAGCTTGAATCCATTGCTCCTTGTTCTGGTCTCTGGAGCAGCAGAAAACAAGCCCTCTCCTTCCTCTGCATGGCATCCCTTCAAATATTTAAACATGGCTATCATGTCCCCTCTTAACCTTCTCTTCTGCAGACTAAACATACCCAGCTCTCTAAGTCTATCCTCATAGGGCATGTCTTCCAGGCCTCTCACCATTTTGGTTGCCCTCCTCTGGACCTGCTGCAGCCTGACCATGTCCTTCTTGAATTGGGGTGCCCAGAACTGGACGCAGGATTCAAGATGAGGTCTAACCAAAGCAGAGTAGAGTGGTACCAGTACCTCCCTCGATCTAGACACCATACTCCTATTGATGCAGCCGAGAATTGTGTTGGCTTTCTTGGCTGCCGCATCACACTGCTGACTCATGTTCAGCTTCTGGTCTATTAAAACTGCTAGATCTCTTTCACACGTACTGCTATTCAGCCATGTGTCCCCCATCCTATAGTTCTGCATTCCATTTTTTCTACCTAAGTGTAGGACCTTACGCTTCTCTCTGTTGAATTTCATTTTGTTAGCTTTGGCCCAGCTCTCCAATCTATCCAGATCATTTTGAATTTTGATCCTGTCCTCTGGTGTATTAGCAAGCCCTCCCAATTTGGTGTCATCTGCAAATTTGATGAGCATACCCTCTATTCCTTCATCCAAGTCGTTGATGAAGATATTGAACAGCACTGGACCCAGGACAGAACCCTGTGGCACCCCACTAGTCACTTCTCTCCAGGATGAAAAGCAGCCATTTGTGATCACCCTTTGGGTTCGGTCGCTCAACCAATTACAAATCCAACTAACAGTAGCCCTGTCCAGCCCGCATTTTACTAGCTTCTTTGCAAGAATGTCATGTGGAACTTTGTCAAAGGCCTTACTGAAATCGAGAAATGCTACATCCACAGCATTCCCTTCATCTATCAAGCTAGTAACTCTATCATAAAAAGAGATAAGATTAGTCTGGCATGACTTATTTTTGAGAAATCCATGTTGACTTCTCGTGATTACCATGTTGCTTTCTAAGTGATTAGAAACTGACTGCTTAATGATCTGCTCCAGAATCTTTCCAGGTACTGATGTCAGGCTGACTGGGCGATAATTATTTGGGTCCTCTTTTTTTCCCTTCTTGAAGATGGGGACAACATTTGCCCTCTTCCAGTCTGCTGGAACTTCTCCTGTCCTCCAAGATTTCTCCAAGATTATAGCAAGCGGTTCCGAAATGACCTCTGCCAGTTCTTTTAATATCCTAGGATGCAATTCATCTGGCCCTGGAGACTTGAATTCATCCAGTGTGGCCAGGTATTCCTGTACCACAGGTATTCCTGTACCAACCGCCAGGTTGAGTGCTTGTATCCTTCTGGGAAAAAACTGAGGCAAAGAAGGTGTTAAGTAGTTCTGCCTTTTCTCTTCCCCCTGTTAGTAATTCGCCATCCTCTCTGCGCAGCGACCTATCGTCTCCTTCTTTTTCCTTTTGCTACGGACATATTTAAAATAAGCCTTTTTTATTGTTTTTAATGTCTCTGACCAGCCTAAGTTCGTTCTGTGCTTTAGCCTTTCTGACCTCCTCCCTACATCTCCTAGCTACTTGCTTAAATTCTTCTTTGGTGGTTTCCCCCTTCTTCCATTTCCTGTACATGTTTCTCTTAACACTTAGCTCAACTGAGAATTCTTTAGTCAACCATTCTGGTTTCTTCAGATGCCTTCCATTTTTCCTCTTTATTGGCACAGTTTTAGACTGTGCCTTCAGTATCTCCCTTTTAAGGAACTCCCATGCCTCCTGAACTCCTTTCTCTTTCACTATTCTTGACCACTGAATTCCAGCCAGCAGCTCCCTAAGTTTACAGAAGTCCGCTTTTTTAAAATCTAAGATGAGTGTCTGGCTACACTTCTCTTCTCCTTCCCACTGAATGCCAAATTCCAATAGGGCATGGTCACTCCCCCTTAAAGATCCAACCACTTCTACCTCATTAACAAGGTCATCCCTGTTGGTCAGGATCAGATCTAGAATATTTGATCCCCTTGTGGCCTCTTCCACCTTCTGGACCATGAAATTGTCTGCAAGACAAGCAAGAAACTTGCTGGACCTTGCTGTCTTGGCAGAGTTTGAGTGCCAACATATATCCGGGTAATTGAAATCTCCTATTATTACTGTATCTCTCCTTTTTGAATGTGCAGTCACTTGGTTGAGGAAGGCATCATCAAAGTCCTCAGTCTGGGTTGGAGGTCTGTAGTAAACCCCCACCAGAATATCCCTATTGTTTCTCGCTCCCTTAATTCTTACCCAGATGCTCTCGAGTCAAGTTCAGACAGGGTTAGAACTCTTGGTTGGCTGCTGTGATGAATTTGCCAGGCACTTGGAGCAGAAACTCATTCACATTCATTCAGAACTTGATGCCACAGTTATTACAGAGTCTAGGGCAAAATTCAGCTAGTGCAAAATAACAGCAGCTAAATAGCTAGCAGCTGAGATTCCTTTCAGATTTCATATAATACCTGTTTTGAAGGAATTTCACTGGCTACCAATATGTTTCGATTTTGAATTCAAGGTGCTGTCAATAACATTTAAATCCCTAAACAGCTTGGGAGGGAGCACCTCTTTATAGATATATGCCTGTCCAAAAACTGAGATCTATTGGAGGGTTCTCCTCTGTGTCCCATCAGTAGGAGGAATACATGATGAGCCTCTTCTGCAGTGGTACTCCACTAGTGGAATTCCCTCCCTCTGGAGACCCAGTTAATGCCAACATTAGAATAATTTTGATGTCAAGTTAAAGCCTGGCTTTTTATTAAAGCCTTTGGGCCATACTGATTTTACCTGGACTGCACATGTTTTAAAGTTATATTATCCAAGATTGTTTTTTTTTATCCAAGATTGTTTTAACCAGGTTTAAACTGTCTGTTTTTAAATTGAAAAACTATTTAGTATATTTTTCATCTTTTAAATTATTGCTTTGTAATTATTGTTTCAAGTTGATTTTATTGCAAGTCTCCCTGAAATCTTCAGATAAAGGGTGAGATATAAATATTTTAATAGATAGATAAGCAGGAGAAGTCGCAGCGACAGGAATCCAGCTCAGTGACAAAGCACATACTTGGTATTCAGAAAGTACTAGGTTTAATGCCCAGCATCTCCAGGTAGGGCTAGGAATGACTACTGTCTGAAATCCTGGAGTCTAGCTGCCAGTCAGTGTCAACGATACTGGGTTAGATGGATGAGAAGCCTGACTCAGCTTCATACATGGCTATACTCCGATTCCTTACCCACAAGCTTTTAATCCTCTATGGGGAGCCTTTTCATTAGCTATAGTATAACTTGGATCACAGACTAGCTTAATGACTTCAAAATTTGGCCCAACACTCTGAGTAGGGAGCTTATATTAATTAACTATCAATTATCCCAGTCACAGGGCATTTCCTGGGGATTAATGACTGACTAGGAGAATTTTAATGACTTAGATGCATCCAAAGACCCCATTAACCCAAGCTAATCACCAGAATGCAACCTGTGCCAAGGTCAATGCTACTATTTTAAGATGCATTTTTATATTTATTTGAAGTGCCTTAAATGGATTTCCCCCCCAAATGGATGATGCAGTTCTAATTGTTATGTGCAGCACCGTTTCTTGGGGAATAGATGCCTCCCTACATTATCAAGACAAACTACTAATAATTTTACCCTTTCTATGTGGAGTATGAAGTGCCTCAGCAGAATCCCCCAGTGGACAGCTGTCCTGGCAGGTTTCCTGGAAATAAGTAACATTCTTGTAAAGAGGTTTAGGCAGTGGAACTTAATAGCCTGTCAAGAGTTTTGAACATTACTTTTAAAAAGGAGGAGTAGAATGACCTGCTGAAGCCTGCCATCACTAAACAGTGTTGGGTTAATGATGCTCGGAGTCCTGTCTGCATGGAGACTCCTTCAAATTCATTCACTCAGCATTCCCAAATAGTGGTGAGTAGTGGGACATGTCTGTAGATTACTGGAATTTTATTGATACATTGCTAGTAGTGGATTTGGTGAAGACCAGAGGTATCACTACAGGGAGGGAAAAAAATGGGGGTAGTGTCCCTCCAAATAAAAATTCTTTCTCACAATTAAGTTTCCCTTCAGTCCCCAAATTTATAGCATTGCAAAGAAATAGATATTGAATATTGTCATATATGCTGTGTTCTCATTCTTTGGAAGCCTAAACTATATTTCTAAATGCTCAACTGATGTTTTAAATTACTGCAAAGCTAGAAATTTGGATAGTGAAGGAAAATTTCATTGGGGTGAAAGCAGAATTCTTACAAGAAAACAATGGTCTCATTTTGTCCTCCCTGTAGCTACCCTGATGGAGACAGAATAAAAAAGGCTAAGCGGTGTGTAAAGGTTGTATATGATGGAAATGGTGGACTGTAAATACAGCTACTATTAATAAATTATGTTTTCTAAAATATTTATATGTAGGTCAACTTAAGGATTGGAGGAATAATTACTTAGCCATTTAAAAAGGAAACAGAGATGTAACTTCTTTTGAAGGTCTATGTATGCCCCCCCCAATTGCCATGGACATAGCCCCCACCCCAAACTGGACCTCCTTGGTTCTTTTCTTCATGTCATCCCCTTCGCTGAGTCCTATCAGTGATGGAGACTAGGACCACCTGGACCATCAGCTTCCACTCGGCAGCTGCTTGAGAACACTAGCCTAATAGAACAGCATGGATTATTGTATGGGCCACAGCTGGCAAACCCTTCACAGATCTTGATTATATTTCTGTTATTATTACAGCCTAAATGCCACTGGCATTTGGTGCTGTAATATATCATTGTTGATTAATCCACTATTTCTAATTCACTGTGGCTCATAAGTTTTTCTAGAAATGTTGCTGCCACTTACCCACCAACTCACAGTGGAGCACGTGATTTGTCCTGTATTTCCAGGTATGAGGCTTTACCTCTTTTTTTTTTTCCTTTTCCGCGTCATTCTGTTGCTGTCTTTTTCAGGTTTCCAGTTAAAAGAGATAATTTGTAAAGTCTACCCTGTCCCTACCTGCCCACAGTGCTTGCAACCTTTCCCAGTTCTGCACAATCCTCCAATCTGATAAATATGCAATTCATTCTGTCATCTAAACCTTTCATGAAAGATGCTTAACAGCATTGGAGTTTTCTTCTCTGTGGTGATAAAGATCTTTGTTGCTAATATAGAGGCACTACTTTGAAACATTTTCTCTGTCAAGTTGCTTAATTACAAAATGATGTTTCTAGTTTCCAGAAATAAACATTTCAAAACATTTCGGTAAAGTAAATCTTTCCTAAACTTGGTTTCTAAGATGTTGGGCTACAACTTCCATCCCTCCCAGCCAGTATAGTCAGTGGCCAGGGATGATGGAAGCTATAGTGAACATCTGTTGAGCAACAGCTGGAAAAAAAGTTGTTTAGAGGATGTCATATTGATTTACACAGCATTCTAATGCCAATAGAGGGGTGGGGCTCACTAGCTCTTACTAGTGTGCCATTGATGAAGCCATATTGACTACATTTCTTCTCAGAAATTGTTGTTTGCATTTAAGATTGGTCCAATGTGTCTGTGTATGCATCTCTCTGTGTTACACATAGATGCTACTTAGCTCCCACCTTTGGGCCAAGGAAATCCTGCTGCTGAATTAGACAGACATCCCAATACTGCTCCAGAACATTCTAATGCAATCCTTATTAATCTATTTGATGTGGAAGATTGGCAGGAACTTAATCCCAATGCGTTAGGCAGTACTACCATATTTGTGCCTATTGATTACAATGGTTTCTTTATTTCCCAGAAACTTTCCAGGGACTGACAGCCAATGACATGTGGACTAGCACAGTCCAGGGACCATGCTTTGAATGACACTGCTCTAATGCAAAATTGTTGTCTGGTTTTCATGAATCGTATTACCAGATACCACTCTAGCTGGCAAACTCAACAAAGAAATATGGAGTTGATAATCTTTTAAGAACTTACTTGCTTGACTGAGATGGTTTGGAGCCTGCAAGGCTGCTGGTTCATTTCTGGGAGCACTTGGGAAGTAAAAGGATAGGTGGCAAAATTTATACAATTTTATTGGATACTGAATTTAATTTGCTAGAAGGTATATTAGGGATATCAGGAAAAAATATAGAGGTAAATAAAAACAAAATTCAAAACTGGATACAAGAGATAATAAGAATAAAGTAAGAGAACAGCAGTTAAAAATAGAAGGAAAGTGGTATATAACACCACTTCACTTATCATAGGCCCTTTTCACATGTGTGGGGGGGAAACGGTGTAGGCGACCTCTCACGGAGGTTGTCTACACCGTAGAGTGGACTGGCGTGGACTACTTTTCATAGTTCCACACCAGAATCCACTCAGGAGCGGCCAGAACTAGCCGGGCTGCGTGTTTTTTAAAAAGCTCTTTTTAGAGGTTTTTAAAAAGCATGGAGCACACAGCCCCGTGCCACTCCGTCGCCCGGCTCTAAAGTGGGTCTGCAGGCGCGCGCAAGTGCGTGCCTGCAGATCTGCGGGGGGCGGGCTTCCGGCTGGCGAGCTTCTCCGGTTGTTGGAGAACCTCCACCAACCGGAAGCTGCCATCTGCGACGCCGGAGGAGTGTGGAGCAGCAAGCTCGCACTGCTCCGCGCGGCGACGGACTTACCCAGCTGGAGGTAAGCTCCGTGTTTTGGGCGTTTTCGCCCGTTTCCCCCCTGACATGTGAAAAGGACCATATATAAATAAACATTTATCCCCAGAATGTTGGCATGGCTGTGGAGGAAAAGAGACCTATATCCATATGGGATCGGAATGTTGTAAAATGAGAAGATTTGGGAACAAAATAAAACAAGCAATAAATACAATAAGGGGGGAGGAATTGGAATTGAATAAAGAAAGATGTTTAAATGTTAAAAATCTAGGAATATTTAATAAAACAATTATTACAAGCAGTTCAGACAGTGATTGCGTGCGGGTGGAAGAAAGATGGGACCTTAGCAAATGGAAGTATTGTATATCAGAATATATGATGTCTGGTTATAAAGTGGAAAAAAGAGAGATTTATATGAGGCAACTGAAGGGAGAGAAATTCTGAGAAATAGGATAATATTGAGAATATAAGTGGGGGGATGGTATGAGCAAATGAACAAGACAATTAAAGCAATATCCCACCTGAAAGGTAAAGGAAATTTATAGTTAATGATTAGTCCATTCCCTGGGGAAGAGTGGGAGGAGGAGGAGGGATATTATTAAATTTAAAAAAGGGATACATATGAGGATTTATGAAGTAAATCTTATTAATTGATTATTATATGGAATGTATTAGCAGTTGTGTGGAAATTGTAAAAGTACTGTAGCAGTTGTAGTTAGATGACATTACACATATACATACATATATTTATATATATAATCCTAGAGTTGGAAGAGACTACAAGGGCCAACCACTCCAACCACCTTCCATGCAGGAATACATCATCAAAGCATTCTCAACAGATGGCCACCCAGCCTCTGTTTAAAAACCTCCAAACAAAGAGACTCCACCATATTCCACTACTGAACTGCTCTTGCCATCAGGAAGTTCTTCCTAATGTTTAGCTGGAATCTACTGAAGTTTGAAGCCATTGCTCTAAGTCCTACTCACTGAAGCAGCAGAAAACAAGCTTTCTCCATCCTCCATATGACATCCCTTCAAAAATTTGAACATTGACTATCATGTTGCTTCTTAACATCTTTTCCTGGCTAAACATAGCCAGGTCCCTAAGCCATTCTGCATCGGTCATGGTTTTCAGGCCCTAAAACACAAGCCCTATACAGCTTGGATCCAGACTATCTGAAAGAACATATCTCCCAATATGAGCCTGACCAAGTTTTAAGATCCTCAAGGGAGGGCTTTCTCTTGGTCCCACCTCCATCATATGCATATTTGGTGAGGACATGGAAGCGTCCCTTCATGCTGGCTGCTTTCAGATTTGGATTTCCTTCTCACAGAAACCTAGGTTAAGTCTGCCAGAAGTTGAAGACCTTTCTGTTTACTCTGTTTGTTGAATGTTAATTGTCTGTTAAGAAGGTCTTTTAATTATGGTGTGTTATGTTTTAAATTAATGCTTTTAAATATGATTGATAATCTATGTTTAGAAAACTTTGTATCACCTGTTGTTTTAACTCTATGTTGTTTTGATTCATATTGTGAGCTGTCTTAGATCCCATATTGGGAGAAAGGTGGTATATAAACTAAATCAATCAATCAATCAGTCAGTCAGCCAATCGCTAGGTATTGTATAAAAAGTCAAAATGTGATGCAAACCCCCTTCCCAGACCCCAGAACTTCCAACTGCTAAGCTTGGAGTTCTTTGTGTAGATACCAGAATGCTGTATGGTTCAGAACAGTGTAATAATTCTGCATATGGAACTAGACTACACTCAGCCACTTACCACCCTCATGGACCTACCACAGAGTTGCTTACCGCCCCCCAGCTGTTCTGTGCCTGCTGGAGAGCAGGGAAATTACAGAAGCATATGACTGTCCCTGTAGCCAGATGTGAAGCAATTACCCCATCCTTCCTCCTGGGTCCTCAGCTGTGATAACAATTATTTTTAAATTATTTCTTAAAAGTTAATATTAAGAAATAAAGAGTTTCCCAGAGTATCATCTCATCACAGTTTGTTATGGATAGCTAAAGGATGTCATCATTTATTTTTCTTTAAAGTAATTTTTTCATACTCTGCCAGGATGCACTGTGATTCCCCTATCCCTCTCCCTGCTCTCCACCAGGCACATGGATGGGGCTTCAGTAGCTCTACAATTGGTCTGGGGGGCGGTGGGCTTTTGTTGATGTGGAAAGTGGAAATGAATATCAACCTCTCCAGCTCCACAAATAGACATATGTAGGCATAAAGTTGAGTTATGCCTGCATATGCCCACTAACCAGAGATGCCCCCCATAAAAGTTTCCTATCCATCCAATTGTTACTGAGTTTGCTTTGAAGTAAACTATCAAGCGAGCCTGAATCTCTCTCTCTGACTCACTTATGAGATGTTAAACTTAGCCAGATTTGAAAGACTAACACTAATAGCTACGTTCAATCTGAAAGTTAGATTTGATCATCAGTTGAGATTTCAGTCTAATCTGTTCTATTATCATGGTGGGAAAGGTGATCAAAGATGATACCACATTCTTCTCCCATATTTTATGACCTTTTTGTCCCTTGCCATCCTGAAACTATGCATAACTGATTATAAGTGCACTTCTCCCTTAGGGATCTAGTGATTGAAGATATTCTTTTTCCAAAATGCTACAGTTTTAGCCATCTGTCATCTCTCAGTAAATTGGTGGCAATGTGACAGAGAGGGGAAGCCAAACTACAGGAATTGTGAGGATAAATAAATCCCTTTAAAAATAAACAGACTGAACTGTCGCTTCAGTAGTAATAGGTAGCGTTAGTAAAATGTCTAGGACCTCATTGCAATAGTGCAATTCCAGAAATACATTTCAAGGGAAAAATCCAGTAATGAAGGAAGATGAGCAATATAAAGGCTACGGAATTAAAACAAGAATTCTTTCAGGGAATGATATATACCTCTTTCATGAGCTGAGAGCCAGCGGGTTTAGTCATTAGAGCACTGGGCTGCGGCCCTGGAGAGCAGGGTTTGTTTCCCTCCTTGGCCATGGAAAGCCACTGGGTGACCTTGGGCACAGTGCACACTTTCAGTCCCAGAAAATCACATGATAGGGTTGCCTTAGGGTCACCATGAGCCAGAAACAACTTGAAGGCACACCACAACAACTTTCATGAGTTTACCATATTTATCATGAGAAATCCAGTCTGTACAGGACAGAGTCCACATCCAGCATGCAGAACTTTGAATGTTACTTTTAAAAACTAACTTAAAGAGCTTCCTGGAGTATCATCTCATCACAGTTCTTTATAAATATCTTAAGGATGTCATAATTTATTCTTCTTTAAAGTAAATTTTCATACTCTGCCAGGATGCTATGTGATATGAAACATACACAGATATAAGAGCTAAGTAGTTAAAATCAATCATGCTATCAACTGGAGTGGAAATTTTCTAATGAAAAGGGGCAGCTTAATTAAATTTGTTTTTGAACAGCAGTGGTTGACTTGAGGTGGAATTTCAGCATTAACTTAATTCCAGAATTTATTAAGATAGCAATTAATTATAGAAGTGATAATGCTGAAGAGCCAGCAAATTTTATGAAAGTTTAGTTAATGCAAAGGTTAGAAAGATTTTATCTAACAAGTAGCAAGAGCAATTTGGAAGGAGGTGATAGTCTTCTTTAAATCCAAGTTGTCTTCTTATACTGAATCCCAGATGCTGCACAGAGACTCCTTATTTGTCCCAGCACCCTGAATTTTGAAGCTGTTAACTTGTGACTTTTGCTGGTATTCCCATGGGAATCAGTAAGCTTGCCATGAAGGCAGAAGGGTAAGGAGAGGAAATTATAAGGGATGAATATGAAAGGGGCTTTTGGTGGGATAGATGTGAAATAGACTTTTCCAAAAATTCATGTAGCTATTTTCTTTTCTTCAGAGCTGAAAACATGAATGGACAGGAAATAAAATTATGAATGAAATTTTTCAATTTGAATAGCACAGGCATTTAATATAAATTGAAATGGCAACTTAACACAAACTTAATAGTCACATTCCCTCTGCCATTTAAATGCAATTGAATTGGTTTTTCTCTTATTAACAGTTAACTAGATGTAATAAGTCTTCTTTACTGACTTTCCTGTTCCTAAGCATACTCAGCCCTTCATGTGAAAATCAGCAGGGTACTGCATGAAAAATTGGTTACCACTGACTGTCGGTACTTTTCCCATCAGAACTGAAAGTACTGGTGATGACATTTAAAGCCCCAAATCATAGAATCATAGAGTTGGAAGAGACCACAGGGGCCATCCAGGCCAACTCCCTGCTATGCAGGAACACACATCAAAGCACTCCCAAAAGATGGCCATCCAGCCTATGTTTAAAAACCTCCAAAGAAGGAGACTCCACCACACTCTGAGGCAGCGTATTCCACTGCCAAACAGCTCTGACCGTCAGGAAGTTCTTTCTGAGGTTCAGGTGGAATCTCCTTTCCTCTAGCTTGAATCCACTGCTCATTGTCCGAGTCTCTGGAGCAGTGGCAAACAAGCCCATCCCTCTTCCATATGACATCCTTTCAAATATTTAAACATGGTTATCATGTTTAACCTTCTTAACCTTCTCTTCTGCAGGCTGAACATAGCCAGCTCCCTACGCCGCTCCTCATTAGGCAAGGCTTCCACAGCCTCCTCCATTTTGGTTAGCCTCCTCTGGACACGTTCCAGCTTGTCAATATCTTTCTTGAAATGAGGTGCCCACAGTATTCTAGATGAGGTCTGACCAAATGATGTGGACCTTGATAGTGGCTCTTCACATATATAACTCCACGAGGATTGGGCGACTGGCCCAGAATAGAAATCTCCTGGAATGACCCTCCTCTTAGTAGCAATACACTGTGGAGGCATGCAAAAGAGTGGCTTTTTTTGCTGTGGCACCCTAGCTGTGGAATGCTCTTGAAAGCCTGATTGACATAGACATTAGTTTCATTTGGGTTTAGAGACTAATGATTTTTTCCCCCAAATCTGTACTGGTACGTGGTTGTAATCTGTTACCATTTGTTCTAGTTGTTAAATTGTTTAATATGCTTTTAGACTGTTTCAATTATTTAAATTATTTCTCACGATTTAAAATTTTTAAATTGTTCTAAATTGCTTTAAATTGATTTTATCTGTTTGCTGCCCTGAGATCTTGTGATATCTGGTGGGATATACATATTTACCTAGCCAGGTCACTGAAAAACATCCCATGCCCTATGAGCTGAACCAGAGAGAATAGTGTTTTCCTCTTTTGTGCTTTCAATAAACCAAGTGACTTAGAACCAAGGACAAATTAAGGTGATTTAGGCCCCAGAACAGTTCCAAAACCAGGGCCCATTTTGTGTTCATGTATGAGCTTCCATTTCAGGCTTAGGAGTGGGGACAGTAGTGAGGATTGCATCTGCTTTGGCTCCAGCTGGCAAGACCAGAGCTGGAGTCTCAAAAGCAGCAACACCAGTGCTCCACCTGCCTTTTCACCTGCTTTGCACCTGGAATGTGTGGTCAAAGTAGATGTTATAGGAATGCCAGATCTCAGGGTCTGGGCCTGAGTCTGTGGTTTTCATGAGTCATGTCTAGACAGGAAACAAGGTTGCTAATTCTTCAGTTATGGTGGACTCAGCTCTGGAGACGAGGAAAGAGCTTTGTGCAGATCTCCAGCTCAGCTGGTAGATCAGCAGCTTGCTATGAGATTTAGAGCTCAACCAGATTGCCTCAAACTACTGAGTTTCTAATTCTTTTTGTTGTTGTTTTTTGGATGGATTTGCATCCAGTCCTCTCTCTTGAAATATGCCATGTTTCTCTCCCTCCCTTGTGTCCTTGCCCTCCTCTTTTGCACTGATCACATATCACATCAAATCTCATGCAACTTTGCAGAAATTGATTTTTTTTTTTGGCCTGATCCTGGGACAACCCCGAACTGGCAACCCTAGCAGGTGATTAACAGCATTAGCCCTTGGGGAGAAAGATCTACAGCCCTTTTCTTCTCTCAAGCATTTCTCTTTTGACAGCATCACAGTATAGGAAAGTTAACGAAGGGCAACAGCATTTTGCAGCCCCCAAGAGCACTGAAGCATTTGGCACAGTTGCACCACTGAGAATCCAGCCCTTCCTAGAATCTGTCTTCCAAAAGGACTGATCAGGTGAGTGTGCTATTGAGCTTCACTGCTATCCATGTAACTCTCTTATGAATGTGCTAGCTTCTTAGTGTTTTGCCATAGACACTAAGCAATACTTCCCTAAACAATCTGGCTTTTTTGATAAATCCATTGTTACATTGTATCATGAAACTGGCAATGTGAATTAGGCTCAGTGTTTCTATATTATTTTCCATGTAATTTTCTGCTTGGGAGATGGTCTGTAGTTTCTAGTCCACCTCCAAATATCATGGAGGTCAATACAATATCTCAGATAGACACTATAGTCTGTAGATTTCATGCAAAGCTGCAGATCACTCACATGCAGACAAGCCAGCCCTGAGATACCACAGGAGCAAATCAATACTAATGCCCTTAATCTTTGCTTATTATCCTCCCATTGAAACCATTTGATTTGTTTCCAAGTAATTGTTTTGTGGATCAGGATGTTAGACACAAAGACCAGCTATCCAGATCCTTTTGTTGCACTATTTTACTGACCTACAGTTTAATTTCCCTTTCCCCTTTCACCAAAGTCTGAATGCAAAAAGACATCATTAGCTGTTCCTAAGCAGTTCAATAGATAAAGAGTTTTGAAAAGGCTGCCTGAGACTGCAGGGCTCAAGGGTGATTTCTGAAATCACATTTTCCATTATACAATATGTTTCCTGCAATTGTTGCTTTTTACAAACATTAGTATTGTTCTGGAAAAGAGTATTTCTTTTTCAGTGCATGGATTGCTTTTTATATATATGCTTACAGTAATCCCAGGTTGATCTCATGCTGGTCCATGGAATTAAAAGTTTGAAATGGTGTTTCTCATTTCAACACAGATTCTGATCCTTAGTTTAAAGTTAATTATCCCCCATTTAAGAGTGCAGGAGACTGAAATGCAGAAGCAGTTGTTTTCCTCCTGCTAAGTTCTGAAAAACAATACCTCCCCTCTGTCTTTTCCTTTTGTCCTTTCCCCTGAAGTCTTATTGACATAATTCAGTCAAACTTTGCCTTGTATCCTCTAATTGCTTTTGCTATAACTCTCTTCGCTATAAATACCACTCTATTTCTTATCTGACTCAAAATGTCTCCTTCCTTCCACTTTAGGTCATTCACCCAACATTGTAACATTTACATGTTCCATTTCTTGTTTTACTATGAATAGCTTCCCCTGATTCATGAATTTCACATTCTATGTTCCTACATGTGTTGTTCAGCTTCAGACTTTCCTTTTGCCTCTGAGCATGTCAACAGCTGAAAATCCTTTTTCCTTGAGTCCAGTTGCATCATTAGCCACAGTGCTAGTTGTAATTGTCCGCTGGTCTACCCCAGTAGTTTGTTGAGCATCACCTGATCTGAGAATCTCATCTTTTGGCACTATCTTGTTTCATTTTGGACTGTCTCATCATAGAGGTTTCAAAATAAAAGAAATTCAAAAGGGGTTTACCATGCCTTCTTCTGCTCAGTATTAGCAAGTATTAGCTATGGTGTAGGTGCCATTGTTTCTGATATATTCTCTGCCAGTGTCATTCTCCACTACTACTGCTGCTGCCCAGTAGCTGTTTGGCACATTTAGTCTGGCTCCTCAACAAAAGCCTGTCTGACATGGGAGACCCTACCAGCAGCACTACTGCCATCAGCATAGCCTCTTGCCTCACTGACACATGTAATCCCACCACCATGGAAAAGTATTGCTCATGCACTACTCAAACTATACTCATTGTGCATACAATATATCATCCCCCTTGATTCTGGGGCAGGGTGGGAATTCTAAACATTAGCAGTGTGTATACATCAATTCAAGGTATGCAGACAATGGTGAGAGAACAGGAAATGAACTTGTTTTAGTGCAGAGAAAAACTTGTGTGTCACACTAAAAAGAAACACAGATGAGTTCCTCCTTTCTCATCCATCTTTCTTCTTTTTAAACACGGTTGCCCTCCCCACCTTACCCTGTACTTCCTGACTTTGTAGTCATCAACCACAGGGACACATGAAAAGAGCATGCAGAACAGACAAAGGGATATCTTTAGCAAAATTGACTATATTTTTTTAAAAAAAATAATAGATGTTTAGAAATTTAAGTAAGACTTGACTGCATTAAACAGCCCACTGAGAAGGCTCAGTTTCATGTCCTTCTTGACCTCTGGGCCATGGGAAATTTCCAGCTAAGGAGCTGCTATTCCAAGAAGCTTACCTGTGCCCTTTGTGTAGTAGGAGTACCCGTGGATTCAGTAGGGTGATATCACATGTTGACTGGTGTCTTCCCTGCATGAATACCACAGATGGTGTCATAGAGTGTAGCAGTATGACTGAAAGGTCATTGTGGTGTTCCCATCCTTACTAGAGAAAGTCTAAGAGCTCTGCTGGATGAAACCAGAGGTCTAGAACTAGGGAGATAAATCCTTGTTGTACCAGCCATGAAAGCTTTGTAAGGTAACTCTGGGCATGTTGCTACCTCTCAGCCTAAACTACCTCACCTTATTGTTGTGAAGAGAAAAATGAAGTTGAGGATGCCTTGTGTCAAGCCTCAAGTTCTTTCAAGCTGAATAAATGCAATAAATAAATATAACTTAGCTAGTTAACTAATTACATGATGGTTTTCACTTTATTCCATGGCAGCTAATTCTGTAAGTTAATTCTGCACTGTATGGAAAAGAGCATTCTTTTGCCCAGCCTAAGGCTACTGAAGTAGGTGATCCTGAATTCTGTTGTTGAGAAAATAAGGTGATGTCTCTTTTTATCTGCCTTCTCAAAACCAGCTTTCCCCGAGATACAACAGCAATGTCAGCTAAGAATAATGAGAACTGGGCTCAGAACATAGCAAATTTACTTGGGTGCAGGAAGGTTACAGTTCTCAACCAGCATAGCTACTCTATTTGGGAGATTCAGGGAGCTATGATTCAAAAAGGTAATGTTGCCAAGCTCTAATTGTATCCTAACTCATCTGGAGGGTGCTATGTTCAGGAAGGCTGCCCTAAACTCCCTCCTATAGCAAAGCCATTCCAAAGTATTCCTCATTCTCACTTTTGTCCTCACTTGCGTGCTCAGGGCTGAGAGGTGTAGTGCAAGGAATAAACCAGGCCACACACTGAAACTGGATGATAATTGGCCAGAACTTTATTGGTTACAGCAAAAACAGTGTTGGATTGCGCGTGGGTCCAGATCCCAGCATCGGCCAACCTGCCTGTTGACTGATGAGACCAAAAACCCAAAGCCAGGACCTCCTGGAGTCAGGTCCGAACCACCTGACCCCCCAGTAGTGCAGGGATGTGGACACCCAATCCGCGCCGTGTGTTCATTGCAGACCCTGCCCTCCTGGCAACCACCTCCATCCCCAGGCCCCAGTGACCTGGGGATATAGCAGACCCGGATCAGGACCCATGCCAACCACCAAAAATGGTGGGCAGCAGAACAGTCCCACCTTCTGCCAACCCTGAGAAGCTGTAGCCAATATCAAACACCATGACTCACAGGGACACCACCTGCTCTCACAGGAAGGGAGAAAGGGACCATGCCCTCCTGAAGCCCCCAGAGTCCAAGCATATTCATCAGAAACCACCAGCTTGAGGGGAGAGGAAGCCATGACTTCTTCATTGCTCCCTTTGCCGCAACCCAATTCACAGGAACTTCCTGCTGCTGCTTCTCCAGCTCTTGCCTCTCACTCCAACTGCTGCTGCCCTGGTGTTAGCTTCATGTGCTGCTGGGCATGACTCCTTCCACCCATAGCTTATTCCCGTGGTGATTCCTGCACCACTTCTGTTGCTTGAAGCAGAAAAAACACATAGCTCCCCCATACCTCCAGACCTGACCATACGTAGCTTATAAATACACTAGATATCCATCTCTCAATATGCATAATGGACTCAGAAGGGAGCACACTCATGGCTGCCTCCATGGCCACTCCAGTGAGAAATGAGTGGCTACATATTCCGCAGCTAGATGCCTGATCACCTTCTATGGACCACAATGAGTTGGAACCTGGAAAGTAGGGACCCATTGGTGTGCATGAAGAGGTATCCAGCCCTGGCAGGGCATGAGGCCAAGAACCTGTGCAAAGTCCTGACTGGGCATGGGCCATACCCAGCAATAGCCCGTAACCAAATGGCAGCACCCTGGCCCAGTTGGTCCTGCATCGACCCATGGATAGTGATGCTGACTGACTCCTCCTGCAGGGATATGTCTCCAACCTGCAGTGTGAAACTGGAGCAGCCCAAATTGGAACCAACTCCCAGCTCCCCAGCCCTGCTCCTCAGCCCCAAAGCTCTGTAAAACGCAACAGTAAAGGCTACGTAGAACAACCTCCCCTCCCCTCTAGAAGAGCAAATGACAGGTAGAGAATGACAATTTGATGTAGTAGTAGGAATGTGGTGGTTCTCTTGCTGGGAGCCATTCTTCTCCACCCTGACCTTGCCTTCCTGATGAGAAATGCAGCACAGGGATCCCCAAATCCTTTGGCTTACCAAAGAATGAAATATCCCCAGGTGCAGAGCTATGGATCAGGGGGCCATGCCCAGCTCCTAAAAGTGGGCTAAAAACTGCAAAATGTGATCACAGCCACCGGCCACCCCTGGCCCTCCCTGCACTGCTCATCAAAGGTCAAAACCTGGTACGGCCCCCGAATAAGCCCACAGTGTGGCAGATGCAACCAAAAGGAGTACTTCCTGCATCACAGATCGCTCCCAAGGTTTCAAAGCTCTATGGGAAATGCTGCTGGCTGATGATGTCTTTGGTGTGAACAAACAAAAACCTGTCCACCTGAAATCAAGATAGGGAGTCTGCAATCCCATAGGCCAGACCAGGAACATAATAAGCTGTAAAGGTTATATTGGCGGAGACACACCAAGACCAGTTTGTGAACCAACTTCATGTCCCTTTCAGACTTGGAAGATTGCTGGTTGATGACAGTGACCTCAGCCTGGTTGTCACACCAAAACTGAAGATTCTTATCCTGAAAGTGGTCAGTCCAGATAGCAACTGCAACCACTATGGGAAATATTTCAAAAAGGTGAGATCTCAAGCAATGGCATCCTGAAGCCATGCATATGGTTACCACTGGGCACACTAGTGCCCATTGAAGTAATCCTCAAACCCAGCACCCCCTTGGTTCTGACACAGCCTGCCAGAGAGGGATCTCATTGTACTCCTCCAGGTATCTGGCCCAAACTTCCAAGTCTTCCTAACACACCTGGTGATGTGGATTCTGTGGTGAGGTGTCTTGGTACCAGCTGATCATGGCTAAACAGACACAGAAGGCTCTGCCTGGCAAACTACTTGCAGGTGAAATTGAGGTGACCAAGCAGGACCTGCACTTACTTAAGGGTGGCCTTTTAGCAGACCAGCAACAGCTGCTCTCTGAGTGCTTGCAACTTGTCCCCTGGCAGGCAAGAATCCCCCCCCCTCCGCGCCTGCATGGAATCCAGCATGATACCAAGGTAGACCAGGATGCTGGCTGGGTCTTCAGTCTTACCCAGAGTGAGTAGGACTCCTAACTCCACAGCCAACTCTTAAGAAGTCCCAGCACAAACCCTGGAATCTTCCCCTCCCCCCATGGAGAAGTCATCCACGTAGTGGGTAACAAATGGGGAAGCAGCCCTGACCTTGACAGCCCCCCCCCCAATTAGGCTGACAATGAATGAGCACTTTTTTGGGAACCACCCCTAGCAGGGAAACCCATGGGTTGGAGAAAAGGGGGACATAGGGAATGGTCCCACTACCCTCCCAGCCCTGATCTATCTATCTTGTAAGCGATTCCTGGAAGCTCCCAGGCTGATATTAAATTGCCTGACTTGGGTGTACTAACCCATAGCAAAATCCTTGATGGATCAAGTTGACAGCTACGGAGTCAGGGTGCCACTCCAGCAAGTGGAGAAGGGCTGCCAAACTGGACAGGGGTGTGGGCCCAAGGCTGCCCCACATTAGCAGGCCCACCCCCACTACTAGGTGCTCCCACTGGCCCTGACGGTGCCAGTGCGAGCGCCACTAGAGCTGGTTGCCCCACCAGGGCGTGCTGCCCAAAAGGGCTGCTGGCCACCAGCAGAGCGGGGCAGGACAGTACTGGGTGAGGCCCAAGACAGATCTCACAAAGGTGCTCAAACTTACAATGAGCCCGCTGACATTTACCAACATTGAACTCCCAATGCGCATTCTTACTGGAATTCCTCCTACCTGCCCAATGAAAAGGTTTGGAACTTTTGCCCCTGCTCAAAATGTGAGGGCCCACCAGGACCAGCCCAAGCTTGTCATACATGAGGTCCCAGCAAGCATGCTTGCTCTTGAAGATCCTCTTGTGGAAGACAACATAGATTCTATGGCTGCTGCATCTCCCACCAAAGCCTGGGCCCTAAGAACACTGCCTAACTGGTTGGAGAGATGCCAACCCCTGTCAGAGTACGCTGCCTGGACCACCCACATAAACATGATGTACCTCACCAACCAATTGTTGAACAAGTATTCTACCTCACTATTTCTCCTTCCTACTTCTTCTCCATACCCCTCTAGGAACCTGCCCTTCCTCCCCTTCAGGCTCAAGTAGCGAGAAAAAATTACATAATAACCGTTGAGGATCCACTTCCTGGTATGCTTGTCCAGATGAATGCCAGGTGGGTCCTCGTGATCTCCAAATGTGCGAAGATAGGCAGAGGAGGAAGCCCCGTTATCTCCTGCCTAGGCCAAGTGCCCCCCCCCCCCGGGCAAAAGCTCCCTGTGGACTACCTCTTGATGGCCCAGGCCAGGAGGCCTGGATCATAGCCGCCACCCTGCAGTGTTATTGCCTGGCTAGGACCCCTACCAATAGCAATTCACCTGAGGATCCATTGCTGTCTGAATCCTCCCTGCTGGTACACCTTCTCCTTCTCTTGCTCTTAGCCTTCTTCTTGCACCTGCTAGTTCTCTCCTTCCTGTCTGACACCTCCTCCATGTCTGAGGTGCATGATGAGCTGCTGCTGGATGGAGATCTAATGTCACAACACCTCCTGGTCCTTCTAGCTGGGCCTTGCTGCCCAGGTGTCCCCTCTGCCTGCTGCTCCTGGCTTGTCATTAGCTCCACTGCCTGCAACTCCAGCCTGTCCACCTTCTCTGCCAGCTTCTCCAATGTTCGGGAGAGACCTTCTAAGATTGCTGCGCTGTCCCATTCACTGCTCCACCAAACTGCCTGTGAGGAGCCCATGGTAGGTGTCTACTTTCTTCCTGAGGCCGGCACCAGCTCAGGCTGTGACTTGTGTGGTGTGCTTGCTTGCCCGGATGTTCTGCGGTCCTGGCATGTCAACATTCTCTGCCTCTTCTTAGCTGACCTAGGTGCTCCTCCCCAGGGAGAAGATAGGAAAGGAAGGAGGGAGTGATTTCAACTCTTTGGGGGGGAGGGACCCCAATCTGATTCAGCTCAACAAAGCCCTCAATGGCTTTAGTCCAAAAAGCCTACCGACTGCTGGCCAACCAGCTTCTTGTGCATCTATTGTTCACTGCTTCTCTGTTGCCCATTGCTTCTCCATTGTCCATTGCCTGTTGCTTCTCTCAGCATCTTCCTACTCCCTTGCTATCTCCCTGGAGCTCCTTCTTAGCCTACATGCAGAGAAGAACTGAGCTCTGAGAAGAGGAGAGCCTAGCTAAATACAAAATATCTGGACCAGAGGGAAAACTTCCTAGAACTCTGGTCTGAGCAGAAGCAGCCAATCAATTCAAACCAGCAGGTTTGAACTGATTGGCTGGGAGCTTTTTCCAGCTGCACAAAGGCTGCTGGGTATAAGGAAGTACCCAGCAGGGCTGAGCACATGGCTGGGAAGTTGCATGGCATGGCAGGCCAACTGAACAGCCCTGGGAGATGCCATGGAGGCACCACCACCACCACCAGCTTGAGCTGCAAATGTGCTGCCTGGTAAGTTGAGCAGCTAACTTTTCTTCATACAGAAGGTGCTCCAACCCTTTGACATTTTGGCTGCCCTTTTCTGTTCCTGTACCAGCTCTGTGATATCCTTTTTGAGATGGGATGACAGAATTGTTCACTGTATTGCAAATACACCTGTGCCATACATTTACATAAAAGCAGAACAGTGCCAGCAGTTTTATTTTCAGTAACTTCCCTAATTATCTGTGACATGGAAGTTGCCTTTTTCACTGCTGGTAATTATTGATTTCAGATTTTTGTTGAGAGCTATCTACAAGCTGCAAGTGCTCTTTCTTAGTTAGCTGTTGTAAGCTCAGACCTCCATCGCATGGAGTCAAGATGATGGTGATGGTGATTTGGTCCCAGTATGCATCATTTTGCAATGGACATTGAATGAATCTCACTTGCCATTTTGTTCTCACCCATTCACCCACCCAGGGCAGACCCATTTCTAGAGCTCTTTTTTTCTTTCTTTCTTTCTTTGGAATCTCTTTGAGTTTTCACTACCTTGTTGAGTCCCCCCTGCAAAAAAAATAAAAATAAAAAAAAATCCTTAAATTTTCCTTCAGTCCTCATCTCTTCTACTGAACATTAAAATAGCATCCAGTCCTCATTTACAGCACCAAAGGTCTTCCTACTTTATTCTGCCCATTAAAGGAACTGTTTCCATCCTGTACTTCTCATTGCTTAACCAGTTCTTAATCTATTAGAGGAGCCGTTATTTTATTCCATAACTGCTCAATTTCCTCAGAGTTTTGTTATATTAGCATCTGGTTGTAGTTGTTTTGGTTATTCTGCTTTTAAATATAGGATTATGAAAACAGATGGATAAATCTCTTAGTTTAGTTTCTCTCCCTTAATATTTTTAAAAATATCAAGTTCCTTCCATTGGTTTTATGAAGAAAGTTGTGAACATTGGCAAGTTCTTATTTTTAAAAATGAGTTAAACAAAATTCATCTGTAGTGGCCAAATTCAATGGCAACAGCTATTTTCAGTCTGGAAAGGACATTGTTCTACCTACTTGCCACCAATAAGCTGTTAAAGATGAGGACCTGTCTGAACAAAGAATTGGCAACTCCAGTTCATCATCACAGACCTGGTTTATTTGTTTGTTTGATATCCTTCCTTTCTCCCAGCATCACACACAAAACTACTTACAATTAAAGCTGTATGAATAATTGTTTAATGAACATTTGATGAAGTAGACTTAGTCTACAAAAAAAGCTTATGGTACAAATTTCTTTCTCTCAGTTAGTCTCAAAGGTACTACAGGATCCCTTTGGATGTTGAATAAACAGGCATTTAAGCCTGACCTTGAAGAGCTAAGCACTGAAAGCCCTGGTCCTTGCCAAGCCAGTATGTCCATTTCAGTTTCTCATACTTTCAGTTTGTTTTGTTGTTGCTGTTACATGTCTTCAATCACAGAGTTTTTTGGGGCTGAGAGTGTGTGACATGCCCAAGGTCACCCAGTGGGTTTCCATGGCCAAGTGGAAAATTGAACTGTGGTCTCCAGGGTCATAGTCTAGTGCTCCAACTGCTACACCACACTGACTCTCTTCAGTTATTTCTATGAAATCTGTAAAGAAAAGTTAGCAGTTTGTTTTGGAAGTTCTTTCTTTCAAAGTGAATCAAAGCAAATTCTCATCCATTCCTCATCACAAGTAATGAGTCTGACAGCCCCATTCAGAAAATAAATGCTCACATATTGAGTGAGGCAGCAAGACTCTCCTTAGTTTCTCACCTGGTACTGGGGACATTCTTTCCTTGTCTCCTGATATCTTTATGGCGAAATAGGTATGATCTCCCATTCTGTTCAATTCCTCACAGGTTATATAGACTGAATTGTGTTATCTGTGGTATGCATAATCCTCCCCAAAGGTCGTGGGCTATAGTATATATTTTAACTGATTACCTTATAAGCAACCTAAAAGGTTGCAAAGCCACATGTTTATTCTCCTATGACAAAATATCTTGAAATTCTGGCACTTGAGGCAATCTTTAGGGAAGTGCTCATAAAAATGCCTATTAGGCCAATGAGAACCAGTGTGGTGTAGGGTTTTGGGTGGTAGACTAGAACTTTGGCAGATTAGTGTTTGCATCCTCACTCGGCTGTGAAAACTCATTGGGTAACTTTTGGCAAGTCACACTCTCTCAGCTTAAGAGGAAGGCAATGGCAAACCTCCGCTGAATAAATCTTGTCCAGAAAGCCCCAGGATAAAAGTGATAATTGACTTGAAAGCAAAGAAAGAACAACCACCATTAAATACTCTCAAGGTACCAGATGGTGTCTGATATTGGAAACTAGGTAGGGTCAGTCCTGGTTAGTACTTGAATGGGTGATGGCCAAGAAATACCAAGTGCTGTAGGCTAGATTTCAGAGGAAGGATGCGGCAAAACCACCACTGAGTATTCCTTGCCTAAGAAAACCTTATGAAATTCATAGGGTTGCAGTAAGTTGACAGGCAACTTGCAGGTGCGCGCGCACACACACACCCACACACACACACCCATTAGGTCAATACCACTGCTCCCAAGTTGGAAGTGCAGATGACCAGAGGGTGGACTATACAAAATTCCTAATAGATACAGGACAGCTGATAAATGGTAAAGAGCCTTTAATCCCTCATGAAAGAAATGGAACTACAACTCTCAGAATCCCCCATCTTGAATGGGGCTGCTGGCTACTTGGAGTTGTTATCATAAGAGGCAATTTTTTCAAGCTCTGAAATATAGAAGCACCCCTACCATTGATGGACGGCTTATAATTTTTATAATAATCTGAAAGCTAGCTATATCTACCTAGTTTCTGCCTAGCCTCCATGTTGGTATCATTGCTTTCAGATTGTATTAAAGATGCACACACAGAGCTAAGAAGAAAATCCAGTTCTTTGGAAAATCCCAAGTTACAATGAAATATTGCAATGAATAGAAGATAGGAAATATAAATTACTATGACAGAGACAAGACCTAATAATATCAACAAAAATCAGAAAGGATCCACTGTCTAACATCGGAGGCTGAATCTGCATGAAGGCTGTATCCCTGCTCCACTGTGCGGTATCCCTGTTTGACCCCTTTATTGCCACACAAACCCATTTTAATCCATACCGAAATCAGTTTGGAAAGTCACAGAGACCACCGTTGCAGTGCCACACCAGCACAAGGGGGTATTCCTACTGTGTGCATGTATTCATTGTATCTGTTTTTGTCTGGTCACATGACCGCAGCAGCTGTGGGTTTTTTAAATTCCTGCAGTGCATGTGCATATTTGCATAATCAAATAGCTTTTGTTTTCCTTTTGTTCTGATTGCCCACCTGCACTTCTATAAAGTGAAGCCAGTAGAGAAGGGGGAGGCGAAATGCTGTCCTGTGAATGTTTGCATACAAACACCAAATCCAAGCAAACAAAAACAAAAGGCCTTTCCTGGATGCCAACACAAAAAAGGGAGCTACCTTCTGTTGTGGGAATGATCAGGTGACCATCTCACCTAGGTGACCATCCATCAACCCGGCCCCACCTTCTCCCCACCCCCACTTCCTCCTTGACCTCAGTGTGGGGGTCAAACCACACATTTTAAAAACCTAGTTCTTCTCCAAAACAGCTGAGCAAACTGGAAGCTTTTAAAAATCACATTAAAGTCCTCAGGCATCAAAAAGAAATGTTTTCACATCAGCAGTAGAGAATGTCATGTGTTCCAACAGGAGTGGGATCAAGGTAGGGGCACATTATTTAGCCTGTGTAAATTCAGCCTGAGAGATTGCTTAGAACTGGATCTAGAAACATTCCTCTACAATAACCATAAATATAGGAGCCATAAGATAGGCTGGAATCTAATGACATGAAGGCTAAGTAAGATTTACAGTCTGTGTGAGGATGCCTTTGCAAGAATAGCCAGATAGCCCAGCTTTAAACATGTTTACTCAGATACAAGTACCACTTAGTAAATGTGGATAGGCTGCAGCCAGAACTTGGGAAAAATACTTATTTTACCTGCAACTTGCAGAATCCCCCAAGTCAGCATGGCCAGGAACTTTTCCAAGCTCTAGTTGCAGTCTAAGTAGATTTTGTATAGCCCTTTTGGACAGTAGTTTCTTTCTCTTAGATAGAGGAGAAGAGACTAGGCATTCTGTTCCAAGAATCCTACAGTAAACATTCTGGTTTTGTCTGTCAATGTGTTGATAATAAACACAGAATGAAAATAGTCAGAAACTACAATCAACAATTGTTGATTGGACCCACAAGTGATTTTCCCTATGAACAGAATAATTTTTCTAAATACGGGCTGAAAGCCTGTGTTGTCAGACATAACTACGATGATGGAGCTTGTCGTAGTTATGTTTTTCAGTTCTGCCCCCTCCCAAAAAAGCCTATCATTTCAGCCAGGCAGCTCCTCAACTGAAGAGTTTTCAATCAAGGAGCAGATCAGGATGCTGAGAAATGATTTCTGAAATGCTTTCCCAGTCATGGGGCACTTGAAGAACAAAGAGGTAGCAGGAGACACTCCTTGGTGACACTCTTTGACTGAGAGAGTGCTGCAAATGTCATTTCCCAAAGCCCTGATCTGCAGTGTCTCAGAAACTCTTTGGCTGACGTGTGCCAGTCAGAAATCATAGGGTTTTTGAGTCACATTTGGTCATTAACCACCATAAACATGAATTCTCAGCAGTTATGACATCATAAATCCAGCTTACAATCTCATAATTACTGAACAGGATACCAGCAATGATTTTTAAACATTTCTTTTTTTGTTTCTTCCACAATAAAAAAATTAGTGACAACGCAAAACATTATGGTTGATATGTTCAGCATTTACGATGTCATAAGCCAACTTATGACATGGTAAATATTGCAGTCTACATTTATGGTTGTGACACCATTGACTTTACTGCAAATGCTCCCCCTCCACCTAAAAAGCTAGGCAGTTCCACCAACCAAAGGAGTTCAAAGGTGTTGGCGAGTGGGGTGCTGAATTATGATGCTTCAACCACCTCCTGCTAGTGAGGCACAGTGAGAAAAGCAGTTGAGATAGGACCCCATGAGAGTTCCTGCTGATGACTTTCACATTACTCTTTCCGGTCATGAAGGGGCTGGAGGCAGCACTATTCAGCAGCCAGCTCTCCAGAGCCACTGAACTCCTTTGGTGGAGTTTTGAGAGGTCAAATCCTACTTCTAAGGTAGGTTTTGGGAGGTCAAATCATTAGAAATAGTTATGACGGCAGAGCTTTATCACTGTAGCTATATCTGATGATGCAGGATCTCAGTCATAAGCATGACATTGTCAACTATTATAAATTTTATTTTTTTTAAAAAAATCCTGACAATGAAATATTGATCTTCAAATTGAGGATTATAACCCAGATTCCACTGTACCTCATTTTAAAGTGATTGAGATTATAGGCACCACACCCCTTTGAGAAAAGAGGAAGGTGGTTTTGCAGTTGACATATTACCCAACCAATCATCACTGTTCATAAATTTGATCCATAAATTGGCAAACAGTGTTTTGGAATTCTGCGGCTAGCCAATCAAGAACCAAGCAAATCCAGCTGAAAAGTCAAACAGGGTTCCCTTGAGCTCATGCTGGTCAGTCAACTTCCTGTAACTTCTTTGAAGTTCAACCAACAAAAAGTTCTGAGATTTGATCATAGATCTCTCATGCCATCTCTTGTCTATACTGGACATCAGTATGGCGATAAACTCATCGATGTCGTCTTGAAAAAGCACTGGGCTGGAACTGCAGACATTCATCTATACTGGCTTCCACTTACTAGATATAGTTCCATTGCCTACCACGAAAAGGAAACACTCTCAGTCTGTCTATGTTACTGTACTATCCAGAAGGCATTTTTATGACCTGGCCAGGCAATTTGGAGTGAATAATGCAGAAGCTTGTCTCTACAGTTCTGTAAAGAGGGCCATGCATTCCTTGGAATAACAAATAGAAATTAGTAGCAAAATGTTATGGGCTTCCAACAGAAATGGATTACCATTGGTCTTCAAGGAATATAGTGTTTAATGCACCAGATAACCCATTTGTTGTATGAATAGAACATAACTAAGCAAGCAGTGCTTATGAACTACTAGCAGGACCAGATGAAACCTTGTAACACATCCTTGTTCTCTCCTTGCTGTTTACAGCTACCTTTTCCTTATCACTCTCTCTGTCTTGTTATTAGAAAGCTTTCAACAACAGTCCTGAATTCCCTATCTCCTGCTGCTCCATTGAGCACTTCTGGTTTATGGATTATCAGTGTGGTCTGAATCCAGAGCTTTGGCTACCCATAATGCACTCATTCTAAAAGCACTGATTCTTATGCTGGTTGCTACAAGGTCTTATGTGTTAACAAGATTACCATAAATGGTGTGGCCATCTTTGTGCCAAAATGTGCGTGGTCGTTCTGTCCCAAGAAACAGAAGCTGAGATCTGGTGGAGTGTAAAGGTCTGCCAGCTGGAATGGAGTTTCCACTCTGAGCCTTGACCTTATCTCTCTTGGTGCTAACCTCACCCCAGCAAGGAAATAATGCGGCAGGGGGGTGGCGGGCAGGCAGTGTTTTCAGTAGCCAGCCACATGAAGATGATGTCATCTTTTCAGACCTCCAGAGGATCCCTTTGGCATACAGAAGGATGCTTTTTTGTTCCACAGCTGGCTGCTGACAACAAAAAGCCACTGCCTAGCAGTCCCCGTCATCTCTGTTCCATCAAATGGCCAGGGAAGGGGCACTCTGGCACCAGGAGAGGTAAAAATCTCATTTGTAGATGCACATTGTTATTTTAAATCACGCTGTTGGGATGTGGGTTGGAATTTAGTAAGGCAATTATAAATGCATAACCTAGAGTTGCACATTTGTGACTGGTTCATATTCATGATCTCTGTGTATTCATCCTTCAGGCAATACGTAAGGATCATGAAAGTCCCCCAGTCCCCACTTACCAGGCAGCTTCTGCTGTTTGTGATGGGAATCTGCTCCTATGATCAGGAGGGAACTAATTGACATTCCCACCCCCACCCCCTTTGTATGAGCTATTCCAGTACAAAGGGAACTGCAATAGGGACCCTGCTTCTGCCTGTCACAAAAGAGATAGCTCACAGGAGGTATGAAAATGTCAGCCAGCTGCTTCTCAGACAACAGGGGAGCAGACCCCATCTATCATAGAAGCTGTTATCTAGAAAGTAGGGATGGGGGAACAGGATCAAGCCGTCAGACGTTACATAGCTATGTGACGTGACTATGATGGTTATGTAGGTAAGTAGCTGATAGAGATTTCTGGCCGTGGAATTTAACTGGAGCTCAACAGTATTGAATCCAGCATGCTTTTACTGTTGCAAAAAGACGTATACTCCAGGGCTGGAAAGATAAGGATTTGCCACCAGTGACCAGCACCGTCAGTGGTCAGAAGATTTTACCACTTTAACTGCACATGAATGTACATTCAAGAAAATAGCTGGAAATATTGTCAGTTTATATCAGTCTATATGTCTGACTCTTGTTCATATCCTAGGTACTGTATTTGCTGGTGCATAAAACTCATTTTTCCCCAAAAAAATACTGTTTGAAAATGCGATGTGTCTTATACGGTGGTGTGTCTTATATGTTGGCAAATAGTATTTGCCAGTGTATAAATGGGGTGTGCCTTATACACTAGTGCATCTCATACGCTGGCAAATATGGTATTTGTCTCTTTGTCTGCCTGTCCGCTCACCTCCCTCCCTCCCTTATAGAATCCTAGGCCATTTCCACACGCGGTGAGGGAATCGCTCCTTGCCGCTACTCACCGGATCTTCTGTTGGTCCGGTCCGGTCTGGGGTGAGGAGGAGCAGTGCGTGGTCGTAGATCCGCACTGCTCCGGCATCCAAAATGGCGGCTTCTGGTTGGTCGTGGCTCTCGACCAACCACTGAAGCTCGCCAGCCTAAAGCCCGCCCTCCACAGATCACAGGCTTGCATTGGTGCGAGCCTGCGAATCTGCATCGGAGAGCAGGCACGCAATGGTGCGTGCCAGCATTTTGAAAGACCGAAAAAATCAGGTCTTTTAAAAACACGCTGGAGGACCACTTGGGGTCATTCCGGAGCGGACTGAGGTGCGGATGTATGGTAAGTAGTCTGGACCCTGTCCGCTCCAAGGTGCAGACATCCTCCGTGGAGGATGCACTGCATTGTTTTACTTACCCCATGTGGAAATGGCCATAGAGTCAGACATCAACTCCAACTCCTGGTTCAATGCAGGATCTCCAGCAAGAGCATGCCTAGCAGATAACTGTCCAACCTGTTTTTGAAGACATCCGGAGAACAAGATCCCGCAGCCTCTCTAGGCAATTGATTCCATTGCCAAATTGCTCTTATTGATGAGATGTTCCTTCTAATGTTCAATCAATATCTACCTTCCTGTAACTTAAAACCATTAAACCTGGTCCTACCCTCTGGGACAGCAAAAATCAAACCTGCACCCTCCTCTCTATGGCATTTTCCGCACAATGACACTCTCCCACATTGTCCTGTCACAATGTCGGCAGCTCCTCTGCCATGATGGAAGCGTGTCCCCAGTGTTCCCCTTCACACCCAGCCAGCTGCCTGTGGAAGAGAGCACAGGAGACACCTCCCTTCTTTCCGCACTGCAGCCAGCTTTCTTCCCATGCTGCAGTCTGGAAGGAAGCAAGTGATCATGCTCTTCTGCGTGGCCAGGTGATGGAAGGCTTACACAATTGGGTGTCATTGGTGGACTTTTTCCATCAATGATAAAGCCCGTGATCACACCAGCTGATAATGTGAGAAGGGTGGGACCATGACAACATTATGCGGAAGCGTCATCACGGTCCTGCTCCTCTCACATCCTCATGCTGGGATTCTGTGGTCCTGAGGAAAGGGCCTGTGACAATGTTTGAAGTATTTAAAGAGTGTAATGATGTCTCCCATCAGTCCTTCACCAGGCTGAACATGTCCAGTTTCTTCACCTTTCCTTCTAGGTTTTGTTCACCCACTCTCACTTGTCTATATCATAAAAATGAGGTGCCCAAAAATGAATGCAGTACTCCATTTGAGGCCTGACCAGCACAGAATATATAGAATATATATTACATCTCTGAGGGGCCTAAATACCCTAAAGGCACCAGATCCTATCTGACATTAGAAGCTAAGCAGGGTCAGCCCTGGTTAGTACTTTGATGGGAGACTCCCAATGACTACCTGGTGCTATAGGTTATATTCAGAGGAAGGAATTGGCAGAGCCACCTCTGAGTATTCCTTGCCTAAGAAAACCCTATGGAATTCATGGGTTGCCATAAATCAACAGGTGACTTTAAGGCATGCACACGCACACAACTTTACCTCCCTTGACTTAGAAACTGTAATTCTATTAATGCAGGCTACAATAGTATTTGATTTTTTTTTGTTACAGCATTACACTCTTGTTTCACATTCAACTCATCATCAATAATAATCCCAAGATCCTTTTCGCGCATAGTACTTACTCCCAAGCCAAGTTTCCCTCACCTTACACCTGTGCATTTGGGGTTTTTGTCAGCCAAATGTAGAATTTTTCATTTTTCCCTGTTGAATTTCATGTTATTAATTTCTGCCCAACCTTCTAGTTGTTTTTTTATGTTCTGCTCCTATCTTCCAATGTGTTAGCTACCACTCCAAGTTTGACATCATCTGCAAACTTGATAAGGATTCCCTCCACCTCATCATATAAGGTATTAATAAAAAAAGTTGAAGAGTATTGGTCCCAAGACTGAACTCTGTAGCACTCTGCTCACAACCTCTTTCCAGTTTAAAATGTTGCCCTTGATGACAATTCTTTGAGTGGGGTTCCAACTAATTATGAATTTGTCTGACAGTGTTTCCATCTATTTCATATTTAATCAGTTTGTCCTCCTTATTTTGCTCTCTTGTTCTCTTTTTCTTTCTTTGAAATCATACTTTTAAAATCCATTAAGATACATACTTTTATAAAAATGAGTGTGGAAATGCTGTCACTGAAGCGGTACAGGAGATGCAGAGAACAGTCAGGGATTTTGTCCATGTTGTGAACTCTTGTACACGTATTCTGGAACTGCTCTCAAAGCTGGTGGTGGCAAAGCCCCAGTGGGTAAGGTAATCTCTTCCCCACATTTTGTTGGTTGACACTGCTGTCCTGTGTAATAAGTTCCTGGGTCTGATCTTACTTCAGCCAGAAGCATAATCAAAGTCAACCTTCCCTTTCACTGTCCGTTAGAGAAGCTATTTGACCCTCAAGTACTTTCCAGAGTTCTCTAATAAACTGTGCATTGTGCTAGTTGACAGAAACACCCAGATCTCGAGAAAGTATTTGAGTCAAATATGTGGCTACTCCTGCATATCCCATAGGAAGAATGTGGCTGGCAGGACTTTCTGGTGGAGAAGGGCTGGTGTATACATTCCAAGAGTCCAAATTTTTAAGGAACACTCCTGATTAATCCTCTGTTGTCTCATTTTTTCAGATGCTTTTAAAATGTCTTAGTTTCTCTCTCCTTCTTCCACCTTCCCTCTTTGTCTTCAGCTTATGCCAGTTGGTGCAAACAGAGTTCAAAGTACAAAAGTAGTTTGCACTCAATTAACTCATCAGAGGGAAAGGAAAGGAAAGGGTGGAATGCTGCCCTTCCTTGTAGACCTGGTAGCAGAATAAAGAAAAAAGCAAACCACTGCAACCTCTCCTAAAGAGTATGTTCGGTCTCATATATTTTTTTCAGTCTTGACCACACTCTGATGTTATTTGGCCACATATCACCTGGTTTTCTTGCCTTTGCACTAAAACAACAGGAGTAAAGCAAACTACCCCTTTTTTGAATTATTCAAAAGAAAAAAATTCTGTCTAAACTATTCCCTTTAAAGCAGTTTTGCCATCCACTTCGGAATTTGGCTGCCCCCCCCCCCCGACTTGAGGAATGCTTGCATCTGCTCTTGCTTAAAAGTGTGCTAATTCAAACCGGCTATTTTGTTTAGGCACAGAGGCGAGAGATAAAAATGTGGGCCCAGCTTCCTTAGGAGAGTTCATTACTTTGTTTCTTCGTGGTATGGAAACTTTTGCTTCAGCTAGCCCTTGTGACTGGAAAAAAAGGCCCGTTAATCACAGCAGAACAACCAAAGCTTTTTAAAAAGGGTTATTAAGGAGGCATTTTGCAAGGACAGCTGGAGGGAGTGTCACTAGGCATGGGCGCTTGGGAAATCTTTCTTCTTCTTCATCTTGTAAAGCAAGAGCAGAAACTGTTGTGTGAAGGCTGGGCTTTTGGTGGAATTTCTGTTAGTCGGGGATTACGTTAAAAGTATTAAAAGCAGAACTCTGTGTGTGTTGTGTGTGTGTGTGAGAGAGAGAGAGAGGGAGGGAGGGAGGAAGGAATACAAATGAAATTCAGATTTGTCAGAGACAGCTCTGCAGACATGGGTGAGCAGTGATGAAGCAAAGCAGAGGTCTTGCTGCTTAAGGTCATCTTTGCAAAGGTCTAATTGCGGGGAAAGCCCTACCAAATAAACAACTTAGACATGTTCTGGTGGGGGATGGGGATATATGGCCATATAGTCATCATCTCTGCACGACAAGTAGTATTCTGCACTTTCATAGAAACACAGAGAGAGAGAGATACGTGCCTTGATAGATCTTTTAGCAGTTTATACTGATCCTTCCCACTTGCCTGCATCCTTTGCCAGTCTGCTGCACTGTACCCTTACAAAAAGATGGTGGGGATTAGACTACATGATATGTTAAATATGTATGGGACTGTTTAAGATTTTTTATTTATTTATTTTACTGTAAAGCAAGCATGTATGGACTTGATCTGGAATCTAAAGAGGAGTAGGAGAGATATAAAATTTCACCTTCTTTTTTCTTCTTAAAAATTCCCTTGTGTGAGCTTTTATTTTCTTAATCCATTGCCATCAATGGAGACCTCAACACCCATACCTAGTTTTAACTCCTTGGTTTTTTAAAAAATGCACACAAAAAGATGGTGGAGGTTTAAACCTCCCCCAACTGCTTGCAGGTCCCAGAGTCGTAGAACCATAAACTTGGAGCCTGAGGACCACCTAGTCCAGTCCCCTTTGGGAATGTGCAGAAACTCATAGCTAAACTATCGCTGACAAACAGTCATCTAACCTCTGTTCAAAAACCTCCGGTGAAGAAGAACCCACCGTCTCAGCTCTTACAATCAGAAAATTAATGTTAAGTTGGAGTAAAATGAGATAGGAGTCGTAAAGTGCACACTACAGCCTAACTCCTTCTGTCAGTTCCAAGTGGAACGCATCCATTCAGTCAATGGCCACTTCATAAGTTGACACTTACAGAAGTTGATTCAGTGGAACCTCCCTAGCTGGGATTAACTATTGGATTCAGATCCTTACATTTAGCATAGTGCCTAGTTTCACCTTGTGGTAAATTAGATTAAGAGAAGTTGAGTGACTCATGTTTACTATCAGATATGTGACTAAGGCCATTTCCCCACTACAGTGATATATCACTATTATTATACTTTCAACATCCTGTGGAATCCTGGGGTTTGCAGTTTAGGGAGGGGCATTTAGAATTCTCAGCCAGAGAGCTCTTTGGCCTCAGTAAACTACAAAACCCAGAATTCCACAGGATGTTCCAAGTGGAATAATAGCAATATAACAGTGTAGTGTGGGGAACACATCATCCCCCAAAATAACAAAAATAGTGCTGACTTGCATAAAAATGACACTGACTAATTTATATATATTGAATGCAAATTTAACTAGACTTAATACTATAACTTAAATAGAAGTCTAATAACACTCATCATAGTAATGAAGATTATCAAAGTCCCCTGTGTGCATCTGTTCAGTTTGCTTTTCTGGTGCCAAATTGCTGCTGGGATCTTTCAAGGCCCATGCTTTCTCTTGCTTATAGTTTTTTAAAACTTCAAACCAAACCTGGCTGGAGTTGTTTTTCTGACAGAAGGTGCTTTCAGATAAAGGATTGTCCTCTGACACTTCTTCTAGTAGAAGGATGTCTCCTACAATGCATACAGTCCAACTATCCTATTCTTTTTCAGCTACTTTAAGAAATGTCCTGGTTTCTCTTTTTTCCTCTTCCTGTTTTTATCTTTTATCCTCAGATTACTTTAATTGCTGCAAACTAAACTCAAACTGCAAAAATAGTTTACGCTCAGTTAACTGAGGCCATTTCCTCCCTACACTATTATAGTGCTATTATTCCACTTTCCACATCCTGAGGAGTTCTGGGGTTTGTAGTTACTGAAGCCAAAGAGCTCTCTGGCTGAGATTTCTAAAGGCCCCTCCCTAAACTGCAAACCCCAGGATTCCATAAGATATTGAAAGTCGAATAATAGTGCAATAACCGTATAGTGTGGAAATGGCCCCTGTGTTGGTGAGGAGGTGCAGAGGGGGCAGAGTCTTGTTCTCTAGGCTGATATGATGTGACTAGGAACAAATAGCTCTGAGCCTTGTTAGCTTTCACCCTGAAATCCAGAGGTAATGTTTGCTTCAAACCCTAACCTTGCTTTTCCTCTAATTTTATTTTTTTCATTGAGAGCTTGGCTTCAAAAACTAGGCCATGGGCACATCAGCAATCTCAAGACTCATGAGTTTATCTATACAGGAATGAGTATATATCAGTCATTCATTCCATCCTAAAATGTCACCCTGTAAGCTTCCAGCCCTTTCGTGAGCTCAGAAAAAGGCTGCCCATAAATTATATAATGCATTCTGTTTCATGTGATTTTCCTGTACCTCACTCCCTATGACGCAAAGAACAGCCCACACCCTAATGCACAATATAATTTATAGTCAATCTTAAAGTATTACTGCTGTGTTTAATGACTTAACCTGCAGAGAAACTTCATGAACCTGGATCTTCTTCCTCAGCGGGAAGCAAACTTCAGGCTTTCAGGTTCTACTTTCATCTTTTACTAGAACACTGATCCAAGATCCCCAACTGGAGCCTGGTGCAAGTAAATTTGTACTGATGAGTAAAAAATTCTGAGCTGAGGAATTTGTTTTGAGTAAGAAAAACAGAACGTAGCTTACTGTCTTCCCACACAAAAATCCACTCCTGATACTGAGAGCTTTCTTTGGCCATTTCCACGCTAGGCTGTTATAGTACTTTAGTACTGTGGAATTCTGGGGTTTGTAGTTTACTGAGGCCCAAGAGCTGTCTGGCTGAGAATTCTACATGCCCCTCCCTAAACTGCAAACCCCAGGATTCCTCAGGATGTTGAAAGTGGAATAATAGCGCTGTAATAGTGTAGTGCAGAAATGGCCTTTATTTCAACAATATAATTTAGGGTAACACTGACTGAAACACAAAAGGGAACTAGGCACGGTTGTACCTCTCACCTTTGCTTTTGATTTTGGCATTGGAGATTTTACTGAGAAATATTAGACGAGATTACAGAAGTTGTGGAGTACAAGTAAACGAAAACAGCATAAACTGAAGGCTTATATGGTTAATCTTGTGATAACAACAAAAAATCCATTAGACTCAATGAATTTTTTGTGGGGGGGGGATGTCAAGGTGGGGGGGGAGGGCTCCATTTTCCATGTGCGGTGGACTTCTAAGAAGGTGTAAAGTTATTGGTCTAAGATGTATGTTAATCCAAAAATTGTTAAAGATGGATTTTGTAATGCCACCAGAGATGTTTTTGTTGGGTATTATGGGTAAAGAATTGGATAGTAAATATGGATTACTTCTTCACTATATGATAATGTCAGCAAAAATGTTGTTTGCTTAAACCTGGAAATGGACTGAAGCACCGATGAGGGAAGAATGGATTGTTAAGGTTGCTGAGTTAGCCCAAATTACTAAACTAACTTGGATCTTAAGCCAATTGAAGATTTTTTGAAAGACTGAAAAATGTTTATGGACTTTTTGAGCAATAACAAATCTAATGATACAATAATTTCTGGCTATGGTTACTAGTAATTCTACTAGGATTACTTAGCTGGATCTGTAATGGTAGAAGAGAGAGAGAGAGAGAGAGAGAGAGAGACTTTTAATTTTTTTTTCTTTCATTACAGTTTGGCTTTAATGGATCGGAGTCCATTTTGTTTGTATTCTGTTTTCATTTTTGTTTTTTTCTTTGTTTCTTTCTACCTTTTTTTTCTGTTTTTTAGTGTGTTTTGTTCTGACTGTGATTGTGACTCTGACTATGAATTAGATTGCTTGTTATAAAATTGATAAATCTTTTTAAAAAACAATGTAATTTAGGGTAGAGAGGACTCATCTGTTTGCTGCTATTGTTATATCAATAGGAGTGAAAATCTTTTCTAGTCTAGTACAAATTACCTAGATATCTCTACCAATAGATTAAGAAGCAACAATGAGTTCTGTGTGGCATAATAAATACTAACAAAACATATTAAGTAACACATGCAGCTTTAACATACAATAAATGTTTCAGTCTTTAAGTCACCATAGGATTCTGGCGGTGTTCCTGCTTCAGATGAATGCTATCCCCTTTGGAAACTGTTCTAGGATGTTTCAAAGAAGCAGCCATGTTAATTTCTTGCAGTATAAAAAGGGAAGGAGAAAAAAAAGAGAAGGAATATAACAGCACCTTTAAGACTAACTAGTTTTATTTTAGTGTGAGTTTTCATGGATATAAATGCAGTTACATAGGGACGTGGGGGGGGAGGCAATTCGGCCCAGGCAGCAACGTTTCTGGGTTGTCCCAGACCATAGCCATGACCCCGCACTCCCTGGCCATGCCCCCGCACGCCCTGGCCATGCCTCCATGCCCCCACAGCCACACCCTCACGCACAGTGGCCGTGCCCCTTATTCCATAACCGCCTCCTCCACACACTCCAAATTCCGCCATTGTATAAATACACTTCTTCAGAAGCAGTACAAAGCGATATCTAGGCCTAACAATATGTAAATATGCTTTATATTCTGCAGCCTGAATATCACCCTGTACTGCATCTGAAGAAATGGGTTTATGTCCACAAAAACTCATGCTAAAATAAAAATAAATTAATCTTAAAGGTGCTGCCACATCTCTTCCTTTCGCCCCCTCCTCCCTTCCTCCTTTTTATGTTTCAGGAGATCTTACTGATCTATCCAATAGAGCTTAAGCCCACCCACCCACTGACCTCAAGCATCCTTGCTCCCTGTCTTTCAAGCAAGATTTCTAAAACAAAACAAAGTCTGAGTCTTTAAAGGTCACTGTGGGGAAGGCAATGCACACAGAAGACAGAGCCCCAGCTGTGACAGTGAGTGTGCATATTATTTAGAGACCTTTGTCTGCATGCAAATCAGGTAATGCTGTTCATGGACAATGGCCTTTTGCATTCTGAAACAATGCTGCCACAGGCTCTGGTTTTTAATTTCATAGCTGCACTAAGGAGGTTGCAAATTAGACAGTCTTAAATGAAGGGAAGAAGAAGAGGAGGAGGAGGAGGCAGAGATTTGCAAAAGAAAGAACAAAAGAAAAGAAAAGAAAAGTTTGCTCTATACCAAAGAAGGGTGTCTCTTGGAAAAAGGGCAAGGACTTTTTCAAGCCTAAGTGCAAAAGCCTGACAATAAGGGATACATTCCCTGAAGATACTCTGAGTGGTTTTAGATGGAGTCTGGAGCATCTCTCCTTCTTGGAAGACTTGTTTGATCTCATGCAAAATGATAGCAATGATTGCAAAATTATTTCTTTTATCTTTGAGGTAAATTTGTGAAACCCTATCTCCCAGTTTTGGAACTTTGTGATGTTTTTTGCTGTCATTGAAACTGTCATTCTGTTTTTCTACTTGAAACAGATAGAACACAGCTCTTCTGAGAGCAACCCAGCAACACTTGGGTATTCTTATTTTAATATCTGAGGGGTTGTGTGCACCATCATTTGGAAGCAAAGATAGGAGAAAAAACTGGGAAACATTTACCAACATAAGGAAACAATGAGACTGGCTCTCAAGATGCCCTCCAAGCATCTTAATCCAATGGAATCAATCCAATGTTTCTCAGCCCAGTCTGTGGTCCTCCTCAACAAAGTAAAAAATTCTGTCAAGATGGCATACTAAAGGGTTCTATTGTTACCCTGATTTCTGGGGGTCCCGGGAAGGACACCTCAATGTGCTCAAAATAATGGGGAATGGGAATTAGCTAGAGTACCAGTTAGCAATATGAGAGGCAGGGCAACATAGCGAGATCTTTTACCCAGTGTCTACGGGGTCAGGCCGAGTCAATAATCAAACAGAAATTAAGAATAATTGTGTTTATTTATAAATCACAGCAAACGTACGTACTCACTCAGTTAGAGAATTAAGAAATACTGCACAATTGCGCAGCCACGCACACAGTCCTAAAGAAATAAAGGGAGGAAAATAGGGGATTTTCAGAAGGAGTTTGTGAGGAGATACTACACCTGGTCCTGTAGTCCGGAATAAGCAAAGAAGCTGGAGAGCGTGGGTTCTCAGCACGTGGAGGCTGAGAGGAGGCTCGTCAAACAGAGTGGTAGCAAGTCGGGAGGCAAGTCACGAGCGATCCAACGAGATGCTCAAAGTCAGGGGTTCTTATAGGGGAAAATGTCCCTGCAGACTAGTCCGTTCTCAGGGGAAAACAATGGATTTTGGGCTGGAGACAAAGCCTCCGAAAGGTCAGTACTTTAGATGATTGAATTATGACAGCGTTGTCAATAACATAGACAGTATGCAAATGCGGAGTGCTTGAGAGTTGGATAGTCCGCTCATCAAGCTGCCTGCTCGGGGCAGGGGATCTTTTGTAAACAGCGTGCATACATAATGTGATCTTAAAAGGTACTTGCCTGGAGGTCTCCTAAAGCTGCATTCAGCAATTACTGGCCTGCCTGGATTGTGATTTGAATGTTTCAGCTATTTTCGGCTGCGCCTGTGTGCGTGCTTGTCTGGAGGCCTCACAAGCACGTAGGGAGGAATGGGTAGTGAAGGCCAAATTCATGATATCAAATGATATCTAATATCCCACAAGTTCGGACTAGAAAACTGCAGTAACACTATCCTGTTCCCCATGCTATTAAGTATATATATGAAGCCATTCAGTGAGATGATTAGAAATTAATCAAAGACTTCATATACCTTGGGTCAGTCAATCAGAATGGTGACTATATCAAGAAATAAGAAAAAGACTAGGTCTTGGAAGAACAGCTTGTAAAGGAACTAGATAATATCTTAAAGTGTAAATATATATTATTGAATACCAGTGAGAGAATCATCCCTGCCATAATATTTCTGATTTCTATTAATGATTGTTCAAGCTAGACAACGAAAAAAGGTTGACAGGAAGCAAGTCAACTCATTTGAGTTCTATGGATATCATGTACTGCCAGAAAAAAACAATAGAGCAAATTAAGCCTGAACACTCCCTAGAAACCAAAGTGACTAAGCTGAGGCTATTGTACTTTGACCATAATATGAGACAACACAGCCTATTAGAAAATATTATAATGCTTGCTAAAGTAGGAGAAAGCAGGAAAAGGAGACGACTGCATTACAGCTAAATAGACTCAATCAAGGAAGCCATGGCTCTGAATCTGTAAGACCTGAACAATTTGTGAATTTGTGACCTGATAGTTGATGACAGAATGTCTTGCAAATCTGTCATCCATAGAGTTGCCATAAGTTGAAGCCAAGCTGATGGCAATTAACGACATATTGCCAGTAAGCTGATGACTGTTGAGTTCTACTTCTCATTGTCAATGGAATCTGCTGGGGCTATGCAAATTGTGCACCAGTGCCTGGATGCTATAATGGGCTGGATGGTGGCTGAAGCTTAATCCTGGTACAACAGGATTCTGCTACTCGAGGCAGGAAAAAAACAATCTTTCCGAAAGCAATCCAGCAGCACTTGGGTATTCTCCTTTTAATATCTGAGGAGCAATGTGTGCCAGGAGCAAAAACTGGAAGACACTTACCAACATAAGGAAACAATGAGATTGGCTCTCAAGATGCCTTCTCAGCATCTTAATCTGAAGTTTAATCCTGGTACAACAGAGGCTCCATGCATTGGTGATTCCTGGCTGTGTGAAATGGGTCAATAATTTGCCCTGGGTGGGCTTGCACTCTCCCTGAAGGAATAAGTGTGTAACTTGGGAGTACCCCTGGATGCTTCTCTGTCACTGGAGGCCTAAGAGAACTCTATGATTTGGAGTGCTCAGGGGCCAAATTTCTGTCCAGGAAAGGTCGCAGCTGGTGAGCCTGTGAAATTTGGCCCCTGAGCACTCCAAGTCACAGAATTCTCTTAGGCCTCCAGCCATTTTTGTGCTGGTAAGTTTCCTATTAGACTACTGCAATGAGCTGTACATGGGGCTCCCCTTGAACAGCCTGGAAAAACCCTAAGCAGCCTTTAGAGGAGTGCTCCTTCTTCATATGCCTGTCCAGGGATTGAGGTCTGCTGGAACTGGAGTGGCACTCCTCTCTGTCGCACAAGTGTGAGCGACGCACCGTGAGAAGATGAGGGAGAGGGTCTTCTCTGCCCTCTGTGGCACTTTTGTTGTAGAATATCCTCCCCTTGGAGCCTTAAGTGGCACCAATTCTGGCTTTGTTTTGGTGCCAACTTAAAACAAGACTTTTAACAACATTTTTGAGGTCTTTTTTTTTTGTAAATCCGTATGGACATGTAGTTTTATAATATTTTAATTTGTTTTAAATTGTTAAATTGTTTAATGTGCATTTAGACTACTTAAATTATTCCTTACTGTTTAAATTTTTAAACTATCTAAGTCATTCTAAATTGATTTTATCTGTGTGTTGTCCTAAGACCCTGTCATGTAAGATAGCATATAAATACATTAATAAACAAACAGCTTATTCCACATAAGTGATCAATGTCTATTGGACTGAAATGGATTGGGTTCATTCTAATTGATTAAATGCATATTTTAGCATGCTGAGAATTGGGCTGTCTTGGGTCTTTCTCTCTCTCTCTCTCTCTCCTTTCTCTATCATCTTTCAGGGGCAAACATGTCTCTTACTGCTATAGTGACATAAGCCCAAGGCTAGTCAATTGTGCAGCACCGAAACAGAGGAAACACACCATCAGAGAAGATGACAGATTCATGCAAAAGAGGACAGGGATTAACATGATATTTGGATATGCTGTGCAAATTTCCCATGTCATCCTGCCAGACCACTGAGGTATTTTGAGGAGGCACTCCTGAGCTGGACCCTTTTCGCACCTTACCCTTTCGCAGTGCTGGGGTGCGGGGCTCATGCGAGCAGCCTCCGGAGAGAGGCTCTTGCTTCCCTGCTTCTTTGGCTAATTAGTGCTAATGTTAGTGTGTCGTGTGGACTGCTCCTCACATGTCTGCAACACTCAAGGGGCCCTTTTACATTGGAAATGCCGTGCGAAAAGGGCCCTGGAATCCTTGTAGTGACATGCATGGTTTACATGCCTGTATGCCCTGTTTTCAGTGGGACACAAAGGCTGTTTTCTAGTCTCTTGTGTCCCATCCAAAAGCATCACACCAGACAGCAGCCAAACCCTATAGGCCTGCTACTGTGGTAGATGCAGATGGAGGAAGGCAACTGGGCACTACAAATTGCCACTCATCCCCACCTCGGTTTGCAAGAGAGAGGGCAGAGGAACATTGTCATTGTTCCCCAACCTCTGTCTAGTCAATTTGAGCAGGGACAAGAAGCGTCTCCACTGCTCAGTTTGCCTCCCTTCTTCCTCCGCCTCCATGGATATCTTACAGCTGAAGCAGTGGCCATAGGGAGCCTGGCAGCTGCCTGGGCATGAAGAAAGCATGGCCTTGGTGTCTGAAAGAGATCTTCCTGATGTAGAAGGTGTAGGGCCTTGGATGACTTGGCTCCCATCTTGTGGAATTCCTTTTCGACTAAGCATAAATGCATACCTACATATCTTTGTTTCTGCTGTTTATTGAAGACCGTCATTTTCAGAAAAGCATTTTCTGGCTAGAATTTTGTTGGCAATTGGTGTTGGTGTATTCAGTTATTCTATCATAAGTATTTTGGGGGCAGGATGTTATGCAAAGAGGTGTGCAGTATTTCTTGTTCAGCGCCTTTGCCTATGCTGAAAAATAGCAGCTGGATGGCTCCCTGACAAAGGTGTTCTCCTCCTGACCATTGGTTGACTGTAGGGGTACACCTAGTTATTGTCTGGCTGCTATTGTGTAGCTGAGGAGAATGAGCAGATTTTTTTGTCCTTATTTGGGTTGTGAAAGCTGTCGCTTATTCCCTGGCTGTGCAGCAGTTTCCTAATGGCAAATAGCTGTACCCTCATGGCCAGTCAGTGCCTGGGATTTCAATTATGCTAGGGGGCCATTCTGCTGCCATTATGAAGCCAAAGGAGAAGAAGTAGCCTTCACTCCTAAACCAGCAGCATATAAATGCTGTGAGTGTTATGAACTCTGCCTGTAGTCAGACAGGATCTTGGGCTTTGACTGATAAATTCTAGCTACAGTTTTATATAAGTTTTAAATATTTATGTAGGTCTGTGTGGTTGGTTGTTTTTATCTATTGTACACTGCTTCAAAACCTCTGATTTCAAATGGTTTATAAAAATAAAAATCTAAATTATTGTTGCTAATTTAGAAATTAGAATTTAAATTGAAATAGAAATAGAAATGTCAACCATCTCACAGTATGGGGAGACGATAGCTGTGTGGTTTCTGAGCTCACAGTGTGTTGCCCATATGCTAAATGCTGCTGAGCATGCTAAGCAACTTCAAGGCCTCTGCTCTCCCAGTTTCTTCTGGTTTTCTGTCCTTAAACTGGATTTGGACAGAACAACCTTCATATCAAGGGCTCTTTTCTGGCCCCTCTTTAAATAGAGGGCTTTCCGCTGTGAGGTAAGAAACATGAGTGATCCCCACACTGCAGAGGTATCAGTGTACAAAACATATCGCTTCTACAGGGGCAGTCTAGTAAGGAAAGATCTATGAATCTATTTTAACAGCAAAGTGAAACAAACAAAAGAGAGATATGCATTCTAATGCTGGAGGGTAGGTAGGGAGCAGATCTCTCTCTCAAAGGAAAATCATTAAACAAAGACAAGCTTCTTTAAACAGTATGCCACTGCTACAGAGGAAGTTATACATCTGAACTTTTAAAAGGCTTATAAAAGCTCTTCACAAACACTTGTCGAGGTAAGTGGGGGAACGCTCACCCTTTACTGAACTAAGTTATGTAGTGAAAGTCAAGAACAGTTTCAAACCATGGACAGAATTGCATCTCATCCTCAGTGATGTCCCAGGAACTTTCAAGAGATACACACGGAACTGTCTCATATGAATTTGTTCTTCTAGCCTAGCATTATTTCTGTTGACTGGTACTGGCTGTCAATGTCCTTTCAGAGGAAAAGGTTTTCCCCATCATCTGCTGCTTGAGCCTCTCTCTTTTTTTACCTTTTAAAAACTGGAAATGCTGGGGTGTGACCTGGAAACATTTGCCACATGGTCAGAATTTGGAAAACTCTTTTTTTCTTTTATTACATATCCCAGAATTCCCACTGGGCCATGGGAAATAAACAGTTCTGGGAATTATATGCCAAAATCCTGTGAGCGATATACATAGGCATAAGTGGCATTACACATGCAGAGGCAATTTACTGGACAAGGTGCAATGGTTGTATCCAGCTGATGGTGGCAGACACAGTATTTCACACACAGAACCATTTGGGAGGTGGTGGTACATGGTAGGAGTCAGAGTAGTATGTGGATGTGCCTTCCCTCTGTACATTGTGTGCTGCATTTTTGCAACAGACTGTTTGCTACAGGCAGTGGCCACTTTTCTACATATATTCTATTGTACTGCAACACTGGTAAGGATTAAGCAATGCCAGCTTTTAATGTAAGTCTGCTGGTGGATACTTCTGCAGTGTTGAAGCAACATAGGATCTCAGCCAATGTCTTAAAATAAATAAATGAAATAAAACAAACCTCTTCCAAGCATTGTACAAGGCATATTTTCTTCAGCCAATCTGCAGTCCTGTTATGCAAAACAGCTCTTTTACAAGAGCCCTGGCTGCATTTCTCTTGGGGGGTTTCAGATATTTGCGAGTCTTTTTCCTGAAGTGCCATGACACTTTCCTTCCAAAAAATACTCTGGCCTATTGGTAATCAGACTGCAACAGAAAAACAAGCTTAGATAGCCCATGCAACAAGAAGAGTACATGCATGCCTCCGAATATGCATTGAATATGCACCCCCTGATAATATTGCCTCTCCTGTTCTTCCTCTCAGTTGCCATTTCTTTCTGCTTCAGATTTCTGCTTTCCTCCCTATGTTCTCCTCACTGTGTGCCTGCATTTATGTGTCAGCAGTTTCCTTCTGCACAGACAGATGCTATTGCCCCAGGACCCAACTTGTGTAGAATATGAACTGTTAGCGTATGGCGAATGCTATAGGCAAAAGCTGTTACACAGGAGCCCTGGAGGATGGCAGGGACTAGCGACATCCTTGCGTCATACTCGACAAGACAGAATAGGCTCAGTGCCCAACTAACAGTACCTTTCCCTCCCATCACAGCTGAGCGCCCCAGGGATTATCAGCTTTCTTGATGTCGTGTCACAAATCGGCAGCTTCCTCTCAGAGAGCAAATGAAGGGTAGAGGGTTCACTTCAATGAATAGAGGGTGATTCCTTCTGTTAGAAGTGCTGGAAAAAATTAGCTCGTGGGGATTGGGTGGGCTGTCCTGAGTCCTATTTGCATGCAGAGATGTTCTTGAAGGATGGAAGAAGTCTGCAATCTAGCACTTTTGCTTAAATCCTGCATAACTAAATGGGATTAATGCTGCCTAACTGCAGTATTCTAGTCTTGGCTATACCAGAACAACCTGGGTTGCATCATAATCTCAATAATACATCTGTGGATCACGACAAGACATAGCGTGATTGGTTGAAACGTGGCTTGTTGTGATGTCTGAACCAGCCACTGCTAGCAAACAATGGGCTGTTAACCAGCCACAAATGAAAACACCAACACATGTTTGTTGTTGGTTTGCATATGTTAGCTTGTGTAAACCATGGCTTGTTACGACATTTGAATCTAGAACCATAGCTTATCCTTGTCTTCTCTCCCTGTCTGCCCTTCCTGAAATATGAGCTGATAAAGGGGGAAAGAGAAGAGCAAACTAGAAATGATGAAGACAAGCCATAGCTTGATCAACTGCCACACAGTTTATGGCATAAAGAACATACCATGGTTAGCACAAACGAGAATGTGTTTTAACTTTTGAGTGCTCCCAGTATTTAGCTTGAGAGTGGCCTCTTGGTGGCATGCCCTCTATTTGTCACATGTGAATTGTGAATGCATGTTCTTTGCTCCCAGGCCTCTACAGTTCCCTTCTTTTTGTCAAAATTTAAGATTAAGCATCAGACAGATGAAGTCAGGCTGGCAGGGGATAAAGCAAAGGTTGCATATTTTATAGGTTGAAGCTGCATAGTAATGGGAATGAGTAGTGTACTTGCTTTTTAAAAATTGATGACACCATTGTAGTTTGGATTTCACATGTGGCTTTTAGTATTTTGCATCCCCATATATATATTTTTCAGGCAGGGGAGTTGACACACACACACACACACACACACACACACACACACATATACATACATACATACATACATACATACATACATACATACATATATATGTATGTATGTATGTGTATATATATATGTGTGTATATATATATATATGTGTGTGTGTGTGTGTATATATATATATAGATATGTATGTGTGTATATATATGTGTGTGTGTGTGTGTGTGTGTGTCAACTCCCCTGCCTGAAAAATGACCATATTTGCCCTATGCTTTTGCTACAACCGACTTGGTTTGTGAAGTCAACATGTGAGGCAGCCAGATATTATGGTAGTGTCATGCTCTGAATAACTCACAATCCACAAACTCCATGCTGAGGTAAACAGTAATTTTTGTTTTTGTTTTGTAGCAAAGCAAACAACACAGCACACTTCTGAAATTGTTGAGACTAAAGCATACATGGAGTTCACAGGCTTTATATCCACACATACAAATTTTAGGTGCACAAAGGTGTCCTTGGAAAGGATCATAAATTTAACATCACCCCACATCCTTAGATATTTCCCAGACCTGCATTTGTTCGCCTTCCTTTCATCCTTGGGGCAGGAATATATTTCCTGCCCCTTATCTTAGATTCTGTGAGTTCCCAAAACACTTCTTGACACACTTGTTTTCACCCACTCTGATCTTATCTCCCTTACCAGATACATTGTAACAATAGGCAATAAAGCAATTAACCATTTGATCCGTTCCAATACACAGGCAAATACCAAAAGAAATTTATTGTTGCAGTCATCAATTAGCAGTCTACACTTTGTAGTGCTCTAACTAAGCTCCAGAGAAGTTCATAGCCTCTACACTGGCTACCATTCACTACTTCAATATACGTCCAACAGACCTACATACGACAGAAGCCATGCATCCTGATGGGTAGGTAGAGGACTCGAATATTATCATAGCCCTTGCACAAATAGTGTGAGACAATATCTCTCCCCCACCACCCACCACCCTGCTCTTCTCAGCTTATCCAGAGTCAGGCAATTAAATATGTTATGATGGTTGACTGGTTGATTTTTAACAGATCAATTCACTGTGTGAATTCACATACATTCATATAATGCAAGGGCTCAGTGTGAGTGTACTGAAAGGGAGGGGCAAGCAACCTCTGTTAACTCTGAAAACTGATTTACAGAGCATTTACTATACATTTACTGATATGTAAATTCACTAAATTCAGGGGGGTTTACTCACAGCTATATGGGTCTAGCATTGCAGCCTGAAGGACCTGGTTACTGGACAACCCCACCCATGCTTTATGGTTTGGGCAGGATCAGTGCAAAGCATTCCAGTGCTTGCAGGGAGCCATTGTGAACATGTGTTTCTAGCAATATTACCCTATGCTACAGCACCACCCTTTCTACAGGAAAAGCACTGCAAAATACAACACTGCAGCTGCAGATCTCTTTATATGCAGGTCACATTCTTACTAGACAGGGGAATAAACAGTGTTGTAGTGGAGCCAGGGCTTGCAAGGTTGAAGCATCAGGGCTTTTTTGATTAGTTGTCATCTCATACCCCTTCAGGCTTTCTTCTTCCTTCTGAGGTTAATGTGGTCCTTGCAATCACTAGGGATTGGAGAGAGGATGCATTTTCCCTGTCAGAATGTATTTTTGTGAGTTCTTGCTGAGTGGGACACATACAGAGAGAGAGAGAGAGAGAGAGAGAGATTACAGTATTTGCGGGAATGGCTATGACCTGTTAGGATTAGTGCCTGCAGTTCAACATTTATGCTACAATGCATGCAGATATATAGAATGAGGTAGAATGGCATCTCTACCACAAAAAAGGCAGCTGTTAATATCCCATTACACTGAAGTGACCAGGTTTAGTTCATCTCTCACAGGTATAACCACATATATCTTCCACTCAGTCTTTTCTTTCAAATAGATTTCCTGTCTTGGAGTGACTGCTCGATCCAAGCCCAGCTAAAGATAAGGAACCTTAGGAAGGAACAGCAAGGACCTTGAAGTTACCTATTAACCTGGGAAGCAAACTAAGCAAACTAAAGGTCAAACTAAATATTAAGAAAGATATGTAATCCCTTTCCCTTCCCACAACAGGATTTCCTCAGAGATATGTCCCTCAGCAATCTGCCTTACAAATATAGTCCATCTTTAGCTTCCAGTGACCAATCACAAAGCAAAACATGCTAAATGCAAGATGCATAGGTGAAGAGAAGCACATGCTCTAAACAGATGTCTTTCCCCCAATTGGAGGAGCAAATCTGGAAAAAAACATAAATGTTAAACTTATTATCTAATTTCACCCGTGAGGGTGAAATTAGATTTCCTCACTATGGAGAGATGTATTTCCTATTTAAACCACAGTAATTATTTCTAAATTTGTATCTATGTGTATCAAACAGCACACAATGATTCTATGCCAATCTAAGCCTCTTTTTGTTCTCTTTTTTTGGTGATGTCTTTCCTTCTTCTTTGGCTGATGATGTATCAGTAGCCAGTCCCACCCTAGTGTAATTTCTACCAACCCCATCAAAGGAGCACAAAGGATAATGTTGTCACAGCTGTATCTGAATGGGAAAGAGAATGACATGCAGCAGAAGCTCTGTGGTGGCAAAAATGCAGGAGGCAATTTGGTCCTTTGCCAGGTCTCCTAGGAATAAAGTGATGCATTCACAATTTCCATCACACTGGTCTGGTGGGCAAAGCTAATAATAATATCTTCCCCACTCTACACACTTAATCTTGCTCCCCTTGAACTTAGAACAGAAGGAACTCGACAAGCCAAGCAGATCTAGCAATTTTGCTGCCAGTTAAAAAGTCGGAGCAAGCCTCGGGGACTGGCTGCCTCTAAACTCAACAGACAAAGCTTCCAGTGTGTCTGAAGCAGAGCTGGGTACAGGCCAAGCAGTGAGATAACATGAGCACCACCAATTTTTGCCCACGTTGGAAAAAAAAAAAAAAGAATAAGACCCGTAGGCTGAATTCTAGAAAGCAGAGCATGAAACCCTGCCTCTTGCTCTGAGTTCTTCTCATCTCAGCCCCACCCTCTGTGCTTTCATTTCTCAAGCATGCAGAGTTAATGAAGAATGTACTTTCTCTTCTCTCCCTCCCTCTTCTGCAAGCAGTTGGCTGCATTCAAGCAGGAGACAGTCTTGAAAGGGAGAAAGCAAGGATTTGACGGCTTCTGTTCTGGCTGCTTCAGCTCTTCCTATAATTTACTGTTTTGCCCTGGACAAATCATGTGCCTTCCTTCCCCGCCCCCCCCCCCCCCCAAAGTAGTCACAAAGAACCAATGTCCATGCATCATTTCTTGAAGGCTGGTGTAAACTTGTGACAGTGTTCCCCGCCCCCCATCCACACATTCTTAGGAAAATCTGGAGGATTGATAGGGTGGCCTTTACCTTCTTTCCATTATCTTATCTCTGAACCATAGCCAACTGGATAAAAGAGATTTTTTTTCACGCCTTCCTCCCACTTAGGTGTTTTAAAAAAAGCTTCAAGTTCGTACAGCAGGGGGTGGCATTTTCTAGTGGGGTTGCTTTTGGGGAGGGAAGAACTAATGCTGCCACCCTCCTTTGAAATAAAAACTACTCCTTCCCAGCCGCAATCATATTAAAAAACTCGGTAGTGTCAACGGACGCCTTTAAAAGCCTATTTACCATGTAGGGGACATTTTCATAAAAGTCAAGTATCAGGTCCAGACCAGCAAAAGAAATGGAATGTGCTGAGACAAATCATCCCTGGTGGTTGCACGTAGTCTCTGATGGTGTTGCCTCTGCATCCAGACAGGGACTGTCACCTCCTGGTCCTTTGTAGCAATGTCTTGGGGACATTTTCTTTCAGTCCCCAAATTTCCAGCATTGCCAATAGTGTAACATTTAAAACCAGTTCAACAAATACAGAACTCTTATAACTTGTTGCTTTCACATTTCCTTGCCCCTTTTTCTTTGGATGCCTAAAATGCACTTCTAAATAGTCAACTGAAATTTTATGTTACTGCAGTGCTAGACATTTAGAGGGGCTGAAGGAAAATTTCATTGAGGGCAGAATTCTAATATCAGGTGGACAATGTCTTCATTTTGCTTCCCCTTGTAGTTATAGCCCACGTGAGGGTGACCCTGACCTGTTCTGAGACAGAGTGGAACAGAAAAAACAAAACAAAAACTTGTGAGGGATGGGAACAAAAAGTGCAGTTGCTCCCTGGAATTCCCAGGGAATGCCCCAGGATGAGGGGAACGTCCTCTGGTTCTTCAAAACAAAACCAAGAACTACAGGTAGAAATATCACAGCTTTCAGAAACATTTGTCCTGTCTAGATCTTTCCTATTGTGTGTTTATGTGTGTATACAAGTGTGTGTTTCTGTGAGTCTCCGTGTGTAAGAGATCTGGGCAATCTGTGGTTGGAATGAGACCCCTGGCATGCTTGTCTGGAGTCAGAAGAATTTCCTTACAGCTGGAGAGAGGTGAGATGGGTACTGCAGGTGGCAAATGAATCACAATTGAGTAATTGCAGCTTCTCTCTGCCCATTTGGACTAATGAATTTTCCAGATGAGAAGATTCCATACAGCTTTGAGCCTCTTCTTCAAAATTAACTCCTGCATTCCAGCAATGTCAGTGAAAAATCTACATGTTTATTTATGTGGCATTAATGGGCTGGCTGATCGGTTACATAGCTCCTCTCCCAATTTTAGCACCACATTTCATTGTATCAGAATTTGGGCCAGGCCATTCTAAAGTGATGTGATTAGCTATTCAAGCTCTATTACATCAGCAGTCATATTCTTGCCAAGAATAGTGTTACCTCCATAGCACATTCACTGCCAATTTTCAGAAGGTGTGCATTTGTGTGTGTGCGCGTACACACACCAACTTCACCTTGTGTCCTTCAGGAGTGGGTGTTGCAATGAATGAACTGGTTCCTGGCATGGTTGCAGATGTTTCCAGCCTCCAGAGCGGGGAAGGGATAATGTTCTTTCTCAGGGATGTCATTAATCATCAGTTTTCCAGCCCTACCCTCCTGTGCTGTGATTGCCAGCAGATGGTGTAGGTCATTCTGGGCAACCTTCTTTTCCTTTGCAATCATCCAAACAGAGTAAATGCAGCCCTGCTGCTCATTTAGAAACCTTTCTTTTTCATGCACGCTTCTATAACTTTCTCTTTCTCCTGCTCTTCTTCACTGAGGGGTTAGAGAACTTTCTTAGTCCTTAACCTAAACACTGAAGCCTACAGTTGGAGTCATGTGGCTTTCCAGATGTTGTTAGATGGCAAGTTCCAGCACTCCTCCCCATTGGTTATGCTGGCTAGGGCTGCTGCGATTTACAGCCCAACAATATCTAGAGTGTGGGATGATTCTTACCATTGATCTAAGCATTTCAAAATAGCTGAAGAGCACACCTCTGTATTCAACTGTAGTCCTTTAACTACCAAGCGATTTTCCTCCAGGTATATGTGGCTTCATCTACACCTCTGTTACCTCAAAACTAGGGTGACTCATGGGTCCACCCATGATGCCAATACCTCCATGTGACAATAGGGAACTAATTAGTTCAGTTAGGAGGCCTGTAGGGGGGGTAACTTAATGAGATCTTCCATTAATGTTTACAGGTTCTTTGTAGGAAAAAACCAGCCAGAGATTCCAAATAATCTAAAATGTGTTTTATTAAAGAGTTCAAGCGTGCACACAGAAGATCCATATAGTCACACACTTGCACAGGAACTAGCCAAAGGATAAAGGAAGGAAAATTGTTGATAACAGAGTTTTAAGCAATGGGCAATAACTACCAATCTGGAGAACAACAAAGAAAAGCAGTGATGTGACCTAGACTTGTGCCTAAAGACACTACTCATTCAGAAATCAGAGCATTCAGCAAGCAAGATACTGCATCTGGCTATCCAAAACAGAGTTGTTGTTTTTTACCCAATATCTCCCTGGAGGGCAAAGATGTGAATGGCCAAGCAAACAATGGAGGTTGCAACATGGACAATGGGGTTTGGACAGAGGTAATAGTCTTAGTGTTAGGTGACAAAGAGTTAATAATTGCTGTAATAGCTCTGTAATGGTGTCCAGGTAAAGCAACAATGCAGGGAAACATCTGAGTGCTAGGAAGAAGGGCTGAAACAATCAGTGGGAACTTTCCATTGCTATTCTGTGCTACCATCAGGACAAATGGCATTTCGTTTGTGATTTTCCCTGAAACTGCACAGAGACTCTCACTGCTTTGCTTGCAAGGAGTCACAAGAGTAAAGGGAATCCCTTCTATTATTGTGGCTGATTGGAAATGAAGTTCTGGCACACTGCCTGTCCTTGGGCTCAAGCAGCTTTGTCACACACACCACATAAGGCCTGAGCAGGGCATTTTCCCTTGTGTTCTGGGGTTTCCTCTCACCTTCCTGCCTTCTGGGCTCTCTGGCACACCTGCACAGTAGCACCAGGAGCCTCCAGCACAGGATGAGACACCTCCAAAGCGCGTCATTGCCACTGCTGTCACCATCATCACTTTGGGGAATCCAGGACATGGTGCATCAACTGGCTACAACTGATAGGAACACTTTTTGGTCCCGTAAATCTGGGATTTCCCCCCATTTTCCTGGATGAATGGCAACCCTATGTGAACCTCTGTGAGGGCTCCATGGACCCCCAGAAGTCTTCAGACCCAAAGTTAAGAACTACTTGACTTCAAGGAGCCGTCTGCAGTTGTAACCACCAGTTGTCTGACCTACACATTATCATCTTTTGCATGAACAGCTCCAAAGGTTCCAGCCAGGTTCCAGCCAAGAAAGAAATCATGGTTTCCCAGTATGAGGCTTAATCATGCCCAGCCCTGGGTTTTCATGTTCCAGCTTCCTTCTTCTCATCTTTTCATTCTTCAAGAAGGAGAGCAAAAGCTTCTGCTTCCAATTTTAAACTGACAGAAGTTCCTCATGATCCAGATATGGGAAACTGTTTATATTTTCAATGAGTTGAAAAATAAGCAAGGATCGAAGCTATGCTTCCAAATCCCAACTTGTTCTTAAGCCAGAACTTAACACCAGGAGCTGATAAACTTGTGGCCCTCCAGATATTGCTACGCTGGAACTCCCATCAGCTCTAATCAGCATAGAAGAAGTTGAGAGTTGAAGAGAACAGTCTAGAAACATCATTTGGAGGGCCACAATTTGCCTATCCCTAATTGAAGCTGGTGGCAATTCCCTGAATTTAAAATCAGAAATGAACATTTTAAATATCCTTTGCAGGCAGAAAAGAGGAGGAACTGAGAGGAATGTCAGTGGTGAGCCTGAGGCTTGTTCTTCTAGCAGGAGACCATAATTTCTAACTTCTGTCTGGCACTGGCCTCTTTTTAAGCATGTAGAGAGTACAGAGGAGGGAGCCTTTGTATCCAGCGCTATAGAAAACAATCATTTTCACTCAACTACTCATTGCTGTCCTTGAGAAATCTAAGTATCCTACTTTTGGGAAATTAGAACTTCCCATCCAATGGAAACAGAAGATCCAGGCCTATTGCACCCTGATGGGTCTGCTTGTAACTGGGTTTCATTGGTTTGCCAAGTGGCATTTCCTGCTGTGACAGATGATGGATAGCAACTTGGCTTCTAAAAGAAAGGTTTTTCTTTCGAGGGAATGTTGCACAAAGAAAGAGTGGCTTTTGGACTCTAAGTAAAATGCTCTATTGAGTCTCTTAATTAAAATGTTAATGACCTATATATTGGGAGAGCTTGCCAGAGAGTCAGATAACTTGAAGACTTATGGGAACACTCTTCAGGAAGGGGAACGAAGATCTGTACCTTCTTTGTACCCAGTAGTTTATGCTTAGTTCTGTGTCCCACTTCAGACTTCTCATCTAAACACATTTTAATTCATGCATTTAGTACTGGTGCTTTCCTCACCTCAATCTGTGTAAAGTAGGCATAGGCAAATTCTGGCCCACCCAATTCTGTAGTACACAGTTCAACTCTCATTAGCCCTTGCCAGTATGACTAATGGTGGAGGATGATAGCAATTGCAATCTAACATCACCCAGAGGGCCACCACTTGTGTACAGCCTGACCATACAAATGGCACATCAGTCATCTCAATCAGTATGAGGATAAAACCATTGTCACATGTGCCATATCATCTGTGTTGATTCCTATACATTTACACAGAGATCATGCTCTCTCATTTGTGCTTCTGATGAGTACCTTCATGTACAGCTTTGCACACACTCTGTTGATCCAGATGAAACAAAAGCATAAAACTGTCCAGTTGAAATAAATCTAATAACTATAAGACATACACCTTGGTCAATATTTCAAAAGGCCCACCATGACACCACATTTCCATAGTGGTGGGATTGCATGCTCATGTGAGGCAAGAGACTATGGCCCTTTCCACAGGACAGCACTCTCATGTGTCATCCTGTCACAATCCCAGCAGCTCCTGTACTGGGATGGGAGCATATCCCCCACACTCGTCTTCACACCCAACCTGCTGCCTGCAGAAAGGAATGTGAGAGAAACACTCCTTCCTTCCACACTGCAGCCAACCTTCTTCCCATGCTGCACTGGGGAAGGAAGAGCATGGTTGTACTTCCAGCCGTTCTGCATGGATTGGCAAGAGTTTTTCTATCAATGATACCACCCTGTGATTGTGCTGGCTGGGGACATGAGAAGGCGGGACCACAATGATGTCATGTGGAAGCTGTCATGCTCTGCCTTGGAGACTGTGGCAGCGAGGAGGAGGATTCTGACTCTGAGGCAGAGGCTTCCTCAGAGGCTGAAGCGTCCCCAGAAGCTGGTCCAGAGAGAGATAATACACAACAACAACAAGGGCCTGAGCCAGGGGAACAAATAGAGGAAGACATAGCTGACACACCTACCTTGCAGCAGAGATGCCGTGAAAGGGAGGGCTTGTGTCGCTCAGCCCGTTTAAGTAGCAAGCGAGCCCTAATGAGGGAACACCTGTGGTGAAAGCAGCCATAGATAAAAGAGGGATGCAGCTGGCCTTTTCTCCCAGGGTCAGCAATTGGTTTCTTTGGCCCTGAAATCCTGTGCTCTTTGATCTGGTTGTCTTGGAACTCTGCCTGTTTGGACTATGGTTTGAATTTGCCCCTTTGGATTTGTTTGCTTTAGGCTTCCTTTCTGCTTGGACATTCTTTGACTCTTGCCCTGTAAGTAGGAGTTGTGCTGCTTGAGATTTACTGCCTGCTTGCTGTGGACACAACAGAAATATTGTCTCAGTCCTGCTCCTGTTATGAACCCTATACCAGGGTGCTGCCGTCCTGCAGAAATGGCTATGCTGCTGGTAGCAGGGCTGCTGGTAGGGTCTCACATGTCAGACAGACTTTTGCTGAGGAGCCAGATTAAATATGCTAAACAGCTGCTGGTCAGCAGCAGTAGTGGAGGGGGTGACATTGGTGGAGGATTTCTCAGAGACAATGACAGTGGCACCAAAGCTAATACTTGTTAGTACTGCACAGAAAAAAGGCAATAGCAATAGCAAACCATTCCTGACGTCTTTTACTTTGAAAACTGTATAATGAGACAATCCAAAATAAAACAGAAGATAGTACCAGAAGATGTTACTCCAGGTCATAGGGCACTCAGAGCTACTGAGGACATTAGAGGACAATGAGTAGCGCTATGTCTAATGATGCAACTGGACTTAAGCCAAAAGAATGTTCAGCTGTTGACATGCTCAGAGGTGAAAGGAAATTCCAATACCCTGGACTGCCAAGAAGACAAATAAATGGGCACTGAACTCTCTTTGGAAGCCAAGATGGCTGAACCGAAACAGTTGTGCTTTGGACATATCATCAGAAGACATGACTCAGGAGAAAAGACAATGCTTGTAACTGGGTTTCATGGGTTTGCCCAGTGGCATTTCCTACTGTGACAGATGATGAATAGCGAGCAGAAGGCAATAGGAAGAGAGGAAGAATGCAATACAGGTGGATTGACTCAGTCAAGTAAGCCATGTCCCAGAGGGCCTTTTCTCACTGCACGGTTATAGTGCTATTTTCCACTTTGAACATCCTGTGGAATTTTGGGGTTTGTAGTTTACTGAGGCCAAAGAGCTCTCTGGCTGAGTATTCTAAAGGCTCCTCCCTAAATTGCAAACCCCAGGATTGCATAGGGTGTTGAAAGTAGAATAATAGCACTATAACAGTGTAGTATGGAAAGGCCCTGAGTCTGCAAGGCCTGAGAGGCGCTGTTGAGGGTAGGATGACTTTAAGATCTTGCATGTAATCAAGACTGGATTTCAATGCAGATCATATATCAAATATCATATCATATATACTGGAAATCTCTCCAGATGCCTAGCACAGATGAGAAAATGCATATGTTACAACCCATTGCGTCTTTGAAGATAATTTTTTTAAAAAAACGCTGGAAGGGAGCAATGCAAAATAGTGTTGAACATGTTACATGAAGTAAAATCAGGAACCAGGAATGTGAAAACATCTCTGTGCTCTATAATTTATTTTTACTTCTTTTAACGTAAGATTTAAAACTTTTTTTCCCTCTAAGTTTTGGACAGGGCTGGCCCTGTCATTAGGCAGGCAGCTGTGTCAGGTAGCAGATGCTGTCAATGACAGCATCCTCTCAGTTTTAAATTCATAGAACTAGAAAGACTCCTGAGAGCCATATAGTGCAACCTTGTGCCACAGAGGAATCCACTGCTAAAGCATCCCTGAGAGATGGCTCTCTCTTACCTCTGTTTAAAAACAGAAGAAGAAGAAGAAGAAGGGGAGAGAGAGAGAGAGAGAGAGAGAGAGAGAGAGAGAGAGAGAGAGAGAGACCACCACCCTCAGAAGTAGTTTATTCTTCTGTTGAACAGCTCTTACTATCACAAAGTTTTTCCTAGTGTTTGGTTGGAATCTCCCTTACTGCAGTTGGAATCCATTGTTTTGGGCCCTCCCTTCTGGAACAGCAGAAGATAAGCTGACTCTATCTACCCCACAATAGACCTTCCAATTTATGAAGAAGGCTGTCATATCACCTCTCAGTCTTCTTTTCTCCAGGCTAAGTGTATCCAGTTCCCTCAGCTCTTCCTCACAATGCTGGCTTTCCAGACCTTTTACCATTTGAATTGGCCTCTGGGCAGTACCAGCTTGTCAATATGTTACTTAAACTGCAGTTCACATGAGTTACCATACTTGAAACTTCTTTTCTACCCCATTGCTTCTATTGTCCCATCATCAGGGTTGAAATAAGGTATATCTGTTTGTCCAGTCAGGTTCTGCTTCTGTTACTTGCAGGAAATAGCAAAGATTTGGAATGACTATTGATGAAAATTAGAGAAAGTACAAAATTAGGTTTACCGTTAAGTATTAAGAAAATACAAATAATGATCACAGACAATTTACACAACTTTAAACACAGACAATTTACACCACTTTAAAGTGGGTAATGAAAATATTGAAATAATGCTAGATTTTTTATACCTTATACGTTCAGTCATTAATCAAAATGGAGACTGTAGCCAAGAAACTGAATGAAAAATAAGTCTTGGAAGGGCAGGTACAAGGGAAGTAGACAAGATGCTCAAATATAAAGTTACATCATTAAGTACTGAAATAACAAATAAGAATCCTCCCTGCCATAGTCTTTCTGTTTTCTATTCGTGGGTGTGAAGCTGCATAGCGAAGAAAGCTGACAAGAAGAAAAGCAATTCATTTGAAATGTGGTGCTGGAGGAGAGTTCTATGGACAGTATGGATTGCTAGGAAGACAAATGTTTGGGTCCTAGAACAAATCAGGCCTGAACTCCGCTACAAGCCTGGATGACTAAAATGAGGTTGTTTTACTTTGGGAACACCACAAGGCAACTCACTGGAAAAATACAGTAATGCTTCAAAAAAATGGAAAGCAGTGGGAAAAGAAGTAAAATGTTACAGTCTTCCCTACACATTTATGAATTTGACCTTCACAAATCTGATTATTCCTGAGGCATAAGCATGCCTTCCCCTCCCCCCCCAATTCCCTTGCCTTTTGCCCTGGAACGCATGCCTTTCTTCTCCGTGCCCAGGCAAAAGGCAAGGGAATGGGGGAAGGTATATGTATCTCTCCCCACATTCCCTTGCCTTTTGCCCATGGAGAACATGCACCGGGGAAACATGCAAGGGAAAGGGGGGGGCTTGCATGAAGAAGGTAGCTGTGCCTGGGAAAAGGCAAAGGAATGGGGAAAGAGACGTGTATGCTTCTCCCATTCCCTTGCCTTTTTCCTGAGCACAGAGAAGGAGGGTAGTCATGCCCAGGCAAAAGGCAATGGAATGGGAGGAGGAGCCCTGAAGGAAACAGGAGGGGATCACGGGGGAGAGGGAGTTATTCATGGTTTTCCCACTTTTGTGACAGTTCTGTGCCCCAAACCCTCACAAAACTGGATGAGCCACTGTATTTGCCTGCAAATTGAAGGAGTGTGTGTGTGTGTGTGTGTGTGTGTGTGTTAACCTCCTTAGGAGGGAAGTTCTAGATCCTAGGGCAGCCACCAAGAAGGTCCTATTACACATCGCCATTAATTGTTCCTGTGAAAATGGCAAAATAGAAGGAAGACCCTCTCCTGAAGATCTCAAAACAGAGGCAGGCCTATATATGGATGTACCATCATCACATAGCTTGGACCTGAGCCCTATAGGGCTTTATGGAGCACAAGCAGCACTTTGAATTGTGCTTGGAAACAGATTGGAGCTGTTGTAGCTTTGGAGTTGTATGCTTCCTGTAACCAGTCCCAGTCAACAATCTTGCTGCTGGTTTTTGTACCAGCTGAAGTTTCCAAACACATCAAAGGCATATTTGATATACCATAAAAGTGGTATAATATTCACATAGAGCATATGATAGTAATCTAAATGTGATGTAGCTAAGGCATATGACACCAGGAACAAATGTAGTTGGCATACTAATTTAAGGTTTGCAGTAACACTCCTTGCCATCACAGAAACCTATGCTTCCAAGTTCAAGGCTGAGTCTAGGAATATGCCTTAGCTGTGAATCCTCATCTCTGTGAGGCATGTAACACCATAAAGCACATCCTATCCACTAATCAATCAAAAGAGTGACTGACTTTTGTCTTGTCTTGATTAGGCTTCAATGTGTTCACCTTGACCTGGTCCATTGCTGATGCCAGACACCAGTTTAGAACAGAAACAGCTTCCTTGGAGTTTGGTGAAAAGGAGAATTAAAACTGAATGTCATCAGTATACAGTGGTATCGAACCTCAAACCTTTCCCAGTGGTTTCATGAAAATATTGGAATACATGAGGTACAAAACAGAACTCTGAGAGATTCCACAGACCAACACCCAATGGGTGAACACCACTTTCTGGGCTTACCCAGAAAACAGAGACACTGTAAAATTGTATTTCCAAGTCGTATCCCAGCAAGGCAGTCCATGAGGATACCATGGTCCATGGCACTGAAAGCCACTGTGTGGTCCAGTAGATCTAACAGGAACACACTGGAACACACCAGTTCCCAGTGAAGATCATCCAGCAAGGCAACCAGAACTGTCTCTGTCCCATAACCAAGTCTGAAACCAGATCAGAATAGCTCAAGATAAGGAACTGTGGGGGCCAGGAAGCCATCACATGCTGCAATATCTTGCCCCCAAATGGAATATTGTATACCAGCTGATAGTTATCCAAAGGATACAATGAGTCCAGGGAAGGTTTATTTTTCAGCAGAGGTTGTACAACAGCCTCTTTCAGTTATATTGGGGACCCTCTTTGCTGTAATGAAATGTTGACTTCTCCCTTTACCCATTCAGGCAGTCTGACTCTGGCCTCTTTAATGAGCCACAAAGGGCAAAGGACTAGTCTGCATATGGACCCTTACTGCATGAAGTTGTCATCCCACCAAAGCAATGAATTATTCCCATTCCAGGTCATCACTAAACAACCACTGTCAGATTCCGATACATTGCAAATCAGCCCCTATTCATTGCTGGAGAAAATCCAGTAATGGCCTCCTTTCCCACCACAGTCCTGTCAGCTGGGTGAGTATGGCTTCTCTCAACAGCACTTGATAGCAGTTCCTGTCGTCACCAGTCCAGGAGTGGGTGGAGTGTGGGCATTTCCAGGTTGTCCTTCCCTCAGCTACTCCCATAGCGTGGTGAGTTCAAAATCTATCACTTCTCCGTGTTTATTTTAAATTTCTCCTCTGAGTTAATTTTTTAATTTTTTTAGATACATTTTTTTAAAGCATTATAGCACAAAAACACAATAGCAAACCAGTGTGTCATGACGTTACAATGTTGCTGCGCTAGTAAGGCTTTTTTAAAAAAAACAAAAAAAACCAACCAATCAGGAGCTGTGGGTGGGAAAAAAGACTCATCAATGATGCTGTAATGCAGTGGGAACACCAATGGCAATCACACTACTCATCTGTTGAAATCGAAAGGGTGTGATAGAGAGCATTCAGAACCCGATAGCATCAAGGAAATGGCAATGCTGGGATTGTAATGGAACAATGTGCTATTGAGGTATGGTGCAGTAAGGGCCATAGTGATTCACATTTCTTCAAGGATGCCATGTATATCCTCAGGCTGCCCAAATCAAAAAGAATCCATTATTATTGCACAAGTAAGGCTTTATACACATGACCATCTGGTTGCATACACAGAACTGCTGCTAGAAAGTTTGAGCTGGGGCGGTCTGAAGAATAAGCATAGTTAAATGTAAAGCACAGTACTTGCAAATATAAGTTAAACTGGCTTCACATTCTAGCCACCCACCCAAAAGCATATGTAGCTCTGTGTAATCAGCACCCAGACTGTCTCTGCTTTGGGAGGGGAGGCCAGAGAGATATTGGGGGTGTCTGGGCTTCTCTACACCTTCTCCTTGTGGCCATGGGCCTGGCCACAGAGCTGTTTCTAGAAGGATGTAGGAATTCCTCTTAGTTCTACCACTGGAATTTTCATGTTGGTGAGCTAAGCCTATATTTTAAAGTAAACCTGGAAGCTTGCAACTTGGAGTTTGTTATTAAGTGTATCTTAATAACAATTAATCTTAATGTGTCTTACGCAGAGTTGCCATGTCGTGGCCTGGAGTGTCAGGATTTGCTTTTAACATACACTGAGAACATGGCTACTGTCACTCTTCAGTAGTTCTTCCCTGATCTTCCTTACGATCCTTCTTTGCTTGCTTAGCTAGTGGGACTTTACAGTTCTACCATATTGTTAAAGACTCAGGCCATTTCCGCACTAGACTGTTATAGTGCTATTATCCCACTTTCAACATCCTATGGAATCCTGGGGTTTGCAGTTTCAGGAGGGGCCTCTGGCCCCTCCCGTAACTGCAAACCTGAGGATTCCATAGGATGTTGAAAGTGGGATAGTAGCACTAGTGTGGAAATAGCCAAACAGTCTAGTGCGGAATTGGCCAAAGTCCAGTTCTTTAAACAGCAAAATAGCAACAACACTTTAGGCACATCTGAGCACAGCTATCATGTTTAATGAGTTAGGATTTTCAGTGTTCTCATATCTCCCAGCAATTGTTTGCATTTCTTTCAGCCATAACTTTATAGAGTACTTTTGGCTCACACAGGTTTTATTTCCTCTTTAATGTGACACTGTTTTCTTTTAACACCTTAGTTACAATGTTATCAGTACAGAAAAAGACCTAGTTTGTGAAGATGTTTTGGAGCCAATCAGTTAAACAAAAATGTAAGTCTTTCTCAGACAATGGACCTGATGGTGTTTAAAGACCCATTGCTCCTCCTTTTCCCTTAGCGTTTCAACGTTCAGTGACTTGAACGGGGCTCTCTCACAGTATACAGTTATAGCACTGTGGATCCACTTTCACTGCAAAGGCTGAATGTTGTGAAACTCTGGGAGTTTTGCTGGTGGGGCACTAGGGAACTCTGGCTAAGAACTGTAAACATGCCTCCCTAAACTACAAACCCCAGGGTACTGTTGCATGAAACCATGGCAGTTAAAGTGGAAACGTAGCACTATAATTGTGTGGTGTGAAAGGGCACCAGATGATTGCACTTTGAAAGAAGTGGTGGGTAAAATGGCAATTTGTTGTTCCTCTTATCCAAAGGGAATTCTAAGGATTTGGGGAGAATCAAAACATATACTGAGAAATAAAGAAATAGCTGAAGGAGGAGCCACAATTTCCCCTGAGGGAGTGTTTTTTCAAGTAATCCTTTGAATCCTACTTAGAAACAGTGCCTCTGCTCCCTCTACTGGACAGCTATAATGCTGCATTTTGGGATGGTTACTCTTTAGGAGCTGCTGATCTCACTCATTCAAGGCAGCTATCTTGTTCCATATGGGTCAGTTTGTGTGTCCCTCTAGCCCACTGTTGTCCACTGGCAGCAGAAATCCAGTTTCTGGGAGAAGAAGCTTTTCAAAACAAAATTCTATTTAACCTTTTGGCTGATGTTGTCATATTCTAGAACCACGAGTCTTAGACCTTCTAAATGCAAAGTATGCATTCTGTCATTAGTTATGCCCAAATATTTTACCATTTTTAAAGACAAGAGGCTGGTCCTTCCATTAGGCAAACTGAGAGAGCTACCTCAAGTAGCACATTTGGAGTGTCATGAAAGTGCAGCATATGCTTTTTAATGTGATGTGATATTTTTATTGCTAGGGAGTGGGGGCAGAATATTTTTTTGGATTTTCTACCTCAGATGCCTATTCTTGGGTATATGTACCTTTCCCTGAGTAGGAAGAGCACCATTTCTTGCTCTTCTTCAGGCAGTAGGGTGGCGGAAAGTGGAGATGGTAGACTACTCAGGAAACCCCTTTCAACCTACTGCATTATAGACATATGAGCTCCGCTAAATAGTGGACTGTGGCTTTTGCAGCGATGCTCACTATTATTAGTCTCCTGTGTATACGTGAAGTATTAGTATTTAAATGTTGACATTTAGGAATGTGCATTGACTAATGTCAAACCTGATTTTTCTTTTTTTTAAAAGGTGAAAACAAAACAAATGTAAGTGTATTACTTAAATCTGGTTAGATATGACGATAAAAGACATGCTTCCCCGTGCCTGTTATTATGAAATTCTTTTGAATGGTTGCTGAATTTTTGCATTTGCCATGTTTATGATATCCCTGCACACATCATATTCTGTTACCATGTTGTGGATGATATAATCTAGCTGATATGCTTACCTAAAGATTACTTCCTTGATCACATTGCTGGGGAGCGTCTCATAGGCCATAGGGAAATTCAGACCAAGAACTTATCCAGTATATATGACTGTCAATCTCTGTTTGAGAATTTCCAGTGAGGGAATGCCTAGCACCACTGCAGGTAATTGGTCCAGACTACTGTTACCATTGAGATATTTCTCCTGATGTTCAGCTGAAATCGGCCTTCACCAAAGCTTGAAAAGTTTATATTAAGAAGACTTTACTTGCTGATGTACTGAAGCCATCCATGTGAATAGTGGTAGGATTATGTTCTAGGATCTAGATCCTTCTTCTCCTTCTCTAATTAATTTCTATATTGCTTCCTATATCCAAGAATATTTCAAAGCAGCACAGAAGATTTAAAAAAAAAACGCAATTAAGACAATCATCTTACCATTGCTCATTTATGGATGTTTTCAAAATGTATCTTATTCATTCTTAAAACTAACTTTCCAAGCTATACTTCCAATAACAAGCACATTAGATCAAGTCCTGGCCTCTAGAACAGCAGAAAATAAGAGTATTTCTATAACTTATACTACATAGTTATAGAAATTTGATATCACTTTACTTCTTATGGTTCCATCCTACAGAATCCTGGGATTTGTACTTTAGCAAAATGTTTGCAATTCTCTCTGCCAGAGAAGTTCTCTATGCTGGAGAGTTTTCACACACTAGAGTTCTTTAGCACAGAGTTCCAAGTACCTAATCAAACTACAAATGCCAGGTTTCCATTGGATGGAGCAATGAAAATTAAAGTGGTATTGAACTGCTGTAATTGCATAGTGTAGATGCAGCCCATATTATTGACAATTATCTTAAGCCAGGGGTGCTGGTCAGAAGTTCTCCAAGAACCTGTACTGTTTAACAGTGTTATGCATATACATATTAGTAGGATTCTAACAGCCAAGATTTGTAGCAAGGAAATTGTTCTCTATTAGATATCCCCATGTAAGAAAAACTGTAAACCTGCTTTGTGAATTTTATATCAGGAGTCCCCAAAGATGTGGAAATAAGCCTTGCAAAGCAATGTGGTGATCCAGTTTAGACTAGGTTATCTCTCTTCAAATGAAATACAATCTCCGAAGAATGTGTGTGGAAGACTATGGACTACAAAGAAGGATGAAATGTGGATTGATGGTACTGATAGAGGTAGAATGTGATAGACTGACATGGTAATGAACAATCTGGTGAATCGTGCATTATGCACTGAATTTTCTTATTCTTTATTGATAACAGTGCAAACCTATATATGTTGACCGAGATGTAAGTGCCATTTGTTTCAGTGGCATTCCTCCTGGATTAGTGTGTGGACATGTATACACAGGATTACACATTAAATGCAGTGGAACTTACTTCTAAATAAATGTGCATGCTATCAGCTCTGCCTTACATTCCTTTGCACGACAGCTTGTTAGTGCAGCATTCCACTTAGAAGAGCTGACAGGCCGGCTTTGATACATATTTATGAAATGCCCAAATTTGAAATCTCCTGCGAATCCAAAGAGCTTTAAGTAGCTCAGACTACTTCCTTCCCTGATCTCTTTTTCCTTCCCTCCCTCCTTCCTCTGTCTTAAGCATTTGTGCCCATACAAGGGCACTGAAGCATTTAATTGAAGAATTATTCAGGATTTACGACAGTATAGAGAAAATTGGGTCATTCTGGCCTTTTACCAATCCTGCCACCATCTCTTTAGGTTAAGTGTGTCTAGTCATGGCATTGCTACTAAAAAAGAATCTGTCAGTTATGACATATTTGCAATTTGATCTATCCTTTTTCGTTCTTCCTCCTGTTTAGTTCTTCCAACCTATCGCTTTTGGACATCATTTTTAATACAGAAAAGGGGAATCAGACAGGAAGAAGTTGAGTTCTCTAGAGGGATTATTTTTTTTTACCTAATAAAATTGACTTATCTGCAATTGTACCCACTGGGTAACCTTGGGCAAGTCATTCTCTCTCAGTCTCTGAGGAAGGCAATGAATAAATCTTGCCAAGAAAACCCTCTGATAGGTTCACCTCAGGGCTACCATAAGTCAGAAACAACCTGAAGGCACACAAAACAGCACTACAATCCAACTAAGAAGGACAGCCCAAGATATTTTGCTGCTTGAGACAAAAGACAGAATGACACCTTTCACCCCATCTATGCCCAGAAGCAAACTGGGCTGGCAATAGAAACTTATTTCAGCTCTGGCAATGAGTCAGTGTCCTCCTTTCTCCTTGAGGGCAGCAGGATAGTTTGGGGAGTGCAGGACAAGTGGCACAGAAGGCTTAGTTCTGTTCTCTGACAGGGAGGAATGGCCCAGGGAATGTTTGGATGACTGCTGTTGCCTCCCCTCCAGCATCTGCCACTAAGGCAGTGGCATCACTCTGCTTAATGTGGGTAGAATTGCCCCTGCCTGTTGTAATTTTATTCAATCCCACTGATTTCAGGGTTTAATCCTCACACTGAAACGAGTGGATTAACTGTGGGTGGCTTTTGCCCACCATAGCTGGTAGCTCAGCTTTAATGCTTGGAAAAGGCTTCAGGGCAGACAGTCCCTCCAGTTCTTGGTCTGAACTACAGTGGTTAGTGGGTACTGTTCCTGGCAAAGCAATTTCTGGGAAGAAGCAGCCAAACACATTGGCTAGGGAGGGTTTCCAAATTAATCTTTTTTTTTTTCCTACACAAGTAGAGCAGCAGGATTCCCACCTCCCCCCTTCAGGATCAAAGGAACTTTAAAACATATCCTGTTTGATATGTTTCTCCTTGTGTTGCATTCTTTTGATCCCAGGAAGTGGTGGCTTGCAGGGGAAGCCAGAACACTGGTGGGTTGGAGTCCGAAGTGCTTAAGCTTTGCTACCATGAGCTCTTTGAAATGAGAAAACAAGACTTTTAAGACTTTCCAAGTGTTGCTGTGGCAGAATAAAAAGCAGATGGGTTGCCTGGCAGTGCCCACTCTTGTCTTCAAGCTAAGGACAAAAGGATGGAAGGAAAAGAGGTGGGATGCAGGCACGTGGACCACAGTATGCTTAAAAGATTTCCATGGCAGCATCCTATAGTTTAGCAGATAGAGAGTTTAACTGGAACTGAGGAGATTCACAGTCAAATACATCCTCATTCTGCTGTGAATTTCACTGGGATGTGTGTATGTTGCAGCTGGTCAGCCTGATCTATCACACAGGGTTGTTGTAAAAGCAATAATGGGGTGAGGGGGAGAGAGAATCCATCTTATAATCTCCTTTAAGATTAAAAATTTAATAGTGAAATAGAAGAGACTAAGACACAAGAACAAAAAACAAAAAAGTGTCCTTTTTCTACTTGCCTTTATTAATTAATTTATTTCAATGTTTCTAAAATGTTCCACATAGCAAGGTCTCAGGGCAGTGAACAATATATAGGTAATAAAGACCCCAGAGTACAATTATCAAACAGTTGAAGACAGTTCTAAAAAAACCCCATAAACTTGACTGACCAATGCAAAATGCTTCAGGCAAACAAAAAAAAATTTGACCTGGTACCAAAGAAAGGTTGCAAGATTGGCACCCGTTAAATCTTAATGGGGAAGGTGTTTCACGAATGAGGTGTTGTTAACAGAGAAGGTAAATTCCTTAGCGGATGTTCAGTGTGTAAAAGGGAATGTAGTAGTGTTGTAGTTAGAATGTTAAATTCTCCCATCTTGTTGCATTCGTTAACATTTTGGCAGCCACATTATACACTAGTGGAAAGCTCTTGGGTTATCTTTAAGGACATATTATGCATTACTGTAGTCCGATGGAGAGGTTACTGGAACATCATCTCCAGCAGGATAGACTCGATCCAGGAATGGCTGTAGCTGGCAAGTCAGATACCACTAGTATGAGGTACTCTGAATCCTTAATGGTAATGCTGGATGCAGGTGTAACCCCAAAGTATATTTATTTTCAAATGGAGTATGATGCTCCTTAGCATAGGCTGTACACCCAGTTTCTAGATGAGAGAACTACCTCAGAAGGATGGTTTTCTTGTTGAGATTCATGTTCTAAGCATCCAGGATTGCCAAACAGAACTTGTGATTTTTCCTTTCTTCAGAGCCAGCCCTACTGTTAGACAAAGTGAGGCACCCACTTCAGGAAGCAGGTTTGGGCTGTCATGAAAATCTAATTGATAGTTTATTATTTACTTTGTCATTATTTTCTTCTTTACTGGCCGGAGTGCAGAGATTTGGTTGTGGACCTTACTTCCAAGGCCTAAATAACTTCACCTGCCTTAGGTACCGAACACCATTGTTACCGCTGTTTCTAGCCCGAGCTTGTGGGATATTAAGATATCATTTGATATCAATAATTTGGCCTTCTCTACCCATTCCTGTCCATGTGCTTGCGAGGCCCCCGGACAAGCACGCATACAGGCTCAGCCGATAATCACCGTAATATTCCGAAACAATACAGGCAGGCCAGAAATAGCCGACTGGCCGCTTTAGGAGACCTCAAGGCAAGTACCTCCATTAGGTATGCACGCTACTTACAAAAGATCCCCTGCCCCAAGCAGGCAGCTTGATGAGCGGACTATACAACTCTCAAGCACTCCGCGTTTGCATACTGGCTACTCTATTGACAATCTGGTCATAATTCAATCATCTAAAGTACTGACCTTTCGGAGGCTTTGTCTCCAGCCCGAAACTCATTGTTATCCCCAAGAACGGACTAGCCTGCGGCCACAATTTTCCCTATAAGAACCCTTGGCTTTGAGCGTCTCATTGGATCGCTCGTGACTTGCCTCCCAACTTGATGCCGCTCTGTTTAACGAGCCTCCCCTCAGCCCCACATGCTGAGAATGCACGCTCCCGAGCTTCTTTGTTTTTAACCGGGCTTCAGGACAGGTATAGTATTTCCCATACCAAACCTCCTCTCAGAATCCCTCTATCCCACTCCTACCTTTATTTCTATAGTTCCTTGTGTGAGTGTGTTGCATACACGTGTTTGACTGTATTTCAATAAAACAATTATTATTATTTCAACGTCTGCCTTATCACTGACTTGGCCTGACCCCGTAGACTTAGAGCTCAAGATCTCGCTACGTTACCCTGCCTCTCGCATTGCAAACTTGTGCTCTGTGCTAATTCCCTCCCCATAGTTTGAGCACATTTAGGTGTCCCTCTCGGGACCCCCAGAAATCAGGGTAACACCATGATTTGGGTGGGTACAGAAAAGCACTGGCTGCTCTATCCAAGGCAGTAAAATCTCTTGAAACAGTCTTTTCTCTCTTCAGCTCTTTTTTCTCCATCTGCTTCCTTCTGTCTGTGTCGCTCCGCATTACAACTTAGCCAGTAATCTCCTGCAGAAAGGGCCTGTCTTTTGCTTGAGTTACTCTGCAAAGTGCTGGGTGCATTAATGGTGCTATAAATAATAACCAAAACAATGTATAAACATTTTCTGGTATTAGACTGCTTAGAACTGGGATAGTTCTGCCATGATGCACAATGGAGGAAAGAGGAGGCAAATATTTCCCCAGGGAGACCCACTTCTCACTTTGCAAACCATTGAGCTCAGGTTCAAAGATGTGTGTGGAGTGTTTTTCCCTCCATGTCTATTGCTGTGCAGCTTTCCTAAAATGGATCTTTCTACTGCTGGCAGGTTTAGAGATGGAGTTTATTATGAAGTAGCATGAACTACCCTACAGGAAATGCAGAGACAAAATGTTTTGTGTTTTCCTTTCTTTTCCCTTTTTTGGTTAGAGTTCAGTTTAGAGTTTCCACCCAGTGGTTTCTGTTAACAACAGTGAGCTTTTCTTACTGAAGCCATGTATCCCAAACCAGTGCCTGCATGTCAACTTGTACTTTGCAGTTGCAACAACCAAACTGTCACGTATGGTTTGCTGTTTTGTGAGATGGTGTTTTTCAACTTCCATAGAACACATTTTGCAGTCACTACTCTTAGCTTTCTATTAGTTGCAGGAAGGTGGTGAGAGGGTATTAACTGGAAAGAATCCGGCAAAGAAATGGTAGGAAAAGATCAGAAAAAAATCCGCCTGCTTCCCCTTATAGCTGCATTTCTTGAAATGCCCTGAATCATAGAATCATAGAATCATAGAAATGTAGAGTTGGAAGAGACCACACGGGCCATCCAGTCTAACCCCCTGCCATGCAGGAACACCCTCAAAGCACTCCCGACAGATGGCCATCCAGCCTCTGCTTAAAAACCTCCAAAGAAGGAGACTCCACCACACTCCGAGGCAGCATATTCCACTGCCGGACAGCCCTGACTGTCAGGACGTTCTTCCTGAGGTTCAGGTGGAATCTCCTTTCCTGCAGCTTGAATCCATTGCTCCTTGTCCTGGTCTCTGGAGCAGCAGAAAACAAGCCCTCTCCTTCCTCTACATGGCATCCCTTCAAATATTTAAACATGGCTATCATGTCCCCTCTTAACCTTCTCTTCTGCAGACTAAACATACCCAGCTCTCTAAGTCTATCCTCATAGGGCATGTCTTCCAGGCCTCTCACCATTTTGGTTGCCCTCCTCTGGGCCTGCTGCAGCCTGACCATGTCCTTCTTGAATTGGGGTGCCCAGAACTGGACACAGTATTCAAGATGAGGTCTAACCAAAGCAGAGTAGAATGGTACCAGTACCTCCCTCGATCTAGACACCATACTCCTATTGATGCAGCCAAGAATTGCATTGGCTTTCTTGGCTGCCGCATCACACTGCTGACTCATGTTCAGCTTGTGGTCTATTAAAACTGCTAGATCCCTTTCACACGTACTGCTATCCAGCTACGTGTCCCCCATCCTATATTTCTGTATTCCATTTTTTCTACCTAAGTGTAGGACCTTACACTTCTCTCTATTGAATTTCATTTTGTTAGCCTTGGCCCAGCTCTCCAATCTATCCAGGTCATTTTGAATTTTGATCCTGTCCTCTGGTGTATTAGCAACCCCTCCCAATTTGGTGTCATCTGCAAATTTGATGAGCATGCCCTCTATCCCTTCATCCAAGTCGTTGATGAAGATATTGAACAGCACTGGGCCCAGGACAGAACCCTGTGGCACCCCGCTAGTCACTTCTCTCCAGGATCAAAAGCAGCCATTCGTGATCACCCTTTGGGTTCGGTCGGTCAACCAATTACAAATCCATGAATGATAAGCATATCAACCAGTGCAAATCCACAGTGCAGACAAAGACCCCTCTTAATTAGGATCCAGATTCCTGACACATTCCTCATTCTGGTTTTCAAAAAAATCTTCATACCACTAGCGTATCTTCCAACTGTTCCAATCTGGCTGGCACACTACTGATCAGTCTTCTGACATCCCACTTTTTCATCTGCTTTTAAAATGTCCCAGTTCTCTCCCCTCCTTCCACTTTGCTCCTTTGTCCTCAGCTGATTTCAGTTGCTACAAAGTGAATTCAAAGTACAAAAGCAGTTTGCTCTCAACTCAGCAGAGGGGAAAGAAGATGAGGGGACAAGATCCTGCCATTCCCAGTGGACTCAGGCAAAAGCAAACTGCTGCATTCTCTGCTAGTCTGTGTATTCTTCTTCCTTAATAATCTTTTCCAACTTGACCACACTCTGATGTTGCTTGGCCCCGCATGTCCCAGTTTTTATCCGTGAAATGTTTTGAGGGTATGCGCTAGCAGCCCCAGAACTTGGAGATTTATCACTAACAAGAGTCTTGCAGGACTATGTTCTAAGTATCTATCTATCTATCATCTATCTTGTATTTTTATTTAGGGCTTTGATCCTGTTTATAACAACTCCTGAGCAGCAAGATCTTTGTAAGCAAGTCCTGCAGTGGTGTTTTGTGAGATACATGGAACTTTGGGAGAACATATACGTACTGGATTCAGTATAAAATATGCAATATTGTTGCTGTTTTTTATGTTTTTAAAAAACTGTTTATATAAATCTGCAAACTGTTTAAAATTTTGTAATTATATTTGCAACATTCGCTTCTAAGTGTCCCCATAGGAAGCAGCACGGAATTGATGGTTCACTGATGTGGACTACGGAGATGGTACTGGAGTAGGGTTGTCAGATGTCAGGATCTGGCTCTGAGTCTTCTGTTTTCATGGCTAGTCTCTGAGCAGAAGACGAGGGTGCAAATTCTACAATTTTGTTGGGCGAAGCAAGAAGAAAAGCCAAGGTGCAAATCTCCAGCTCAGCTATGACAGCACCAGCTTGCTATAACTTGGAAGGATTCATTGATTTGTTCCGGCAGCTTGCAAAGACTCTCCAGCAGGATATGTGTGTGTGTACGTGTTTCCTTAGCTTCGTCTTTCTGTCTGAGCTGTTGTGGTGCCAGGGCTCACCCTCTGCTCTGTATCCATCTTCTGGCTAGGAGCAAGTAGACTAGGTTAAATGTTCGTTATCCCATCCTCCCAAGCAGGGGAGGAACTGCAGTTGATATTTTATGCGTAATACTTAATGACATCACCAGCTGCTATCTCTTGATCTTACAAATTGGCACTGAAAACTCAGGGTGTTGGATCATTGAACTGAACAGATTAAGAATGTGGACAAAATAGGTACATATAATACCAATTCCACTAAAAGGAACTTATCTTTCTCTTCCTTCTTAAATCCATACGTTAAATTATATTAACTAATTCAAAGTGACAAGAGCTTAATTGTTCTCTCTGGCAAATGCAGCTTCTCTCTTTTCCAGCTCTTCCTTTTTCTGGACTCCATTAGCAAGTACACCTACTTCTTTAGGGTTTTCCCATGCATCTGACCCTGTCTGAGGGATTTGGGTAACTGTAGTCCCGAAGTTAACTTTTCCAAGCTCTGTTGCTTTCCAGTAAAGCAGGGAGTGTATGATCCTGCAGGATCATCTTTTCCCATACAATCCACTCTGTGTACTCAGGTCTTCTGGGGGCCATTTATTTAAACCAGCCAAGACCAGACTGGCAAAGATCACCCAGAGGACCTTTTCATTGGCCACCCCTAGACTGTAGAATGACCTGCCCGAAGAGATTCAATAGTAAAACATGCTGTCTGAATTTAAAAAGTACTGAAGACCTTTTGCTTCCGGCAGGCCTACCCAGTCAATTTGTAACTATGACTTTTAAATTGGTGTATGTTAAATGGTTTTGTGTGGTTTTACTTGTACAGTCCTCCCTGAACATTCGTGGGTTTGACCTTTGTGAATCTGATTATTCATGAGGCATATGCTTGTCTCCCCACCCCCATTCTCCTCCTTCCATTTCCTTGCATTCCTCAACGCAGGCTTGTGAGACTTGTGTTTAAAATTGATGTTTTTAGCTTTTAAGTGAGCAAAGCCCCCTGTCATTGCTGGAGGCATGTCCTGTCTGTCATGTGGCTGCACATTCTGCTGTGTCATGAACACTGATTGGCCCGGTGCTCTCTGTGCTCCTACCCCTTCCCTCTGAGAGGAATCTCTTTTCTCAAGATGGCAACCAGAAGTAGCGAAAACATCAGAACTCAGCACTCCGCTCTTCTCAGTTTGAGGGAAAAGTACCTGTAAGCCCTTTACCTTGTCTTTTGTTCTCCCCCCACCCCCAGGAGTGCTGGGGCCAGAGGCAAGGAATGGGAGGGGGGAGCTCCAGAGAGGAATGGGAGGGAGATTACAGGGGGAGTTATTCCACTTTCATGGGGGTTGTGTATGTAGAATGGCCACTGTATTTTAATCTATGTTGTACCCAACTTGAGCCTTGGGGAGAGGCAGGTAAGAAATAAAATGCTGCTGCTGCTGCTGCTGCTGCTGCTGCTGCTGCTGCTGCTGATGATGATGATGATGATGATCTCTACCACCTGTCAGGTTCATTCTTCATCTGAGAACATCTCAAGTAGTTGGGTTGGTGTAGACACTGATCTGAGAATCTGATGAACTGCTGTCAATCAGGAAGACCAGACAAACTGTAGGCTAGGTAGACTGTCTGTCTGACTCATGAGAAGGTAGCTGGGATTCTGTATCTATATGTGGAGCTAATCAGCAACTATATTAGGTAATAGACAAATGAGAACCTGTAGATGACTCATCACATGGCTCCCTCCAGGGTGGTTACAATAAAGTTCTGGTGCACCAATATTTAATTGATCTCTTAGCAAGCTCTTGCATGATCTATTGTCTGGGTGTGTTCACTCTTGATTATCCCTCTCATCCACCATATATCAGACACTGTGCTCTGCTTCAGCCCTGAAGAGACAGCAGTTCATCATATGTGCTATTATCCTGCAGAAGAAATGTATTAATGCTTCTCTCCTACCCAACACATGGACCATTTCTGTGCAAAACCAGAAGAGACACTTGGGTTAATAAACAGAATAAATCTATCTTGTGCATATTTTATACTATTGTGACTACCAATTAGATATTTAAAAATGATTGCTTTAGAAATAAGGCTGCCCATTAGCTTTTTGCTAGAGCTTTATGCTCAGATCAGTGGATTACAGCAGCTGAATGACTGGTGTGATTTAATGTTCAGTCTGCTGCTGCTGAGCTGCCAAGCCCAATATAGTTCATACTTGGAAATCCTGAAGCAGACAAGAAATCCCAAAGGTATGTTAATATGTTTGGAAATTCTGGAGGCAAGAGTTTGAAAACCTGGAGAAGAAAATCTGGAAAATAATGTCCAAAGCTTGTAAAAGTTATTTTTTTTGGATTCAGACACCAGAATCCCTTAGTCAGCATGTTCTGTCAGTCAGCATGTTCTGTCAGTCAGAATGCATAGTACCTAATGTTATTCAAGTTGTTCTGGTGAAAGCAACAAGGACTGGTAACACCCAATGGATAAGATGTAGAGAAGAGACAAAGTCTCAGGGTGTTTTTTTAAAAAATATAATTTTATTCTAATTGGAAGAATAAAATCATCTTTTTTAATATCCTGAGACTTTGTCTCTTCTCCACAGTCCAAGTTATTTTGGCATACGAGGCAGAAATCTCTCCCTGATAATAAAACACATTGATAAGAAACTAAATCAACAATTTGCTGTCCTTTCATGATACCACAGTTGATTGCATGCCCTCCAATATTTCACAAATGGAAATCAGAACATGTGTGGCCAAGCAACATCAAAATGTAGGCAAAATGACAAAAATTATTAATAAGGGAAAACACACAAGTTTTGAAAGACTGCAACAGTTTACCTTTGCCTAAGTCTACTGGGAAAGCAAGATTCCTTCCCTTCTCTTCCCCCCTGTTAAGTGGAAAATACTTTCGCACTTCCAACTCAATTTGCAGCAATTGACAAAAACAGAAGTGGGAGGAAGAGAGAAAAACTGGGACATTTTTAAAGCAGTTGGAAAAGTTGGGATGACAGAGAGTCAGTCAGGACTCTCACTGCCAAACTGAGACATCTAGAAGGTATGTGATTGCCCAAAGTGGGTGCCTCACTTAGCCTAGTGGTAGGTCATCTCTGAATCACTATAGTTGAATGATATCCCCATCTCAGAGCTTGGAAAGTTACTTTTTTGGCCTATAACCCCCAGTGCTCAAGCGAACAGTGTTAGTGGCCTAACTGGCTAGGAGATTTTTGTAATTGTAGTCTGAAAAGTAACTTTTCCAAGCTTTGAGCTATGCTCCATTACCGAGAAGACATATGGAATACGTGGGAGGTCTTAACCACCCCTCCCCAACTTTTGCAGAGTCCTTCTCAGTGGAATCCTTCTCAGGTTTTATCTTGAACTTTGACAGTAGCAACTTTGCCAAATGAACATTGTTTTATGGAGGTGATAAAGTTGCTGGAGTGCCTGGGGTCTCTTTCCCTCTGTGAGAGACAGCAACACAGGAGAAGGAAAGAAGGTATGTGTGAGATTGAAATGAGGGGTCTTGACTGGAAAGTGGAAGAATTCCTGCTTATAAAAAGCTATTGTTTTCATGATTATGGAAGATAGGATGTAAAATACATTGGCTTGCTGCCCAGAGAAAAAATCAATATTTAATTCTGGCCACATTGATTTGTGGTTTGCACACTTCATCTATCCGCTTTGTTTTGAGTGGATTTCAAGGTCCTAGATTAGAAAGTTCTGGCTCTCAGAGTACTAGGTACTGGCATTAAAAGACACCAAATATACTGAAGGTGGAAAATATAGAACCTTTCCTTAAATAACCATAAAATGTGGGTTTGGGAAAGGACAATGGGCTATTATGTGGAAGTGTTTTTTGTTTTGGTTTTTTACCTCTGGGCTGCGATTGCATTTAGGGATCATAAATCTCTTTCTCTGTATTTAAACATCCTTGGGGCCTCTTAACTTCCAGCAGAGGGAAAGGGTTCCTTGGGATCATACAAATGGTTTCAGCCCTGCGTGTGCTCTACTGCAGGGCAGTGAGATATTGATCTAATATAGTTCCAGGGTGGATGAGTAACACCTAAGGCCAAGTTTGAGATCCAGGCCATACAATGAAAATCACTCTTTAACTCTTAAATAATCCAGGTATCCTACAGAGCCGAAGATCAGTGGCCACTGCTTAATTAGAACCAGAGCTCACTTCATTTCTGGGGGTTGCCAGGGGGCAGGGCGGATTGTAATGTTAGAGTTCAGAAGTGGCCAATCAATGTGTTTGTTCACTGGAATTCTTGAAGAGATCCTTGTACCAGGACAAAAGACAGGCAGGTAAGAACTGAAGTGAAAAGTCAGAAGCTCATCATGAACTCGTCACGAGATAGACCACTGCTAAAGGAAAAGTATTCCTAATCAAGGAGAACCTCCTGAGTTATTAAGCTCTTAGGAATCTCAAGGAAAAACAGATTAAGCACTGCCAGAGCATTTTAACACTATCTTTGACCAACTGGTGCTTTCCACTAATAACACAAACAACCTGAAAAGGTTCAACATGAATAGTTTTTATGGGGTACTTACTTAGTACATTTCCATTAAGGCTTAATGAGTGCTGTTTCAAGACTGGCTAACATCTCTGCAGTTTTCGCCTTTGATCTAGCTATATATTGTTGCATGTCATTGCTAGGTCAATTTTCCAGAATTGGTATAATTGTTAAGGTGTATGTTTGCACTGATGTTCAGAGAAATGCTGATATCTGGAATGGCACTTTACCATTAAATAGGCTGTTTTGAATTCAGTGTGCCTCCATTCTTGAATCCCCTTTTTGGGCATGTTTCAAAGGGACATGGAACCCTGAGGCTGGGTAACCTTGAGAATTAGGATCAGAAATGATGCCAACCAGAGGTGAGAAATCCTAACTGAAAATTTCTTTCCCGTGGAAAGATGGGCTAGGACTGGTAGTAAGCTATATTTGGTAATGAACTGAACACAGATCTATCTATCTGTCTGCATATGGTATCTAAATATGTACATATCCCTGTTTTTCCATAGGTGAGTAAAGAATTTTTCTGTTTACTTTGGCTACAAAACAAAGCAGGAAAGAAAGCAATAACAATCATTCCCACTCTAATAGAAAATGTAAGTGTTAAGTGTCAACAGATGTGGAATCCAAAGAGGAGCCCATGAGAAGCAAAAGAGGGAGAAATTACCATGAAAACCAGAAGACTGAGGGGAAGGGAAAGAAATATTCTGAATAAGGGCATGCTTCTTTGGTTACAGAAACCTGTAAGAACATTCCTTTTATGAGGGTACACTGCAGCATTTTGTAGCAGGTGTCACTTGTTCTTACTCAGTGCCTAGCAGTTTGGAAATGAAATGGAATTGCCTAATCAAAGGTAGTGTTTTCTATATACTCTGGGAACACTCTACATATGTAAAAGAACTATTGTTGTTCTTGTGTGCCTTCAAGTTGTTTTTGCTTTATGGCAGCCCTAAGGCAAGCCTATTTTGTGGTTTACTGGGGTCTGAGATTGTGTGACACACCCAAGGTCACTCAGTGGGTTTCCATGGCTGAGCAGGTGATTAAATCCTGGTCTCCAGAGTTGTAATCCAGTGCTCAAACCACTATGCATGCTGGCTCTTATATAAAAGAATACATATTTATAAATTGCAAGAAAAGTGATTTTTTAAAAAATACAATCTGGCCTAATAAGGGATTGTGAGTTACTAAAATGCTTACAGCAGTTAAGAAGGAGAAACAGAGAGAAAGAAAGGTCTAAAGAATCCTGCTGCGTCCTGAAGACTGAATCAGACAAACTGTATCCCTGTTCCAGGCCTTGGGAGCATTTTTGGACAACAATGGACTGAATCCTCCAAGAATGTCCATGTTAGCTGAGAGAATCTAAGGCCATCTTCACACTACACTGTTATAGTGCTATTCCACTTTCCACATCTTATGGAATCCTGGGGTTTTTTAGGGAAAGGCCTTTAGAATTCTCAGCCAGAGAGATCTTTGGCCTCGGTAAACTGCAAACCCCAGGATTCCATAGGATGTTGAAAGTGGAATAATAGCACTATAACAGTGTAGTACGGAAATGGCTTAACAGATGTAGTCAATAAAATAACTTTTCCTTGCTCTGCCTTGCTGAACTGTTTTGCCAATTCAGACAGTGGAGGGGTTCCTGCTCTGATGAAGAGATTGGCCTTTTCTTATCCACTTGAAACTTTCCTGTAATGAACAGGAAGATCTGAAGGGGTCTTCTGTGAGTGTTTGGCTGAACACGTGAGGAGGGTTCTCTGTTGTAGGGAGGTTTTGAAGCATGTTCAGCTGAATGTTTGGAGAAGCCTCCTTGAGACATTCCGGCTTAATGTGGGAAGGTTGGAGTCGAGTGGGCATGATGCAGGACCAGAATGCATGGGATTATTTTCTTGAGTCAGAAGGGGCTTCTTGGCAGTGGCTCCTAGTCTCTAGAGTCCCTGAGGAGGCTAGAATGGCCCCTTCCTTCTTCACCTTCCGCTGGTAGGCTGAAAGTTAAGAGAACTGAACATTTTTAATAAGAGTGTTGTACTGCTTTTAATTGTACTCCTTTTTGTTGTTTTTAATTGTATGCTTTAAATTATTTTCAAGGCTATTGACAGCTTAATTACATTTTAATGTTAACCTTTTGAATATTTTAGCTATACTGTGTTTGTTTAATTTGTGAGCTTTGTTGGTGAGAGGGGGAAGGCAAGCAATAAATAAAGTTAATGAGAACAAATAATAATGTGGCCCCTCCTATATAGCAGCAATTCCCAGTCCAGGTTTTAATGTCTCAAAAGGGCATGCATGTTTTCATCTTTCAGCTAAGTTGATCTTTGAGAACAACTGAGATGCAGCTTGTTAGCTGGGAGAAGAGGAGAGAAATTTAATGCAGAACAAGGGAAGTTTGCAGCAAAGATCCTAGAGAGACGGGGTTGTGAAAATGTGTGCCATGTCCTTAACCCTACCTCATCCTGCACTTTATAGCAGTGCTTCTCGATCTTTGGCTTTCCAGATATTTTGGCCCTCACCTTCCAGAAATGCCAGCAAGCAATAAGCAAGAATTCTGGAACTTGAAGTTCCAAGCATCTGGAAAGGCAAAATTTGAAAATGACTGCTATATAGCATATCCTCCAGCTGTCCTGATTTGGCAGGGACAGTTCTATTTAATTCTCTGTCATCTCAATTTTTCAGCTGTTTTTAAAAATGTCACAGGTTTTCTTTCTTCCTGCCAGTTTCCCCCTTCATCTTTTGCACTGAGTTTAAAGCGCAAAAGGAGTTTGTACTCAAGCAACAGGAGAGAGATGAGAGGAGGGGCAGAATCCTGACTTTCCCGTAGGGTCTGGCAAAAGCAAAGAGCTGCAGCTTCTCCTAGCTTGCCTGTTCTTCCCCATTAATAAATTTTGCCATCTTGACCGCACTCTGGTGATGATTGGTGCCCTGGTTTTCACCTGTGAATGCTGGAGGATATGATACAGGGGTATTTTGAATGGAGAGGAAAGCGGAAAGACCATCTTTGCAGCTGTCCAGAGCAGTCTCCTTACAGATTGTTTAGCTATAATGTGCTTATGTTTTGAGGCTGGCAGGACTCTAACACTGTGTAGCACAGCAGGGGAAGGCCTTGGTATGAGGAGGGGTGAGAGAAATGCCAACCTGTAGTTATCCAACAAGACAGAGGCCATTTCCGCACTACACTCTTATAGCGTGATTATTCCACTTTCAACATCCTATGGAATCCTGGGGTTTTCAGTTTCGGGAGGGGCCGGCTGGCCCTTCCCGAAACTGCAAATCCCAGGATTCCATAGGATGTTGAAAGTGGAATAATCACGCTATAAAAGCGTAGTGCAGAAATGGCCAAAGAAAGCAAGAATTCCAACAAACCAACAGTGTACAACATTAAATAGTATTTGTTCATCAACAAAGAATAAAAAGTAACTCTGTGTAAGACAAATACAAATCACCTCTCTCTCTCTCTCTTTGATCATCATAATACTTACGTTTGGTTTCCCTAACCCATATCCACCATACGCTCACCCACACATGTATACCTATACATAGATACATACTCATGCATGGATGCATACATACATACATATAGGTAGAATCATAGAGTTGGAAGAGACCACAGGGACCATCCAGGCCAACCCCCCACAATGCAGGAACACACATCAAAGCACTTCCAACAGATGGCCATCCAGCCTCTGCTTAAGAACCTCCAAAGAAGGAGACTCCACCACACTCTGAGGTAGCATATTCCACTGCCAGACAGCTCTGACCATCAGAAAATTCTTCCTGAGGTTCAGGTGGAATCTCCTTTCCTGCAGCTTGAATCCATTGCTCCTTGTCCTAGTCTCTGGAGCAGCAGAAAACAAGCCTGCTCCCTCCTCAACATGACACCCCTTCAAATATTTAAACATGGCTATCATGTCTCCTTTCAACTTTCTGTTCTGCAGATTAAACACACCCAGCTCCCTAAGCTGTTCCTCATAGGGCATAGCCTCCAGACCCTTCAACATTTTGGTTGTCCTCCTCTGGACACGCTTCAGCTTGTCGATATCCTTCGCGAATTGAGGTGCCCAGAAGTGGACACAGTATTCCAAATGAGGCCAACCAATGAAGAATAGAGTGGTACCATTACTTCCCTTGATCTAGACACCATATTCCTATTGATGCAACCAGGAATCGCATTGGCTTTCTTGGATGCTGCATCACACTGCTGACTCATATTCAGCTTGTGATCTACCAAGACTCCTAGATCCCTTTCACACATACTGTTATCCAGCCATGTGTCCCCCATCCTATATTTGTGCATTCCATTTTTTCTGCCCAAGTGTAGGACCTTACATTTCTCTCTGTTGAAATTTATTTTGTTAGCTTTGGCCCAGCTCTCTAATCTGTCAAGGTCATTTTGAAATTTGATCCTGTCCTCTGGCGTATTAGCTACCTCTCCCAATTTGGTGTCGTCTGCAAATTTGATCAGCATGCCCTGGAATGTGAATGATTGAGTGTTCCAAATATTGATGCACAGCAAGTCCCATCAGATCTAATGAGGAATGCTGGGAGTTGCAGTCCAATGACATCTGGAGGACAATATGAATCCTGTCCCTTACAAGCATTGCATATTTGCTGCTTTCCTCATTTTCTTTTTCTTGTTGTTTATTATATCTGGAATCAGGTTTCTGCCTTTCGTGAGGGGCTCTTAATCCTCCTCTGTCATGATATTTTGTTACTGGTAGAGACAGATGCTACAGTACATCTCCTCCAGCTCGTCTGGGTTCCTGAACAAGAATACTCCAGTTAGAGAATCAGCCACAGGGGTCTGGGAGCTACACTCACTCCAGAACTACTCAATATGCACTTTGCTTCAGTTTTCTTCCAAAAGGAGAACTGTGTTCTTCCACGGAACAGCAAAGACATTGGCAAAAGATCTGGATTGCAAATCAAGATTGATAGGGAGGAATCACCTAGCTACCCGAAATGATTTCAAATCTGCAGAGCATGAGAAACTTCATCCCAGAGGATAAAGGTACTTACTGATGCACTCTCTGAACCCCTTGCCATCATTTTTGAGAAATCTTGGAGAACAGGTGAAGTGCCAGAGGACTATAAAAGAGCAAACATTGTTTCTCTCTTCAAAGAAAGCAAAAAGGAGATCCAGGAAACTACAGACCAGTCAGCCTGACCTCAATACTAGGAAAAATATTAGAAAGGATTATACAGGAGTCTGTCTACGAGTATCTTGGTGACAATGCAATGATCAGTAGCAGTCAGCATGGGTTTGTCAAGAACAATTTTGCCAACTTTTCCTAATCAAGTCACTAGTTTAGCAGATGGTGAGAATGCTGTGGATGTCATTTATCTGGATTTCAGATAAGCATTCAAGGTCCCCATGAAATTTTGATTAGCAAACTGACTAAATATGGAATAGATGGAAACACCATCAGATAGATCAATAATTGATTGGAAAACTGTGCTCAAAGAGTTGTCATCAGATTAGAAGTCTTAAGTAGAGTGCCACAAGATTTGATCCCAGGGTTGATTTTTTCAGTATTTTTGTCAATGACTTAGATGGTGGTGTGGAGAGATAGCTAACATATTGGAAGATAGGAACAGAATTCAAAAGGATGGAGATAAAGTAGAAAACTGGACTGAAATTAATAAAATAAAATTCAACAGAAACAAATGCAGAGTTCTACATTTAAGTCCACAAAAACCAAACGCACAAGTACAGGATGGGGGATACTTGGCTCAGCAGTACTACATATGAAAAGGACCTTGGGATTATTGTTGATCATAGGTTGAATATGAGCTAGTAGTGTGAAGCTGCAGCAAATTCCATCTTGACCTGTGTTAATAGAAGTATAACTTCCAAGTTGAGGGAGGTAATAGTCCTACTATGTTCTGCTCTGATCAAGCCTCATCTAAAGTCCTGAATTCAGTTCTGGGCACTTGAGAAGGATATAGACAAGCTGAAGTAGGTTCAGAGAAGGTCAGTGGTAAAATGTATAGGCTACAAGATAGATGAGGAAAAGTTGAAGGAGCTGGGCATGTTCATCTTGGTGAAAAGAAGACGGAGGGGTGACATAATTGCACTCTTTAAATACCTCAAGAGCTCAAAGATGAGAGTGCAGGCCTGTTCTCTACTGCCCCAGAGGGTAGGACCAGGTCTAATGGTTTTAATTTACAGGAAAATAGATTTTGATTGAGCATTAGAAGGAACTTCTTGACAATAAGAGCAGTTCGGCAATGGAACCAGTTGCCTAGAGAGGTAGTGGGGTCTCCTTCTCTGGACATTTTCAGAAAGAGGCTGGACATCTACCTGCTGGAGATGCTTCAGCTGGAGATCCTGCACTGAGCAGAGGGTTGGACTCGATGGCCCATGAATCCTCTTCCAATTCTATGATTCTATCATCATCATCATCATCATCATCATCATCATCATCATCATCATCACAGTCTACCAGGTTTCACAGTCTACCAGGTGTAACCAACTGGAGGTTGGGACTATCAAAGATGCAGATTCTGTTCAGGAATCTAGGAATTAGTGACTTATCATGGGATTGTGTGGAATGCCCCAGGCAATTTTGCTTTTCATAATTGTGCTATTGTGATCCTACCAATGGAAATTTCATTCAGATATTTTGTCAGTCCAATTAGAATTGCTTCCAAAACAACAACTACTATTTCTGCTACTGCTGTTGTTATTATTCACTTATTTTTATTCTATTCCCAGAACCAGGACATAAGGTGCCCTTTTCAACCTGTGGCCATCCAGATGTATTCGACTTCAACTCTAAGTCCCAGCGAGCATGGCCAATGGGCAGGGATTTATCTATATGGTATAGATAAACACATGAAACAAATTATCAATAAAATGTAATTATGTATAGCATTAAAACCACTTACAAATAAACTCAAACATTGCAAAACACCTGCAATGTCTTCTTCCAACACAAAATAAACTGTTCTAAGAAGTGTCGTTTGTATGACACCACTGATCTGCCAGACGTTTTTATTTTACTGTATCTTTAAGCAACTCGGCTTTCCTCCACACACTTTGGTATAGCTGCTGCTGCAGTGTTCAGCAAATGAAGGGCAGAGAACTGAGACGTTGCTGCATAGACATGGGGTAGCTCGATGTAGAAGAAGTCTGAGGCAGCCTCTAATGTACTAATTATCAGGCAACTCTTTGTGTGCATTAGGAAATATAGGAAAATGATGGTTCATCTACTGGCACATGTATACTTCTGAATGGTCACAGCTGAACCCAAGACAGGACAATGGAGAAAAGTGCTGGCAGTACTTCTGTGTGAAGACATCTCAAGATTTTACCACACTGTGCTGTAGCATCAGTCACTTAGGAACTCAGCTAAAGTTTTGATGTACAAAAATCCTGAATCAAAGGGTTCTGTTTATCAAAACCTATGAGAATGCAAAAAGTCCACGGGTAAATGAGTTAAGTGCAAACGTGCAGAAGGGGTCAGCAAGACGAAAGATTGCTGTGATGGTTATGGGCCATTTCCGCACCGGGCTTCTGTAATGGTGCAGAGCGACCTCTCACGGAGGTCTTCTGCACCATAGAGTGGACTGGCGTGGACTACTTTTTGTAGTACCACACCAGAATCCACTCAGGAGCGGCCGGAACTAGACACGCTGCGTGTTTGTTAAAAACCTCTTTTTCGAGGTTTTTAAAAAGCACGGAACGCGCAGCCCCGTGCCACTCCGTCGCCTGGCTCTGACGTGGATTTGCAGGCGCGCACAAGTGCGTGCATGCAGATCTGCCGGGGGCGGGCTTCCGGCTGGCGAGCTTCTCCGGTTGGTGGAGAGCCTCCACCAACTGGAAGCCGCCATTTGGGATGCCGGAGGACTGCAGAGCAGCGAGCTCGCACTGCTCCGTGTGGCAACGGACTTACCCGGCTGCCGGTAAGCTCCGTTTTAGGGTGTTTTTGCCTGTTTCCCCCCCACATGCGGAAAGGGCCATGATTGAATATTCCTTAAGTAATCAGGTCTGCAAAAGAGCCATGGGGACCCAGACCAGGAACCAAGTATTGCATACTCATTCCACAGAAGGGAGTCTGTTGCCCTGTCATCAGTCTATTTTTTGTAACCACATAGCAGCCCTTCAACCAAAGGATGACTTCAAATGGAAGACTCTTTTCTGAGAGTCCTTCAAGTAGAGGAATATCCATCTAAAAAGAGACCTCAGCATGTAGCAAGGTTGGAATTCTTCACTAATATTCTTCTTCAAGGAAGCACAAGTAATTTTAGCAATTTTCTTCTTGCTGCAAGAGTGTTTTTGAAAACTATTTGAAACCCAGGACTTACTCTTTGCAAAATTCATATGTGGTTGTTTTGCACAGGAAAAAAAAAGAGGCATGCATGGCAAATGTTGTTTTCTGCCGCCTCCCAAAAAGTGCAAATTTTATGTAGAACAAGTCCCCAAGTAGAGTGTTTTCTGCACAGGAAACCATATTTTCTGCTCAGAAAATAATACTTCTATACCTATGCCTGTAAGTTAGCATGAGGAATTTTTAGCAGATCTGTTTCCTATTTTGTCCTCCCCCCACTGCACTTTGGTTATATGTTTCCTCTCTTTTTTTTGGGGGGGGGGCTACAAAGTATAAATGACCACCACACTTGGAAGACATCACAAGAATCAGCACATGCTTCCTTTGAGATGGCTGAGGGATACCATGCCTGTAATGATATTACCTTCTGAGATTAAATGAATAGGCCAGCACTTGATTTTCTAAGATTATGTTTAGCAGGCTGGTGGGTCATAAGGTGTACATTTGCTTATGCTGTTTGTGGGAGTGTTTGATTGCAAGTATAGTATCTTGTGTATGTATTTATTTGGCTGTGTGGGTGTAGTTTGTGTGAATGCAAAACCTGTCTTCTAAAGCTTTTGCTGAGGATACAGCTACATGTGAGTTGTGCATGTTTGCACATGAGGAGATGTCACTTAGCTATGTATGTGCATCTATGTGCCACAGGAATTGTGTGGGCAGGAGCCCTGCTGTTTTCCCCCCCATCTATATGTCATACTCTTTCTATTCCATTCCTTTGCAAGGAGGGGGAGGAGAAAAAGCCTCAGTGTGGAAGCTGATCGAAGCAGATTAATATAATTACAATATTACCAGCCTCACTCTAACTTTCCCCGCTCGTTACCTAATGGTGATTATTATACTTATTATGTTCTCAGCCTCCAATGCTTATTGATTCACTGTATTGCAGTGTTTTTAATCAGGCTTCTGAAACATGTTATTATTGGTTGTGGGTGGGGGTCACCATTGAGCAAATTGGGGGGGGATGAATGAAGAATGAAAGGATCAAAAATAAAACACTAGCAGGAAAATCAGGCTATGAAAGGAGCCACTTATTCTGCAGCCTGTTGTGAGATGCAAGTCTCCCCTGGGCCATGTGAGTAGCAGGAACCAGACCTTGAGACCAAATCTTCCGTATAGCTGTTATAAATTTAACTCTGTCGAACCACTGGATTTGCAGTTTATTTTGTCAGACTTTATGCCTTTTTGCTTGGAAAGCAGAACAAATGCTGGTTGCTCTTCTCTCACAATAAGGCCAGAGCAATGGCAATTGGTATGGAGGGACGGCTTTTCTTCAGCCACTGGAATCAAGGCACAATCATGCTGGGCATGGGTGCTCTTCTCTTCCTCAGAGGCCAGAGTAGTAGTGGTTGGTGTGGAGGAGGAGATGGTCTTTCTTAAGCTGCTGGAATCAAGGCACATGGGAGAAATTTTTGGCCAGGGCTATTGCACATGTTGCTGTAATTCTGTACTAAAGTATAACGGGTGGATAGAGCTGATTTCTTCTTTCTTTTTGTCCTGCAATGAAGTGTCAAAGACTCACAGGACTGCAAAGACTCATGGATATATAGCCAAGACAATCACCACTGCTCCCAGTTTACTCCCAGAGCCCAGGGAGATGAGTTCGCAAGAGCTAACACAAACCTTTTCTAGAGCTAACACCAGCATAGTGATATGCTGTAACCATTCCCTCTGTCCATCTTGGTCATCGAGCCAGGGCAAAGATGGAAGGAATATTTAAATATATTCAGAAAATGGTTGAAAAATATGCTTCTGGAGTGTTGGGAAACAGTGTTAAGGAGAATCCAGACTTATCACTTTTTGTTTTTCATACAGAAAGCAGCATTTTCTACACAGGCAACAGCATTTTTTGTGCAGTGTATGCTGTTTCTTGTTCATACAGTATCCACACACAAAATTAGCAAAGGAAAAAGTCCTGAACTGTGACTAGTCTTCAAAAACTGCACAGTCTTAAACACTTTCTTACTGTGAGAAGAAAATTGCTAAAATTACCCATTGTTTTCTTCAAGAATAAAATTAGTGAAAAGTTACATCCCTAGCCAAACATCCCAGAGTATCCCTGTGAATCAAAGGGGACAAAGAGCACCTACTGTTTCCTGCATCTCCGACAGAAACTAGTGTTGAGTAGTAATGTCCAAGCAACAGGGTGCTGCATTTGGTAGCGAGGCTTCAAATAATAACCGACACACACAGTATTTATAACAAGACACATTTATTGGAAAGAGGAAAAACTTGGAAACAAGCCAAAGCAAGAAAGATATAAATAAGGCACTTTGTAAAAAATAGGTACCAAAGTATAGGTCTCCAAACAAACCATGATCCAGGACCAAAGGAATAAAGGCAAGATACAGGAGACACTTGAATTGAAAAGCAAGCTCCATGTCTTTATCTTTCATATCCTTCAATACCAAAGGGAGATTTCCCTGTCGCAGCTCAGTATACCCACACTCTGAAGCCGTGTAAGAAACCATGTACTTTCCACTGTGAACTCAGCTGAAAAGTGTTCACTGATTAAGCAGAGCTGTTTCACTCTGCCTTAAGAGTATAAACCAGAGATTTTTTTTTTTTTATAGGTAGCAAATGATAGCTCTGTGTGGACTTCACTTTCACGGAGTGGAGATCACTTCCCAGCATTCCCAAGGAAGAGAATTCAGCATTACAAATAAATAGGATTTCTTCACAAGAAGAAGCAACATTAAATGTAGACTTTAGCCCAATGCAGATCTGTAGCCTCAGACCGTTCCCATCCTAGTATGCCAAGGATCCTAGAGGAATCCAGTTTGTTCATGGATTCTTGTTTGTATGCTCATGCTGATATTTTGTTGGCCAAACCCATGCATGGTGTGCCTCTTAAGGATGCTCACCTTATGCATTGCCAAAAAGTGGAAATGAACCAGCAGAAAAATAACCATCTTTATTGCTAAAATACACTTGGATTTTAAACTGGGTGTGGACCACACAGAGGACTTCCCTTCAAAAGTCTTTCACGCAGAGGCTGTCATCTTCAAAGCAGAAATACATTGCCTCTCTAATGTTCCCATGCCCACAATCTAAGTGGGGATGCTGGTAGGGTTGCCAGTTCAAGATTGTCCAAGCCTCTGAGGTTTCGGGGCCCAAACCTGAGTCCCAGGGACAGCCCCTAGTGGTGTCATTAAGTGCTATGCATTGAGTACCAACCAGAGTTATTCACAGTTTGTCATTGAAATACATGTGTGCATGCGCACACACAAGCACAGAAAATACTTCCCTGTTTAAAAAGTGAAGACATAAATCTTGGCTAAAGGGACAGTTAGCTAATCAAGGTGAGATGAGGGGATTATTGCTTCCCACTTAGGGAGATGGGATTGGGAATATTTAACCTACTTGCTTTTTTCCAGAAGGTGAGCCCTGGCACTACAAGGACTGAGAGAAAAGATGAAAACTAATACCCTGAAGGCACCAGATCCCGTCTGATCTTGGAAGCTAAGCAGGGTCAGCCCTGGTTAGTACTTGGATGCCAGATGCTGTAGACTCTTTTTCAAAAGAAGAAACAAGCAAAATCACCACTGAGTATTCCTTGCCCAAGAAAACCCTATGAAATTCATGGGATAACATAAGTCAACAGGTGACTGGAAGGCACATACACACACAACTGAACACCTAGGCTCCCAGGATTGCTCTTGCAAGTTGCAGCAACAAATAAATTACTGTATTTGCCAGCATATTAGAGTCACTGGGATATAAGATGCTGTAACACACACGACCCTCCCTGGACTGGGTGGCCATGCAAGGTTCGAAGTACGAGATACTGGGAGGCAAGAACCAAGCCAGTTCTGGTCTTTGAGGATGCAAAGAAGCAAAAAGAAAAGAACAATGAAAGGCACACAAGCATACATATACTCTGATTCCATCGGAAAGGCAAAGCAGGCAACGGAGCAGCATTCTCTTTGTTTCAACAGATTATATAGGCTTTTCATATGCGAGTGGCAAAACAGGCTGTCAATCCATCAATCCGCTGTGCCAGGACGGGCAGGAGGGAGGGCTATCCCTCCTTGGACACCAATTACTGAGGGACCCATGGGCCAGGTGCATGAGAGGCTCATGGCCAAATCTCATTACCTGCCCGAGAGGGTGGCAGACGGTCTTTAATCAGGCTTCGCTCTCCCCTCACCGTACCAGATGGTGCAGGGAGCGAAGCACCCATCGTTAACATTCCTTGACTATTCTCACAGGTCTGCAGCATACAGGGCACCCTGACCTAGCAATGCAATAGCGTGAGCTAGCCCCCCAAATATGCTTGTTAGTGTGAAGGCAAGCTGAACTAAAATGTGTGAGTGTGTAACACAGGACCTACCCAGAGGGTCTTGGGCCCGATGGACGCACCCCATTTTCAGACTGTAATTTTTAGGAAAAAAATTTTTAGCACCCCACTGAGGCAAAATGCATAAGAAAGGTGGGGAGGATGAAAGGAGCTCCTTTCTCACCACTTCCTGTCATTTTGCCTCCCTGTTTTTCCTGCACATTTTGTGTCAGTGGGGTCTTCTCCCCACCCAGGCAAAGTGACAGGAATGAGAGTAAAAGGATCTCCTTTTGCTCCTGCCACCTTTCCAATGCATTTTGCATTAGTGGGGACTTCTTCCCACCCAGGCAAAACGACAGGAAGGGGAAGTTAAATGAGCAATTGTGCAAGCACTCCTTTCACCTCCATCGCTTTCCCATGCATTTACACCTGGCAGGAGTCACCAGTATTTGCCAGTGTATAAGATGCAGCAGAGTATAAGATGCACCCCATTTTCAGAAGGCATTTTTTAGGGGGGAAAAGTACATCTTATACACCGGCAAATATGGTAAGCTTTATGAATTGTAGCAAACTGCTGCTTTACTGATAAAGATGAACATTTACACATATAACTTTCCTCTTGTCCAGAGCTGAGACCACCAACTAGGACTAGAAACTCAGGGCTGGGCCCTGAGATCTGCTAACCCCAGGTGTTTTGTTTTGTTTTGTTTCTTTTTTTAAGGTGTGTGTGGAGTGGGGGTCAACATGAGTAGGTAGGCTGTTTTTAATTTTCCTATTTTTCTCATCCATTGTCACTGAAACTTCTTTTTTTAATATGAAAACTTTCATAAGCAGAAGGGTCCTCCTTCTATTCGGTGTAGTTTACTCCCAAAGAAGGGTGCAGAGGATAGATTGTGGGCAGCCTTTGTTATTCCTGGGAGGGTCAATGACAATCACTCTCCTAATATTTCTCAGTGCTTGATCATTTAGCACAGTTCTGATTGATAATACATGAGGAGCCTGAACTATTTAGGTGCTTTGGTGGTCCAGTTTTGCCAGATTATTTCAAGGGATCTAAGACCTCCTAAGAGAGGTGTATTGCAGTGATTCTCAAACTTTTTCTGCTGTGTCCACCTTTAGATCTACATTTGGATGTAGCACTCCCCCCACTTTAAAAAAAAATTATTAATTGTTTAACAACATAAGAATACATGACACTACAAAACACACAACACAATACCTAATACAACCCCCCCCCTAAACTTACAAACCGCTTATACCAAATGTTCTTAATTTTAATTTATTCTACAGTTAGATAAGAAGTGCTCTCCACCACCAGGACCATTAGAGATATGGCCACATCCATTCACTTCAAATAGCTCCATTCCCCTTCCAAAATTGTAATGATTCTTCAGTTGGGTTATTTCCTTTCCCCTTTATTAACCCAGCACTCCTCCCACTTGAGATCACACACCCTTCTTGTCCTATCCTATGCTTCTCTCTCTCTCCCTTTCTTTCTCTCTCTGTCTCTCACAGGCCCTTCGTGCCACATGTGCTGTTTGTCTTAATGGTGAGCTCTTGTGCTTGCTGCCTCCTCTTTTCACTTCCATTCCTCCTCATCTGAGAAACTGCTTCATGGTCGCCAAGGGGTATGTGACTGCTGCAACAACGACAAAACATTTGGAGAAGCTGAGTGGGAAAATCGTTTTTAAAAAGGGAAGCTGATTTTTGCTATGTCTGAGGTTGGAGCAAGGCTTAATGGGGGAAGAAGGAGTCATTCTTTTTGCAGAGATGAGTCAGTCCTTAGTGCTGCACACATACACACACAGAGGCTTGTCTCTTTTCACATCCTCTGTACTTCCAGGCTGGCATTTCTAGTGCTCCCCTTGAGAAAGTATTGTGCCCCCTCTTAAGGTAAGGAGGCCCTCACAGTTTGAGAACCACTGGTGTAGTTCTTTGAGAACCGCTGGTGTAGTTCATGGAGGCCAGGGTTCAATTCCTCCCTCAGCCATGGAAGCTCATTAGGTGACTTTGGATGTGTCACACACTCTCAGCCCTGGAAAAACCTGTGAGGGGCTCACCTTCGGGTCACCATAAGCTAGACATGACTTGAAGGCACACAGCAACAGAAACAACAACACCTCCTAACCTCATCTTGTGGATGTGAGTCTTTAGCTGCCCCTGCTCCCCTCCTCTTTCTGGGGTCTGTGTAGCTGAAGGTGATGCAGTGCTTTCCCACATATACCCCCTCTCTATTTTTCCATCTCTCTCATTTACTACTGAGTCACCAAGAGGCTATTATGCAATTGTAGGAAACATGCTAATTGCAGAGATAATGCAGAGAGAACCGACAGTTCTGAAAGCGGCTGCATTCCGTTAGAATTACCCACATACATATTTATAGCTTGCACCCCAGATTGAAAAAGCTGTCTTCAGCAGCAGGCTTGCAACCAGGAGGCAAAGAACAATTGGAGAGCAGGAATATACAATCCAGTGCTGGAAGAAGGAGGAAGAGGAGGAGGAGGGAGGAACTGTCTCCCCCTCCTTCCCCATGCATCAGGGTTTTCTTTCTTTCTTTCTTTCTTTTTTAATTGAATTTTATGTACGAAGTGAATAAAGAAACATGCAAATCCAATTGCAAAAAAACCCCTAGATACATAAAATCCTAACAAGAGGAAGAAAGAAGGAGAACAAGAAGGAACAAGAAGGGAGTGGGAGAACACAAACATATACGTGCACACTGTTCTTATTTAGACAGTTTTCTTTATTGAGGAGCAGTCCAATTAATAAAGAGGAAAAATTCATGTGCTGTAATAACATCCATAAACTGTATATTCATTTGAAGTTAGAATCAGCTGATCCAGAATTTCTTTAATTGTTCTGGAGGTTTGTATTGAGATGAGCTTTTATTAGCAAAAACAACAAATGGATACCATATCTTAATAAAATTGCTGCCATCATTGTCTCTTGGCAGTGTGGTTTTTCATCATGCAAGTTAATTTCTCACATAGGGCCAGACTCCACACACTCTCTGGTATATGAGATGGTTTCTTTCTAATGGTTATTTCTTCTCTTCCAACATTCCAGACTCCCATCTTCTTCCTCCTCCCTCTTACTACATCAGGGTGGGAATCATGTGGCCTTCCAGATGCTGTAGCTCCCAGCATTCTTCACTATCAACTATGCTGGTGCGAGCTTATGGGACTTATAGTCCAATAACATTGGGAGGATTTGGAGGACCAGGTGATTCCCACCCCTGTGTTACATGCAATAGTTCTTTAGTGGGTTCTAAGCTGGACATTCTCTCATAAAGGTCTTCATCAGTTGCTGTTGCTTACTTCAACACCCCATGCACAGTTTTAGCAAGGTGGGTGGCTAAAGCAAGCAGGGGGAAGGAAGTCATCAGGACAAATGCCAAGATGGGGATGAGTATCTGTTGCACACTCTAGCCTCAGGTTTGTCTGTACTCCCACTGCTAATGGTCATTTTGTAAGGACAGTCTGGCCAGAATCGATCCTCTGAGCAATCACTAATTCATGACCACAACATGTGTGCGTGTTCTCATGCATTTTTTATTGATGTGACCATGGAAGACTGTCCCAAGCCTCCTACTTGTGGAGAACTTACTAACCACTGTGGGAGCAGTTAGCTTAAATCATTCATGAAATCTGAACTCATTTTTCTTTTATATATTTGACTTGTGTTTTTTTTCTTCTTCTGCTTTTGTTTGACCCAATCTGTTTGATGTAGTCCTCTAGACTGGCCTTTTCTAAGTAAGCTGCTCATCCCCATAATTCAGTGACTGGCATGAGTTCCAACTTTTCACTTACTTCCCAAATCCAAATTTCTATGGCCAAAATCCAGTTGTGAGTCCTGTTTAGATTAGACCCACTGAATCAATGGAATATGCGTACATGTTGATCTACTAAGTTCCCAAGGATTCAATAGGTTTAGTCTAGTTGGGACTAGAACTCTATCCTCAAAATAGGTGAGGCATCTTGGATAACTTCCTCAAAGCCTGAACTGTAACCTGAAGCAGATGCATTGATCTTCTGCCACCAGTCCTCACTGTGTACATGGGATATTCTTGCTTCTTTACCAGAAGAATATCTTCCTCTCCAGGTTTGGCTCCACTTTGGGGACTTTAAATTCTGTCCCTTCCCTTCCCTTGTCTCAGTTTCATCTGTTCATTTGAACACAGTTGCCTTTTCATTTCCGACATGGACCCATTGTGCTTTCAAGACATGGAGAGAGAGAGAAAGAGAGAGAGACAGACAGACAGACAGAAGGGAATTTTATATGGATAGATGTAAGAAAAATAATTTCCCTTTCAAGAGGCAAAATGATGAGAAGAGGGATTGCACTAGACCAAGTGAATACATTTTTTCCTGGGATTCTTAGAAAGGTGAAGAGAGCATATTTACATGTGGATTTGGATTTTTAAGTTTAAAAGGCTGGATTAATCAATATCCCAGGGTACCTGGAACAGTGGATTAACCCCACACCTAGATAGTATAAATTCCTCCCAGGACTAGCGGTTGTATGTACATCAGTTGCTGGAGGATGTTCCTGGGGATGCTGTTGCTTCTTTTTTCCCCTCTTTGACAAATTAGAGATGGTGAGCTCCTTCAAGGCAACGATACATCATCTATACTTTGTAAAGCATCACTCACATTGATATGTCCCCTATGACAGTTTTGCAGGCAAGCTGATAAAATGTGGACTGGGTGATGCCACAGGGAGATGGATGTACAGAAACTGGTTGATAGACTGAGCCCAAGCAGTGATCCCCAGTGGTTCATTGTCATCCTGGAGAGCTGTGAAGTGGGCTACCGCAAGGTTCTGTCCTGGGCCCAGTTTTCTCAGCAGCTTTATAAATGACTTTGATGAAGAAAGATGAGGAAGGCTCATGAAAATTGCAGATGGCACAAAACTGGGAGAAATAACTAGTACCTCAAAATGTGTTTATTAAAGGTTTTAAAGCCAAACCTGTAAGGACATTTGCCAGGGGTGCTTTAGCTGTCGATTTCTGCATTGGCAAGGGGTGAGACTGAAAGACTGTTGGGGACCCTCTCAATTCTACAATTCCATGATTCATTTCCATGTAATTTACTGGACGAGTTTTGAATGTTGAATGTTGATTGCAGATTGAGTTGTGCTCCTTTACAGCAGGACTGTGTCATGAAATCTAAATAAAAAGAAAATTAAAGTCATTCCCTGCTCATACCAGAAACTATCATGGGCATGCAAAGGTGTGATGATACCTCCATAGAGGCACCGTTTAGAATATCCTGTTAAAATTTTCTTCCGTATCTTGGAGACTCCAATTCTGAAAGTGATTTGAAAATTTCTCCTTTGGTACCTTACTTTTTCCATCTGTTATGCAGATGAATGCCTGCTCTGATCTCTGCAATATGCTTTGCACATGAATCTATTGCCCTGTGGCTATTTCACATCAAAGACGATGTCAGAAAATAGTCATATCCAGGTAGAAACCTCAAAAGTCAGTAGTAATACTCTTGTGCAGCCAGGAGGATTCTAGTTTATTCCAGAATAATTCATTTATTAGCTATTAGCTCTGAGACAGAATACATGCTTTGCATGTTGAAGGTCCCAGACTGAATCATCTGTATAAAATAAAAACAAAAGCAGAGAACATGTGCCTTTTGGGGAGCATGTAACAAGTGATGCAACAAACCTCAGTCTCAGACTCTGTAGCGTAGACCTTGGATAATACTGGCAGAGGTTGGACAAAGTTACTTTTCAGACTATAGTTCCCAGAAACATGGCTACTGGCCATGCTGGCTGAGGAATTCTGGCCATGTTGAGTGGCAGATTTTAGGAACTGTAGTCTAAAAAAGTATCTTGTTCAAGCTCTGAACTAGGAAACATGGACAAATCATCAAAGGTAGAGGGAACTGTGATTGTGAATTGTGATTCATGAGTGCATATGGCACCACTGTGACCCCCCTGCCTTGTCCACAAACAACTTCCCCTAATTTGTAATATTTTTATTACATCTTCCTCTTCTCACTTCCCCCTGAAGTGATTGTTTTTCAGTAAGGAATAAATCAGTGTTACATAATTGATAACATTGCTTATTTGCCCTTCTATTTTTTGATGAATCTTATGGAATTAGTTATACTGCTATAGCTTCTGAGGGAGAGAAGAGCAGGCAGGCACAGCTCCATTGTGCCATGGCCTGAGCAGCTGATGAAAGGCTCTCCCTCCCACTGCCACCACTGTGGCCTCTGAGGGAAAGAAGAGCAGCCAGCATCTGCTGGCCTTAATCTCTTCTTCCACCACCATTCCATTTTCCTTGTTTGTCATGTCTTATTTAGACTGTAAACCTGAGGGCAAGGAACTGTCAAATTAACAATTTTGTAAGCTTTCCTGCGAACCTTTTTGACTGAAGGACATGGTGTAAATATTATAAATAAATAAATAAATAAATAAATAACAAAATATAGTTTTATAAATATGTTAGTAGCCACTTATCATATAAAACCATTCCTTTATGGTACAATTTGAATGTAGAGCCAAACCTTTTTCTCGAGGGAGCCGTTTTCCCTCTGCCTCCTTGGCCTGGTCCATACAGGTATTTCTTCTTGCTCCATCTCCATTCCTTTTCTTCAATCTCCTTCTTGAGTGCTTCTAAACATAATGAGATATTTCAAGAAGGAGCATTTCATTCCTCCTGGCCAACTAAGCACCTTGTGCAGACAGGGGTGGGTAGATCTTCTGAGAAGTCAAGGATGGAGAGTACTGATTCAGTTTCCCTGATGCGCATTACATCTAATTCCTTCACTGTTAGTGCTGATAGTCACAAAGTACTTAGTAGGCATACACACAGACATTTCTGTTAGCCTAAATCTCCCTTGTATATGAAGGAAGGACAATTATAATTGTACAGACTGAACAGGGTGATCACTTATACATTATCAGGGGGGAAAAAGGATGAATGCATTACCAAAATAATGGGCAAAGGTGAGTTACACACTTGCATATTGCACATGCTATTTTATGTGCATAGATGCCTTTTTATGGGGGGGAAAAATCAATAATTTAGATATATAAAATACCCCACCGTAGTGGGGAAAGCTGTGACCAGGGGCCCATTCACACAGCCCAATGCTAGCACTATGATTCTACTTTAACTGCCATGGCTGCATCTTATGGAATCCTGGGGTTTGCAGTTTAGTACTATAGTTCTCCAACTGAGAATTCTAAATACCTCTCCCTAAATTGCATATCCAAGGATTCCATTGGATGTTGCCATGGCAGTTAAAATATAATATAATGTTACAGTTGTGTAGTGTGAATAGGCCCTGCGTGACCTCTTTAACTGCTAAGTCTACCATCTAGGTGGTAAACAATGGATCAACATTAAAGCCTCCTTTTTATTTTTCAAGGTGACTGGGCAGACTTTGAAATAAAGGAGATCTTTAAATAGAGAGCTGTCCAATGGAATGCAGGACACATGGCCGCGCTGGGCCCTTCTCTCACCTTACCTTTTCCCGGTGCTGGGCTGCACAGCTCATGCAGGAAGCCTTGGGAGGAATGGTGTCGTGTCCCTCTGCTTCGGCTCCGCAGCTGATTCCTGGTCGTGCGAGCGCCCCGCCTCTTCCGTTCGCAGTGCAGCCTGGGACCTCCCAGGCTGCACTGAGGAGAGGACGCACAACCGCCCGGCTCCCGAGGCTCCGCATGCCAGGTAAGTGCATGCGAGGCCCCGGAACGATGTGTGACCGTGCAGCATTTTCAGCTTTGAGCTGAAAATGAAAAAATGCGTGCGTGGTCTGCGTCATGCCCTTGAGTGTCGCGCAGATGTGAGTTCGTCGTATGGACTGCTCCTCACATTTACGCGACCCTCAAGGGGCCCTTTCGCTTCAGAAATGCTGTGCGAAAAGGGCCTTAGTGTTGGAGGCTGGGTCAGTTTAACGTATGTTGCATATAGACCCAATCTTAAACCCAAACAGAGGGCCTTTCTGCACTACACTGTTATAGTGCTATTATTCCACTTTCAACATCCTATGGAATCCTGGGGTTTGTAGTTTAGGGAGGAGTCTTTAGAATTCTCAGCCAGAGAGCTCTTTGGCCCCAGAAAACTACAAAACTCCCACTAGGGGTGAGAGAATTTGCCCCCAACAGCCATTTGAGAGAAAAATGGAGGAGATAGATTGGGCTTGGATGAATTTTAGAAAACCCAGTTTCTGTACTTGGCCAATATACAAATTACTTTTATATCACGATGCAAATGTGTGAATTTGTGGTTTGATATGAATATTCATTTCAGTTCTCAGAGAATGAAAGGGAGGGGGGAAAAAGGTAGCAAGTGGAAGCCATTTGATGTGTGCATGGATTGCTAATGTGCTGAGAAACCTTGCCAGCAATTTAAGGAAGTGTTCACACTACGCGGAGACATGGTTTGAGAAGAGCTATCCGGGGTATGCTTCATAAAATGCTTGATTATTGCCTTTGCAACTGCCAAGTGAGAGGAGACAAGAGCAGTGAAAGACAAAGGAGCCTTCTGCCCTTCCTTGCTGCCAACTTAACTGTGAAACCACAATCAAAGGAGAAGCACATCATTCATAGTAATAGGCTAGTGTCCTTGGATACCCTTGGCAAATCTTTGAGAAGAGTTTTCTTCTGTCAGCATCTGGTTTCTTGTTGGATATGCTTGAGCATCCGTGGTGAGTTGTAGCAGACAGGCATAAGGAATGTGGGCTGCGCTGGGTAGAGACTTTGACACTGGACTCCACAAACTGCTAAGGTCCCCTTTAAATACAGAGGGATTTATAGAACTAAAAGAGCAATCCAGGCATGGAACAAGCCTGAGTAGGTTGTTGGCTTTCCTTCTGAAGTGGAATGCCCAAGAAAGTTGGACAAGCATTTATCAGAGATGCTTTAGTTGAAGGACATCCTGTCCTGGGAACAGATTCAGGGATACATGGGCAGTGGAGAGGGGGGAATTGGACTGCAACAGGAATGGCTAATCTTTCAACATGATGGGTCTTGTGCTCTTTGTAGAATAGGGAATTTTGGCAAGAGCACGCTGTCAAGTCATAGTTCTTCAGGGGCCTGAAAAGTGGCACCTACTGACATTCTGTGACAGAACCATATAGCTCAGTGGTCCAGCAATGCTTTGCATACAAAACATCCCAGATTCAATCCTTGCCGCTTCCAAACATGGCCAGGAATGTGAATGATTCCTGTCTGAGACCATTTCTGATGGTTGTATATCTGGGAGTGTAGCTCTCCAGAGATGCTTCTGTCATTGGCCGATACCCAGCTCAACTTCTATATCATGATACAAATGTAGGAATTCCTAGCATTCCTCACTATTGGCTATGCCAAATAGGGCTGCAACGAGGTGTAGTCCAACCACATTTGCCCACCTATGGATCAGGGTCTCTTATTGCATGCAGTAGACTGGGAAGTTTCAAAGTTTAGGCAAATCTCTAGATGTGCATTTCATCATCATTGAAGGAAGATGGCTGTTGGGCTGCTGATTGACTGAGAAGAAGGGACCATGGTGCAATGTGCTTCTGTAGAAATCGGCAATAATTAATCTAGTCAGAAATGGTGAACACATTTTCATTTGTTAGCAGTGTCAGAAACTTGTGTCAATCCCTTTCTTGTTGCTCAAAGGGGCAGAGCCTTCTATGAAGCGTTGGGTAGCAACTACTGGTGAAAAACAGATCTTATCACCAGTATGGAGAGAGTTTGACGGAAAAGTGTCACGAATATGGGCATCCAAGGACTTCCTGTCTCTCCCAAACTTCCCATTAGTTTTAGTACTGGGAGGCTCTCAATATTTGAAATCCAGTCATATGTCATTTCATGCATTAATTGGCAGTTCAGAATGATATGTCCCAACACCCTTCTTATAAATTACGCATTCCCCATGGAAACACAAGCATCTCCAGGGTGGAATGTAGCCATTATTCAATGCTGATTTGAATAAATGATGAAAAGTGTGCTGTCTTCAGCTGACAGCACCTGGAGAATGTGAGGTAGGTGGAAGGTAATTACCCAAATTAGAATGTGGAATAATTATTCATAGCCCACATGTTGTCCTACCTTTGGGGAATCCTTTTCAAAAAAATTCTTATCAACTAGATCTCCCCCTGAGAACAAGAGTCCTGTCCCTTTAATTCTAACTTAGTCAAAGCAGATACCTAGATATTTCTTTTTTTAAAAAATGTTAACATGTTCTTTCTGTCTCACACTTTCCAATAAGATGAGGAATTCTGAATCTCTATCATGATAATTGGTGAGTGTATGCTGTAAAAAGGGGTTTGAAATGTGTGGTTCTTGCAGACTAGTGACAGAAACTCATAATTAGTTGGTTAGAATACAAAGTTGTTTGGCTTGATTTGCTATGGAGAAATATTGATCAAACATTATGCCCCATGATGTTCATTTGTGACAGGGCTGGGCAACTTGCAGCTCTCCAGATGTTATTGCACCTCTCATGAGCTCTAGCCAGCATTGTCAAAGGAGAGACCTGATAGGAGTTGTAGCGTAAAAACACCTGGTGGGCTACAAATTGCCCAACCCTGTTTCATGGCTTGGACTTGAAGGTTGTATATGTACACAGGGAGTGGTTTTAAGTGTTTTATTTAAACAACGATGATAACAACAACACTGATGTTAAAGTCCATCTTTTATAATGTTTCTGAGGATTCAAAATATTTCACATTCATTATTTAGTTGCAGTCCTAACGACAACCCTGTAAAGTTAATCAGAATTAATACTCATTACTCTTAGCTCTAACATACAAAATCAAGGCCATAATTCCGGTTCAAAAAGGTTAAAATGTGGTGTTGTGATACTTTGACTGGTCACTTGGGCAAGTTTTTTAATTAATCATCTGGATGGGAGAATGGAAGAGGACATATGACTGAGGTAAGGTCCTTAATGGGTAACTAAAATTCTTTCTGTTTAGAATGAATTGCTACAATTAAAATAAAAATCCAGTCTATTTCACAATGTACTGGGTTGGGAAGACTGGGGTCACATTGTCCCATGTACCTGCTAAATCTGCTGTTCAAGTACTAATTGTTGATGATGACTTCACAGCTTTTGCTACCCATTCTTGGTTTAAATAAGACTTAGACTGAACAGTTATGTAGATACAGAGTACAAAGGATTGTCATCTGGAAGATCTTCAAAAGGAGGACTGTCCTCTCTAATACAGAGCATATGCCTACCCACTGTATGATCTCATTTCTTACCCCTTAATCACCAGCCATTTTCATTTTTACTGTGGTGACAACCAAGTAGATAGGGAGAAGTTTTTTCTCCCTCATACTACCAGAGCCTGAGCTCATCCACTGAAGGTGAATTATGGGAGTATTACCACTGTTTCTAGCCCGAGCTTGTGGGATATTAGATATCATTTGATATCAATAATTTGGCCTTCTTTACCCATTCATCTCTACGTGCTTGCGAGGCCCCCGGACAAGCATGCACACTGGTGTGGCCGAAAATAGCTGAACCATTCAAAGCCCAATCCAGGCAGGCCAGTCATTGCCGAATGCAACTTTAGGAGACCTCAAGGCAAGTACCACATTATGTATGCATGCTACTTACAGAAGATCCCCTGCCCCAAGCAGGCAGCTTGATGAGCAGACTATACAACTCTCAAGCACTCTGCGTTTGCATACTGGCCACTCTATTGACAACTCTGTCATAATTCAATCATCTAAAGTACTGACCTTTCGGAGGCTTTGTCGCCAGCCCGAAACTCATTGTTATCCCCAAGAACGGACTAGCCTGCGGCCGCAATTTTCCCTATAAGATCCCCTGACTTTGAGCATCTTGTTGGATCGCTTGTGACTTGCCTCCTGACTTGCTGCTTCTCCGTTTGATGAGCCTCCCCTCAGCCTCCATGTGCTGAGAACCCACGCTCCCCAGCTTCTTTGCTATTACCAGGCTTCAGGACAAGTGTAGTATTTCCCAAACCAAACCTCCTCTCAAAATCCCTCTATCCAACTCCTACCTTTATTTCTATAGTCCTTCGTGTGAGTGTGTTGCATACACTTGTTTGACTGTATCTCAATAAAACAATTATTATTATTATCCTCTGCTTGATCATTGACTTGGCCTGACCCCGTAGACATAGGGTTCAAGATCTCACTACGTTGCCCTGTTGCTAACTAGTGCTCTTTGCTAATTCCCTCCCCATTGTTTGAGCACATATAGGTGTCCCTCCCGGGACCCCAGAAATCAGGGTAACAGGAGCTTCAGGACAGACAAAAGCAATTATTCACACAGCTTGTAGCTAAACTGTAGCACTGCCACAAGGTGTAGTGATGGCTGCCATTATTTTTTTTTCTAAAAATTTGGACAGTTTTGAGTAGGTAAATTCATGAAATTTAGGGTCAGCAATGGCTACTAGCCAGACAGGCTGCTTCTGTCATATTAATTGCCAGGGAACATCAGATGAAAGGTACGGTTGCACTCATGTCCTGCTTCCAGGCTTCTCATAAGCATCTGGTTGGCTGCCGTGTGGACAGAATGTTGAACTAGCTAGACCTCTATCTGATCTAGCCATCTGATCTAGCTCTGCTTATGTTCTTAAGGCTGGTACTGCAGCTGATCAAGAAACAGTAGTGTAACCGCCTTACTTCCCTGTGCCTCTATTTCACCATATAAAGATACTCAGCTCAGAAAAGCATGATATATGAGGGTGTCTCAAAACCTGTCCAGCATCACTGTGAAGCTGCTTGTGGAAAGACTGGCTCTTTAGTGACCGTGTCATCATCTGTTGGCAGCATTCCCATCAATTGTAGCCTCCAAGATGAATTACCCTGATGTCCAGGCAGCCGAAGATGTCACAGTGATGAGCAATAATGACTGAAAGCCTTTAAACCAATGTCATGTTGTGGCCTGGGTTACATCTTAAGACAGGAACAGAGCGATCAACGGTGGCCTACATTTTTAACATTTTGCCTGGCATTTTCTGGCTCCACTGTTTATTAACTAATTAACTTATTAACCAATGAAGGGGCTGATGCTTTTGATCCCTCCTCCCTGCTCTAGCTTCCAAGCTATGCAAAATCATGCCTATTCAGAAAAGCTGTCATCTAGCACTTTTCAGTCCTATTGAGCTGGACAGAAGAAATTGATTCTTAGGCTTAAGCAGACCCCAGGGGGTGCCATCATTTTATTTCAGATTTTGCCAATATTAAGGTTTTAGACTACAACTCCCAGAAGCCTATATGCTGGCTGAGGGAATATGGGAGTTGTAGTCCAAAGAGTGATTTTTTTCCTCCAAGCTCTGCGCTTGCCTGAAAGGCAGTTTTGCAAATAAAACATCTTTGTAAGTAAACATGCATGGGATTTCTTTGTAAAACAATTTCTGTACACCACATGTAATGAGCTTGCAACAGGGCTGTTCTGTCAGCTGGCATTGTGAAGTTTTTTTTTTTAAAGTCTATTAATAAGTGACATTGAGAGCCAGTGTAATATAGTGGTTTGAGTGTCGGGCCATTTCCGCACTGTACTGTTATAGCGCTATTACTCTATTTTCAACATCCTATGGAATCCTAAGAGGTCTCAAAGGGCCCCTCCCTAAATTGCAAACATTGCACACCCCAAGATTCCATAGGATGTTGAAAGTGGAATAATAGCACTATCACAGTCTAGTGTGGAAATGGCCTTGGACTAGGACTCTGGGAGACCAGGATTCAAATCCCCACTCAGCCACAGAAACCCCCTAAGTAACCTTGGGCAAGGAACACTCCCTTAGGCCATTTTCTGCACTAGAGTGGAGGAAAATTTCACTGCGTTTTATAAGCGGTGTTTTTTACTCCAATGTCCTCCAGTTTCTATCGAAGAAAAGCAGAGAAAATCATTTGTAGCTTCCGCATGTCAATTTCCCTGGAACTCATTTTCCCCTCCTTCGGTCCACTCTGCCACCACTGATTGGTCAATTTAATGTCCACCTCTGTGGTGTGAATCGATGTAGCACTTCCACATGTAGAAGAAAACGCTGTGAACCGTTTTGGCTGATTTGCTTCCGAGTTTTTCCGTTTTTACATTACACCGGTTTCACAACGATGTGAACCGCTTTACGAGCTAAACACATGCAGAATGAATTATGACAGAACGACATCAAACCGGTTTGACTTGTGGATGTATTCGAGACACAACGACGCCACATGGATGTATCTCCCTTGTGCGGAAAGGGCCTCAGTCTGAGACAAAAGCAACAGCAAACCCCCTCTGAACAAATCTTACCAAGAAAACCCTGTGATAGTTTCACCTTAGGAATGTCATAAGTTAGAAACAACCTGAAGGCATGCAACAACAACTTTAGATAAATCCTTCAAAGTTCAGACTGAAACAAAAAACGGATTCAACATCAAAACAAAACAAAACAAAACAGTAATGTTGGATATGAATGGGTATGGGCAATACCATAAAAAGAAAAGGAGTGTTCCACACCCATTTGGCTGGCAGCTTGACATTGTGTTTGCGTCTGTGCCTTCAAGCCACCTGTCAGCTTATGGGAACCCCATGAATTTCATAGGGTTATGGAAGGGAAAATTTCTAAATCAGGCAAACCAGAGATAACTTTTTTAAATAGCTTCATGTACAACTATGGCTACAAGGAATTTCTTTCTTGCTTTAATTTTGTTTGCCTGTGTTCTTATGAATTTTTTAATTTGGTTTTTTTAATATCATTACAATATTTATATCCTAACTTTTTCCCACTATAGGACTTAAGGTGGCTTAGAAGAGTTAAAACAGACATAGTTAAAATTTATAGCATACAAAATTAAAAAGCAATTAAAACATCAAAAAAAAACCCTGTTAAAAACACAAACCATTAAAAAAAACCTCTAGCACATTATACAAAGCCTGTTTATCTTAAAAAATTAAATCTCAAAGGATTGCTGGAATGAAAATGTCTTCCCCTTGACTTCACAAAGACAGTAAAAAGGATGCCAGACTAGGCTTTCCAGGAAGGGAATTCCAAAGCCTGGGAGCAGTTACAGAGAAGGCCTTCCCCTATGTTCCCACCAGATGTGCCTGTTATGGGGTGGGACAGAGAGAAAGGCCTCCCCAGAAGATCTCAAAACACAGGCAAGTTCATATGGAAGGATATGGTCCTTTGAATTTGATTATCTTTCTCAAAAAAGTTGCCATTAAAAAACACAAATATATATATTTTGAAATGCAAACTAAATAATGTGCAGACTAAAATTTGGCTGATGTACTATATTAAATAAAGTATTTAGGGAAGAGAATTCTTTGAATGTTAGTGTGTTTGTCTCATTATTAGGGCATTTCCACTCAACACTTTTATAGTGCTATTATTCCACTTTCAATATCCTGTGGAATTCTGGGGTTTGTAGTTTACTGAGGCCAAAGAACTCCGCAGCTGAGAATTCTAAATGCCCCTCCCTAAACTGCAAACTCCAGGATTCCACAGGATGTTGAAAGTGGAATAATAGCACTATAACAGTGTAATGTTGAAATGGCCTTAGTGGGGCTTTGGAAAAGTAGGAGTAATACTAGGGATAAGAGGAGAAATAAGAAGAGCAGGAGGAGGAAGCAGCAGCAGCAGTAGCAACCAGTTCAATGATGTGTGAAAGTAACAGTGCAAATATGTCACTGTTTCAACAGTGTCATTCTGGCGAGCCAGCCAGGAGCTGCAGGGTTTCGGTTGCAAGTAGGCATGACATCATCAAATAGAATAATGACTTGTACTTCATCATTAAACAAATAACTTTGTTTAGCTACTCAAGAATTCAAGGATTGTCTCACCTTGGAAATCAAACTGACTCATGGGGAAAGAAAGCAACATTGATAGAAAAGTTAGTGGGAAAGTGTTAGCACATTAATTTAATTGATATGGCATTGAAAAATCTAACTAAATTCTGTTTCCATCGGAAAGAACATATTTTAAAACAATTAATTTTAAATTGCCATTTAAAATTTATGTTATTACACTAAAAGCTTTACCAGTTGTTGAGGTAAAAAACCTATGCATAGTTTTCTTCCTCTTCTCCACCATCCTTCTTCCTGCTTTCAGTTTTGGAAAGAAAGAGCTGCATGACTTTTTGAAAATCCAATTTCTCATTCAGCCCACCGAAAATCCTCTTGCTCCTCCCTTAAAATGTAATCTCCTTACCTTCCCCTCTTTTTGGTTTAGTTACTGAAGCTGCTGACTTTAAAAACTCTTAACACACTTCATTACACTTGAGCTGTTCTTTAGTAAGTAGACTCAGGCCCTTTCCACAACTCACGCCCTTTTCGCACAGCGTTTCTTAAGCGAAAGGGCCCCTTCAGTGTCGTGTAAATGTGAGGAGTGGTCTGCATGACGCACTCACATTTACGTGACGCTCAAGAGCATAAAACAAACCGCTAACAGATTTTCTTATTTTTGGCTTCAAGCTGAAAATGCCGCGCAGTCGCACGACACTCAGGGGTGTGGAGCACACTTACCTGCCGTGCGCAGCCTCCTGAGCTGTGCCAGTGGTGCTTCCTGCCTCAGCATTAGCCTTCAACTCCCAGGCTGCACTGTGGTAGGAAGGGGCGAGGTAAGGGCGGGGCACTCGTGCGACCAGCAAGCAGCTGCGGCACCGAAGCAGCAGGGACGTGACATCCTCTCGCAAGATCCCTGTGCTCCAGCACCGAGAACAGGTAAGTTGCAGAAAGGGCCTCACCTATTTTTAGCACTGGGGTGCGGTGCTCACGTGAGCAGCCTCCGGGGAGAGGCTCTTGCTTCACTGCTTCTTCGGCTCCGCACGAGCTTCCTGCTCCCGTGAGAGCCCCGTCTCTTCCTTTCACAGTGCAGCCTGGGACCTTCCCAGGCTGCACTGGACAGGAAGCGTGACCAGCCTGGCTCCTGAGGCTCCGCACACAAGGTAAGTGCGCGCGGGGCCCCAGAGCAATGCAGGACCATGCTGCATTTTCGGCTTCAAGCTGAAAATGAAAAATGCATGAGCGGTCCCTGCTGGGCCCTGGAGCGTCACGCAAATGTGAGTGCATCCTGTGGACCACTCCTCACATGCTCAAGCGGCCCTTTCACGTCAAAAATGCCATGTGAAAAGGGCTTAAGTCTTCTGACATAAACTTTGTAATTCTCTGACCCTGGGCAGCTAGCAAAAAGCAAGAAGCATTTTTCCAAAAAGTTAAGAAGACTAGACTTTGCAGGGCGGGGGGAAACCTAACTGGGAAATGTCAAATTTGTTGGTTGTTTAATACTGTCTCTCACTTAACTAATTAATAACTCAATTAATACTTTCATTTTGGAGATATTCCAGTTTGAGTTAAAAATAAATTTAATTAAGTTGGCCTCTTTCACTGGCAAACATGCAACTTAATTCCTAACTTAGTTGTTCTTAATTAGTCATCCCAATCACTCGGAAACTGTGAGGGATATGGGGCCATGCAGACCCAAATGATTCAGCATTTTACATATTACCAGGTGGTAGATAATCCAGACCTGTTTTCTAATATGTGAAACTACTTTCAGGATGTATGAAACAGGATCTAATTCATACAACTGGAAAGGGACACTATTCAGCTTGGAATGCAGTTTGTTATTGTCAGTGGTCAGTCCATTACACCCTAAGCAACAAAGGGGGATGGTGGGGATGAATCCTTAGACTCCTCACTTTACTGTACATCCCAACCTGTCTCCCTCCAGATATATATTAAAAGCTAACTTTCTGCACTTGAAAGACTTTTGTGCAAAACTTGGATTTCTGAGCAATTTAGAATCTTTAGGCCACACAGAAGCCTTCTGTGTTTAATGCCAGTTAGTGGATGAAGCTTACTTTCCACATCCTGGTGGAAATTGGGTTTCGTTGATCTCAGGATGAGATTTTTGGATGTATCTGGAGGTAGGTCCCTCCAGACAGATGTTGCTAGGCTAGCACTCAACATGAAGCGGACAGTAAATGAGAGGGATGGGGAAGTGGGAAGGCAAACTCTGGCCATTTCATACAGGGTTGACTCTCCCTCTCTCTCTCTGCATATCTACATACATATATACATACACATACATACACACACACTTGTTGTCTGTACTGTTGGGGCCCACATGTTGGATGGCACTGTCATCTTGTGCATGTTGTGCACGTTTGCATGTTGAGTGTGTATGTCAGCAAGTGTTCGTTCTCTCCCCTTCTGGGCAGTATGGGGACATCATGGTTGCCATGTCTTTAGACTGATGTGGGTAGTGTTACCAAGGATTGTGGGAGTGTGGCAGGAAGCAAGAGTCTTGCCAGGGACACTGGAAGAGTAATGGGAAGGGGCAGTATTACCAAGGATGCTGAGAGTACAGTGGGAATGGCACTGTTTCCAAGGATGGTGGGAATGCAGCAGAAAGTGAAAGGATCATCAAGGATGCTAGAAATAACAGTGGGAAGTAGCAACTATGCCAAAGACACCAGGAGTGTGGTGGGAAGTGACTGGGTTCCTAAGGGTGCTGGGAGTGTGGCAGGAAGTGGCAGTGTTGCCATGGATGCTGGGAATATGGCCTGGGCTTTTATATATATATTTTTTCTCCTTTCTGCCATATTTCCTCTCCCTTTTGCTCTGGTTCTGCATGCATTTGATACAGCAGCCATTTTCAAAACACAGAAAAGGAATATTTCCAGTACAAGCATAATTGTAATACAGGATTTCTCTCCTTCGTCAATCAATTAAAAACTCCTCAGTAAAAGGAAAACAAATCCAGCCAGCAATAATACAGTAGTTCAGAGACTAAGCGTCTAGAGAAGAACATTAAATGCCTGCCTAAACAAACAGGCCTTTGATAAGTGACAAAAACATATTACTTCTTGTTGCTGCATTTCAGAGACTGCTGTACTGTTGGAAGCGGTACAAAGAACACTGAAAACTAATTTACACATATTGTATGGCCAAATTTTCATGTGCCTATCTAATTAGACTCATGTTTGCCTTTGTTTGCTCTTGCCCTTGTTCGTGAAAGAAAACAGTATGTGAACCCAACTACACAAAATCGCTTAAACATGCTTGCATGTTTAACATTATGAATATGATGGTCTCAGAATGGGCTGCCACAATTATATCAATTGTATCAGTCATATCAATAGTATGCCAATTGTGCCTGTCTATTTTTTTTTTTAACAACCAGTCCATATGCTAGTTTGTTCAATGGTGACCAAGATGAACCCAAAGATCTTGGTGTTTGAGACAGCATACCCTCCAACATTTCACAGATAAAAACCAGGACACATGTAGCAAAGCAGCACCCGAGCATGGCCAAGATGGCAAGAGTTACTGATGAGGAAGAACACATAGGATAGGAGAGGCTGCATCAGTTTGCCTTTGCCTGGGTTTACTTTGAAGGGAAGGATTCTGCCTCTTCTGTCATCTCCCCCTCCCCCTCCCCCGGGTTAATTAAGAGCAAATGAGTTTTGCACTTTGAACTCACTTTGCAAGAACTGAAGTAAGCTGGGGACAAAAGAGGGAAAGTGAAAGGAGGAGAGAAAACCAGGACATTTTAAAAGCAGCTGAAAAGGTGGGACAAGAGAGGATTAATCAGGCTTGTGCCTGCCAAACTGAGACTCTTGGAGAGTTTGAGACACATGGCTGCTGGTGGTGGTTGTGTTTATGAACTAGCCTTGAGACTGATGGTACAGCTACAGAATAGCCATAGGCCACTGCATCTCCTAGCTTCCAGTTCCAAAGAATGACAGTCTCTGTGGCTGTAATCATGGAAAACTGTAGCATATCAAGTACAAGTTTATTATTACGGCAAAAAGCCAGCAATGTAGCATATCACTCTTTGTATCACATTTGGAGGTAGAAGACCCTGGAACTGCTGTGATTCAGGATAGTCTCTCTCTCTCTCTCTCTCTCTCTTTTTTTTTTTTTTTGCTACCCATCCCACTGCCATCACTTCTTCCTTCACTGCTGGTACTCTCTGATCTCTTGTTTCTCCTATGTTCCTCCTCTTCCCCTGCCACTGAAACACCTCAGCATAATAAGGTCCTTCCAGAGACTGATGCATTACTGGTGAGCTGGTGATGGAGACTATGGCCATTTCCGCACTGGGTACTTAAAATGGTGCAGAGTGACCTCCAACGGAGGTCTTCTGCACCATAGGGTGGACTGGTGTGGACTACTTTTTGTAGTTCCACACCTCAGTCCAGTTCTGCGCGACAGGAACTGGTCGCCTAGCGTGCTTTTTAAAAACCTCTTTTTTGAGGTTTTTAAAAAGCACGGAGCGGGCAACCCCGTCTAGCTCCGTCGCCGCGCTCCGGAGCAGATTTGCAGGCACGCGCAAGTGCGTGCCTGCAGATCTTCTGGGGGTGGGCTTTCGGCTGGCGAGCTTCTCCGGTTGGTGGAGAGCCTCCACCAACCGGAAGCCGCCATTTTGGACGCCGGAGAACTGTGGAGCGGCGAACTCGCGCTGCTGCTTTTCGCGACAGACTCGCCCGGTGAGTCCCATTTCTGCCCATTTCTGCCTGATTCACACCCCACGTGCGGAAAGGGCCTATCTGTGCTGTACACGATGCCTCAGTCTGGTAGAAAAGTTCCCCTCAGGCTGAGCCATTCAGGTCCAGATGCCTGGCTGGAGAGCCAGCTAGGAATCTCTTCAGAACAAAACCTTACACAAGTGCTCTGGAGTCATTGCCTATCTGAGGAGGCTCCTCAGAACAAGACATCAACCAGCTGGCTGCTCCAGAGAGAGGCAGCCACTGTTCTCCAGAACAACTGGCCTCATTTTATCCTGTGGTGGCAGGCAGCAGTGAAGGTGGGTCCTGGTTTCCATTTCATTTTGTTTATTCAAAAATATTTTTAAAACACCTCTCATCCAAATAGATAACAGGATGTTATACAAGAAGTATGAAAAATGCTATGCAATAAAACAGCCAAACAGATTGCTATGCTTTTGCAATTGAATAAGTTTTAACCTAGGCTCTGAATTATGATAATGTCAGTGCCAATTGAGCTTCTATGGAGAGGACATTCCAAAACCTGGACATCACTACTGGGAAGGCTAGCTGTCAAAACTACCATATTTCCCATGGCTTGAAGTATATGCTGCAGTTGCTCAGCTCTGATCCATTAGTTGCTTTGTATTCCGCACACTAAAAATAACAAGCTAGCATCGAGAAAAGCAGAAACATGTGATCCTCATGCTTTCTGTGTATTAAGTTAATTTGTATTTATTTATTTATTTATTATACTTTTATTTTTTCTTCTGCCTATTACTGAGGAAGAGTAGGCAACTATTTTGCTCACTGAAGAAATGCATATTCTGCAAATGGTCAAGTCTATATTCTCATCTGCAGAGGCTAGAATCTTGCTTTGGTTATTTTTATGTTTTATTAATATAGGCTGAGAATCTTGGGCTGTTGCCCTGTATCTTGTACCAGTTTCTTTGCAAGCACTGTCTGAGTGTATTGCTAACTAAAGCTGTATTTGAACTCAGGCAAAGTATTTTAAAGAAAGAATGATAAGCATAGAGAAGGCAGCAATGTGTCAACCATGAGATCTCATCCTACCCAGTGATTTGTAAGAGAAGCAGGCCTGCCAGACTCTTGCCAATTGCTGCACGTGATAACTGCTTGTGTTTGCCTTTCCAGCTTATTTCTCTGCTTCCCAGCAGAGGCTTTATAGATTATTTGCAGGTTGCAGGTGGTATAAACTGAAACTCTGCTTGAACTGCAGGACAGCCCTCTGGGGTCCATTTCGGAAAAATGCCCCTTACACCTGCTATCATCATAGATAGCATTGATTATTTGGTATTCTGGTTTGGAAGGCAACACAGAAAAACACAAACTGATGAAGTAAAAGCAAGCTATGTTGCTGACACTTCCTCTGTGCTTTTTTCCCATTTGGAGATTCAAGTGCAAGTCATGCTTTTACTGCAGGAATCCCCCAGCGGGGGTTCTACAAGACCAGCTTCTCGCTTTGAGCAGATGCAGTAATGAGTTAGGTACACATAAGGTGTTTATCTTTTTTGTGTGTGGCAACGCAGGAAAGAACGGAGCACCTTAGGACACTGATACAAAAGATAAAGTCTGAGACTTGTGGGTCTATAGACTTGGGGATCTATCCATCTTAGGCTGAACCTACACAAGGTAAATAATGTGCTCTTACATCAATCCCGGTCCTGTTGGAAGACATGATATTCCTTTCCTTCTAGTATGAAAACACTTCTTATTGATGCCTGAGGGCTTTAAGGCAATTCAAGAGTACCTCTAGGTTATTCCCTAGAACAAGGTTTTTAAAACATGTGATTTGACCCCCAAATTGGGATCACAGTGGACTTGGAGGTGGGGAGAAGGTAGGGCCAGGTTGATGGGTGGTCACCTAGTTCATGCGATCATTCCCACCACAGACGGGTAGCTCCCATGTTTGTACTGGCATCCAGAAAACGTGGTGTTGCCTTTTGGGAGGGGGGATTTGGGAGGGGAGGGGCTGAGCAGCTCAAGAAAATGAGAAAATGAGATTATGGAGGCTTAATAGGGCCTATCCCTACCAGATCAGGACAGTTGGAAGGGGGAATGTTCTGAGTGGTTTGGAGAAGAGCAATATGTAGTAAAATTTTGCAGCAGCTAATGGCAAAGCATACTTGGAGAACGTACTGTGTTTTTCTATAGTATCAGGAAGTAGTTTAATACATCAGTTCAAAGCATGAATCATCTGTCAGGTAACATGGAAAAATGGGACTCTCCCATTGTGCAAGGTTATAATAAGCATTAGTACCTGTATCTTTGTACAAACAAGTACAGGAGAGTATACAGGGTTCTCCCCCAGGCTTGTTAGCTAATATATAAAAGTCAAAATTTGTCTGTTTGCCTGTGTCAGGTGAAGACCTTATACAATTGGCTGCCTAAGAAGATTCTATGGAATCCTGGGGTTTGCAGTTTAGGGAGGGGCCTTTAGAATTCTCAGCCAGAGAACTCTTGGGCCTCAGTCAAATGTGCCTGTCTTGAATAGGCTGGTTGCTATGGAGATGACACCTAGCAGCAAGGAGGAGGGCAGTATATTCCCTCAGGAACCCAACTTCTCTATGTTAATAACTCTGAATACAGATTGGATTGGGGAACATCGGGAAAAATTACAGGTACTGGACAAGACAGTTTGGGGAATTAGAGACACAGGATCTCAAATCTTTCTAACAAGTATTACCTATGAGCAAATAAAATCCCAGCCAACGCTGGGTATATACACTAGTTTCATAATAAGCCTGTGAGGTAGGTTAGGTGGAAAGATGCCAACTGGCCCAAAGTCACCCAGTAGCTGATTTTGGTTTCCTCAGTTCTAGTCTAACAGTTCTAACTACTAGAGTTCACTGGCTCTGATTACTGTAGTAATGCATGTGGATCACCTAGAAAACTTGGGGGTTTCATTAGGTCGTCAGTTATTCTCATCTGTGACTTACAGAAGCTTCGGCGGATTGGGGATCTGGACTGGACTCTGTGATGCAGTAGAAAAGTGTTAGAGTCCATCCTCCATATCCTTGAATTTTAGAAAAAGAACCCCAGTGTGAAACTCTAACATGAAATGAATAGCTTGAAATGAATACTAAATTAATTATGAGACCAGAGCAGTGCTGTCCTTATTATTGGGCAGAGGGGGGCAACTGCCTCATGTGGCAAATGCTGGAATGGAGAGTGGGGAGGAGGCTTCAAGGAATCACCTGAACATGGTCACTTATGATTGGCTTCAGTATGATATTAGACCTGCTCTTCTTGTAAGTAACTCCTCAGACTTGCCAAACCCCACAAGATAGGCAGCTGTCTTCAGATATGGTAGAGATGGTGATATTTTCCCACTGTCAGTGCTGAATTAAGCTGACAATCCAGTCAGCTTCTCTATTTGGAAGAGAAGAAAAAGACATTTGCTTATTCTTTGCCTCAGGAAGCACAATATCTTGAGCCAATGCAGTCCACAGCATCAGAATGACCTCTACATGATGCTCCTTACATCCCTGTGAGCTCTGCAGAGGATATAATATGTGATGTCATTCAGAGAGCATTCTTGAATAAACTTGGTCTCAGTCCCAGTGGCTCTTTCTGTAGCTGCTGTCCTTGCAGGAATTGCTATGGAAAGCTGTGACTTTTTCAGCAGATGTCTCAGGTCACATGCTATGCTGCTGTTGACTGCATCCATGAGGACATGTCAGGCAGAGGTCAATGGGCTGCTTGCTGCTTGGTTTGTTCCTACCCTTAGATGAAACACATGCATCAGTAAAACTCTTCATTTTGCTGTGCACATATCTAAACATCCCCCGTGTAGAAATTATTACTGATATGGTACTGTCATTTTAGGACCTGTCATTTCATTTTCAGACCCTAAATACCTAAAGGCACCAGATTTCATCTGCTATTGGAAGCTAAGCAGGGTCAGCCCTGGTTAGTATTTGGATAAGAGATCGCCAATGAATACCATTGCCATAGGCTCTATGTCAGAGGAAGGAACTGGCAAAACCACCTCAGTGTATTCCTTGCCTAAGAAAATTCTACAAAATTCATGGGGCCACCATGTGTTGAGAGGTGACTTGCAGATGCATGTGTATGTGCGCATGCATGCACATGCATGCACACATACACACATACACACACACAGTCATTTTAAAATGGTACACTAACCTTGAAGAACTTTTATGATTTTCATGGGTAAGGCATTACTTCTTCTTGAGCCTCTTGAGCATTACTTATGTAAAATCTGTTGTCAGTGTAGAAGTGGGAATAGAAGGGAGGCACTTGTAATGCAAGTGAGCATTGTACCCAAGGTAGGTGCTTTGCTGTTGTTTTTATATTAGAGCACAACCGAAGCAGGAAAAACCTATCTATGCCTCATGCATAGATCTTGCACCTCATGCACCTTGATCTTGTACATCCTTAACTGGGTTGTGAGGCATTTATTTTAGCTTTAAAACAAACTTTGTTTAATTTTTGCAGGGAGGTTCCTTGGTTGCTTGTGGAACATACGTTGATGATTTGTTGTAAGAGCAACTGTAATATTGCTCCAGATACTGCCACATAAATTCAGACTGCTGCCATGAGCCATGTGTCAGCTCAGTGCTATAAATAAAGTTCTTACCAGTACTTCATCCTAGTCATCACAAGGGAAGGCAGTGGGCAACGCTGGACTTTGTTGGCCACAGCGTCTCATTTAAAGGCAATCTTTAGCCTGTGGATTGCCTGAGTCTATGCACAGAGACCATTTATCCATGCATTTTCTATCCATCTGTTGACTTTCATTTGGCCAGGATTTCTGGCTTGTTTCACTTAGGCTCATTGGGTATACAGTTCCAAAGCTTGCAGGCCACTGATTGCTATATATTCTGTTGTTCCATTCTGGCAGTGGGTGTGGGTATGAGTGTGTTATTTCTTTTTCCACTTGAAGTTCTTTTTCTCTCTGTCTTTGCTAGGTGTAGGGTTGAGAGTGTGGTATCCAAACACCAAGATGGTTAAATGGTAAGGAGGAGTAAGATGCCTCTGTATGTGAAATTGTCTTGTGCAATAGTAGGTGAAATGGCACTACCCCTTTTGGATATACCATCCAAATGTTAATTTGGTCTCTATTTGTTACTTAAAATAATCAATGCTTATTTCTCCCCTTTCTATTACAAACGCTGCTGCTAATTATTCTTCCATCATTCTAAAAACATGCCTGTTCAACTGTACATCAGTTGTGCTAAATAAACATGTAACAACAGCAACAAAAGTATTTATTTATTTCAATTTACATTGGGGTAGACCATTAAGAGAAGCTAATTGGACTGGATTTCTTTTATCTGCCGAGGTTTGGAAAATAGGGAGAGAGAGAAAGTAACCACAATGTTGGCATTGTTGGAAGGAAGAAGTTTATTTCGTCTGCTTAGATGGGGGAGCGTGAGGAGGAGGAAGAAACACAAATCTTTCATTGTTTGGAGAAAGAAGTTTAATTTGTCTGCTTAGAAGGAGGGGCGTAAGGGTGATAAAGAAAATGGAATCATGCCATCTGATGGAGAGGTTTCCTTTGCTTACTCAGAAGGGGTGTATGAAGAGGATGAAAAAACTAGAATCTTGGGATGTTGCCTGGAAAGAGTTTTCTCTGAGTGCTTAGGTGAGAGTTGAGCAACTAGATCTTATTGTCTGCAAGGAAGGGATTTATCTAGTGCCTTCATTTATATCAGTCTAATTTACACCATGACTCCAGGAATGCTACCCACATGTAAATTGAGATCCACCTGTACCTTTTTCCTCCAGTGCCTCACTACCACCAGTCCAATAAGTACCTGCTCATTTCCAACTTTGAGCAGGGCTGGTATTGGGGAGTGTGAGCTGGTACAAATTATTAGGGCCTGGTGGTGCATCATGAGACACATGAGCAGGGCAATATTTGCACACATGATGGTAGTATTGCCAGAGTTGCTATGCTGTGCACTCTCTCTCTCTCTTTCCCACTAATTTGCTTGATCAGGGGAAGCTCCCTCAACCACACTCTTCAGTATATGTTGAAATAAGGAGATTTGGCAAAACAGACAGATGACCCTGAACAAGAAACAAACACTGATGCCACCAAGATCAGCTCAGAAAGTGTGGAAACAGAAAGGATGATACTACACAGCTTGAGAAAGTTACTCTTTGGACTACAGATCTCACAGTTTGTAATTTGGACTACAAATCCCAGAATTCCTAACCATCATGACTAATAGCCATGAGTTTCAGCCCAAACATCAAGTTTCCCAAGCTCTGGTCTTGCTGCTGTTTCCGTCTGGCACCTGAAGCAGCTGCCTCACCGCGTCTCACAGCAGGGCCACCCCAAATATTTATAGGTAGAGCAACTCTGTGAGACAGAGGCCAATTTCATTTTCTGAATGCTAAATCAGAATGTGTGAAGCTGCCTTATACACTGTTAGAACAATCAAATCAAGCCCTATCTATTCTGATTTGTAGTGACCTTCTAAGGAAAAAAAATGTTCCATAGTCCTTCTATTGCAACTCCCTTTTGCAAATAGATACTCCAGGGATTGAGCCTAGGCCCTGTCAGGTATAAGCCACATTGTCTAATATGGCTTCTGTGTGAGGAACGTGTCCTAACTTACCCCTCAGTAGGATTTAAACTCTGAGCCTCAAGCCACAAGCCTACTGAGACAGCCTAGATCACTGAGCCACATTTCCTGAAGTAGCAAAAAATTTACCTTCCCCAGATCACACAGACAAGAACAGATAAAAGTACTGAGACCAGAATCATTTCACACATGACAGCAGAGAGTGCCTTTGAGCCTTTCAAATGAAAGATGTTGTGTGTTTGATGTAAATGTTATTATAACAAACAGAAACGGGGGGATTTCTCAATTGGAATTTACTTATCTAGCCCATGTGATTGTTTCTTTTGTGCTAATTATCAGTTTAAGCTTCACATGCAAAAGTACCCTGGGGCCTGAATCCTATTGCTAGTCTTGAACTGGAGTAGTTTCATTGAATAAATGAGACTTTATCTGTTCACCAGCCTTTGAATAAAAGGGTGACCTGTATATAGGATTAATCCCTAGGATTCAGAATTGAGTTTCCTGAGCTCAAACGGGAAAAAATGCTTTGACCTTTGAAGGCTGTTCATAGTAACTTGTATTCCTCGGAGCATGCTGGGCAAGGGCAGTATGAGAAGAGCGATCTGTGCTATGTTTGGTGTGAAGCTGGTTTGGTGAAAATACACCAAAATGCTCTTGCAGTCAACCATGGGCATCTTTTTAGGTCCACCTCACTGCCATCAGTATCAGCCACTGACAGGGAACAGGGGTGAGGAAACTTGAAAGGTAATGTCCATGTTCCATCTTCAGAATGTTCGACATGAGGGTCACACAATGCTGGTGTAGCATATCTCTGCATGTGTATATTTATGCTATGCTGAGGGGATGCTGGACTGCAGCCTAGGACTGAGAAGACTCTTTTTTTCTTTTGCAGAACCCAAGTTGCGGGGGCTGCTTTCATATCAAAATTCCAAATGGAGGCTTCCCATAAGCAAAATAGGGAGCTTATTATGATTCATCAGGTTTTTTTTTCTTTTCATTTTTTAAAAAAGGATTAGATAACAAGGAGGGGTCCTCTGAGGGTCTGCTAAGGTTCCTGAAGACAAAAGTGTGGTGAGAAAATGTAGCCTGTTAGAGGTATCAGGTAGAGACCTGGATGGCACTGGCTACAATTCACTTACAAAATGCAATAAGGCTTCTAAGGCACTGTTGCTAAGATTTCTGTGGTAGGAGAAAAGGCTGGAAGATAGGAGGAGGACAAGGCACTGCTGCTAGGATTTCTGAGTTTTAAAAAAAGAACAGGAAGATGGGAGAGGACTCTCTGAGGTTTTGCTGGTAAGATTCCTCATGTTAAAAAAGAGGGAGAGATGTTACCCTGTTTTCTGGGGGTCCCGGGAGGGACACCAAATTGCTATCAAAATTATACAAGTTGGGGAAATTAGTTCAGAGCACAAGTTGGCAAAACGAGAGGCAGGGTAACTTAGCAGGATCTTGCAACCCAGTGTCTACAGGGTCAGGCCAAGTCAAGAAGCAGACCGGTTCGAAAACAATGGTTAAATACAGGCACACGATGTAAGCAACACAAACACACAGATAAATAAGGAAAATAAAGGTGTGAGTAAGATAGCAGGATTTTCAGAGGGATACTTGGTTCGGGTGATACGAAACCTGTCCTGAAGTCCGGAAGAAAATGGAGAGCGAAGCTGGGGTTCGATGTATCTCAGCGTGTGGAGCTGAGGGGAAGCTCGCCAAGTGAAGCGGCAGCAAGGCGGTCTGGAACTCGGGAGCGATCCAAGGAAGCTTTCAAAGTCAGGGGTTTTTATAAGGAGAATTGTGACCGCAGGCTAGGTCGGACTTTGGGAAAACAATAGATTCGGAGCTGGAGACAAAGCCTCCGAAAGGTCAGAATTTGAATAATGGAATTATAGCTGAATTTATCAATAGAGTAGCCGGTATGCAAATGCGGAGCATTTGAGCGTTGTATAGTCGGATCATCAAGCTGCCAGCGTGGGGCAGAGGATCTTTTGAGAGTTGCTTGCACACTTAATGGAGGTACTTGCCTTGAGGTCTCCTAAAGCGGCGAGTGGGCTGTTTCTGGCCTGCCTATATTGTCTAGGAATATTACGGTGATGATCGGCCGAGCCTGTATGTGTGCTTGTCCGGGGGCCTCGCAAGCACGTGGAAGGGATATGTGAAGCTGAATTATTGATATCAATAGATATCATTTATATCCCCAAAGCTCGGGCTAGCCAGGGCAGTAACAGAGTTGGGGACAGGGATGCCCCATGTATCACTCTAGGAGACTGCAACTCCCAGAACCTCATCAGCAATAAACTTTTCAGAATCACTGGAGGGAAGGTGGGATATAAATATAACTAATAAATATAAATCTTAACATGCTTTCTTGTTGAACAACACTGAACATATCCAAAAGAAGACGTGTAAACGCTGCGAACCCAGTCAGCCTGACATCTTGTCAACCCAGATAAGAACAAACCTAACACATCCACCCTGACAATATTATGCCTTGGTCCCAGTTGTGCCCCCATGCGTTGTGTCTGTGGGAAAGGGGCAATGCAGTCTCAGCTCAAGGTGCAGAGCAAGCTGTTGGAGTTGATGGTTAGGTATCAGATGCACTGAAAATAGCACCATCTCTTCTCCTAAGACGTGCCTGTGCAGAAGCACTTCCTTCCCCCGACCTTCCTTAATGCAAAACACAGCTCCTCTGCAAATGCCAAACAGAAAATGTCCACTAACATTCTCATACACAATCTACCTTTTGCTCTGCCCAGTACTTTTGCTCTTCCTCCTGCTTTTATGGCCTTGTGGTCCCTGCCGTCCATGGGATTCCCCCTCCCTTTGCACTGCTGTGGATGCTGCAAGCACAGAGGCAGATGTGTGGAGGACATGGGTTCCGCCTGGCTCGTTTTTTCTCTCCCAGGCGCATTCTCTCTCTCCCCATAAACAGTCTCTCCTTTCACATTTCATACTATTCTCCTCTCCCTTGTTTTCTCTCAAGGTCACCTTCCATGCCTGGGCTGGATTTTTATGTATTGATCACTTTTATCTCTAACAGCCTGCTTCTCAGTGAGCTTCCAGGGTCATGCCAGCTTGGCATACTGCTGTTTTTACCAGAGAACAGCATGCCCCTTCCAGGTCTCCCCACATCTCCCACTCTACTGTCTCTTTCGCAGCTCCTCTGTTCATTGGAAAATGTGCAATATTGAAAGTCAGGAGGAAGATCTTGGATTCCTAGGAGCAAAGCTAGTCTTCATCCTGCATTATGTGTCAGAGCTTCTCAGCATTGAACATGAATGGAGAATCTGGGTTGTTTTTGCCATCTTTAGAGAAAAGCATAAGGGAGGCATTTTCCCAGGTCTAGGAAGCAATTCATTCAGCATTCCAGGGACAGAATATAATCCTCCCTCCACTTTTGCAGCTTTGACCTTTGTGAATTTGATTATTTGCAGGGCATATGCATATATTAGCTCCCTGTGCTCAGGCAAATGAGAAGGGTATGGGAGGAGGGAGCACGGGGAGTGAATGCACACATGTTCCTTTCTTCTCCATTCCTGGGTAAAAGGCAAGAGAATGGGAGGGGGAGCCCCGAATGTAGAGAAGGAATGCTTGTCCGCACCATCCCTCCCCATTCTCCCTTTAATTCCCTTGCCTTTTGCCTGGGCGTATGTGCCTTCTTTCTCCACACCTGGGCAAAAGGCAAGCAAATGCAAGTGGAGAGCCTAGGGAGGGAAGGCATGCACATGTCTTCCTTCTCCACATCCAGGGCTTCCAGCTCTTATTCTTTTGCCTTTTACCCAGGTGCAGAGGAAGAAAGCATATGTACCCATGCAAGAGGCAAGGGAATGGGAGGAAGGAGCCCAGGATGGGAATGGGAGGGGAAGTATGGGGAAGGAAGGCATATGCAGGCATTGCCTTGCTTGCTCACTTGGATGGGGGGGGGGGATTATTTGTGGTTTTTCAAATTTTGCAAGGGTCTTGTGCCCCAAGCCCTCATGAAAGTGGAGGGGCCACTGTAGGTATATATCCACACATGTATTTACTAGTGGATATATCATAATTCATAAGGCATAGAAACCACTGGATCACTTACCCCAGTGAGTGAGCTATGCCCTTGCACCCCAAGCTGTGCCCTTGCAGCTAAAACAAGAGAGAAGATGTCATCATATTGGATCTTCAGTATACTCATTGGTTCTTGCTGGAGATCCAGGTGGATGCTACCTTCTCTATTCTCCTAACTATGAAACCTCAGTTGGATATTGCCTGGCCACTCTCCCACCCTCTACTAGCCACTAATTAGCTATGTGGGGGGGGACTTCCGTGTTGTTTTTTGCACTGGGGGGATGGTTGCAAAAGGAGGTACTAAATACCTAATTGCACAACATGACACATGCCTAGACGTTATGGAAGTTACACCAGCGTATGTCCCAACAGGGTTCCAGACAGACACATGGGCACACAATTTCTTTTATTATAATAGAATAGCTGAAGTGTACCTGGTAGTACCTGAATCTGTAGCTAGAGCCACACTCATTGGGACTAAATTATGTGTAGCAAGTGTGTATTCAATTCTTAAGACACAATCAGTAGATCACAGTCTGCCTATGTGGATTCTTATTGTGAATATTTACCACTCTTTCCATGGGCTCCCTGCCCTGTTATACCTCTGAGATAAGTGTTGAAGTCCAAATGTTTTGGCCTTATCCAACCATCTATCCTTGGCTGAGGCTCTATTGCTCTCTTGAGTCTCTTTACCAGAGCTCTGTCCAGTTTAATTTGAACTCTCTCAAATGAGTCAGCTCCCCCCCGCCACTTCCCTTGGGAAAGTCTGTTGTATAGACTAATAGCTTTCATAGAAAGTCAGCAAATGGCTGCTGAAGCCTTGGTTTTCTGAGGCCAGTCCCCTTGCTTCTCATCATGTGCTACTTGTTTGTTCCTGGATGCTTTCCCTTGCATACCCAAGCATCTATCTGTGCCAAGTCAGCTGAACCACACCCTCACCAGAAACTAGGCCAGCCTCTGGAGTTTCGGTTCTTCTAATCCTTCTTCATATATAGTGCCCTTTGCTCTGTCTAATGGTCCTCTCTGTAAAGCTCTGAGCCTCCTTTGGCTTCTATACATTTCTGATTCCCTGTGTAGTTTGAGATTAAGCTGCAGAGATGCATGGCTGCCACTGTATGCAGGTCCTGAAATATGACGGCCATCGAAGCATACCTTCCACTGCAGCTTTAGTGCTACTCAAAGCGATCTGCCAGAGCTCAGAAAAGTCATGCTTTGGTACTACAGCTCCTAGAACCCCTAGCCAGCATTTGGCCAGAAATTTCTGCTAGAGAGCTATAGTCCATTGTCCTAAACTATAGTTCCCAAAGCACCCGAAGTACCTGTCTGCACTACAGAATTAAATTGATTTAATCCCCAACTCCTCTCTTCTTGAGGTACCTTGTACCTTCAAAGTATCTTACCAAACTACGTGCCCCAGGACCCTTTAGAATGGAGCCATGACAGTGATAAGAAACTGTGTGGTGCAGACAAACCTCTAGCTGTCACTGAAGACACAAGCCTATGTCTAGTATGATGGCCAGCTGACCTGCTGGGGGTAGCCTTCTGTTTGAAGGACTGTCAAAGAACACTTTTCTATCTGAAGGAATCCTATTTTTGAAGGTTTGCCCAGGTGAAAAAGAATAAAGACCGATGAAAGGGGAGGGGAGGGTCCTTGAAGTGTATTATGTCTCTTGTATTATGGCCCTGAATAACAACAACATACAAATATCTTGAGGAACAAATAGAAAGATGGACCCTTTTCAAGCCTGTGTCCAGAGCTTTGGAAAGGCTGTTTTGGTGTTTTGTTTTGTTTTGTTTTTCGGACTAGATCTACAACAGTTTCCTACCTAGAATGACCAATAGCCAGACTGGCTTGAGAATTCTGTGATCTGTAATCCAAAAAGAAGCACTTACCCATTCTGGGTTCCTGCTTATTATGAAGAGACCAACCACTACTTTTACTAATTGATGGGCAGGCTGTGTGCCTGTCTGGCCATGGTAGCAGCACTGAATTGGTGCTTTAGGCCAGTGCAGCAAAAATTATAAAATGGTGGTGCCATTTCAGCTGCATTGGCCTAGTACTCCTTTCAGCATTGCTACATAATACCTGTGAGTTCAGATGTGTTGGCAACAAAAATAAAAAAGATCCCTGCCACAAGGACTTTAAAGTACTTTGTAAATGAAAAATCACAGTGGGCTATTCTGTCTACGGAAACCCAAGCCACTTTTCCCTGGTGACAATCATTTCACTTACTATCTGCCCCAAATAATTTTCTACCAGAGCCAAGAAATGACATTCACCCTCTCCAAATGTCATGGTGTATAGCACAGAATACTAACCAAGTTATATTGATACCTGAGGCAAAAAATCCTGCAAACACCTCTACCCATCCCTAACAATAAAAAAGCAAAAATAACAGAATAAGTATGACTAATCATTTGTTGTTATTTCGTGACAACCCAAAATCTGCTGCCTGGAGCAAATCACCTCATTATCTGCCTAATGGTAGGGCCGGCCTTTTGTCTACAGCAGAGCAGATGTTCGTTCATCTCACTTCTTAACGCTCAGTCTCTCTACCATCTTACTCCACTGAATACTATTTGATCCATAAGACAGGGAAGACGTTCTTTGCTACCATTTTAGCCTAGATTTCTTTTGGCTCCAGTTTTCTCCTCCTCTGTTTTGTCAGTCCTGTGGCACAAGCTCGTTCAAACTGTGGGTTTCCCAGCAACCAGCAAGCGGGATATTGACGATGCTGTTAACTCAAGGGCATGGGCTCACGAATCTCATTGATTTAGATAATCAGTTTTAAATGTTAAAACAGCAGCAGAAGGGAGATAAAACTCTTAACGGCAGAGATTAAGAATGCAGTTTACACAGAAGTGGAGGAGCGTTTTGATAACATTCTTTTGCTCCACCTAGTGGTTCAAGGAAGGAAAGCACATCTTGATTCTCTCAAGGAACTAATAACATAAAGGCTTCTTTTGTACCAAAGATGCAATGCTTTTCATCCCTTTGCAGGTCCCCAGCATGAGGGGAAAAAAATCCCATTGCTCAGTCTATTTCATAATTGAAAACGTACAGTATTCAAATACTATGCTTTTAACATTGTTTATCCAGAACGTTAAAATAGGGGAAAGCTTGGGTGGATTTGCTGCTCTTATGTATTTCTTTCAGAGGAAGGAGAGTGAACTAAAAAATGAGGATTTAAGGCAAGATCTGAACCCTGTAAATCCGTACCCATTACCAGAGGAAGAACCACTCTGTCATAATCCCCACTTTAATGTTTCTCCCCAGCCTAGTCCTTAACTCTCCTTTCTCTACTCCCAGAACAATGGGACAGTTAAATGGAAGTTTCACTAAGGAGATTTGGTTGCTGTAGATTAGGAACCCACTTAAAGTGGATTTATGTAGTCACTGTTGCCCCCACGTCCTTGTCTGCTTTCAAGGTCATGGAGGAAATGACTGTGTTATACAGCTGTGTGTGCTTCTTATCTGTTACTCAGAATGTTTTTGTGCAGGAGAGTTTCTTGGCTGGATAAGGGGAAATCTGGGTTTTCAGACACAGGTAGGGGTTTTTGAGCAGAATCCCTGCAGCAGGGAAAAACAATGCAAAATATTCTCCTTTTTCTTCCTGGCTTCCTAGAGGCTACAGTGTTCAAGCAAAGGAACCATATTTTCTCCTGCATAATTTCCATCTCATTGAATTTAGCAGAAGGTTGGAGCCGATACAGAGTTGGGTTTCTTGTTTCCTTAGGCACCAGTCTAACCGAAATACATTAATTTTTAAAGAAGTATTTATAACAAAGAAAAATAAAGATCTGATTGCATGTCATGTTGGACTTCAGTTTTCTAATAAAATAGCTTGAAAATGAGAGACTGCTTCTCCACAAATCTATCAAGACTGTTTTCAAAGTAGCTTCGGCAGGAGTAGAAGTAGGTCAGCTCTGTTATTAATGCCTAGAACCTGAACAAATTGCTTTTTTGGACTACATCTCTCAGTCCTAAATCCAATTATTAGTCCCAACTACAGCTGACCCTCAATGGGAACTTGGCAAAGGAACACTTAGGTATGTTCCACTGATTTGGTTGCTGTAATTGGGACTAGCAGGGTTTAGGTCTCTGAATTCCCTCTCCAGCAAACTGCAGTCCAAAAACTTTATCTGCTTCTGTTACTGCTACATTCTCATCTTAAATCATTCACACACAAGCACACACAAATATGCGTATACATATGTTCACACACACTCTGGTGGAGATTCGGCACCTGTGTGGTACAGTGTAATACAGTTGCACTTGGCTGTGGTTTCCACACATGTGTACGGCAGCTTCCTCGTGTGGATCATGCCCCCTTTGGCAATTTAATAGCTGGACCAGAGCATGAGGCAGTTGAATAGCATTTGCAGCCGACAATACAGCAGTCCCAGTATTGCAGTCCCAGATCTCTGGATACCGTTTCTTCCTGACTGTAGTTGGATATTGCCCAGGTATCCTGCACTCTGCCCTGGACACCTAAATGGCTGCCCCAACCTTTCCCCAGCCATTAAATGGCCAAGGTAGTACACACCTGCTCACAGAAGCAGGCTTGGGACAAGGGTACCCAACACACACCCCCATGCAAAGTCGTTGAAACTTTTTAAGACATGGGAATTTCTTAAGCTGCTGTCGAGTGCTTTCTGACTGCACTGGACCTTGAATCCAGCAGCCTTGTCATCCCATTTACAGTTATTCCCAGAGAACTGTAATGATACTTTTAACATCACAATTGTGCATTCTATGGAGAAAGTTTCAATAAAATACCCAGGAGATTAAAAGAAAAAAAAAAGAAATGGGAATTTAAAGAGTTGCTCTTTGAAAATTGTACTTGTACATAACAGTACCTAATTATGTTGCGCAAAAGGGTTTAGAACTATAATGGTAACTAATTATTTGTTAGTACCTTTCCAAGTTCCAGTTCTACATGTGAACTTGGAAAAGCTTGAGCTGCCCCCTTCATGAGAAACCTTGATGTGCACTGTTGTTATTGCACAACAGAATTAGTAGGCTGGAATAAAGAGGGCAAAAGGTCAGGACCCAGAGAGGACATCGACAAAGCTGTTATGAAAAGGGATAGAAGCAGCAGCAGCAGCTATGTGGCTTGTGGTATTGTAGAATGAGGTGCAAGAATATCAGGATGTGGAGATGAAACTGCAGTGAACCATGGTTGTGTAGAACGAAATAGTAAGGACAGTCGTTTTTAGGAACCTTTACTGCTTTGTAGCAAGTATCTTGATGGTCACACATTAGGATTTTAAAAAAATGAATTGAGTGAATGCTTCAATCTGACGTTATATTTAATTAAGACTACCTTTACACTTATCATTTCTCTCCACGAAGGACTGACAATGTTTATGCAACCTAGTCCTAGATATTCCTACATAGAGGAGACTAAACTAAGAAAGGGAGGAAAAAGAGAGAAAGAGAGAGACCAAAAGATCAGTTCAACAGCATCAACATCTGCCTGGTAGGGAAATTAATACCAATGCTTCTTTCCCTGGCTTTGGTTGTGATCAGCCCCCTAGGCTTCCTGCACTGGCTTTACTTCAGTAGAAGCGGCCTGTGGGCAAGCGAGGCAGACAGAAGTAAGCATTGGGGAAAAGGCTCAAGTTGATGGGGTTGCCGTCCAAGCGGATGTCCTCCAGGGCCCTGCGGATGTAGCTGTGGTCACTGCTGTCACAAAACGTGTCTCCGTGCAGGGTCTGGATATTATTGTTCTTGGCAGGGAAAGAAAAGAAGAGCAGACAATCCCAAAGGGTCAAAGCAGACATGACAGTTCTCAGACCTAAGCATTCAAGGCTGAACCTTCCACGAGGTATGTATAAACCAATAAATGGAGGTGATTGAATAACCCAAGGAAACTCTACATTAAAATTATAGAAGCTGCTCCATTCTGCATCTTCCTTCCTTAAGTATTAAGTAGTATTAAGAAGGACTCATTTCCTGTATTGCTGATGGAGGATTTCAGGTTTGGAGTCAGGCTTATGGGAAGGATTAGGTAAAGTGTCACTGGTGGGCGACACGTAACTCCAAAGCCAGGGATGGCGGGCTCCAGTGGTTTTTGCAATTCCTGATGCACTTCCTAGGCAGATTTTTAATGTGTAAAATTGTCCCTCCACATACAGAGACACACATATACATACAGTTCTGGATGCCTCCTTATCAGTAGTTTTTGCATCAGGAATGCAAATGTTTGCAGGCTACCTGCTCAGCTCGCAGAAATAAAAAAAATAAGAGTGAACATCTGGTCGCTTGAGTTTCTCTTTTTTAGCATTTTTGGGCCTGGCGTGCCCTTGAGAAAATGCTGTGGGAGAAAATTTGGCCCTCAGCTCTAACAAAGTTGTCCACCTCTAGAGAGTGGGAAAGGGTTTAATTCCTCACTTACATGTCCCTTTTGTTCTATAAACAGGACCTCCCCACCCTTATCTCCTGTATGATAATGGCAAATCCAGATTTAAAGACATATCTACCTTTCTCAGACCTACTTCATTCCAGTGAAGCCAAAGGCCATGTGTACAGATTGATAGAAAAACTATGGAATGATGAGATCCTTGTGATGTCCTGTCACCCACTGTTTCCTAAACTGTTCTTTTAGAAACGGTAAGCTGTTTCTTAGCAGACCCCAAGAGTTGGGACAATTAATAAGACTGATTGGCAACCCCTTCTGTAGCTGTTTTTCAGGCAATGAGCAGCGTCGAAGAAGAGGGTGGAGCAGAATCCAGGGAGAATATTGCAGCAGATGTTTGAGGTTGGCTTCTTGTTTTAAAACATGGGCTAGGGCTAAGAGGATGCAGAAAGCTTCTTTTTGTTCTGTGTTTTTTCTTAATGAACCACCATTGGCCAAGAAGACAAGTCTGAAAGCTTGGAGGCTCCACAGCTAACTAGAAGGAATCTTTATCCATCCCTGCTCATCCCAGGAGGAAAATTCTTTGGACCTCAAACTCCTCCGGGTCTAGTTAAATGCAGCTCAGAGGCAGTTGGTACCTCTGTTGCTTTAAGGAGGCAAATCCACATTGGGCTTTCCAGGAGTAGCTTCTGAGAGATATCCATGGTACTGGACATATTCTACAAATAGGTTCAGCACCTTAGATGGCTCTTATACAATACTCCTGTAAAAGCTGGAGTACCTCCTGTAAGATCCTTCATGGATTCACCATCTGCCCAACCAACCAAGCCACTGGCTACCTCTGATGTAGACCAGTCTCTTACAGTGCAAGGAGTGGGAAAGATACCTCATTTGCAACTAGTCTCAGACTGCAGAGATCTGGCCAAGTGACTTGTTTTGGATTACAATTCCCGACATCAAATAATCATGCTAGCTGGGGAATTTTGAGAGTTGTAGTCCAAACAAGTAATTTTGCCAAGTACTAGTCTAAGTCTGGCTGCAGATAGAAGAGACCTAAGATTTTGCACACAGAGGACAAAAAATGAATAGGAGTAAATTCCAAAGAAATGCAAATATAGGAACTGATATCATACCCACTATCGTGTCTAACAGCTCCATTTCTTTTCTCTAAAAGAAAATAACTAAAAAGGGTTGATTCTTTTAAGGATCCACCTTTGGGCTGTGGGTGTCCCATTTCTGTCTTTTAAGGATCAGTATCACTATCTCACTCACCTGTAGATGTAATGACCTCAGACCTTCAGGAAGGGGTATTGGAATATGGTCCAATTTATTATCAGACAGATGAAGGAATTGCAGCTTTATCAGATCCTGAGAACAGGAGAAAAAACAACCAGTGCTTTGCTTCCCTTCACTTTCAAGTCAGGCTTCCTTAAATCTTTAATGTAACCATTCATGTTTCAAAGGAATTCAGCTTGATTTTGCCTAGCATAATGAAATTAGTCTAAACAGGTACTGCAAGAGAAGCTGCTGGGGTGAAGTGGGAGTGTTGATCATCACCAGTGGGTAATTTCATTTCCAGTTAATTGCAAATGGATATTTTCATCTCCAATGGTTAATTTTTCTATAGCAAAAGAAAAACAAAGAAAGAACAAACAGTGCTTCCCTAGAAATGATGGCTATCACACAAATGAGGCTGTGGCTACCACACAAATGAGGCTGTGGGCTGTAGTGAATCAAGAGTATGGTATGTAAAAGAATAAGGAGCAGCCAGGACAGTTAAGCTTGTAAAGGAGTCCATTGAACAACAATGGCACTATCTTTAGATCCTAGAACATAGGAGAGTTTCTTATATACTATTTCTCTCTACAGGAAATGCTTGACACTGGTGTTTGAAATGCCCAGGTGACATGGAGCATTGTATTTATACATTAATTAGTTAATTTTATTTATATCCTACTTTTCCTCTAATAATCTCACAGATTCTCTTTCCTCCTTCTTCACAAAAACCTTACAATGTAGATGAGGCTGACAGAGAGTGACTAGTCCAGAGTCACCCACTGGTTTCATAGCTCAATGGTTCTAGAACCTGGATTTCCAAAGTCCCAGTCCTAGAACCCTTTCACACTACACATTTTTAGCACTATGGTTCTACCTTAATTCCTGTGGCTCCATCTTATGGAATCCTGAGATAGATAGTTTGCTGAGGCAGTAGATTTCTCTGACTGAGAATTTGATACCCTCAATAAACTGCAAATTTCTGAATTCAATAGGATGTTCCCATGGCACTTAAAGTGGAATTATAACACTATAACTTTGTACTGTATCTAACTGGTTAGTGCCAGTTCAGTGAATGGGAAAACAGCTGCCATTCAGAACTTGATCTTGGAGAAGTATGTTGACCTGGTGTGTTTCAGAGAGACCTGGCTGGATAAGGCTGGGGGGTGGGAGGAGGAATAATCTGTCTAAGCTTTTTCCACCAGCTTTCTCTGTGCAGCAGCAGGCAAATCCTGGGGAGAAGGAAAGTGGGATTGCAGTGGTCTATCAAGATTCCATCCCCCAGACCAAGTGCCCTGTCCCACAATTTCTGGGTTTGAGTGTATATACTTGAAACTTAGTGGCTCAAACAGATTAGGGATTCTGTTGGTGCACCACCCAACAGAATGGTGCTCAACAGTCTCCCTTTCTGAGCTAGCCAGGGTGGTCTCAGGCTTGGTGTTGGAGTCCCAGCAGCAACAGGTTGGAGTGCTGGGGAACTTCAACATCCTTGCTGGAACCTCCCTGTCAGGAGCAGGGACCTGGGGACTTTATGTCTGCCACGAAAACCAAGAGTCTGTCCCAAGTGGTATCTGGCCCAACTAATACTGATGGGCTTATTCTGGACCTTGTTTTCTGTAGCTAGTGGAGTGAATGTGATCTGGGAATGAAGGAACTGTCTATAGTTTAATTGTCATGGGCAGATCCCCACCTAGTGAGGTTTATACTTGCTAAATCTCAGAATTCTACAAGCATGGGGGATCCATTAAAATGGTCCATCCCAGGAGGCTTATGAATCAAGATGAAGTCCAGATGGGTCTTGGGGAGTTTCCTGCTGCCTTTGCAAGTGATGCTGTCAAATTCTTGGCCAACCTCTGGAACAGTGCATAGAATTATTCCTGAGCATCTCCTTCATGAATTAGAGTTAAAATGGCCCTCTCATTTTCCAGGGAGCTGGTGGTGATGAAAATGGTGAGAAGGTGGCTAGAGTGACAATTGGACACAGGCTAAAGTTTCCTTGAGGGCCTGTTCTGTGTCAATACAGGCAACAAAGGCAACTTTCTTCTTGGCCCCTATTGTCTCTGCAAAGAACCAGCCAACTTCAAGTGGTCTGGAGTCTTTTACACTCAGGTACAAGAGGTGAAAATCTACACCACTTGGCAGACCACTATGCGTAACCAATATTTTGCAGACAAAATCTCTCAGATCTGCTCTGATTTGGATGTTATAATTGACACAGATCCGACTAATGTGACCTTGGCCCCTGTTTTTCCAGTGATAATGGCTACTTATCAATTTGTGCAACCTGAGAATGTGGACAGGATTCTTGGAGAGATGAGCCACCATGTGTGTGTTAGATCCTTGTCCTTCCTGGCTTATAAAAAGCCAAAGGAGGACCGGCTGAGTGGTAGAGGGAGTGGTTAATGCCTCCCAGCTTGCCTGAAGGAAGTAGTTATAAAGCTATTAGGTTTGAGCACTGGATTACAACTTTGAAGAACAGGGTTTGAATTTCTGCTTGGCCATCAGAAACCTACTGGGTGGCCTTGGGCAAATCACACTCTTTCAGACTCAAAGGAAGGCAAGGGCAAACACCCTTTGAACAAATCTTGCCAAGAAAACCCTATGATAGGTTGATAGATTTGCATTAGGGTCACTATAAATCAGAAAGAATTTGAAAACACACAATGACGACAAAAGCCCTCCCTGAATCCTATTATACTATTCTGTATTATTATGAGTCAGTCTTTAACATTCCTTTTTCGTCCATGGTTTGGCCTCCCAGCTCCAAGGGTTTCTGAGCGAGATGGATTATCTATATCCATTTCAGTTTGGTTTTAGGCCTGAGACAGAAATGGATTTGGTTGCCTTGATAAACGATCTGTGCCAGGAACTGTGTCCATGTCAGTTCTTCTGACATTTCAGCAGCTTTCAACACCATTAACCAGGGCTGCCTTGGTGGGATGGGACTTGGGGACACTGTTCTACAGAAGCTCCATTCTTTCCTGGAGGAGTGAACCCAGAAAGTGGTGCTGGGGCACCCTTGTTCAGCTCCTTGGTTGTTGGCTTGCAGGGTTCCTCTTGGTTCAGTTCTGTCCCCTATGCTATTTAACATATAAATGAAACCATTACGAGAGGTTGTCCAGAGTTTTGGGATTCAGTGTGATGAGTATGCAGGTAACACCCAACTCTACTATTCCTTTTCACCACAATCCAAGGAAGCTGTGTCAATCCTAAACTGGTGCTTGTCATCAGTAACGGACTGGGGGGGGACAAATAATTTGAAATTCAATCCAGACAAGATGGAGGTGCTGCTGGTCAGTCAAAAGACAGATGAGGGATTACACTCCCCCTGAAAACATAAGCTTACAGTTTGGATGCACTTCTGGATTCAACCCTGAGCTGGAGGCTCAGGTTTCAGCATTGACCAAGAGTGCATTTTTATAGATAAGGCTTATGCACCAGCTGGACCCGTTCCTTGAGACAACAGATCTGACCACAGTGACACTTGCCTTAATTATGCTCCAATTGGATTACAGCAACACCCTCAACATGGGGCTGCCTTTGAAGAGTGTTTGAAACTTCAGCTGATCCAGAGAGCTGCAGCCAGATTGGTAACTGGATCTGGCTACAAGAAGCACACAATTCCCTTACTACAACTGGCTACCAGTCTCCTTCTGGGCACAATTCAAAATGCCCTGTTTGACCTAAGCCATGCCCTATGAGGAGTGGCTTAGGGAGCTGGGTATATTTAGTCTGCCAAAGAGAAAGTTAAGCGAGAACATAGTAGCCATGTTTAAGGGATGTCATGTCAAGGAGGGAGCGGGCTTGTTTTCCACTGCTCCAGAGACTAGGACAATGAGCAATGGATTCAAGCTGCAGGAAAGGAGATTCCACCTGAACCTCAGGAAGAACTTCTTGACAGTCGTGATGGTCAAAGCTGTCTGGCAGTGGAACATGCTGCCTCAGAGTGTGGTGGAGTCTCCTTCTTTGGAGGTTTTTAAGCAGAAGCTGGATGGTCATCTGTTGGGAGTGGTTTGATGTGTGTTCCTGCATGGCAGGATGTTGGACTGGATGGCCCCTGTGGTCTCTTCCAACTGTATGACTCTATAACCTATAAAGGCCTATACAGCTCCGGTCAAGATTGTGTGAAAGACTGTATTCTCTTTTAGAAATGTACCTGTGCTCTGAGATGTGCTGGGGAGGCCTTTCTTTCTGTACCATCATCCTCACAGGTACATCTGGTAGAAAACTGGGAGAGGGCCTTCTCAGTGGCTGCCTTCAGGCTCTGCAACTCCCCTCCCAGACTGGCACTCTCCCTACTCTCTTTCTATAAACAGATAAAGGTTTTTCTGTTTTGACAGGCCTTTAAGGACTGATTGCTTAAGTGAGATGGGCTTTGCACAATGTGCTGGATGTTCTATCTGTTATTTGTTGTGCTGGTGTGTGTGTGTGCGTGCATGTGCGTGTTTGAATGGCACAAGTTTTTAACTGGATTTTTTTGTAAGTCATTTTAAGTCCTGAACTGGGAAAAAAGTGGGATAATAATGCTCAACAACCACAACCACCACAAGAATGGTGTGAAAAGGGCTCAGTGTTCTAATCGCTATATCAGTGCTGGGTCTTGACAGATATACATTACCAGAGTAGGCAGGTAATGGATAGGAACCAAGCAATGAATAGGCAGAATAGGAACCAACCAAAGCAGAATGATAGGTCTTAATCTCTTTGTGTTTAAGCAAGGAAAGATGTTCACCTTGAAGGCTTCAGGTCGAATACCTGCACTCTGGATCATGTTAAACCGGGCATCCAAGTGTACAAGGGTTTTGGGCAACTCAGGCAGGGAATTCAATCTGTTTTCCAGGAGGATAAGTTCTTGTAAGGAGGGCAGCAGCTGAAAAGAGTCTTCATCCACTGAGGAGATAAAGTTGCTCGTCAGGTCAATTCGTTTCAGTTTGGCTGGGAAAAGAATTTTGAGATAAAATCATACATGCATTTTCTGGAATTACTTGGAAATTAGTTAATGTGCATTATTGTGTTCATAAGTCATACATTAATGATTTTAAATGAGATCACACAACTCCTGAAAGAGGGCAGAAGATACTGTCCAACATGTCCACTTACACGCATTCAATTCTATTGCCTTGGGTATATAATGAGGCACAATCCCATCTTTGTGGGATCAATTTTTTGCCTGTAACAAACCAAGTGCCATTACCTTTCTCATTCTACTTTTGTCCCTTCTGTTGATCTTTGGTGAAACAGACATAGATATCAGGCAATCTTACTGGTTTAACAGATGCTGCAGTAATGTGTTGTTGTTTTAATTAAAATACTCCTATGCGCTAGGGATAGAAAAATATTCAATAAGTGGTTGAGCAAGGTGTTTGCAAGTGTCAGAAAACCTTGATGAGAATTCCCTGGTGTTCAGATCCTTCACAGATTGAGTCTTGGTGGGGGATCTGTGTCGGTGTGTTTGTGTGTGTGCATTGAAATCTTGGTCTGGGGGCAGAAATCTTAAAACACAGTTCTCTGCTCAGAAAACAAGAGTTCTATGCAGATAATGTATTAGATGGAGAAGAAGAAAAGTCCCATACTGTGAGTAGCTTTTTAAAAAAAACTACACAGTTTTCAAGGACTTCCTCACAATAGGAAGAAAACTGCTGAAATTACTTGTTGCATCCTTGAAGAACAAAATTAGCAAAGACTTATGTCCCTAAAACATTCATACATCAATACTGATGTTAGGAACGGGTGAGGATTTTATTCACATCATTTTTGGATAAGCATTTTCCTAACTTCAGTAATTCCAAATTTCTTCATGAATACAACAGAACAAATCTGAAGTTTAAGGAAAAAAATAAATAAAATGCTAGACAAAGTAAAACAGATTCATCTCTTATGCTCCCTTCCAGCTCTATGATTCTGTGGTTCTATGATCCACCTAGGTTTTGACTGTCTAGCTCTTAAAATGTACAGTTTGAATTCCAGTGTATTCAGCCATGTTTATAGTGTTGAATTAAGATTCCTGCATTTTTTTTGTCTACCAACCTTCTCAACATCTGTGTGACAGGAAGGTGGGACATGGACCTCTCTATCTTGGGAGTACCTGTACCTATTGAATTTGACTTGTTCAGAGGAATGAAAAGTTTGTCAACTTCTTTTCTTTTCTTTTTTTTAATAGGAATGTATCCAAAGCAGCAAATTTCTTCAAAAAGGAGGCAAAGAACTTGAGATTTAAAAAAAAAAAGAATGTGGAAGAAATTGAAACTGGCAAATTTATCTGTCCTTAACTGGGAAACATAGATGCTCTTTTGAAGAAGAAATAAAATAGTTAAGAAAACATGCCAGTGAATCAGTGCCTGCTAATCAAAATAAATACATTCAGCTTTGCAGGATGTATTTATATCGTACTATTTGGGAGCTATGGCTAGAAGCAGGAATCCCTTTGGTGCAGAACTCTAGAGAAAATTCACCCACAAAATAGGATTATCTCCACTTTTTGATGCATTTTAGTTACATTAGCTATTCTGACTGATGTTTCAGAACATCGCTGGGTTTGACTCACCGTCTGAAATTTCTACAGTCTAATGGCAGGCTTGGTGAAAAGAAAATGTTTCTTCCACCAGTTTCCCCTAGTATTAAACCACATTAAATCCCAATCAAATGGTAGCCTCTTATTTTGGTATGGGTGCAGATCTTTCAAAGGTGAAAACCATACTGCCTTTGAGGTTTCCAGTTGGCTAAGGATGATGCATTATGAACTTTCAAATGTGAATGGGCTTGTCAGAAACAGGTCAGGCTTGATCTCAGAGTCCAAAAACATTCATGCGGGCCTCTTCAAAAATGGTTTGGCCAGACATGCAAAGGGTTATTCATATGACATCCTGAATACGTGGCAAATGTGAGGAGTCCTTTGGAGGTCTGGGATGCTGCTGCTGCTGCTGCTGCTGATGATGATGATGTGTGTGCACGTGCATGTGCATCTGGATGCAGAAATGCAGGTGGATGCTGCCTGGATGTCCTTTCCTTCTTTCACCCACTAAGTGACACTGTGTGCGTGTGTGCGTGTGCGTGTGCGCACGCGCAGGGTGGGTGGTGCATACTGGCATCAGAAAGATCAGTTGCATGTGCATAGGTTGTTATGTGAAGAAGGTACTGAATACATCTTTTTTCAATGCCCCTAAAAGGACATACACAGGCTTAATGCCTGCATATGTCATCCACAAAACTGCAGTTATTTTCCCCTTGTACACAGGTGTGATCAGTACACTAAACAGAACTTGGGAAAACATTCTTTTTGGATCAAAGCACTTGGAATCTGGTAACTGCAGTTCAAAAAAATTACTTTTCCAATATCAGGCAGCAATAAAGACCAACATAGCATAGGTGTCAAATTAATATCACTATGTACAAGAGAGACAGTGAGAGAGAAGAAAGAATGAGAAGGAAAGTGCAATTTAGTGATCATATAGAACTTACCTCAGATCCTTTATTGTGCTGTATATGGCCTGAACATAAAATGGCTACACAGCTAAGGTATATGGGGAATCCAATGGTCTATTCACAGAATCAAATTAACCTTTGCCTATATATATTGGGTGCATCCAGGCTGAGTTCAAATGAACAGTGAAGAAAACTATAACTACTTTGCCATATCACCAGCTTTATAGTGTAACCCAGAATAATCACACTGAAAAACTACTTTTAGAAGCTTTGGGATGTCATGCCATAAATTACATTCCAAGTAACATACATTGTAAACAGGTTAAAATGTTACTTTCTTGAACAGCAGCTCCCTGAATCCTCCAGCTAGCTGGCTAGGCAATCCTTGAAGTAGTAATCGGGAAAGTAATAGCTGGAATTCAGAATGGGGTTTGCATCTGCAGAAAATAGAATTGAGCAGTTTTGCAATGTCTGTATTCAGCAAGGAACTACTGTGACATTGCTACATAGAGGAGCCAGTGAAATGATTGATGTGCAACAAGACTGGTGCACAATGGGATTGATATGCAACGGGACCCATGTGCATTGGGATACTGGCTAGGGAGTGCCAATGTGCATTGGGTTCTCCTGATGCACCTATGGACACTCTTGACAATGCCATGATATGAATCTTTACAATTAACTAACAGAGTTTCTTAGTGTCTCAGCTAAATATATGTAATGTTATGTAATGTAGACCATGACAGAGAATTCTGGGCAACTTTCCCAAGCTCTGATGCAGAAGAAATTATACCCTGCTCTCCATGTGCCAGATTCTTCATAGATGCATTCCATTTACATTGTCTAGCACACTGAGAAGCTATTCACACACAGTCATTTAGTATTTGATAGCCATAGAAGTGAACAGTTGGATTCCAGCCCACAGTCTGCCAGCTGTTTATGCATCCTTCACTATGTGCTGGATTCAGTTTTTGACCTGCCACTGAACTTGTTGCAGAATGTGCTGTGGCATACCAAAAGCTGGGTCTGTTCCTCACTCCTATGATGTTCCTAGTGGTCATGAGAACAGTGCCTAATTTGGTCATGCATTTTGTCCAAATTCAGACATAGAGTGGACGTATTATAAGACCTAATGTGCTTCCAGTATTTTTTTTTTAAATCAAATTATGACATGGAAGAGTGACTGTGAAAACAAATTCCAGGATGAGATAAATGTATGGCCAATGGCCAATGATTTCCCATTGCCTGAAGAAATGTTCAAGGGTGGTTTTGAGGAAATGATGTGCAGGTGGCCTTGCGTGTAGCAGAGAGGATGACTGAATGGGGAAAGAAGCAGGCTGTAAGCTTCTAAAAATTGTAGCCTAAAGTCCTATGGAGGAGAGCATACCAAGTCCAGCGAAGTCAGTGGCTTCAATCTTGCTGATGCGATTGAAGCGGGCATAGAAATATGTGGTCTCCAAGGGCAGAGGTGGGATGTGTTCTAGGTCAGTGTCATCACAGTACACTGAGGTGCTGATGCACACACAGGTCAAGCAGGTGGGAAGATCTGTTAACAAGAAAGACAAATGCAGGCTGGACATAATGAAAGAGTTACGAATAACCCGATACAAGATCTCTAAATTACAAGTTACTGGGAAAGCATGGTGACCTAACTAGAACAGTCTCACACAACAGTTCTTTTTTGGTGGCCAAATTGTATGCCTTTTTTTTAAAAAAAAAATCACAATTACATTGTTTTGTTTTGTTTTGGTGCACCTGTCCTGTGAATGTCTCAGTTGACCACTAGGGATGGATGCATTATGTTGAACTATTAATTTTCACTGCTAGACATCTCTGAAAACTATGCAGTTTTCAGTGAAGTGACATTGGAAGAGTGGGGGGAAGACAGTTGAGGATCTGGAAAGCTGTACCATTCCAGGATCCTTTCCTGGCTCTCCTATGCCTTCTCACCATGCTAATCGGAGAGGTGAATCTATTTGAGTAAAGAGGGGGTGGGAAACCAATGTAGTGTAGTGGTTTTTGCTTTGGACTATGATCCTGGAGAGCAGGGTCCAATTCTCCGCTCAGTCATGGAAACCCACTGAGAGTGTGTGGATGTATCACACACTCCCAGCCCCCCAAAAACCCATTGATAGGCTCACCTTAGGGCTGCCATAAGTTGGAATGACTTAAAGGCACAAAACAACAGGAGGGTGGGAGTGGGAAGCAAGAAACAGGCTTGAAGAGGATTCTTCTCATTAGGTGTTTTGGGCACTTGAAAGGCCCCTTTTTTTCTGTTTTGTTTTGTTTGAGCATTTGTATATTCTTCTCATTTCTAGCTAATACATAGTGATTTGGGTCTCCATAACCTGGCGCCCTTTTACACTATACAGTTATATCACTATGATTCCATTTTAATTAGCATGCTTCCTCGCTAGGGAATCCTGGGATTTGCCAGAGAGCTTTAGTACCTCACTTAACTTCATATCCCAGGACTCCATAAGATATTGCTATGACAATTTAAGTAGAATCATAGTGTAGCGTGACAGTGCCCCTGGAATGTTCTGGAAAACTATAACTCTTTACTTGCCATCAAGGCTCTGGAGATGTGGGCCAATGGGGAACAATATTCCTGGAGCCTGGATCCCTGGAGAAGCTGCACCATTGGACAATTAAAAACAAAAAATACATTTTAAAATAAATGTTGGCATTTCAGAGCAGCGAACAGCTATAATATCTGTTGCTAAGTCTCACCTCATACAAATCATTCATCAACACTGTTGTTTATGAATATGATTCAGAGATGACAAATCACAGCACACAGCGTGAGATGCAAAGAGCTGAGTCCTGGTAATAGTAATACATTTGGTTTATGGAAAAATTTAGAGATGAGGGCCCAAACATGCACCTCATCTCAAGCTCAGTGCCAGCTCTTAGCACTCTTGGTTGCAATGGTAAGGCACCAAAACATGGCAGGGACAGAAGGCCCTTCCAGTTATTCTGGATTTCAGCTCTGAGAACCCCAGATGGTATGGCCAATGGCAAGAAATTTTGGGAGATGTAGTCCAAAATGTCTGGAGGGCCAAAGACTCCTATCCCTGGCTTACATGGACATAGGTACTTAGTACCACTGGTGCTCCAAACAGTTCCCTCTTGTTGTTGCCAGTGTCTTTTGGAAAAGAGATGAAGGACCCAGTTGTCAATCTATTGAAAAGAACCCCTGGTCAAGACAAGATCGAGAACTCTACTTAGTCCAGGCTCTGTGGCCCTGTGGACTACAGCATGACAATGTTTAGCAGTACAGGTTGAGTTGGCTATTTTGTTTGTCTTAACCTTTCTAAAGTTGTTCAGACTATTTAAGTTTATTTATGTTTAGACTGTTTCAGAATGTCTACCGATTTTCACCACTTTGATCCAAGGCTCGACCCTCATCCCTGTTGAAAAAACTATCAACCTCTACAAGATTCCCTACGAGAGCACAAAATAAGCAAAGAGCTTCATGCATATATTATAACATTCAATGAATGCTCTCAGTGTCAACAATTCTTCTACTGATTTTGTCTTACATTTGAATTTGTGCTTAGGTTTTGTAACTTTTGTGGGTAATTTTAATAATACAGGTATTTCTCATGAAATGTTTCGTGTATAGTTAATTGTGGCAAAGCAGCATTTAAGTAAATCCAAAAGTGATAAACTTCAGTAAGTCTGGAGGTCAGTTTGCCTCTTCCAGATTCTCTGACCAGATTCCCTCTGGTTATCACCACATACCACTGAAATCCAGCAGGGAAGAAGCAACCTAAAGGGGATGGAACCCCTTCTGGAATTTCAAAAACTGTATTTCTTTTCAATAGGATAAAGTGTGTGGGAACATTTTTAGTGGATAATTCTACTTTTCCAATGGTTCTACCAGTGCAACTCCTTGCTTTAAAAAAAATGAAAAATTCAAGGGATTTTGATACTGAAGTACTGAAATTTGGTGTGTGTGTGTGTGTGCGCGTGCGTTGGGGGCGTGATTTGTAAAAACTCCTAGGGTTGCATGTGGCATTCTAGTCATACACCAGCCATCCTTCAACAATACTATATGAGAGGAAGACTCCCCAACGGGCAGTGAGATTTGGTTTTTGCTTTGAGATGGAAAATGGCATAGGAATAATGTAGTGTGTCAGAGTAGCCATAATCACAAGTATAGCACAATTTTGGTGCAGTTCTATGTGCATATGTTCACAGTTATGTTTCAGTGAGTTCTATGGGATTTCCTCCAAAAATATGTTAGTGTGCTTAACAGCTATCCTTGACACAGTGAGCTTGAGACTATCGTTGCTAGCATTCCTGACCATGAACCATATGACCTGAGGTGGATGGGAATTAAGCCCAAAGCATATTGCTGGTGAAGGTTGGTATACAGGATTCTAGCTCAAAATGATAAAAAGAGAAATGAGTCGCTTCCAGTTAAGATATGGATTACAAGCTGTTCCAAAAAGCTATTTAAAAATGAGTCTGCTTAAGGAAAGTCCAGTCCAGAAGGATGCAATGCCAATTAAGCAGACGAACTTACCTCAGGGGTTTGTTTGCTGTTGTGTTGTTGTGTGCCTTCAAGTCATTTCCAACTTATGGCAACCCTAAGGTGACCCTATCATGGGGCTTTCTTGGCAAGATTTGTTCTGAGGGAGTTTATCTTTGTCTTCTCTGAGTCTGAAAGAGTGTGACTTGTCCAAGATTACCTAGTGGATGTCCATGGCCAAGCAGAGATTTGAATCCTGGTCTCCAGAGCCATGGCCCAATGCTCAAACCACTACACTACACTGTTCCCCAACCCTGCTATACTCAAATAGATTCATCTCTCCATGTAGCATGGTGAGAAGGTGTGGGAGAGCCAGGGTAGGATCCTGTAAGGCTACAGCCTTCATGATCATCATGTGTCTTCCCCACACCCTCCCAATGAGACCTCACTAAATATTGCATAGTTTTCAAAAATGTCTGGCAGTGGGAATGAATAATTTAATATAGCACATTCATTCCTAATGGTCAGCTGGGACATTCAGGTAAGCAGAAACAACAACAACAAAAAGAGAATGTAATAGCCTAACGCTCAAACCCTCACACCATGCTGGCTCTTAGAGGCTTGTCTGGCCTCCCGTATTTAGCAATAAAGCCAATGGAAACGGATTTATATGTGCACTGAGAAGCCATTGCTGCTATGTCTGGAGCCAGCCACCCATTGCAGATGGTGACAACATGACAAGATTCCAGGAACCAATTAAAAATGTTTGGGTTATTTATTTATTTTTTTAAGAAAGGACACTCTGTTCAAAGGACTAACTAGACTTCAAGTGTATTTGTGGAGGAGTTCAAAGCAGTAAGGCAACATTTTCATTCACCCAACTACTTAATTTGTCCCAGTTTGGAGTGACAGAAAATGAATAAAGATATTTATCCCTCGCTACAGGACCTTAATTGTCACTAATCTAATTGCTACTCTGTCCAATTGTTGCTGCATCTCTGCTCATTAAAATGTTGTTGCTTTGCTACCATTTCTGTTTATTCCCAAGTGGCTCCTCTCACAAGTTCCTTTCATATCTCAAAGGAGAAGCCCAGACATTTTTTACACAATGGCTGAGATCCATTAACTCTACTAGAGGAGCCAGAGGCCCTTTCTGCAGCTTACCTTCTTGCAGTGGTGTCTAGTGGCAATCCCAGCAAAGGCTCTGCTGGGAAGGGGGCATGATGGCAGTGCTCCTCTCTGCATGGGACCAGGTCCCTGCAAAAGGGAGCATGATGGACATGCCACTTCCTTCCACAGCACAGCCAGGTGCTTTCCCAAGCTGTGCTGGGGCAGGAAGCACTGCCGTTGCACTTTCTGCCCTTCCATAGGACAGGTAGGTGAGGGATGGTAGTGTGATCACGGGTCATTGATGGGGAAAACTCATCAATGATTTAACCTACAATCACACCACCTGGGGACAAAAGAGGAGCGGGACCGCAACGACGTCATGCAGAAGCATCATCATGGTCTGGTCCTTCTCCAGTCCCCATGGTGGGATGGGAAGGTGCCGCAGAAGGAGTCTAAGTCTTTGCTACCATACTTACAACACTGTCTGAGGCTGGAGGCTCTTCCCTTTCCCCTGCTTCCTCCGTCAGTGTACAACAGCAGCAGGGAATGATGACGGTTGATCAACTGCAGGGGTGTACATGGATGGATTCTGAATGCATTTGTAAGCCTGTATCTCTCCATAGGAGCCTGGTGAAGCATAACAGCCATTGGGGGTGGGCTTCCTCTTTGTCCCACCACCCTGTCAGGCTCTTCTGATGAGGACACAGGACAGAGACTTCTTGGTGGCTGCTTGTAGGCTGCTGCTGCTGCTGCTGCTGCTGCTGCTATTATTATTATTATTACTATTATTCATATAGAACTATGGAACTCCCTTCCGGGGAAGGTTCAGTTTGCTCCCTCTCTGCTACATTTTTGCCTTTTGTACTCCATACTGTTTTAGCTGTTCGTTTTAACTTATATTGTGAGCCATTTAGAATCCCATTGGGAGAAAGTCAAGATACAAATCAAATTAAAAAAATAAACTGTGCCCATAGGGGGAAAAAAAAAGAGCTGCTTATGTGCATGTGCACATGCGCATATGTGCGCACGCACGCACACACACAAAATCTATTAGCCATGTGATGCTAGTTGGTGGTTACATGTGGCAGGGCCTTCTCTGTAGCATCCTCTCAACTGTGAAACTCTCTGTCAAGAGAAGTCAGGCTGGCTTCATTCCTTCTGAATTTCCAGGGGGGGCAGTGTAGACAGTGCTGTTTTACTTAGCCTTTGGATCTTAAAACTAGGTTTGCTTTGGATGCTTTTGAAATTGTTTGTCTGGAGTATTTCAGCTGGTTTTCATTATTCATTCACTGTTTTAAAAGTGTTTGCACTGATTGTGCATCACCTTGGTGGCCCTGGTGGGTCAAGAGGAGATAAATGAATGCATTAAATAAAATCAATTGATCAATCACTTTATTTAGTGTAACAACTCCCAGTCCATTACACAGTTGCTGCTGGTAAGTCTGAAACCTGGCAAGTGACAGCCACCAGTTTTTCCATCATGTGCTACAATCAGAATCTACAGCCATTTCTGCACTAGACTGTTACAGTGCTGTTATTCCATTTTCAACATCCTATAGAATTCTAGGGTTTGCAGTTGGGAGGGGCATTTAGAATTCTCAGCCACAGAGCTCTTTGGCCTCAGTAGACTACAAACACCAGAATTCCACAGGATGCTGAAAGTAGAATAATAGTACCATAACAATGTAGGATGGAAATGACCCAAGAAAGCCACTTTTGAAGTCCAGTTCCTCTCACCTAGTTCCAGCCAAAATTTCTCAGCTCCAACTAGAACGTATGTAGCAGGAGCAGCAGCAGCTACTGCCATAACGGTCTGGGAGCCATCACCTTGGTAAGAGTGGGAATGCATAAGGGAGGATGTCAAAGCCTTTGGCTACAGCAGCACTGCCACTAAGTGGCCCAAGAGGCTAGCAGCAGGCTCTAAAGAGAAAGCCAAAACTCTAAAGCATCAGCCCCAGCAGATCCTGGCTGGGACTGCTGGGCTACAGGGACCCCACACATGCCTCCCCTTTTCTGGGTGATGGCCTCGTCTTCTCACACCATGTGCATCTTTCCACTGACTACGGTGAGGCAGGCAAGCTCCAGGGATCCAGGACCCACCAGAACCCACCATGGACTGTAATAGTCCCCCAGCCCCAAACAGAAATGGCCAGAAATATGATTCGACCTTGGCACAGTACCCTCTTTTTCTGCCTATGTTATACACAGGTCACTTGGAAGTTTGCCTTGGAAGGAGGTCTCCTTCTTTGGAGGTTTTTAAGTAGAGTTTGGATGGCCACTTGATCATTCTGTTTATGCTTCAAAAAGAAGGAAGAAATGTATCCCTGATGCACTATGTAACAATGCTTGAATAATGGAGTCCCCAGCTCCATAATCACATTGCACTGGCAGGGAGCAGTGGTTTTCTGGGGAAGCTGAGCCCAGCAGGACACACCACCAAGCAGCAGCAGCAGCAACAACAAAAGAACATCCTGCAGGCATGATGTAAAACAAGCTCTGCATTGGTCACCATTGATCAATGTGGGAGAGCAGTGACTAGGACAGGGAACCTGACCCTGATAAACCTTCCATTTTCATTCTTTCACCTGAGGCAGTGGCCTCCATCTACCCTGTGAAGAATGGGTCAGGTGCACAAATATTTCTTGCTTTTGAGAGTGAAACATTGCAGAGAAAGTTTTACGCCACTCAAGAAACCTTCCTGCATGGAGAAAGAAGGAAGCCAAGGGAAGAAGCGTGCACATCTTGAACATCCGTCAGAAGATTAAATACCGCCCTTACCATTCGAATACTTTCTTTCTTTGTTTTTCATTGCTGAAAAAGGTCTCTTATTTTACCTACACAGACCCAAACAGACCTGGTTCTTTTGGCCTGTCTTCTGAAGAAGTTGATAAGCTCCTCTGTGGAGTTTCTGTTAGCACAGCTGTCGTGCTCAGAGGTTCTGTCATACTCTTGGTGGGTGGAGCCAAGGTGCCAACCTCAATCTGTAAATAAACCAAGGGCCATGGATCTTCTTAGTTATGAGACTCAGAGCCAATGCTAACATTTTCAATTTCCAGACAGGTGAACTTATTCAAAAGCTTATATAGAATTCCCTAGATTAAAGGGAGCTGTTTTTTTTCTTTTTCTTTTTCTTTTTTTTTTTTTTTGAGCTGCAGTCTTGCCTTTTGATGGCTGAGTCATACTGTTTCTGTGCAGAAGTGTTTCAAATATCCTTAGGTGGATAGCATAACTGTAAGATGTAGGCCAGCTAATCGCCAAGAAATATTTAATGATCCCAGTGGGTAAAAGGGAGTCGGGAAATCACCCTCAGTCTGAAGATTGCTGCTGGCTGCATTAACAATGAGTTGATTCTCACAATACATTGTCCCACATGAATACAACAGATGCCCAATGATGAGACTGGAACTGCTGAAGTATACACAGAAAGGACTGTGTTAAGTAGCACCAGATGTGTAGAAACACAGATCTTGTACACAGTATTTTGTCTAGAGAAGGCACATTTCCACATTATTCCATCCTGTTGTCATTAATACATAAAATTATGAGGAAGGGTGGGCAACAGGACTGATCACAAGACCCATCTGGAAGGACAGAGGATAGCAAGAGCTAGTGCTTTGATTATGGGGAGGAGGTGATACCACAGGCAAACCTGATCCCCAGAATTTTGCTCTCTTGCATCGTCTACTGCCCTTTCCCAGAGCACAGTTATGGAGCTATGGTTCTAGTTTAACTTCCATAGCAGCATCTTCTGGAATCCTGAGGTTTTTAGTTTGTTGATATGCTAGAGTTCTCTGGCTGAGAATTCTAAATATCCCCCCTAAACTGCAAAACCCATAATTCCACAGGATGAAACCATGGGAATTAAATTGGAATCATAATGCTATGATACTTTAGAATGAAAGAGTCCTTGATTCACTTTTATTTCTGCATACAGAAAGAATGGCCAGTGCTTGTGCATCTTAACTGGCATCTCTCACTACTTGCCAGCTTGATCAAAGCAATGAGAGAGAGGCAGAAGGTCTCAGACAGTACTTTAAAGAGATACTGTGTTATCCCAAGAGGATTCCTCTGGCACCTGGAGGATCTCCTCTGAGTGGTAATCAAGTCCTACACCAGTTGCCCCTTCATGGGGCTTCCCTGATAGGAGGAGAACTGAGAAAGGACTAAAATGGACTCCTTACCCTGAGATATGGGACAGGAATTTCTTTCTCTTGCTGTAAAAGTTGAGAAGACTATTTGAAAACACTCTTTGAAGACAGAATTCTTCAGGACTGATTCCTCATAGATAAACCACATGTTTCATGAGCATAATATAGGCCAATAAGAGGAACAGATTAAATAAATGCATTGTAACACTCCATGGAAGTCTAGTTTTCAATAGAAAATGTTGCCATGCGTATGCTTATCTGATCTGAATTAGGGCCCCACTGCACTTGCACTCCCTTTTCAACTATAGTTTGCCTTTGAAGAGAATCTTTCATTGATGCCACTCTTGCAGGCATCATGAAAGGTAAAGAGTTCATTCCCAGAGATAGTGGCCTCAATCTGAATTGCTCCTCCCACCTTGACTCTTGTCATTTAAAAGTTCAGCCTTTTTATGGCTGATTTGCTACCTAGTGCTAAACTAGTGAGAGACTCAAAGCAAGAAAGCTGGGGTGGGGTATGGACAGGTGACCCTCCTTGATGTTGTTGGACCACAACTAGCATCAAGTTCTATCCAGGATGGCCTATGTAGTTCAACATCTGGGGGGCACAGAATGTATGAGTCACAGCAAGCTCCAAAACAAATGCAGGGGCAAGAAAAAAGATCTCTGACTGGGGATTTAGTGAATGAGATGCCCAGATCTGGCAAGGACAATTGAAATTGCTGCTTTAAACATTCCTGATAAGCTCCAGGAAAAAGACAGTCAAGTCACAATACTTCTGTCACAGAGGGTCTAAATCTACACGTGGTTGTGTGTGCACTCTGTACCACAAGGTCTAATTCTATACTATGATAATCCAAATCTTACAAGCAGAATTCATTGTATGATTTTGCATATATTTGTACATTATTATTCCCCCCCCCCCCCATTCTAGTTTTCAAGTTTTTGAGAATCATCTGGGGGAAAAAACAGTGCAATGAAACAAGAGAATAGCATGAATATACACAATGAATAGAGGCCAGCAGCTGGTATTCATACAAGGAATGAACTGGATATGGAATGATAAAGGGTACTGAAAGCTGTGAAGCAGGACAAATTATAATCAGAGTTTTGGAGAGAAAAAAAACTTTTTTTGGATGTCAGCAGAGTCTGGAGTACAGAGAACTATTTTTTCCAAAATCTATGACTAACAAGGCCAGTCTTCTGTGAACTGTTTTTATCACAGCAAATAAGTGTATGTATGTACCTTCAAATATACACATATCACTTATAGCATACCTTTGATGCCAGATCCCCATAATCATAGATCTCTTCATAATTACTAAGATCAATGACTTCTCCATAGTTATCCAGGTTGAGGTCATAATTGTCAAGATCCAGATTGTCATAAGCTGTGATATCCATTGCTTTGTGTTTTCCCTTTTCCTTCTTTCCATCTTCCTTATGCAGAGCAGGTACAGTCAGTGATAAAGTCAGAGTGGTGATTATTACACTCATTGAGACTGCAGGCTGCATGCTGTGCCTGAAGAGATGGTGAGGAGCAACAACAGATTGTTTGTAACATCATATGATAACATCGTATAATATGAGTTCTGGGTATTTTGTTCAACAACACTGCATCCATAAAGTGAGAACAAGAACACGCTTTGGCTTCCTACCCTGACTAAATTGAAAGTTCTTACTAGAAACTTATAAAACATAATAGAGTCCATGAGTATTGTATGAATCCAAATGGGGTGAGAAAAACATGGCCTTTTGGCTACATAGAACTCCCAAATGCCAGTTTTGTGACCCCCAAAGCCCACAGGCAGTCATTCAAAGCACCCCTAATCTTACCACCAGTAAAAAAAAATAATAATGATGATGATTTGATGGCAATTTTCACCTGGAAACTATGAAAATGCATAAAAAACCACATAAATACATGGCAATTTGGCTTTCCCCAAATCCAAGAAACCCAAGTCTCTCCAATCTGTATCTTAGGCTGCAAACCAGCTGAAAATGGCAACTGGAAGTGATATGATGTCATTTTTGGAGTACCACAATGCACTGAAACAGCCCATAAGAGGGTGTACAGGGCAAATATTAGTCTCTGTCCCTTGTGCATTTGCCCACCCCTCCTCTAGAACCTGTTTATCATCACCGTTTATGTTTCTTTCTTTATATGCTTATTTCCCAAATATTGTCAAAATGGCTCACAAAAAGAGGAAAGAAAACAACACACACACATACGCGCGCACACACACACAAATCTGTCAGCATAACCACTTACACATTGAAAAAAGGAAAAGAAAGGAAAGGAAGGGAAGGGAAGGGAAGGGAAGGGAAAGGAGAGGAGAGGAGAGGAGAGGAGAGGAGAGGAGAGGAGGAGGAACTGATTTACCCAAGAGAGATGCCTAAAGGGAACACAATTTGCATAAAATTTTTATTTGCTAGTTCATGGGTGGAGATGCACATGTAGAAACAACAACTATAATTTAAGGAGGAATCTATCAGTCTATCAATCATTTTATTTATAGCCTTTTTTCCCCCTCTAAGACTGGGACTCAAGGATGCTTACAAACTGAAAGAAATATAAATAAAATCATGTGTAGCTAAAAACATACAAAAATCAAGATTAAAATATTATTAAACGATGAACTGTAAACAGAGAAATAGAGTAATGCATAGGAGAAGTGCAATACATCTTGCCGTAGTTGGGGAGACTGAGACTAAGTGGCCTGTGCACCTGTTCAGTCAACTGTCTGGGTGCCGAGTATGAATGCACCACTTCAAGGTTTCCTTCACACACTTGTTTTTAAAACCAGACTCAGGCCATTTCCGCACTAGACCCTTATAGTGCTATTATTCCACTTTCAACATCCTATGGATCCTGGGGCTTGCAGTTTAGGGAAGAGCATTTCAAATTCTCAGCCAGAGAGCTCTCTGGATGAAAATCCTAAAGGCCCCTCCCTAAACTGCAAACCCCAGGATTCCACAGGATGTTGAAAGTAGAATAGTAACACTATAACAGTCTAGTGCGGAAATGGCTTCAGATGGGCCAGTCCTTGAGACTGACAGCACCTTCACAAAGGTCTGCCTTCTGATCATCCTTCAAGAATAGGTTGGTGAAGTAGATCAGTTGACTGCCCTATTCACTATGCAAAAAGGAATGCCGTAGAGGACAACAGCCAGAAAATGCTCAATAATAAAGGAAAGACATTTCCTTTTGAACATGAGCAGAGCAGTTTTCACTCACAATAAGAAAACATCCGTACCCCGCACCCCCCATCATTCAGGATTAGAAGAAAAGAGCCTCTTCCACACAGCCCCAAGCTCCAGCAACTCGCATTTTACAGCAGTAGTGGACAATCTGTGTCCCTCTAGAAGTTGCTGGATTGTAATTCTCATCATCCCTCACTACTGGTTATATTGGCTAGGACTCAAGACAGCAGTAGTGCAACAATATCTGGAGGACAGCCTATTCCTTATGTCTGACGTAGAGCTTAAGCGTTGCTGTTTACTGGAAGAAAGGGACTAAAAAAGTTACTTTCTGAAAGTTAAATGCAGTTTGCAGCAAAACCAGCTTCTGAGGAGTTCCAGCATGCTTTTCTTTCCCATTAAGCCATCTTTCCTGCTGCCATGTCTCCTTCTATGCGTCCTTGACAGTCTGACAGCTGGACTTCTTACTGCAGCTTGTTTGAGCTCCTTATGATTACTACACCTTCCATTGCCTTCAGAGATGTCCTGACCTTGCCCTACAGCGGTTTCAAAAGAAGCTCCTCCACAAGCCTCATAAAAACACTTGGGGGTGTGTGGGGGGGGGGGACTTTACTTCACAGCAGCAGAGAACAAATAGCTGAAGCTTCTAACCCTGAGGGGATTATTACTCCCTTTCCCCTTTCAGTCATTTTCATGCATGAATGCTTGGCTGTGCTGAAGAGGCCCAGAGCAGCTTCACCTCTTGCTCACCAAGCCAGCTTAGGCAGAGCTTCAAAAAACGTTCGGGTTCAGTGGTAGCAAAGCAAAAGGCATTTTCAGAACTAGGGAACTGAGGTTCGCACTACCAGTGGGAATGCCAATAGGTTATTCACAACTTGCTGAATTAGAGATGATAAGGGAATGCTTATTGCTTAGGCCTTACCCCTCATTTTCACACACAGATTATCAGGTAAATGAAATCCTGAAAGTCTGTCTAGTTCAGAGTGGAAGGTGATTTTTTTTTCCTTTCGCTGACAACTGGGGAAGGAAGATATGAGCAGGAGATGCAATCTTACCATAGAATTGCCTCCCCCAGAATTGGCTCCTATGCTTTCCCTGGCTTAAGAGGCAATGATATGGTGGGAAAAGATGGATTTTCTCCATTTCTATACTTGCTGTCATGTGTTTGTTAAGATCACAGGAGCCTAAGACTTTTTGTAGTCGGAGGCAGAAAAGCAAACTTCACCAGCATCCTCACCTAAGCCCAAGTGAAAGCACTCAAATCCAGCCATGTCATTTCAGCCCATGAGGCAGAGAATCTCCCAAACATGTCTTCCCATTTCTAGAAGTAAAACTGTAGTAACAGCAGACCAAATTAGTTAACAGTTTGCTGTCTTTTGTACAGGAATGTTTATGGAGTGAGGGATGGTGAAGTGTCCCCCTAGCATGATCCCTGGCACCCCAAATCTGCAGTTTTGAGCAATGACAGGGCCCGGCCATGCTGAACAAAAAAAGTGAAATGTGGCAGTCTAAAAAATTGCATAATGTTTACCATGTTTACTTAAATCTCTTCCAATTCACTTATATACTTATTTCCCAGTCCTAGGAAACTAGGAATTCAGTTTCCAGTTTATCCTGAGCTCAGCCCCCCAAAATACCAGGTACCTGTGTCTTCTGACCCTACTCACTTTGCAAAATTGGGAGCAGGGGCAGGGTCCCTGTGTGTGTGACAATTTCATTTTTATGAAGGTATTTTTCATTTTTGGTTAAATAAGAGGGAAGTTCAGTTAAATTGTCCAAAGCTCATTTGTTTATCCCATTCTTGATACAGGATGGAAATCTCCTTAAGGAACAACCTTCATGTTGAGCTTTGCCACCCTAAAACATCCAGCTTTTCTAAAGTGCATTGTTGGACTGGCATATCTGGATATAAAGGAAGGAACTACAACACCAATCAGTAATAGTGCTGATAAAATGTATATAAACAAAAACTTAGGCCCTTTCCGCAACCTACCTTATCCTGGTGGTGTCCTGTGGGGATCCTGGCAGTGGCTATAATGGGAGGTGAGTGTGACAAGAGTGCTCTCCTCCACACTAGCTCTGTGATCCCAGAAGCGCAATGGCCCTGCCTCTTCCTCTTCCAGACAGGTACTTTCTCAGGCTGTGCTGGGACAGGAAGTGCAGCCATTGCGCTTCCGGACCCTTGACACACCATAAAAGTGCAGGATGGAGGTGCAATTGCAGGCCATTGACGGGGAAAACCCATCAATGATTTACTCTGTGATTGTGCCACCTGGAGATGGGAGAAGAATGGGACAGTGATGACGTCATGCTTAACCATTATCATGGTCCTGTTCTTTTCCCATCCCCATTGCAGGATGACGATGTCCTGAGAAAAGGGCCTTAGTCTGCAACTGTGATGATTTTCTAGGAAGTCAATATCCATTGCTTTAGTATGCAATTAGGAGGTGCAGTTATTTCATACACAAACAAGCTATGTCCATATGAACATACACACATGCATGCATGCACATATCCAGCTAAACATTGGGAAGAATTTCCTGATGGTAATCGCTGTGCAACAATGGAATAACCTGCCTCAGAGGAAGGTAGACTCTCCTGCTTTGGTTGGATATGGTTGGATGGCCATATGTCCAGAGTGCTTTAGCTGTGTGTTCCTATATGGCAGGGGAGGAACATATAGGAATGCACAAACTAGATGAACCATATGATCCCTTTCAGATTTATGATTCCATGGAATACAAACACAGATAGTCCCAGCTGCCAGCCTAATCTGAGGATCTAATCCATTCGTTCTTCCAGTAAATAATAAGATGTTAGAGTCTGTAACTTTGGCTACCAAAGCATGACTTAGAGCTTCACAGTTGGGAAATAATTTAGAATCAAGTACAAGATTTGGCCTCTGTACAAATGCGAAGACAGACTGAGCGATGGAATTTAAAATTGATTTGCATTTCTGGAAAGATCATGTTTGTGCTTGGACAGCAGCCATGTTAGGATTGCAATATGTTTGTCAAAGTGTTGATTCAATCTGTTCGTGTATTTATAATTAATAATAGTTATTATTATGTATGTAGTTCCATTGGTGTACATGATGTTTACACAAAAGCACACAGAGAGACATTTGCAAATGTTAATACAAAGATGCAGCGCATATGTCCAATGCTGCAAACAGATACACCTACGTGAGCATATAAAGATATATATTATATAAGCCTTTCAGTTCATTTCAGGCACAATTTTAAGCCATAGATAATTTTAGGACTTGGATATCTGAACCTGCCTAATCTTTGAGATCCATGAGACAGATCCTTGTTCAAGTGGCCATGCTAGGACGTAGTAATGGGGAGAGATGACCTTCTGAGTGGTGGAATCCCACTAGTGGAATTCCTTTTCTGAGGCAGCTAAGGAAAGCATGAAATTGGATCTCTATGCAGAAGACTGGACAAATTCTTAGCACAGAGGGTTGGCAGCCTTCATGTAAGCAGAACAGTAAAGCCACTGTGGGTTGAAGTCTGACTTTCTAAGAAAGTATTTTGGGAGTAGAGTTCGGCATCTTGAATAGTTTCTTTAATGTTTGGACTAAAACCCAAGTCAGGTTCATGTTCCTCCTCTGACATGGAGGCCACTAGCTGCCAGTGATTTTTGGAAAGTAAGGCTATCAGTATCAGAGGCATCTACTTTTAAATGTTAGCCACTAAAAGACACAAGCACAAGGGTACAGTTGTACTCCTGTCCTGCTTGTGTGCTTCTCATATGCATCAGATTGGACACCATGAGAGCAGAATGCTGGTCTAGATAGGCCTCTGTTCTGATTCAATTCCTATAACATTTTTAATACAATTCAGTTATCAGCTGAAAACTTGTGTTTTCCATCAAAGCTTTTCACATCTTTTAAGGGGAGAGTTTGCCTTGCTGTGGCTACAGGTTTAAAACCAGATTGCATGCTGCGTTATTTTGTTCCTGGGATAGATAGATAGATAGATAGATAGATAGATAGATAGATAGATAGATAGATAGATAGATAGATAGATCAAAATATGTATATGCTGATGTGCTTATATATCTCTTCCTATAGCATGCATAGGTATTTTCATGTGTGTGGATACATACACATGAGGCAATGCACACTTGTACAAGTCCCATAGAAGGAAACTTGTGAACATGTAAAAAGCACATGATCACATACACAGGTCGGCATGCATACACATTCATTCATGTACATATTCATAAATACGTGTGACATACTTTTGTGTTTTGTTCTCCCCCACTGTGTACGTCTGTCAACACATCTGTGTGCAAACTGGTCTTGCATAGACCTCTAAAAAAAAAAAGTCCTTGAACTGAGAATTGTGGATCTTAATCCCACCCCCAACCCTCCAATTTTCCACAGATCAAATCAAACAGTAGGTGCATAATTATACCTTTTTGAGGTGCACATGACAAGATGAATTCGGGCATTGTATATTAGCCCTAGCAGCCGGCTAGCTTTCATACTCGTATATAAGTTCTCTGAAGTGAGTATGAAAGTGCTGGAGCTCAGCTTGTTAAGGACAAAGAGGAAGAGGGAAAAGTGGAGCAAATTACAGATGTACCTACCACTTTGTTGCTTTCTGCCTTCAGTCCAGAGAACAACCTTTCAGCATTACTGTAGCACCAGTGCAATGGGACTGACAATTTTATAGTGAGAATGGTGGTTGTAGAAAAGGCACAATGGTGCAGAAGTGATGAGTGGGCAGAGGCAAGGCGAGAAAGGGCAGCCAATCAGGGTGATGGTCAGTCATTCCATCTGTCACCATGCTACCCCCACCCCTTTGACCCCCTATGGTGTCCCTTAGAAAAGTCCACCAGAAGTAAACAAGCTTAATTAACCCTTTTCTCTAAGAGGCTGGCCTTCTTGCTGGGATGAGAGAGAATCCAAGCCTGCCAATGGCTTTGTCCTCTTACACAGACTTCAGAGTGATTCTACTCAGCTTTGGGAGGAAAATGGATAAATCATGTCAGATGTTCCAATTCAGTTAACACTGAACCTCCTGCTCCTTTCTAAACAGTTTAAAAGAAACCAGTCCTTGAAAAAGTTTAGAGAGGAGTGGTTACCATGGCTTTTATTATTGCATCTCCTATGCTTTTAAATAGCAGTGTCTCAGACTGCTATGCAGATGAAAATTTCCCCACAACTAATGCACATGGAAGGGTTTTGGGGTCTTTGCCTACTTTATTTCTGCACATTAGGCACCTACTAAAAGCAGGCCTTGGGAACCTGTGGTCCTCCAGAGGTTTCTGGACTCAAATTCCCATCAGCCCCAGTTAGCATGGCCAATCATGGGGCATGATGGGAATATTAGTTCATCAGCCTCTGGAAGATCATCCAGCCCTGTGTAAAAGATGCAAATATTGAATGAGTAAAAATGTTGATAACTATCATCTTGATACTATTCCACTAGATTACCAAATGTAACAGCTTCGTTAAAAATGAGGAACTAGCATAAATGTGCTTTAAAATATGCATATGCTTCTTTATTTTTGTCCACACTTCAAACCCAAAGGGTTCTCAGAATGGCTAATCATTTGCAATAAATGAAAACAACAAAATGGATCATAATAAAGTAATAATCACTGAATAACAGAATAAGTATTAATATTAAAGCTGCATAAAATTAATTCACCTGTGCAGAGCATTTATAAGAGATTTAAACCTGCATAGTATCAGTCTGGATGTGCATTTGTCATCAATATACATTAGTCAAGGTTGCTTGTAACTCATTATGCATCTTCACAATTCAAGTAAATAGATTTCTTAGCGCCTCTGCTACATAGCTAGGTATAAATAAGATATACATACGGTTGTGCAATGCAACAGGAATTCCATTGAAGACTTATACTGAAATAAAATCTAGCTCATCTTAGCTGTGGAGATGGTGACCTGCTAGTAAGTATGCCTGCTCTGCTTTCTGTTTAGGCAATTAGTCTTGACTGGCAACTGCATTGCCCTCTGCTTTATCCAGGTGTGGTTCTTTTTCTTTAAAGTGAAAAGAGCTTGGACAGCTGTAAAGTAAGACTCGTGGCTGCCCTTGTAGTTGCTGTGTGCCTTCAACTCATTTCTAACTTATGGCAACCCAGAGGTGAACCTATCACAGGGTTTTCTGGGGGCTGACAATGTGTGATACACCCAAGATCACTCAGTGGGTTTCCATGGCTGAGACCCATTCTGCACTGGACTGTTATAGTGCTATTATTCCACCTGCAACATCCTATGGAATCCTAGGGTTGTTTCAGGAGGGGCCGGCTGGCCCCTCCCGAAACTGCAAACCCCAGGATTACATAGGATGTTGCAAGTGGAATAATAGTGCTATAACAGTCCAGTGCAGAAATGGCCTGAGTGTGCAATTGAACCCTGGTTTCCAGGGTCATAGTCCAATCCTCAGACCACTGCACCTTGCCACTCTACTTGTGATTAATGTTAAATCTCTCAAGTTGGCAGTGCAATAGTGAAAAGCTGACAAACTCTGTGTTTCTCTCATATTCTGGATCTTGTCCCAGATAACTTTCTTTCACTGAAGCAGCAACAGCAGGACACAAAGAAAACAGGGTCATCTCGTTTCATCAAGATCCATTAAAGGGCCAGGCTTTGCTATGACATTCAAGAACAGAAAAAAAATAGAGGATAGATAAGGGGGAAAATATTTCTTATAATCCAGTGCATTTGGAATCCTAATGGCCTTTCATCAGGAAAACTCAGAAAAGAGATGTTTTCAGGTTTCAATGTGATGCTGATATTAGGATTCAAAAACAGAGTTTGGAAAATTACTTTTCAGGAAAATGAATATGAACGGCAATGGGAGTATCCATCCATCCACTCACCTACCCACCTAGCTAGTTACTTATCCCATTTTTTCACTTTGAAAAATTAGCCTGGTTTATTTGTAACCCAATTCTGGGTCCAGTTGGACCCTGTTGCCCTCTGACACAATGCCTTTGGACATAATCTTTTCTAATTTGCTCTTTTTCCAACACACTGTTTAAGCCTTCTAATAATCTCTTTCCAGCCTTTTAAGCCATTTACCTGGGTGGCTAGCTGTCCTAATGGTGCTAGTAAAATATCCCCAGTTGTGCCAGCTATGAACCAATGACAATTCTACATGTGAATTTGGAAATATGAAATTTGACAGCATCACCTGGCAACATATGGAAGCATGCCTCAAATGGAAAAACAGCCTTTATTGTCCACAGCAGGGATGGACACATCTGTCAGCTTTATTTTCTACCATATCTGAAGTTCTTGAAGTTTAAGTCACTATGACGTTCCAGATTTGAGTAAATTCTTCAAAAATGAGCTGAACCAAAATTCTTCTTTTGAGGTTTCCAGATTTAATAGACATATTTATTGTCAGCATGGAGAAGGTTGTGTTGAACCTGCCTGCCTTAGAAGCATTAAAGATGAGGAAAAAAGAGGTGACAACCATAATACAGCAGTAATATGGTTGAAAATACATGTGCAGTGTTTTAACCACTCAAAGCCAGTCTTTTAAGTACTTAAGAAGTCCTGGGCTTGGATGTACCAATTTATCAGTTTCAGTTTCTTTTCTACTTCCCTCCCAACTGTAAAGAAATTTGTGAATTTGGGTAAATTCTAATCAAAATAAAAGCAAAAAAAAATCTCACCAATGCTGAGTCTACAGAAAAGACATGAAATCCTATAACTGATAAGATAATGGTGTTGTCTTTGTTTGTTTTTACTAGCTCAATATGGCCATTTCCACATGGGGTTTTTAAAACGGTGCCGAGCGTCCTCCAGGGACGACGTCTGCACCTGGGAGCGGACTGGGTTGGACGTACTTAATGTAGATCCGCACCCCAGCCCGCTCCGGAACGACCCCAAGTGGTCATCCAGCATGCTTTTGAAAGACCGCTAAAAACTGGTCTTTCAAAAGCATGGAGCATGCCAGTGCGAGCCTGCTCCCTTATGCAGATTCACAGGCTCGCACTGGTGTGAGCCTGCGATCTGCCGGGGGTGGGCTTTAGGCTGGCGAGCTTCAGCAGTTGGCCGAGACCCTCGACCAACTAGAAGCCACCATTTTCGTCCCCGGAACAGTGCAGAGCAGCAGCCGCGCACTGCTCTGGAGCAGCGTGGACCGGACCAGGGAGTCTTAAAGTCCGGTGAGTAGTGTCACAGGGCAATCCCTCACCCCGTGAGGAAATGGGCTGTGTTTCTCTTCTGTTTCTGTATAAGGTCATAAATGTATTTGTCCATTCACAGTGGAGCCTGAATGAATTTAATCTATTGCAAATGAGTTTGCCAACTGTGACTCCTTATCTTTCTTTTTTATTCACTACTTCCAATCATGAAAGAGGAAATGGGGAAGTAAAACAAATCTCAATCAATAATTATAGTCAGAACTCAGGAAGTTGTTGTATGGAGTTTTGTTTTAAGTTGGTAGTTATAGCTAAACATTTCAGGCCTCCTCTTGCTTAAGTAAATAAAATGTTAACCTTTTTAAAAAGATATTTTCTGCCTTCAGTGAAATGCTGTGAAGTACCTTTAGCAGAGTCCTGCCCCCTTTTGCATTTGCATTTGGTGACTTCTCCTAGCATGGAGATCAAGTTATAGGAGGAATTTTCACTGCGTAAATATCTGCATTAGGGATGGAAAGAATATGGGCCCTTATTTATTCCCTGCCTGAAAATTTGAGAAGCGGGGAAAAATAAGACAGTGACAAGAATTTCCTCAGTTTTTGCCCAGTACTTTCAGCCCCTGAAATTTTGGGAAATTATTCTGTGCAGAAATTTGCATGTGTTCTTTGTGTGACAGTCATGATTTATTGTGTGAAAGCCCACGTTCTTTTGTATTAAAACCACTGTTTTTACACAACAGCAAAAACCCAAAAAACAGCATTCTGTCCCCCCCCCCCCAACTCCATGGCTCTTTTTAGTGCAAAATTGCTGAGATTTTTGCTGTCCCAGTACCAAAACGTACCAGAACAGGGAAACTGTGACACTCATGCTAAAGAGTAAAAAGTTGCAATATTTGATGGGAATTCCCAGGAAATAACCAGGATAAAAGAAACATTATTTAGATCTTGTATATAAAAGCAGTCAGTACAGCAGTCTAACACAGTATGTCCTGATACATTTTGACCAGTCCAGATGTGCCTTCGGTTTGTTTTTTGTGTTTCTAATATTAGTTTGATCTGCAAAAAAGCAGCTTAAAGATTTTGCTGTGAAGATTTCCATGGGATAAAATTTAATATTATTGTCTGCGAATGGCTTTGTAAGAAAGCAAGGGAGAATGATGCATATATTTTGGTGGTACAAGTATGTGTTTGGATGTTTTAAGCAAATTAAACAGAAATGTACACAACAGATTTATTAGGATATAAACAGAAATCAGCAGACCATAATCCAAGTGTTACAAGCATAAATCCAGAGTAACTTAACAAATATCAATGGCATTATGGTAGTTTACACTGGTGTAACAGAAGGCCAAATGAGGCCTGTCAGATAGACAGATTAAATTAAAAGCAAGTTTCATGCCTGCATTACTGTTAAAATAAGTGATCCCAAGCATGCCCAACCCCAACATGGGTACCAGTGGGATATGCTGAGTTTTATTAGGAAGTATGTCCTGTGGACTGAGGTTGTTTGGTCATGAGGGGCAAAATCCAGCATCCCCTGTTTACTAGCAGAGGCTTTAGTTCAAGGCTCCATCCAAGCAACGGTTTGAAACGGGGCAGAAATTAGGAGTGCAAGCTGGAAGAAGGTATACTGAATTTGTTTTTTTACTGCAGAGTTCCAAATGTAAAATCCATTTACATTTAGAACAGTAAGCTTCCATACTTGTTTGGTAGAACCTGAAGCAGACTATAAAAGGGGAAATGGTGGGGGAATATCATGGAAGCTTTTGTGAAAGATACTTCTGAATTTTCAAGACAAGAGAATGAAGAAACAGTAAAAAAGGAAGAGTTCTCTCTCCCATAGAGAGAAGCCAGAGGAGAATCTTCCAGTGAAAACCACTGCTAACATGCAGTCATTTGTTTAATTTTTCAAGAGAAGAAGAATGGATAAAACCAAAGCAATTTTAATTGATATATTGCCCTGGAAGAAAAATCATACTGATATGAGTTTGGATATCTTGATTAATATGAACATGAACAAAGTATCTATAATAACTGCCGTTTGTCTAGGAGATTCTGTAGACTTTGCAAGATAATATTCATTAAAGTCTGGGAAGGTGACAACATCCATGAGATGTAATGAACATGTCAATAAAACAGCTTGGAGATAGTTTTGCCATTTGAATTCAAAGAAAGAGAGGAGCAGGAAAACAGAGGAAGACTTTGAAGCTAGTTGAACTGGTTGAAGCGAAACTCTTTAGGGTGCAAGTGCTTGCTCGCTGGGAATTAAATGCATGGTTAAATACATTTGCTGCCTGCATTACACATTACATATTGAAAGGCCCATGCATTGAGTCCTAAGCTTTTCAGAGTCAGTGAAGGTTCATTAAAGTTCTTGAAAGCGTAGGTTGAAATGTGAAAATACAAAGAGAATATAAAATATAAAAGCCTATTTTTTTCAAGAAATCCAAAATAAACTTAGTTTTATTCAACTGAAAAATGATAAACAAAAACCTTAGCTGGCTTTAAAGAGCATTCAGTGGCATGCAGCAAGGACGAAACCTGGGGCAGAGCAAATCTTAGTGCCTGAATCATGGAAACGAGTTGTGCAAATTTGGCTGAAGATGAGTTGAATGTTTAGACTGCAGGAGGCGGAAACTAGGCCATACATTGAAGGTGATTTAAACAGATCAGAAGAATAGGAAAGGTTTTGATTCTATTAACTTACTGGGGCCCCTATCTGATGTTGCAATCTGGTGGACATTATAAAGTAATTATGCAATTATCTCCATGTGGAAAAGTTACCTGGGGAATATAATATTTACTGAATGGGTCTCTAAATCTCCAGTTTAATATAAGCAATTAATTGTATTATAAGTGTAAATGTAGTTAAATTTCATATTAATATTTTAGGGATAAGGAGTAAGATCATTTAGTTAGATGACTTTGCTGTTGTTATGCACCTTCAAGTCAACTCTGGCTTATGATGATACTACCAAAGGGTTTTCTTAATCCTAATATAATATTTCCACATGGGAAATGATCAAAAAATAATTTCAAAAGGAACGTCTATGAACACAGAACTATTACGTCAGCTGTCTTGGACTCCATGAGTGTAAAGAGGAGAGAATTTAACTTTCAATTTATCGGTGGAGCCTGCTAAGTAGAATGTTAGACCTTAGCAGCTTAAATTCACACTTTTGTTCTGTTGCCTTGGGTATGCCTTTATTTCTTGGCCTCAATTCTTCCACCATAAAATAATAAGAAGAATAATTTATCTTAGAGACTTGATGCAAAGTTGAATGAGGACTAGACTAGACTGATTTGTTGTTATTGTGTGCCTTCAAGTCATTTCCAACTTATGGCAACCCTAAGGCCAAACTGTCACAGGGTTTTCTATGGCTGAGAATATGTGATGTGACCAAGGTTATGCAGTGGATTTCCATAGCTGAATAGGGAATTAAACCCTGGTCTCCAATGCTCAAACCACTACATCACGCTGGCTCTCAGATGTATTTATTATTAGCATGTATGCCAAAATCCTGTTAGTGACACATATCCTTATTACACTACACTGTTATAAGACTATATTCCACTTTAACTTCCATGGCAACATCCTGTGGAATTCTGGATTTCATAGTTTACTGAGGCCCGAGAGCTCTCTGGCTGAGAATTCAAAATGTCCCTCCGTAAACTACAAATTCTAGGATTTCATAGGATGTTGGCATGACAGTTAAAGTGGGATATAGCACTATAAGAGTATAGTGTGATGTGTACCATACATGCTGTTTATGTCTACTTGTGAACAGGAAGCAAGAGGCTACTCTGTAGCCTATTAGACCCAGTCTAAAACCACACAGGCATCTCTAGGCAGTTGCTAAGCCGCTTTGGGCTGCTACCAAGGTGCAAGGGAAAGAGGATGTTATATTTTCTCTGCCTTTCTCTTTAATGAATTTGCAGAGGGACCAGAAGCAGTCCTGGCTTCCCAGTTCTTTCTCCCTCTATCCCACTCCCCCTTCCCCTCTGTGGCCATGTAATAGTTGTAGCAGAAGGCTTCATGGAGTTTGGCAGCTGCTGGAACAGGGAGGTATGGACCATCTACTGCATGTACCATCAAGGATCTACTGCTTGGTCTTGAGAGAGGGATTTAAAACACTATGTATTTTAAAGTGCTATAGCACAAATATATAACAATACTTCAAATTATAGGGGCCCTTTAAGTTACAGTGCCTAGTGTTAAACATGCAGTCTCAGGAATGGATGAAGAGACTAATGGAAAGGCAGATGTGGCCAGAATACTTTTTTCAAGAAGCATATATGTGTGCATGCTTGCATCTCATAGGCAAACAGGAAAGCAGTAAGGTAAGCTTTCAAATGGCAAAACAGCTGCAGGAAGAACTAGCTGAATGGTATTAGTGAAGCAGAGGATTAGAATTTGGTTGTGGCTTGAGTTTATAAAGCTTTTTTTAAAAAAACAAAAGTCAAGGAATTTGCTGATGCATAAAAAGACATGCACTGTTTTAAAAGGGAAAGGAAAGAGTGTTATTGTGCTCCTACTTACACAGAACTCCACCTTCAGAACTGCTCACTTGAAGTAATGGATTGTTTATTTGCTGCTTGTGGCAAAGAGCAAAAAGGGTGATTTCATGTACCAAAACCACCTGGACTGGCAGCTGAATCTTACTGTCAGTACCGACAACTGGGTAGTATCCTACACTGCTCTTAAATGCAGAAGGCTAGTTTGAGAAGCAATTAATTAAACATCCTTATTCCTACACTGCATATTGGGTGTTTGAAGGATAAAGCCCATGAAGGCCAGCATGAGGAGAAACAAAAGAATGTATTCCACTGGTTCAGGTACATGCTGCTCCACCATGGAGGTGATTTGCACTCTTAAGTCATATGGAGACTCTGCTAACATCTACTCATTAACTGTCTTGCACATTTCAATAGCAATCCTCAGATGATGTTTTACCATACCTTTGCTCCTTTATCTTGAACTACTTTATTGGGGAGGGGAAAGAACAGCACTTGCCTTGAGTAGCTTTATCAGGGAGGGGTTCATGTCAGAAGAATGAGGGATGGTTCCTTTGCAACATCTGGAGAGACATCACTAGGGACAATGTGTTAAGGTAATTATCTTTTGTGTAGCCCATTAATTTTTATGCAGAGAAATGTAGTCCAAGTTAGTAAGACCCTGATGAGATACAGACTGCACTGGAAAGTTCATGATAGGGCACATCATGCCAAAAAAAAAGAAAGAAAGAAAAAAAAACAGAGCAGGTGTGGACATATCTTTGAAGTCATCATGACAACAGAGCTGTCTTTTACAGCTATGTCAGTCTGTGGCAGTTTCTGTTACTGCACTTGACTGCATCAACAAAAGGAAATCAGAGACCAAAATCTTCAATCAGATCATCATAAAATTCTACTCATGCATAAATACATGTTTCCCCAATCCTCAGGACTCACTTTCTTCCATGGGGCCCCCACCCATGGCCATTAAGTGACTGATAGAGACCAGGAAACATCAGAGAAGTGTCCGGGGATGTGCCTATACATATGCCCAGACACACAATGATGACATCATGCTCCAGGCCTGCAAAGGATCAGCAGGAGGTCCCAGAAGATGCCTTCACCATTCTGTATCTGTCTATAGCCAGAAGCTTCTCCAACACTCTCTCCCCATGACCCACTAAAAGGGCCTGGAGGTGTGCCAACAGGAGGAAGGTGAGTCCTGAACAGTTGTTGATCATTGTCTTACAAAGGTAGTGTACTCCTTTTCTTTTTTTTTATGATTGAAAAGGTTTAGTACCAAGGCATAACTTTTGAGTTATGCTTGTGCATATCACTAACAGGATATCAGTCACAGTTAAATTGTTAGGGATGAAATCAGCAATGATTCTCTTTTGAAACAGTGCCAGTAAAGTGCATCGGACCAAGTACTGGTAGTCACACTGCCTTTGTTTATCAGCACTTTGCCACAGTATGTTGCCGCATCACCTCTACCACCTCAAAGAACAGAAACGGAAAGATGATCAGTTCTCTGTCACTCTCCTTTGCACCCGCAATGCAGCTTACGTGGTTCCACAGTTTACAATCTGCTGTGCAGTTTGTGTACCCATTTCCACCTGGTATAGAACAAAATTCTTACTGACTGCATTTATGATTGCCATACATTTAATTCCTCCTTTCCTCTTAGCTCAGCATCATGTTTAGACAAATAGCACTTTAACAAAGAAACAATTTAAATGCAATTGAGCATCTTCCCTCTTTCTGACAGTTATGACAGATGTACCTGCTTTTATAAGACTGATGTTGATGTGAGGCCAATAACTATTTGAAACTCTAGGCAGTTAGACAGGATCACACATACTACATGCTAGATGCATGTATAGATGTTCCCTTCTATCTATGTTTGACAAAATTAAGGGATGGACCAGCGGTGGAACTGATTGCCCCTCCAGATGCTGTTGAATTGTAGCTCCTAGCATTCCTCACCTTTGGCTATACTGGCTAAGGCTAATGGAACTGGAGTTCAACAATATCTGGAATGTCATGCAATTCCCACCTTAATGTAGATAGAAGATACCAGTATTGCTGTTTTGTGGATGCTATGGATATTAAAGAAGAATCTGTACAACACTCCTAGCAGACTAAACTCTCCATAAGACGCTGCATAAAAGAAGAGTGACACTGAGAACACAGCTTCCTGCAGCCAGAAAAAAAAAAGGAAGCAGAATGGAGTAGCAAAGAGAAGGCACTGGGGAGGCAAGGTCAGGGTAGAGATGATAAGCTATATTTCCCCATGTCTAACATAGACTGGAATCAAGTCACTGCACAAAGCCCAGGTCCCAAAGAGTGGCAACTGCTGCGAGGCTTAGAACACAACAGACTGTAGGAGTCGGAAACACATCATCAGGTCCAAGGGGATCGGTGGCTTCAAATGGTTGCCATCCAGGCGCAGATAACGAAGACGGGGCACGTTTTCAAGATCTGAGGATGGTTCTTGAAAAGACATCAGAGACATGGGGCATATCTGGGTCCCGTTGATTTCTAGAGGGAGAAAAAACATGTAACACTAGGTTAAGAGAGTGAAGATGGCCAGACATCACTGTTTTTCCTTTTCTCTTTCCATCTGGTGAGCATCTCCCCTTCATCCATTGTTAGTTGCCAGAATTATTCAAAGGACAACAGAACAAAGAAACGTGGGGCACCCTGGATACTGACAGGATTAATATAGCTTGAGCTTTTGTGAATGCTTATTTATTTATATTTATCAGTATATTTATATTTATTTATTGCATTTATATGCCACCTTTCTCTCAAAATGGGACCCAAGACAGCAACTTCCTCTGGTCCATGGAATTCTCATCTAGTCAGGGGTGGGATGTGCACTGTGCTTTGAAAGTGAAATTTAAATGCCAAATTATTAGCAATGACCATTATGCAAAAAGCTTCTCAATGTTGCTTAGCACTGCCACTGCTGATTACAGTTGCTAGACATACAGCTGAATCCCCAAGACTGCATTCCTTCCAGTTGAGGAGGTGGCAGTGATTGAATCTGTCCCAGTTATTCATTTAAATTTTAAAGGAGGAGTCCAAGGTACTGAATCTATGGGAGGATTGATATTCACATCTAGGCTACCTTCTTTAAAGTTTGGCCTAAACCCAGAGTTGATTCCCTGCTCCACTGAATTGAAGCCACCATCTACCCCTGCTTGCATATCCACAGAAACTCATGCTATAATAAATCCATTCATCCATAGTATGACACCTGAATCTTTGTTGTTTACTGCAACAAAGACATGGCTACCCCTTTGAAAATGGCTTCAAAATACAAGGCAATATTATTACAGTGGTTCTTTTTGGTCTTAGGATATACACTGCTATCCTTCACCATGAAATGGCAGAAAAACCTCCATTGTGAACAAACTGATCCTGAAAATTTCTCAATGCCTATGCCTTTCTCCCTTTCATAGGGCACTGTCTATATAATGGCATTCTTCTGAGGTTGGCACCATTACTGCTATGCACCTGCACCATCAAAGTGAAGCTAGCATTAAATGCAAACAAAAACATAATGTTGAGAGCAATATAAATCTAACACTCCAGGGCTGCTTAGAAAAGTGATTAATACATCTCAACCTGGTATCTAGCTTACAATAGCACAAGTGTTTTGTGCTTATTAGCCGCATATTCTAATCCTCTTTGTGTAATATCCATGTCATCCCTCAACTATTAAGACTCATACAGAATGTGGCAAGCTGTAGGTTGCATTCCAATCTGCCTCAGGATATGAGGAACATGTGGAGAAGAGAGCAAGAATGAGGATTGTAATTCTGCCCCCAGCCCCACCATATGCATTGCTACCTTTGTTGCCATTTTTATCCATGTAGCTCCCCTGCCCCACTGCAGAAATCTGCCTTTACCACATGGAAAGTGACAAAGATAATGGGGTCAGAGGCAGAGTGGTTTTGCTTCTCCTCAGTTCTTCTTCACATGTTCATTATACCTTAAAGCAGAATACCTGAACAGCTTGGTTCTTTAAGCCCTGCCATAACAACAACACAGGACACAGGATGTGTATTCCTTCTGAAGATTACCGCACCTTCAGACTAGCTGATTGTGGGAAACCTTTCAGATAAAAAGTTATTTAATTCCATTGAATTTATCATTATTAATATTCAAGAGTCAGTGAAACAATAGAATTCCAGACACATCCTTGGGAATTCTGGTTTCCTAAGTCCTAGATGGTTTTGGAAATATCAAGAATGACCAAGTCTTACTTCAGTAAAATATATTCAAATAGCCCTTTACAGAGGATATTGAGCAGATGAATAAATCATAGTGATTATGATATGTAAGGACTACTCCACATGATGTTGAACATGCATAAAATGTATTGGCTGTGGTTCATAAGGGTTCAGACAAACCTAAGTAACTCACGAATGCTCTGGAACAGTGTTGGGAATCAGAGGACACACCAGATGTTTCTTGGAATTGCAACTCCTAGCAGCTCTAGCCAGCATAGCCAATAGTGAGGAATGCTAGGATTTGTAGTCCAGTAACATGTGGAGAGCTGTATGGTTCCTCACTTTGCTATCTATCTATCTATCTATCTATCTATCTATCTATCTATCTATCTATCTACCTGCCTCCTACCTACCTATCTATCCACCCATTTTCATTTTATTTCATTTCTTTGCCACCTTTCTCCTGGAGAAGAACCTCTAGCAGTTCACAAAAAGAACCAAAACTTAACAAGAAAAATTTAAAAAGAATTAAAAATCATCATATTTAAAACAGTATAAAATCATTTGAAAGGCATACAAAAGTTTTTTAAAAAGCACCCCACATAAGAATCTTCTCTCTGAGGAATTATATATTAAAATCCTGCATAAAAACAAAAAAGGTTCAAACATCCTCTTATCATATATGGTAAGCCATATATGACTTGAGCCTCTGTGCAAACATACATACTGTATGCTATAGCATCAACTAAAGGAATCAGAATTGCTTGCTGTTCTGTAGACTCAGAATGTTTTACCCTGAGCATATCAATCAGAGGTGGGTAAAATGGAGTCCTGGGGTCTATGTAGCCCCCAAGGTTGGTTTTGCAGACCTCAACACCTCCCTCCGTGCTGCCTGGGCTGCCCTTTTTCTGACCAAAAGGAGAGAGTGCATTGCATCTCCCAGAAACCTCTGGAAGCAGCAACAGTTTATCTTCTAAATAAGCTGGAGGGTTGCCTGTACTTTTAAACATTTTTTAAAAAAATTCAGGTTTTTGACAGAGAATTCTGACCACTTCTCCCCCCCCCCCCCCCGTGTGTGTGTGTTCCAGTAAATTTAGCCCTAGACTTGCTGGAGTTGCCTACTTCTGTTATAAATACTTTCTACCTAATAATAGTGGAAATCTATTACCTGCTATTGCAACAAGAAACCAGTGTGTTTTCACTGATCCTCACTGTTTCTACCTTCAATATTTCAAGAAAGGAGGCATCTTATTGAGTGCTGCTAATCAGGCAACTTGCCTGGCTCATTCTTGTATGTTATTTTACAGACTTCAGATTCTCTTCCCTCTTAAGCAAAGCTACCACCTTCTGAAGACCTAATGCTTGCAAACCTAATGCCATGGATGAAATGGACTTGAATTTGCCAAGCCATCAATGACAGTTCTGGTTTGGGTAGCGAGTTCCTTGTTAGCTCAATACAAACTCTTTGATTTATTTATAGGTTCCTCTTCTAAAATCATAGAACCATAAAATGGGAGAGCATTGCTAGCAAACTTAAATCATGAGATCATTTAGGAACAAATCCATCAACAAAAATAGGCACCATAATAACTGTAGCAAATAATACATTGATAAACTCCTCTCCCAGCTCGAACTACCCACCAGAGAGGCTGCAAATCAGCAAGGGTTAAGCATTAAATAGCATTTTGAAGCTTTTCAGTGATAGTCACTGTCATTCCCCAGGACAGCCAATGGGATATTTTCACTTTCATTTGACAATTTTGATATTATTTCTTCAATTTACAGATACTTTTAAATACACAAATATATGATCACTGCTACTGTGACAAGAACTCAGAAAAAGTTATTTTTAAGGATTACTATTCCTCCAGTCCCCTCACTAGCATGATCACAGGCCATGCTGACTGATTATGTGAATGGTAATGTAAAAGGTAACTTTTCCAAACTTTGAACATGACACTGTGGTAATCTCTTGGCTTGAGTGCCTCTGTAACTGCAGTTACTAATGAAGTGATTATCGCCCCTCTGACTGAAGTACTAATGAGATCCCATTACCAGTTAGTAAAATTTCTGTCCCCACAGGTACCATGTCCCTGCTGTGAAAAAATGCTTTTATCTTTACTGTACAGATGGAATAACTGATGCTCCGAAACACATGGATACAGTTCAAAAGAAAATCATCAGTCCTTTAGTCTGAACTCTGACAAAAGAACCTGAAGAGATTTAGAGTTTTGAAGCTGCCTGCTGAAATATTGCCATCCGGAGCATAGGGCAAGTGCCATTGTATTACTCTGGTTATGTAGCAGCTGATCACACTGAATGCTGAAGCATTTGAAAAAAAGTCCCCATATAAATCTCTATTCATTCCCCTGCCTTCTACAACTAGGCTGATAGCCTTTGTGCTTGCAAACAAAAGATTTAAAATGATAGCCTTAGCCTAGAAACTTAAACCCCAATTGTTTGTTCCTAACTGGAGTAGATCTGAATTAATGGCATCTTGCTAAGTTAAAACATACATTTCATTGATTAAATGGTTCTACTGTAGTCAGGCCTAAGTGGATTTAGGCCAAAGTCTCCAATACAAGTCTGAATCTAACTTAGGAAGTTAAGGACAGCAACAAAGTTCATAATTTAGAAGCAGGATTCATTCATCTGCAATCCTGCCTGTGTGCTGTTCACAGGAGTAATCAATGTTGCATCAATGAACTAGCCTCGTTCAAAAGGAATGTTTTGTCCTTAAGCTGTGAGATGTCAGTAAAGCTACCCAAACTTTAAATAGAATTTCTGTTTTGGGGGCCCATCATATAAGCAGACTTTATTGGCCTGAAACTGTTGCCTTCCAGAGTGCCAGAAGTTTAAATCATAGTGTGGAGGGAAAGCAGGGGGATACAAGATTCCTGGGCTGGTTTAGGTATCATGGCTTGTTATTTCCTCTACTTGTTAAGAATTTTTGGAAGGAATTCTGCATTCCTGCAACCCTGCAGATATTTTCAATCAAAACAGCAGGTGGCAAGAGCCCTAGCAGTGCAAACATCTGGGGTAGGAAGGGGAAGTGGCTTTGTTATTCCTACAACTGTGCTTGTGCATTCCACAGAATGACACCTATTGTACAAAATGACCTAAGCTTTGCCTGAAAGCCTAGTGGAATAAACATTGCTCAATTCACAAAAGAGATCTCACTCTTTCAAGTCCACACTCCATTCCATGCAACCATAGATGAGGATATGCTTGCATTCCCTTTGAAACGAATGCTACCTGGTATCCTTACATACATATACATCTATACCTGTATCTATATAACACATATATGCATGACCTCTTCATCATTTTAAAATGTGCACTTTTAAATAAAACTTTAAATAAAACTCTGTGCATCTTCAGATTTTTCACTTTATATTTCTCTTGATAGTTTCTGTATGTAATTGTTTAGCATTTGGTTAAAAACTATATATTAAAAAATTGATTTGCATGTGCACTCTCTCAGCACAGTAACAGTGCATCTGCAGTACATGGTTGCATCAGTTTGATATCACTTTAATTGTTGTGGCTTCATCTTATGGAACCCAACTTTTGTAGTTCTGAGGAGGTATTTAGAAATCTCTGCTAGAGAACCTAAGCATACTTCCTTGTACTACAGTTTCCAAAATAACTTCATTATCAATTCTACTTCTTCAGAACTGTTGTTCAGTGGAGTGCACTAGAATTTCAAATACTCCACTGCACTAAAAATCCCAGGATTCCTTAGGAAGGAGCCATGGCAGTTAAAATAGTATCAAACGGATATAACTAGGTACTGCTAAGGCACTTTTAGCCTCTCTACAGTTTCAAAGAAATAAATCCATCCAGCATGGAAGCGCCAAAACCAAAGTTCTAAGGTGCAGCCAAAGAGTGTGAGTCAAGAGCAGGGTATGAGAGTAAGGCCATTTCAGCACTACACTGTTATGGGGGTATTATTGTGCTTTCAACATCCTGTGGAGTTCTGGGGTTGTAGTTTACTGAGGCCAAAGAGCTCTCTGACTGAGAATTCTAAATGCCCCTCCCTAAACTGCAAACCCCAGGATTCCATAGGATGTTGAAAGTGGAATCATAGCACTGTAACAGTGTAGTGTGGAAATGGCCTAAGATTTCTTTTTAGTCACATTCCTGTCCATTTGGAGCTACAATGTGAATGAATTATTTTTGCTTTGCTTATGGACATTAGACCATTCACAACATGGCTAATCTTACATGGGTTGGTCTTGGCACCCGTCCCAACAGTGTTCTCCTGTAGGCCTAACCTACTATTGAAACTGTGCTGTTGACTCACTTTCAATTGAATTGCCATTCAAGTAGAGATGCTCCAGCCTGTGACTGATATAGGGGATGCTGGTGAGGTTGTTGTGCGCCAGGTGCAAGACCAGCAAGTTAGTGAGGTTGAAAGAATTCTTGGGTAGGCCTTTGTCAGAGAGCTTGTTATAGCTAAGCCTGAGGAAGGCCAAGTTGGAGAAATCTTTAAAGTAGTTGTTGGGGATGTTATCGATTTGGTTCTCATCTAGGAAGAGCTGGTGAACTGCTTTGGGAACCCCAGGTGGCATCTTTTGCAGCCTGTTGTGAGCTAAGTTCAGCTGCATGAGGTTCTTGAGCCCCCTGAAAGTATTCTTTTTGAAGTCTCCATCATTCAGCTCATTGTGATGGAGGTCTAGGAGGATGAGATGATCCAGCTTGTTGAATGCATTATCAGGGATTCGGTTGATCCGGTTCCTGCTCAAACGAAGCTGCTCCAGGTTGGGGGGCAGATTGTTGGGTACTTCCTTAAGATGATTCTTCTCCATGTATAGAAAGACCAGGTGCTCTAGCTTCTCCAGCACTTGTGAATCTACTGTCCCAATGCGGTTGTTGTCCAGATTGATCCACCTCAGTTCTGTGGCATTCTTGAAGGATTCCTCAGAAAGCTTATCAATGAAGTTGTTCTGTAGGTAGACATAGTGGATCCTGGCTGGGATCAAGGGCACTTTTCTCAGGTTGCGGCTATCACAGTAAAGGGCTGAAGGGAAATCTGGAGGGCAGTAGCATTCTCTAGGACAATCTGGGAAAACTGAGGGGGGTCCTGGTGGCAGAGGTGGAGGCAACTCTGTTGGTTCAACTGGTTCAAAGGGTGCTGGAGTAGGACGCTTCTTTGGAGGCCTGGGGCGCCTCTGTCCATTCACCTCGCAGACCAGCACAAGAATGAGTGGGAAAATCAGTCTGGCAACCCCCTTCATGGTCTAGATAGTTACCTGCTAAGAGACAAAAGGAAACATTAAGAATGGGTCTATCTGTCTGTCTGTCTGTCTGTCTGTCTATCTATCCATCCACATACATATATGCACACTTGCAAATGTGTATGTGTGTGTGTTTCAATTTGACTCAACATTCTCCATCATACACTGTTGCTATATTCTTCTCTGGTTCTATGTTTGTCTGATCAAAGTATCTCTAAGGGCCATATCCGCACTAGACTGTTTTAGTGCTATTATTCCACTTTCAACATCCTATGGAATCCTTTGAGGCCCCTCCCTAAACTGCAAGGCCCAGGTAAATTGCTGTGAAGTTCTGGTAGATCAGCAGTCATTTTACTTCTTCTCTAGAGATGCAAATGCCTGGGGGGAAAAATGGAAGCATTTGGGGGGGAGGGAGAGGACTTTAAAAAAAGAGCAGGCCAAACACAGCCATACTGGGCCTGGTTCCAGAGAAGCCAGGCACAGCTCCATTCTGCATGGGTCCCAGCAGCTGGTGAGAGCCCATCCCTCCATTCCAACTGCCTCTGATGTAGCTTCTGAAGGACATAAGAATGACCAGGCACAGCTCTATCATGCCTGGGCCCTAACAAATAGTGACAGACCCTTCTGCTATGTTCCAATTGCCACTGCTGTGGCTTCTGAAGGGAAAGGAGCTCTCATGCTTCCTTGAACAAAGGTTCTGTAGAGACCAGTAGAGAAAGATGTATGCTATCACATTATCTTTGGCTTTTAGAGGATCCTTCCATTCTTAGCATTAAACCCTATAGTCATTCATTTTAGGTAGGGTGAGAAAAAAGGACAGGTTAACTAGCCCTCCACATGGCATTGCACTGCAGCTCCTATTTGTCCTCACCAGTGGCTTTTCTGGCAAGGGTTGATGGAAGTCCAGCAATATCTGGAAGACCACAGGTTGCCCAGTTCAGTTCTACAGTGCTGGCTACCTTGTTCAAGAAAAAGGTCAGGCTTGTGCTTAATCACTTTCTGCTACTTACATTTGTCAAACTTAGATCCCTCCATATTTTCAATTTTCAAGATTCAGCTTCTTTGAAAAAAAATCTACCATTTAGGTTTTACATTGAAATGTGGGAATAATGAGTTTTGATAAGTGGAATAAATTACACCAATATACAATATATTAAAATGTACTATTAGAAATCATCTATCAGAAGTTTCCCAATGTTAACTGTCAAATACTGTCAAATATTACAAGTTACATATCAAAAACTGACTTACTGCATATTAACAGTATGTATGAAGCTATTAAAAGCTCACATGCATCTGCTGCCAGAGAACAATCAAACATCTGCTTCCTACATGGGTTATAACCTTAAGTATTCAGGGAACATGCACTAAGACAGTGAATAAATGGAGAACATTTGCTACTCAAATTAGGAGAACCAGATTTTAAGGAGTAGGAGCACTGCTGTCATTCTGGGTTTCTTGTTTTTGTTTTGCAGATTTACCCAGATCTATTTCCAGCTGCTTTTTGGCCCTTACTCAGGGAATAATAATATTTAAGTACTTCCCACCAGAAAAAAAACCCTATGAAATTCATGGGGTTGCCATAAGTCAACAAGAAACTTGAAGATGTGTGCATATGCACAACCATAGTTAATCATTATCATTAATGCCTGTCTTGCAGTATCCTAAGGTCACAATTCACAGATTGCCAGATTGCCTCTAAATGATCCACAGCCATGAGAAAAAGTATAGTCATTGCCTCCAACCTCCTGCTCTTCCATAGCCTTCTTACCCACCCTTATCTCCCACCAGCTCTTGTAGGACAGACAGAGGAATAAGTGAAGTGAGGCTGAAGCTGCACCTTCTTTCACAGCTGCAGATCCAGCAAAAGAGGTAGATGTGACTTCCAAATTGTGGCCTGACAAGCCTGCCTGATCTGTTTTGGACGATTTGGATGATTGCATGATCTAAGTCCCAGTTTTCCAATCAGCACTTGGTAAAGTTGCTTTTGGGGACTACAACCCCCAGCTTTCCCAACAACTGCTCATGATGGCTGGGGTGCTGTAGGACAAAGAGTAGCTTTGCCAAGTTCTGCAGCTCCATTCTTCAGTAAGAGGGTGTTTCTTGAAATAGGGCATTTCATGAAAACATGACCTCCCAATCACATGCTTGCATGCCAGACTGTTTCTTCATCTTTCCCTTCCAGTTTGACATTTCTTCTCCTTTTTACACAATACAAAATGACAAGAGATTTGCATAACAAACACTGCATTTGAAAATCCTTTATGCCTGTTTAACTTGCTATTGTGTTTCTATTTCTCTATATAAAATATTCTACCCGTGGCTACCCAGTGCTGGAAAATGCTCTGGATTCTTTTACTGTGTCCTATCTGTCAAATTCTCCTTTATGAAAAATATTGTCTTATCCCTACAGGCAAGAAGTTTGCCTTTCCTTGCTCCCATCTCTTGCAATATTATATTTTGCTATTACAAGATGCACAAATAATATAGATATTCTTTTTCTGATTTATGGATTGCTTTTAGTAGAACTCATTTCATGCTATGGACAGGTGATGCAAGAATTGAAATACTGAAACTTCATGTTTTCCCTCCAAATAAATATTGGAATTAGGCATTTTCTACCAAAAGCAGGTCCAACAGGCAAAAATGTTTCAACAATTGTAGGAGAAAGAATCCATTATTCTTTTTGTATAGTAAGATAGTATACAAAGATTTCTCACTAATGAACAGTGATAATTAGCAGCTGTTTCCTCAATACTTAATAGCTAAATGAATAACTAAGCTAATAACTTTTTTCCATCCAGGGCACATCTACCAACCAGTACGAGACTGAGACCAATGTTCTGTGAAATCTGTGTGTGTGTGGCTGGTAAATGTCTGGCAAGGAGAAAAACACTTATTTGTATATTTGATCTGCATACCATCCTCTTCCTCAAAGGAGCTTCACCACACATGGTTCTCCCCTTCTCATTTTAGCCATACAAGGATCTTGTCAAGTAGACTATCCCGGGTGACTGTCTTCATGCAAAGATTTTGAGTTTGGGCTTTCCAATCAGACATTCTCGTCCATTGCAGAACACTGGCTCTTGTTCACAGAGAAGGGAACAAGGAGGCAGGATCTGGTTGGTGATTTACACTGGTGTAAATACTGTTGAACACGCAGTTGTGCTTTTTGGATGTTTCACAAGGGCAATATCCTAATCAGAGCTATGTGAGTGGTGTTACACTTGCTTAACTAATGCAGTAAGTATTGCATTGTTTAGGCCTTCACTCAAACATGGTCCCTAGTAGAGATTAATGATCTGTAGCCCTGCAAATGTCTGCCAATTTTTGTGCACAGCAGAGAATCATACAGTTGGAAAAGACTACAGCAGCTATCAAGTCCAACCCCCTGCCATGCAGGAACACACACACGCAAAGCACCCCCAGCAAATGGCCATCCAGCCTCTGTTTGAAAACCTTCAAAGAAGGTGACTTCACCATACTCTGAGGCAGCATATTCCACTGTTGATTGGCTCTTACTGTCAGGAAGTTCAATACTGTACTCAATGCAGCCTAGAATCACATTGGCTTTTTTAGCTGCCACATCACACTGTTGACTCATGTTCAGCTTGTGGTCCACTAAGATTCCTAGATCCCTTTCACACATACTGTTTTCAAGTTCCAAACACATGCTCCTTCCTTTATGGAAATTTTGCACTGCTGTTGTCATTGGTTTTGGGTATGTTGCTTTTATTTTCCATTGACTTAAAGCTGCCCTATGAATGAGAGATCTTTATGAGCCCTGATTGTCAGATTGCCAGTGTCTCTAACTGATCGAGGATACAGCCATGGTCTCAAACTATGGTCATTAACTGCCCTGGTCAGGTCTTGCACACTCAGGGTTGTGGCTTCCTTGATTGAATCAACTCAGCTTGGTTTGGTCTTTCTTTTTTCCTATTGCCTTCCATTCTATCAAGCATTATTGTTTCTTCCAATGAGGCATGTTGTCTCATATCCAAAGTCTGCCAGCCTCAGTTTAGTTACCTTTGCTGTACCTCCACATTTGTATAACTAATTTATCTCCCCATATTTTTTTCCAGACCTGTATGCTTCCCATACCTTGAGAATTGTGCACACACAGACATATATTGACTATATGCCTGAGTGCATAGATAACTCCTGCATCAAAGCTGCCTTCCTTTCTGTTCTTTGAGGCTGAGACATTACATTGTGGTTGCCAGATCAGGGATAACAGAGGGAAAAAGATACTTGAAACCCTTTTTTTAAACAATGATCTGGAAAAACACTTATTCTCAAGAGTGTCAAACTTCATACAGAAGAATAAGTGAGCCTTTCATGGCCACAGCTGTGAAGGAAATGTGAGCCAATTGTAACCAATACAGCAATGTCCTTGAAAGATACAAAGAACACGCAGGTGTAGAAGCATCAGAGAGAGGATGAGTGAAAGGTTAATGTCTCTTGGTTTTTCAAGTAAGAGGGAAAAGCAAGGATCACACAAGATTACAGATATACCTTTGTACTGAATATAAACAGCAGTTTTATTTTTTTTCTAATGATACACAGTCAGCCCTCCACATTTGTGGGTTTGACTTTCACAAATTTGATTATTTGCAAGGTTCTCCAAACCCTCCCCCCGATGCCTCAGGTGCTTTTTTTTCCTAGGGGAACCTTCTCTCTCAGCAGTTCTGGTCAGGCTGTGCAGCCCTTTAAAAACACACTTCTGGTCCTCCTCCTCCACTAGCCATGCTTGGCCAGCTAAGGACAGATCACAGCCTGGTTTCTTAGCACCATGAACCCTCTCCTAATGCCCCCACAACACAAAGAAGGAGATGGGTGACAGAGAGGAAGTATAGGGCCACCATGCTGACTCACCCCATTCTCTCTCCTTTCCCTGACCTGGTTTGGACCCTGGGTGCTCACTTTCCCATCCATGCCTCACCCACTTTCCCACAGACACACACACAAAGTTTGATATTTATGATGTTTCCACTTTTGTGGGGGGTCTTGCACCCCTAACCTTAGTGAATGTGAAGGGCTGACTATATTTGCAGCATTTAATAGCAGATATAACCATCCCTACCCCTTTCCTGCCTAGCCTGAATCCTGTGCAAAAGAAAGGGGCCACATCCTCTCCATCTGTATACATGCCCAAAGCAGTGGCAGTTGGTGGCTTCCACATCTGTGGGGCTCTGGACTTTAGTCTAACTGGAAGACTCTACCCCAACTGGTTCAGCACCTTGGGTTGTTCCTTTAAAATGCTTTTGTGCCCGACTGCCATAGAAACAAAAGCGCAAAGGTGTAAAATGTGGGAATGAGCAAGGAGGAACACAGAGGGATGAGTGGGAAGCAGGATGAACAAAAATCTACCCTAAACCAAAGAGAACCAACACAGTTGGGAATCACTTAATTCACAAGAGAAACTCGAGTTAAAGAGAGCAGAAAAAACAAGCCACACACAGAAAACTACTATGATGCTGTTGCCTTCACTTGCTCCCTCGGTCGTTCTCCACTTGAGATATGAAGTAATAATTACTCACAAGGTATTATCTACTTCTGGATCTCAATTATTCTGTACGGTAGTACATAAGGATGCATCATCTGCCTTCTTTTCCTGAAAGCCTATCCTGCTAAATATTTTAGTGATCCTTTTCTTGTGCTATGGGATTTCTGTTGGAGAGAAGCAATCTGTATTTTGCTCAGCATTTAATAAGTTCCTTTCTCTCCTCCTGTTCCTGTACTCTGGGAACTCAAAGGAGCATTCATAGGAGTATGGATTGGATTGGATGGAGAAGTGGTCTTCATCCCAGAAACTAAACAGACCTGGATGTGCTTAGTTTCAGCAGACACCTTAGGTCTACATCCCAGCAAATTAGAGAATTAAGTTCTCCCACACTTTGCTTCCATTCCAGCCATTAGGTTTTCTGAAGTACGCTACTCCTATTAATAAAAGGAGAAAGAGGGGAGAGAAGAAAGGGAATCTAGCAGCATGTTTAAGGCTAACTGATTTTTATTTTAGCATGGGCTTCATAGATTAGAGTTCACTTTTTCAGATGCAATGCAGAATGCTACAGAAGCCCCAAGCCCAGAAAGCTGCAAACTGTGAATCTCATCTTTTTTGTTCCTCTGTCCTTGGGCAAAGAAGAAAAGGCTAGTCAAACAGGAGATCCCCACTCCTACCCACTACCCAAGTGCCCCCTTGTGCAACCTTCTCCACCTTTCCCAGTGGAAGGTGGCGATATGAGTAAACCAAAGTAACACAGCTTTCTGGATCCTATTACTTTCTATTCTATTCCCACAAGTGCAGGAATATACTTAATAACCCAAGGTTTTTATATGACTCTGTATTGCATATGAAGTAGACTGATATCTACAAAAGCTCATGCTAAGATAAAAATCAGTTGGCCATAAAGGTAGAGCTGTTGCTGTTGTTGTTGTGTGCCTCCAAGTCGTTTCTGACTTATGGTGACCCTAAGGTGAACCTGTCACAGGGTTTTCTGAGGCTGAGAGTATGTGACATGCTCAAGGTGAGTTTTCATGGCCGAGCAGGGAATCAAACCCTGGTCTCCAGGGTCATAGTCCAATGCTCAAGACCACTACACCATGCTGGCTCTCAAGGTGCTGCTAGATTTCCCTTTTTCCTCCCCCTCTCTCTCTCCTTTTTGTGCCACAACAAACTAACATGGCTTCTTCTTTGAAAACTATTCTTATTGAGAAATCAGAACAAGTGACATTTTTAACAGTGTTGAAACACAGCAGCATTTATGACCAGATTTTTAAAAAGAATGTTAAGTTCCTAACAGTTGCCTTAGAATCAAGTAGAGCAAATGGCTGAGTCTCTCCTATGTCCCATTGCTTTTGAAAAATTCATTTTATACATTCTCAGCAAGACAGAAGCAACGTCTGAGGTCCCAAGGTTGAAAATACTCCAACACAATCTATCTGGCAAACAATAATGAAATCATAGGAACATATGGAGTTGAAAAGGAAAGTATATTGCCTAGCTAGAGTGTGATGAGGTGGGCGAGGTAATTTTCTTGGCTTTGCAGCATCCTCCTACTGAGTATATGGAAAAATCCTGATGCCTTTGAACCTCAACAGTTTTTTCCCCCTTCAGCACAGATATTTTAACAGCACTGCCCCCAAGTGTTTGCAGTAAAATCTGCATCACACTTTTTAATTTAAAAAAAACTGTAAAAAAATATAAATGTAAAAATGCATAAGCAGGACCTAATTAATTTAGGAGATCTAAATGGTGCCACGGGACTTTGAAGCAATTGAAAGTTCTGCCAAAATGGTTTATTGGCAGCAGCTCTGGAACATCTTCAGTGGAAATACTGCCTTGCTTGATCTATGTTTAACATGCAAGCTGGCTCACAGCACATTGCACTGCTAGCAATAGCATAAACTTTACTCTTGAAAGATTCTTGTCAGGCTCTCAGTTGCAATAGCTAGCAAAACAGGAAGGGCAGAAAAGATATGGGTTCAGATCTATCCCTCTATCACAGACTCGATTTGTAACCATGCCCACATCACTTTCTGTAAGAGGTCATTTAGCATCCCTATGTAGAATTACAGTGAAACTTAGGGTGTATCCACACTGTACAATTGTAGCAATTTGTCCTCTGGATCTGGAGTTTTGCGAGGTACTGAGACTTTCCTGCTAGAGAGCTCTAAACCACCCTGCTGAAATATTACTCCTTAGATACTTCACTTCTTCTTGGGTTATTTTAGTTCATGGGTGTTCATTAGAGCTCTCTAGTAGAGAATTCCAGGCATCTCACCATACTACAGACCCGATAACTCCACAGGATGCGGGCATGACCTTTAAAGTGGTATCAAGCTGTGTGTGTAGTGTGGATATACCCTTAGTCTAAGGTACCTGAGCGTTCCTGGTGTTTGCACTGAGCTTATCCTGAATGACTTGCTTATACCTGTGGGCAAGATACAACTTGAGAGCTTTGTGTTAGAGAATTTAGCTCTCACAGAATCATAGACTCTTCATACTTGCATTAGATGCTGGTGTTTGAATGGCATGGAAACAGAAGGGATGAGTGGGAAGCCGGATGAACAAAAAGCTTTTTTTAAACAAAGCTTTTTGTTAAACAAAAGGAAAACAACATAGTTGGTATACAGTCAGCCAGTCAGGTTTGACTTTGACAGATCATTTGCGAGCTTCTCCAACTTCTGCCTGCCCTCCCATGCTTCTTTTCTGGGGGAACCTTCCCTCTTGGCAGGTCTGATCAGGCCGTGCAGCCCTTTAAAAACCCACCTCTGGTCCTCCTCCTCCTCTACCAGCCACTGCCTGGCTAGGTAAGGATGTCTTGCAGCCCAATTTTTCAGCACCACAAACTGTCTCTCATTGCCTCCCCTACACCCAAGGAAAGAGATGGGCGAGAGAGGAAGTACAGGACCATCATGCCAATCCACGCCTCTTCCCTTTCCATTGTTACTGCCCTGGCTAGTCCGAGCTTTGGGGATATTAAAAGATATCCTCTTGATATCATAATTCAGCTTCACTTCTCTATTCCTCTCCACGTGCTTGCGAGGCCACCGCACAAGCACGTAAACAAGCTTGGCCGTTAATTGCCGTGATATTCAAACTACAATACGGGCCAGCCAGAAATAGCTGACTCGCTGCTTTAGGAGACCCTCCAGGCAAGTACTCTAATTAAGTATGCACGCAACTTACAAAAGAGCCTCTGCCCCGCGCTGGCAGCTTGATGGGTAAACTATGCAATACCCAAGTACTCTGCGTTTGCATACTGCCTACTCTATTGAGAACCGCTACAATAACTCAATCATTCAGATTCTGACCTTTCGGAGGCTTTGTCTCCAACTCCAAATCTATTGTTTTCCCCCAAGTACGGCATAGCCTGCAGTCACAATTCTCCTTATAAAAACCCTTGATTCTGAGACCTTCCTTGGAACGCTCCCGAGTTTCATCCCGCCTTGCTGCCGCTTTGCTTCGCGAGCCTCCCCTCAGCTCCACGTGCTGAGCTACATCGCACCCCAGCCTCGCTCTCTATTTTTCCAGGTTTCAGGACAGGTGAAGTACCACCCAAACCAGCAACTCGTCTAAAAATCCCTCTATACCACTCCAACCTTTATTTCTTTAGTTATCTTGTGTGAATGTGTCGCATACACTGTTTTGCTTGTGTTTAATAAAACATCGTTTATTATTTCAACTTTTGTGTGCTCCTTGACTCGACCTGACCCCGTAGACATAGGGTTCAAGATCTCGCTACGTTACCCTGCCTCTCATAACTCTAAGCAGTGCTCTGAGCTAATTTTCCCCACCTTTAGTTGAGCACATTTTGGTGTCCGTCCCGGGACCCCCCAGTACACAGGGTAACACCTTTCTCTGACCTGGTTTGGGCCCTGGGTGCCTGCTCTCCACACCATACCTTGGCCATCTTCCTATAGACACACACACATTTTCATCTTTGTGATTTTTCCACTTTGGCAAGGATCCTGTGCCCCTAACCCTAGCAAAGGAGGAGGGCCAACTATAATTGAATTTCTTGAGACAAATTTTAATAGTGGTATGTCAGTACTGACTCAAATGAGATATCGAGATGTCCAAGCCATTATTTTAGATGCACTGACTTGATCCAGACTTTTTGGACTAATACTCAGATCAAAATTTAGTTATTTTTGGGGTTTTGCACTTTTTTGAAACTTTGTTAATTTAGTTCTTGCTCAATAAAACATACTAAAATGCATACAACAATAAATGCTGTACATAAAAATAGATGTAGTATGCATATTTTTATGGAAAAATACTTTCAAAAATAGTGAAGGATCTGCAAACTGATGCAAACTGAATAGACTTTTGAATGAACATAGCAGAACTCAACGACATAGCTGTGTTAGTCTGGATCAGTATGCAAAGGGATATTGCACTACGTTTGGGACAGAGGCCATTTCTGCATTACACCGTTATAGTACTATTACTTCACTTTCAACATCCTATAGAATTCTGGGGTTTGCAGTTTAGGGAGAGGCATTTGAATTCTCAGCCAGAGAGCTCTTTGGCCTCAGTAAGCTACAAACCCCAGAATTCCACAGGATGTTGAAAGTGGAATAATAGTAATATAATAATGTAGTGCAGAAATGGCCTGAGAGAAAGAAGTCTGTAGCATAGGCTCTTGTAGACTGAATCTACTTTATTAGATGCAGTAAGTGCTTAAAGAGAGACATTTATGCAGAACTGACACAAATTAGAAGAGGAATGATTAGTGTATCATTAAGTTCTTTCAAACAAAATCACAGATAGGGAAAAGTGGACAATGAAATGCCACTATGTATTTTAAAATATTGTGGCAAAAATGTTGAGAATTACAGTGTAATGTATCTTAATTAAACCAGAAATAGGACTTGGCAGGGGAAATAAGATCCATCCCATTAAAACTTTTAAATATGAGCTGTACTTAAACGTTGACCTCCTTAATCTGGAAACTTCTCAATATTATCTATTGTTCTCACCTCCTTTAACCTCTGACCTTTAGCTTTTGGTTCCCACTTATGTGTCTCCCAGGATAAAAGATTAAATTAATTTTAAGAAAGAAAGAGAGGAAGGAAGGAAGGAAGGAAGGAAGGAAGGAAGGAAGGAAGGAAGGAAGGAAGGAAGGAAGGAAGGAAGGAAGGAAGACATTAATGTCTTATGATTTCAGTCAAGGGATTGTATAGACCCTGGTTTGCAGCACTCAGGAAACTTCAGCAGCCTAATAATGCACCCTGCTTAACTGGGCCCACTTGCTATGGAAATTACTTTGCTGTGTTGTCCAAATGTTGGAATTTTGTCTCCTGTACTATGTTTCTCTATCAACAAACCTGAGAAACAAATGTAAAACCAGGCACGGTAGATCCCCCATAACCACAGGGGATACACTCTAGGACTTACTGTGGATCATGAAAAATGCAGATAATACCAAATGCTATATTTTGAATGCCCAGGCCAGGCAAGGCGAGGCAGGGAGGGAGCGAGGGAAGGAGGCAGCGCCACAGCCTGGGTCCTCCTTTGTACCTGCCTGCCTGCCTGCCTCCCTTCCCAGTGGGGCTTGGCAAATCAGCCCCCCTCTGGGTGCCAAATCCAGTGGGAGGCCCAGCTGCTCAGAGTCATGTGCGTCTCTTGGTGTCAACAAAATTCACCCTGAGGTAGGCAGTAGCTTTATTTGTATAGACATGAGCAACACAGCACACTTCCACTGAAGCTGCTGAAATTAAAGCATACATGGAACTTACACCTTTTTATATTTAACCATTCTAAAATCTAGGCACATACAGCCATGATTGGCGAGGGCCATAAATCCGTGCATCACACCACTTCCTAGACAATTCCGAGACCAGTGCCTGTTTCCTACTTCTTTCCATCCTTGACCAATTTGACCTGGGCACATATTTTCTGTTTCTTATCTCACAGACACCAGGTTCTCAAAAAACAGAGCCTCTTTAGGCTACACTTTCATTTTTGCCCATATCTTTCTCCCTTGCCCCCACTTATGCCAGATACAATTTAGAAACAGTCAACAAAGCAAGTAGTAATTGATACATTGTAACAAATCCAGGCAAACTCCCAGGACAGAGACATTGTTGTGATCATCAATTAACACTGGATACTTTGTAGCTATTACAGCCAGGATTAGTAGAGATATATAGCATCTACTCCTACAGCGGTTGCAATATATTGGTTCAATACACATCCAGCAGACCTAGCTCATTTCCCATGGCAGGGGCAGCGCATCCTGACACTTGGCCAAAGAAGGAGTGTCTGTCTTCTTCCTCAGCTGAGAGAAGTGCGTGGCTTCACCCAGCTGGGCTTCCCATGCCTCTCTCAGCCAAGGAAGGAGTGACTGTCTCCTTCCTTGGCCAAGAGAAGTGCATGGCTCCATACAGCTAGGTTTCCCATGCCTTGCTTAGCTTTAGGAAGGAATCTCCCTCCTTCCTCACCATAGAGAGGTACATGGGGCCTGGCTACACCTCGCCATGTGCCTCTCTTGACTGGGTATGGAGGCCTTCTTTGACTAAGAGAAGTACAGAGGGGCTGGCTGTGCCTCACTATGTGCCTCTCTCAGTCAGCGAAGGAGGGAGGGAGACTTCCTCCGCAGCCAAGAAAGGCATGTTGGGGGTGGGGGTAGGTACAACTTACTGTGCATGTCTCTCAGCCAGGGTGTGAAGGAGATTCCTTCCTCAGCTGAGAGAGGCATGAAGGGCCTAACTGAACAGAGCAAGGACTTCAGCCAGAGGTGGCAGCCATGGCCCCAGAGTGGATCGTGGGTAAGTGAAACCATGGACACTTGGCTAATGGATACTGGGAACCTACTATATTCTTTCTCTGCTTTGTTGGGACAGACTTCACCCTATGTTTAACTACTCAGAGATCTGAAATAAATCCCATCATAAAGTTTAAAAAGTATTGTATCATGTTATAAGTTATCCTTCCTTCAGTAATTTCAGATAACAGATCAGTTTTTATCTCAGGGATGAGTAATGCAGCCTTCTAGGTGTTGCTCGACTGCAGCTTCCATCTGCCCTACCCAGCATGGCCAATTGTAAAAAGTGGTGGGACCTGAAATCCAACACTCTATGTTCTACAACCAGTAGCAGGTCACATTATCAGTATCAAAGTTTACCTATCAGGATCTATATTGTAATCTACCACAATGGACCCACTAAGTCAAAACAAATTACTGTGACTCTAGCAGCAAGCAACTGATATGTTTATAAACACCACCACAAAAATAGATATTTTCTTTTGATTATTTGCCAAATCTCCAAACCAACACAATTAAAGGCAGAAACATTTCCAGTTAAATATGCTACTCAATTAAAGAGAAAAACAACCTATACCAATTACGTCCAAAGCCTCCAAAATGTTTTGCCCCTGATCTATATGCAAACCACCTCTTCTTATTGGTACTTGCATCTGCACACAGAACAATAACATAAAACTGCAAGCGACTACACTTTTCCTGTTCCATTAATTCTACCACAGCAATCCATACACTGCTTGCTCAACTCATTGCGCTTTGCAACCTATTAATCTCTCAGATTTTTTCATGGCTGAGAATCCTGCCATTGTTTCCCTCTAAAGTGGAATGAAAAAAGGCATGTTCTGAACTACAAGACACACTGATGGAGCATAAAGTTCTGCCAGTATATTTTTCCCAGGAGGCCAGGACAGTCAGATTATGGTGGTCCAGGGGGATGACAGGTGCTGAGGAGGGTCACTGGTGTGAAAGGAGTTTTCCTGACACCCTCTTCATACACGGCCAATCTGTGGCCATTTGAGCCAAGCAGGGCTGAGCTGCACCTGGCTGCTTTTACACAGGAAGGAAACATTCATTTCACAAAGAGTTGCACAATAACGTAAAAAAAAAATACTTATGCTTGCATAATCATTGGTTACAAAAGCATAAGTCGTTAAGAGAATTCCATCCAGAGTTTTATTGGGCATGCTGAAGAAATGCTTCCAGGAGTGGTTCTCCATTCTCATCTTCAGTTTTCCCATCTCATGGTGTACAAGTGGTTCCTTATAACTTGCACTGCTGCTAGTGGACTTTGATATTAGGTGGTATTCCACGTATCTGAAAATCTGCACACACATATGGCCTACTGCGTTTACTTGTTACCAAAAGATTAATCCTGTACAAGTAGAAAGTTAGAGAAACTCTATTTATGCTAATAGTTGGGCATCATATTATAGCAATGGCATTTAGGGCATTTAACAGCAAATGACCTCTTTCCAATGACCCATCAAGTCAGCAGATAGGCTTATATAACTAAAGAGATTATGTTCTACCCACAATTTAAATGCTGGAGTCAATTTAGCAGACAGTTCCATGAGAGTATAGAATGTGGAAGTATGTACATAGCACCACCCTGTCTTAAAGAAAAGGTGATTGGCTGCTTATTTATCACCTAAAAGGGACAAAAGAAGGTACTGACCTGTGTAACAGTCATATATGCTTATTGATATAAATGCAGATTTAGTAATAATCATTAAATAAGTGTCTATATATATATATATATATATATATATATATATATATATATATAAAATATCAATTTATTTAATAATATTTCATTCATTCTTCAACCTGAAAGAGGGCGATTTGTCCAAGATCATGTGTTGAGTCATCACTAGTACTAGAAACCGGATCTCCCAAGTCCCAGACCAATAATCTAACCATTGTACTACACTACATCTCTCATTATAGGGGAGAATACTATGACCCATTCACTTGCATACCTGGTCCATCTACTGTCCAAATGCTAGCTGCTGATGGACAGCTTTAAGGCCTCCCTGTGGTTCCTTCTTCTCAGACCAGTCTTGGATTGGACAGCCCTTCAAACAGAGGGGTGTCATCAGTACATGACAATCAAGCCATTAGATTGCCAGACAGGCTTGTTCCATGATTTCACAGTCCTGGCTTTTTAAAAGGCAAGTAACTGTGAGGAAAGAACTGGCAAACCAACTCTGAATATTCCTTGCCTAAGAAAACTCTATGAAATTCATGGGGTTGCTATAGTCGACAGGTGACTGAAGGCACAAATATACACAATTGTGTTCAGTGCTTTCTTACTTCCAGCAGCAATGGGGTGGGAGAATAATTTGCTGAGCAATCTGGCCCTGTAAGGCTAGAAACCACTCGCTTATTACAACTCTTTGGTGTCTTCCTGCAGCTGTTACTTATAGACATTGTGGATTAGGGTGGAAATGTTCAGAACAGTACAGAAAATGTAAGTAACAGTGTTGGGAAACATTCAGTGCAATGCATTAAATCCTTCCTAGAGTTTATTCATCATGAGTTTAGTATCCATGTGAGACAAACAGATAAAGCTGTTCATAAGACAGTTCTTTCAGCCCCTTCTTTCCAAAACATCCCTGGGATTAATTAATAAAAGGAACTAGAAGTGCTTAACCTTTCTCCTGAAAGTTGCTTCCCCCTCCCCTAAACTGTACACAGCTGCTTGCATCCCAGCTGGGTTCCCCACTCAGATTTGCAAAATAATTCCAGGCTCAAAACAAAACAATGGTAGGGATAAAAACAACTAAGGACTGGCAGGGGGAATATTTCCTTTCTTCCCTTCCCTTCTTGTGAACATCCCCTCCCCCTCAAAGGAGCTTTGCATGCTTTATAGCCTCTTGGGACCTCTAGGATTGTCTCACCCCACAAGATCTTGGCTATGCGTTCAGATATTCAGGAAGAGTGACTTTGCTCCATGTCATACCATCACCAGGTATACAGTTTTAAGAGTATATCTACACTAAATTTTAACTGCCATGGCTCCATCTCACATAACCCCAGGTTGCATTGTTTGCAGAAGTACTCAGAATTCTCTTCCAGATAGCTCAAGGGCTGTATTTTGGGGGAGTGCAACAAGCGACTAGAACTTTCTAGAAGAAACTTCTAAGCATCTCACCAAATGCCAGATCCCAGGATTCCATAGGATGGGGCCATGACAGGTAAAGGGATATCAAACTAATGTAGATGGACTTCAGCCATTTCCACACTACATTGTTATAGTACTATTATTCCACTTTCAAGTATTGGAAGAATTTATTAAGGAAATTACATATCACACCCATATACACACACATATGTACACAGATACACAAACACTCAGTCCACATGACTAAGGCAATGACCCAAATCCTATTTGTAGGCAGGTAGCATGTTAGTTTCTGCCAGTATGCTTATGCTTGTTGTCTAGGAACAGAGGCTACTCCTTGCTTCTTCCCCATCCACCCATCCACCAACCCCCAGCCACTGATGAGCTACAGTGGTCCACCTGGACAGAGCCCTGCCGCCCTTGTGCCTCAGGAAAGAAAAAGCAGCCTCTGTCCATTCTGTTCCATTGCTCTAGGGAAGCCAAGTATGGTGAACCCCAGTCAATTGGTGGCTGGAAGGATACAGCTGTGCCAGATGAGCCCCTCCAGCTGATGTTACACATCCAGGGTGAGGGTGTTGCAGAATTAGGTACTGGATACCTTCTTCCACAATGCCCTTAGAAGTACATATACTAACATATGTCATCAACAAGATTATAGCCCATAACTGCAGGAAAAGGAGGAGTAAGGGGAAGGAAACACCAAGGAAGCAATACCACACAAAAGGTAAAAAGTAAACACTCAAAGAAGCCCTAACTACCCGTGGCGACAACAACAGACAAGACCTGGCCTAGCTTCTTCTTTGCTTAGACTGGAATGCCAGCTTTCCCCCGAGTCTTTCAAGGGGCCTTGCCACTCCATGCACAGCTCTGGCTTTACCCAAAACATCACCCTTCTGTAACCAGGGCAAAGCCTTTCAGTTATTAATTAAAATTCCTTTGATGATTTATGGTAGCATGGTTCTGGATGGTTATAACCACTGAGAATCATTCAGTTGAGACCAACTTTGTAAGAAAATATAATAGAATCTTTATTAAAACAACAGGGGATGGGCTTTCCTCTGGAGTGGCCATTGCTAGTTGCCTAGCAATCTGTTGCTGGGCAGCTTTCCTACCACTCAAGATACCACTCCCCCTGTACTCCACCACACTGCCTGTATCTACTACTGCTGCTTTCTATAGGCATATAGTTGCTTCTGCAAGCAGGGCTGCATTCTCTTTTGATAGGGCCACCATCATCATTACTTTTTGGATTACAGGTCTTTAAACCACTTGAAACTTCCAGAAATGAGACTCCTCATGTTCAAAGGTGGCTTGTTCATGTAGGGAACATTTTCTACTTTGGGATGATTCCTACCAGAGTGATCAAACTTGAGTAGACTTAATTTCATCAACTGCCCAGCAAACAGAAGTACAGCTGCTCATGAGATCATGTATGCAGCCAACCAGCCAGCTTGCCAACCAGCCTCCATCAGACATCTTTTCTATTAACAAACAGGGCTGTCATGTTTCCGTTTGGTCTGCAGTAAGGAAAGGTCAACAGCATTAAACTAACAAGCAAACATTGAGGACTAACAGTAGACAGACAGAAGTCAAAAAGATCTGTCTGAAAATCTTCTGGGAAATTGCAAGATCTATCGGTCAGCAGTCCTGTGGCATACATTTTCTCCCATCATTGCAGATCATAACAGGGAGAACACTATACTTTCTAGAATCCTGATCATACCAGTCAGAGAATTTTGGAAGTCGTAATTATTTTTTCACACAAATATCTGATGACGATATTGCTGTGGGTACCTTCATATAAGGGTTAGCAGGTTCCTGGGTCCCTTTCACACGACACAGTTATAGTGCTATGATTCCATTTGAAATGCCATGGCAACATCCTATGGAATCCTGGGATCTGCAGTTTAAGACAGCAAATTTAGAATTCTCAGTCAGAAAGCTCTAGTGTCTTACCAAGCTACAAACCCCAGGATTCTATAAGATGCAGCCATAGCAGTTAAAGCAGTTCTATGTAGTGTGAAGGGGCTCCTGGTTGTTATTGAAGGACATGGCATTTAGAATTCTCTGTCAGGGAGCTCTAGTGCCTTACCACACCACAAACCCCTAGATTCCATATATGCAGTCATGACAGTTAAAATGGAATCATAATGCTCTAATGGTGTAGTATGAAAGAGCTCCTTGTTTCTTGTTTCATTATCACTGAATAATTATCTTATGCTCACCTGCTCAAATTCTATCTTTCTCTCTCTCATATATACATATATAGAGAGAGAAAGATATAGATATAGCTATGAGAGAGAAAAAGAGCAAGAGAGAGAAAAAAATATTCTGGCTGTGGCTGAAGAAAGTGAGATGTGGTGTGATGGGTGTACCACAGAGCTGTTGGCATTTGCCTTAGAGGAAAGCTTGGCTACATTTGACATATTTCAGGTCAACCAACCCAATACATTCCTGCACATCTAAGTAACAGACTCTCTTCATAAAGAGATTCTGTGCCTTCATTATTTATTTTTCTGTATTTGCTTGCATCTGTCTCAGTGGAATCATAGAACTCTTTGCTGCTTCCAGTTAAAGTCATAGCATTTGGGGTAGTTCAGAGGGAACAAAATGGCTGAAGGAACACTAAACTCAGCAAGGACATTGTAAAGTATGTGCCTTGTGGGAAAACTAGTGAGCATCTCAGAGATCCGTTTGCTCAAAATCTTTTTGCAAGCCAGTGGGCTAGTGATACTGTGGAGCGAGGGCTCACACAATGAAATCATCAGGACTTTTTGATTAATAGGCCACCACTCCCCTGGTTCTCTATCTCCTCTGAGTTTAGTTTTTGAGCTCAGCTTATTGTAGTGGAAAGTACTTTAGGGTAGTCTGAACAGGCATATAAGACCCATCGATTTTACAAAAGATCTGCTTCTGGTGGAGAGGACAACTTCTAGAGTTGGTTTTGTTGATATGGATGGATGTGGGATCAATGGTGATACAACTGATTTTGATTTTCCTTGGTGATGTGGCTATGGGGATTCCTATCAAGAGAACACACACTTCAAAATTTAACTACTACATTGCTGCTCTAGTTGTCTATTTTCTTCTGTTTAGATCACCACCTTTTCACTCTAATTCCTTTCTCTTTGTTTCTGTGTATTTTAACATAGATGGTAAAGAAACAAAACAGTCCCTAAAGCAATCTTGTTGGAAGAAAGAATGAATTCAGATCTCAAACTATGGCTCAGCCTAAAAGTGAACGAGTTGCGTAGAAACGTATGCGTTTCTCCCAGGGTTTTCCCTAGACTCAGAAGTTGTAAAAACTGCCAGTCTATTTAAAATTAGCTTAGCACTTTATAGTTGCTGATGATGTAACTTATGAGTGTGTCATTTGTCTCTATTTTTATGTAGGTGAGCTTTCAACAATATAATTCAGATTTGTTTACTAGTTTAAGATACAAATAACATATTGTGAGTTGAGCTCACAAATTATAAATGAGAAATGACAAAAATAAGAGCAAGAAGACTGCAAATAAACTGACTATTTATATCTATATTTATACATACAGGTATGAGTGCACACACGTATACACACACACTCAAACACAAACACAATATTCATTCACGTAAGATCTAGCAAAAGCCATATCAAAGCCACCTGTGCTTTAAGCACACAGGGAATTCTAACCACAGTGCTTATTCACAATTAAAAACACTGAAAACCAAACACAGAAACCTCTCTTGCTTTTGTCAGAGTTTTGGCAAGATCACAGGAGAAAATAGTAAAACTCTTAATGATATCTACACATTTCACACTATTTCCCATTTTAGTCATATCATGGACCCCACATAGTTTTGTTTAAAAAGTAGCTGAGTAGGCTTGCCAATTCAGGATTGTCCCAGGCCCTGAGGCTTATGCGACAAAACCTGAGATCTAGGGATGGCCTCTTGTGACGTCATTAAGTACTAGCCATTGCGCACCAACCACAGTTGTTCACAGTTTGTCATCCAAACCTAAACACACAAACACACACATGGGGAGGAGGGGGACAGGGAGGGAGGGAGAGAGACTGAGAGAAAGAAAGAGAGTGTGTTACTGTTTGGAAATTAAGTCTTGGCTAAAATAAGACAGCCAGCATGCTGGGCCCATAATCGATAGAAATATTTGATATCTATATCAAGCAGAGTGCAGTATTGCCAATGCAATGTGAGCTTTAGTAATAAACAGGAGAAAAATACTCAAGAGGCTCTTAAAAATAAAAAGAAAAAACTTACATTTATTGTTTCAGGAAATCCATCTTGGATAGGAAAGGAGATAGATAAGAAAAAAAAGTTCCCTAACTTTGGGCAAAAAAGCCCCTAATAGCTGGCTCTCATGAGTGAGTGTAAGCCATCCTGAAGCAGGAGCCTCTCTTCCCAGACTAAGGGAGACAAAGGACTAAGTAACTTCTAGAAGGAGGAGGAAGTGGCCTCTGCAGACAGCAAGGAAGCAGAAAGGCTTGAGAACACAGATCAAAGAAATAAACAGAGAGTTGAAATAAAAGGGCAGGCATGCTCTCTAAAACTAGCAATTTGAGTGTCGGACTAAGACTTTGGAGACCAGAATTAGAATTCTTGCTCAATCATGGAAACCCACTGGGTGACCTTGGGCAAGTCCTGCTCTCAGCTTCAGAGGAAGGCAAAGACATAGTCCCCCTGAATAAATTTTGCCAAGAAAACCCCATGATAGGTTTGCCTTAGAGTTATCATAAGCCAGAAATGACTTGAAGGCAAACAACTACTACTCCTACTGCTACTATTACTATTGATGGTGATGATGAGGGAGTTGGCTGATGGTGATAATAAGAGAACTGGAAACTCAGGAACAAGCCTGGAGATCTGGCAACCCTATAGCTGAGGGATTTGACAAAGCAAAGCTGCCATGGACTGGAAGACAAGACTGGAAGACTGTCTTACGAGTTAGCCAATTTGAAGGGTACAACTGCCTCTCCTTCCCCACCATGGAACCATAGTTAAAATGAAAATATGGTGTGTGGATGGGTGACTCTGCTAACCCTTGCTGGCAAAAGGCATTTCCCCCCAGAAGAACACTTATGTATGTTCTTTTTATTTCATAAAATAGACCAAGCTAGTAAGACCAAGAGGTGGGGAGGAAGACTTTGCAGCATGCCCAGACAAAAAACTCTAGAATGTTAGTTGAAAAGGATGTGTATAGAATGGGTAAGTCTTGGATGGACCTGATCCACCACAACATAAAAGAAAGCAAAAGAATTATTCCTCTTGCCAAACATATAATAATCTGGCAGGCACACTCAAAGCATTAGATGCAGAGGGGGAAGAGCAAACACCCTTCCAGTGTTTTTGTAGGCAGAGATGCTTTCAGTTTGAACAGCATGCTTGCCTTTCAGAGGGATATAGAGCATTATTCAACCCAGAACTGTGATGAGACTGAGATAGAGGTTTTGCCTTCATCTGATAGGAAGAGATATTCCCATAATCATGTGGGGATAGAGACTGTCTCAGAGGAACAGTGTAAGCTTAATAGGAACTAACATGTCTTGCATGTCTACTTTTGCTGTCTTTGATAGAAGCAACTGACAGATCCCAAAAGAAAAAAGAGTAGAGAAGGAAAAGGTGTACAAGAATAAATTCTTTTTCTTCCTGCCAAACAAGATACTTTAGCAGATTTACTGTGGGATGTTATGGGCAGGATGCTTGAGATGTGCCAAGAAGGCAGTTGTTTGCTTGTTCCAAAAAAGAAGGAGGAGAAGAAGACGAAGAAGACGACGAAGAAGAGGACAAAGAAGAAGAAGAAGAAGAAGAAGAAGAAGAAGAAGAAGAAGAAGAAGAAGAAGAAGAAGAAGAAGAAACCAAAAATAAATTGGGGTGATGAGATCAGGCAACAGAGCTACTTAAGAACAGAGATTTTTTTCCACAGGGCCATCATAAAAGGAGAGAGGTCTGGGCTCCCCCTGCCCCTCTTTGTAATTTGAGCTTTATTGAGTTTTTATAGAATATATTGGTCAGTTTCTTTTGATTTGGCCACACCCTTGCCTATGAGCCATGAGAACAGCTTGAAAACATTAATCTTTGGACTACAGCTCCTGGGATCCTCCAGCCTGCATGACCAGTAGGAAATTCTGAGAACTGCAATCCCAAAAGTAACTTTTCCAGGCTCTTGGAGTGAGTTGCCAGCCAAACTATCTTTGGACAGGCCTACTTGCTAACCTGGGCCAAGACACTTCTCTGTTTGCAATGGACAAGATAGTACCCAATCACCATCCCATATACTGGGAGTATATATCCCAGAATGCTTGTTTAGAGGGCAGGTACCCAAGCCACACTTCCCTTTGCTAAATCCATTCAGTGTTATATTTTTATTAGTCTAATGAAAAAGTCACAAACCATTTCATCCTATGCTTCCTAAGCTTAGTTGGAAGCTAATAGAGTGAGAATTACTTAGCCACATGTGTGAGAGGACCCTTCTTGTTCATATCCTTTTCTCTCCTTTTTAGGATAGTGGGAGGCTACCCAAACCCCATTTTCATGCCCTCCCAGTCTACTCTTAACTAGACAAAAAGAATGACTAGACCACATTTTCTTTCTTTACTTTGTCATGGTGACAGTGAGTTCCACCATTTTGTGTTCAGAATAGGGATAGTTTATAACATGTGCTTTCATTCTTAAAAAGCGAACGTAATTCATTAAAAAATAAATGTAAGAAGAACTGAGTGGCCAAAAGAGACAATAAGAAAACAGATCTGAGTGGGATAGTTACAGTTTTCCTACTACAAGTCAATGGCAGAGCTTGGAGTGGGGGGGGGGAGAGAGAGGCAAGGCTATGGCATGAGGGGCATGGCCATTGTGTGTGGGGGCGTGGCCAGGGCATGCAGGTGCATGGCTACAGGCCAGGATGCCCCAAAAACATTGCCGCCCAGGGCAAACCACTCCCTCACCCCCCCCCCAATCCTTATGCAACTGCTACAAGTCACACTCTTGACTGGCTAATACCTTGCTTCTGTATCCCATGTATCTATTCATTCCAGTGGTAATTACATGAATGCAATGTGCTTGAATTAAATAACGCTGATGCACTGAACAGTGCTGGATTAAAATGAGAAAGACCTTGGTTTGAATCTCTAATCATTCATGAAGTCGCCTGAGTGACTACAGTCAAATATCTCTCACAGGATTCCATGGTTCTGTGGGATTCTAACATGGCTTACTGAAGTCCCAGACCAGCATACTGACCACTATACCATACTGGTCCCCAGTGCCTTATACAGAAGGAAACCATCTGTTATTTAGCCTAATAAAGTTTCCTCTGACTGAAAGAATATCACTTGGGTTTCATGCAGGAGTGTTCTTCCAGTCATACCTGAAGACGCTGGCAAATGAACCCAGAACCTTCTGTGCCCCTGATTTAGAATCCTTCTGAGATCCAGCATCCATTTGCCCCCTAAACTGCAACCCCAGCCCCTCCTTACCTGTGATTTGGAAACATCCACACAATAAAATATAGAGATGTTGTTGTTGTTGTTTGTATAGAACTTGGAAAAGTTGCCCCTTTTGCATTACATCTTGTAGATTTCTACAGTCAACATTACCAAAAGTCTGGGACTTGTCCAACAAGGACAACATTTCCAAGCTCTGGATTATCGGCTGGCTATTTCTCCTAGCGGATAAGGACTGAGTCTCCTCACATATTCAGCACAGATTCAGATGCTTACCATAACATTTAGGCTTTCACTATTTGTCTCTCTGCTTTCATACCTCTTTTGCCTTCCATTGTTTACATGAGTCATAATCCTTCAGTCTATGACAAAAACATTCCAATTTAGGAAGGAGACAGGCTGAGAAGGAGAGAAAGAGACCCAACAACAACCACAAACCAAATATGCTATGAAGCAAAAGTAAAGCCTGCAAATTCCATGTGCTTGTCTAGTATGTATAATCCCTAGTTGAAGAATGCTGCATATTTGAGTGCGTGGTTTTTAGAGCTACATCTTGACAGAAGAATAACTACCTTATTATGCTTCCCATTACCAGGTAGCATGAATGCAGTCTGCAGAGGGTACACCTGGAATCAATGTCAGCAGGGAGTTTTTTTACCCTCAGTAGAAAAGTCTGATAAAGGCTCTTTTTCTACTTTTGTCAAAAGATGTTGAAAGATGGAAAAGTACTAACACATTGTAAACCGCTTAGAGAGCACCTAGTAGATAAGCGGTATAGAAACGCACATGCTATTGCTATTGCTACTGCTGAAGATGACCTTCTCCCATGGACTCTGGAAGGAGTGAAAAGTCAAGCAGGAGAGTATTCTTTGCACTAGGCTGGAGCCATCGCATCATTAATTGATCCAAATTATTTGGGGGGGGGTCAAGGAGGAGGGCTTGACTGACAGAAATTTCTTCCGCAAGAAAGACTCCTGTGTACAGATAGGGTATGCCCTATACACAAAGCATCTGGAAGCAACTGGCTAGCTAATTCCTGTGATATTGCAACACAGAGGGATTTTTAAATTTTTTTAATGACTAATACTTGTGTTTTCGTTCCTTGAGGCTCACTTGATGTCTCCATGTGCCTCAGTTTGCAAAAACAGCACAAAAATGCAAACATTATGCATTCATTTGGTGCATGTGTGATTTCCAGACAGAGTGTATCATTATGGTGAAAAAGCTGTCATTTGTATCTTCCCCATTCAGTTTCACAGTATAAAATTGGAGAAGTAACAATTCCAAACAAGGACACTTTCACTGTCTCCAGATACAGCACTACATGTATTTCTAGGTGATTTCTTCTGCTTTGTTAGACTGGGGTTATTGCAGATATAACTTGAGAGTACAGAAAACATCCCAAGGAAAGACTTTCCTTTTATCTGTGACACATTCCCTTACAAACACAGTTCAGTGCCAAATGACCATTATACAGCTTCCACCAACCCTACCCCACTGTCCTAGGTACTATGTAATTGCCTGAACCTATGAAGGCTCCAGCAACTTATATTTCAGGCATCTGCAATGCCAAAACAAGTCTCCTAAATCCTGAATTAGGAAATGTTACTTTTTTGGAGCATGCCTCCTGGAATCTCCTATCCACTTGGCTGAAAAAGGTAATGCTGCTTATATCAGCCTTCTCCAACCTGGTATAATTGTCGATGTGCTGGGCTACAACTCCCATCATTCCCAGTCAATAGGACTAGCTGGGAATAATAGAAGTGGTATTCCAACACATCTGGAAAAAAATCACTGGGTCAGGTAAGGCTGGACCTAAACCAAAAGAGACTAACGTGCCCTGGGAGGGACAGACAGGACTTTGAACAGCTACAATAAATAGCTATTTTCTAAAAAAATCACAAAATACATTCATATTGCTTGGATCAAGTATACAGTATCTGATCTCAGCACTCCTCACAACAGCCTGAAAAGGAAGATCGTTGCTCTTGGCTGAGGGAATACTGACTTCTTTGTGGCTGAGATGAAATTTGAAACACGGGCATTCTGATCTACAGCTCACAACATCAGCCAATATTTTTCAGAAATGTGCTATCTCTGCATGTGTCTTACTCTTGCTATTGACTTGCCTTTCAAACTTATTTGGTCCCAGTTCTTGGGTAATTCTTAGTCAACCACAAAGAGCAGGTAAGGCTTTCCGAAGCACTTACAACCCAGCTCCTATATATCTAATTTATCTGCGCCATCTGTCATTCAGCCCTTCTGCTTGAACTCTCCTTCTTCCTCCAGGGGATGAGTGCCTGCACAACTTTTCTCACAGTTGCTTATGTGCTCCTCATATATCACTCCCAACTATTCCTGCTCCTTTAAAAAAAAAAACTGGAGGCAAATTTTCCCAGCCTCCTTCTTCTGTATTTTTAATCGCTGTCAAAATCACACGAGTTTGATTTTATTCCAACAGCAACGTCAGTGTGAAATATACACACACTGCTTGAAAGAAGTTCTCTTGGCAGGCACATGACCTTCTAAGCCCACCAAGAATGGAGTTACTGCTGATAGAAATGGAGTGTTGCAAAGAATACCCTGTAAGCCAACTTCTGAGGAAGGTATCTTTCCTTGCAAGGAATAAATGTCGGATAATAGTGGTCTGGCTGCTCAGGTCATAAGGGAAACTTGGAACTTGAGTGGAAACACATCTCAGTCACACATACACCCAATCTATTTATTCAGGGAAAGCTTGTACAGAAACATATTCTTAAAACAGAGCTTGTAAATAATATTGTTTTGGACTACAGCTCCCACTGGCCAACTGTCTGGTGCATTCTGGGAGCTATAGTCCAAAAAGGTACATTTTCACGCCCTGACTTAAAGTATATGTGCTTTTGCCACCAGAGATTCAAAGTGAATTTTGCAGTCATTTCTTTTTCTCTCCCCAGACTCTCAATTCCACAAGAACAGAACATTTGGAAAGGACAGAATAAGTAACTGAAACAAGTTTCGCCAAAGGAAAGACTAATCTATTCTGTTAAATACTTGTGTCTCTGTTTAGAATCTCAAGTGTATACTCTAAGAAGCTTTGAATTCAGTCCATATATTTGTGAAATGAAACTATATAGAGGCTCTGTTTGCTAACCTGGGAGTAAACTCCTTGGAACTCAAGTAGTCAGTGTAGGGTTGCAGTGTATGTAATTTCTGTATCATTCAGACTTTTATTGGAGAGTTGGCAGTGAAAGCAGAAAAAGTTTAAGGGCATATATCTACTCTTCAGAATAAAAATGGATTTAAATCGATAAGACCTGTTTCCAAATAAATATGTTGATACTGATGTTTAACAATGAGATCATATATGTGATGTATGAACCCAGCTGAGTTTAGTTAGACTTATACCTAAGTAACCTGTACAAGATTGCAACACAGATATTATACATCCTTTTAGGTGAATAATACATTCCAATTTTGAAATTGGAGTTGTAGCCACTGAGTATATAGATGTTTGATTTTTTTTTTCTTTTCCCCTTCTGGAATATCAGTTACTTTAGACAGCAGGCACACCAGTGCACTCTCCTTTGTTGTAACTTTAAATTCCCCACTTCCAAGAAATGAAAAGAATTTGAATCCCTTCCCACTGGGAGGAAATACACATCACAAGATCTTCTCAGATGTAACTAAATCTTCATCATTAATTATTCAGGAACTTTGAAACTCTTTCTTACCCTGTTTTACAACTGTACAGCACTTTGCAATCCTCATAGGAAACAGCAAACAAATTCTGTGTGTACAGTGCAAGTAGAATAAAGAGATGCTGCTCAGATTTTCTCAATTATAAACTCATATCGTTGGAATCTGTCTGTCCTCCACCCTTCCAAAGTTCTGGCTGTGCCTCTTTAACGAATCAACATTACCCATGGTAAAAAGTCTGAAATGCTCATCTTGCTTTTGTACGCACAGACTCCATGTGTACAAGAGATGTGTGTGGCTGTGGGGGGGAAGGGGGTTCCCTAAATTCAGCTGCCATGGAAACAGCTTCAGCAATTTAACTGCTACTTTCCTATGCAATTTTTCATCCCCTTGTTAACTTGACATAACTCTTGCCCGGACTAAAATAAAATTAACCCTGGAAGATCTACTCTTGAAATACCCGCTGAAGGACAGCAAAGAAAAGGCAAAGGATGGACAGTCCCAGCTGACAACCAATTAAGGAAAAGGTGACTGTGTTAGGCGAGGCCATCCCCAAACAGGACACCTGTCCAGAGCTTACCTGTCGACCCCTGCCCTTCCTCCTCCTCCTCCTTCCTGTCTGTGTTTTAACTTCCAGGGTTCTTCCTCCCCTTCTCACTCTTCTTCTTCTTCTTCCTCCTCCTCCTCCTCCTCCTCCTCCTCTTGACTCCAGCCCGGTTCTGAAACAAATGAGCCGCCTCCAAGCCTGTGTGTTTTCCCTGGTTCCGTTCCGCAGAGATTCACTCGGAGAGGGTGGGTGGGAGCGAGGGAAGGAGGAGAAAGTCACAACAATAACGTCTTTCTCTGGCAGCCAAACTCTTCAGGATTTAATCCACACACATGTCCCCCTGCCTGCTGAAAGGCTCGTGTGTAGTAACGTTTCCTTCTGCTGGGGCAAAAGAGCTCCCCCGGCAGTGTTTTTAAACAAATCGCACTTAAAAAAAAAGAAATCCTGGAACTTTCACTCCCTTTAAATACGATGTCTTCTCTTAACTTTACAGGAAATCAGTATGTGTAAGAATTTTAAGCGCCGCTAAGGAAACGTCAGCTTGGCTGCATGGGCAATAAATGGGATTCTTATGTTGTACGATGAATGGCAGTAGCGCGTATAGGGCAAAAGCTTTCGAAATATAGTTATTTCACTCTCTTGATCTCCCTTTGTTGCGAGTATTCGTATTGACAAATGTCAGGATTTGCCTGCTTGACTGTTAAAAGCCCCTCCTCTTTCTGCTTCAGGGGATTTTGTCAGCTTAAAGGGTCAAAGGCTTGCCTAGAAGCTGGCTTAGATAAGGCTGAGAGACAAAAGGCACTTGTGGCCCAGGGCTGGGGTGGATCTGTTCTGCCTTGTCAGATCTACTTTGGGTTTTTTGACTAGAACCCCAAGATCTAGAGCCAGGTGTGAAAAACATACACACTTAGAATTTAAAAAGAGAATATCTGAGCACATTGTCAGCTCAAGAATTTATTATCAGAAGCCAGCTAAGTCCCCAGTCCTTTCCCGCAATTATCTGCTTTCGGTTATACCCAAGATTTATCAATTTCAGCAGCCTGTTGTTGTCCTGTGCCTTCAAGTTGTTTCCAACTTCTGGGAAACTTATCACAGAGCTTTCCTGGCAAGATTTGTTCAGAGCAGGTTTGCCTTTGCCTTCCTCTAAGGCTGAGAAAGTGTGACTTGCTGAAGGTCAGCCAGTGGGGTCATCCTCAAAGGAGGACTGTGAACCCTGATCTCCAGAGCTGTAGTCCAGTGCTCAAACTACTAGACTTTGCTGAGTCTCAGCAGCTTTATCGATACCTTTTTTAAAAAACTGGTAGTCCACAATCCCTTGCTGATCACCTAGAGATCTACCAATAGATCCTGTGCTACCTTGTGACTACCCCAGCCACATAAATTGCAAGGCAATATGGTACTAAATCATAGCTTGGAAACATTATTTTGGGGACTACTGCTTCCAGAATCCCCCAGCCAATGTGGGTGCTAGTCATGTTCACTGAGGATTCTGGGAGTTGTAGTCCAAGGTAGTAACATTTGCAAGCTGTGATAAATAATTTCTAATGGGAGTTGAGACAGAACCTGTAAAGTTACCTTTAAAAATAATGACTATCACAACAGACTGAAGCCATTCATAACAAAGCAAGTGGTAGAATGCAGATGTTCTGGTCCTAGAGCATCATCCCACCATTGCTCATCTATAGATGACTTCGGCACGTTATCCTATTCCTTCTCCTTAAAAGTAAATTTTCAAGCTGTTCTCTTTTTGTTCATGATATTTACATACTTCAGTCAACCGACCTACTGTATGCAAAGCAAAATCTAAGCTAGAAAAAGGAAAAGTGATTACATGCATAGTGTTGGAAACAGTTGGAAACAGCCTGAATTTATTTCCTTAGCAATTCTGTTGAGTTCAAACTACCAAGATTTATGTGTGAATAAGTCTTATCGAAATGAAAGGGCCTTACTTCTTGGTAAACGTGGTTACAATTGCACTGTAAATTATCAAGTGTTAGCAAAGGGCAAATTTTAAGCCTGTGCTAAGGGCTATCGTATCCCATACTGAAGGATACGCCCCTCTTCCTCCGCTGAAGACACAAAAGCAATGCTAGTTGTTGTGTGCCTTCAAGTCATTTCCAACTTATGGTGGCCTTAGGCAAACCTGTCACAGGATTTTCTGGGGTGAAGAGTGTGTGACACACCCAAGGTTACCCAGTGGGTTTCCATGTAGTCCAGTGCTCAAGCCACCACACCACAGTGGGTTTCCATGGGTGAGAGCAGAGAATCAAACCCTGGTCTCCAGGATTGAGGTCCAACATTCAAACCACTACACCATGCTGGCTCTTGAAGCAGTGCTTACTTGCTCCTTATTTGTCAAAGTGGATTCAACCCTGTTATTTTCTGTGAACTGTTATTGCTCTATTATAGTTCGTTTATTCATTTGTTCATATCCTGTACCAAGCTTGCAAAGTGGTTCACAACACAGAATAGTAGTGGAAACAAATAAAACCAAAATATAAAATCAGGTTTTAGAAAAATCAGCAATAGACTGATAACTGAGGAAAGAATAATTCAAGAGCAGTCTTTGAAAATATCTTACTCAAGAGTCTTTTGAAATAAAAACAGTTCTTGACTAATCTTTTAAAGATCAGCAAGGAAGAGGCCTGGTGAGTTTCTCTGGGGAAGGAGTTTTAAAGAAAAGGTACCACCACTTAGAGAGCACTATCTCGGCTTCAGAAAGACATGGCATTCAGAGACGGTCCTATGAAATGACCTGTGCAAAGACCAACAGAAAGTTCCAATCTCATACTGGTGTAACAGAGAATGTGGGTGTGGATTTCCTTACCGTTTGCTCACTAGTATTTTCTCTAGAGCCCTGTAAAGGGGTTCAGGAGATTCTCCTGAGTAAACTGACTTGTGGCATGGGGTGAGGTGAGGATGGAGATTGAGTAGAGATGTATTCAATACAATTCAGAATGTTGAACTTCTTTCTCTGGTGTTGAACAAACAGCAACTTTAATCCATGATAGTAATAGTGAGAACATAATTAAGGAGTGATGGCCAGTATTCTGTATCAGCTACTTAGTTAAGTATACTGGCAAAATAGATGGGGAGTACAACTGTGGCAATAGTGTCATAATTGTGGTTAAGTAGTGATCATGAATATGAAACATTTACCTAGATTTACTCATTCATAACTGTTCTATATTCATAATTGATACTTAGTCATGATTGTGATACTGTTGCCACAATCCCAGCTCTCCCCCAACCTGCTTTACCAATCATCAGCTACACAGGAAGAAGGAGCTCCATTTGGCCAGTGATCAGCATGTATGGATGACTTTTCTATCAGGTTTGGGACAGTCAGTCTATGAGAGGTTACTTTGTTAAGTATATTTAAATTACTTACCTAGGTAGCTGATACAGAATCCTGACTTATATTTATTCTGGATTAATCAATACAAAATAAAAATTTGCCATTTTATGGCCATCTCCTGGGTTATGCAACTTACACAGGAAAAATACTTCAGTAGTCAGAAGCTACTTGGCATCTCATAAACATTTATGCTCGGTTACTGCTGCATATCTGATAGCAACTCTTTGATGTTTTGAAAGAGAAACATAGAGACAGGAAAATGAGAACCAGCATAGTTATACAGCAGGGGTGGGCAAAATGTTGCCTTATCCCCACAGCCTAAATTCACACACACAGCCACACCTCCCACACAATCCTAGAACAGGTGGCAGGCACTGCTGCGACAACCATCCTGCATCGTCAGTTGCAATGCGTAACTTTACAAGGATGGAACTATGTCACTGACAAAAGGCACAGCTGTGTTAGAGATCTGCAATGATGTGCAATGGGGCACCTTGCATGATGTCCCACTGATCAATTGGGGGGGGGCCTCTCCACATAATGGAGGATTGCCCAAAGGTCCTGTTGCACAACAGGGGCTCTCACTGCCCAATGGGTCACCGCAAAATGTGGAGACATTATTCCAACCAGGCCTAGGTCATCCATGACTCCCCACTGTCCTCTGTTCTGTATTACAGTGCCCCTTATTTCTGTTGGGGGCTGGTCTTTGTGCTGTTCTTGCACAAGGGCAGCCTGTTACAGAAAATGCCATACTGTTGTGCATTGCAGTGCCACAGCTCCAACAACACTTCCCTTCAGGGAATATAACCATTGTTATAAACTAGGCACTCATAAGTTTGTTTACAACCTTGTAAATTCCCAACAGGATGCCAGACAGCTCTCATTTCCAAAATTGTATCAGCTTCTTGCCTTCCCTTCCCTATGATCCCACAAGGCTCTATGGTGTGTGCGTGAGAGGGGGATGCTCAAGCATCTTGCTGCATCATATAGAACTGCCACATCTGAAGCAACTGCAGATTTAGGCCATTTCCACACTACACTGTTATAATACTATTAGTCCACTTTCAACAACTTCTGGAATCCTGGGGTTTGCAAGTTAGGGAGGGGCATTTAGAATTCTCGGCCACAGAGATCTTGGGCATCAGTAAACTACAAACCCCAGAGTCCCACAGTATGTTGAAAGTGGAAAAATAGCACTATAACAGTGTAGTACAGAAATGGTCTTAGCAGCAATGGCTGTGGAAGACAATGGTGGTGATGTAGCTCCCAGTGGCTTCCAGAAGATTGAGTTAGGCTCCTCAGAAAGTTCTTCATTCTGGGTCAGGGTGTTGGACTAAGGAGATCCAAGTTCACATCTTTATCACCTATGAAATTCATTTGGTGATCTTAAGCCAGTCCTTGGCCAGAATCCTACTGGGTATATATGAATGTGTAACCAAGAGTTATGTATTTGTGACTGCTTTGTATTCATAACCCTTACCTATCACCTCATTTAGGGGATACATAGGGACAATGAAAATCCCCCAGTCCTCACTTACTGGTCATCAGCTACTGTTATCAATGGGGATCTGACTGATGTTCTCATCTCCCCTTGTGTAAGCAATCTCCACTGTGAGGGAGGATTGCAACAGGGACCCTTTTTCTGTCTGTCACAACAAGGATCACTTATGTGAGGAGGTGGGAATATTAGTCAGTCACTTCACAAGTGACAGGGGAACAGACCCTTGTCAATTTCAGTGGCTGCTGACCAGTAAGTAGAGATTGGGGGGAGTTGATCTGGGATTCACTGTGTAGCTATGTAACTACTGCTGTTATGTAGCAATGTAATGCATAGTGCTACCTTGGATCCTGCATAGAAAGAAAAGGAGGAAATAAAACGAACAAATAAAATAAGTAGAGGATTCTGGCCACTGACTCTCAGCCTGCCCTACTGCACAGTTTGTTGTGATGACAAAAATGGGGAAGGACTATCCTTAGTGGGGAAGCAAGATAAGAAAATTAAATAAATAGATGAACAGGAAGATTGCACTACTCTTATCTCTTTATGGCTAGCAAAGTAGCTTCCACCTCTAGATGGTCCGTTCCATGCAGTCTGCTAATGCATCATTCTCTAGTCAAGGTCTGGACATGATTAGAATGTAGTTAAACTCATATTGCAAAGTTAAGATTCATTCCTTCAACGTTTTTCTTCTTCCAAAAGCAATGTATGCACACTTCCTGCACATGCACCTTTGGCTTTCTTGTCCAGTCTTGTCCATTGGCATCTTAGTTGTTCTTTGAACTCCCCCAAGCTAAAAAAAAAGTTGTTTTTTAAAAGGGAGTTCTGATGCTATTAGGTAAGAGAATTTTTCAAAGTGAAATTCCAGTGTCGGGTGGGGAGAGGCTACTTTTCACACCTCCTCAACTTTTCCCTTTTGAAAACTCAAATAGATCAAAATGACTTGCTTTGGATCCTGGATACATTCCATCATTTAAACATATACCTGCCTTTTTTAAAAAAAAAAAGTATCCACTTAGAAAACTTATATGAGCTCTTGCTCCTGTTTAGCAAATTCCAGGTTAAGTGCTAAAGTAGTTGTGATAAACCTTTTGACTTTTTTTGTTTTAATAAAAAATAATGGAAGAGCAACAGTTGAGAAACTGCTTAGCTTGTTCCTGTTTACCACATGTTGCCAAATATTACCCTATCCCAGCTGCTTTCTATTCTGAAGGAAAGGATATACAACCATATAGTTTCCACAGAAGCAGACTTCTTTATAGTCTGAAGAAAGGAGATATAGAACCATTTATGGCCCACAGTCTGAAAGGTAGGGAGGTGCCTCTTTCTACTGTTGTCAGATGAAACATTCCCTGCTGCTTGGACTGTGAGCCATCAGTGCACGAACTCTTGTGATCCACCAGAATGGGTCCTAAAATCTGCATTTGTGCTAGTGCTCAGTACCTGGTTGATCTAAATGAGAAAGCCAGAGTAACCACAGACATTTCTAATCCCAGTGATGTATCCATCCTTTTCTGGAGGTAAGAGTGATGGAAGAGTTGATGGAATCTTGCTGGGGCTGTCTGAAACAGAGCCAAGGACAAATTTTGATTGTTGCCAAATGCAAACAAGACAAAATAAATAGGAAATTTTTCCAGGACAAATATTTTAATTGAACTGAACATATAAATCTTAGAGGATCAAAATGCAATTAGGGTAAATATATCAGAGTGCTCACTGCTTCTCTGCCCATGATCCTGTCCAGAGGAAAGGAAAAGTAAAGTAAAGCGAAGCGATCAGGCAGAACTGATTGAGAAAGATATCAACAAGCTGGAATGTGAGAAGGGTGACCAAGATAATCAAAGGTCTGGAAACCAAGACCAATGAAGAATGATTTAGGGAGCTAGAGAAGACTCAGAGGTGGCATGACAGCTATCTTTAAATATCTGAAGGGGTGTCATGCAGAACATGGACCAAGCTTGTTTTCTGCTGATCCAGAGACTAAAAAACACAAACCAATGGATTCAATTTACAAGAAAAGAGATTCCACTTGAACATTAGGAAGAAATGTTTACTATACGAGCTGTTTAACAATGGCACAGATTGCCTTGGAGTGTTGGGATCTCCCTCTTTGGATGTCTCTGGAGGCCATCTTTCAGGAGTGCTTTAGTTTTGTATTCTTCCACAACATGGGTTGGACTAGATGGCCCTTGTGGTCCTTTCTAACTCTAAGATTATATGAGTCTATGATTCTATGAACTCTACCTGTTTTTACTAAGTAAGTGGCATTATTGTTAGCACTGAGGCCACGTCAATTTCCAATATGGTCTCTTTCACATGACACAGTCATAACATCAATGCTACTTTATTTCCCATGGCTTCATCCTACGGAATCCTAAGATATATAGTTTTGTAAGTTATTTAGTGTTCCATAGGATGGAGCCATGAGTGTTAAACCTATAACTGTGTTGTGTGAGAGACCTAGGTATTCCTGATATGAGAGTTCCCTTAATTTTAATAATTTAGAAATTATTCCAATAGGATTGATTTAGAATTAATTGTAGAGATTCCTCTTCATTCGTCTTTTTCTCTTGCCCTTTCACCCCTTTCTCTCACATGCAAACAGACACAGACTAGACTACCACAACACTCCATAACATTGATGGATGTTATGCAATCTAAGGCTGTTTCTGCACTACACTGTTATAGTGCTATTATTCCACTTTCAACATTTTATGGAATCCTGAGGTTTACAGGTTAGGGAAGGGCCTTTAGAATTTTCAGCCAGAGAGCTCTTTGGCCTCAGTAAATTACAAACCCCAGGATTCCACAGGATGTATAAAGTGGAATAATAGTGCAGAAATGGCCTAAGATAGCCAGCGTGGTGTAGTGGCTTGAGTGTTGGACTATGGTCCTGGAGACCAGAGTTTGATTCCCTGCTCAGCCATGGAAACTCACAGGGTTACCTTGGGCACATCACTTGCACTGAGCCCCAGAAAACCCCAGGATAGGTTCCCCCTGGGGTTACCATAAGTCAGAAACAACTCGAAGGCACACAACAATAACAACGATAATGCAGTCTAAATATAATTTTGATTGAAAATTTGATGTCATGTTGAAGAATGTGATATACTTACACCTGCCTTCTCCACATATATTTAAGAAATGTTGGAGAGTGGAGAGAGCATTAATCTAAAGAAAAATAGGCTAAAACAAGACTTTGCCCCATTCTACTGCCCTAAATTTCAGTTATCACAAAGTGTTCAGAAAATTGCCTGCAAAGCATTCATAGTGGCTGTTTTGCAAATTCTGCCTTCCCTGCCCCCCGCCTTAATTACACTGAATATTTATTGCCATGTCTTGAATTATAAATCTTGGAGCAGGTCCCAAGGAGATTACATGTTTTTAGGTACCGTTTCTTTCAGCGCAAGAGCAGAACACCATTTAGAAAGCAAGGAACTGTGGTATGAACTGCAGCTGCGATGCACATGAGCCATCTCTGTGTTGTACTGAGGACATCCATTTTGTACACACAGAGCACTCCACTGCCAGAGGTGAATCATTTTCTGGACTCAGCCTGCACTAGAAGGAACAGTCGCTGGGACACTCTGAACTCAGAGGAAACTATGTATTGGCCCTTTTGCCATTTGTACACAGTTCAGCATATTTCATGATAGGGCTCATAAACAGAAAGGGATGAAAAGCAAGTCTGAGGACAGGGAGCTGGAGAGCTGGTATGACTTATTCCCTTCTGCACATACATGGACTTTCTTTTCTTCAGCCTTGCCATAGCAAAAGTTCTTTCTTTGTACTGGAAATAGAACAAAACTTCTTAACTGAACTGGGGGAACATGGGCTGACTGGTAGTGCAGAGCAGCAGCTGGCTCCCTGTAAGAACTGATTACTTTGTTAATCAGCTTGCTCTCTTGTTTTGTTTAATATGCATCATTTTCAAACTTAGCTGCTCCCTGCCCCAATGAGCTTTCTGGCACATTCTCTTGTAGGAATCTGAAAGACATTCCTGTGGGATCGTCCTTGCAGCTTTATATAACTTGTACCCCATTGACTTTGATGATTTTCCCAAAGTACTGGCATCATCTCTTTCAGTCTGCTTCTTTCCCCTCCTCCTCCTTGGGGCTGATTTCCTTACTAGGCATGCAGCTAGAGGCAGCAGAGCATGTCATCCACCACAGATATTTCTTCTTATGAGCTTATGGCAGTTAATGAACTATTACAGATATAAATTGATCCATGTAAAGTCCAGCTTTACAGAAGAGATATTAGCTCAAAAAAAAATAAATAGAAGTAATCATGTGGTTCATGATTAAAAACAAAAATCAGAATTGGGTAATATTAGGAACACAGGAAATGTCACAAACATAGGTAAGCCTTCAAGATCTCCAGAATTCTTCACCAGGCTATGTGGTACCAAAAATGGGAGGGGGCCCCCAAAAGTACCAGTGTCTTAACTAGATGTTGTGGCCATCCAGGGGCCCCCTGGGGGTCTAAAAACTTTTAACAAACATTTTTGAATTCCCACACATACACACATATTTCCTGGGAGCATGGTACAATTCCACCATGTTTTGAGCCCCCTGGGGCATTTTTGGCCCAGGGAAGGTCTATTTTCTAACACTTTTTGTGGTAAAAGAAAAAAAAAACCTCATGGATCTAAAATGGCCCAGAAGGGGTGAATATATGGGAAAATTCGGGGGGGGGGGCTGCTCTGGTGGGTGTTTGGGTTTGGGAAAAAGTTATTTATTTGTAAGGAGGTACAGCAACAGTGCTGCCTTCCAAGAGGGCCTGTGGAGCCCTCTTACCCTGACAGTTGTTCAACCCTGTGCTAGACTAAGATGGATATTTTAGCCATTGGCTGTTGCCTCCTAGCAAATAAAACTAGTTGGAAATGAATATCGTATAACTCAACATTTGTACCCCTGGGCATTATTGTAGCCACTCAACAGTCTCCATAGCAGTTCCACCTCCCAAATCTGGGGAAGCCACAAATATGCTGAAATAGCCCCAAGCCTTAGAGAAGGGTGGCGTTGGCTACTTTAACATGCTTCACTTTTTTTCAATGGCATGTAGCAAAGTTCCTCTTTTTAAAAACCAAGAAAGACCCAGAACGGAAAGTCCTATCACTTGTTTTTTTTTTTTTTTTTTTGAGGGGAGAATACAGTAAAGACTCTCAACCCCTACCAGTTGCCCATTCCTGTTCTTCACTCTCTCTGCAATCACCATCCTTTGGTTTATCTCACAGCAGACCAAATGGCCACTGTATCAAGGTAGATTTTGGGATCTTTTTTCTCCCATCTGCAGTTTTTTTGGGCTACCTTGTCTGTTGAGGAATTCTGGAGAATTTGAAAGCTTGTATAGTTCTGAGGCATTTTGGATGGTACTGAAAAGTATTGTTACCTAGCTTCTGGTATAGGACTGTCCAGCTCACAGATGCCATTAAGGTGTCTCAAGGTGTCTCTTCAAAATCTGTTTCATCTCGTTCACTGAGAGGTGAAATGATGCAGGCAGGAAGCAATAACAATGTTACAGTTATAAAACAAATGTCCCCAAGATTTTGCATTTAGAATCTTCCATGCAAGCCAGAACAGACTGGTATTTCTTACATAACCTCCCACCCCACCCCCAAAAAAGTTACAAAATTACAAATGTCACATGCCCGCTTTTCTCTTTCATGCAGAATTTGAATGCTTTTTTTAAACAAAGGCAGTTTTTAAAACGCTGTTTAAAATTTGGTTCGGGTGGAAGAAGCTCATATTTTTTTTTATGGGCCTAATTCAGATTCTGGAATACCAGTGGGCTTTTGCAAGCTTAGTGGGTCAGCTGATGCACAGCCTTAAAATTACCACTAGTGAAATTCCTTGGAGAACAAGGGATGTCCATTGACTTACATTAAAATCCAAAAGATAATACCAAGCATGTTATCAAAGCCTGGAAACATTTTTTTTTTTTTGGATATGGATCCCAGAACTCCACAACCAGCACTGACTATACTATTTGCCAGGAACTTATGAAGACAGGGAAAGAACTATACATGCTAGCCCTGCCCCCCCTCCAATGTATACGCTGGCTTCAGCCTTGGGCCTCCACCCATCTAGTGGCTGGATCTGAATGGGGAGTTCTCATGCACTTAGAAACCATAGGGGCCCCAGTTTCAGAATGTTCTGATTATGTGAGGAATTTTATACCTGTTCCTGCAAATGCAAACATTCCCCCTTCAGTCCTTCTGCTCAATGAACACAGATCTCATGCTACAGCTGGTGGGAATGAGATGCCAACAATGTGAACAGAGTAGATATTTGGAAAGTTATTCTTTGGAACTACAGATCCCAGAAACCCTCATCCAGCATGACCAGTTGTCATGCTGGCAGAGGAATTTTGTACACTGTAATCCAAACCAAACATTTTTTTTTCCAAGCTATGAGCTAGAGTTTGTGGCTCTGGCCCTCCTCCCTTGTCTTATGGGAACATTCATGGGATTTCTTGGCTGTGTGCCCATTTCAATCAGTGTCTACCAAGCCATTGCTTCTCACATGACTGCAGCTGTGAGCTGAGTTTCTAGCTCAGCATGAATTGAACAGCTACCTTTAATTGCTTCACTGGACGCTCTAGACAATCCAAATTTACAGCAATATCAGGGCCTAGCATAGAATCTCTTTTGCTTCCAGTGTCTCGGACTATAGCTGGCAACCTCTTTGTGACATACACATGATTTACACAGGCAGATGTTCACTTCATCCAAAACTGCTCACCCCATGAAGCAGCCCAAGGGGGCCACTGCTATGGCAGAAGGGAGAGGAAGGAGGAGGGGTGAGCAGGGAAGGCAACTTAGCTGCAGGGACAGGCTCTTATCCCCCTCCAGTCTGTGAAGATAGACAGAGATATAACAATATCAATATTACTTCCCCCCCCCACACACACACACGGACATACAGACACACTCACACACTCACTCACTCACTCACACAATTAGAGGAATTAAGGGAAGTCACAGCTGTCCAATCACCTCACCTCTGCTATGAGTATTTCATATCTAGAGTAGCTGTTCCATGGGCTTGGGTGCTGTCTTGGGGCAGGGTGGGGGGGACAGGTAGTCATGCAGCTGCATGAGCAAAATGCTTTTACTTCCTACTGCCATTTAGGATCGGAGGCATAAAGTATGGGAGGAAACAAAACTGGCAGGTTCATCTGTCCCATATGGAGAATCATCTCACACAACCAATGGACTAAAAATGTCAAATGAGCAATAAGAAAATTAGACTATGCATGTATATATTGTCCATATGATGTTCTATGTGACAATGTGTTCATCTCCATCTTTCTGTCCCTTCTATGAGGTGGAAGAAGTTCAGATTTCTCCATCATGCATAGGGTAGTTCAATTTTGCAATTGCAACCTAGCCCTTGAACTAGAATGGTCATTTTGTTTGTTCACTCCCATACACTTTTCCTGCCCCTGCCTCCACCCCATTGGGAATTTTTTGTCATCGATTATCTTGCCTTGAACTGACAGTCTGAATTCAAATGGCTCTAAAATGTCCTTTTGTGGCAGTCCACTGGCTGCCCACGGCACAGTGCACTTTGGTTTATAAAAGAATCTGTCTCCAATTACAAGATACAGTGCTACTCTTTCCAACCAGACACACTATATTATTCCAGTGTAAATAAGACATTTCCAGGATTTAGATATGTAACTTAAACTGAATGTTAGTTTTTGGAACAATATGTATTTTAGCTGGTAACTAGTTCTTAGTATTCTCTGAAATGGTTGCTGGGTATAGGAACCATAAAGTGTAAAAACCCTACAAAAGGTATCTATGCTGTTATTGTGTGTCCATGACTGCATATGAACCACACTCATCCCCACCTGTGTATTTGAACAAGACAGAAATTTAAGACTCTTAGGTGGGAGGCATGGTGAGTGTGCAACAGATTTTATGCCATGCTAGATACAATGGGTACTTGATTCAGAAACACAGGCTTGAACATAAAATTTTGGGCAGAATACTATTAGTGATGCATGTACACATTACACATATTGTCTTGTTCTGGACAAGGGGTCATTGTGTGTTTGTCACATCAACTAGATTTTTCTCCAAATCTGACATTATAGGATCTTCCTGAAGGGATCTCTGAACTCTGCCAATATAGGGGCTTTGGTTTCATATGGCCAAGAAGAGACCAAATCGAGAGACTTTATGGTAGCAATAAAAACCTGAAATTTTATAGTCCTCTTCCACTGATGTTGTTTCTTTCACTTCTCTTCCTCTCTTTTGGGAGAAGAAGAGCAGGAGCCTGAAATTTCTGTCTGCCTAAACACTCATCCAGTAATATGTAAACAACCAAGATGCAGACCTGCAACCTGTGATTCTAACAAGTCAGTGAGGTTCAAAGGCAGCATCATTTTTTGTGCCTTCTAGTTGACCTAATAAAGGAATCACCAATGTGAATTTCAGAGCAGGTGTTTGTATCAAAGAAGTGGAAGAATAAGGTGCTTCACTTCCTGAGCATTCAACAACTAGTTATTTGGAAGTTCATAGACCGCAAGGCCTATTTAATCACGGATTAAATCACTGATGGGTTTTCTCCGTCAATGACACGCGATCGCACCACCATCCTGCACTTTCCTGTCCTGTGGAAAGTACCCAGCTGCACTACAGAAGGAAGCCGCACATCCATCATGCTCCCTTCCACAGAGAGCCAGTCCAGTGCAGAGGGGCACACTCCTGTTGCGTTCCTTTCCCAACAGAGCAGCTGCCAGGATCACCACTGGAACACAACGAGACAAGGTAGGGTGTGGAAAGAGCCTATGATATGGGACAGGGGTGAGTGGACAGGGAAGAAATGGAAAGGCAGGTATATTGGCAAAAAGAGAAGCGAGGAAGATGATCTCAACCTGTTCAGATCATTCTAATCAGGTGACAAGCTGAACAAACCAAAAGTGGCTTGTAACTGGGGCAGGTTGAACACCCACAGCAAAGTCTGATAGTGAGGCACACACATGTTTCACATGCACACTCACTTGTGCCACAAGCCACCACTGGGGAAAAAAAAACTAAAAAGGTGTCCAAGGAAAGAACTTTTAAATGTTCAGATTCCTAAGAAGTGAAGACCACTGAATCATTGAATCATTGAGCTGGAAGTTACAAGGGCCATTTAATCCAAGGCTCCTGCCCCCACCAGCATACAGGAATACACAACTAAAGCACTTCTAAAAGATACTCACCCAACCTCTGTTTAAAAACCTCCAAAGAGGGAGAACCCATCACTCTCTGAGGCAATATATTCCAGTGTCCCTGAATAAAAGTATTCTGAAGAAATTGTAGGGTATTCTTTTCCCATTTTTTAAGAGGAAGAAATGTATTTTTCATTTTAATCCTTTCTCTGGATTTTGAATCTTTTTCCACAAAGAAATGGAACCAAGTGGGCTAGAAACCACTTCCAATTTCATTTCTTTGTGGTTTTGAACTTTGGGGCCTAGCACAGCCTACAGAGCTTCCCCAATATTGGGGGGAAGCTGCCAGATGTTCTGCTCACCCTTATGCTAGGGTAATGTCTAAAAACAGCATGTAGGAGCCAGTAAGGCTAGGCTTTATTACCGAGAAGCTTAGGCCATGCTGGCTTTCACATGCTGTCACATCCCATGTGTTTGTATTCCTGACGTTTCTATTATGGATACCACTAATGAATATTAGCAGTTGTTTTTCCACAAATATTCCAAACTAAAAAGCTTCTATATCTGCTCCTGTGGCAGTAATTTACATAAATGTCATTTTGCTTGTCAATAGTAGAGGGTGTAAAAAATTCAACTATCAATTTTAAAAGTTGCTATTTTTGCGTCCTTTCAAATTGTTTCTAACTTATGGAGATGCTAAGGTGACCCTATCAAAGGATTTTCTAGCAAGATTGTTCAGATGAGGTTTGTTCTTGCCTTCCTCTGAGGCTGAAAGAGTATGACTTGCCCAAGGCTACCCAGTGGGTTTCCATGGTCAAATGGGGATCTGAACCCTGGTCTCTAGAGTTGTAGTCCAACTCTCAAACCTATACACTACACCAGTCGCATAGGGATCGGGGGGGGCGATGGGAGCATTACCCCGGGCGGCAATGTTTTGGGGGCGTCCTGGCCCATAGCCATGCTCCCGTGCAGACTGGCCACGTCCCCACACACCCCACCCCCACCCCCACGCACAGTGGCAGTGCCCCACGTGCCATAGCCCTGCCCCTTCCTGGCCCCCTTCCACACACTCCAAGCTCCACCACTGCATTACACCGGCTCTCAATTTAGAAAGTGCCCCTTCTAAAATATTTGAGAATTTGCAGATATCAATGAAATTAATTCAAAATGAAAATATCAAATGTGGAGCCACCAAATAACTGGCTCCTGTCATCTCAAAGTGTACATTTAAATCTGCCATTGCATGCCTATTGGGGTTGCCAGATCTCAGGACCAGGCCCTGAGTCTCAGATTTTCATGGGCCATTTCCAGGAAGGAGACAAGGATGCACTTCTCCAGTTTTGGTGGGCTCAGCTCCAGACAAGAAGAAAGGGCTGTGTTCGGATCTCCAACCCAGCTAGTAGCGCAACAACTTACTACAGTTTGCAAGGCTTAATTGATTTATTGCTTCAACTTGCAAAAACTATCCAGGGAATGTATTACTTACTTGGTCAGCTTCTTCCTTCCCTCCCAATCACTATGCTGTTAGGGATCACCCTCCACTCTCCTCTGCATCCACACCGTGGCTGGAAGCACATACGTTAGATTAAATCCTCCTTGTCCTGTCTGCCTAAGATAGTCAGCAGGCATAAATCCCTCATTTCATTTTGTTCTGGGAACATTCCTTTTAACTAAGGACCTTTCTGCCCTACCCTGTTATAGTGCTATTATTTCACTTTCAATGTCCTGTAGTTTACTGAGGCCAAAGAGCTCTCTGGCTGAGAATTCTACATGTTCCTCCCTAAACTGCAAACCTCAGGATTCCATAGGATGTTGAAAGTGGAATAATAGCACTGTAACAGTGTAGTGTAGAAAGGCCCTAAGATTTCTGTCTTAATTTCCAAACCAGAAAATATGATGGTCGTGGTGGGGGTTTGATTGACAAATTGTGAGCAACCATGATTGTTCTTTAATGCATAATGCTTAATGATATCTCCAGAGGCTATCCACAGGTCTCAGATTTTGGCATAGAAACCTCAGGGCCTGAGATGATGCTGAACTAGCAACGTTATTGCCTGTTACCTGTTTGTCTTTGGTTGTATAGTCTCTATCACTGAAAGGCATCAGTTGACTTAATGTGATGCATGAAATGCTTCTTCAGGTGTAGCCATAGTGAGGCATTCAATAATTGTATCCACAGGAGGAAAACAGGAAAGTGCACTGATGCACTCTTCCACAACTTGCAGCCATGCATTCCTGTGTTTATTAGAAAGGCCTTAAGGCAAAATGTTACACAGTGCCCACCCTTATTATCCTCCACAAATAGAATTACTGGGTACCTCAATAAAACTTGTGTCAGCCCCAATATAAATATACTAAGATAATTTTTTTAAAAAACCACAACATTCCAATTGTTCAACGTGAAAATGTTAGTGGTAGACAATCAGTTCAGCTACTCTGAAAATAGTAAGAAGACCAGTTAGCTTAATAAATATTATGCAGGCAAGGGAAAAAATTTGACAAGTAAAGGAGGTAGGGGGGCCAGTGGACCCAGCCAAGAATTCACAAATGGAACAATGCCAGAGGCTGTCCTCAGACATCTGACTTTCTTTCTTGAACTAACAAGAGCAATCTTGGACTGCAAGTCTGTGGTGTAATAAAAATTTGTTAACAGTACAAAAGCAGTGAAATTTATCAGCATTAGTATCTAAATAAATACCAAATAATCCCAACAGAAGAATGCTGAAGCTTTGGGCCCTTCCACAATTTCAGCCAAATCATGTGAGAACTCAAAACATCTGTTGATTGTACAATCTGCATGAAGCATCTAAATTTGGCACTTGTTATTCAGAAGACAAATCATCTGAAAGGGGAGACAGAAGGATCCAATGCTTAATATATTTTTCTTGTGCATCTAGGACTGATTAGGAAAAATAATAAACTTCCCATTGATGGCAAATTGGTGGGGGTGGGGGAGGAATAAAAGAATAAATGAACAATGAAGCCATCTGATTATAGCAGAATTAGGAAAGGTTTATCACAATCAGATGTGTGGGAAATTAGATTTTATTTACATTGGAACAAGAAATGTACTGACAATATTTTGTTCTTGTTATCTAACTTTTTCTTTCTTTATGATTATGATTTTGACCAGTATCTAAACAAACAAACAAACAAACAATAAAAGCATGTAGAAGAGTTGGAAGAGACCACAACAGCCATCAAGTCCAACCCCCTGTCATACAGGAACACACACTCAAAGCACTTCCAGCAAATGGATCAAACCTGACTAAATGAGGCCCTCTTGGGATCTCAATCAGACTCTCTGGGGTTGCCCAGGTGGTTACACTCCTTTGCTATAACACTATTGTTTCATGGTTTGCCATATATTTTATGTTTTTCCCATTCTAAAAGGCTCAGAATGCCTTTTCCAAGGCTTAGATGTTAGTAGTAAGCTAAAATATTTCAAACTGGCATTTTTAGCCCCACTCTTTTGCCTCTGACATTACCCACCAAAGAAATGCACCTCGGAGCTCCTCTGAAACTGAATTTGGACCTCATGTCAAAAGCCATTCTAAACCATGGTCTGATGGATTTCATATTGAAATAATGAAAGGTTCCTATGCTAGAAGGCCAGCCCCTATTAGGGAACAAAAGAAAGACACGCAATCTTTACAAGGATAGAGCTTTCTTTCTAAGGAAATGGTGCAAACCGTCTGAGGGTTCAGCTAAAAGTGCAAATCAGAATGGGCCACTAAAGTTAGTTCCAGAAAGGCAATTCAGAGGGAGCAGACTGGTGATAGGACAAAAATAGAGGGACAGAAGGAGGGATCACAGAAGTGTTGGTAGTGTTGGGGAGCAAATGAGGAATTTGCAAGGAGGAAACCAGGAGTTTATCATGTGATCAGGACATTTGATGTAAATGCGGAAATCAGTTCACAAGAAGGCACAGCAAAGAACAGAGACCAATTAAAAGCTTCAACTAAATCAGAGTTGGATAGGCTCCAGAGCCTAGGGAGGGAGGAGAGTCACATGAGGTGATTTTTGGCTCCCTTGGAGTTGCAGCAACCTGTCTCACCTGTCAATTTGGGCTACCAGAAGTGACATTGCATTACTTCCAGTCATTTTTAGGGTTTTTTTTTGGGGGGGGGGTCTTGCTGTTTCAGGGTGGGCCTTTTGAAATTGCATTGTGTTGAATGTGTAACTATTGAATCTAACACAATTCCTACTCCTGAACTAAATATTAGATCTAACACATTTTCACAAACACAGGTGGTCCTACAAGTGGTAAAAGACACTTGTTTTTAAATATGTGAGTTTCCTTATCTAGATATCATATACTTAGTACAGTTTGGCTTGCAACTGTTCATTAGAAAGTAAACTTGGCTTAATTTGCAGTTTTGATTGCTGAAGCACACATCTCTGGTGAAGTTCCACTATGGGAGAAAAAGTCCATAGGGAATATACATCCTCTTTGACATCTAGTTTGACATACAGCAGAAAAAAGCAGGAGGCTGTTTATCACAACTGGACCCTAGTGGTCTCAGAAATGATTTAGAGAGTAGGGTTCCAACTCAGCTTCTAAAAATATTGTGGTACAAGGTCATACACTGTTAATGAGCCTGTTAGGATTAATCTGCATTTCATTTCATACTATATCAGTGACTCCACACACATATGTCTTGGAATTAGAAGAGAGCTGAAGGGCACCTAGTGTGATTCCCAGTGGCAATTATGGATGGATCGCATATAATGAGAAAATATTTAAGTCAGCCATCTAATTTCTATGACATTTGGACAGCTTTGTACCCTTCACCCATGAGATCTTTCATATTGCTGCCATAGAGTAGCCACTTAAACAGTATTCAGTGTGTGCTTAAAAACTTCTAGCAGTATGCAGTCTACTGCCTTCCAAGGCAATCTGTTCCACTGTCATACTATCAATAACATTTTCCTAATATTTACACAAAAATCTCCTTTTCTTGTATTTTAAAGCCATTAGTTCAAGTCTTATCCTCCGGAGCACCAGAAAACAAATAGTTTCATCATTAACATGACATTCCTTCAAATACTTGAAGATGGTTCTCATATCACCTCTTAATAGTCTCTTCCACAAGCTTAATATGATCTCCAAGGCCCCAGTTTGCAATTGGCAAGCAATTCAGTATCTTTATAAGAGAATGAATATATGAGAGGTTGAATTGACTCAAAGTGGATATTAAAAAGTGGATAGAACAGAGAAGCCATTTCATCTTCTGAGGGCATTCCATTTCTGGCCTCAAGGTATCTGTATGTAACCAAAAGACGTTTGTGGCTGGATTGGATATGTGACTGCAGATTGGACTTCATTAACAGATGTGACACAGTTATCATAAGCAGAGCCTTGCATGAGGGGCTTTTTGACGTTACCAAATCCAATCCAATCCAATCCCTGTTCCATTTCCAACCTCTGTTAACAGAGGTGGACAAACATGTTGGGACCCCAGCAGCTAAGAGTGATCAGGGCTACATACAGGCAGTCAGCCAGCAAGACCAAAAAGTAAAAGGAAGTCAGAAAACTTCCTCCTCCTCCCACCATTGTCCTTCCCACTCTCTGACCTCATTTATTTACCCCAACACACACACACACACACACACACTCACTTTTCTCTGGAAACTTCTGTGGTCACCTGTCTCTAGCCAGTATGCCTTCAGAATACCATACTGCTCTGCTTCTGTTGTTGTTGTGCTCCTTCAAGTCATTTCTAACTTATGGAGACCCTAAGGCAAACCTATCATGGGGTTTCCTGGGGCTGAGTGTGTGTGACATGGTTGAGCAGGGAATCAAACTCTGGTCTCCAAGGATGAGCCATTGCTCCCTGGACAAAAGAAAAACAAGCCATTGCTCTCTGGACAAGGGCAGAAGCTGCTCATGGATTCTCAGGTGTACAAAAACAGCCCTGAGTGTACCCAGGAACCTCCAGGTGCCCTTGCATACCTGGGACCATCAATATTATGTAAGAAGGTATAGGATACCTCCTTCTGTAACATCTTTAAGAGTACTTACAGTGACACAAGCCACCAATACTTTTCTGAATTGGAGCTGAAGCTACAGGCCATTGCCTGACAACATTGCCTAAAAGATATTGTCAGTCATTGTCCAGATTGCCTCCATGCATCTAGGGGCAAGAGAATTATTCAAAAGAATTAGGCCATCTAGTCTCTGCCCATCAGGAAACCCATACCAGTGCAGCAGATCAGTTAAATACAATAGGGGTACAGGCACTGGGAGGGTACTGGCCTCCCAGAAGTCTCTCCCTGGATGGACATTATTAAGGTCAAGTAGTCATAGATAGCCAACCACTATGCCAGGAGTCCTTCTCCTGGATGAATCTTTTCAGTGACCTTCCAGTACAGTCCCTGATGTAATCTTCTCTGTGTTCTCTCTCTTTCCTCCCGACTTCTAAACAGCTGTGTTCTTGGCCCTTGACAATTTTACTGACTCACAGTTTTTGTTTAAGTCACTCACTGTCTTGCCTCCATGAGACATAGATTGTCCCCACATGCATGCACACAGAGCCACATGCACAAACACAAAGCCATCCCCTCCCCATTTCTGATGAGTCACTACAATTTATGTAAACAAACATGAGGTTTTGAGAAGGACATTCTGATCCATCCATTGACATAGTTTCTGCCTCAAATTGTCAAGGAGTCCTTTGAAGTACTATATTGCCTCCCCCCCACCCTGAAGAAGTCGAAATACAGATTCTTGCACATTTTATTTTGCTTCCCTGTTCATCTTTCTAGATGTTGATTCTCCCAGGGAGACTACAAAATCATAAATACATTTAATTTCATTCATTTATTTACTTTATATCCCAACTTTCTTCTACCTCATCTAAAACTGAATCAAACAATCAAGCAGCATTGTCCCAGTAAACTATAAGCCCTTCTGTCAGAGGAGCAAATTGCTATTTAACAACAAGGAGCTTAAGGCATGTATCCATACCACATGGATAAAACAGTTTGATACTACTTTAACTGCCATGGCTCCATCCTGTGGAATCCTGGGATTTGCATTTCAGTGGAGTTATTTAGGATTCTCTGGTACAGAGCTCTAGCCTGTTCCCTTGGACTACAGAATTAGAGCTCTCTAGCAAAGAATTCCAAGTCAAATATTGAACTACAAATCCCAAGATTCCATAATATGGAACCATTGCAGTTAAGGTGATATCAAACTGCTATAATTCTGTAGACACATTCAAGGATTCCTCTGAGGTTGAATGAGAGCAGTTTCTGCTCCCAAGAAGACTAGCTGCTGTGCATCCTTCAGTTTCAGAAGAGTGTCTTATCTCATACTGTGGACACCACTAGATAAAATTTCAATGACGCCATCAGATTTCAACCAACCGACTTATGCCCACAGATTGAAATATTAGATATCTCTGTTTTATGGAAAGTGAAAGCTCACTCTCCCCAGTTTTCAGCTGAATACCTGCTTAAACACCTAAAAACAAAACCAAACCTTCTAATAATAGGTTGCAGCAAGACTACGTCTCTCCTTCTCTCTCCTACTAGATCCTAGCCCCAGCTCCTGAGCTGAATAATAAAGGATTCATGATAAGAAAAAGGAAGTAATTCCAGTTAAACTGTGGATAGTTAAACTGTGGAATTCACTACTGAAAGATGCAGTGATGTTTGCCAACTTAAATGGCTTTAAAAGGTGATTGGATGAATTCATGTAGAATGGAACTATGGCTGCTAGATACAATGGATATATTTCCCCCTGTAGCAGAAGTAGTGTGGCTGCGTGTATCAGCTGTGGCAAAACACATGCAAGAGATGGATTAGTCTAGAGTCCAGTTGCACTCACAGCTTGCTTGTGGGCTTCCCATAAGCAACTGGCCACATTCTGAATGACTAGACTAGACAGTTCTTCTGATGCAGAATGGCTCTTCTTATGATCCTAAGATATTATCTTCTTATGTTATCTTCCACCTACTCCTTTTCATTACATGGAAATGAAGCTGCCTGTACTTATGTGCAGATACCCCATTGACCTGCATTTATACTAATAATTTGGAAGGAGGGGATCATAACATCAGACTAAAAGATTCATCTCAAACTCCCTTCAAAAGTGAGCACACAACTCGCACTAAAGGTGTGGCCAAGGAACCTGTTACTAACCAGCTCTCCTTTCTGCAATCTTTGTCTTGCAAGATGGGACAAACTGGCAATGCAGTTAGGAGGGCTACAGCCAGGATCTAACCATATGGTAGTGACAGTGCTGATTAGGAGCTCTGACATCCATACTATGATTCTATCCCATATATACAATTTCATAAGCTGAGAAACAGAATTCTGGAATTACATTTTCTACATTTTTGACATTATGACATCATAACTTACTCTGTAGCGTCACTACTTCACCGAGATAACCACCCCTTTCCTCTTTCTTTCAGCTTACCATAACAGCCAGGAGGAGAATTCTACTGAGCTTGCTGATTGCTTTTTGGAATGTTTTTGTTGTACCCAATAAAGGCATTAATCTGTTGATGTTTTTTTTCCACACACACATATAACACATACATCATGATTGGTCTTAGCTACAGCAAAGCTATAGGGGTGCGTGAAAGTTATAGTATCCAATTTTTCCTGATCTGATAAACTGAGCTAGAAAGCATCAGAAACTATAATTTTCATGCAACCCAGCTGTAACAGTCACTCTCAGACACAGTGGTGGCTGATGGTTCCCACATTAGTAAAGCGGTGATACTACTCCGAATTTTAGTCCAAATTTTAAAAGAGCTATCCAAGGTTCTGAACTCTGTACTCTATTTTAGTCCAGTACCTTTGTTTGATCTTTTAAAATCTGGACTAAAACTCAGAGCAGATTCACTGAGCCACTGATGTGAAGTTCCCAGCATCCAGGCTATAATATCCAATCACTGTCACATCAGCATCCCCTCTCCTTTTCTAGGGCAGCAGCCACATTGCATCAAAGATGTAGTTAACAGCTATGTATTTATTACTGTGAGACCCTCCTGCTGAAGGAGCACTTAACTGGAGGACTCCACCAACATAAATGTTACATTCACCCCATTCACTGGCAATGATTCAGAGATGCTTTTGTATTGGCTTTGGTTTATTTACACTGGCAACGGATCCCATCATCTAAGCATAGCAGCCAAGAGGAGAGTCCTGCTGAACTGGGATGGGTGGGTACTACAATGAGTTTTGAGAATCAGTGAAGTGGCTTGCAATGCCCTTGTTTCCCCACAGCTGGCTTTGCATTCACTGTCCATCACAAAACACCTTGGGCCAGGACAGCCTGGGCTTATAAAAAGTCTGCTTCTATTTTTTCTTCTCACACGAACTGTGATGTTCTGTTTTGCCTGTTCTTGATGGGATAGGATGGGGAGTGGTGAGCGGAAAGAGTGAGGTCACATTTTGAGAATTCAGCTTGTCCTTCATATTGTAGCCAGGTGCTTAAAATAACAAAGGGGAGCACATGTTTTGAACGTTCCTCGGATGATTTGGTCGTTAAATCCATGAGCAAATTTGCCCCAGGAGAACAAGGAAACCAAATGCACCCTGTCCTCTATTGGGGGAAATTAAATAATGGAAAAAATTGGGTAAGTCCATTAAGGCTTATAAAGATTACACTCAATATACAGCTCATTCTCCTTGCTTGGGTTATTACCTTCTCCTGGCACCCACTTACAGACCTTTGGATTTGGCAGTCCCAAAATAAAATAGGAAAAACAAGCAGGTCAAAAGAATTTACTGCAAAAGTGCTGCTACTTCTTTTTTAAACAAAAATTATTTGCTTGGGAGTCACACTTACTATCCACACAGGCTCCTGAAGAAACAGAGGACAAACTCTGAAGTTTTCGAATACTGGAAGGCTTAGAACTTTGAACCGGAAAGAGGTTCAACCTGAAAGAGGGGGAGACCTGGAAGGACTGCATGTTTGTTTACATGAGCTAAGACTTTGTCCCACGGATCCTCTCCTTTGTTAACATCTATGTCTAAAGTTTTGCAAGCTAGATTTACTATTGATTTGAATGAAATTCAAGCCACAAGGTGTAATGATGGCTGCCAACTTGGATAATTTAAAAGCAGAGGGGAGTGTACAATTTTGTTTATTACTGTTTGCTTATTTCTGTCAACATGATTGAAGAACAGATGAAGACATTCTTTAAAAAAGACAGTTTTAAAACAACAAAAAACAATTCCATATAGAATAGTACTCTTTTGGCTATCCACCAGTGACTCAGTAAGGATGAAGCCAGCCTGGCTGAGGAAGTTTCACCATAGAGGTGCCACTATAGAGTAAGTCCTGTCTCATTTACCCACCACTCAAAACTTCTCAGGGTAGTAGAACAAACAGATCTGAAATTCAGAGCAGGATCATAAGGAAGAAGGCAGTCTTTCACATACTCCCAAAGTATCAGTACTACCAGTCATGATGGGCTTGTATCATCTTCAATATCAGAGGCAAGGTATCTTTGTATATCATTTGCTAGACAGCATGATGGGAGGCTACTGCTCCACTCTAGGAATGCAATCCTTCATTAATTTTCTTCTTAAAGGAGACAATGAGTTATTTTAGCAATTTTGTTCCTGTCACAAGAAAGTCTTGGAAAAAACAGAGTTTTCAAAACCTATTCATAGCTTTGGAATTTATTCTGTGCAAAATGTTGCACTTGGGTGTTTTCCATAGAAATCTTAATAATATTTCTGTTCAGAAATAGTATTCAGTATTCAGTAAAGGCTGTTTCACGTACAGAAAAAGGCTGCTTTCTGTGCAAAACTAACATGTGTGAATTTCGCACAGAATAAGCCCTGAATTGCAAACCTTCTTGCCAGTCCAAGATTCTTCTCAACAGGGTTTCTCAGTACTTGAAAAACATGTTTTTGATTCCTTTTTTTGGAATATTTTTCAATATCCTTTCTATCTCTATTCCGCTCACATTCTGTTTGTGGATTTGACATAAGCTTCTATTTGGGCACTGTGTGAACAGAATGCTGGATCATCTTGGCCTTTGGTCTTATCCAGCTCCACTCTTATATTCTTACATGCTTATGGAATTGTATAGGTTAGTCATCACGAAAGAAAAACATGCAGCAAAATAAAGTACCTTGGGGGATGGGTTAATGGGCATAATAGAAGTATACCATTCAGTGCTTCATTGCCATGAACATCCAGTTTCAGCACTTTGGAACTTGCATAATAAATAGCCCCCCCCCCCTTTACACTTTTCCTCTCTTTGCAGCATGCAAGCCAAATTCCTAATTGGAAGTCCTTTCTCCTTGTTCTTCTTTTCTGCCTTTGTGGCATTGCTGAGAGTGCTTGGGAGGTCTACATGACAAGGGAATAATCTCATTTGCTATGGGGGCAGGAACCTTCCCTTCCACCCACCCAAACATATACAGTGTTTCTGTGATGGGTTTAAAGTACAAAGCAATTAAAAAAAAAGTCATTCCATTTCATGTTCATTCATTCATGTTCCCCAGCACAAATTCATCCAGATATCCAACTGGAGTTAAAGCCGTTATAAAAGCCAACATTTTCATCATCACCATCAGTTGTTGTGTGTTTTCAAGCTGTTTCTGACTTATGGAGACATTAAGGTGAACCTATCATGAGATTTTCTTGGCAAAGTTCATTCAGAGGGGTTTGCCTTTGCCTTTCTCTAAGGCTGAAAAAGTGTGACTTGCCCAAGGTTCCCCAGTGGGTTGCCATGACTGAGTGGGAATTCGAACTTGTTCTCCAGAGTTGCAGTTCAGCACTCAAGCCACTACACCACTATATACCTAAATTCCACATCCATGGGATAGCTTTCGGTCTGCCCCGCTACCCCTTTTCCAATGGTGTCTGGAAACTTCCATGTCAGTTGTGTGGTGAATCTGTTCCAGAATATAGATCAAATTTTAAAGGAACTGAAGTGCTTAACCCTATCTCCATAATAGATTCGGCATCTTGAATAGGTCCATCAAAGTTCAGGCTAAATCCTGGAAGGGATTCATTGGTCCATTTACATGGAAGCCTCCAGATGCCTCTGTCCATTCCATTTCCTCAGTCTGTTGTGAATGAACACACATGGATGGGGACAGTAGCATCAAATGCACTGTCCCTATATACAGCAGGTATATTCATCTTCAGGTCTGAATAGAGCTCTAGGCAAGCATGTGTGGAGACTGTATTCTGACTTTGCAAAAGGACATGAATAGTTCAGAGGTATGCTATTGATATGAAGGTCATATGTCCTTTTTCACAGAAGGAAGTTCTTTCTTTGAAGGTGCCCCCATTTGGAGTTCCAATCCAAGAATCTGATTTAAATATAAAGAACTATAAAAAGCCAGAAGAGATGAGCCCTTGAAATTTTTGCTGATGACACTGAACATTTGAACAGTAGACTGAGGAGGCATGCAGATCACCTAACTACAGTCTTCCCCGCTATGGTGTCAGGGATAGCATTTTTATGGAAATTATTATTTCTGAATTCATGTGTATACATAAATACTAGGATATGCAAATTTAGTGCAAGTTAGTTCCCTCTTCTTGGAGGAATGCATTTTCCATTTTAAAAAAATGACACATCGATTCTCCCTTCAGCCACTGAAATCTTACTTCTCTTCCACATATGTATTTATTTACCACCCACTGAAGCCCTGAAAGGGCTATATGGCTCTCAAAGCCAAAAGGCCTTTGCAGATGTTCACAACATTTCTGGCACCATCCCAGAACCTCATGGTTTGAATAGAAACTCTGTTTAGAGCTCTGTAACTGTGTCCCATTCAAGGCAGTTGCAGAGCTCCCATGATTAGGAAATCTGATACAGCCAGATTCCCAGTCATGGAATCTCTGTAACCATGTTCAACTGAATATAGTTACAGAGACCTACACAGACCTTCACAGTTGACATGTAAAGGTCTTGGGATGTTCCTGGGTGTGGCAGTGTTTGGAGGTAGGGCTTACATGTATGTCCAAATTCCACCCCCAATTTAAATCTAGATACAAGCAGGCAAGCACCTTCATGGGGCTAGGAATTTCATTGAATGGAGCCATTCTGTGTTATTTTTCCAGACTGGTGCACAAATCCTATCCGTATTAAGGAGGCAAAGCCGTTTAATCAAGTAGGCCATTATTCATACTCTAATACAGTGATGAAAATGGTGTGGCTGTACAGATATTAAAGAGCAGTTACTAGTATCCTTCGCCATGGACTATACTTTTTAGGACTATTGGGAGTTGCAGTCTACCAGCATCTGAAGGGCTGCACAATTTCCACTCCTCCTGTAATATTTGACCTTAAATGTTCCATTATCTCTGCTAGAGTGATACAGAAGCTTCTTTCTACACATGAAGTCTTGGTGAGGAGAGTGATTCCTGTTCTGAAGTTCATGGCACTGAGAAAGAAAAAGCTGAGGAAAAACTCTTCAGCTATATATATTTTAAAACTAAAAGTGCCCTAGCAGTGGCAGTTTAAGGCACTAGAGCAGCTATTTCCGCACTACACTCGTATAGCATGGTTATTCCACTTTCAACATCCTATGGAATCCTGGGGTTTGCAGCTTCAGGAGGGGCCGGTGGAGGTCTTCTGCACCGTGGACTGGGTTGGACTACTTTTCGTAGTTTCGTAGTTCCACACCTCAGTCCGCCCCGGAGCGACCGGAACTGGTCGCGCAGCGTGATTTTTAAAAACCTCTTTTGGACTTCCGGTAGCATGGTGCGCGTGAGAGGTCGCATGGAGTGAGCTCCGCAACTCCGTGCTATCTCCTGCTGGAATCCAGCCGCTTTTTCTCATCGGATAAGTGGCTAGACACCCCCCCCTCCGGTAAAGGGGGTGCAGAAGATTGCTTGAAGGGGGCTCCGTAACTGGTGCCGAGCTCTTTCTGACAAGAAGGAGCAGGAGGCATCAGGGCGGCCAAAGGGCTACGACGGATCCAGCAGGGACGCCGTATTTGCGGCACAAGCGCCACTGCCGACTTTTAAAAAAGAAGACATGATTCGAGACAGTAAGCATCTGATCTAGTTTTTATTCTGTTGAAACTGCAACAATTTGGAACTAGCAGCAGTGAACAGGGGTGGCAATACGAAGTGACCCAGCAGACTGTGAGTACGAAATGGTGGATAATTTTTTTGGAAGACTATAACATTTCGAAGATAGACTGTATACTAAGAACGTAATAGATTTCACTAGCGGTTTTTTAAGAAGACATGGTAGAGGACATTTGATGAGACTTGTTTTGACCAAAAGAGCATAAGCGGAGAGTTACAGAGGCGGGATTGATGTTTGCGCTTTTTTTGTCTTTGCTCGGTATGAAGAGACCGGACTGAGAACATGGTTATCCTTGGTTTAAACTTAAGTTTTTGCCTCTCTGTTTTCCTTGTCCTCTGCTTTGACTGAACTGACTTGGAATTTTGGAATTTTGGCAACATAAATAGGTCTGTGTTTGTTTGGGACCCTACATCTGTGTTTTTGGGAGTATCGGAGTTAAGACGTGGCCACAACGGATTCTTGTGGATGATAGTGTTCTTTTCGTGATAGACAGGACATTGGTATTTTCTTTGGGATTCTTTTCCTTTTGGATTATTGAACATTGAACACTGAACTCGGAACAATGAAACATTGAATACTGAAGGGACTGTGACATTTGGATTGCTGCTTGATTTTTTAAACTGTGAACTTTGCTTTGTAACTACGTTTGTTCTTTTTATTTTTTGTCCGTTTGGCTTTTGAGAACAACTCGAGGATTTAAAAATATTCATAAGGGAGTCTTTTTTGAGGCTGTGCTGGAAGGACAGGAAGACAGAGAGACTCTTACCCCCACGCAGCAGTGTGGCTCAGATTCCTGTTATCAACATCAGAGGAGAAGCTCTCACAGTCAAGGTCTGGGAACAGTTCCAGAAGAGAGAGGAGACAGCATTCGCTGGGAGGGGGGAGTGAAAGAATTGGGCCTAGGCACAGCCCACTGATTTTATTGAATGAATTCGCTGTATGATTTTATTGAATGAATTTGCTCTATGAATTGAATATAATATAATAGATTTCATTATAAGTGGTCCCTTTTAGTTAGTTATATACAATCTCATAGATTAAATCTATATATCTATATAAATTTATATATCTATATATCTATATAAATTGATACATAAGATATTTGCATAATCTACATATATACAGCTATCTTTATATTTATTTCATTGGTATAGCGACTGGGTAGTACTATCTCAATTTAAAGTAATTAATTCAAGCTAAGGATCTATGTGATTGAGTTTTACATGAAATGAATTTAGTTTAATGTGAAGGAATTATAGATACAGTAATTTGAACTGTATAAGAATTTGAAAATTACAAGGTTATAAATAGTGGTAACTGTAAAAAACATATGTATAATGAATTGAATTTTATATTGAACATTGATTAAGTTAAACAATTAGCATTCAGTATTAAGTACTCTAAAATAATCAAAAATGGACCAAAGGACAAGAAGAGGAGCGGCAGTAGTGGCGACAACAACAACTTCCCAGACAACCAGACAGACATCAGTGGATATACCACAGAAACCTCAGGATTTCATGTTACAAATGATGGAAGAATTTAAAAGCATGAAAGATGACATAAGAAGTGATATAAAAGAAACAAGGAAAGAGATGAGAGCTGACATGAAACAAGAAATAGACAAACTGGGGAAGAAATTGGAAAACATAACAAAGGATGTGACAAAGCTAAAAACAGAAACAAAGGAGATAAAACAACAAGTTAAACAAGTTGAAAAGGAGATGACTGAGATGAAGGGGAAGCAACAAGAGGATGAATTTCAAATTACTCAGCAGGAGTTGCGATATCGGGAAAGATGCCTTCGATTTAGAGGTGTTCCAGAGGCTTCAGCAGAGAATCTGTATGAAAAAATTGTACCGGCTTTGGCAGAATTCATTGATATTGAAGAGGAAAAGATGGAGACTTATATTGACAGAATGTTCAGAGTTTCCTCCAGAGTAGTGAGAGAGAGGAAATTACCAAGAGACATTATTATAACTTTTACGCGGACAATGGTTAGAGACAAAATATTACAACAAAGCTACGATGGATTATTGAAGATTGAAGATAAAGATGTCAGAATTTTTAAAGATATACCCTATCAAATCCTAAAGAAAAGACAAGAATATAAACCGTTGGTGAACCTTTTGCAAAAGCATCAGATTAATTATCGATGGGAAAAGGTCAAAGGCTTGTCCTTTACTTATAAACAGCAGAGATATAGGATTAACTCAGTACACAAAGCAAAAGAAATGATGGACAGATTGAAGAAAGACTTACAAAAAGCCACCCCCGAAGGAGAGAAAGATCAGGAACAGCTACCTCCAGAGGAGGAAAGAGAACAACTACAAGAAGAAGAAGATGACAGAGAACAAGAGGAAGTAACAGAAGCAGCAAAAGGAACTTTGGAACAAGAAGAAGGGGAGGTAGACGGAGATATACTGAAGGAGTAAGCCAAACTTCAGAAATAAAATATTAATATAATCTAACAAAATGGATTTGAAGATTTATTCTTGGAACATTAAGGGGTTTAACTCTGAATACAAAAGAAGACAAATTTTTCATCATATAGAGAAACAGAATTTACATATAATATGTCTGCAAGAAGTTCTAATTAGAACTCAAGATTTGAGATATGTCAGGAATTTGAAATTAAGTAGCTGTTTCACAGCTACGATTGACAAAAAGAAGAGGGGAGTTTTGATATATGTAAATTCAAAATTTGGTGCACAGCAAATTTTCCAGGACAGCAATGGTCGCTATATAGGAGTTGAAGTTACTTTGAAACAGGATAAAATATTAATAGTTGGAATATATGCACCAAACGGAGCTAAAGGTGAATTCTTCCCTACAATACAGGAAGAGGTATTGAGATATCTTAATGAAACAGGAAATTCTAACATTATTGTTTTGGGGGATTTCAATGGAGTAATCAATCCCTAAGTGGACAGGACAATGCAAAAGTTAATTCCCTGAAACAACGGTAAACTTCCTAAGAGTTTCTTTAATATGATGGACAATCTAAATTTATATGACACTTGGAGATACAAGAACGGGCAATTGGTTGGACATACATTCTATTCGGATCGACGTAGGTCAATGTCAAGGATAGATATGATGTTGGTATCCAAACAACTATTGTTGAAAATTGCAGATATGGATATTCTTCCCAATTTATGCTCTGATCATAATCCGATACAACTAAAGATAAGGATCAAAGACAGAGAAAGAACATGGAGAATGAATGATGAGATCTGGAATAAGGAGAAGTACATAGAGAAAGCAAAAACAGAGATAATTAACTATTGTAACAAGAACTTGATGTTGGAGCTGTCGATGAAAACCATTTGAGATGCAAGTAAAGCTGTGATGCGTAGTAACTTTATCAGATGGTCTGCAGAGATTCGAAAAGAAAAGAGAAATACTGAGCAGTGAATTTTGGAAAAGATGAAAGAAATTGAACAACAGATGAGACAAAACCCGTCGGATAAGCAGATTAGATTACAGATGAAGGTACAGCAATCTGAATTAAATCAACTTAATTTGGAAGAAATAGAGCAACAGATAAGGAGAACAAAATATAATTTCTTTGAACAAGCTAATAAACCTTCAAAGCTTTTGGCTGGTTTGCTGCGTAAAAGAAGGTCCAGAAATACCATAACCGAGATTAGAACAGGAGAAGAAAGAATTACAAAACAAGAGGGAATAAAACAAGCTTTTTATAATTACTATGTGAAGCTGATGAATAAGATCTCAAAGGCGAAAAAACAACAAGAAGTGGAAGAATATTTGAAGAAAATGAATAAAATGAGATTCAATGAAGACCAAAGATCATTCTTGAACAAATCTATTTCTATGATGGAAGCAGTGGAGGCCATTAGGAACTTGAAGAATGACAAAGCTCCAGGACCCGACGGCTTTACTGCAAGATATTATAAGATTTTGGAACATGAGATTTCAATACCTTTGCAAAGTACTATAAATGAAATAATAAAGGAAGGAATACTAGATACCTGGAAGGAAGCTAATGTTGTGCTGATCCCAAAAGAAGGAAGAGATCCGAGAGATGTAAAGAATTACAGACCAATATCACTTTTGAACACAGACTACAAGATTTTTGCTTCAATCCTAGCAGCGAGGCTTAAAAAAGTGCTGTTAGAGGTAATTGATGAGGACCAGAATGGCTTTCTACCGAAAAGATCTTTGAGAAATAACATCAGAACGGTTTTAAATATAATTGAATACTATGAAAAGCATAATGAACCGAAAATGGCCATGATATTTGTAGATGCAGAGAAAGCATTTGACATGATCAGTTAGTCATTTATGAAGACGGCGGTTAAACAGATGCAGGCAGGAGAAAAATTTGTTGCATGGATTGAAGCAATCTATAGCCAACAACAAGCTCATTTGGTCATAAACAGTGAAACACAAATGATAGAACTGCACAGAGGGACGAGACAAGGGTGTCCTTTGTCTCCTCTGCTGTTTATTATGACAATGGAAATACTTAACAATGCTATAAGAGAAGATAAAGATATAAGAGGAGTCCAAATTAAGAAATATCAATATAAGTTAAAAGCCTTCGCTTTTGGTGTTATTGGATGACCCAGGGAAATGTATTGAAAAATTGATTACTATAGTTCAAGAATATGGAGAATTCTCTGGTTTTAAAGTTAATAAGGAAAAAACAGTCTCCTTAACCAAAAATATGACTGAAAGAGAAGAGATGGAATTAGTACAAAAAACAGGATTTAATAGAGGACAAAAGGTAAAATATCTAGGTATTTGGATAGCTAAAAGAAACAATGAGTTGTTTCAAAATAATTATGAAAAAAAAATGGAAAGAAATAACAAAAGACTTGGAAAGTTGGACTTCTATGCGTTTGTCAATAATGGGGAGGATAGCTGTAATAAAGATGAATGTTCTGCCAAAAATGAACTTTTTGTTCCAAAATCTTCCCATTATAATGAACATGAAACCTTTCATACAATGGAAGAGAGAACTAACCAAGTTTATATGGCAAGGGAAAAAACCTAGGATAAAATGGAGTACTATGACAGACCTAAAAAGTAGAGGAGGTATGGGACTACCAGACTTTCAAATATACTATAAGGCAGCGGCTTTCGTGTGGATAAAAGATTGGGTAGACCTACAAGATACGAGAACGTTGGCATTGGAGGGAGCAGACCTGAGGATGGGGTGGCATGCCTATATGTCTTATGATAAAGCAAAAATAGATAAAAACTTTACACATCATTATATCATAAAATTGCTTTTGAAAATTTGGGATGATTATAAGACTAAAAACATATGGCAGCTCCCCACTTGGGTCTCACTGCAAGAGGCTTTTTTTGGCAGATGGACAGATACAGATAAATGGTTGCGATATGAGGATATAATTGAGAGATCAACGTCCAACAATCTTAAGATTAAAACAAGAGAAAAATGAGAACAAGAGGGAATAACATTAAGCTGGTTTCCTTACAGACAGTTAGCAGAAAGGTTTCAGATGGATTTTAAAACATACAGAATTGAACTAAAAGAGAAAACTGGAGTAATTAAATGGTTGTTCGAAAATCTGCCTCATCTACTAGCCCATATGCATCAAGAAATACTACACCAGGAGAGGCAAGAAGAAACAGTAAAGGCAACAATGATTTCATGGGCTCAAAATATCGGACATTCAATTCAACTAGAGTCTTGGGAGCAGAGCTGGAAAAAAACACAGAAATTTACAGTGGCACAGAATTTGAAAGAGAACTATTATAAGCTATTTCATAGATGGTACATGACACCAGACAAATTAAAAAAGATTTATAATACAGGTACTGGACATTGTTGGAAATGTCAGAAAGAGGTCAGTACGATATATCATATGTGATGGACATGTCCAAAAGCTAAGAAATATTGGAGTGAAATACATAACAAAATTTGTGCATTAATGAAAGTTCAGTTTGCTAAGATACCAGAATTGTATTTGTTAGATATGACTGACACATTAGAAGGTACTGGTATAAAGAAGTATTGGAGAATATTACTGTACATGATAACAACAGCTCGTATTGAATATGCAAAGTTGTGGAAAACTCAGCAAACACCCACAATAGAACAATGGTGGGGTACACTTATTGAAAATAAAAATGCTGACATGGTCTCTCAGAGATTAAAAGGGAAATCAGACGATGAGATACAAAAAGAATGGCAAATTGTAATGGGTAATTGCTGGGTACTATCAGATGGAAATCTGTAATTCATGGTTTAAGATAAATTATGAGGGGGCTACAGGATATATATCATGAAGCGGGAATATGGAGATGGAAATGCAAGAATCAACAAGTAATGTTAGCAGTAAAATGTAGTACAATATTATAAGCATGTTAAGAAATATTGATAATGAAATCTAGATCAGTGTGGAAGATCAAAAATATTTCAAGTATGTTGACAGTTATAATTGTTTGTTTTATATGTGAACTTGAATAAAATGATTATTAAAAAAAACAAACCTCTTTTAAGAGGTTTTTCAAAAGCATGGAGCGCCCGACTCCATGTCGCTCCGTCACCGCTCTCCGGTGCAGATTTGCAGGCGTGCACTAGTGTGTGCCTGCAGATCTGCCGGGGGCGGGCTTTAGGCTGGCGAGCTTCTCTGGTTGGTGGAGAGCCTCCACCAACTGGAAGCTGCCATTTTGGACGCCGGAGCAGGGCGGGGAGACAAGCTCGCACTGCTCCTCGTCCCGACAGACTCGCCCGGACGGAGAAGAAATCCGGTGAGTCCCGTTTCTGTCCGATTCACACCCCGCGTGTGGAAAGGGCCTGATATGCTACCCTAAAATGCTGAAAAGATACACTTAAATAATTATGAATGCTGTTAAGATATAACAAGGAATGGTGTTAAGATATAACAAGGATAACTCTTCTATACCTGTGTAGTTACAGAAATCTGTTAGAGATGTGTAACTTCTCAAAGAGATTAGTAAGAGTACTTGAATGGTTTAGACTGTATGTTTAAGACAATTATATATGGTACAAGGGATAGAATTCTGTAAAAGTGAAAGCATTAATGAAATGTCTGTATAATGCCTTATCAAGTATGATGGGAAACTGTGAGATTATGGCCATTTCCGCACTAGAGTGGAGAAGCATTTCACCGCGCCTCATGAGCGGTGTTTTTTACTCCAACTTACCCTGATTCCTATCTGCACGCCCTCCAGTTTCTATTGAAATAAAGCAGAGAAAATCGTTAGTAGCTTCCGCATCATCAATTCTTGTGGAACTCTTATTTCCCTCCCTCACTCCACCCTGCCACTGCTGATTGGTCAATTAAAAAAAAACTTGTAGAAACCGTTGCTACATTTTAGTTGCAAGTGTGTGAATCAATGTAATGCTTTTGCATGTAGGAAGAAACACAGTAGAAATGGTTTGGGTTGTTTACATCAGAGTTTTTCTGTTTTTACAATACATCAGTTTAACGTCAATGTTAACTCTAAGATCTCAACTCGTGTGGAACCATGGAGGACAGAACGACGTCAAGCCAGTTTAACATGCAGATGTAAAAGTGACAATACGAAGCTACTGCAATGTATCAGCCTTGTGTGGAAAGGGCCTATGAAGGATCATGATCATAATGGTGATTGTGCTTATGATGCATAAAAGACTACATTAAATGGTTTAGAAGGATGGTGTTCTTACATGTGTAATAATTACTAAGGCTGTTAAAGAGATGAAAAGAGATCAAAGTTCAATCCTTGTAAAAGTCCCTATACAGAATAACATCTTGATGGCCATATGATGTAATGGTGCCTTACCTGCAATGTAATGTTATGTAAGGAAGCTTAAGCATCCACACATTGCCATGTCTTTGTTTCTCTCTAAGGGGAATGAATGTGTGTGTGTGTGTGTGTGTGTGTATGAATATTTATAATACATAGCCGACATGGAATCACAAGGTACACCTCCTTAGAGGACCTCATTGATGGATTGGGATGATAAGGAATTCAGAAGGTAAGGCCAGCTTTATAAACTGCTTTAGCAGAGACTGGTCTTGTGAAGAAGGTAAAAGAATCTGTAAATCTGTGACCAGCCAAGTGAGCAACCACTCAGTGCAATGCACTAGTCTTGTACTTGAAAAGCTTTTTGACCTTGCAATATTGATTTTAACTTGGCCTATCTGGTTCAACCACCATGATGGTGATCAGAAGCTGATGAAGGTGATCCCAGAAAGAATCCAGAATTAGTTGACAAGTGGCAAGGACCTTCAACCCCACAGTCTAAGAGATGGGATGGGTAACCACACTTGTTTCAGGTGAAAAATGGACCCCATACCCTCTGCACTTGACCACCCCTGGTCTGTTGGGTGTGAACCTGAATGATAAAGTGACCATGGGGAGATAATAATGCTGGAAAAATAAAGGTTCAAACTGAATTGATCTGTTTATAAAATCTCTGCAAGCATGGCTTTCCTTTGAATAAAACAGAAGTGAAACATTGACAAGATAATACCTTTGTTAGAACTGACCCAGACTTTATAAAATAGGCAGCAATTTTTAAAGAACTATCAGACTGGATACATCAAACAGAAACAGGAAAATATGGTTAAGGGCTTATTTCTTTGTTCAAATATTGGTATCTTGCCCAATAGCCAAAGACTAAAATATATTAAGTCATTCATCTATTAATAATCAGACAATTTAAAACAGGTTAAAATAATTTAAAATAATGTCATTTCAGAAATAAAACTGAAATTTTCCTTTGTTAATTCATGAGACTTTTATTATGGGATAGAGTTTTAGCATGCATCGAAGATGGCCTGTGTAAGAAGTTGCTTACTTTCCCCACCAAAATATGCTTGAGCCTTGGAAGAGAGCCCACTTCTGATCTTCTACCACATTTATATAAAGCAACTGTTATACTGCAAGATACAACTGTAGTGATCTCATATTAAAGCAATTAATCTGGAGATAGTCTAAGACAATCCCATTACATCACTTCCACAAGAACCACACAGATGGAAAGAGAAAGCAGCATTGTATCTAAAAATGTTGCCACGTAGGAAGGTAGCATTATACGTTACTTTCAGGGTGCTGGCCCTTTGTACTCAGTTCATATCCATGCCTTAACGTGGACAGGAATGGTGAACAAAGTGAAGCCACCCTCTCCACATTGTGGCTGGGGCAGTTCTGCCATAGGATTCCATGCCCAACTGAAGGAAGCAGAAGGCCTTTGCAAGCAACATTTGTGAGACAGAAGCTTTTTCATCCAGACATTTTTTTTCAAGGTGACGATTACTATTACTCGGTAAGTCCATCACTTCATAAAGCACACAGAGCTCTTTGATGAGGGCTGTTACTGTGTGGAACATTCAGTTGAGTTCTGGAAATCATGGTTTGGTAGTGATACATCTGGCATTCATCGGGTTCATAGGGCTGAAAGAGTCCCAGAGAACTCTGGGCTAATCAGTAAGCAGCTTCCCAGCACTTTTGAAGCTTTCCAAAGCCAACAGAGTTGAAAAGGATGGCAAAGTTCCCATAGGTGGCAGGCAAAGATAACAGAGACATTCTCAACCCAGAGGGACTTTACTGAATTGCTGTATCTCTTGAACCTCTCTCTGCTGTCATTGATAGCATCTCGAGAACAATGTACAGAATTCTTTCAGACAATGTTCCTTAAAGTTTCCTACAAGCTAGGGTTGCATTCCCTCTTCGGGAGCAGAGGGGATTTTTGCTGCTGGAGGAGCAAGGAGAGCCGCCATTGGCTTCATATGTTGTATGCACAATGTTCAATGGTGGGAAAGAGGGCAGAGCATGATGTTAATTAACTCTATTTCACACAGAACCAGCGTAAATGCTTGAAAGGACCAGATTGTCTGATTCTACTGCAGAATAATGAGATATGCCTTATTAATAGCCTTATCCTTGTCCCTTTTGTCACTTGGTTGGTGAAAAAATAATTGTATTGCCTAGCTGATATACCAAGTAGCCAGACCTATGACCTTAATCTCCTGTGCTCTTAAGCCCTACTGTTTTCCAAGGAAGCCATCTGAACTAATAGGTGGGATCTGTTAGTGAATTACAACAGAGCAATTCCAATTTACACTACTGTAACCCACTTTTTTTTAATCATTGCAGCAGTTGGAATCCTTTACTGATTACACAATGACCAAAATCCCAATCCTCCAGAAGGGGAAAAAATCCATGTTTTAAGCAACACAACCCTCCTGCAACATAGATATTTCAGTGTCTCTGGAAATGGGATATCACAGAAGACATGTCCAGCTATTTTCCAACAATCTGTATGTAATTGGATACACTGAAAGGATGTCATCTGCAGGGACCTCTCAAGGACCTCCCAGAAGTCCCAGGCAGCTACTTGTTGCAATGTATCCAACTACAGGAAAATAGCTAGATCCCCCTCCTACTCTCCAGTGACATAGAAATGACCATCCGTAGAGACAGTATTGCTTTAAAGTTGGGCTTGGGGATTAGCACCAGGAGATGTAGCTAAATGCCACACATACCTCTCCCAGTGTAGGATTCCAGCCTATATTTCTCTTCTACCTACTGATTCATGTATTTTTCATGTCTTGCCCTGATCTCAGGTCAGTTTGGATTTATAATTCTGTAGCCTACAGCCCAGGAAACATTAGAACATTAGTGCACAATATTGGTGACTGTTAGGGGTGACAACTGAATAATGCCTATGAGAACTAATATATTTCTCACCTACCCCCTCCAAGCTCTTTGGAACCCTTCGTAAATTTTCAAGTCATTTTAAAAAGGAAGGAAGGAAGGCAGGCAAGCTAAATGTCCATATAGGCACACATTTAGCCTTTACACATCAAAATAAGGATTGCAAACCCTTAATTTCAGAGACAACTGACTGGAATAAAGGTTGATTGTGTTGTGATGTAGTCAATTTCATGCCACTTGATATCTAGAGTATAGGAAAATCAGTTCCAATCAGGAGCAGAGAAATAAAAGCAGATGGGATCCCAGTAATGCTACCCTTTCCCTGTTACATTCATCCATTTAATATTTTCTCTAGTGCTGGATCATGGTTGAGGAAGCAATTGTTCCTGTTGCCCCAGAAGAAGAAAAAATCTGTACGCAGCCAAATCCACAACTGTATTTATCTCCCACACACTCTTCAGATGGTATGTGTTCACAAGCAACATTTAGGCAAGCTGGGAAAGCAAAGTAGTTCCCTTCTTCTTCCTTCTAGTTTCATTCATATACAGTGAGACTACATCCCATGGCACAGATCCTAACAATAATTCTCCATTACAGGCAGAATGCCATGCCAGAAACAACAGCTGATGCCACTTGCTGAAAATCTGTCTCATAGTCATGCCAGCAGCTTCTGCAAAGGATGGGAAAGTGACAGCAAGTTCCATGTAACATGATGGACAGCCAGCACTGGCTCTCACACAAAGAAGAAGGATATTCAGGAGAAATTCAAAGGTCACACACCTCCCTAAAAGGAAATTTTTAGCACAAGATGCAGCCAGTTCATGGAACCCATCACCACATGACATTACTTAAGCCAGAAGTTTAGCAGGACTGAAAAACAATAGTAGCTACATCCATTAAATGAATACTGAAAGCATTAATAACTACAGTAATAGTGTCAATAAACCCTGAGGGTCCAGAAGAGACATGATGCTCTTGGATCAAGTAAATTGGACGAGATTAGGAAGAACTTTCTCCTGAAGATTAATTGTCTTCTCTGAAGTTGATACAAAGAGCTCTAACTTTCCTTTAAACCATGAAGTGTTTTCTACTGTCTGAGGAGTTTTGCATATACTGTAAATTAATATGAACAGTCTGAAGTTCATATTTTGAGATATTTACATAAAGTGATTGGAAAAAATCTTTATGTGCACACTACATGTTCCTTTGATTGCTATCCAAAAAAATGTTGTTGCTGCTGCTGTGTCATTTCTGGCTTATGACAACCCTATGGTGAACCTATCATGGGGTTTTCTTGGCAAGATTTGTTCAGAGAGGGTTTTTGCTTTGCTTTCCTCTGAGGCTGAGAGAATGTGACTTGCCCAAGATCACCCAGTGGTTTTCTTCCCTTAGCAGGGATTTGAACCCTGATGTCCAGAGTTGCAGTCCAATGATCAAACCATTACACCGCTCTCCACCTACGGAATTTACACAACTTGAGGTAATGTGCACAATGATTTGTGTCCATATTGAGAGTTCCCAGATGTCAGACGGGAAGAATCTCAGGGCAAGAATGGTGCCTTGAACAGTATGTATACGTACATCTTCCTCATTACTTAGAAATGGTGTGTTTTTATTTAAAACGTACACTCTGTGACAATGCGGCTAATGATTAATTTATTCTGCGTAATGACATGCTCAGCAGCTGTCCCTTGTATCATCTCCCAGGTAACATCACCAGGGCCTGCTTCCTGTGACATCACCAAGGGTCATCTTTAGATCTCAAGTTTTGGCTCTGAAATCTCAAGACCTGTGGCAGTTCTAACCTGGCCACCCCAATCATAAAGACAGTAATGAGCAACATCAATATTGAAGTTCTGTGTCTGGCTTGGTCCTTGGCTAATCTTGGCCAGCCATGAGACGTTGGTGGGAGAACTCTGCTGCAGGTATTAATTTCCTTGGTAACTAACATAAAAAAGAGTTTCATCGCCTTTGAAGTCTTCTGTGTGATGTTTTCCTTTCCTCTTTGTGTGTGTGTGTGTATGTGTGTTGGGAGGATCAAAATGAAGATCTCAAAAGAACTGAGATATCAAAAGGATCTATTTCCTTATTTTTCTCATCTTTTGAGGGAAAAAAATAGTATACTATTCCCTTAGGTTTCTCCAAAAGCTGGGTTCAAGTCCTTCTTCATTGCTTAATATTCTCCCTTGCAGATTAATCAAAGCAAAGTTAAAGGTCTTCATTCTATTATAAATCTATCTATTTAACCCATCTCAGTGATGATTTTCTAAAGCCTTCTCACATTTTAGCTGTTGGTTTTTTCCCCCCTTCTGAATTACGCCCACCTCCCAAACATTTAGCATTTTCTCTCAGGGAATGTAGTCTAACCATTTCAATGTTATGATTACTCCTTTTCAACGTTACTGTATTATTTATTTGTTTGTTTGTTTATTTATTATTAAAATATATATTTCACTCTTCAAAATGTGAAGCTGGCTCACAATGACATATTTTTAGAATACAATAAAGTCTAAAGTACATAAAATAAGCTTACAAACAGCAAAACTATAAAAGGAACAGCATTAAAATATACAAAGAACAAAATATATAATCAAAACTATTGAAAACTTAGCCAAAAAAAAAAAGTGGTTTGCATGGCACCAGAAACAGGTACCAGTTGTGCCTTGTTGGGAAGAGCTTTCCAAAGGACATTGCCATTAAAAGGCCCCTTCCCTGGGCCAACGTTCCTCCTGAGTTAGGACGGGGAATGCAGTGGATGTTTATTCTAAATACAGCTAGATTTATATTGGAGATTTCTATAAAGACAATGCAATATCGGCCGTGTTATTTCCAAACACATTCCTACCTTCAGTTTATTGGTATTAGCAGCTGCTACCACCACCACACCATTGCTTCCTCTAAGAACTGGCAGGAACCATTCTATCCAAAGGATCCTCCAAGGCCACTGTACAGAGTTTACTACTTAACCAACCACTTTTCCACTAGGCGTGAAGCTCTCCCTAAACCTCCACTACCACCACTACCACCAAATGTGAAGACTTCTCATGGTTACCACCATCTCTGCCATCAATGTAAGGGTATCCTTCTGTCTTACTGTTGTGACCAACAACTGTAGGGACCTCCTAGGCCATTTCCACACTAGATTGTTATAGCACTATGATTCCACTTTCAACATCCTATGGAATCCTGGGGTTTGCAGTTTCGGGAGGGGCCGGCCAACCCCTCCTGAAACTGCAAACCCCAGGATTCCATAGGATGTTGAAAGTGGAATCATAGCGCTATAACAGTCTAGTGCGGAAATGGTTCCAGTTGCCTCAAGGTACCTGTGTGAGATATTATGCAACTTATATCCCCATAGAATACTACCCCTCTTTATGGACTGCTGCCATGAAAGACACCTTTTCTGAATTCAAGCTTTCTAATATATAGCTTTTCCAGAGGTCAAAAGCATATAAATACAAGAATAACATTAACAGAAGTTGAACACAACAAAACAGAATAATTATTTTATATATTTAGAATGCAGCTCACAAGCTCTTACACACTTCTCTTCTAGCTAATTCAGACTCTTAAACACCATCCATTAATTCCCAAATGTGACTGCCTCTCTTAACTCTAATTCTTAGTTTACTCACTAATAAACCTGACTAAAAAAACTAACTAATTGTATCAACAGTCTTCCACCAACTGTCATTCACCAACCTTATTCAAATTCCCTTGGACATTTTACCAATCACCAGCCAGTCTCAACTTTCCAGTCTCTCTTCCTCATCTCCTTACCTAATTACCTCTAATATATATAGCAAGTTAAAAATATCACATTCAAAAGTCTATGACATCACAGTCACAGCCATACTCCTTGAGGACTAATCTACTTTCCTCCTATTGCCTGAATACCCTAAATGCACCGGATATGAATTTCATATGAAAACATCATATGGTATTTTCTGTAAACAGTGGAATAGACATTAATTATACGAATAAATAAAAAATACAAGGTACAGAAGATAGATGCACAAAAATCTTTGTATGTGAACCCATTTTCAGCCCTACAACTTCACCCTAAAAGCACCAGGTCCTGTTTGATCTTGGAAGCTAAGCAGGGTCAGCCCTGTTTACTACTTCAGTGGGTGGTGTAGGCTATATTTCAGAGGAAGGAGCTGGCAAAACCACCTCTGAGTACAGTAGTCTCTGCCCAGGAAAACCCTATGAAATTCATAGGATCACAACAAGTCAACAGGCACATACACACATGTGTACTCTTCCCTTATTCCTGTGCCTCTTCATCATTGATCAAGGGGAGAACATAGAATCAATTATGTAGCTACAGACTCATAAAATGGTTCCTGATAGTTCTGCTTCTGTGTGTCAATTATATGTGGATGGCTGCATATAAAACCATGCTATCAGGGGGATTTTGGGAGATGGAGCCCAGAAAAGTGGCATCTCCAGGCTTTGCATTTTCTTAATCTATGAATTATGATCTCCTTCTTGCTTGCCTGCTACCTTTTCAAATATAAAATTAGGATGTTTTCCTATTTTGCTACATATTAGCTTATCATGTGAAACTTAAAAAGGAAGACAAAAATTATGGGTTACTTAACAATTAAAGTGTTAATTGACTAAACATCTCTTTATCAGCCATTAGACTTTCAATCCATTTAAACAGTGAAAGTGATTTTTTTCCCATTCTGTGAATACATATATATGTGAAGCCCTGGCTCTTTACTCACAGTGCCTGGCTATGTGTACCACAACCACATACAGTTTGAGCATGCATAGGAGAAAGCCAACACTATGTTTGTTGTGCTGGCTAGCATTCAGAAACCTGGATTCTATGCAGGACAGCAGGTGCACACAACCAGATGGCTGCAGACAGGAAGCCAACATATTGAGGATTTTCACATTTTTTCCCACTGCTATATTAAATCCATCAGTTACATGCAAATCAACACTGAATTTAAACAGAGAGGCTGTTACCTTGGAGTTGCTTCAGAGTCTGAGGCATGGAAACTGGACAAGTTAGCTCCATAGAGGGAAAAAATGTGCCTAATTCATGTGTTAAATGCAGAAATGTAATGTGGTATTGTGGCAAGTAAATTTCTGAAACCAAACAGAATGGCCAGAGAATCCATAATCTGAATCCATTTAGATGAGTCTGTGCTTCTGTACTAAGCCACAAGTCTGCTATCTGCTTTGTTTTGCATGTGAGCACAGCTGCACACACCCAAAGATCTACTACAGTCCCGCCTCCTCCTGTTTTAAGTCAAGACCATGCTCTTGCTGCATGCACAAGAAAGGATCCACAATATGCAAGCAATAAACAATTGCAGTGTCTCTTTTCATTATTTCTACCACCTATAGCCTGCCTTTACTCCAAAGAGCTCAAAGTAGTGTTCATGGCTATCTTCCTCTCCATTTTATCATATAATAAACCTGTGAGGGACGTAAACAATCTTTCAATTGTTTTCTCTTCCACCTCTGTAGTTAGAATACAAACTTGTATTATGTTATATTGATAAGTTTCCATGAACTACTATTACAATTATTCAGATTCTGCAATATGTCCCCTAACTGCTTTTGCTATATCTCATTTCACTATTAATGCCATCCCATTACTTCTTGTTCCAGAGTAAAACACTGCTTAATAACCTTGTTCACTTGAGCTCTCTTACCCCAAGGATGGCAATGTCTACACAATTTTCCTTTACAACTAAATGTGACTGATGCTTCTCACATTCCATGCTCCTATTATATGCATTGTGTAGCTTTGTACTTTCTTTTCACATGTTAGCACGTCAGCAGGCATCTTTACACACGACACAGCTATTACATTATGATTCCACTTTAACTGAAATGGCAACATCCTATAGTGTCCTAGGATGTGCAGTTCCTGGAGGAGGTATTCAGAATTCTTTACTAGAGAGCTCCAATGCCTCTTCAAACTGCAAACTCCAGGATTCCATAGGATGCAATCCTGCAGTTAAAGTGGAACCATGACATTATAATTGTGTAGTGTGAAAGGGCCACAACTGAACATACTTTTGACTTGTGGTCAATTGCATTGAGAGAACCAGAGTGCTGTAGCGGTTTGAGCATTAGACTACAATGTTGGGGAACAAGGTCTGAATCACTCCGCAGCTATTGAGACCCACTGGGTGACCATAGGCAACTCATACTCTGTCAGCCTTTGAGGAAGGAGATGGCAACCCCTCTCTGAACAAATCTTGCCAAGAAAACCCCAGGATGGATTCACTTAGGGTCACCGTAAGTTGGAAACAGCTTGAAGGCACACAACAACAAGAAGTTGCATCATTAGGCAGTGCACTATCCTTATTATCTCTTGCTTAGTAGGGTTTTTAAAGTAGAAGACATTGAGAAAATGTTTACTGTTGCCTCCTTCTGTGCAGTACACCAACAAGAATTAGCTAAACTGCCACTGCCTTTTCTCTGACAGAAACTCTTCCAGTCTCTCTGAGCCTTTCTGCACGGCATTTGCCATGCGAATGGGCACCTGGAGCATCGCACGATTGTGAGGAGTGATCTGCACGACGCACTCATAATTGCGCGACGCTCCAGGAGCCGGCAGCCACTGATCGCACACCTTTTCATTTTCGGCTGGAAGCCGAAAATGGTGCACAATCGCGCATTGCTCCCGGGCCCCTGTGCACTTACCTGGTGTGCAGAGCCTCTGGAGCCTTGCGAAAAGGGCCCCAGCCAATAATGAAAAAGTGCGCGATTGGCGCCTGCCAGCCCCTGGAGTGTCATGCAATTGTGAATGCTCCAGGCACCCTTTCGCATGGCACATGCCGTGTGGAAAGGGACGATAAAGAGGAAGGCAACATTACATTTGTATTGATTTGATAAAGGAAACCACAGCTTTGAGTCTACAAGATGGGATCAGGACAGCTGATGACTAGGGCTCTTGGACTTGATAGCAAAGCAGACTTAATAGCAAACAGGAAAGTTAAGCCAAAAGACAGTGACTGGCCCAAAATTTAAATAGCCCTGAGGGAGTCTGGAACCTTGATCTCTTCAAGTCCCAGTTTAATGTACAGATCACTACACCACATAAATATGAAAGAAATGCCAATTTCTTTAAGTTTCCTACTCTGAAAGGAAAGTGACACTTATTCTAACATCATTGGCCCTTCCATATGAAATCCCTCTTCTGCACATGCCTCTTTATTGTTGGTGTGTGCCTCAAATTGTTTCTGACTTATGGTGACCCTAAGGCAAAGTTATCATGGGGTTTTCTGGGGGCTGAAAGCGTGTGACATGCCCAAGGTCACCCTGTGGGTTTCCATAGCCACGCAGGGTATCGAACCCTGATCTCCAGGGTCATAGTCCAACACTCAAACCACTACAGCATGGTGACTTTTTATTGCTTATACATTTTTTAATTCATTCTGGAGCAATGATCTGAAATCTTCTTTCATAGATGTATTCCACACCATCTCTAGCAATGTTTAGCTTTCTTGCCCTTTTCCTTCAGAATCTTCAGCTCTGCAAGACCGAAAATACCGTAGATTTTCTATCTGCATATGCACTGGAAAATAGTAACAGTAGGTAACTGAAGATGCCTTTGGCACAGATTATCTTTTCTGATGCATTCTTTATGAAGACTGCATTCAAACCAAACATTCTTTGGGTGGTGGAGTCTCTGTAGAAGTGTATGAGTGCACTCATAATCTGAAATGGTGACTTCATCATTCTGGCTAAGTGAAGGACTTTTTTTTCCAGAATTGAGCTCAGGGGAAATGGTTCTGAAAGATTGCAGCAGAAGCAAGCCAACTATACATAATACTGATTGCCTAGCTTATACAATCACTATTGTAACACAGCCAGGACTTGCTTGGTTGGTCCACTGGGACATTTTGATTAGTAGGGATGGTGACTTCATGTGGCACCTCTCATGCTTCCCTCTGAACTTTGCTGCATTACTCAGAATAGATTTTCCCATCTGCTATTCTTCTTATGATTGGGGGGTTGTTATCTTGAGTCATTTCCGCTCTACACTGTTATGGTGCTATTATTCCACTTTTAACATCCTGTGGAATCCTGAGGTTTGTCATTTAGGGAGGGGTGTTTAGAATTCTTCGGCAGAGAGCACTTTGGCCTCAGTAAACTACAAGCCCCAGAATTCCACAGGATGTTGAAAGCCGAATAATAGCACTGTAATAGTGTGTTATGGAAATGGCCTTAGTTTTGAATTGTCAGTTAAGCGCCATTCACTTTACTGAAGATCCACTCCTTGCAAAACTTGATTGTAAATCTCCTAGAACTGCATTGTTGATAGGGATCAAATGAGCTGTCTGCATTTTTGCATTCTCCATGGCAGCATAGCTATGTGGACTGTCATAAAGACCACCTGAACTTTCAAATGTACCACTGCCTATTATATTGTAAGCCAGCCACTCTCAGTTCTAAAGGCATTTGGGGACTTTTCAATGTGTACTTTTTTTATTTTTGAAAAACAATATTGTGAATAAATGGTGAATAAATGGTTTAATAAATGGTGAATTTCCAGTATTTTTTGAAAAAAGCACTTCACTCACCTAATGAACGGAGAGCTTGGGAAAGCTATTTACTGGAGCACAATATTTCTAGATCCTGGAAACGTAGAAGGAGAGGCAATGATTTGATAACTGAAGAAGCATTTAACCTGCTGGTGTGTACAATTAACAATTATAAAGCAAATTACAAAGCAAAAGGAGACTGCATCACTACACAGAAGAAAAATCTCCTCAGATTCTGACTTTCAATGTTTTGTTTGCATGCCGTAAGTGTTACAAGTGTAAATTGGTCTTGTTCAGTATTTTCAGAAACACAGTATTCTTGAGAACATATTTTCTGCAACAATAGCAGTCCACAAACACAATAAACTTCAACAGCTTCAAGCTGCTTCTAATTACTGAAGGGTACAGCTTGCAAAAACAAAATGAAACAACTGCTTGTTTGTAAAGAAAAGCAGCAGCCATTCCAAAATGTTTGGGCTAAGGAAAGTAAAGGAAATGGCTAATTCTCTGAGGAATCAACACAGTTGGCTGGGAAGCAACAGCAAGACTTGAGGCCCTCATTGATTATGCCAAGCAGTGATGCTTCATCAGTCCATTCACGAATGTGAATGATACCTCACAATGACTAATGTACTTAAACCTGAACTCTGTGACTGTAGTTATCTTCACATTGCAACTTGTCTACATCTGAACATGTTCCCTGAGTTCAGCCATAAGCAAATTCACGGCAAGATAACACCAGGACTGTTCTACTACTACTTTAGTGGTATATTATTTTCCATATACTCTTCTACTGGTGTGTACTTGGCTGTAGAATCATTGTAAGGTAAGAAGTGATCCAATGCCAGGGTTACCATATTCTGCTTCCTTCTTGCTCTTCACTATTTGCATCACTCACTCTCTCTTCCCTCTCGCTCCTTTCCTTGCTTCATCTCATGCACTTGCAGTGCATCCCTCCACCACCTGCATAACTTACTCTCCCTTCCCTTGTGCCTGAAGGGCAGAGGCAGATTTGTTTCTAGTAGCACAATATCACAAATGAGTGCTTCCACATTTTGCTCCATATCTTGGCTCCTAGAAGAGCTAAAGAGAGCCACTGTGGTATAGTGGTTTGAGTGTTGGGCCATGGCCCTTTTAGCACCAGGCAATTAGAACGGGGCAGTGCGTCCTCTCACGGAGGTCGTCTGCACCTTGGAGCGAAGTAGGAGCGGACTACTTACTGGAGATCCGCACCTCAGTCCACTCCAAAACGACCCCAAGTGGTTCTCTAGTGTGTTTTCTAAAGACTGCAAAAAACAGGTCTTTATTTTCCTGGAACACGCCATTGTGTTCCTGCTCCCTTGTGCAGATTCGCAGGCTCGCACCAATGCGAGCCTGCGATCTGCGGAGGGCGAGCTTTAGGCATGGCGAGCTTCAGCGGTTGGTTGGGACCCACGAACAACCGGAAGCCACCATTTTGGAAGCCAGAACCGCCATTTTGGAAGCTGGAAGCTGCCATTTTGGAAGCTGAAAGCCGCCATTTTGGAAGCTGGAAGCCGCCATTTTGGAAGCCAGAGCAATGCAGATCTACAGACCTCGCACTGCTCCGATTCACCCTGGACCAAGGAGGAGCCCTGCGGAAGGGCTTCAGGAATAGTCCGCGTTGCTTGGACCCCAGAAGAAGCGGTAGGCAATGGCATGAAGCGATTCCCTCGCCTCGTGCAGAAAGGGCCTATGACTCTGGAGAAGAGGGCTGGAATCCCAGCTCAGCCACGGAAACCCACTGGATGACCTTGGACATGTCACACTCTCTCAGCCTCAGAGGAAGGCAAAGAGAAAGCCCTTCTGAACAGATCCTGCCAAGAAAACCGCAGGATGGATTCACCTTAGGGTCACCATAAGTCAGAAATGACTTGAAGGTATACAGCAACAAGGGCTAGAGTCTTATTTTTTAAAAAAAATGAAAGCTTGGTGTCCAGGCTAGATGATGGTCCTATTTGGGCTTACAGGTACTCAGTTCTCAACCTATGACCCTCACTTTCAACTTAGTGATTTCTAGCACTGTGAATTGTTCATTACCAAAATAGAGAGGAAATACAAAAAGAGGAGTGTAAAGAGGCAAACATCTGCACAACATTTGTATATGCTCATAATACAATTTGTAATATACTGTAATATAATATAGATGCAGATCTAGAAATAATTACTATAATTTAAAGAGAAATGTGGAGGATCACACCATAGTGGGTAACTTATGTGCCTGCTTCTTATGCTCTCCATTTGCTAACTGCTGATGGGCAATTTCAAGGTCACTGCCACTCGCCTTCCCTTATCTTTAAAGTAGACTTGGGCCCTTTTTGAATGCCATTTCTCATCCAAAGGGCTTCCAGAGCGTCGTGTGATTGCAAGGACCATTCTGCATGATGTCTTTGCAATTGCACGATGCTGCCGGGGCCAGTAGGCGGCGATCACACAATATATCATTTTCGGCTTCTTGCCGAAAATGATGCACGATCGCGCATTGCTCCGTGGCCCCACATGCACTTACCTTCCTTGCAGAGCCTCTGGAGACACGGCCCTCACACTTCCTCCTCCAGCCCAACCTGGGAAAGTACCCGGCTGCACTGCGGAAGGAAGAGGTGGAGCCCTCATGCTTCCTGCCACCCAGCAGGGAGCTGCTGCAGAGAAGAAGCAGAGAGGACGCAAATGCCTCTCGCAAGAGGTTGCTCGCGTGATCCCCGCGCACCCATGCCAGAATCAGGTAAGCTACGGAAAGGACCTTGAGCTGGACAATCCTTCAAAGACAGGAATGGCTATGTAAAGGGGACTGTCCTTAGTAAAGCATGATCTGTGGATGCCTTAGCAATTTCCTACAGAACAAAAGCCTCTCCAGTATCCATTCAGAGTCTGCCTGACTCTTTCTGTAAAACATACCCAATGGTAGTCCTTGTAAGCAGAAGGCATACCAATGAAATATCAGCACTGTTATTCAATGCTCCCCTTAATGCACTCAGCAGCTGAAAACAAGGAAGAGGAGCCAGCTCTGTGTGATTAACCATGTTCATCAGACAATTATATAGTTGGATTCCATGGGCTAAAGTACTCATAGTAGCAAAGTTGGATGGTTACTCTGTGGATGAAAAATTCTTTCCAGAATATCTGGATTAAAACTATCGTTTTAAACTCTTTGGGCCATACTCTCTGTCATCTTGTGTTGTCTTTACACATAGTAGTGCACATTGACAAATGCTTGGTAAAAGGAAAAGCTTACCACTAGCCCATGGAAAAGCCATTTTTTGGACTACAGCTCACAAAATCCTCCAGCGCCTGACTTAGCCAAGCCAGCTGAATGAGATTCTGGGAGCTAGAAACAGCATGATATTCACAAAAATAAATATAAGAGAAACTAGATAACTAGATGGAGATTGCAAGAGCAATCAGGAATTGAACTGATTAGAAACTAAACCAGAGGTGAGAACAGAGGCAGGGAAGTCATTGAAAGCAGAGCGCAATAATGTCAAGCCAAAATGAGAGAGGGATATTCATAAAATCTGTCACACCCACCCCCACAATTAAAAGCTACTCCTGGTTCAGAAATCTTTTTAGGATCACATGAACATCCCCCCCCCCAAATCACAGTTTATAACACAATCTCTCCCGCCACCCTCCTTTATTTAAAAAAAGCATGGAAAAGTGTGTGTGCCTTGCATTGCAGATCACTAAAAGTGGCAGTAAGGGATGAGAGGGAGCCAGCATGATGTAGTGGTTTGAACATTGGACTGTGACCCGTGAGATCAAGGTTCAATTCCCTGCTCAGCCACAGAAATCTGTTGGGTGACCCTGAACACATCACACGCTCTCAGCCCCAGAAAACCCTGTGATAGTTTTGCCTTAGGGTTGCCATAAGTCAGAAACCAACAACAACAAGGGATGAAAACTTCTCTGCGAGAAAGTTGTATGGTGCTACAAGCAAAAAAGCCCTATCAGAGGCGTGTCTAGGGTGGGGCAATTGGGTGCATGCTTGTTGAACCTCCCCAACCCACCCTTCCACCCGGGGCTGGCCCACTGCTGCTTCTGCCGGGGTTGTTCTCAGCCCAGTGTGGCAGTGGCAGCAGCAGCAACCCTCCTTCCTGGGCCTGGTCCGCTGCCACCCCCCACCCCCCAACCCCCACGGAGATCATTCCTGGCCCGGTGCAGATGTGGTGATGGCAGTAGCAGGCCCTCCCTCCCAGGCCCAGCCTGTCGCTGCCCACACTCCACTCCTGCTGGAGTCTTCCTCGGCCCAGGGCAGTGGCAGCAGGAGAAGCAGCACCTAGAGGCACAAGTTTCCATGCTTGTCCTATGTGCTGTTGAACCTAGATACGCTTCTCTGAGCCCTATCGCTAGTAGGTGTGGACAAATCTGACGATTTTAATTCCTCCTGTATGCAGCTTTCTAAAACACAAATCTCAAGATTTTAAAGCTCAAGTTTGTTCTGTGTAAGTTATAAAGAAATACGCAAGTTCTGATTCTTAAACACAAAGAAACAAAATTCTCAGCTGTTTTTTCTGGACAGATCCAATTGGTTTACCTACTCCCAGTAGGGAGAAGATTTTGTACTTGTATATGACGGGCATGTAGCTGTTAAAGGCCAGTAGTCTATTTGAAAACAGAGGTGACAACCATAAAATTAGCACCAAAATAGTTGAATACAGAGGGGTTCAAAACCAGATTTCCATCCATTCAAAACCCAGCACCTGGATGGAATAGCCTGGCAATTTTGCTTCCTCCTGCATCTGATGTATTTTAATCTCAAATTATTTCCATCGAATCTATGAAATTTGTGAATTTTGGATAGTTCTGATGAAAAAATGAACCAAAGGGAAGGTGAATAAGTGTTGGGGAGATTAAAAGAATTTGGAGAGGTGGCTGGGTTTAAGAAAACAAGAAAAAAATGATGATGTTAAGAATATGCAAAAAGAAGAAAAATACGACTAACTAGGAAGTTAAGATTTAAAATTGAGAAAAAAGTGAATTATTTAAGTATCACCATGAAAAACATGCATTGTATATTATTGAAAAATAATTACATGAAGACTTGGAGTGATAGTAAGATGAATTTGCAAAGATGGGCAAAACATTAGCTATCATTGCTGGGTAGAACTTCTGTGATCAATGAATGTTTTACTGAGAGTGTTGTTCTTATTTAAAAATGTATCAATTCTGACTAATGATGTCTTATTTAAGCAATGGCATAGGGACTTAATGATGTTTACACAGCAAAGGAAAAAGCCTAGAGTTAAATATAAAATTCTACAAGATGCTAAACAAAGAAAGGGACTGGAAGTACCAGATTTAAAACTGTATTTTTCTGCATGTTGTTTGGTGTGGCTGAAGGATTGGATTACATTAATAAACAAAAGATTGTGGGACTTAGAAGGGCATGGACTGAGGTTTGGATGGCATAGATCTTGTGGTATGATAAGGTTAAAGTGAACGTAGATTTTAAAAATCATTCTGTGAGATGTGCTTTGTTAAGAATCTGGAATAGATACAAACCAAAGTTATGTCCTAAGACACCCTTATGGGTGGCATCACAAGAGGTCTTTTATAGAAGATAACAGCAAGATCAAGATCTTCTAGAATTTGAGCAAGAACACTATAAGATTAAACCAATTGAAAAGTTAATATCAGAAGGCTGTAGTTTCAGTCGTTCGCTTATAAACAAATACTAGAAAAATTTTAAAGGGGCCAAAGTTATATGATTTCAGGTTGACTAAATCTGATTTGGAGAGACAATTGTGCTCAGATAATGAACATTTGATTGAAAAGATGTACAGTCAGCCTTCCATATTTGCAGGTTTCACTTTCGTGGATGTGATTGCTTGCAAATTTCTCTCACCCCTGCCCCCCTCCGCACCTCAAGTGCTTCCTCTCCAGTGGAACCTTCCCTCTCAGCAGCTCCAATCAGGCCATGCAGTCCTTTAAAAATCCACCTCTGGTCTCCCACTCCTCCACCAGCCTCTGCCTGGCCAACTAAGGACAGCACAGCCCGATTTCCCAGCATCACAAACCCTCTCCCAATGCCCCACACACACTCAAGGAAAGAGTTGGGCAACAAAGGGAAAGTATAAGGCTACCGTGATGACCCATCCCCTTTTCCTGACCTGGTTTGGACCCTGGGTGCCTGTCCTTCCCACCATGCTTTGGCCCCCTTCCCACAGACACACACACACATATTTTGATATTTGTGATTTTTGTACTTTAGCTGGGTTTAGGGTTGCAGAAGCCCTGCAAATGTGGAGGGCCAGATATATATTGCTAAAATTAGAGATGGAAGAAGAGTTGGTTAAGGATTGTATGACACAATGGGCACAAAATGTTGGCCACAAAACAGTTGGAACCATGGGAGAAAATGTGGTAGAAAGGAATCAAATTCACACTATATCATGATCTCAAAGACAGCTTTTACAAAATGATGTATTATTGGTGTTTGACAATAGAAAAATGCATAGACTTCTAATAGTTGTTTGGAAATGTGAGCAACATTTCTTATCATACATGGTAGGCTTGTGAAAAGCCCCTAAAATTCTGGAATCAAATACATTCTATGGCATATTAAATGTTGACAGTTAACGTTCAATTGAAGCCAGAACTGTATTTGTTAGGCATAGTAGCAGATCAACTGGAGAAGAATCATGGCAAGATATTACAATGACTACTGAAGCACAACTACTATATGCACAGAAGAGGAAGTATACAGAAACTCTAATGAGAGGACTGGCTAATAAAATTGATGGACCTAGATGAAATTGATAAATTGAAACAATGATAAAAGTAAAATCAGTAAGTGACTTTCTTGAAAGATGGGGAACTTTTAATAAGATTTTTGTAAGAAAAAGGATACAAGGTTCCAAGTGGAACCTTTTGAAATTTCTGGATTTTGGGGCAGGTAGCAGTTGAAGCATTTGAGTGGTATTTGCAGCTAAAGAAGTTATTTTGTCAAGTCATTTATAACCTGCACTAGGAAAGCTGGAAGCCATTTTTAATATTTTTAATGTCTTTAGTCATTTTAGCATTTTTTAAATTCTTTTTCTTTTTCACTTCTCTCCTTCTGTTTCTTTTCTTTGTGTGTGTTTATTGTTGTAATTAGTCGGTTTTTTTCAGTTTTGTTTATATGTATTTTGAAAACCCTTACTATGCTGCCTTCAAATGACATCCAAATAGCATGATATTTTCAGATGCTTTACCTCTCCCTAGTCCCTCTGCAGGTGGCAATTTTAGCAAAAGGCTATTGGTTTTCTGTTTTGGTAATTAGGGCTCAGGTACTGTCTTAACAACAAGAGTTCAAAGTTCCAACTATATTTGGTGAATGAATTGTCATTTTGAGAATGCATTGGTTAATGACTTTTTTTTTAAAAAAAAGCCAGAGTTAACTCCTGCACCTACTTGCATACCCACAAATGCAAGTCATTTCTCCTATAGACTATGCAAAGTGTTCTTGTCTTAAGACAATTTTAAAGAGGTGCACAGCCTGCAATATCACTGTTAATATAACAGGAGACTCAGCTACTCTTCTTTCTGCAGATATTCAACTTATCCTTTCAATTTAGCTGTCAGTTTCTTTCTTCTTCCTTGCTATAAGCTTTTTATGACCCGTACAGACTTTTCCAGAGTGACTCAAGTTTTCATCCCAATAAAAACTAATGAAAACAGCTCAAATAAAATAGCAAATGGATTTTTAACTTGAAATTCATTTGTTTGAATTCCTACTTCTTTTTATAATTAGAATGAAAGGAAGCAGTGAGGCTCATGGATGTAGTTTCCATGAGTTCCGGAAGTATATGCATACACCTAAAAACAGATATACAAATAGTACAATGTAGACTACAAACCTGCAAGAATAAGGGCTCATCCAGATGGAGGCAAATATGTCAGGAAGTGGTGGTATTTATTGCTATATGTCCCCCACTTTTTGAAAGATTGAAAGCTATTTTGTCAACTGCACATAATTTGTTGCTACTTACCCTCCTCTTCTGTAGTATTCTGAAGTATTTTGTTCTTATCTGAAAGACAAGGGTTTTTCTTAAAAAAGAAAAGAAAAATTGATAAATATGATCATCCTGTGGATTACGACAATTGAAGCAAGTATGTCCAGTCTCTCTCTCCCCCTCCCTATTTTAAGAATTTTCCCACTCTCTCGCTTATTTCTCTTCTCCACCATGCCTCCTTTTAAAGGTTTTATTGTTTTTCTTTTAACATCTCCCTAGAGCTGTAGTGATAAAGCAAAATATTTCTGTGCTGGGAAAGATCAATACTTCCCTCACTCACACTAGTCAATTTCAACTTGGGTTAAAGCTGCAAGATTGGAGAAAGTGGGGAAGGAGTTGTTTCACTTAAGTTCTCAAGCTGACCAGTATGTGTGTGTATAGGTCTTGATCTTTCCAAGCACAAGAGCCTACTACTCTTGCACTATCACAAAATTAGTTATAGTACTAAAGTGATATCTGTAATAATGTTATTCCTATGTTAGTTTCTTTGAAGCAAGATCACCACTCCCTAGACACACTCCTTATGTGAACCGAGGTACTGGATGTAAAATCCAGAACACATTTTTGCCTACTAAAGGTATAAACAATCAGAAAGCAAAAGACATAAGGCTAGCTTCTTCATCAGGCAAATATGGTTTTTAAAAAATCATTATGAAAGGAAGCAAAAGTGATGATGTTGGTTTCATAAAAACCTACAGGTTTGCATCTTGGATGCTGGCTGCTAGAGCAAGAATATTTTTTTTTAATGCAGGCAGAAAGCTAAGTTCCCACCTCCCCACTCTAAGAAAACAAGAGAGGTCAAGGAATAACATGGACAAAGGCTCTAAAGAAGGCCATAAAATTTTAGTTCTCTATTGTATCCTTGAGATCTGGGGCCCTTTCACACTATGCAGTTACAGCGCTATGACTCCACTTCAGCTGCCATGGCAATATCCTATGGAATCCTGGGGGCTTTGGCTTGGTGATATACTAGCGCTCACTGGCTAAGAATTTTAAATATCATCTCTAAGCTGCAAAACCCAAGATTCCATAGGATGGAATAATGGAAGTTAAACTGTAATCATTGTGCTATAATTATGTAATGTGAAAGGAGCCTCATTGTCCTGTTTAGAAGGCCAGCTACAGTTCACAGTCCTTATACAGAGTCTATAGTAGGCAGCCACAGTTAAGGTTTTCAGAAGTTTAGTAGTCAATTACCATTCTTGTTTCAGCAGTTCAGGTCAGCAATAATTTCAGAGTGTCAGTGCAAAGGAGTTTTCAGGAGCATAGTCAGTTCACAAAGCAAGGGTCAAGATTTTTCAGGAACCCAAGCCAAAGATCAAAAGAAGGACATATTGCATCCATCAGAAATGGGAGTTGTTTACAACGGACTTCTCCCCATCCCATCTCTTGCATTGGCTAGCAGCCTTCCCCAACTGTTTATCTGATTAACGAGTCTTCCCTATGTAAGTGCTATGAGTCTTATGGGCTCTCCCTTTCTCATCTATGCTGGGCTGCAGTAAGCATTGTCCTATTCATGTCTGCTCATTGTGGCTGTTGGGGAAGATCCTATCTGTGTCCAGGTCCTGAGAGGGTGCATGACATTCTGATCCTGTCCAATGAAGCCAAGAAGCCCCTGTTTGAGCAGAGTCCAGTGATCTCCCCAGAAAGATGAAATGTTGCCAAGTTTGGAGATAAAGGTACCATGCCAATAGAAGCCAATTTAGATCATCTTATCTTGTTCTTGAAAATCAAATCCTTGTAAAGGGAAACAAACATCCCACCCCTTTCAGGTTAGGATTTCCCTGGATACTATTGAGTTTTTGAGTTAGGCTCTGGAGGAGACTGCCTACAAATGGAGCACATGTGTCTCCTCATAGCTTGCTCTGATGAAACAAGCACCACAATAGCTATACATTTAGAAAAAAAAGTTTCTAAAATTTCTAAAATCTCCCAGGATTCCATAGGATGGGGTGCTATACCTTCTGAAAAAATTTTAAACATTAAAAAGAAAAAATAATAAGCAAGCACTGGAGGAGAAACAAAGAAGAGTCTGGAAACTCATCTGGGGGACCTGAGGATGTTGATTGTTCTCACAGCTAATATTGCAGACTATATGACAACCAACTCATCCACAAATGAATCAGAATTTGCTGCCTTTCTGTTGATTTTCTTAAGTCAGGAGAACATTTGGATGAGGAAGCAACAAGAAGCATCAAGAAGCAGCTCTAAATGATGTAACATAAATTGGCACAAATCACTACTCTGGATGAGCCAGAAGTCCCCTTGAGAGAAGGTCAAATATCAACTATGGCCATTTCTGCATGACGTCACCATAATACTACAGCAGCAGGTTGTTACAGGTCCAGGAACCATGCTGCTGCATTACATCGTTGCTATCCAGCTGCTATCCCCTCCCCAAGTGTTTCTGAAGTGCCTTCTACTATTTCCAGAAAAAATCTGTTAAGTGCCTCTTTTAGTGCTTCAATCCCATCAGCTGGCTCTGTGAGGTACCATTATAGTGCTTGATAGCAATTCCTGTTATTGTGGATCCAGTAGTGGGTGGGGCATGGGCATACCCAGCATGTCCCTCCCACCCGACTCTCATGGCATGGTAACTCTGAAATCTATCACCTCTCCATGTGTTTTTTTTTTAAAGTTCTCCCTTGCATTAAAACTCTTTAATTTTTCAAATACATTTTTAAGCATTATAGCATGACAATGCAATAGTGTACTGGCTTGTAGCGTAGTCGCAACATGGCTACACTAGTACAGTTTCCGAAGGGGTGGGGGGAAGACCAATCGGGGTGGCAGGGAAAGGGAGTGATCAAGGACACTGTAGTACAGAAAGAACATTGCTGGCAATACTGCTATTCATCCACTGAAGGCGGAATGGTGTAGAAAATAGCGTTCCCAACCTGCTACTGTCGTGCAAGTGGCAATGACAGGATTGTCACAGTGCAACACACTAATGGTGTCTAGTGCAGAAATGGCCTATTTTGGCCAGTGATTTCACTTTTGGTTAATACTAATTACTACATGCAAATTTATTTAAAATTTGCTCATGTTTAGTAAACATGTATCCTTTTTTAGGCTTGTTGTCTTTCAGATAAATGTTGGCAATAATCTTACACTGACTAAAGCAAGCTGTCAACAATGGCAGCCAAATTATTCCCACCTCCATTTTTACCTCCCCGCCCCCGTAGTTAATCGAGCTATTTAATGAAACACCAATTATTAAAACCACATGGGCTTTTATGATCCCCTTTGAGAAAACATTTACAAAGAAAATTATGAGCAATCCGGTCAGTCTCAGTCTTTCGGTTACTACTAAGATTTTAAGTGACCCAACCCAGATCAATAGCAGCTTTCTTCTAGCTGAAATTATTTTGTCATTATTTGTTTTGGGAGTTCACAGTATTTCTTTTGGGCCACTTAGAGAAACGTACAACTCATATTTCTGCCAGGGCTGTTTCTGTATCCTGAGTGAGTGTAAAGTTAAAAGACCTTCCTGAGTATGCTGCTGGTTAAAAAATGTCAAGTACAACTAACCTCAATGGTGAAGTCACTATGTCTACTCTAAAAGTTAGCTCTGGATGAACAGCCTCAAAAACCTGCTGCCAGGCCTCTGTATACACACACAGGGATACACACACTTCTGAAATATAAGCTCTTCCTCTTGGCTGTATGGGTGTCTCGTTCTCCTAGTTCTGCCAGCTATGGCCCTCAAGAATAGCGTTGCCAGGCCAGGACTACCTCAGACCCTGATATTCCAGCATCAAAACCTAAGATGTAAGGACAACTCCTTCTGATGTCAAGGAAGGAGCAGGTCCTGTTGATGTTACAAGGACAATGTTACAAGAGGGAATCTCTGCAGTTGCCATTCGGCATAATATTTTAAGCACTGACTCAACTTGCATAGATTATATCATTTAAATTAAAAAAACACAAAGGTTTTTTTTTTCCTGTTTAACTAATGAGTAAAATATACATACACATAGTATTAAAGGCAGTATTCTCTCCCTAAGATTCCTCCCTCTTATCCTGAATATCAGAAAAGAGGGTCTAGACTTTGACATCTTGGGAACACTACAAGACAGCTCCAACTAACGTAAGCCATATGAACGATCAAACAGCCATCCTGGCCATCTAAGGAGCAATCAGCCTAAGAAAGGGAATAGTGGATGTAACATTATGGATATATGTAGAAAGTAGAAGGCCAGGCCAAACGCATTATGTAAGTGTAGCTTTAGAACAAATAAGTAACATCCCAATTAGATAATCCTAATGCAAGTGTAAATAACCCCCCTCCAAAGAAAAGCTCTTATAAATCTTTAGCACTCAGTCATCCAAAGCATGAGTGGCATGAGTCCTCCAATTTCTCACTGCTTAGGAAAATAGGAAGATCATCCAACAGTATGATTTCAACAGTGGTCATGCCAGCTCTGCCTTTTCCCCAAATAACAAACACATCCACAATCCTGTTGTTCACATTGGCTCTAATTTGTTCCATGTTGTTATCTGCTAGTATTCTGCAACTCCAGATTAGCTTTATCTAAAACCATTCATGGAAATGTTAATTGACACCATGCCTGAATCTCCTTCCTCCTCCCTATCCTGCTAGATTTGGCTCTCACTAGTTTGCTTCATTGCTTCATGCTGTTCCTTCAGCTTATTTCCAATCAGCAGGATAACATCAGTTTTCAGGCCAGCAGAAATTCATCTTAAAGGCAGGGCTTTTGTATGGTTTCCTTCCTTACAGACCAACCAAGTCAAAAGTTTACATGCCCATTTTAAAGCCAATAACTAGTTCAACAAAACACGAGGTATTCATTTAAAGGATAATTTTATCCTATTCCAGTTTTCAGCAATGTACACTGTAACAGTCAGCCAGTGCCTGTTTCCATTCAGGTGATGCACTGGAAGGAAGAACATGGTGGGAATCTGCCACACGTCCTATTCAGCCGCTTTAATCACTTTCTGTATTCCTACTCGGTGATAGGTTAGGGAGGGCCTCTCTGTTTGAATTACCGTGTCAGTTGTGATTTAGCAACAGAATTTCTAAGGAGATCCTGTCTGAGCCAGGGACCAAATACAATAGACCCTCTTTGCTTTTATTACCTTTTCTTTGAATTTAACAAAGCTGACGTTAGTAATGAATAAAAAGAGAATAGTTCAGATGCATTTCATTCCTTTCTTTGCTTTCCTTTGGATTTTCTTGGTTTTTCATGGGTGGGAAAGATTAAAAGATCTATCTGGCTTTAGTTGTTGTTGTTTTTCCTGTGCTTTGATTAAGAGCCCCTTTTCTTTAAGAATCTGCTGCTGGGATTCACACAAACAACAGCGTGGGCTGTATCTTGTTTGGAGCCGTTAAATTCAGTTGTGCTTATTACTCAGTAATTGCTGCTACACCCATGGACCCCATCTCCATGCAGTGAGAAGTTTCAAACATTTCAGAACTTACCCAGCATTCAGTTTCTTTAGAAGGAGGCCAGTAGAGACTTATGGTGCTTCTGTTATAAACATGCACATATATGCAGGTTGAAAATGAAGTAGGAGCTTTCAGCATCACAACAGACTCTTGTTCCACAACAGATTTCTAGGAGAACCCACAGCACTATAGGATTTCTTGCATGAAGTGAAGTTTGCGCTCTGCCTCCTTGCAACCCCCGTTTATCAACACAGAGGGACATCTTGCTAAGAGCACAGTTCTCACTTGCCTCTTCCCATGTCCAAATTCCATCACCTATTATTTCCTGGGGTGTCACAGCTCCCAGTGAAATGCATCACCATATAATCATTCATCAGGCATTATTGTTGGAGAATATAAGTTATAGTAGAATATCTCCCGAGCAGAATAATTAGTATTTACAAGCAGAAGGTTACTGAAATTCAGTCCCACATGATCATCAAAGGGTCCAGCAGAGAAAAAAAGAAGCTTAATCTGCTTTGTAAAAACATATGCCAAGGTATTAAAGATATCATAATCAATCATGGTGAGAGGATCTGTAATACAGTTCTCCATCTACATCGCAGGTTTGACCTTTGCAAATTCGATTATTCATTTTCATATCTTTTTATTCAGAATTTACGGTCTCAATCTCTTCACAGATAAACAGATTGTCTCTAGTGTACTATAAACAACAGCATAGTATACTATAAACAACAACAACAGTAAATAACAGGTATATACATAGCATAATATAATATATTATATAATATAACGTAACATAATATATTCAACAAGTACATTCGTAGCCTAAAACCTTGGTTTTACCTAAGATATCTTTAAACTTAAACATCTAAATATAAAGTTTCTTACAACCTTCATATAAAAATAAACTTTTTCCATCCCTTATTATCCAATTTCTCATATTCTTTCTTAGGTAGGTCCCCCATATGGAGCCTAGTTGCCTAAACTACCAGATTACCTAATTTTTCTTTTCCAAAAAAAAAAAAAAATACTCTTCCCTTATTTTCTTTTCCTGTACTAGTTGGTTATTCCCTAGTCGTTAATTTCCAACAATACAACTATATTTGTTTTCAAGTCACTCTACTTGCTTACAGTTTTCTTGAATTTGCTTTATCATTTCCATATTTCACCCATGATCAGCTATCTTTTTTTAATATCTTTTATTATTTTCATCTTCATACATTACGCTTTTTTTCCCTATCTCCTCCTTTTATACCTATTCCTATAACTCTCGTATTTTTTTTCTTGTATTTTTCTTCCTTCCACAAAGTACTTCCTTTTATTCTTTCTAATTCCACTAATCATAAATTATCTCCTATAGAAATTTATCATTTCTCCAGTTTTGAATATAAACATCACCTATTCCGTTATTCCTTTTATAGCCAGATTCCCCCACTTAGCTTCAAAAATGGGTACAAATAGTTCCCAATCTTCCTTAATTCTCTCCATTGGTTTTTGGGATAATATTGCTGTTAATTTATCCATTTCTATTAAATCGTGCAATTTTATTAACCATTCTTCCACTTCTGGCGTTTCCTCTTGTTTCCATTTACTCGCGTAAATCATTCTTGCTGCTACTATCATATAAGTTAATCGCTTTTGGTGTGATCTTTTTTTTAACAGTTGTATTTGTTCATATATGTTTAGCAAGTATATTTCTGGAAGCATCGGGAACTTTATTTGTAAAATTTTTACTATATTGTTATGTATTTGTGTCCAAAACTTTATTGCTTTTTTGCACATCCACCATAAGTGATAAAGGGTTCCTTTCTGTTCACATTTCCAACATTTAGTTTTACCTGTTTTCGTCATTTTCACTATTTGTACCAGAGTATAGTACCACCTATAAAAAATTTTATAGTAGTTTTCTCTTAGGGTTGCACTCTTCAATATTCTAGATGTTATTTTCCAAGAATTTTCCCAGCTTTCCAGATATATTGGTCTTCTTATATTCTGCACTCATTTTATCATATTCTCCTTGATAATTTCTTTTTCTAGTTCTAAATCAAGCAGATTTTTATATAGTTTTGCTATCAAATGTGTGACTCCTGGTTTTAACAGTTTATCAAAATCATTCTCTCTAATTTCTATTCCTATTATTCTTTGGTCTATCCTGAATTTCTCCGCGAGTTGTCACTGCAGTAGCCAATGGGTAGAGAGTGCACTGTTAATTAATTCTTCTTTAGTTTTCAATAGAATCTCCTCACCTTGAACTTTTACAGTATCTTTATATGTAATCCATTTGTTTAATTGCAGTTTCTCTCTCCTGTAAAAGGCTTCATGAGGGGATACCCAGGGCAGCAGTTTTAGATATATTTTCTTTTTATACAATAGCCAAACTCTCAATATAGATTTTCTGTTGAAATGGTTATTAAATTCTCTGTTAACTTTTGCTTTCTCATACCACAGGTATGCGTGCCATCCAAAGGGCAGATCTGCCCCTTCTAATGTTAATAGCCTTTCATCTTCCAGCTTAATCCAGGTATTTACCCATTCGATACAGCACGCAATACAATTTTAAGTCTGGTGCTCCTAGACCTCCTCTTTCCTTGATATCCTTCAAGTTATTCCACTTTACTCGGGGTTTCCTGCCATTCCAGATAAATTTGGAAAGATCTCTTCTCCACTGATTAAAGACTACATTGTTAGTTATGATAGGGAGATTTTGGAATAAGAAAATCATTCTTGGCAAGATATTCATCTTTAATACTGCAGTTCTTCCTAATAATGATATATCTAGAGTCGTCCATCTTTTCAGATCATCCTTCACTGTCTGCCATACTTTTTTATACTTGTTAACATATAGGTCTGTATTGTTTTTTGTTAAATTTATTCCCAAATATTTTGTGTGTGTGTGTGTGTGTGTGTATGTTTTGTTTTTGTTTTGTTTTTTGTTTTTTTGATATTTTAAATTGAGATTCTCTTTCTAATTCTGTTTCTTCTGGCTTACTCATATTCTTCATTATTATAGATTTTTTTTGGAGTTTACTTTAAATCCCAACACTTTTCCATATTCATATAGCACCTTTTTTAACCGTTTTATACTTTGAATTGGATTATCTAATAAAATTACCAAGTCGTCTGCAAACACCCTGAGCTTAAACGTCTGGTTCCTTATTTGTACTCCTTTTATTTCTGAATCCTGTCTTATCTGCATATTTAATATTTCAATAATTATTAAGAAAATTAAGGGGGACAGCAGACACCCCTGTCTTGTCCCTTTTCTAATGTTAATCTTTTATGTTTTCTCCCCATTTACTACTATATTTGCTGATTGATCTTTATATATCATATTCGTCCAGTTTACAAATTTCTTTCCTATATTTATCTTTTTTAGGGTTTCTTCTATAAATCTCCAATTTACATTATCGAAGGCTTTCTCCACATCTAAAAAAAAAAAATCCCTAATTTCTTCTTGTTATGTTTCTGGTAATATTCTATTATGTTTAAAACTATCCTCATATTGTTTTTTATTGATCTTCCGGGGAGAAAGCTGCTTCGATCTTCATGTACCCATTCCTTTAATTTTTTTTAAAACTTTCCGCTAAGACTATAGCAAATATTTTGTAATCTATGTTTAGCAATGCAATTGGTCTGAAATTCTTAGCATCCAGATGATCTTTTCCTTCCTTGGGGATCAAACTGATCAGGGCCTCCCCCTAGGAAGCCAGTCGATTCCCATTATCGATTTCATTCAGAACTTTCTGTAGGGGTCCCACAAGTAGGTTCTGGAAAATTTTATAATATTGAGATGTAAAACCATCAGGCCCTGGAGCTTTTCCTACTCTGAGTTTTTGAATTATGTTTATGATTTCCATTCTAGTAATTGGTTTATTCAGTTCTATCCTGTGGTCTTCTTTGATTTGTGGTACTATTGCTTCTTCTAGATACTTCTTGATGTTTTTATCCCAGTCTATATACTCTTCATCATAATATAGTTTCTGATAATATTTAAAGAACACTGATTTTATTTTATCTTGCTGTCGGTATATTTCGTTCCCATCTTTAATTTCCAAAATTATTCTTTTCTCTCTTTCTTTTTTAAGTTTATAAGCTAGCCATTTTCCAGCTTTATTAGAGTGTTCCTAATATTTTTGTCTTACATATTTTAATTTCTTTTCCAATTCTATTGTGTTCTGAATTGTTATTTGTTTTTACAATGCTTTTATTTCATACTTCACCTGTTCATTTTGAGGATCCTTCTTAAGCTCACCTTCTTTTTTCTTAAGTTCTTCCATAATTTTTTGTTGAATTTCCTTCCTTCTCTTATTTTTATAGAACTCTTGCTCTATCAAGATTCCTCTAACCACCACTTTCCCCACATCCCATACTGTACTTTTTGGTATCCCTCTTCCTGAATTTTCTTTGAAATAATGCTCTATTTCTACTCTTACTTTGTTTACTACTTTTTCATCTCTTAGCAACTCTTCTTTTAGTATCCACTGAAATTCTGTTTTCCTTTCCTTAATTACCATCATTACCGGGTTGTGATCTGAAAATACCATTGGTAGGATTTCCATCTTTTTAATATATTTAACCAAAGATTTTAATGCTAAAATCATATCAATTCTGGACCATGATTTATAAATATCTGAGTAGTAAGTAAATTCTTGTGCATTCCCATATAGATATCTCCATACATCTAACAGAGCTGACTTTTCCATCAGGTTAAAAAATGATTTTGGTAATTTCTGTTGTGTAGATTTATTTTTTTCTGATTTCCTATCCACAGCGGGGTCTATTAACCCCATTCCAGTCTCCCATTATCACAATTTCTTGACAGTCATACTCCCCCATTGCCTTCTGTAATTTATCAAAATAACAGGTCTTATTCTGTTGTGGTCCATAGATCCCAATAAGTAAAATTTTACCTTGCGTTACCTCCATTTCTACTCCTATATATAACCCACTTTCATCTTTAAATACTTCCTTTGCCTTATATTTTTTGTTAACATAGATCGTCACACCTCTTTTCCTTTTGTTACATACAGAAGAAAATTCTACTCCTAATTTGATATTTTTTAAATATTTAACATCTTTATCCCTTATGTGTGTTTCTTGGAGACATATCACTTCTGCTTTCAATTTTCCTAAATAGTGAAATATTCTTTTTCTTTTTATTGGCCCATTCAATCCTTGAACATTCCAGGAAAGAATCTTTATCATTTCCGTACCTCTTTTACCTTAGTCCTGTATTTTTCTTACCTAATTACTGTTCCTTATTTACCTTAACCTATTTCCTGTTCTATTTCTATATCTATTTCTTCCTCTTCTTCCTCTTCTTCTTCCACCTTTCTTTCATCTAGAATATCCTCGAAGAAGACGAGCAAATTTGATTATTCGCGAGGCACATGCTTGCCTTCCCTCTCCCATTTTCGTTCCCCATTGCCTTGCATTCTTCACCCCAGGCTTGCAAGGTTTGTTTTTAAAATGGGCATTTTTTCCCTTTTGGGTGAGCAAAGCCCCCCTCTCCTGGAGGTGTGTCCTCTCTGCCATGTGGCTGCATATTCTGATGTGATATGGCTGCTGATTGGTCAAGTGTTCTCTTTGCTCCAAGATGGTGACTGGAAGAAGTAGAACACCAACTTTGTTCTTCTCTGTCTGAGGGGAAAGTAATGGTAAGCCCTTTGCCTTGTCTCCCCCCCCCCCCAGAAGCACGGAGGCCACAGCTAAGAGAATGGGAGGGGGAATCACAGGAGGGAGTTATTTGCAGTTTTTCCCTTTTACAAGGGTTCTGTGCCCTGAACCCTAGCAAGTGTGGAGGGGCAAATATATATCTTTTTCAAACATGGAGGGGAGAGAGAGAGAGAGAGAGAGAACTGCATGCTACAAAATGGAGGATTAACAAATTCAAACGCAACAACAAACTAACTGATGCAGGAATGAAGAGAATGTGGCCAAAACCAATGTACAGGACATCACTGAACTATGTACTCTACCTGACTATGGCCCTTTTTGCACAGCATTTCTAATGTGAAAGGGCCCCTTGAGCGTCACGCACATGTGAGGAGCAGTCCACATGATGCACTCACATTTGCGCAACACTCAAGGGCCTGACATGGACCGCACACGCATTTTCCATTTTCGGCTTGAAGCGGAAAATGCTGCATGGTTGCGCATCACTCCGGGGCCCCGTGTGCACTTACCTGGCATGCAGAGCCTCGGGAGCTGGGCTGGTCATGCTTCCTGTCCAGTGCAGGCTGGGAAAGGTCCCAGGCTGCACTGCGAAAGGAAAAGGTGGGGCTCTCACACGAGCAGGAAGCTCATGCGGAGCTGAACAGGCAGGGAAGCGAGAGCCTTCCTCTGGAGGCTGCTCGCACGAGCCCCGCACCCCAGCACCGTGAAAGGGTAAGGTGCGAAAAGGGTCTATCAGTTGTCTAAGGGAATTCACAATTAACTTTCTCCTTATAGAACTCTTCAGAATTTAGCATTATAAAGCTGGAATGTCAGATAAGGAATCCTGCTTCTCTTGGCAGTCAGGGGAACTGAATTGTGAGGGGCCTCTGAAAAGGTCTCTGAGAGCCTCAGCAAGATGGACCAAGTATGTCCCTCCAGATGTAGCTGGACTTTATTCCCAGTATTCCTTACCATTAGTTATGCTGGTTGGCAGAAGTTGCAGTCCAAAAACATCTGGAGAGCTATCCTTTGCCACCCCCATATTGACTTTCTCAACAAAGTCTTGAACGTCTACCTTGGCCCTGAATTATGTTCTTAGTGTTCAACTATGTTCTGCAAATAAACTGCAGATAATTGTCTCTCCAAGATAAGTCTCAGATAGACTCCAGATTAAGAAATAAATTAAATAAATATTCATGGCAACATGCGATTATTCTGTTTTGGCATGTGCCTACATTATTCTTATCTCTTTTTATGACAGGGTTACAAGCTTGATAGATGAAGGGAATGCTGTAGACGTAGCATATCTTGACCTCAGTAAGGCCTTTGACAAAGTTCTCCATGACATTCTTGCAAAGAAACTAGTAAAATGCAGGCTGGACAGGGCTAATTTTAGGTGGATTTGGAATTGGTTGACTGACCGAATCCAAAGGGTGATCACGAATGGCTGCTTTTCATCCTGGAGAGAACTGACTAGTGGGGTGCCACAGGGTTCTGTCCTGGGCCCAGTGCTATTCAACATCAATGACTTGGATGAAGGAGCGGAGGGCATGCTGATCAAATTTGCAGATGATAACAAATTGGGAGGGGTTTCTAATACCCCAGAGGACAGGATCAAAATTCAAAATGACCTTGACAGATTGGAGAGCTGGGCCAAAGCTAACAAAATGAATTGCAACAGAGGCAAATGTAAGGCAGAAAAAAATGGAATGTACAAATATAGGTGGGGGACACGTGGCTGGATAGCAGTGCGTGTGAAAGGGATCTAGGAGTCTTGGTAGATCACAAGCTGAACATGGTCAGCAGTGTGAAGCGGCAGCCAAGAAAGCCAATGTGATTCTTGGTTGCATCAACAGGAGTATGGTGTCTAGATCAAGGGAGGTAATGTTGCCACTCTATTCTGCATTGGTTAGGCCTCATTTGGAATACTGTGTCCAGTTCTGGGCACCTCAATTCAAGAAAGATATCGACAAGCTGGAACGTGTCCAGAGGCGGGCGACCAAAATGGTGAAGAGTCTGGAAGCCATGCCCTATGAGGAACGGCTTAGGGAGCTGGGTATGTTTAGTCTGCAAAAGAGAAGCTTAAGAGGGGACATGATAGCCATGTTTAAATATTTGAAGGGATGTCATGTTGAGGAGGGAGCGGGCTTGTTCTCTGCCATTCCAGAGACTAGGACAAGGAGCAATGGATTCAAGCTTCAGGAAAGGAGATTTCACTTGAACCTCAGGAAGAACTTCCTGATGGCCAGAGCTGTCTGGCAGTGGAATATGCTGCCTCAGAGTGTGGTAGAGTCTCCTTCTTTGGAGGTTTTTAAGGAGAGGCTGGATGGCCATCTGCTGGGAATACTTTGATGTGTGTTCCTGCATAGCAGGGGGTTGGACTTGATGGCCCCTGGGGTCTCTTTCGACTCTATGATTCTATTATTCTGTTCAAGGACTGAATTTGTTTTCAATTCACATCAAGTCCAAGCAGCCTCATGTCTATTTGAACTGCAGACATTGACAATAATGGACCTCATATGAGTAGTATGATGCCATCAAGGGCATCTTTCATGCAGCATCAACTAAAATTACCCAGGAGCAAAAGCCTTATGGTGCTGATGGGGAGGTCTTTGGCTTAAACTTTGGTGAATGTCCAGATGAACGGATTTCCACAGTGGTAATGAAATCACTGAGAATGCTATAGTTAATATATACCTTTGCAGCTTGAATATGATGCATAGACAAGGGAGTTAGGACAATGCTCTGGCTCATGGTAGAAAGCATGGAAGGAAGTACACTCCTAGACTTGTGGGAATCAAGGTGTTTAGGACTTCTAAAGCACCACCTGAAAGAACAAACTGAATGTAACCATGGTAGACCAATGTATTGTGGTCAGTTGGTATCACCAGAATCCTATAAAGTGAAGGAGGAAGAACTTTAATCATGGGAAAATGAAGGACCTCAGCCTTTATTCCAACCATTTCTAACCCCTCCAAATGACCATTTTTTTCCTCTCTTCAGTGCTGTGACTGGAAGAAAATTCTGCTGTAGAAGAAAATGGATTTACGTATAAGATCCTTAAATCTTGAGATCTCTCCCCACCCCAGTTTATAGGCAATTTGCTTGGTCATGCCATTCACATGTCTAGCTGCACCCTAAATTGTTTATCCGGGTACTGACAGAAAGCCAATTCAGGAGATAGGGCACAGAGCTTAGAAAAGTAAATGCTTTGGATTTCAAAACCCAGGACCCCTCACCAAGCATGGTCACCAGTAGGAGTCTAAATTTTACATTTTATGCAAGATCATAAATTTGATGGTCCCCAAGGCAATGTTTCCAAATTCTGACACAGCAAGAGTGCAAAGGGCTCTAAAAGAGCATCAGTGCAAGGAGGAATGACTCCTGTATCCTGTGCTGCTTAAGGAATGAGAAGAATATTTTTAAAACATTCAAAAAATGGTCAAAATATATGTTTCTCAGGTGTCAGAAAATCCTGACAAGAAGAATCTTGGACTGATGAGAATCTTCACACTTTTTTACCTATTCTATGCAAAATTCACACTTTTTTTTTTGCAGAAAATAGCATTTTCTGTGCAGAAAATAATACTTCTGCATAGAATCCTGTTTCCAGTGCAAAACAAATGTGGTTGTTTTCTGTAAAAACAAAACAAAAAAAACCATGTGAATTTTTGCAAAAGTTAAGCCTCAAACTGTGAATAGTCTTTGAAAACTGTGAAGCTATAAGAAAATTGCTAAAATTACTTTATACTTTCTTTAGAGAAGAAAATTAATGAATAATTAACTCCTCCTTAACTCTTTTAAACACTCTCACTCCTACAGAAGAAATACATCCATTTAAAGGCTACCCCAAATTTCCCAACAGTCAGAGACGGTACAGTCTCAGGGAAAAACAAAACTATACTGGCAGCCTTCACACTGTGTGACCACAGGGAGGCCTGCATCATGGTTGGGGAATGAGCTGGATTGCAGTTCATAACTCTGCCAAGCCTTTCACCTTCTCAAGCTCCAACATTCAATAACAAATCTATTTGGTATTATACAGATGGAAAATAAATGTCTCTCCAAGCTTAAGGACTTCAGACATTTTAATTTTGAGATTTTATTTTTGCTTTCAGCAGAAACAGATTGGAAGGGGAGAAAGAGGCAAGCGGGATTAGCTGCCAAGGCAGTAAAACCAGCTGTCAAGAGTATTCCCAGAACATAACCCAGGAGCACCAATCACTGTTGACTGGGCCCATTGTGATTGTTTGCTGTGAAGAATTTTTATTTTACGGAAGAATTGGGGAGGGCAAGGCAAGCAACTCTGGATGACACCAAGCTCAGGCTCTAGAGAACCTCAGTCAAAACCCTCACAAAGAAGACAATATGAAACTTTCCTCCAGCAATTCTGACTGCTAAAACAGCTGCTAACTCAAAGCTCACTTCCCTTATTAACAGGGGCATCATATAATTTTTTAAAAGTAAATCTGAGCAGCTGTGGTGATGGAAAGGGCTTGCCTCTGTTAATGGAAAGAAGCTGCTTCAGCCTCTGGGTTTATAAACAGGGAGAAGATCTGGTAAAGTCACTTCCTTTGCCAGCACGGCCAGTTTGAGACATTTTGCTGCAAATAGCATCCCCTCAGCCATTCATCCAGTTCACAAAGTTTGCAGTATGCCAAGTCAACGAAAAAATTTTTCTAGATCAGGCAGAAAACCTCACAATTGCTTCTCCACATCCCTGGAATTTAAAAATGAACCAGCAAATTAAACAAAACAAATAAACAAAATATTTTATGCCCTTTCATGACACCCCAAATCTGCTGCCCAAGGCAGCTGTCCCCCTCTGCTTAACACAGGACAAGCATTGTTTGTCAGTTGCCTTCATGCTGGGGAGACAAAGCACTTGTAAGAAATTTCATTTGCTTTCTGGTAAAATTACCAGTTCTCTTGAGCTAGAATCTTGATTCTTATTTTTATTTGCCTTAGGGCAAAGCTTTCCAATCTTTTCCTGTTGGTGACACACTTTTTAGACATGCATCATTTCATGACACAGTAATTCAGTAAGTAATTCAATAAGTGGAGGCAGCCCCTCAACCTGAGCCTAGCCTGCCACCACCCTCACCAAGGTCTTTCTTGGCCCGAGGCAGCAGTGGTGGGAAAGGTAGCCCCTCCACCCAGGCCTGGCCCGCTGCCACCCTCGCTGGGGTCTTCCTCAGTCCAGGGCAGCAGTGATGGCAATAGAAGAGGCAGTCCCTCCATCCAGGCCTGGCTTACTGCCACCACCACTGCCCTCACCAGGGTCTTCCTTGGCCCGGGGCGGCAGCGGGAGAAGCAGCCCCTCCACCCGCACCTGGCCTGCTGCTGCCTTTGTCGAGGTCTTCCTCAGCCTAGGGTGGCAGTGGGGGCAGAGGCAGCCTCTTCACCTGGGCCTGGTCCACTGCAGTGGTGGGAGAACCAGCCCCTCTACCCATTACATTCGTGTGACATACCTACACACTGCAGGTGACACACTAACATGTTGTGACACACAGTTTGGAAAGCTCTGCCTTAGGGAAATAAAACTTAGGAAAACGCCTAAAACATATGGGTCTTTTTATCAACCCTTCCCCACTTTCAGAATTCTTCAAATGTTTTGACTTGGATGGCTTCTGAACATTTTGGACTTCGGAACCTGGCTTCAAAAATGTGAGGCTTTCTGCGTCTCCACATTGACTTACATGGGTAAATGAACCAAAAGCCGCATCCCCCCCCCCGCCACAGTTTTCAACAGAACTGGATGAAATTTGAAGGCATAATAGTCTTTTCTAAATAGATGAGACCTCCTAACATTGTGTAAGTAGCCTGTAAATTTTCGGCTTTTAGCCAACAGAACAACCTGGAGCTTTTTCTTGATTATTTGGTGGGATTGGATCAAGTTTGTGAGCATAGTTTGTCGCTTCTAAGGCCATGAATGAGGCCCCTCCCTAAACTTCAAACCCCAGGATTCCATAGGACGTTGAAAGTGGAATAATAACACTATAACAGGCTAGTGCAGAAATGACCTATGAGTCTCCTTGCTACAAGTATAAAAACTTACTTGTTATAAAGCCGCCAAAGCATATGTTCTCCCCCAGATTATTTCAAGCATGGAGAGGATATCTGTCTTTCTTTTTATTTTAGAGCAAGAAGCCCAGCTGTCTGCTGAGTTTAAGCAGTCAGAAGAGACAGCAGAGATGGCAAGATGAGTCCCCACCATTAACTACACTTCCTGGCTGCCTGCATGGAGCTGGTGAGTCCTATTATAAATTACTGTGGGCACTATCTTTAGCAGAATGAGTTACCTTGTCTTCCATATTAATAACAGCTAGTGTAGAAATGCTGTAGGAGTTTGTATGGACCTCCATTTATTTGAGTGCCCGATGATATCAATGGCACTCACCCACCAAGCCAGGCAAAACCAGTTGGACAGCCAAGCAGTGGTTCTTCTGAAGACATTCTTGGAAGTTCTGAGCATCTTGCTACCTTTGCTGCCAGAGACATCATCACAGTAAGTACAGAAAACACAGGAACACAACTCTGATCTATTCTGTCTGTATCCCTTTCAGGCACTGTGGCTGGAAGTATGAAAAAGGAAAATTCTGATGAAGCCATTCTCTGGTTGGACTCTACAGCTGTCAGTCACAAAATTATTAGCCTCTCCTATCTCAATCTTCTTTTCGGGATTTTCCATATATAGGTGCTAGGGAAGGATATCAATTTTCATAGAAATGATGTCTGGACCTCTTTGTTGCTTCATGGCTCTCAAAGGGGACCCAAATCTTCAGGAAGCACACATTTTGGTCTGGGCAGCTTCCACATACCTTAGACAAACTCCAGTTCTCTATGAAGTGTCCTGCTGTAGCAGGAGATTTGTCCAGGCCAAATATATAGATGCCTAAAAGTGATAAGTAAAAATGTGAGTTGAGCCTGAACATATTGTTTAGTAAATGTGGGCAGCCATCTGTATGCTAGTAAAAGGAAGAAATCTTCTGAAGGAAGGCAGCTTCCCAAGGGCAGCTCCACTGGTCCAGATAAATACAACCACTGTGATTTTCCTGTGAAAGAAAATGTCTGTTTCCTGTGACTGTTGTTATCTGCATCATTATTTTATAGCACTGTTAATAGGATTTCAAAAACCTCAGTATGAGTCATGCGTGCTAAAAACAGAGCTAGATAGCTAGCTCACGGCTATTGTGAAAGCTTTTCTATCATAGCCTGCAAAGAGATATGTTTATTGGAACAATGAATGAATAAACAGACGAAAGAATAGGACAAAATAATGACAGACAACAGCTATCAAAATGTGGGAGAACTGAAATGTGGAGAGGATTTGTGGCCTTTGGGGAGCCATGAAACCTAAACAAATATCTACGTATTGAGGCATTATATCTCTGAACTCCAGTTGTTGGGGGCAAACTAGGGCCAACCTACCATTAAGAACAGTGAGGTGACCACTTCAGGAAGCAGATTTTCAACATCACAAAAGGGAAGCAAAGTGTTAGCGAGTTACTTTGTTTTGCTGTTGTATTTTTACTCTCGAGGTAGAGGGGAGGTATTTCTGGGATTTTCCTGCCTCATATGTCAGTAAAATTTGCTTGGCTTGCAGATTGTGTACCTTGATGTGAGGGCATAGCTGGGCATGTACTATTTGTTGTTCTGCTTCAGCCTGAAAATTATCTTGGAGAAGATGTTGGAAAAAAAATAAGGAAATGTTGTTGCCTTCATGTCCTGCTTGTGGGCTTCCCACCAACATGCTTGACTATATGGGCCAAGAGCCTGCATTGTGTAGTGGTTTGACCATTGGACTACAACTCTGGAGACCAGAGTTCAAACCCCCAGTTGGCCATGAAAATCAACTGGATGACCATGGGCAAGTCACACTCTCTCAACCTCAGAGAAGACAAAGGCAAACTTCCTTTGAACAAATCTTTCCAAGAAAACTTTATGATAGATTTGCCTTAGGATTGCCATAAATTGGAAATTACTTGACCATGATCTAATCCAGCTGGAATTTCCCCCTGTTTTTAAATGAAGCTTGCGGTTCCCCTTGTGTAAACCTCTGAATATGAGAAACAACACTATGCAGAGGTGACTTCAACTAACATTATTTATAAAGCACTCTTGGAACAAGCAGCAGCACCTGGCTTTAAAGAAGCATCACTCATCGATTGTCTTGGCCTCTGGAGAGGTGATACTGACTCCAGCCTTTTCTCTTAGCTTTTTCCCCAAACTGAAACCATTAACTCCTATTCCTCCCATAAGGTCTGCTAGCATCGAGGGCTTCAGGGACTGCCACTTAATTAACCAGAGCACAACAGACACATCTGTTATTTCTTAGGGAGGCAAAGTCCTTCTCTTTCAATGCCATTATTTTAACTGATATACATTCGTACATTAAAACAGAATGTTTGTCTAGGAAATAAGAGGCAAACATCATGCAGCAGGGTAGGCAACCTGAAGCCCTCCAGATGTTTTCAAGTACAACTCCCATAAGTCCCAGCTAGATTAGCCATTGGTTATGAGTCAATGAATGTGTTGCTCAAACCATATGGAGGGCACCACGTTGCCTGTCCCTGGTGTACTCAATCAGTTGTCAAAGAGGTTGAGAGCAGACAGACATGATGGAAACCCATATGCGAATATACCATATTCTTTGCAGGGAGTTGAAAATGATGTTAGAAGTTCATGTTCTACAGGCTTTCCTTAGTTAGTAATCAGAGGTCTGGCCTCTGACCAAACTCCAAACACTGTGCCCTAAAATGGAAGATGATGTGCATATAATAATGAAGAAAAAAAAAAGATGTCAGGAGCCAAGAAAACTTTGCCTTTAATCATGGTTGCATGATTCAGCATCTCCAAGGCCCATAACTCACTGTAATATGTGGACAGCCCTCAGCTTGCAATGAGAGAGATGAAGGGAGTGTGGGTGTGAAACAAGGGCCAGAGAAGCAGGATATATAATGTGTATACTCACACAAAATCTATACAAGCCATTTGTTTTGTGAGGCAGGCTCGGCCTGGAGGAATTTATCTTCTCCAAAGAGTTTTGTTTTTCATAGAGCAAATGAGATAGTGTGAATTTAGTAGGAAATCAAAATACATAAAAGAAATAGACACTGAAGAGGCAGGCCTGTTTTGATAGACATTATCAAATCTGCTGTCCAGCCAGCTATCCCAGACACTGGTAACCATTCCTGCAGCTGTTTTGCAATAACCAATATCTCAGCAGTCCCTTCCCATGTTACAAGTGGAAGATAAAGAGGTTTGGTATCACTCTTCATAACTGCCGGCTGGTTTGTGCTTTCTTTTTACTTTTGAGGAAGGAATATCTCCTTTCTTGCTAATCTAATGTAGATAGAAAATAATTAGTCTGAGTCACACAACAATTATAGAGTAAATCCATCTCTCAAAACCAGGATACGCATTCATTTCTCTCTCCCTCTCCCTCCCCTCCCCTCCAGTAAGGAAACCTCATCTGAGATCCATGGGGTCCGTATCTAAGCAGAGTGGGACCTGCGGAGCTCTTAGCACGAATTTACTAGTGGCAAGTTTTGTGTATAAATATTTTAGCCTCACAATAACCTACCGCTAGTTAATCCAGAGAGCCAGTATGATGTAGTGGCTTGAATGTCAGACTATGACTCTGGAGAAAAAGGTTTGAATCCTGATTGGCCATGGAAACCCACAAATGATCTTGGACAAGTCACAGTCTCTCAGACTCAGAAGAAGGCAAAGGCAAATCTTGCCAAGAAAACTCTGCAATAGGTCTACCTTAGAGTTTCCATAAGCTGAGAATAACTTGAAGGCACCCAACAACAAAGTAAATGCTAGCCCATTATTTGCTCAAAAGAGAACCTAAGAATTCATTCAGAAATTTTTAGTCTGAATTTGAAAAGAGCTATCTAAGGTTCTGAACTTATTGGAGTGACAGGCTTCAGCACCTCAGATAACACCTTTAAACTTCAGACTACAGTTCAGAGCAGAGTCACCAGCTGTCACTGAACCTGGATTTAGCAGCAAGATCCTGAGGTGAATGGAATAATCCCATCAGAGAGAAATGTCAACTTAAGGTACATTTAGCTTCAGCAAATGTAGCTGCAGGTGAATTGTTTTCCATCACATTATCTCCATGCAAGGAAAAGCTTCCCATATTGAAGTCAACATTTGAAACCAAGTCTACCTAGCACTGACAGCCCATGAAAATCTTTTCTATATTAAATTACAGAAAGAAAAAAAATTTCATACAATTTTGTGTTACATTCTTAAACTCTGTATGAAATTAAAAAAAGACATTCTAGGGCGAAAACAGCAGGAACACACCACATCCCAAGCCAGTGAACAGCTATTTCACCTTACCAAATTCTTCTTTCTCCTGTTCTTTCTTCCTTTTTTGTCCTTCAGTCTCCTTGCCTGCCTACCTGTTGGCTCTTTCCCTTCCACCTACTCTCCTCCTCTATCTTTTCATGTCCTATTAAAAATGGACAATAACTAGCAATATGCACTATGTGGAAACACTATACATAAGACAAAACAATCATCTAAGTTATAGTTAAACGTATAATTAGAAATAAACAAACTATTAGTAACAAAAAAAATCCCTAAAAAAAAGTACAGGTGGCCTAGCAGAACAAGGTGTCAGCCCTATTATTTTTAAAGTGCCACATGAAAGTAATTACTTATGTGAATTGTTGCTCTGTGAGAACAGGATGAGAACTCAAGCACATCACAGATTCATTGAACTCAAGAAACTTGAACTGATTTTGTTCCAGCCAGTGGAACAGTCTTATATGCAGCCTGACAAGATGATTTAAAGTATTACTTGGTGCAACAGAATACAGTTTTCTCTTGATCTTTTGTTGTAATCATAAAGATAGATAGCTAGGCATTCAAACCATTTATGGGTCGGTATCTCTCTAAGAAATGTAATGATTCTCCAGAACACAATCCTTAGCTTTCTGTCCACAAATCACTCTTGTTGATTTTTATAGAAAACATTGATATACTTGGTGACTTCCTAAATCTCTTTTTAGAAGGAATGAGCCATGCAGACAGTCTTACTATTGAATCCAAGAAATATGACAGATGGGAAAATCTGCCAGTTTGGTTTTCTCTTTAAACCTCAAGATCTTCCTGTCCTACTTATAATGATACTTGCAAATTCTAGTAAATCCTTCAAAAATTAATTGAAATGAAGTCTTCGCCATTTTTGGACCAGCCAGACTCAACAGGCACAGCTGCTCATAGTATGGAGAGAACTATGTAACGCCTGACTACCATATATGTCTTACAGAAGAACAGCCTCTCAGGAAAAACAAAAAAATAAGTGGCAATGCTAACCTAGCAATTGACTGTTGTTGTGTTTTTTCAAGTCATTTATGAATTATGGTGACCCTAAGGCACACCTATCACAGGGTTTTCTGGGGCTCTGTGTGTGTGTGTGTGTGTGTGTGTGTGTGTGTGTGTGTGTGTGTGTGATGCACCCAAGGTCACCTAGTGGGTTTCCATAACTGAGCAGGAATTAAGCTCTGGTCTCCAGAGTCATAGTTCAGTACCTAAACCACTACACCACACTGGCTCTCAACCTAGCAATAACATAGTTGAATACACAGGATCCAAATTTGGCTGTTTATCAGTTAAATGCCCAGAACTCTAGGCTTGTCTGTTGCTACCACACTTGATTTTAAAAAAATCTCAAATTCTTTCCATCCCAAATATGAAAAAAAAATGCAAATTTGGGCCAGTTCTTATCAAATGTAAATTTTGGTCAGCACTTCTCAAAAATGAATTGAAAGTAAACTGAAAACAAAATGAAATTGCTACCTGTCACTAAGAGAGGGCCTTCTCTGCTGTGAGAGTCTGGTTATAGAATGCCTTCCCCGTTGAGAACTGATTGCCATGAGCTTTGCTTTTACAGGTGCCAAGTGAAAACATGGTTGTTCATGAAAGCTTTTGTGGCTTAATTTGTTTTATAAAGAACTCTCCCATGTACATCGTTTTGATTGATTTTAAACTATTAGAATTCTTTTAATCTGCCTTCTTAATTTCACACTTGTTTTAAAGTTGTCAAATGGGTTCTGTTATATGCTGCCCTGAGATCTCTGAGTAGAGGACAGGATGTAAATATTTTAATTAATGAAATACACAAATAACACCCCCTTCCTTCAGCCTGCTCAAATTGAATCAAGAGCACCCACCTTATATTAATTGTCCTTCCCTCCTTCTGTGTTTCTCTTTGCCACATATCTTGATGCCTCAGCTAACCATTCTGTTCAACATGCCTCCCTCCCTAAATTAATCCAGCTCATGTTTCCCTGTTTTGGGTATATGAGCAGCTGGCACTGGACATCTGGGAAAGCTTGACCTTCCCAAGTTCCATCCAGTGGGCCATCGGTATCTGCCAGGGTTTATTTCCAGCATCCACTGTGGATACCAAAATTTGTGGATGTTCATGCCTCATCACGTATAATGGTGTAATCAAATGGCATCCCTTACATAGAGTGGCAAAATCAAAGTTTGTTTTTTTAGGCTGACTGTATCTCTATTTTTTTAACCAGCATACTATTTGATTTCTTTTGCTATATGTGCAGTAGCAAGGATCCTTGTATTAATATATATAGTGTGCCATGAAGCCATTGTCTTTGTTCATGCCTGTGCTAATAGACTGGAAGTTGTGAATGTAATTCAGTTCAGCTGTTTCTGTTTCTAGTTTTCCTTCATAATTTCTTTGTTCTAGGACAGCAACCTGTGTGTCCCTTACTGTGTGTCCAAGAAGGTTGAAATGTTCTGCAACTGTTTTGGGGGTATTGCCATTTCTAATGTCAGATTTGTGTCCATTAATCCTCTTGCAGAGAGACTGTCCTATTATTTTGATGTAGAGTGTAGAGAGGCATTGCTGGCATAGGGTGGCATATATTACATTGGAGGAAGAGCAAGTAAATGTCCCCTTGATGTTCTAAGTGATGTTATTGGTCCCTGTAACATTTCTCCCAGAGTAGATGTGCGGGCAGAGTTGCCACCTGCTTTTGTGGCAGGTTCTTGACCCTGTATTACCATCCAATTTTATGTCTTCCTTTGTGGATTGTTGTTTAAGAATTGGAGGCTGTCTGTAGGCCAATTCAGATATGCTTCCCAGATCTTGTGAGAAGGCTGTGTTATTCTCCAGAACTGATTGTAGCTTGTTAATAATGCATCTGAGTGGTTTCAGCTGGGGACTGAAGATGAACGCTAAGAGCATTTTGCCATTTTGTGTTTTTGGTCAGTCTTATAGTAAATGGTTCCTAACAAGGTTCTTGCTTTGTCAATTTGTTTCTGCATCTCCATAGATGGGGATTATAGTCTGACAAATGGCTGTTGTAAATCCAAGAATTTTTAGTCTCTGTCTTGTTGGCCTGAGTAGATGTGGTTGTATTGGAGGGTTTAGCTGTCATCAATAGATTTGGTAGTGTGGTTCTGAGTGGAACGTGAAGGCATGCAAGTGTGTTTTTGTGTGTAACCATCAGTGAGTTTTTGATAGACTGTGGTGCTTAGAAGTACATTCTGCAATTGCATGGTGGTTCCAATATATTATTATATTGAAGGATTTTCCCTGATGTCTTACTGATATTATTTAGTTAGAATTTGCAGTATATCTATTGACTGCTTTTACCTCATCTCTCCTCACTATTAATGCCACCCGATTTCTTCTTAGATTTTCATTTCCTGAGTAAAATACTGTGTAGTTATCCAAATCAAAAATTCCTATTCCTATCCACTTTAACTTGCTCACCTCAAATATTGTAATGTTAATACTTTGAGGCCCCTCCCTAAACTGCAAACCCCGGGATTCCATAGGATGTTGAAAGAGGAATAATAGCACTACAACATCCCAGTGCGGAAATGGCCTGAGGTCATTTTAAAAACCTCAGTGTGTAGATGTATGGAAGGAAATTCACTATGAACAAGAGATGTATAGGGGGATATTGAGAGTACTTGTGGGCTTGTCATGGTGGCTCAGTGCAAGAATGCATATTTCAAAGGCATGTAGGCCCTAAACCTACAAAAATATTAGTAAATATTAAGGTATTTATTGGTAGTTTTCCCTCTATTGGGGATCTGTATGGAAGTTAATACCAATCAGTTTTACAAAACACCCACTCGTCCTGGATAGCAAAACTAGTAGAAGTGCTTTGTTGTTGACTTTGAGGTAAAGTGTTTCTCCATGGTGCTGTGGGGAAACAAAAATCTAGAAAGTCTGGAACTGACAGTGATTATATGCGGTTTGAAAACATGTTGTGTTTACCTTTACCTTTCTCATGCAGTCTCAGGTCTTTCTGGGCAAAAGTAAAATATTCTAACCGTTACACTGTCAGCTGGTCTTTGACACTTTGACAATTTGACTATGTACAGCTTCTTTTTCAAGTACTCACCCATAGAGATAAAAACATCTGTCTGCATTTTTGGACTCTTTTTCATACCATCCAATATTTCTCAGATGAAAACCAGGACACATATGGCTAAACAACATCAGAATGTGGACAAGATTGCATAAGTTATTCATGAAGAAGAACACACAAGGCAGAAGAGGCTTCAGCGGTTTGTTTTTGCCAAAGTGTATTTGGAAGGGCAATTTTCTGCCTTCTCTCCTCTCTGCTAACTCAGTATAAACTGCTTTTGTGCTTAATTCAGTTTGCAGTAAGTAAAGTAAACAAAGGACAAAGAAAGAAAGTGGCAGGACAGAGAAACTGAGGCATTTTAAAAACAACTGAAAATGTAGAAAGACAAAAGTTTTATTGGGATTGTCCCTGCCCGATCATGACAGTTGGAGGGTATGCTGTTTGAGAATGTGCCTATGCAGACTATTACTTCCTCATTTACTGTCATGCCTTTCTTCCAGAGTATGGAAAGAGACTCTGACTCAGAGACTGAAACAGAGGGCATGCCAGAACCTGATGAACAGGAGGAGGTTACAGTGCCACAAATCCCAGAGACAGAACAGGATGCAGTGCCAGCTCTAGCAAAGAGTCCTGCCCCTTCAGGTACAGAACCCAACTTATCTGTGCCTACGTTTGCCAAGCGTAGACAGCAAAGGTAGCACTTGCAGCAATCTCAAAGGATTTATAGGACACAGCAATTACTTAGGCAGCAGATGCATTAAGCTGCTGACCTATATAGATGCTACCCTTCCCTCCAGGAGTCAGAGCTTTCTCAATCTTTTTTGGCTGCCGATTGTATTCCTGAACTCCATACCTGACCTTGGATTGTATTGACTGACTTTGGACTCATTTGATTTGCCTTTGATTCTGTTGGACTCTATTTATGATTATGACCTTGTGCTTACTGAATAAAAGTAAGTAATGAGCCAGGAACTATTCAGTTTGTTTGAGTTATCTGCTGTGCAGTCATAAGCTTTGTCTGGTTGTCTTGACCTAGATAGGACATTTACTTCTAAACCAATATTAATAGAATCATAGAATCATAGAGTTGGAAGAAACCACAGGGGCCTTCCAGTCCAACCCCCTGCCATTCAGGAACACACATCAAAGCACTCCCAACAGATGGCCATCCAGACTCTCTTTAAAAACCTCCAAAGAAGGAGATGCCACCACACTCCAAGGCAGTGTATTCCACTGTCAGACAGCTCTGACTGTCAGGAAGTTCTTCCTGAGATTCAGGTGTCCTTAAAATTCAGAAAATTTTAAAAAAATTATTTGTATTTGATCATCATGACTGATTGCCATTGAGAGATCTGTCCACAAAACTAACTCTGCTTTAGTAGATATTCCTTATGCAGAACACTATGCAGTCATTCCTCTGAGTTTGTGCATGTTTTCTATACATGTGCATGTTTTGAGCTTTACTCTTCTCCTGAGAAACTCCGATCCTTTGTACCAAAATCTCAACTTTCCTCTTTAATGAAATCTAGCATAACTGATTCCAGTCACAATGGACCAGCTTACTTATCATTCTACAAGACTATATATTTTGCCAAAGGAAAGAATTTCTTTTGGGTATGGAAACAAGGAACATACCAGTGGATGGAAGGTTAAACAGATTAACACAGAAGGCAAGATTTCTAGATGTTACAGCAACAGTTCCTATATCTAAAGCAAAGAAAATCCTACAGAGCAAACTCCCCTCTCCATTCTGCAGTTGGGAGCCCTGAAAAGCAACAGCCAAGTCACCCAAGGCCAATTGTGGTAGACCTCCTGGTCTGCACCAAACTCACTTAGGGCTAGGCTGCAGGGCTTTTTACCACAAAGTTCCCTAGTCTGTGCCTACCTCTTCTTCACTGATGTATCACATGTGCTTTGTTGGATGTATGCCTTCCATTACTTACACCTGTTTTTACTTGATAAATTCAAATGGGCTAATTCAGAGTAACTGTTCTACTCATTAAGGCCGTTTCTGCACTTACACTATTATAGTGCTATTACTCCCCTTTCAACATCCTATGGAATCCTGAGGTTTGCAGTTTAGGGAGAAACAGTTAGAATACTCATCCAGAGAGCTCTTTGACCTTGTTAAACTATAAACCCCAGAATTGCACTGGATGCTGAAAGTGGAATAATAGCACTATAACAGTGTGGGGCAGAAATAGCCTTAGGCCCTTTCCGCATGAGGAAGTTAAAACGGGCCAAGGCATCCTGTCACGGAGGTCGTCCGCATCTTGGATCGGACTAGGTTCGGACTATTTACCTTAGTTCCACACCTTAGTCCAATCCAAAACGCCCCCAAGTGGCCCTCCAGCGCGCTAAGTGAAGACCAGAAAAATCCGGTCTTTCAATCTTCTGGAGCACACCATTTCGTACCTGCTCACTTGTGCAGATGCGCAGGCTCGCATCAATGCGAGCCTGCGATCAGCGGAGGGCAGGCCGTGGTCGTGGTCAGCATCAGCAGTTGGTCCGGACCCACGAAGAACAGGAAGCCACCATTTTCAGCCTCAGCAGTGTGGATCTACGGACCTCGCACTGCTCCGATTCGTCCTGCAACAAGAAAGGAGCCCTGCAGAAGGGCTTATGGGAAGTCCACGTTGCTTCGAATAGAGAAGAACCGGTGAGTAACGGCACAGAGTGATTCACTCACCTCGTGCGGAAAGGGCCTTAGTCTATATGTTTACATTTAACTGGGAAAGGATGAATCACAGCAAATAATAGGTGCTGATAACCTCCCTTACTTCCAAGGATAAAGCTAAACTTAAGTAAGAGCCAACATTATATAAGCTAACTATTAGCCAAGGCCAATACAGCATACGCTTCTGGGAGAAAATAGCCAAAGTGATGGGACAATTGTCAGCCGCCATGCTAATCCTCCTTGTCCAAAATTCTTCCCATGTATTTCCCCTATATTGAATCTCCCAAGAAGATCCAGAGTCTTTGCTGAGAAAATTATTTACACGAATACTTTTTGATAGCTGCAATACATCAATGCATTCTCCTTTGGGGAGGGGGAACTGGGAGAAAACAAAACAGAGCTGAGAAATAAGAATTCCAGAGTCATTTAAGACATGAAATTCAAAGGTAGTTTTGCTTAAGAACACTATTTTTAAATTGGTTTTTTTTCTTAAACTCCTACTTTTAAATATGTCTTGACTATTTCTCTTACAGTGATGAAGCAATTCTCTCAAAATGATGCAACACTCCAGTGACTTAACGTTGACTCAGAATTTCTGGCTTCTAAACATGTATTTGGCACATGTCAATGGATCTGTTATAGTGATTTTCCATTTGCATCTATGAGAAGAATGTAGTGTTCTTCATTATACTCCAGATTTCAAGGTGTTACTTTTCCTATTGGATGGGAGAGGAGGGTCACTGCTCCCCATTTCAAGTCCAGATACATTTCAAGTGTATAGTGTGTAAAAATCAGAACGGTAGAAAACAACCTATGAAAAATTCCATTGGCCTCGGAAATCTAAGAGTGCTATTGGGCTGAAGTTGAAGAAGCTAATGAGTTGGATCACAGTACATTCTTTTTAATATTCCCCGCTGAAGTCTGTTTTTTGTTCCCAGTAGAAAATCAAGGCAGATAACAACATCAACAACAATTAGTAAGGACATTATAAACTCATAAAAATGGTATTAGGATGCCACATGATTCCAGTCTGGCAGTAATCTGTAATCTTTAATAGCTAGAAATAAAGCTCAATGCCAAGGAAATGCTAGCAGAATGCATGCTAGTACTGAAGATGAATGTGCCTTATGTTGCACTCGCCCAGTACTTTCTATATCCCAACTGGTAGCTTTTCAGGGTCTATATTAGAGGTCTGTGCCAGCCCTGCTACCTCAGATTATTTAGCATACTCTCCAAAATGTCACAGATGAAAGCTGGGACACATTTGGCTGAGCAACATCAGCATGGCCAAGATGGCAAAAGTTATTAATGAGGAAGAACACACAAGCTAGAAGAGGGAGCGGGGTAAAGTTTAATGGGCTTTTTTAAAAAAATATATCCAATGAGATACAAAAGGTTCAGTTTGGGGACGGATGTAATTCTGAAAGCATATTTGTGAAGTTCAAACATTAAAGACTCACAAAGGCTGTATTGTGTTAGCTGATATAAATGCTCTTAGAATAATATGAAAAGTCAAGTGAATGTTCCTAGCTCGTCTACAAATTCAGATCCTGAGTGGAATCCAAGAAAGAATATTCAAAATATTTGAAAAATGGTTCACTAACAGGTTTCTTGAGTGTGAGGAAACACTGACGAGGAGAATCATAGCAGACAAGCAAGAATCTTAACTGTTCAGGACCTAGTCTGCAAGAAAAATATATGTGCAGTTGATTTGTTCAGAAAATGGCATCTTCTGTGCAGAAAGTATTTTTGCACTGTATAGAAATGGCATTTTCTGTGCAGAAAACAAAATTTGTGTACAGAAAATGTTTTCTGACAAAAAGCTACACATACTTGTGTATATGTGTGTGTGCAAGCACATGTGCACACTCAGGATGACTCTCCATATGTGAATAATCTTAGAAAACTACACAGTTTTCAGTTACTTTCTCCTAGCAAGGAGGAAAATAGTGAAATTATTAGTTCTTGTCTGTGAGAATGAAATTTACAAATATTTACCTTCTGAATCCTGAGCAATCATCCACCTGGCAAAAGCACTCTGCGTAGACTCTACGACTGTTATTCTCAATGGAGTATTTATCAGCATTTCAAATATGAAAGGAATTACTCTAGATCCAGGATGGACAAGTTTGGTGGATCCAGGTACTTCCCAGACAGCCAGAAAAGCTGCCACCACCACCCCAAAAACTGGAAGCAACCAGCATTATTATCATTATTATTGAAAGGGACTCAAGGCAGTTTACAAACATTAAAAGAGCTAAAAAAAATTGCATCACATAAAAGTTTTAAAAATATATAATTAAATTTTCAATAAAATTAAACATAGTTAAAAATAAACCATTAAAAAGAACAACAAATATAAATGACCTAGCACATGAAAGGCCCTTTACCGCTGAGCAGTCAGCAGTCTGTTGAAAGCAAAAAGGGTTCCACCTGCCTGTGAAAGGACAGCAAGGAGGGCACCAGTCTAACCTGTCTGGGAAGTGAGTTCTAGAGCCTGGGAGCAGCCACTGAGAAGTCCATTTCCCATGTTGCCACCACATGTACCTGTACCTGTGAGGATGGTCAGAGAGAGAGAAAAGCTTCCCCAGAAGATTTTAAGACATAGGCAACTAATAATGGAAGAATACAGTCCTTTAGATAATCCTGACCTAAGAAGTATAGAGCTTTATAGGTCGTAACCAGCACTGTGAAATGAAGGCCACTTCACGGCATCAAATATTTTTTAGCCATCTAGCCATCACATCAGTGGTGTATCTAGCTTCAACAGTGCCTAGGACACCACCCTAGGTGCTACTTCTCCCACTGCCGCTGTGCTGGACTGAGGATGACCCTAGCAAGTGCAGCGGCAAGCCAGGCCCACAAGGAAGGGCTGCCTCTGTCACCACTACTGCTGCCGCCGTGGGTCAAGGAAGACCCCAGTGAGGACGGTGGTGGGCCAGGCCCTTGTGGAGGGGCTGCTTCTCCCGCTGCCAAGCCACCGCCACCCTGGGACGAGAACAATCCCAGTGAGGGCGGCAACAGTGGGGAATGCTGACAGGCTGGCTGTCCTGAGCAAAAGGGCTGGGAAGGACATGGCTTTTTTGCACCCATCTGGCACCGGCACCCGGGGCACCTGCCCTGCTTGCCCAGCCCTAGATGCACCTCTGCATCTCTCTCTCACACACACATACATGTTAAACAGTCCTCCTGAAATCTGTATAAAAGGAGAATTGCTGCTTGTGATGGCTTCCAGGAGAAGCAATTTATCCTCTTCTGCCATCAAAAGTGTGCTCTACGGGAGGTAGAAGACCAGGAGTTACATAAAAGACTGGGAAGCTGCACTTTGCCCACCTTTATTCAAAAATAGGGGGACACTTTCCTGACATGTTATGTGAAGTTATCGATATTAGGATATGGACAGAGATCCCAGAAAATATCTGTTATGATATTCTCAGCTTTGCTGGGGTAAAGCTACATAAAGCATTGATGTTGGAAAACATTGTCATATCACAGTAGGCTTTCTGATTACCAGTGAGAAAGGGATCCTTGAAACTACTTAAGAGACTACCAAATACAAAAAGCAAGGTTCAAAGATTAAAATCGCTGAGCTAAACCTTGTAGGAGATGCATTTGCTGTTATTCATTCTAGGAGCTTTACTGTTATACTTTCATACAGGAAGAAATGGCTTTACCGAGAGTTTAACTCATCCACCAGGAATACTTTTCATTTGGGTCTAAGCTACTGTTTGGCTTAGCTTAGCTTCCAAAACTACTTCATGGCCACTACATGCCTCTTACTCATTCTTCCTCTCTGTTACATAAGGGATGTTTGTTGTTACTGGAGCTGCTGAATCATTTTATCGTCTTTACATGTTTCTTTCTATCTTTCTTCATTAACCTATAGTCTCATGTATCACACCCAGCACGTGGTATGACAGTGGAGAGAGGAGAAATTATAAAATAATGGGCAAAGTCAGCAAAAACAGAGCAGGACATAGCTCTGAGTAAAGTGAAAATATGGGAGGAAAAGGAAGCTGGGAACTACTAAGATTACCATGAGATTGGCACAAAATCAAAGGAGAATTTGCTGAAATCTAGGCTGTGATCAAATCCCAGTGTAATCCTTTTGATAAATGCATAAGCTGTGACCCAGCCCTGTCTTTCGATGTATTGCCTTGGTTCCTATGGGAAAAAATTTCAAGCACTTCATATCCAAAATCAGAGTCAGATGTTTTTGAAAAAAATGGATTCTGTTTAAGCACCAATATAGTGAGGGGCCCAGCTTTTGCTGGCAGAGGGGACCTCAGGACTGCTCAGAAGACCTGAGAACAGAATTTGAGTCCTTTGAAAAATATAGAATGATACAGCTGTAGTTTTATGGCAGTGGAAGGAAAGTCTTACAATGCCAGGAATCCTTGCTGGGCCACAGAATCATTATCTATTGACAAGCCCAGTTCTTATCAATCAGGTTGGTGTTGTGCTCACCTGAAATTGGGGCATACTTGAAAAGCAAAGGTCAGGAAAGGAACCTAGAATGTTGCCTGTCATTAGTCTTTGCTGATTGTGATACTGTGGAAGCATCCACACATTTTCCTCATCAGTAGAATAAAATGAACAGGAATGCACAGTTGAGATCTAATACTCCTTGGCTTATCTACTCATGCTCCATAGCGCAGAATGTCCAAACTGAGGAGAGATTTTACAGGACCTTGCTTCAGTTTCCCAGTATGTTGAAGCCACTTGGGGAAACCTGAAAGCATAGTTCCTGTAGTTTTCAATGGCACAATAGTAACAATAATGGCAAATCAGAAGTAACAAACAGCTACCTTCTGGACCCCAGTAAGAGTAACAAATAATGAAATGCTGGGTGATCAAAACAATGAGTAAAGTAACTAGTATTTATCAATTAATTAATTTGATTTATATTCCACTTTTCTCCTGAATGGGATTCACAGCGGCTAGTATCTTTTACAAATTAACAATCCAAGCTTGGGTCTTCGAAGACAATCCCATATTACTGTTGTTAACTGCTATCGGGTTGCCCTTGACCTATGATGACCTTGTGGATGAGAGACTTCCATGCCATTCTATCAACAAGCACCCTGCTCAGGTCTTCTAGATTCAGAGATGTGTCTTCCTTGATTAAGTCTATCCCTCTGTAATGTAGTCGTCCTCTTTTCCTATTGCCTTCTACTTCACCAGGCATTATTGTCCTTTCTAATGAGTCATGTTTTCTCATGATATGGCCAAAGTACAACAGCCTCAGTTTAGTCATCTTAGCTTCTAGGAAGGATTCAGGTTTGATTTGCTCCAAGATCCATTCATTTGTCTTTTTAACAGTCCAGGGTATCCAAGGAGCTCTTCTCCAGCACCGTATTTTGAATGAGTTGATTTTCTTCGTATCAGCTTTCTTCACTGTCCAGTTTTCAAAACCATACATAGAAATGGGAAACACAATGGCATGGACCATCCCAAACTGAGAGTTCAATGTTATGTCTTTACACTTCAGGATCTTGGTTAGTTATTTCACAGCTGTCCTTCCAAGTGCTAGTCTTCTTCTGATTTCTTGACTGCAGTCTTCATTCTGAGTAATTACTAAGCCAAAGTAATCTTGAATTATTTCGTTGCCTACTTTAAGATTATGTAAATCATTTGTGGTCATTATTTTTGTTTTTGTAAACCTGCCTTTGCATTTTCTGCTTTTACTTTCTTCATTAATTATTCCAAATCTTTGCTGTTTTCTGCTAGTAGTATGGTGTCATGTGCATATTTTAAATTGTTGATGATCCTTCCTCCAATTTTCACACCTTCCTCTGAGTCTAATCCTGCTTTATATATGATATGTTCAGCATATAAGTTTAACAGATAAAGTGATAAAATGCAGCCTTGTCTCACCCCTTGCCAACTGGAAACCATTTTGTTTCTCCATATTCTGTCCTAACAGTAACCAGTAACAGGTTATGCATCAGGATAATCAATGCTGTGGCACACCCATTTCTTTAAGAGTCATCCATAGTTTCTCATGGTCTACATAATCAAGGGCTTTCCTATAATCTATGAAGCACAGGCTGATTTTCTTTTAAAATTCTTTGGATCCCAACTTATTCTTATCAATTCTAGATGTTACCACCAGGATCTAGACAACTATGGCAGGCCAGCTTTCTCAAGAACCAGTCATGGTTGATGGACAGCCCATAGAGGGCTGTCCAAATGGACAAAAGGATGTCCATTTGTTGCACGGCTACCAGCTACCAGCAACAAACTTGAATCTAGCCAAACCTCTAAACCAGAGCTTGGATAAGTTATATTTTTCAAATACAAGTACCTGAATATCTCAACCAGCAAGGTCAGTTGTTGTGATTTCAGTCATCCATCCAGTTGACCAAGATATTCTGTAGCAAAACCAGACCTGAATCCAGAGTGAAATGGGTCTCATTTGGAATTGCACATCTAGGGCTGGCTCAAAGATACTTTACTTGATGAGGTAAAGGACAAAGCCTCCAGCCACATTCCACATACAGAAGCCAACCAAACACCTAGTTTAATTTTACCAAGTCAGCACTTGCAGCAAATCAGCATTCCTCACTGTACTTGAACTCAGTTGCAAGACAGACTGTGTGAGCTACTATTACTTATTCTAGCACCTCACCACTGGTCATTCCCCTGCTGCTTCTGATATTGAGTTGCCCAAATAAATGGAATTAAGCTGTGGTGGTAATATCATGCATTACATGAACAAAATAATGCATGTGGATCCATTATTCCTGCTAAAGTGTGCAGCGTGGGTAGGCTGCCTCTCTGCCTTCTCATTAGGACAGAGAAAATTCCAATTATGTTACCTGTGCTGTGTTGAAAAAAGGAGGCTCAGCAAAACAGCCAAGAGCCTTGGGTCACTTGTAAGTAATCATTGCTATTAACAGATCCCTGGCTCAGGAGGACTGGAATGGCCAAGAGGTTCAGGGGAAAAGCCAGAGCAGGAACCTCTGGCCTCACCACCTGCAGCTTAAGGTGACCGGCTCATTCTGTGTACTCAGTTTTTCCAATAAGAAATGTAATGACACTTCCACAGGAAGTAGGAATCCTTCAAATAGAGATGAGAAGAAGAGGTGATTTCACTTATGTCCCCTATGAGGCAGAACAATTATAGTGAATTTTCTAGCAAGGATGCCAGTGAGATACTTTGTACATGAAGGGTAGTAGGACCCTATGAAATGAATAAAATAAGACATGCTAGCTATACTCAAGTAGTAAATGCATATACATCTAGTTAAGTAGCGACTTCACTATACTGCCTATGTGCTGAAGGACAATGTTGTACAACTGATGGTGGACCTGCAAATATGCCAACTGTTTCTTCAGTTCCCATGAATCAAGTGGTACACTGAAAGCATCCTAGAATGAGCAACTGCATATGCAACAGTTATACTTACAGAGCTCTGCTTAAGCAACTGTGAATTGAAAATGAATGTTATGCCATGACCAAAAAATTACACCCACATGCACAAGGGAATTTACATGTTCATAAAACTCCAGCAGGACGCTAGCCAGTGAAGGGAAAGAATGGTATCTAAAAGGGAATTAACTTTCATTGTTGAACATCCGCCAGCCAAATAACAACATGACCCAGTCTGCAAATTGTATCCATGTCTAAAACACTCAAAATGCTTAAACTGCAGACTGTCACAAATAACTAGCACTTGCTGTTATAGCTAACAAGTAGAAAAGCTGTTCCAAAGCCCAGACCTGAAACTTTGTGGTTTTTGTTTTTGTTTTTTTGTCATTGGCATTTTAGGTTTCAAGCTGGATTTTTGTGTTTTCTATGTATCTTAATGTCTAGGCTTGGAAAACTGGGCTGAAATAATTGCTCAAATGGTTTTCTAGTTGTTTAATGAGAATGCTGTTAAATCCACAAATGACTTGGATTTTCAGCAGATTTATTATCTAAATACTGCCAAACAGCTATTTGATGATGAGGCTACTAGTGATCTTGGACGGATTTGAACTAGTAGCATAAAGAATTATTTAGCATTATTGGAGCCCTTTAGAAGGTTTATGTTGATACACTGCAAGGTTTTTATGTGGCTTAGATGTTAAGCCTGCCACATTCCCAACTCTATAAATCAACATTATTGTGTGTTTGTAGTGTGTTCCATGTAGCCCAATTTCTTTCTGGAACCACTCATCCATTTCTGTTCCCTTCCACTCTGTCTTGAAGCTTTTACTGTTTGCCCTGTCAAACTGAAACAAAGTCTAAGGAACAGGAAGGGTTCCACTTTCTCTGTTCTTTCTTGAGACTAGCTTAAATGCATGGTTCCTTATGCCTACCAAACTAGTTTGACACACTCTTTTCTAGGGCTGCAAATAGATGTTCAGTTTAGAAAAATGGATGGATGGATGGATTATGCTTGAACTGACCAAAGTGTTTTCTACCACACCCTGGTGCTGGCAGCTTTTAGACTGTTCTTAGCAAACCGCAAGAGTCTTTATGTAAAATGATTAATATTACTATTTCATGCATGGAAAATATACCACAGATATTGGCCACAGATCCCAATCCAACTTTCAGGCACACACCCCACAAGCCTCTGGAGAATTTCATGAGTTTTTAAAGTAGACTAGACATGATATGCTGGTTAAATCTTAACAGTATAGGTATAATGAGTTTGTTCCCCAAAGTCCCTCCCCCCCCCTTTTTTTGGGGGGAGGTACATGCTGATGTTAGCTCTTCTCCAGGTATTCTCTCTGTGCTTGACTTGTTCTTGCTAGATGTTTTCTGCCCATATTTGATTACTAAGGTATTGCATGTTTCACCATTGGTATGTTGTAATATTTGACAACTGACATGAAGTTGCATTTTTTAGCATATGACAATATGGACACCTGTCATGCAGCTGTTGCAAACATCTATATCCACTTTAACAATCATGGCAACATCCTAAGGAATCACAGGGTCTGAAGTTTAGGGAGAGGCATTTGTATTCTCTGCCAGAGAGTTCTTAGACCTCAGTAAACTACAAACCCCAGGATTCCACAAGATGTTGGTATGGCATTTAAAGGGGAATATAGCACTATAACAGTGTAGCATCTAAAGTCATCTCTGCCTTTCTCATAAGAGCCCAACTTAGGGCTGAGAAGAGTCTCGTGAGAAACTGTGGTGGAAGGCTCAGTCCTCTGGGCTTCAGGGTTGATCATTTGAACTCATATGATTACCTCTGGCTAAAGGAGATAAAAGGGCTCCTTTTAATCCATACTTTTGCCTCATAGACTGCTGCACAGGTGGGCACATGTGTCTAGTACAGGTTGTGTTAGCCACATGTACTTGGATTAGTGTGAGCAGTAGAAGCTGGTTGCTGTGATAGCAGTGGGATGGTATATTCACTCCAAGTTATAGTCTGAACTTTAAATTACAAGATGCTGAACCTATTTTGGCAATAAGATCCGCTGTAACAGACTAGGCTACCTTTTAGATTTGCCTCATTCTAGAACTGTAGAGATGTACTATAGAGTAGTATGTTATGGAAATGGATGTATATTTGCTACAGGAAAGAAGCCAGCCTAAGTATAAACAAAGATAAGATGAAAGTAATAGCTGGCTCATAATAATAACCATCCTTACAGCCTAATGCCAGCAAAACACCTTCATACCTTCATACAAGAAAAGGAGACACCAGAAAGTTGGGAAAGAAAATAAATCTCAATGTGTACACTGGCTGAAACAGGTGGCATAGTAATGATGGCTATCTTACCTCAGTTCCCTCTTTTGATTGGATGAGACAGCAGGAGAGGAGCAGCTAACTGAAGGTTGAAGAAAGTATAAAATAGAAGTCTTTTGAGCAGCAAGGGACCAGATCTTGCTCTCGGCAAAACTGGTCCACCTCTATTGCTGCTGCCAAGTAACTCAACACATGGTAAGATATTCCTTTCTTGATAAAAGTTGCTATTTAATACCCAACCAAATGCTGATGTATTGATAAGATTAAACAGACACGCCAGGTGAGGAGGTGTGATGCTTTACTATACATTTTAATAGAGGTGTAAGACTGTGTCTAGACTGATTCAAAGTCTACGTAAGATGTGCCTCTGAACGCAGAGCAATATCAGAACTATTTGTGCTACTAGAATAAATCTTAGCATAAAAGCTACAACTTCTTCTCCTGTTAATTTCCTAAAAGATGAAAGCTTAAGAATATTTAAGGGGAATAATGATGTTGTTTTGTCTATTGGATAGGACTGGATTTTGGAGCCTTCAGAGCTTAGGTGACCAACACAGCAACTCCTAGGAAATCCAAACAGATTCAGACCAACAGGGACCAGGCAAAGAACCTTCAATCTTCTACAAGATGGAGGTGGTGGAGGAATCATGCCTGTGTCACCATTACCCTGGATGGCTTCTTTACTGTTTGGACTAAAAATTAGAGCAGGTCCATTGTCCCAGTTACCATGCAGCTATCAGCCTTTCCTGGGTACAATATGAATCCTGTGATCAGAAAGTCTTTGCCTCAATCTATATCTATAACTATAGAAAGACACACTGGCAATCTGTTGAGCAGTCACTATATCTTAAGTCTAACTTACAACGTTGTAATTCACCTATATGGTCATTGCAACATCACCACAATCAAAAATCCCTCTAGCCTATCTTTTTAGCTTCAGAGCCACCCTCTAACACATACATGGTCATTTCTGAGTTGCTGGAGCATTACTGCCTACCCACGGTCTTCAAAAACTAAGAAATCTCTGTGTTGGCGGGTTGTGTAGCTTAAAAGGTAGGCAGCAGTGTTGGGAGACATATCTGTAAGCTGTGGATACATCTCCATAGCTGTATCTCCTGATGCAGGATCTCAGACACTGCTTTCTTGTTTTTTGCTCATCTGTTTGTATTATAATCCCTCAATTGTTTTTTAGTATGTATCTATCCATTCTCACTCATCTCCTGGCAAATAAATCAGTCTTCTTTAATTTGGAGTTGGCTTTGCTTATTTTGTGATTGCTAAGCTACTACAGACAGTATTGGGCCACATGACACTGTTCTGGTATTGTATTCAGTGCTTTGGATTCAGTGGATGAAGTTTGAACCATGAACCATAGAATCCTGGAACTGTCTCAAATATGTTTGGGCTTCCCCTGAGTGAACATTTAGAGGTGGTGACCAGCTATCAGGTGTGGGCTAGTTTAGCCCAGGCGGGCAGAAGTACCATGTGTCTTAGGTAGGTCTGGATAACCTAGAATCATAGCATCATAGAATAATAGAGTTGGAAGAGAGCCATCTAGTCCAACCCCCTGCTGTATGGGAACACACATCAAAGACTCCCAACAGATGGCCATCCAGCCTCTGTTTAAAAACATCCAAAGAAGGAGACTCCCCCACACTCCAAGGCAGCATATTCCACTGCCAAACAGCTCTGACCATCAGGAAGTTCTTCCTGAGGTTCAGGTGGAATCTCTTTTCCTGTAGTTTGAATCCATTGTTCCTTGTCCTAGTCTCTGGAGCAGTGGAAAGCAACCCTGTTCCCTTATCAATATGATTTCCTTTCAAATATTTAAACATGGCTATCATGTCCTCTCTTAACCTTCTCTTCTCTAGGCCAAACATACCCAGCTCCCTAAGCCACTCCTCATAGGGGATGGCTTCCAGACCGTTCACCATTTTGGTCTCCTTCCTCTGGACAAGTTCCAGCTTGTCAATGTCCTTTTTGAAATGAGGTGCCTGGAGCTGGACATGCTATTCCAGATGAGGTCTGACCAAAGCAGAATAGAGCGGTACTATTAGTTTCCTCGATCTAGATACAATACTCCTATTGATGCATCCAAGAATCGTTGGGTTTCTTGGCTGCTGCATCACACTGCTGACTCATGTTCAGCTTGTGGTCTACTAAGACTCCTAGATCTCTTTCACACGTACTGTTGTTCATCCAGGTGTCTTCCATCCTATATTTGTGCATTTCATTTTTTCTGCCTAGGTGTAGGACCTTACATTTCTCTCTGTTGAAATCTATCTTGTTAGATTTCACCCAACTCTCCAATCTGTTATGGTCATTTTGAATTTTTATCCTGTCTTCTGTGGTGTTAACAACCCCTCCCAATTGGTATCATTTGCAAATTTGATCAGCATGCCCTCTATTCCTTCATGCAAGTTATTGATGAAGAAGTTGAATAGCAATGGGCCCAGGACAGAACCCTATGGCATCCCTGTGGCATCTCTTTATGCAGCCCTTTGAAAATTTAGGGTAAGGGTCAAGGTTTGCATCTTTCTAGCTTCCATTACATTCTATCCCACTCCCACAACAATTTGAATATGCTTTATGCCTGACTCCTTAATACTGCACCTGATGATATGGGTTTATACTCATGAAAGCTCCTGCAAAAATAAAAATCAGTCAGTCTTACAGGAGCTGCCACATTTCTTTCTTCCCCCTCCCTTCTTCTCCCTTTTTATACTGTTGCTGCTTTGAAAACTACCGTGATGGGAACAGTAAGACAGTCTCCTCATTTTTGTGTGGTTCATATTTTCCTTATTATCCCTGGAATCTTGTTGGTTAGTCTGGACTAGAATAAACCCACTGTTGTGAGTCAACACATAGGTAAATATAATTGATTCAATGGATCTACTCTAATGGTTTAGGTCTTTGTATGTTAACATATTTGAGGACTGGTTGGGAAATAACATGATATTTTGGTTTGAAAAACCAGGATGAAAAGGAATGAATGGAAGGGGGAAAAGCAAAGGGGGAATTATTCAGAAATCAACTTTGCAGGCATCTTCCCCAACAAAAGCCCTTTAGTCCTTGTGCTCCAAGTTCAGCAAATGAAGCCAATGGTAACATTTTGGGATGTGGGCTAGAAAGGAGTGTGTTTATTTTTTAGTTCAGCTTCTGAAACAGTACTCACATGCAAGGCAAATTGGGAAGCAACAGAGCCAGAAGTACAGCTGGCATGAAAAAATGTTTTTTAAAAAAAGAAGAAGCCAAAGAATTTTTTTTAAAAAAAAAATTGAGTTGGAATGAAGGATCTCTGTTGATTTGCATCAGGCTAAGGATCTAACTCAAGGAAACTTAAGCAAATTCACTTTCTTTCCCAAATTCCTGAAGACATCCCTAAGTAGACCAGCTCTACATTTTGTAAGACATTCAACTTTTTCTATACATAGTTCTTTCCTCCTGTTTAAAGGAGCAATGTAGAAAGCAAAACTTTGGAATTTCCATCCCTGCATGAGTCACTGACTTGCTTTAGATCTAGTGGCATGTAATTTATTGCACATAAGAACAGTCCTTTGCATTACAGAATTGTAGAAGTGTAGAGCTGGAAGGACTCCAAGGATCATCTAGTCAAGCCTCTTGTTGATGCAGGAAATTGACAACTAAATCATCCTGGACAGATTTGCTCCAGAATAGGATCATATTCAATGTTTAGGGGGGGGGAAATCTGAACTACAACTTCCCAAATCCCCTAGCAAACAAAGTTGATGGCCATGCTGGTCATGGATTCTGTGAATTGTAATCAAAAAGTACCTTTTCCCACTTCTAAACAGACTAACAGCTGAGAAACAGGACATGAAGGCAAAAACTATCACTTGCCATTTGTTTCCAAAAAACTCTTATTATGAATGCCTACAGTTCCATATTGCCATTATGATTAGTGGCCACCACTGGCATTGACTTCCATAAATTTATCCTCTTTTCAGTCCATCTATTCTGTCTCACGGCATTGAATTCCATCAATTAATTATATATTGAGCCAGTGTGGTATAATGTCTTGAGTGTTGGACTACAAATCTGGAGATGAGCATTCAGATCCCCATTCAGCCATGGAAACCCACTGGGTGACCTTGGGCTAGTCACATTCTCTCAGCCTCAGAGGATGATAAAGGCAAACGTCCTCTGAACAAATCATGTCCACAAAACTGCATGATAGCTTTACCTTAGGATTGCCATAAGTCAGAAACAACTTGAAGGCACACAACAATTGTATACATAAGAACATAATGCAATTCATGTTGAATTAGATGAGACCAAAAGCCTATCTAGTTCAGACTTTTGTTCCCATGACACTCCTACTTTTGTTTTCAAGCAACTGGTTTTCAAGAGTATTTTGCCATCATGACCAGAAACCATTAAATAAGTATGCTCTTTTGCCTATCACTATTTTTGCTTTGTTTTTGTTTTGTTTTAATAATGAGATCATGTTGTCAGACTGCAACTCCCAGCACTGCTAGCCAATTTTGAGGAGTGTTGTGTGTTGCAGTCCAACATCTGGTGGACCACATGATTTGTATCCTATTTCTGAATCCTGAATTTCTGAATCCTGCTGTTCATCCCTAATACAGTGAGTAGACCCACTGAACCAATGCATGTTGACTCACTATTCAACGATGGCTCCAATAGGATTTGAGCCAAGACCAAGGCTCATGTGACCCTCCAGACAAGTTTTTGAAATTGACTTTAAGGTCCTTGAACAGTATGCTGTTCTATTCATTTTTATCTTTTGCTTTTTCAATGGATTTGTTTTAAAGGGTTTGAATTCTACAGACAGTTTAATTCTCTTTTAACACTCACTTTTGTATATGTTTGTACTTATGTCTTTGTATGTGTTTTTATCTGTATTTGTTTTAAGTTTTGTAAGCAGCTTTGAGCATCCATTTTGGGATGAAAGTGGGCCATAAATGCAATAATGATGATGATGACAACGATGACGATGATGATGATGATGTGCATTCCTCATCATTGACTATGCTAGCTAGGTCTGCTGAGACTTGCACTCTGACAACATCTAAAGAGCCACCTGATTCCAACCTCTAACTCAAACCTTAATGTCATCAGAGGGAATATATGCTCTCTCCCTATCCACACCTGATTTTATAATCTGGGACCCTTTCAGGTCCTGCTGATTTCTGTTGTAGCCACTATCATAGCATGCTGTGCTACCAGGAAAGGGCTGGATGCATCATTGCTCACCACCCGACTCTCCAGAGAATCGTCATTTGGGGGGCTAAATGGCTTAAAAGGTAGGTTTGGGGAACATTTTCACTTGTTGCAATGGTGCAATGACTGTAAAGTGAATTAGCGTAATTATTAGTTGTGAGATAGGTTTATGACATTGTAATTACTGGAACCAGGATCCTGGGAACCAGGAAAACAGGAAGACTGCATTGCAAGTGGAAAGACTCAATCAAGGAAGCCAAAGCCTTCAGTTTGCAAGACCTGAGGAAAGCTGTTGACGACAGAGTGACTTGGTGGTCTCTCATAGAGCCACCAGAAGATGAAGTTGACTTGTTGGCATTTAACAACAACAAATTACCAAACAAAAGGCCAGCCATGGACTACAGCAGCTTTAGAAAGAAAAATGCATGGTAATGGGATTGTAACCTGGGTCACTTTGCTCCATGCTCCCTGGTAAAATATATTCCCCTCACCCCTCATGTTTGCATCTGGTGCCAACTAAAAAGTTTTACAATTACAGTACTTCAACTATATTAATATGTTTACATGACAAGTGAAAAATGTTGGAGGTCTAGTCAGGTAGATGATGATTTGACATGTTTTGGAAAAAATAAGGTATAAACACTACAAATGTTGTCGGGTACAAAACTTCCATTAGATTCTACTGTAATCCTTCTGGGATACATAAAAAAGCAGTTACGGGGGGGGGGGGCTTGTTAATTTCTACCTCTATCAAATAGAAACTGGACAAGGACAAGTTGGCACAGAATACTGATTAATAAGCTGACAGATTATGTAAGAGTAAGACTTAAGGGAAGTGCAAGAAAAATTATGCTGGTTTTGGAACTGTAGCAACCTTTTAACTCTATTCATGTAAGACAGTGTGTTTGGCTACTCATGAAGTTTTGCTGTATGAATAGAACAGCAGCTTTACCGAAAAGAAAAAAAAAACTATTTCATTTTTTGAAAGTTGGTGATGACCACTAAGTTCAAAAGCTGTTAGACTGGATTCACAAAAGGGCAGGTCTACCAAGAGCTATGAGCCAAAACAACTAAAAGGAATATCTATATGGCCTATCACACGGGTGGGAAACATGTAGCCTTTCAGATGCTGCCAGACTTGAGTTTCTACTAGCCCCAGCCAGCATGACCAATGGTCAATGAGTGAGCGAGTGAGTATTTATTTATTTATTTATACCCCACTCCTCATCCAAAGATCTCAGGGTAGCTTATAATAAAAATCAGTTTAAAACACTAAATAGTTACAAGAATTGAAAAGATTAAAAATATATTAGATAGTTGCTCAATTAAAAACAGATTAAAACTAGTTAAACTGGTTAAAGAGTTGATAAGAGTTGTAGGTTAATATCTGGAGGGCCCCAAGATCACCACCCTTGACATACATAGTACCATTTTCTGTGCAGGAGAGGAGCAAACAATAAACAGGAAAGAGTTGTTTGTCTCCCAGGAACATCTGTCTGGCAACCACTTGAAACACTACTGTTGGGCTAAACCAGCAGGCTAATATTGGTGCATGGTATTTGTCACAGATGTATTCAGATCTAGTCCCCAGATATGGCCCTTTGGTGGCTAAGTCAAAAATTTTAGACATTGAAGGTAAGCCTAACACTGGCCAGTAATGTTAAAATGCAACCTTCATGTTCACAGGGAGTATACTTTGGCCTCCAATAAGAAGCAATTGAAGATTGGCATCATACCTATTTACTGAGCTTCCAATACTTATTGTGAGCTTCCCAGGGAATATCCGGTTGGGCACTGGTCAAGTTATCTCTTATCTGGTCTTGCAAGACTCTTGCAAGTAGCTATGCATTATCTGAATTCCCTAGTTGTATGATTTTGGGCTGCCCACCTTGAAACATATGTGTTGCTGTATAGATATATTCTTTTGCTAGCAGTGAATTCCTTCTTCCTTGCTCACAGCTGGATCTTCACAACTATTTGTTGTAGCCACTAGAGGTCAAACTTCCACATCTGTTGTTAATTGTCGCCAGCTTTGGACAGAATAAGCGGTTTGCTTGCTGTATTTTCACCTTTCCTGCTAGTAAATTCTTTTCCCAAAGTAGAGTCATTTACTACTTCCACACCCAATAATTGGAAAAGGTGCTGAAAAGGGCAACAAAATGATCAAGGGCTGGAGCAACATCCCTATGAAGAAAGATTATGTTGTGGAATGTGTAGCTTAGGGAGAGGGGAAAAAAAGGAAAACAGAAAGATAGAGGCTTTTGAGATTTTGCATGGGTGTGGGAACAGGAAATAGGGAGAAGCTTTTCCTCCTCTCTCATAATGTAAGAATCTGAGGGCATCCACCAAAGTTAAATGGTGGAAGATATAGGACAGATAAAAATAAGTCCTTTTTTGCACAGTGCACAATGAAACTGTGGAATTCACCACCACACGACATAGTTATGACTGCACACTTAGCTTTAAAGGGAGATTATATAAATTTATGGGAGACGGGGATATCAATCAGAATGGCTATATGTAAAACCTAGAATATGTGTGTGTGTGCGCACACACACCTTCAAGTTGCCTGTCAACTTATGGTGACCCCAATACCGATGGCTATTTAATGTTGGGAGTCAGTTTCCCAGCATGTTAGCCCTTTGGGGAAATTGTATGAAAGCTAAAACTGTTAGGAATCAGCCTTCTTTTAGCAGAGTAGCAGAAAAAACATGTCTCAATCTCTGTGTGGCTTCTCTGAACTGAGACTGACTTAGAAAGCAAAACAAGGCAGGCAGGCATTCACAAACTTATGAAAGGTTTACAAATGCATTTTGCAATCACATATGCATTGGAGAGCCTAGATCCTAACTAGCTAACAAAAGAGATTAGGCAAGATAGTAGCTTCATTCTTAACTCACCATCTTCTTGGTGGAGAGGTGAAGCATGGTCAGAGGGAAGGAAGTAGAACCATAAATGGCAAAGAGGGCAAAGATAAAGAGGTCTGAGAAGTGTGGTCTTTTATGTAAGGCCAATGACCCCAGATCTATCCTGGATCACACGGTCTGTTTACCTGGATACTTGTCAGGCCCTGAGGGAGGGGCACTTCTGCTTCTGTTTATTGGCTTGCCCAGGTAGCAGGGGGAGGCAACAAAAAGATGGGCTGTCTTGGTTGTGAGGGGAAGAGAAATGAGATAACTGTCTTTCTTTCTCTTTGCCTCACAGATGAGAACCACTTCTTCTTCATTGCCTGAGTTACCTGGCCCACCTTTCCCAGCCAGGATCTTGGCCAAGAATGTAAGACCCATGTTGGATCTGACCCATAAGCTATTTAGATAGTGATAAATTGCAGTAGGTTGTGACTATAATTGCATGTCTATCTCATAAAACAAACACTAAGGAATACAAAGCAGCACTGTGAGGAACATATTACTAATTACATTTATATTAACAAACTACTTAAAAATATCAGGTACTGTAAACTGCAAACCACATTTTGCCTACCCCTGGTGCAACTGAAAAGTGAAGTCCATCCCACCCCAGCAGCCATAAACAGTGGCGGAAGCTGGAATGTGGGGGGGGGGGCACAGCCATGGTGTGTGGGGACGTGGCCACGGCAAGCGGTGGGATGGCCATGAGCTGGGACATCCCAAAAACATCGCTGCTGGGGGTGAACTGCCCCCATCGCCCTCCCATCACTATGCCACTGGCCATTAACTGATAACAAAGGCAAAAAGGCTCTCCTTTTGAGGTTCCTCTGAGAAATATATTTGCCTCTTTCCAGCATGAGGCCTCTTGTCACTATGATGGAAGATTTCTACTAGTCTCTTGAGGAACTCTCTGTGTTCATAGATGTGGGAACAGGTTTAAGCAGTGGGATAGGCAAAGGATATCAACTGAAGCCAAGTCAGTTGTTCTATCCGGTGTTGGAGCGGTGATAAAATGCAACTTTGTCTTAGTCCCTTGCTAAATGGAAACCATCTGATTGTGAAGATCATGCAAAACTACGGTTCACTCTACAAGAAATGGGTATGCCACAACATTTAATTGTTCTGAAGTGTCATCTATACTCAGGACAAGAAGCAACTGACAGGACAGAATATGAAGAAACAGAATGGGTTGTTTGAAGAGCTGCCTTGGTTTCCCCTCTGGGAGAAAAAGCAGTGCAATAAATAAGCAAACAAACAAACAAACAGTTTCATCTGTCATCCATGGGGGCTTTTCCTTCTTTTTGGCTGCAGAAAGCTCTAGCCCACAGTTCTTCTGACTCCCAGTCAATTAGAATTAATAGTCCAAATCTGTTCTTTACATGATCTTTAAAATTCTACAGAGACATTATTTAGATTGTATTTTGGCACTAGGACTGACATTAACTTACTCTAATTTTTGATATTAGCAGTTCATGGTCTGTGCTATAGTCTGTTCCTGGTCTTGTTTATACAGAAAAAAATCCATCTTCTACCACCTAGTAATAACCATGGTGAAGATAATGATCTGTGTTTGTACTGTGCAGCTCAGCTCCCTCTTATTCCTCTGGTTATATCCACCCATGCGAAATTTGCTGCCATAAGACCTAATAACAGTCACCTGTTTGAATGGCTGTAAAAGGGGAAAAGATAAATTCATGATGATAAGGCTATCAGTGACTAAAAGAGAGTGGTGAATTACCTTCAGTATCAGAGGCAGTATACCTCTCTATACCAGTTGCTGGGAAATGGAGAAGGAGGGTGCTATTGAGTTAGTGTCCTGCTTTGTGGTCTTTCCATAGGCTTCTAGTTAGCTGCTGTTAAGATAACTAGATAGGTCTTTGATCTGACCCAGCAGGGCTCTCTTCTTGGCCATTTCCACACTAGCCTGTTATAACACTATTATTCCACTTTCAACATCCTATGGAATCCTGGGGTTTACAGTTTAGGGAGGGGCCAGATTCCATAGGATGTTGAAAGTGGAAAAATAGCGCTACAACAGGCTAGTGCTGAAATGGCCCCTATGTTCATAGCAGTCTCTTTTCACTGAGACCATTTAGATTACCTCCAGTCCTATTACAGTAGACTGACTCTTGTTCTGTTTGTGGGAGTAGAGTTAAAAAGAAATGAAGCAGAACAGGCTTCTCATTCCACAGCAAAGCATACCTACATTCCCAGGCTTTGGTCTTGTAAATCCCACCAAAACCAGTTCTTTTCAACCACTTCCCTTGATGCCTTTCCCCAGCGTGGGGTTGTTTTATTTCAGTTCTGGAAAATAAGACATCAAGGAGAACCTCACATGACTTTACTGAACATAATGCAAGGAATCATAAGCAGCCCACACATTAACAGTTCAGAGGTTAAGACACGATGTCTCCAGGAAGCAAGTCTGTCTAATAGGACATTTACTTAATAGCTTCAACTGTTTTTCATGTTAAAGATGGTTGAGACTGTTATTGTTTTTAATTAGGGTTGCCATTAATTTCAGGACCTCTCTGTAGTATGGTATGAATTAGAAGAAGGAAAAAGCAAAGGCCAAGTGCTTTTGACCTGGATAATATGCTAAGGTTGTTTGAAATATACTGAACAGAAGACAGATCCACAGGAAATATTGGCTTCTTAAACACAACCCAAATAACCTGGAAGATTAAAAATGCAGGATGAAATTGCCACTGAAAGCATGAGAGCAAGAAAAGGAAAACAGTGTTTCTGAAATGGAGAAGCTGAAAAACTTTTGGACATGTATCGTCTTCTAAAAATAGAGGGACTGGAACATTGCGAACACCTGGCTCCTCTCTTTCAGACACTGAGTGTGCCTCCTCCATGCTGTATTTGGTTATGCACAATGGCAGCAGTCTGGACTAGAAGTTTGCAAGAAGAGCTAAACAGGGCTGTAGCCAAATTCTTCTCAGAAAGTTACACAAATAAGAAGTAACCAAGAAGGCATAAAACTTAAAGGAACAGTTGGAAGAAGATTTTATACTGTTTAATGTAATTTCCCCCTAAAATAACTATTAGACACTACTATTTTCCTGGTCTGGGAGTGTCTTGTTTCACAAGAATTAGTTAAGGTACTGGCATGCATGATAACTTACTATGGAAAACTTCTGAATATATGTTATAAATCTATAGTCCTACAGTCCCCTCCTTGGGTATTTGAATCCTGGTCTCTGCTTGCTTCTACAATCTTGATGTAATCTGCTTTGATGTCATGGTGACACTTCAAAGATAGAAAACCTAAGAACACTCTACTTTCTCATGCATTTAAGTGTTTTGGACAGCTAAACACTAAGCCAGTCAAGCCTAGACAGATAAATACTAAGTGAATTTAGAACATGAACTGTGAGCAAGTTAGGGTAAATTAAAATTGCAAAATACCCTGGGCTTCCAGATAATAACTTTCCAATACATACCTGAAATGGATGACAAGACAGATAATGCTTCCCACTTATTGTAGGTAATGTATTATGCTTATGCACCCGATTTCCTGAACGGACAACTTTTCTTCCTTGTGAGAAGAGAAATTTAGTGGCTGTACGTAAGGTTTCCACCATATCTGTTCACTTATAAATATACAAGTTTAGCAGGTAGGGAACAAGAAGTTATGCAAGCAGGCAGTACTAGTGCCAAGGCGATATCAGCTGAGCATCCCCAAATCTAATTAAAAGACTGCCAGAACAAAAATACTTCCAGACAGTTCCAAAATATTCTTTTTCTTTCTTTGGCAGCATTCATATTTGCAGAAACTATTCTTTTCAACCCAACCCTTCAGGTAGGTAGGGCTTGGGTACAATAGGCCTGTAGATAAAGATTAATCTGATGAGCTATTCGGTAGCTGCCCATCCTTGCCATAAAGAAAGTACCTGTGTTATTCACCATTAGCTATTAGGCTACCTAAAACTTAATGCAGTTTCACACTAGTCCCTTGTTCTGTTAAAGAAACAGGTTTTACACCATTGCAATGATTCCTACAGTCTGACACATTGGTTGTTTTTTTCCTTCTGGTTTTAGCTAGTACTTCATCCCTCCTTTCCAGGCATTGTCATGGTTGTACTAGGGCAAAATCCTCATACCTGTTCTCACCATTCCTGAAGCAAGCAGTCAATTCTTAGGTAGTAGTGGTGCTTGCATGAATCAATATTATCTCACTGGTACTTTACGATCACTTATTTGCAGAAGAATTGAGTTCCAGCAGGATATTGGGACATCATCCCTTGGCTTTGGAGATGAAAATGTTTACAGTCTTTTAAAACTTTTTAACATTGCCATGAGTTCGGGGTTGTCAATGCATCACGTGGTAGGGCAGTCTTACCCTTTTTCTCCTGCTTTGGATCTCTTTTCCAGCATCTGTTCTCTGCTAGCAGTGTCCTTGCAATACAGCCTGAGTTAGTTGTTTTATTACTGGAAGATCGCATTCAGGTATTTCTGCTTGTTTTTCAGCGCATGGATCAGCAGTGCAGGGCTTTCTGAAGAAAGCTACAGAACTGCAGATAAGTCTAGCAAGTTGTCCTTTTGTGCTCTGCAAGACATTTCAAGTGTCATAGAGCACTTATTAGGGCTACAGTATATCACTGCAGCAGCACAGTGTTGGACCTTGCTCCAATCCAAGCCTGGCTCTATAGCTGTCAACTTCCATGGTGCGGGTGGGTCATACCTACACCTCCAGAAGTCATGGTGAAATAATGAGGTGCTGACCTCTTGGAATGACAATATGCGGTGGTACAATTGGCATATCACCAAGGCTACCCTCTTCAAGAACACAGATATCCTCAGCCCCCAAAGCATAGAAGAATACTAACCAGAGAACCCATCCCCATAGAAGAACATGTGTCCATTGCTGTCTGGTGGCTTCTCAGCCCTTTGCTGTGTTGCAAGCTCACTGCTCAGTTTGGACTAGAAATATTCACTATGTCAGAAATTCCCATAGAGATATGCCTTCCTACGAAGCATGTGCTCCTGAAAGTAGTGTGAAATTGAGTGAACACCATAGGGTGAGATAACATGGACTGGAAACCACCTGTCGGGGGGGGGGGTACTTTGTGCAAGGGAACCCTGTTTGCAAGGTGGGACAGGTGCTTGAACTACCAAGGAAGGTGTTCTCTAGCCCCTACATTGTGTCAACAACAGCTCTTCTTGATAGCAAAAAAGGTAGGAATAGGATTAGACAAGTAGTAAAATCGAATAGCACAAACTTCATGCAAAAAGCCCCTCTTACTGCCAGTGCTATCCAGCCTCTATTGTACTATAAAAGCCTGGTGTGAAAATCCCCCTAGAGAGAAGGCAATTGCCACTTTCCCAGCATAATAGAACAATATTGTGCCAGAAATTTTCCGGAGGTTCCAAATAATGACGAAAGGTCACTAAAAGGAGTACAAATGAAATATAGAACTACATGCTGCAAGGTGTGAGCTATTTTCATTTAAGAACTGTACAAGGATTTACAGACAGCGAAACAGAGCTACCAGAATTTTCTGAGTCACAATGTGGATCCCAGAATACGATAATGCCATATTGTCTGTGCCATTAAGCCATAAATTCCCTGTGTTGAGTTCCTGATGAAATCTGTCCTTTGGCCCCCAGACTTCTTTTGTGCCCTAATAGGGAATTTGCCTGGCATGGCATGGCATGGCTGATCTTGATGCTCTCACTTACAATAGCTGAATCAAATAAATACTTGAACAGTACCATCTACAGTATGATGTGGTGGACTACAATTGGACTACACTCTGGAGACCGGGGTTCAATTCCTTGCTCGCCCAAGGAAGCCCACTGGGTGCCTCACATACTTTCACCCCCAGGATAGGTTTGCAATAGGGTCATCATAAGTTGGAAACAACTTGAAGACACAACAGCACAACAACAATTACAGTCCTTAAAAATTTGTTTCACACCAGGTTCCTTGCAAAATGGACCAAAAACAGCAATTAAGAAAGAAAGAAAGCAAACTAAAGTTTGTCAGTCAATCCTGAATTTGCACAGTTTGTTTGGCATTTCAACCTAAGTCTTGATGCCATGTTTTGTCAGTTAATAAATATACATTCTAAAACAAAAAAAAAAATTCAGGCCCTTTCCGCATGAGGCGAGGGAATCGCTCCGTGCCATTACCTACCGCTTCTTCTGGGGTCCAAAGCAATGCAGACTGTCCCTGAAGCCCTTCCGCAGGTCTCCTCCTTGGTCCAGGGAGAATCGGAGCAGCGCAAGGTCTATAGATCTGCACTGCTCCAGCTTCCAAAATGGCGGTTTCCAGCTTCCAAAATGGCGGCTTCCAGCTGGTCGTGGGTCCTGACCAACCACTGAAGCTCACCACACCTAAAGCCCGCCCTCCACAGATCGCAGGCTTGCATTGGTGTGAGCCTGCAAATCTGCACAAGTGAGCAGGGACACAATGGCGTGTTCCAGGAAAATAAAGACCTGCTTTTTGCGGTCTTTAGAAAACACGCTGGAGGACCACTTGGGGTCGTTTTGGAGCGGACTGAGGTGCGGATCTCCGGTAAGTAGTCTGCTCCTAGTCCACTCCAAGGTGCAGACAACCTCCGTGAGAGGACGCACTGCCCCGTTCTAATTGCCTGGTGCAGAAAGGGCCTCAGAAACATAAAGTATTAATTTGGGGAATATCCTGACTAGTTGAAAGACTGGGTCCAAAATCTCACCACCATCTTCACTTTGTCCCCATTAGATAACACATGAAGGTAGCGATTCTGTGATGAAAACATGGACTTTTATAGTGTAACAGAAAGACAGATGGATGGGGGGGAAAGGCACTTTTATTGTAGTACAGATTAATCCAGGAATAACTGTTACCTACCTAAAAGTAAAGGGTAGCTTTTTGTATTACAGTTAAAAGTAACAATTTGTAACTTTAAATTTGTAGCTCTGAGCTATGAATATGTAACTGTTCCATATGCATTAAGATTATGTATTCACAATTCTAGTGTTATGACCACATGGCTACTCCTCCCCACCCACACCCCTGTCACCTGCCTTAACACTCAGGCAGCCACACTGTATGATGGAGGTCTGTTCAGCTACTGATTGAAGCACAAGAGGATGACATTTCCCAGCCCCCTCCCACCAATAAATGTGGCTCCAACAATCAAAAACAGAGGCCCATAACAACTCCTTGTTGCAGCCTCACTCATTGGTGGGAAGGGCTGGAAATATCCTCTTCCAGCATCCCAATCACCAGCTGAACAGACCACCATTGCTCAGTGTAGCTGCTGGCTGTTAAGACAGGTTTAGGGGGGTCAGGCCAGGAGCCATTACTTAATTACTAATGTGCTCCATGCAAAAATGAACAAAGCAGCTTTAAGTACATTGGTAAGGTCTTTCACTGTCAGTTTTTTTTTTAATCTTATCCAGAGATAAATACACTTTTTTCAGTTTACCCTGATCCAGTGTTTAAGAAGCACACACTGTATTCTTAAGTGATTTGGCATCTGAAAAATTATTTCTACCATCAGGATTCTTGAGATCTAAATAATAAGAGTGAACATTTTTTGTGACTTTGGTTCCTGTCAATCAGGTTGCAACAAGTGCTGAGTTAATGGCTGCAGCTGAGCTCAGCCCAAATCCTGAGCTGCCAAGTTTCCAGAACTAATGGAGTTAATTCAACATTTTTGCTCATATAGTGGAATGTATAGTTGAATGGTGCTTCTAAACCTGTCAGAAACAGATGCGCAAGGAAGCAACAGTGGTAGTGCCAAGAACAGATGCAGTCACTGAGGATTTGCATTTTCTTTTTTGTCTGTTTTTCCCACTTCATCACGTAAATTCTCCCTGGTCTGATTAGCTCCTTTTCCTAGAATTCTGGGGACCATTCAGTTGAGAAAGTGAACAAAGAACAAAGATAAAGCCCCCACCACCCTAAACTAACTACCCCATTGACCCTGACGCTGTGCTTTGATGATCCTGTACCTGTATTTTTTTTAGACCATTGATTCAACAGAGGCCTCCATGGTGTTCCCTCTCATCCTCTCCCCCTCCGTCCCTTCTTCCCTCCCTCCCTCTAGCTCACATAAGCCGACAATGAGTATAACAGAAAAGTAGCTACTTGGGCTAGATTCTATAGGAAACGCTGAAATTCTTTGCTGGCTGGTTGGGATTTTTCTTTCCAGTTGTAAGGAACCTGGGGAGCCAAAGAGACCCAGAGTTTAAACATCAGTGCAGTGCTGTCCTAATCTTTTTCATTTTTTCAGCGTTGAGTGGGGAAGAGCCTCCAACCACATGCTTCCTTTTCCAGCAACAGCCCCACCCCACCCCATCCCCCAACCCTCCGAAAAAAACGCTGGTGGATCTTGCAGATGGGAGCTGGGTTTCATTAGCAGTGAAGGGAGTTGGGGGAAGGGGGTAGAAAGAGAACCAGCGCATCAGTGAGGATAAATAAGCTGCCTAGCAAAACTCTTTCATGAATTTTCAGAGGCAGAGTGAGCTGCACTAAGTAAAAAAAGCTGGGAACTCAGAACAGCATGCAATCCTCCTTTTCAGCGGTCTGTGAGTGTATCCAATTTGCTTTGCTATCCTGGATGGCAAAAAAAGCTCACTGCATAGGTAAACTAGAGATTGGAAAAGTTCCATAGTTTTCCATGTGGTGTGACCCACTTTAAGCATAAATTCCAGTGATCAAAATGAGCCTCCCACTCTCCCCAGCTTCACCAGACAATAATTCAGTAAGCTCTTACGCACAACACACCAGCTCTGATTTCCGGCACAGGAGCTACTAGCGTGTCAGTTCTCTGTGTGCTGTTACTCTGGCTGGTCAGGCATGGGAGATATTTATTTTCCTGAAGACACCCATTCTCCATCTGTGCATTCAAAGCATCTCTAATTATCAGTGCCTGAGGATTAACTGTTTGAGTTAATCTCCTTTTCAAAAAAGGAGAAGGCCTTACTCTGAAGTAAATGTGTTTAGGATCAGGGCAACAAGAGAAGCAAACTTTTATTCCTATAGTCATGATAGCACATGATTTAGGTTATTATTAAATGAACAACGCACATTTTCTAAGTATATTTTTTAAACTAGGGTAGGCAAACTTTTTGTTATTGTTTTTGTTCTAATGTATTAGGAATATAGAAGTGGCTGTAAAGGATAGAACATTGAATGGTTTTATAGTGGTGAAAGGAGGGAAGTATTATGTGTATGGTTTGCAGCTGAAGTAATAGTTATAGGTCTGAATTCTCTTGGTTGGTTCCAGCTAAAATAGATCTATTGAACTGACTGTTGAATGGTGAATGCATACATTGATTCAATATGTACATCTGGTTGGGAGAAACAATAGGAGTCAGGCCTTAGCAATCATAGGCCATTTCTGCACTACACTGTGATAGTGCTATTATTCCACTTTCAACCTCCTATGGAATTCTGGGGTTTATAGTTTACTGTGGCCAAAGAGCTCCATAGATGAGAACTCTAAATGCCCCTTCCTAAACTACAAAACCCAGGATTCCATAGGATGTTGAAAGTGGAATAATAGCACTGTAACAGTGTGGTGCGGAAATGACCTAAGTGCAGGAGGGATAAGACCATTAAACCTGAGACCTAAAATTATGTAACTTTACTACTGATTGAATGTAATGTGTATGGCACTTGTACAGGTAACAAATAACGTACATAGAATAATAATGCAGCAGTAGTACGTTATTCTTCTTTCTCAGTATTACATCTAGTTTGCAGTATTACATCTAGCTCAGGTAGACTGAACGTTGCTGAGCTAAGATTAAGAATAAGTTCTACCACAGAGTCTGCACGCATGGAAAGTACATGAAATTAAGCCTTCTCTGCTCTTTCATATAATGCCCCTGAATGTCGAGAGCTCTGCTTTGCAGATTTAGTCCAGCGGCTGCAGTACTGTCCCTTGACATCTTCTAAGCAGTGAATGGAGGAGGTGATGGAGTGCTTTCATTTATGTATGGCTATGCTATGTGACACGAGTCTTCCTAATGGCTTGTAGAGAATTTGTTCCCAGGAGTATCAGAAACAATCCATGTTTAATTGTACACGAAAGGAAAATTAAAAAAAAAAACCATATGTGTTTCATACCAATAGAAGAAAATTGGACCTGGATTTCAGTTTAATAAAACATGTGACATTCGCAATGTTGTATCAGATTTCTGATCCATATAGGGCGAAAGGACAGCCAGAAAATATCATTCCTGGATAGGGCTGCCACCTTGTTATAGATGGAGTTCTGTACCATTCAGGGGTATAAAATAGGAGTCAGCTAGTGAAGCTTTCTCAGCAAAGACATTCAGGGATGGGGGATGCTGTATCTGTAGAGGTTTGGCTTTGCCACACATTTGTTAAAGGCACGTGTTCTAGAACAAGGGTGTTTTGGCGTCAGGGCTGAATTCAATTTTAGAGACTTTCTCTGGGGCCACATTCCAGAGGTGGGCAGGGCATAAAGGCAAAAGGGTAGCACCCAAACTGCCAGCATATTTTAGCTTACGGCAATTACAGCCAGAAACTAAACCTTAGGAGAAGAATTCAATCTTTTAGGAAGGAACAAAAAAAAAGCATAAAACTACTTTTTTTTTAGAAAAAAAAATCAAATGATGGTGTCATGGGAAAAGGAGTACCAGCCACCTGAGGACTCACACAGGAATAGATTCATTCCCAAGTCCTGAGGTTCCCCATCCTTAATCTAGAAAGTAGTTGTGGTATATGATCAGAACTAAAAGATATGTCTTCCAAAATGTATCGTGTAAAAGCAGAAATATGTGAAGTGTAGTATTTCAGATGTCTATGCATAGTTGAGGTGGACAGTGAAGAAAGCTGCTAGAAGGAGAGTTAACTGATTTGAAATGCGATGCTGGAGGAAGAGTTTTGAGGATACCACAGACTGCCAAAAAGGCAAATTAATAGGTTCAAGAGCAAATCAAACAGGAACTCTCCCTAGAAGCCATGAGATTGTCATACTTTGGACATATCATGAGAAGACACAGCTAATTCAAAAAGATAATGATGCTTGGTAAAGTTAAAGGCGATAGGAAAAGAAGACTGCATTACAGGTACATATACTTGATGAGGGAAGTCACAGCTCTGAGCTTGCAGGACCTGGGCAGAGCTGTTGATAACAGGATGACATGGAGGTCTCCCATTCACAGGGTTGCCACAAGTCAAAGTCAACTTGATGGTGATTAACAACAATAACAAACTATTAAGACAGTGCAGTAGAAAACGAGGCATGTGAGCAGGTCCTTGACATCTCTACCACAGGGCAAGGTGAGCATTTAGGTCAACACTGAAGTTGACTTAGGGGGGAAACACACAGTGTTGCTGTTGGTTGCTCTATCTGTTGCTATAATTCTGGGGGGCAGAGGTAAACAAACACGGTTATTACCGCTTTTCACAGAACAATCAGAGGCAATTCCCAGACTGAACAGGATCATTTTATTCTCACCGGGAGGTTGGGATTTTACGTCACGGAGGGGAAGAAGAAGGACTGCGTGGTTGCAGTCAATTTAAAGGGCATTCCCAGTAAGATTTTTGGAATACTGTACCGTTTAAAAAATAATGTATGCTCATCCAGGTCTCCAGAGCCAATAATGAGTAAAGACACAGAAGAACATAGATGATTGAGCAACTGTCTATAGTACTAAGAAATCTGCATGTTTCTAGGCAAAATTGCCTATGCAGCTTGTTTCATTCTTCCTCCCTCCCTGCTGCCTGTAGAGGGTGGATTTAGAAACAGCATCAAGAAGTCCCCAATCAATAATAAGACTTTCTGTTGTGAGAATTTTTGTTTCTTTGCAATGGTCTGTTTTCCTCCATAGTGTCTGGTGAAGATAGCTGATTCAGAGGGTGCACATCATCTTATGAATGAATGAATCCATTTATTTCAGGCACAGACCAGAAATATAAAACATATAGAAACAACATCAACATTGTATTTAGAACACACCCACAACATGCCTAAAACATAGTAGATACAAATAAAATATAATTAAAATCTATATGCTAAAACTTGCATATGGTACACACAAATAAAAACAATGAAAATGTATAAGCTAAAACATTATTCACTAAGATAATTCACAATTTGCCTCCTTAGTTTTATAGCAGCGGCACAAAACTTGGCCATTTTTAGCCCTTTAACATTATAGGTAGATTTTTTTAAAAAATTCCTAGAACCTTATCACAAAAGCAGTAAGTTCCTGTGTTCAGAAAGTTCAACCTCCGTATAGACACACTAGTCAGTCTGAGGAAAACTGCCACTGACTCCCTTCTCCTTTCCAACAGTACAACTTCAACTCAAGTTAAAAATTAAACCCAAGTTAAAACTGACAAGCACACTTGTGTGTGCGTGTGTCTGTGTGTGTGTGATCTTTTTAAGTACAGGAATCTACTTTTTTATCACTAAGGCCCTAGTCAAAGTTTTACAGAAAAAGTTAAAAATATTAAAACATGGGGAAGTGGGTGGAAACATCATTTAATTCGGGCAGGGAGGTAAGACATGGGACAGACCTATTTTGATGGCTATTGTTCATGTGAGCACAAAATGTATAGGAGGTTAACTCCCCTTTTATGTAAGAAGAAAACATTTCAGAATATTGTGGAAAAGGCAGGGAAGTAGCCCCAAATAGTGTGATCTATAAAATGTCACTTGGATCTCTCTCTCTCTTTTTCTTTCTCTCTTTGAGCAAACACATGGCAAGAAATGCCTCTACTCTGAACAAATATTACCTGCCCATCCTCATCTTTTGGGTAGATTCAAAATATGTCTAAATGCTATGGAAAAGGAAGAGAAATACCCCTAAATACCATGTGAGTGACAAAGCATTGTTTGGATATTTAAAAAAAAATGCATGCCAACAAATGAGCCAGTGCGATGTAGTGGTTTCAATGTTAGACTAGCACTCTGGGAGAACAGGGTTCAAATCCCCACTCAGCCATGGAAATCCACTGGGTGACCTCTGACAAGTCACATTCTCTCAGCTATAGAGAAGGGCAATGGCAAACTCCCTCTGAACAAATCTTGCCAAGAAAGCCCCATGATAGGTTCATCTTATGGTTGCCATAAGTTGGAAACAACTTGAAGGTACATGACAACAGCACAACAGCAAATGCTGCCACTTCCTGACACCTTTGCCCTTTCTGGAAGAGCCCTAAAGCATGTTTTTGCATATTTTTCACTTGCAAAGTTTATTTGTACTCTTGTTAAAAATACGCACATTTATTCAATTTTATTATTTTGTTCCAAAACTGAGGTTGAATATCCAACCCAAAGTTGTATTCAGGTCCAGGAGATGCAAAGTGGATAATCTTGCACAGGAAGTTAAATGAAAAGAATTTCTTACCCATCTCTAGTTTCTGTTCACTCAAGTTAAAAGTACCAACAATATGGCCAGGGATTGGGTAATTTGGCCCCACTCAGCAAAAGTACTTTGAGATTAGTTTGTTCTATCTGTTTAGGTTTGTCACAGGACACACCAGAAATTTGGTATTACAAGTTCTGTCAGCCCCAGACAGTATGACCAACGGTAGGAAAGATGGGAGCTGTGGTCCAAAAACATTTGAATTGCCTACTGGGTTGTTGGATTTTCTCTGGGATTTCGTGCTGGGTTTCACTGGATTGAATTTCACCATGGTGCTTCTATAGCAAACTGGAAATAGTGACCTGGGAATGGACCTCAGTTATTCTGCGTACTCAGGAACAAAACTTTGAACCAGAGAAGAAATTTTTCCATCCAGATGCCTTTCAAGACATCACACAACTCTTAGGTCTAATGTTTGAAAGTCTAACATCTACATCAGTCACTGAGTTTATCCAGTGAATTAATGGAATCTCTGAGACATAACATTGGCTTAAAGTTCAACAGGACTGTCAGCTATCAACACATGGTATGTTGCGTAAACAGCAATAAAACAAACAGCAGATTCATAAATTGCACAGGCACAAATTTTGCAAGGAAAATACTCAAGAACTAGTTCACAAACCAGCTGAATTGACAGGGGCAGCAGTATTACCACATCTGGTTTTCTTTGGCTGAGAGACCACTGAAGACTTGAAATTTCTCTGTGCTACCCATATAACAAGTTCAGTACCACAACATTTGAATTGTCATGGCTCCATTCTACAGAATCCTGGGACTATGTGTTTTGGTGGGGTAATTAGGTAGAATCTTCTTCTAGAAAGCTGTAGTCCGCTCCCCTGAATGATAGCACTAGAACTCTCCAGCAGAGAATCTTAAATGCTTCACCAATGTACAATCCCAGGATTCCATGGCAAAAGCCATTTCAGTTAACACTGGCATCAAGCTGCTTTGATTGGTTAGTGCAGATACAAATCTTGCCACGAAAACCTTGTGATAGGGTCACCTTAGGGTCTCCATAAGTTGGAAATGACTTGAAGGCACAAAACAACAAATAGATCCACTCTTGATTTCTGTAATGTTTGCTGGCTGCAGGCCATTCTGGCTGAAAGTTCTGAGAGTCGTAATCTTAAAAAAAAGTGGGGGGGAGGGAGGCAGGAAATGCAGCAGCAGCTTTAAAACTAACTGGTTCTTCATTTTGCATGAGCTTTTGTGGATATAAACCCACTTGTTCGGATGCAGTACAGAGTGATAACAAATGCTCAGGTATAAAGCATATTTATACTGATATTGAAGTGGGGTAGAACATAATGGCACCCAGAAAGATGTAAATCATGATCTTTGCCCTAAATGTTCAAAGGACTGCATAAGGTAATACAGGTCTTTCCAATCTTTACAGTGGTCAGTTAGTATTGATGTGTGAAAGCAATAAATTTGCTTAACAAAAGTCAGTTTCCCAGGATTCAGAACTCTGAGAAGATTCCTTTTCTTATACATACAGTAGCAAGGACCCTTATATTAATATATGTAGTGTTCCATGAAGCCATTGTCTTTGTTCATACCTCTGCTAATGGATTGGAATTTGTGAATGTAATTCAATTCAGCTATTTCTCTTTCTAGCCTTCCTTTGTAATTTCCAGAACAGCAACCTGCAAATTCTTTACTGTGTTTCCAGGAAGGTTTAAATGTTCTGCAACTAGTTTTTGGGTACTGTCATTTCTAAATGCCAGATCTGTGTCCATTAATCCTCTTGCATAGAGAGTGTAGAGAAGCATTGCTGGCATAAGATGGCATACATCACACTGGAGGAAGAGCAAGTAAGTGTGCCACTGATGTTGTAAGTGATGTTATTGGCCGCTGTAATATTAACTCCCAGATCAGATGTTGGGACAGAGTTGGCATCTGGATCTGTGGCATGGTCTTGTTCCTGTATTACCATCCATGTTTTGTATCTTGTTGTATGTAATTGCTTAAGATTTGGAGGCCGTGTATAGGCCAGTAAAGGCTTGCCTCCCAGAGCTTGTGAGAGGGCTCTGTTATTCTCCAAAATTGGTTGTAGCTCATTGAAAATGCATTTGAGTGGTCTCAGCTAAGGATCGGAGGTGACCGCTACAGGTATTCTTTCATTTTGTGGTTTTGGTCTGTCTTGTAGCAAATGGATCCTTGATATTAATCTTGCCTTGTCAGTTTGTTTCTTCACCTCCTTAGTTGGGTATTTACTATACCCCTCTCCCTTCCTCCTGCAAAATCCAGCTGTAAACAGTTTTCATTGCCCTTTCTTCTCATTCTGAGACTTGTCATGTTCCAAACATGAGAGCGATTGAAGAATGTCGTCATAAAGCAGCTGCCCTATGGTGAGCTGACCTCTTAGATAAACCCTAGTATGGAGTCCAACCTCCTTTGTCAAGGGTCAAAGCAGCTCAAACTCAGATCAGTCCAAGAAATCTTGAACTGTGAGTATTTTCAAGTACTGATGAAGAGATCAAACAGTTTTCAAACCATGTTTACTTCAGACTCTGGTATTTCCACAGTTCTTTCTTTATGAATTACCAGTGTTTTTCTTTTGTCAAAATGGTATTTATTCAGCGTATGTGGAAAAGAATGTCTAAACCATGGGGCTGAGATTTAGTAAGAGCAGAAAAAGTTGGCTACATAAATAAGTTCAGTGATTGTGATGGCTATTTACTAACTGTGAGGGAACCAGGATGAGAAATTAGGTGATTGACGCCAGAGGACAGAATGACACTTCAAAGACATTTCATTTGGTTATTTTGTTTGTTTAACTATCAGACAGGTGCTGGTCAGGCATAGTGGAATTCTAATAGCTTTTGCAGACACCTGATGTTTTCCTTTATGTCATATCTCAGACACTTTTTAGACAAGAGACATCCACCCTCCCTTTGCCCCATTTAAGAGCCAATTTCTGTCCAGTCCATGCTTTGTGCTGTGTTTTTTTCCTCAAGGCTGCCAAGTAATTTTATTCCAAAGCAGTGGAAAATGGAAAAGACATTTGGCTCTGACAGAAAGCAGGACATTCCACAAGTTCTGTGGCCTGAAGTGCCCATCAACCTAAGCTACAGACTGCCAGCTGCTAGTGAAGTTAGAAGAATAAGCATAAGGATATGTTTCCTTCAAGAAGCCAAAAGGACACCTTTAATAAAATATTGTTGGAAGAAAGAGGCTTGGAGAGAATTAATAGCACCAGAAGGCCTCTGGTTCAGTTGGAGCATCGTGCCTCTACTCTTGCTCAACCAATATATTTTGTAAATAAACCTATTCAATAAAATACTGAAAACCTCCAGTGACATCTTCTCACAGAGGACCAGAGTAAGCACTGCACCCTGAAATGTTCCATATTGCTTGAAGAAGTGGAGTGAGTACAGCAATATTTAGGGAGCAGAGCAGCTCATTCAGAAGGAAACATGGACTATAATCCTATGGATCCACTATGCTGGCAGTTGCACTGTTTCTAGGGCCATGTGACAGTTGCAAGGGAAGGCAGATAAAATTTGCAAACTATTTCTCCAGTGCCTTACTTCCTTCCCAACCAATGTACCCGTGGACCTTTTCTTACTGCTAACATCACCTACTCCAGCATAGTTACGCTGACATAGTCCACAAACATATTCCAGCCACAGTCTGAGAGACAAAGCAGGAGACAATCAGAAGTGCTTTCTTATATGGTTTTTTAAAGGCCTTTTATAAAATCTATTATATTTCTCGGTAACCGTATTAGGAGATAAGTCCCATCACATGCCCTCCACTATTTCATAGCTGAAAATCAGGATATATGTGACCAAGCAACCTCAAAGTGCAGTCAAGATGGCAAAGGTTATTAATGAGAAAGAACAGACTACCTAGGAAAGGCTCCAGCAGTTTGCTTTTGAGCTTAATTGAAAGGGCAACATTCTATCTCCTTTTTTCTTCTCTTCTCCTCCCTGCTGAGTTAATTGAGTAAGAATTACTTTTGCATTTTGAATTCAGTTTGAAGCAATTGAACTGAGAACCAAGAGTGGGGAGGAGGAAAGAAAATCTGGGACATTTTAAATGCACCTGAGCAAGTGGGATGATAGAGAATTAACCATGCCAAACCGAGTCAGTTGGAGAGTATGCTATCAATTCTGTACCTTTCTTTTCCAAATTTAGGTCTAGTGATGAGTTGTAGCATTTTTAAAAAAGCAATAATTTAACAATTTCTATGGTACAGTGGACCCTGAGTATCCACTATAGTTTGGTTCCAGAACTCACTGTGGATACCAACATTCATGGATGCTCAAGTCCCATTCTGTACAATGATATAGTAAAATCGCATTCTTTATATAAAAAGGAAAATCAAAGTTTGCTTTTTGGATTTTTAAAAAATATTTTCAAGATGTGGTTGGTTGAATCCATGGATATAGGATCCATGGATATGGGGGTGCTGACTACACATTCATAAATATCTTATAGGTCTTTAATGGGCTGAACACAGTCCAGGTCTCATTCTAAAAAAAAATATTTGTATATATTCTTAACTGTGCGAGCTTACATTTGTGTGTAAGAGAAAATATTCTTAAAATAGTCATGCACTCGTACAAGAATAGACACTGCTGGTGCCAAATTATAGTGTAGGTTCTGCTAGTCATTCACAACTCTCCAACTTCCCTTTTTCTTCCTAAGTACAGAGTGCAGCCTTATATAGCTTCTGCTTTCTATTGTAGAAGTGGCTACCATTAAGGATCAGTTAGTGTGACTTCTTCTTCCTGATCAAAGAGCCTTTTAAAGAAAGGGAATAGTCTCCATCTAATGAGGTAGAGCAGTTGGTTTCTTAAGTTAGCTTGCTATAGAAAAAGTTGCCCACATGCCCCTAGGAAATTGCCTGAAGTGTTAGGGATATACTGCGCTTTCAAGCTGTCATGGCCGGAACCTTGTGCACAGTGTGGAACATCAAGACTAGTTGTGCATCCCCACCCAGTTTAACTATGGGCAGTGAGCGCATGTACCTAATCTCTCCAGTTTTCCCTTACTTTACTTGAGGAGGAAAACTGAGCATGTACATTGTGAACCATTTGCTGGGGCCACTTTGTCCTTTTTTTTTTTAATTATTGAACAAAACAAGAAGAAAAAGAAAAGATATAACATATAAAAGAAGCACAAAATTTTCACATGATATCACATTGTCCTAATGCTGCACTGCATGTTCAGTGAATGGTCACCAATTGTGGTTGCTGGGTGCCTTCAAGTTGTTTCTGAGTTATGGTGACCCTAAGCCAAACCCATCACAGGATTTTCCTACCAAAATTTATTCAAAGGAGGTTTTGCCATAGCCACCTTCTTAGACTGAAAGAGTGTGACCTGCACAAGGTTACCCAATGGATTTCCATGGGAAAGCAGGACTTTGAACCCTGCTGTCCAGGAGTCGGAAATCATTTCCCCACTTCACTCTTATAGCGCGATGATTCCACTTTCCACATCCTGTGGAATCCTGGGGTTTGCAGTTTAGGGAGGGGCTGGTCGGCCAGCCCCTCCCTAAACTGCAAACCCCAGGATTCCATAGGATGTGGAAAGTGGAATCATCGCGCTATGAGAGTGTAGTGCGGAAATGATTCTAGTCCAACAATCAAACTGCTATACCATGCTGGCTCTCCATATAACAGTCATGTATAAATAAGCCTGACACCTTCATTTTATCAAAGATGCAAGCCTTCTTAGAGAATGAAACCTAGTTCGATCTTAGTGGGCAAATTCATACAAGGTGAAAGTTATGCTACTTGAACTTGACAGTAGCTGAGCTCCCTGCTTTTAAATTTTCAGTTCACAAGGCAGATGCAAAGACTGGCAGCAAGGAGCAACCACTCCCATGAATGGCAAAAGCTGGACATCTTAATTTGTTCCAACTGCAATTGCTTCTTCTGTGGCAAATATTTTCTTGTAGCTTCCATCACAAGTTCTTTGTTTTACCCTCATTAGCAAAGTACCAACTCCCTTCTTCCTCCACCCCAGCTGCATGTTGGCCAATTTTCTGACATATTTTCAGGCCTTTGTGTGCATATGCACCTCTCCATATGATGGAAGTCACCATGCAGAAGCAATAGTATGTCCTGATTCTTTTCATCCTTAAGCCCCTCGTGCACTTCCCTGGAGAGAATAGAAGGGATACTTTCTAAATGAAAGAGAGAATAAGTGTCATTGAAGTCAGCAGGGCTTAATTCTGAGTAGTATTATATTAGAGTTTTGCCTCCAGAAAAGAAAAGACACTTTTCTGTCCAAAAGCAGGAATTATTTTTCCAGTTCCCCCAACAAGGCAACTGAATACATCTCTTCTGCCATTGTGTGTATGTGCGTTCAAGTTGCCTGTCCACTTATGGTGACCCCATGACTTTCATAGGGTTTTCTTACGCAAGGAAGTACACCAATATTAACAGACTGACATAGCATTCCTATTCGAAATTTACCTGGGAAAAGGTCCTACTGAAATCGGCAGGGTTGGCATCTGCTATGCTAGGCTTTTCTTCCAGGAGTATTGAAAAAAGAAAGTAAGTGGGGCTTATGTCCCAAAAGATTTTGGTTGGATTCTTTAAAGACTCCACAGGCTAGGAGTCATTTTTTTAAAAAAAATATTTAAAAGAAAAATGGAGGAAAGAAGGTTTTTATTCTGCATACAAAAAACTGTATTGGGTTAGTCAGACAATGCAGACGGGATATCATGACAATTTGGAGTGGCAGGGGAGGACAACATTGATAGTAGAATGTCCATGGGGTCACCACACAGGATTGTTCACACCCCTACCCACTCCCACTTTGAGACAACCATAACAGTTTAAAGATGTGTAAAACTGATAATATGGGAACAAAAGGAAGAACTTCTCCAAGAAGTAGTGCAAATTGCTACAATGGTTTAAAATAAAAGAGTGCACTACAGGCTTAAAAAAGAAATGGGAGAATTCATAATCAAGAGAAGTGTATACCTGTGTGTAAATTTGGCTAGTATCAGAAAATCTGAAAGAATTTACACAAAACTGAAGTCAGTGGGAAATAAAAGCATGTCTCAGTCAGATGCCTAAATGCTTACAGAACATTCTGTTTGGTTTGCCTTCCAGAATTTTCTGGGAACTGGCTGTCAATAGGATGGAAAAGGCACTTGCTTCCCTCTGCATGTTTATTTAGGACAATAAGCAGATTTCTGAGCAGTGTGAGACATTCAAAGTTTCTTTGGAAACATGAGTGCAAAAACAGTAAGGAAATACAGCATTTTCCCTTTCTTGGACAGCTGTTGGTAGCTTGGAACAACCTTGATGACACAGAACAAAAAAGCGAGAGATGGTTGTGGCTGCGTATTGTACGTATAGAAACCACATACACACAGATACACAGATAAACCTCAAAGAATGTTGATAAATATGAGGCTATGCCAGATGACAGAATGTGAACGTCTTGTTATCCAGTACTTTTTCTTAATTGCAGATGATGATGATGATGATGATGATGTGGCTAACCTCAACTTCCCCAAAGGTATGCAACTATAGTATATGTATACTGGTACTTAGCAGTTTACAAGAGGCCCATAACCAGTATCCAATTTTGTCAATCTCTGCTTTCTGTAATATTTTGATGATAAAGACAAGATTAGAAATATTGTGAAGAGCATCCTTAAAACTCAGACCACCATGATCCCTGTATAATTTAATTTACTTACATATTTATTTAATGCATCTTACCTTACATTTCAGGGCATGTTGACCTCACAAGGCACAAATTGTTCCAGAACATCACAACAATTCTATAAAATACTGTCTCAATGTTAAATACAGCAGCAGTAAACATTTCCCAGTACAGCTAAAGGACTATGCACTAGAATAGAAATATAAAGTATAATTCAAAATGAATAACCTGCAGTAGTTAATCCCTTCTCCCTCTGCACAGCAAATAAGGTGGATGCAGAATAAAAATGTTTTCAAAGTACTTTTAAAAACATGCAGTGATAATGTCATAAGGTACCTTCCTAGGAAGAGCATTCCAAAGATCTAGGGCTAAAACTGAAAACCTGTTTTTGCATGAAAGCTATAGCTTATAACAAAGTAGAGTCTGGGGAATGTACTATGACTCCCAGACTCTCTGAGTCAGCTATGGTGGCTTGGCATTTTGGAAATACAGTCCAAAAAAGTCACACTACTGCCGCAACAACCACCACCACCACCACTACTACTGCTTCCTTTTCTACTTCCTCTTCCTCCTCCTCGTCCTCCTCCTCCTCATTTCTTAACTGCCTGCCTGTCCCTATGGCTTGAGGCAGGGAACAACAGATAAAATACAGCAATAATCAGACGCATAACATAGTTAAAAACATGACCAACCAATTAAAAAATAGGTAATCAGTTAAAAGAGCATTACATCACTTAACAAAGCATACATATTAAAAACAATTAAAATCATAACTCACAATTTAAAAAACAGCTGGAAAGGCCTGCCAGAAGGCTATTGGTCTTCAATGCTATTTTAAACTCAGACAGTATATCTGGCTGTTGAATCTCCTCCAGAAGGTCATTCCACAATTTGGGGGCAGCTGAAGAAAAATTCCTCTGATTAACAATTAACCTGTTATGAATGAGATCCAGCAAGACACTTCTGATGAATGGTAAATTGCCTTGCCCTAGATTTTGGAGACAGACAGTGGTTAAAAAGTTGTGGAAATTCCAAATTTTTCTTTCCACTTTGGTCCTCAACACGGGAGAAAAGAAGCAAGCACAGGAAAAGTTGAATGTGTATCAAAATGGAGCAAGCAAGTGGTCATTCCTGGTGGGTGTGGACAAAGAACATTTCATTGAGTCCCCACATCTGGTTCCTTCTGTAAGTCTATGGGACAGAAGGGGACAATGTATAAGCTATAGGCTGTATGAGCGCCACGAGGACTGTTTTTGTGGTTCCCAGGGATCAATTTTTTTAAAAGTGGTTCCTCCACCCTCCATGTCCCCAAATTCTCCAGACTACGGCCCTTTTCACACCTTACCTTCTTCCAGCGCTGGGCTGTGGGGATCGCGCGAGCAGCCTCTGGTGAGAGGCTGTCGCATCGGGGGTCCTTCAGCTCCGCACCAGCTGCCTGCTCACGTGGGAGCCTTGCCTCTTCCTTCCGCAGCACAGCCTGGGAGTTTCCCAGGCTGTGCTGGGGCAGGAAGCGTGACCAGAGTGACTCCGGAGGCTCTGCATGCCAGGTAAGTGTGCACGGGGCCCAGGAGCAATGCGCGATCACGCACCATTTTTGGCTTCTAGCTGAAAATGAAAAGGTGCGCGATCGGCACCTGCCAGCCCCTGGAGCGTCACACGATTGTGAGTGTGTCATGCAGATCTCTCCTCACAATCGTGCGATGCTCCAGGCACTCTTTCGCATGGAAAATGCCATGCGAAAAGGGCCTCGGAGTTTTAGGGAGCATTTTCATCACATTTTTGGATCCTGAGCCATTATAGAATGGCCCCTCCCTAAACTGCAAACCCCAGGATTCCATAAGATGTTGAAAGTAGATTAATAGTGCTATAATACTCTAGTGTGAAAATGGCTTCAGTAAAAGCCTTTTGTGAAATAGGAAGTGAACAGGAAGTCACTTCCTGTTATAAAAAAAGAAGAAAAGCTTGTCCTGGGCCAAAAATGGCCCAGGGGTCCAAAACATGATGAAAATGCCCTCATATCAACTAGAGGGCTTTTGGGAGCAAAACTTTCCTTGTTTTGTTTTGTTTTTTAAGGTAATTGTGGCAGGGGGTGGCCCTCCTGTTGAACAACTGTGGCCTCCAAGTCTTCAACAGTTGCCCACCACCATTATATGAACAGAGGCCACCTATCATTCTTATATGAACTAAGGCAGACTCCTAATAGAGTACTGCATTCTAGCCAAGATGTTTACTCTCACTTTAAGAAGCTGCAGAAAGCACAATTAATGGAGCAGTATTGTCTGATCTTTTCAGTGAATTTCAAGGGAAAGGCAAAATCAGCAAGACCAAGTCATGAAATCCTAAGGAACATTTGGTATCTGTATAGAAAGTCAAATACATCGGGGATAGTGCAACATGAGCTTGTGGTAAAAAACAGAATGATGCTCAGGATGTTCTTAAGGTAAAAGAAGAATTTAGGTTTATTGTCCCAGGAAATCTATCTTGGATCAGGAAAGGTAAGGCACAAAAGAAGTTGACTTATACTTGATTACAAGATCCTTGAAAGGCTGGCTTGTGTGGGGGAGAAAACTAGGCAGTAGTATTGGGGTTGAAGCCGCATGGGTGCTCCCTCCCAAACAAGAGGAGAAAAGAGACTAACTTCTTGAAGAAGTAAGAATTGACCTCAGCAGATAAGAAGGAAGCAAAAAGATTGAGAAGATAGCTCAAAGAAAGATACAGAGAAACTGCAAACATGATCTGACTTCCTTTCCCCACTAATCACTTTATACAAATGTTAATGCTTCTTTGTTTCCATAAAATCATTTTCTGTCCTCAGATCTGCACTTGATTGGCTGTAGAAACAGTATTCAATGGCTGAAGAAGAAGGAACAGCCAAGACTGTTCAAAACAGAACAAGAGATGTGCATAGCCTTCCTGTTTGTATTAGATAAAGTGTCAACCATAGGTCTGCTTGTTCGGCACACCCATCCTAGCTCCTCATTGACTGCAATCTAGAAGCTTTAATAGATCAGAAGAAAGACTTGTGATATTTTCTGCATAATGTCAGGGAAGGAGGAAGAACATAATAGAATCTTGTATGGTTTCTTTTCTTACTCATTTTGAAGTTATTTGAGTATACATGTTCTCAATGGCTCAAGTCACCATCGTCTTCAATGAGATCTGAGACCTGTCATTACAGAGCTGAGATCCTAGTTTCTTCAACATCTAATCAACCTATGAGGAGACAGTGTTAATTACCTTTGGCTCCATAAATCATGATTTGAGCTATAATTAAGATGGGACAGCTTAGAGCTTTCGTGAGTCAAGTAGTTCCCATTACTTGAAAGCTGCTGCTTGATGATCATATAATGTATGGCTTGAGGGTTATTCCCTTCCCCAATGGAAGTCCTCAGCTCAACATGAACTCTTTATGATTCTTGCTGCTAGCTATCTATTTTTATAATGTGTTTGGTTTTGGAGGAGCATGTTTTTGTTCTTTCTGCTCTCTCCTTTCAATATATTGTATGTGCTCAGACATTTTCATCCTCTTTTCTCAATCTTTCCCAGGAATAGGAGACAAACAGTTTAATCCCACACAGTGCTAAGCACTGAAAACCTGAGAAATCAAAGCAATTAAACACTGAAAGAGTTCCATGATTTTGATTATACTACTCAGGGGTTAAATTTAATCAGATCTTCCAAGAAACTAGGCTGGAGTGATGGATAAGGAGGCCATGCAAGAGTACAATCCAGGAAAGTTTAATATTTTAATAAGTAGAAATAGTTCAGTAAATTTTACAACAACTTGCTAAGACAGGCCAGCACAATTATGCCCAATTACAGGCATGGACAGAGGACGCTAAGCCTGAGAGGCAGTGATACCTACATTACACTAAGACATGAATAATGTTAGTCATGGTTTATTATTTTATTCATGAACTGATAACCAGATAACCAAATAAAGGTTTGTTTCTTCCCTTTCTGGTCTATTTTTTTTCCTCTGCACCTTTTAACAGCTTATTTCATGGAAGGCAGGTTGCACAAATCATACTTTATTTGTTGGGATAAATTCAGACATTGGAACAAGCCAGACTTAAACCACATATTGGTTTATTGCTATGCAAGGACCAGCCAATGAGTTGCTGAAGGGCATCCAATATATTCATGAAATCTGAAATATGAACTAGGGACTAGATACCTGTCTGACTCATATTGAACCATTACAAAGCAAACATCCATTTGAAACAAGAGAGGTAAGACAAATAAAAAGAAGGTGCAGCTTCCCATATATACTGATATCTGAGGCATTATGGCAAACATGATAAATAAAAGGAAGCAAACTTGGTGATATAGGTAACGGTAAGCCCTTTAGGAGTTTAAAGCAAAGACCTTTGGGCAGGGGAACATCAAAGCCCAGAAGTGACAATTTACAGAAGGGATGGCATTTTGATTTTTGGCTTATTTGAAGTGAATGTGGATGGGGTGGTGATTTAAATTATGGAAGGTGTTTTCCAACACAACTCTAGCTCATATTTAGCAATCTACACTATGGTCAGTAAGGGTGTCTACTGTCCTGCAGGAATAATCTGAATACAGATTGTAAGCATTCTACTGGATCATATGACAAACTAATATGTGTACATTGCAAGCCCAATTGTTGACATTCTTCTCTTACCATCCCATTTTTTGTTCTCAAAAACTCCAAATGGATGCCATAGTTCTTGACTGCTTTTCTCAGAAGAATCTCCAGATTTCTTAGAAAGAGGCTAACGAACGGTGAGAGAAATTGCTGCTATGTGGTGTTAAAAGTGAGTTGAAGGGAACGGAGGAAAGCAATTGATAAGGTGTTAGTAAGAAACAGGAATATGGGTGAGAGGAAGGAAGGAGAGTTAAAATGAAATCTGTGATTACCAAGTTAATGATGATTAGCTGTTTGTATTTACTTTTTTAAAAAAATAATTGTTCATGAATTTAGATACCAGTTGTCTACATCGCTTCTTCAAAGACTAAGGTAAGCCACTACCAACAATCTTGTCTGGCTTGTGATAGCCACTGTAGCACTGGGGATGCACCTGACCTCTTTTGATATTGGAGGCTAAACAGAATCAGTCCTGGTTAGTACATGGATGGGTGACCTACCAGCAATACCAGGGATCATAGAATCATAGAGCTGGAAGAGACCACAAGGGCCATCAAGTTCAACCCCCTGCTATTTAGGAATATACAATCAAAACATTCCTGACAGAGGTCTATCCATCCTTTGTTTAAAAACCTCCAAAGAAGGAGACTCAACTCCACTCTGAGGCAGTGTATACCACTGTTGAACTTCTCTTATTATCAAGAAGTTGTAATATTTAGATGGAATCTCTGTTCTTGAAATTTGAAGCCATTGCTCCATGTCCTAGTTTCTGGAGCAGCAGAAACCAGGCTTGCTCTATCCTCCATATGACATAACCATCAAATATCTAAACATGGCTATCATGTCGCTTCTTAACCTTCTCTTCTCCAGGCTAAATATACCCAGCTCCCTAAGCTGCTCCCAGATTCCTAAGGATTTCCAGCTAGATCTGGGAAAGCTGCCTGAAGCCCTGGAGAATGAAACCATTGCTGCTACTCAGAGTTGACACTACTGGGCTAGAGGGACCAGTGGTCTGATTTGATGTAATCGTTCCGTGATCCTGTGTCTTATTGGGCTCAGAGGATCTGGACAACAAATGTAGCAAAGCTCTCTTATTAATGCACAAGGACAGTCTGTTGAAAGAGGGAAACGGAAAGCCTCTTTGCATTCAGAATTTCCAACATGATGGTGAAGCTGATGTCTGTAGCCACATTGTCTCAGAGAATTTGTCAATTTTTTGAACTGAAATCTTCTTTCAAGAATGTTGTTTGGGTTGTTTTTTAGAAAAAAATGTTATTGGGAAAATGAGGTCATGGGTGAACGGAATCCAGAAAGGAAGCTATCCAACTGCAGTCCTGACCTTTGAATTTACTGAGAGACAGACAATTAGCCACTGTCTGCAGACAGTTTACCCAAAAAAAGATGGTGTTTCTTTTACTCAGTGTCCAAAATGCTGCATGGACATCACCCAGGTGAATTTTACAGCTACTCCACTAGGCCAGGCTTCGTTATTATTCCCATATTACAGATTGGGGCAGGGGGAACAAAAGATGGGAGACAGTTTTACAATTAAGGATATCCATGGTTGAAACAGAGGCCCTTTCCGCACCTTACCTTCTTCCAGCGCTGGGGTACGGGGATCGTGTGAGTAGCTTCTGGCAAGAGGTTCTCGTGTCTGGGGTCCTTCGATTCTGCACGAGCTCCCTGCTCGCGCGAGAGCCCCGCCTCTTCCTTCTGCAGCACAGCCTGGGAGTTTCCCAGGCTGCGCTGGGGCAGGAGGTGCGACTGGCGCGGCTCTGGAGGCTCCCCATGCCAGGTAAGTGCATGCAGGGCCCGGGAGCAATGCGCGATTGCGCATCATTTTTGGCTTCTAGTCGAAAACGAAAGGGTGCGTGATCAGTGCCTGCTGGCCCCTGGTGTATCGCGCAATTGTGAGTGCGTCGTGCAGATCGCTCCTCATAATCGCACAACGCTCCAGGCGCCCTTTCGCATGGAAAATACCATGCGAAAAGGGCCTCAGATTTGAAGCTGGGATTTAAAGTATGTGCTTCTGTCTCAACCATTTTGCTACATTTGTGTTTAAACAAAAGAACTGTGAGAAATGTAGACCATTGTACATATCAAGCCCCCAGTTCTTGAGTCTCCCACTGCTTATCTTATCACTGTGGTACTGCAAATACCTCTACCATTATTTTCTCTAATCAATTTCACTCAGTCTTGGGGTCTCTCAGATGTCATTACTGTCTTGTTCTCCTGGTCATTGGTCTTCAGACTGGCTGCTCAACTAATATATTTTCGTCTCATCTAGTAATGTATCAGAGCTGTATAATGTTTGTAGTCCACTAATGCTTAAACATAATAGAAATTATATATCTGTATCTTCTATTTAACCATGGTTAAGATTTTAAACCATAATATGAAGTAAAATATAATTACATGTTCTAACGCAACATAAAATGAGCATCAACATAAAAGCAAAAATAAGGCCAATAACTAGAAATAATAGTGTAAAGAATATAAAATACACAAAACAGATTTTATCATTAAAAAGCCTAGGAAAATTAAAAGGTTTTCATCTGCCATTTAAAGGACCATAAAGTAGGTGCTAGACAGAAAAGGAATTTAACTACTGGGGTGCCACCACTGTGAAGGCCCTTTCACTCATACCCACCAATTTTTTCTCATTTGGTGGGGTCATCTGGTGAAGAGCCATAGATTCCCCCAAGTCATTTGAGGTTAATACCAGCACTTTGAGTTGGTTCTGAAAACTGGGAGCCAAAGCAGTTAGAAAAGCACTTTTACAATGTGGCCATATCAGCCAATCCCAGTTAATATCCTTGCTGCCTTCTTTTAGTCTAACTCAGAGGTGGGTAAAGTGTAGCCCCATTGTGATTTTTCAGCCCCAAATTCCAGTGGATTGCCCATTTTTTGCCTCTCCTAGAAGCTTCCAGGAGTGGGGAGTCATGTGTTAAATAGGTTGCAGCTCCTCAGCATTAAATATTGACAAACTGAAATTTCAACCATTACCAAAAGCAGATGAACAGAGAGGACAAGATAGTCACCCAACAGGACTTTACTGCTCCAGGGTGTGTGGATAACTGTAGCAAGTGCCTCTTTCCAAGGTGAAATTGATAAAAGGAACTCCAAGTCAATACGTCCACTTGTGCTTCCAGCAACCAACGGTGGAACTATGTGCCTGATCCTGTGCATATTTCTTCAGAAGTACCGTAGGTGAGACTGAATTCAATGGGATTCACTCCCAAGTGAGTGACTGCATATGACATTGGTTCTTAACTTGGAGTCCACAAAGCCCTCACAGGGGATCCACAAAGCCCTGCTGCATACCAGCAGCAGTAACAACAACAAAGATGTGGCAGTGGAGGGGGGGGACTGTTTGGGAGCAGTTTGGGCAAGCACATATACCTGCCTCCACATCCTTTTTGTCACAGATGCAGCAGCAGGGGGTGTGGGCACCAAGGTACAAGGCAGTAGGCATGTGGACACATTCAAATTTCTTCCTTGTTTGCAAACAAGTTTTGACACCCACACACAACCCCCCCCCCACTGCTGTGTCCCTGAGAAATGGGACATAGTGGCATGTGTGGGTACATGCCCAAACTATGGCCCTTTTCGCATGGCATTTGCCATGTGAAAGGGCCTCTGGAGCATCGCGCTATTGTGAGGAGCCATCCACATGATGTCCTCGCAATTGCGTGATGCTGCCGGGACGGCAGGCACTGATCGCGCACTATTTCATGCCTGATCGCGCATCGCTCCAGGGCCCCATGCACACTTACTGTGCGTGCGGAGCCTCCGGAGCTGCGGTGCTTGCGCTTCCTGCCCCAGCACAGCCTGGGAAAATCCCAGGCTGAGCTACGGAAGGAAGAGATGGAGCCCTTATGTTGCCTGGCAGGCAACAACTGCGGAACCGAAGCAGCGGGGACGCAAGAGCCTCTCGCAAGAGCTGCTCGCGCGATCCCCGCGCCCCAGTGCTGAGAAAAGGTAAGTTGCAGAAAAGGCCTATGACTCTGGAGACCAAGTTTGAATCCCTACTCAGCCATGAAAACCCACTGGGTGACCTCAGGCATGTCATATTCTCTCAGCCTCAGAGAAAGGCAAAGGCAACAAATCTTGGCAAGAAAACCTGTATGATAGCTTCACCTTAGGGTCACCACAAGTCAGTTTTCAAAGGGGAGAGACATGATAGCTAGAAATAACCTCCCCCTGTTAGTGAGACTTTGCTGTTGTGTGCCCTCAGGTCATTTCAGTTATAGCAACTCTAAGATGAATCTGTCACAGGGGTTTTTAGCAAGATTTGTTAAGATGGGTTTGCTTTTGCCTTCCTCTGAGCCAGAAAGAATGTGATTTGCCCAAGATCACTCAGCAGCTGAGCAGAGATTTGAATCCTAGTTTTCAGCTGCCTTTAACAAACACATATTTGAACATTTAAATATATATATTTAATATTTAAATCTAAAATTGAATGCTTAAATCTTGGGGGTCCCCAGCAACAAATTGCATTTTCAGAGGGTCCCTGGTAACAAAAATGTTGAGAATCACTGGCATAGGACATAGGACTGCAGCCTTACTATTGAATATAATTTTTTTGTTTGTCATACCCTTTACCTCTCTACACACACATTTCATAAGCCCATAGACTGTCTGTAGAGAAGAACTGCCATTCCACCCTAACTTAACTTATTCAGTAAGCCAGAGAGAGAGAAAATTATTTGGAAAAGGGCATTCACTGCCAGTGTCAATATGAGAATATTTTCTGTATTTCCAAGACAGCAGAAAGAAGCAGAACTGGCAGGAAGGAGTCTGCACGGATGAAAACCTTCAGACAAGCCAGCCAGGAAACATGAGGCCTGCTATCCACAGTTCTGCAGGAAACTATCTGCAGAGTCTGAAGTCAATTAGTGTTGCTTCTCTTCTTCCCACTGAAATCCTCCAGATCTGAAGCTGTGTTTATTCCAGCTGCTTCTTGGTTTCATCCAGTATGTCTCTTATCTCTGCAAGTTTATAGCGCATTGTTTATACATTATACTCAAATAAACAGGAATCTCATTGTTAAAATGATGAGGTCTCTCTACGCTTCCAAAGGAAAACAGTTCCATTTAATATCTGTGAATATAAACTATGTAAAGACATGCAGATATATGTAACCTTGTTTTCTTTACCAGAAGCCCCTCAGAGTGGGGAAAAACTAGGAGATAGGGGTTCAAAACCTCACAGTATGGATGCATGACAGGGTGGGCCACTTCAGGCCATGAGCATGACTCTGCTCTTCTTGTATCCCAATCCAGCTCTACGGAAGGCTCTTCTTCATCACACCATTGGTTGGTCGTTTCCTAGCTTTTGCACAGATTTGATTCCATTCATAATAGGCTGGAATTTGTTGACAGTAAAATAGGCTGCCTTAAACTAAAATATACTGCTATTTTTAGTTCCACTCTTTCCTTTTTGGCTTCATCCTCCAATGTAACATAGCTCCTCAACAACATACATGAGACAGTGGTTTGAGCCCTCAGTGTGGATGAGGAGTTGGCAATTGCATTGAGGCTGGGGTCTTCTTATGGTATTGGTGAAGTCATTGAGTGCTGTATACTCTCCAACTGTCTCAGACCCTTTTCGCACCTTACGTCATTCCAATGTCATCACAAGGGGATCACAAGAGAAGCCTCTTGCGAGAGGCACTCGTGTCCCCTCCGCTTCCCCTCCGCACCAGCTCCATGTGGAAGGAAGCGTGAGGGCTCCTCCCCTTCTTTCCGCAGCGCAGCCGGGTATTTTCCCAGGCTGCGCTGGGAGAGGAAGAGCGACGGCCGTGCGTCCAGAGGCTCTGCACACAAGGTAAGTATGGATGGGGCACAGGAAGGATGTGCAATTACACATCATTTTCGGCAACAAGTCGAAAATGATATACCGCACAATCGCCGCAGAATGGCCTCGGGAGCATCACGCAATTGTGAGGTCATCATGTGGACCGGTCCTCGCAATCCCGCAGTGCCCCCGAGGCCATTTCGCAACAGGACTGGCGTGCGAAAAGGGCCTCAGTTTGGTGGGGGCAGTCACTGTTGATCCCCTGTCATCCCACTGTTTCAGCTGCTTTTAAAATGTCACAGTTTCTCTCTCTTCCTCGCACTCTCCCACTTTCTCCTTAACTTTCATCAATTGCTGCAAACTGAGACCATTTCTGCACTACACCGTTATAGCACTATTAGTGGCATAACAGCACTATAACAGTGTGGTGTGGAAATGGCATGAATTCAAAGTGTAAATGTAGTTTGCACTCAGTTAACTTGCGGGAGAAGAGGACCATCTTGCCCTTCCCAGCAGGCTGAACCAAAAACAAAGTGCTGCAGCTGCTCCTAGCTTGTCTGTTTTTCCTCACTAATAACTATTTCCAACTCTGAAGTTGCCTGGCCACAAGTGGCCCAGTTTTCATCTGTGAAATACATTTAATTTAAATTGGTATATAAATAGAAATTCTTTTCAACATAGCCAGCTGACCTTTGTGCCTCTTCGTAGCAGGCCTTACTTTGTCCCACAACGCCTCTGCCCCAAAGTGAGTGAGCACTTGGATTCTTCATATTCAGGCATTGCTCAGAACTTGTCTTCTTCATAAAAAAGACTCTTCGCTGACAGCCCTTCATAGAGGACTATCCTTTATGACCACTCTGTTGATTCTTATGGTACTTTGCTATTGGTGTTATCTCCAGCACCTGGATGAGAAGTAAGGAAGCCAGCAGCCCACTTCTCAGCAGCCCTTGGTGATCCCATAGGCCATGTGAAGGAGAGCCCTTCCATCTAGTCTACTTTTCAGCAATTAATTCCTCCATTTAATTTTTAACTAAACTAATAAATGTACAGCCCCATATCCCCCAAAATTTCACATATAAAACCTGGGGACATGTGTGATCAAACAACCTCAAGAGTGTGGTCAAGATGGCAACAGTTATTAATGAGGTAGAAAACACAAGTTAGGAAAGGCCTCTGCAGTTTCCTTTTGCCTGAGCCTACTGGGAAAGGAGAAATTCTACTCACTCTCCTCTCACTTCCCCTCACTGAGTTAATTGAATGCAAACTACTTTTGTTCTTTCAACTCAATTTGAAACAATTGATGTAAACTGAGGACAAAAGGGAGAAAGTGGGAAAAGGAGAGAAAACAAGGGACATTTTAGAAGCACCTGAAAATGGTGGATAACAAGAATTAACTGAGACTGTCCTTGTCAGTTTTATCTCTTTGCCCTCTGCTGTGATCCCTTTCTTGATTTAGTTATCATGCACCCTCAATTTGAGTTGCCAATTCAGCCATTCAAAACTGATCAATATTGGATCATTTTATGAAGAATTCTTAATATCATGAACAGGGACTCTTAAGTAACAAACTATTAATAAACACACACACGACAGAGAGAGAGAGAGGTAATATACCTGTGGACATTAGTAACAATCATGCATCCATGTGCAGTTCAACATTTTCCTTAAAATGTTCCTTTTAAAAAAACTTTTTAAAACTTTTTTTAAAAGCCCTACTGCTAAGAATTTTACACATCTCACTATTTTGGTGATTTAATACTCCACCTCCATGCTGTCAAATTGGCTTAGTAATTAATAGGATGTGAATCTTCTTCCCCCATTGCTCACCTTTCTTTCTGTTGTTGTTGTTTTTTGATACACACATCAGTATAAAGTGAGAGTTGAATAAGCAATACATTTTTAAAAACAAAAATAAATTCTTATTTGCTCTTCAAAGTAGTCTTACGTTATTAAAACCACTGACAGAAAGATGGTTCATACTTCTTTGCATATACTCTGCAAGACAGGCAAAAATCCTTATCACTAGAAAAATAGTGAGTAACCACTATTACAGCATCATTCTTTGGCCTACTTAGTTCAGTGAATCTACACTAATTCGGAATTACACTGAGTTTAGGTCTCTGGCCTAAATCTAATTACCAGTCCTAACTACAGTGGGTTCATTGAATCAATGGGATGTATATATGTTTTGATTTATCATTCAGCAGCGATGCAATGGATCTACTCAATTTAGTACCAAGAACTGAAGTAGGCCTGTATGGCCAGTTTTGCATTATGAATTGGTGGGGAAATGCTATTGAGCATGACTCTAGCACAGTACTACTAAAGTGCTTGGGTACTTTGAAATTTCTTTGAGAGCTTGGAAAAGTTACTTTTGTGGAAAAGCTGGCAAGGAAATTCTGGAAGCTGTAGTCCAAAAAATATTTTTTCTAAGCTTTGCTTGTTTCTGTAAATAACTTTATTTAAATATTTATTTAAAATATTTCTATGAACAAAAGCTGGGTAGAGACTATACCCAGAAACTCTGAGAAAGCCATTTGAAACCAGCTCATAGAGCAAACCAACAAATCTTCAAGAAAAAAAAATATATTGTTTAAATACGAACACTCTAAAAATTTGGCACTCTATTGCTATGTCACCACCCCACTGCCTCATTCTTTCCTGCCTTGGTCCTGAAATGTTTCAAAAGTCAATAATAACCCTCAACCTCCCAGTTCCACTCTCTGAGGTTTTGTGGCAAAGGGATTTGCCTTTTATTGCTTCCTAATAACCCTTCCTTGAAAAAGGAGTGGGAATCTTCCTCTAATTCCTCAAAAACGTGGAGTGCATCTCTCCCTTGTGAGGTAATTTAGAGAATAAATGTCCAGGTTGCAACTTAGCATCTTTCACAATGGAACATCCTCCCCTACGTACACACACATACAAACACACATGCAGCATAATAGGAAAGAGATTACTTTTAAGTGCATGAGTGGTGCTGCTGTATATCAATAGGGCTTTGACTGAGCCTTGGACAATCTCTTCTCCTTGGATTATGCTCATTTTCAAAGCTGAGGGGTTTTTTTCTTTCAGACTCAATTTCCTGCAACTAGGCTGGCTACAACTAGAGTAAATAAGAGAATGATGGTAGGGGCTAATAGGCCGAGCTTCAAAATCAGAAGCCAAAAGCTCAGGCCAAGATAAGAGAGGGTTTGGAAAGAGGGAGAGCCAGCAAAAGGCTGCATATATTGTAACCAACCAGTTGTGTCAAAGGAAGGAATCTGTTCACTGGGGAAGTGAGAGCTTTATACCACTGAATCCACAACATCTGTAAATGCTCCCCTCCCACATTACAGCTTTCTCTGTGTTGAAAGATAGGAGGTTTTGCACCACAGAACATTTTCTTATAATTTACATGGTTAACTGTGGCACACATGCAGCAAATTGAATAGCCAACATGGAGAAAAATTCCAAAAAAATGTTTCACTCTCACCTGAAACTGCCTATTTTCCAGCACTGAATGGAGGATGGGTTAGAATTTTATTTCAGTTTACCTTTACTAGACTTTACCAAAACTAAGGCCCTTTTCACACAGCATTTGCCATGCAAAAGGGTCCCTGGAGCGTCACGCGACTGCGAGGAGTGGTCCACATGATGCACTCACAATTGCACGACACTCCAGGGGCTGGTAGGCGCCAATCACGCACTATTTCATTTTTGTTTTTGAGCCAAAAATGGTGGGCGATCGTGCATCACTCCAGCTCCCCGCACACACTTGCCATGCATACGGATCTCCGGAGCTGTGGCGCTCGCGCTTCCTGCCCCAGCGCAGCCTGGGAAGATCTGGGAGGGGCTCTCATGCTATCTGCTCACGAGCAGGCAGCAGCTGCAGAGCTGAAGCAATTGGGACGTGAGAGCCTCTCACAAGAGGCTGCTCGCACAATCCCCGCACCCCAGCTCCGCAAAAAGGTGAGTTGCGGAAAGGGCCTATATGTCAACAGTTCTAGGTCATAGCAGTCTGGCCCACAATTTGGCATAACTCCCAGAATCCCATGCTGGCTGGAGAATTCTGAAAGCTGTAGTTCAAAAAGTAACTTTTCTGAGCTTTGATGTGTAAAACAGAATGTTGTTGTTAAGTGCCATAAGTTAACTTTGACGTATGGCAACCCTAAGAATGAGAGCTCCAAGCCACCCTGTCACTGACAGCGTTGCTCGGGTCTTGCAAATTCAGGGCTGTGGCTTTCTTCATTGAGTTTATCCACCCTTAATGGAGTCTTCCTCTTTTCCTGCTTCCTTCTACCTTACCAATCATTATTGTCTTTTCTAGTGAGTCATGTCTTCTTTTGATATGTTCAAAGTAGAACAGCCTCAGTTTAGTCATCTTGGTTTCTAGGGAGAGTTCAGTCTTGATTTGCTCTAAGACCAAATTTATCTGTCTTTTTTGACAGTCTCCTCCAGGACCACATTTCAAATGAATTGATTCTTTTCCTATCAGCTTTCTTCACTGTCCAGCTGATGATTCTGATATTCAATGATATATTTTTTACACTTGAGGATCTTTTCTAATTCTTTCATAGCTGCCCTTCCAAGTCCTAGTCTTTTTCTGATTTCTTGAGTACAGTCCCCATTTTGATTAATGACTTAGCCTAGGTATAGGAAAACTTTCACTGTCTCAATGGCCTTTTCCGCACCGGGCTATTTAAACAGTGCAGAGCGACCTCCAACGGAGGTCTTCCGCACCGTAGAGTGGACTGGGGCGGACTACTTTTTGTAGTTCCATACCTCAGTCCACTCTGGAGCGACCGGAACTGGTCGTGCAGCGTGTTTTTTAAAAACCTCTTTTTAGAGGTTTTTAAAAAGCACGGAGCACGCAACCCCATGCCGCTCAGTCGCCTGGCTCCGGAGCAGATTTGCAGGCACACGCAAGTGCGTGCCTGCAGATCTGCCGGGGGTGGGCTTCCAGCTGGCGAGCTTCTCCGGTTGCTGGAGAGCCTCCACCAACCAGAAGCCGCCATTTAGGACGCCGGAGGAGTGCAAAGCGACGAGCTCGCACTCCTCCTCGTCGCAACAGACGCGCCCGGACAAAGTTAAAATCCGGTGAGTAGCGTGTTCCGTCATTCCCCTGCCCACATCTGGCAAGGGCCAATGTCTCAAGTTATACAAATCATCTGTGCTTGTTATTTTCGTTTCTTAAAGTTCCAGTGCAAACTTGCCTTTGCATGTTCTTTCTTGACTTTCTTCAGTAGTCATTCCAAATCTTTGCTATTTTTGACTAGTAGTATAGAATCATCTGCATATCTTAAACTGTTGATGCTTCGTCCTCAAATGTTCACATATACTTCCTCAAAGTCTAATCCAGCTTTGCATATGATACATTCAGCACACAAATTAAACAGACAGGGAGATAAAATGCAGCCTTGCCTGATCCCCTTCCCATTTGGAAACCATTCTGTTTCTTCATATTCTGTCCTAATGGTGGCCTCTTGTCCCAAGTACAGCTTATGCATTAAGATAATCAAATGCTGTTGTACACCCAATTCTTTTAGGAATGGTTCATAGTTTTTCATGATCTACACAAAGACTTTGTTATAATCTACAAACCAGAGGCTGATTCCCTTCTGAAATTCTTTGGTATGCTCTATTATCTAATGTACATTTGCAATATGATTCTTTATGCCTCTTCTTCTTTTGAACCCAGCTTGGACATCTGGGATTTCTTACTACATATATGGTAAAAGTCTTTGTTGTAGAATTTTGAGCATCACTTACACGGGAGACTAATGCAATGATCCTATAGTACCATAATCACTTGTGTCCCATTTCTTGGGGATTAGAATGTGTATTGAGTGTTTCCAATCTGTGGGTTATTCTTTTGTTTTCCATATTCATTGACATATTTGAGTTAGAATTTGAATAGATTCTATTGTTGTTACTTGCAATACCTCTACTGATATGTCATCTGGTGCTGGTGATTTATTTCGCCCAAGCTCCTGAATGCCTAAAATTGTAAGTTCATCTTCAAATGCTTCTTCCTTGAATGAATCTTTCATTTTTTTCATCTCTTTCCTATAGTTCTTCAATCTATTGTTTCCATTGTCTTTTTATTTCTTTTTAATCATGCAGTGTGCTCCCCTGCTGGCCATAACATATCCCCACTCTTGGCTCAATTTTCCCTTTGAACTCTCAGATCTTGCGGAGTGGTCTCTTGTTCTACCTTGTTTGTTGTGGCTTTCTATTTCTCTGCATTGACTGTTATAGTAGTTCTCTTCTGCCTGCGTACAAGTCATTGAAAAGTTGCATTTAGGGTTCTGACCCTATTTTTTCCCTTTTTAATTTTGCTTCTCATCTGTCCTTAACTGCTTGAAGAGTTTCATCTGTCGTCCAACAGGGCTTTTCTTTCTTGTTAGTTAGAAATCTTGTCTTTTTTTTTTTTCATTCTTCCCTCACAATGTCCCTGCCCTCAGTCCAGAGTTCTTCTGGCTTCTGGTCAATTAGGGTTAAGTGCAAATCTATTTTTTTTTTCACATTTTACATTTTTACATTTTTTTACATTTTACATTATTTTTAAATTCTAAACAGATATTCTTCAGGTTGTATTTTGGTCCAATGATTCATTTAGTTTTATTCCTTAGTTTTACTCTAATTTTTTAGTTTTACTCTAATTTTACTCCACAGTCTGCTCCTGGTCTGGTCCCACCCACCACCACTCCCAGAAAGAATGGAGCTTCTCTATCTTCTGCTTCTAATTATGTATTCTATCTGATTTCTCTATTGGCCATCAGGTGATATCCATATATACAGTCATCTTTTTGGTTGCCTGAAGAATGTGTTTGCCATGAACAAACTGCTGGCTTCGAATTCTCCTACAATGTTTGGTTTGGTTGTGCTCTGTTTCTTACTTTTGTGTTCCAATCACTTATGATTATCAATACATCCTATTTTGGGGTGTGATCAATTTCTTCCTGGATTCTGGTATAGAATCTATCTGTTTCTTCCTCTTCTACTTCTGTAGATGGGGCAAAAACTTCAATTATGGTTATACTGATGAGTACTCCCTGTATTGATATTATTCAGTCAAACTTTGCATTAGATCCTTTGATTACTTTTTCTGTATCTTTCCTCACTATTAATGCCACCCCATTTTTTCTTTGATTTTCATTTCTGAGTAAAGCACTATGTAATTATTGACTCAAAATGTCCCATTCCTGTCCACTTTAGCTCACTCATCCTGAGCATTGCAATGTTTATATGTTCCATTTCTTCTAGGCATATGTTCCATGTCTAGTTACTTCTGATTCATGCTTCTCACATTCCATGTTCCTCTAATATGTGTCGTGCAGCTTCAGACTTTCCTTTCACCTCTGAGCATGTCAACAGCTGAACATCCTTCTTGCTTGATTTCAGTTGCATCATTAGCCACAGCACTTTCTGTAGTTGTTTTCTGCTGTATCCCAGTACCTTGTTGAGTGCCATTCAACCTGCGAGTTTCATCTTCTGCAACTATCTCTTGTTTCATTTTGGATTGTCTCATTATAGGATTTTCATAGTAAAAGACATTAAAAAGGAGTTTACTGGGCCTCCTTCTGTGCAGTAGTAACAGGCATTAGCTATGGTGACACCACTGCTGTCTCTAAGAGATCCTCTACCAGTGTCACCCCACACACACACTACTGCTGCCGCTCAGTACCTGTTTGGCACATTTAGTCTGGCTGCTCAGCAAAAGCCTGTCTGACATGGGAGACCCTACTGGCAACACTGCTACAATCAGCATAGCTTCTTGCCTCACAGGAGCCCACCACCATGGAAAGGTAGTGCCTTGGTGCGAAAACAGAATGCTGACTTTACTTCTTTTCTTCCTAGAATAGCTTCATGCATATAAAGGAAAAGTACTGAAAGTGTGGTCCAAATGTAGCTTAAAAGATAATCTTTGCAGCACAGTAAAATACCCCACATTTTAAAAATTCAGTGCCACACTTGCTAATACCTATGGTTCCGAAATATGGAGTGATTCAGCCTGCATTGATCTCATCTACAGACTTAGCAGGGAACAGTCCACATGCCTGGGTAGCATATTGCACTAAGCACAGGAATGTTACAGGGTAAAAGCTGGCTGGCTTGTCTCAAGATAATTTCCTCCATAACAGTGCCTGGACACATGACCTTAGAAGGCTCATTAAAAAACCTCTTGCGGTTTATTTACAGCTTATTTAGAAAGTCCTCAGTTTGTGTTGGTTGTTCACCAATGGTTACACTTCATCCTGGAGAGAAGCTACTATTGAGGTGCCACAGACTTCTATGCTGGGCCCAGTGTTGTTCAGCACCTTTTTAAACTAGCTGGATGATGGAACAGAGGGTATGTTTATCCAATGTTCAGACAATACCAGATTAAGTGTGGTAGGTAATACCCCAGAAGACAAGATCAGGATGCAAAATGACCTTACAACTCATTGGACTAATAACAGTTGGGCCAAAACTAATTTGAATTCCAGTAAGAATAAGTGTGAAGTATTACATTTCAGCAGCAAAAAATTAAATGCACTAACATAGGATGGGTCATACCTGCGCTGATAATAATACATATGAAAAGGATCTAGGGATCTCAGGATCTTACTAACATGAACCAACAGTGTGCTGTGACAGCCAAAAGAGCCAGTGCAGTTCTCGGTTGCATCAATAGAATTATAGAGTAACAGCTTGGGGAACTGGGTATATTTAGCTGGGATTGAAAAGTTATATGATAGCTATCATTAACTATTGGAAAGAATGTCACGTAGAAGAGGGAGGAAGTTTAATTCTACTGCTCCAAATACTAGGCATGAATCAATGGATTCATATTATAAGAAAAAAAGAGTCCACCTAAATATTAGGAAGAACTTCCTGAATGTAAAAGCTGTTCAACGGTAGAGTAGACAGTCTTGGGGCGGGGGGGTTTCCCTTGGAAATCTTCAGGAGAAATTGAATGGCTGTCTTTCAGAAATGCTTTAGTTGTGTATTCTGCATAGCTGGGCTTAGTAGTAGGTGGCTTCTTCTGGTCCCTTCCAACTCTGTGATTCTATGACTGTCCTTAGAACTCTTTGAGATGACCAAGGTGCACATTTATGAAATAGATATATACAAATATAGATATATCAATGTAGATAGATATAGATATATTAAGTAAATATTAAGAAGACGCATGAGCAGGAGGTTTTAAAGCTTTCTATACAAAGGAATACTTCTCACATTTAACTTATCAACATTTCTCAGGGATGAAGCTATGCTGGATGCAGCAGGGCAGTGCCCTTGGGCTGTTGGCCAGCAGGAGCTGTCTAGTGCTCTATGCCTCACTCTTCAATCCCTACATAGCCACACCTTTGCCAGAGCACAAATAACCTGGTTCCATGCCTTTTTTCCCCCCACGTAAGTACTCAGAGCACATGTATGGCCTCATGCATATTCTGGGCTGACAAGCCTGCAAAGGATCTTTTGGCCTTGGCAGTAACTTTTCTTAGACAGACTGGACTCTATAATCCATATCCACACAGAGATTTTTCAAGGGAAATTTTACTGAGTAACAGTCAAAATGTATACAATGATTGCATTGGGATATAGCAAATATTATGGTAGACTTTCATGAATGACAAACATTAAATACCTAATAAAGTACAGTTGCTTCAGGAAAGGGAAATATTAACTAAAATAGAAAGCCCACAAGACAGAAAGGGTCTGGTGGGACGTGATCTGAAGTTCACGGGCTGCTAGGAGGAGAAGGGGATGGGAGGCGTTCAATGGTAGGAATAATACAGAACTTTCCCTAAGGCACACACACCAAAGTGGGAATAGGCAAGACAGCTACCAATGCAAAGAGAAAATACTCCCCAAAATATAGATGTTAGGGATGACAAAAATTAACTCTTATAAGTCCCATTACAGTTTCCCAGGGAGAAGCTGAGGTGTATTGTACTTCTTGTTGGAGAACTGCAAAGAAGAGGAAGGAAAGCTAAGGTCCTTTCTGCACCCTACCTTTTTGCAGAATCCTCCAGTGGGGATCCTGCCATTGGCTCTGCTGGGAGGGGAGTGTGACAGGAGTGCTCCCCTCCACACCGGCTGGTTCTGTCATGAAGGAAGCACTATGGCCACATCTCTTCCTTCCACAGCACCGCTCAGTACCTTCCCAGGCTGTGCTGGGGCAGTAAGCTCAACAATTGTGCTTCCTGGGCTTCTGCAGGACAGGTAAATCTGCAATGGTGGTACAATCGTGGGTCACTGATGGGGAAAAACTGTCAGTGATTTAACCCATGATTGCACTGCCTGGGGACAGGAGAAGAACAGGACCACAACAGCATCGTGTAGAACAACTGTCGTGATCCTATCCTTCTCCCATCCCCATGGCAGGTTGGGAGGATGGTGTGGAAAGAGCCTAACTTAAGTCTTCTAAGCTTGAGCCAGGAGTTTAAGAAAGGAAATATGCTAATGGGAACATCTGGATAAAATACTGGATTCTGGGGGGATCTGCAAGAAAGAGATTTCTTACTGTTCTTGGTTCCAGTGCTTTCAGGTTGAAAGGAATAAGGTAAAGCTTTAGGCGATGCTTTAGTGGTGTTTCAGCAAGAGGCCTCCAGAAATAGGAGGCAGGGACCTGCTATTTGGAATCAGAGTTCTTTTCAACAAAGAGGCTTTACCCACAACTGCTTTCTCTTAACACAGGTTCTCTTTTTCGGTCTTTTTTTATTATAGCCCTTCCTGAATAAAAAGGTCTTTGCCTGCTGGCACACAGACAATAAGGAGGGAGCTAGTGTAATCTGTGTGGGAAGGGCATTCTATAGACCAGGAACAGCCCCCAAGAAGGCACTCTCTTGTGCCCCCACCAAGCATAGCTCTGAAAGTTGAGTAACACCAAGAAGCTTCTCTCCTGCAGATCTCAAAACCAAGGCAAGCTCATATGGGGAAAAAAGGTCAAATATGTGTGAATGAAAATAGATGTGTGTGAGGGAAACTTTCTACTTAATTATCCAAGTAGCTAATAATTGTCTAATTGCCTAAATGTAAAACAGTAATAAATATATTAAAGCATACACTCCAACTGTCCCAATTTGGCAATGATAACCCCAGTTAACCATCTGTCATCCCACTGTTTCAGCTGCTTTTAAATTGTCCCAGCTTCTCTCTCCTCCTCCCATCCTCACTTTACTTCAGTTGGTACAAACTGAGTTCAAAATACAAAAGTAGTCTGCACTCAACTCAGCAGAGGGAGAGGATGGGGCAGAATACTACCCTTTCTAGTAGGGTCATGCAAAAGCTGCTGCAGTCTCTTTCAGCTTGTGTGTTTTTCCTTATTCATAACTTTTGCCCTCTTGACCACATTCTGATGTTGCACGCCAACACACGTCCTGGATTTTCATCTATGAAATATTGGAAGGAAATCTTGTTGGTATTAGTTGCCATTAAGTTGACTTTGACTTACAGTGATGGAAACAACTTGAAGGCACACAACAACACCAACCTGTAATGTGGAGGGTATGCTGAAGGATTAGAAGGTTTGCAGCTCAACCCAAATAATACTATACAGCAAAATCCAGAATAATATCAGAAGTTGAAGAATTGAAGAGAGTCACAACAGACACACACATGTCCCCCAGAAAGATCCCAGCAGCCCTCATTACAAGCCCAAAGCAGAGAGGCGACAACAACCTTCTGGGCCTGAATGATTTGACATTCTCAGAGCCCCAAATGGTTGAGAGTCTTTTGTTACGCAAACAAATCATTCCCCTATCTCTCCATTCCATTCCTCTGTTCCAGCCCAAGTGTCACTTTTTTCTTCATCCTTGTTCTTCTCCAGTTCCTACTCTTCTTCTCACCCTGGACTTAAGAAATTTCTCTCTCTCTTTCTCTCCCTCTCTCCTTTCTACCAACAGAAGCTGTGATACAGCAAACAGATTAATCCACCTAACAACATAGCCATGTAATGAATTTGTCCATCCTAATACTGTGTTTTTAAGGCATTCGTGTCTTACTGTCTAACAGAGTCTGGCAAAGGGTGAGCAACCCCACCCTAATGAATTCTAATTACCTAAAATTAAACAACTCATTAAAGCATAAGATTGACGTCAGTATTGATCACGGAATCTAGTGAATCACGCCATGGTAGGAGAAAATCTAAGGAATTGTTAATTTACTGTGTTAATTAACTGTTTACTTCCAAACTCTGCTTAAGAGACCTGTAATGAATGTTACACGGTAAAGTGCAGTCTCACTGGGTGTGGATCACTTTTGTTCCATCTTTGACAGCATGTATGTTTCTAAAATAATTTTTATTAAAACTACAAAAAAGAAAAACACAAAATAACAAATATAAAAAGGAAGAAAAAGAAAAAACAAAACAGTACATTGTTGATCATTCAAACATTAACAGAACACAAACATTTTAAAAAAGGGAAAAAACACCCTACAAAATCTATCTAATAAAAACAAATACCTAAACATCAAACACTCTGTCATAAACTTCCCATTCCCCAGATCATGGTTGTTATTAAATTCTGAAGATTTTACTGCCTCAGATTTATCATTTGTTCCTAATTGTATTTACTCAGATAGTTTAGAATCAATAATATAAATATGTTTTCAAATATATAAGTAACAGAAAAAAGTAGGCAAGGAAATATAGTCCTATTAAAAGTGTTCTAAATAAGTACATGTATTTTTGAACATGCACATGTCTGAGTAAGTGAGTAACTTTACTTTCAAAAGGTTGAGTTTCAGCGTGTTGTTTTTAATTTTTATTTTAAAGGAATCTATCTGGGTCTGCTGTGTGTAGACCTGAGAGCAGAGCCTATCTAGGGCAGGAGTGAGAGCCATGAAGCACTGTAGATCTGATTGGGCTGCAAGATCATTGTCATGGACCATTTGCTACACTGAAAAAGACTACTGGGCTTTGTAGTTCAACAACATCTGTAGGGATAGATGATTCCGATCTATGTATTACAACATGGAAAAATGAATCAGTGTTCTGCTCCTGAAATCCACACATAAAACTAGGTACTTTACAGCCTGCAGTTAATAAACTTAGGGGGTAGGGGAGGTAGGGAAGAACTTTACACTTAGTTCTGCATTCCTGAGATATAAGACCAAAACAAACAAAACCTTTTGCCAACCCTAATAATTAAAGAAGCAATGGCATTAAAATAATCAAATGTGCAATTTCAGATTTTAAACTCAGTTAAAGCATAGCACTATCTAGTTACAGGGATGTAACAATATGGGACGTTGCTTCTGCTGTCCTGAAGCTAAACATGTTTACTTAGCATTCCCAGAGATAGCTGTGTTACTCTGTTTTTCACTTTCGAGTCTAACCAAGGAAAAAGACATTTTTAACATAGGCTTATGTGGACTCCAGTCCACTTCATCAGAAACAGTTGGCCAGAAATTTCTTTCTTCCAGTTAATGTCTACTGAATACGTTTACCCAGGAAGAGGTACCATTTACCAAAGGATAGCACGTTTAAAAGTAAAAACAATGAAATTAGCATCCATAATAATATACCTGCCCAACTGGGTTTCCCTTTAATTACAAAATAACTTTTGAAAAAGAAGAAGAAAGAAAGGATGTTGGAGTGACTACTAGCAGTCTCAGTGTCCATGCTAGTCTAGGAGCTGATATCAGCCCTCCTTCTCTCGTCCCCATCACCTGCTGTTCCCTAGATAGCGCATTGCTGGCTCATTGGGCTATGAAACCTGGATTTGGTTCCAAGAACTAGCCCTACCGACACCAATGCCCATAAGCAAAATGGAAATATTATAGGATATAAGCGTTCAAAGAACCCCAGGAAGGGCTGAGGAACAGAGGCTTACTCTGCCCATTCTTATATTTCATGGCTTTTTGAAGAGGCAGGAAAAACAGTATTAGTTTTACCATTTCTGGGAAGTTCAAACGTTCCTAATTCCCATAGCATTTCAAAGGGATTTGGGTGGTCAAACTCTTTGAAGAAAGCCTTAAAGCAAAGAGTTCAGTTATCACTGGGATTTACTGGCATTTGGGTCATTCTATTTTCAGAAACAGGGTTTTTTTTTAAGCCAGTAACAACAGTTTTGTCTTGAAGCTTTAAAAATATCACATGCATTTGGATGCTGGCAGAAGGCAGTGGCCTTAGACTCTGAAGTCTGCTGCTTGTCCTGAGACAAGTTGACTGGGAATGGAAGGGAATTGAAGAGAGGCTTAGACCAATGCAACCTGTTATGCAGATAAACACTAATACCAAGAAGTTGTTCTCAAACAAGAGTTCTCAAATTTTGACATTCCAAAGCAGTAATAATAATAAGTGGGTAGGGGTAGGGATGATGATGGTGATAATACAGTGTTGACAAAAACAACAAAGAATCTTCTGGCACCCTACACACACTGGAAAGCTTTAACTTGCAACTGAGTGCAGGCTGCTGTCCACAAAAGCTTATGCCAAATAAAACAGGTTGATATTCAATGGGCCATAAAACTCTTTCTTCTTTTTGCTGCAACAGACCAGTACAGCTACCTCTTTCTTTAAAAAGCATTGCAAAAGAGGTATTCGGCTGAGTCACATTATTGGGGTCATTGAATTCACTTTTTTTCAGTTTTTGTCATATTCCTTCTTATGGTGATAGAAGGTCATTCCATATTATATATGTATAGCCTTTGTTGGACTGCCTAATGGCTGGTGAAGAGTCTGCCCCTTTATCTGTCTGCTTCCGACTGCTTCTCGTTTGCCTCATCTACATAGCCCCAGTTTTTTCATCTGCCCAGTTATTACTTTTTTAAAAAATGTGCCCTATTGAGATATGGTTAGGATTTCCAAGCCCAGAGACTGTGAAATCTCAGGGTCAGAACCTGTGATCTTGAAATAGGCCTTCATCACGTCAAAGGAGGTGGGCTGTTAAGGGAGCTGGACTTATTGAGGTTACTAAGGCCCTTTCCGCATGTGGGGGGGGAAACGCCTGAAAACGGAGCTTACCGGCTTTGTTTTCCGGCCGGCCGAGTCCGTCACCAAGAGGAGCAGCGCGAGTTTGCTGCTCCGCAGTCCTCCGGCATCCCAAATGGCAGCTTCCGGTTGGTGGAGGCTCTCCACCAACCGGAGAAGCTCGCCAGCCGAAAGCCCACCCCTGGAAGATCTGCAGGCACGCACTTGCGCGCGCCTGCAAATCTGCTCCGGAGCCGGGCGACGGAGCTAAACGGCTTCGCTCGCTCTGTGCTTTTTAAAAACCTCAAAAAAGAGGTTTTTAAAAACCACGCTGCGCGACCACTTCTGGTCGCACAGAACTGGACTGAGGTGTGGATCTACAGAAAGTAGTCCACCCCAGTCCACTCTACGGTGCAGAAGACCTCCGTTGGAGGTCGCTCTGCACCATTTTAAATTCCCAGTGCGGAAATGGCCTAAGTATGACACATTGTGCATCGCCCACATTTACTCAGAGCATAACATTCAAATAAAAAACACAATTTCCCAAACTGCATTTCTAATGGATTGCTCCCATTAATCAGTGACCCACACTGGCCTCCTTCCCTTTCTTTTCCCCATCAATTTGCAGAATCCTCTATCATTCCCCCCATCCCAAATAATAATCATAATAATGCTATTAATAATCATCCGATATTTGGAGGAGGAGGAAATTATGATAATAATGACAATAATCCAACCACGAAATCCTATCTGTGCCTTCAGAAGCAAAGCCCTATTGAGTCTAATGGGACTTGTAATGCTAAAGTAAGGACAATGTAACATGTTTTAGCTATTATTTCAAGGTTTCCTGGTAGATAGAGAAGAAAGACTTGAGAGGAAATACAGAGGGAGGCAAGGAGGAGGAAGACAATGAGTGTTCCTAGAAGAACTGGGATAAAAGAAGAAAGAGGGAGGGGGAAGGAAAGCGAAGACAAATGTAGCCAAAATTGAGAATAGGAAGAGGATAAGGCCTTTTTCACGTTTGGATTTTTAAATGGATTAGCAATTGGATGTCGCTGAGCTTGTGGGATGATTTCTCTTGATCTCTTACTTCTATTTGTCTCCACGCTTAATTCTGTATTTTTCTTCTCCCTCCAAATAATCTATTAATTCTGATGGTTAGATAGTTAACTCTGATAGATAGATAGATAGATAGATAGATAGATAGATAGATAGATAGATCCAAGATAGATTCCTTATCCAAAGGTGCGAAGATTGCAGCAAATTCCATGCAGGTTTCCCTAGAAGTAGGATTTGGGTCAGGTATGGCCAGGCAGCCCAGTTGAGCATCAGCAAGCAAGTGCTGTAGATGAATACCAAGGACAGCACAGACTCCTGGCAATCACCTGTTCTTTCATTCCTCCAACGTGAGGATTTGATATTCTGTTGAGTTGCTAGCAATCTCGGAGGATATCTCATCGCCAAAACTTGGGAAATTTACTTTTTTGGACTACAGCTCCCAGCACTCATGCTGTCTGGCAGTTTTTGAAGTCCTTTTCTCATGCTCTGATTGCTGTTAACCAGTTTACCTCCTTCTACTTCTCCAAGCCATAATTTGTTATATGTGCATGAAACTGTGTAATCTTGTTAGAGGATTTTTCTTAGTCTGCATTTATTCTTCCTCCTTTCTCTAGTCTGGAAGAAATATATGGTCCTCACATTTAGCTTGCTGAGGGTGGGGGAAAATTACTCCCAAGGCACTTGCTATTTTTCCATCAAGTCAGCTTTGATGGAAAATAATTGGGACCTTCAAAAGTCCCAGTTATCAACAGCTCTGTCCCAAGGCACTAGGTTAGTATTTTCTGAATACTGAGATCTGGAGGTATGCTTACATCGAATTATTGTAATGGCCTCTACTGCTGTTGATAGCAGAAGGGTGATTCATATACACACATGGCTTGAGAAGAGAGACAGTGTGGCATAGTGATTTCAGTGTTGGACTAACAGCTCTGGGAGAGCAGGGTTTCAATCCCCACTTTGTCATGGAAACCCACTTTCTTATATTTTCTCAGCCTCAGAGACAGGGGAAAGCAACTCCCCTTTGCACAAATCTTGCCAAGAAAATCCTATTACAGGTTCGTCTCAGTGGCACCATAAGCCAGAAATGACATGAAGCCACACAACAACAACAACAGCACCAGCAGCTTCTGATGGAGTGGAAGGTAAAAACAAGTTAACATATCAAGAATGGAAGATACTTAATAAGGATTCAAATCATAAAATTGAGATGGAAGACAACACACAGTTTGCAGGAGCGTGTAAACAATTCCTGGGACACTTAATCATGGACTAAATTAAGTAACCCACAGAGAGATAGTTCCTTACAAATAAAAGAAGAGATTGTTCGAGCTTCCTTAACGAAGACAAAACAAATAATGGTTGAGTTGATGTTGGTCAGTCCCACCTCTGTGGGGTACAAGGAGATCAAAGAAGACACACACTCTGTGTGTGTGTGTGTATGTTTGTCTTTATACTTTTATGTTTTGCAAGGGAAGATCTCCAGAAAAGCAATAGCCTCTGAAAAATTAATGTCTAGTGCCGCCAAGGACTATCATGGGAAGAGAATACACAATGGCCAGGAGCAAACTGTCTAGATAGGCAAGTTGATAAGCCAGAACCAGTCTAAAGGTACAATAAAACTGGACTTGAGAGAGCTATGTGTGTGGCAGTGGCGGGATTGAAATTCACAAGTGTGTTGGGAGCCAATCTCACACTTTGAAAGCCTCATTGTCACAGATCATCACAGACAAGCAACATTTAGTACAAAGAAAGATCACCAGACTGTGTTGTACAGCAGGCTATGAATAGAACACAATACAGGTATCTTGTCTTCTGCTTTGAAAAAAATACCCATAAAAGGCTGTTTTGGAAAGAGAGTTTGCTGTACCAGCTCTTATTATGGGATATGAATGGGAACTGAGCTGTTTTAAAAACCGGTAGTGAGGAGACTAGTTGCTATCTTGCTTACTGTCCTTGTTAATACAGCAGTTGGGTATGTTAAACATGTACTGTGGATGCTGATGTATTTGAATGTTTCTAACTGTGCCGCAAGCTTTAATCTACTGTTCTGAGGGATGCTATTGTGCACCAAGTAAAAAGAGAGCAATTTCTCTGGGCTTTTGTGTGAGTGGCTAGCAAAAGATGCTTGCTGAATGGGCATTGATGGCAGGGGTGATGTGCTTACAGCTAGGAATTACAGGTCACATACCCATCCACCAGAATGGAGGCTGAATTAAGGTTGTTGGAAATGTAGCACAAAACAAGACTTGTTTATGCAGCTGGTTGGCAAGTAGCCTTGACCAGCTGCAGGGGCATACTGTTGCTTTTGGGGACCTGATGCTGCTTTAAAGAACAGCACTATCTTAAGCATCTCTTTGTAAACTTCTCCCTTTCCAGGATTAGCCAGGATTTATCTGTAAATAAACAAACAACAACAACAACAACAACATAAGGCTCCTCATTCTTCCAAAGGAACAGCAATGTCTAAGACTGCTGCTAAACTTTCTTCCACATGGGGAAGTGTGAAGAACAAAATGCTGTTCATCAATACAATTAATCAACTAGAGTTTTAATTGCAGATTAAAATCCACATGCATTTGGTTCATCAGGAGAGCAAACAATAAGCAAACACTGGCTCCTGGCACTCCTAATATGCAGGCCACAGAAATGTACCAGTTCTGTCACACGTGTGCCAAATATGAGGAGAAATGATCGTTCTGTTACCACTGTTCCTATCCCGAGCGTGTGGGATATTAGATATCATTTGATATCAATAATTTGGCCTTCTTTACCCATTCCTCTCCACGTGTTTGCGAGGCCCCCGGACAAGCAAGCACGCAGGTGCGGCCAAAAATAGCCGAACCATTCAAATCCCAATCCAGGCAGGCCAGTCATTGCCAAATGCAACTTTAGGAGACCTCAAGGCAAGTACCACATTATGTGTGCACGTTACTTACAAAAGATCCCCTGCCCCGAGCAGGCAGCTTGATGAGCGGACTATACAACTCTCAAGCACTCCGCGTTTGCATACTGGCTACTCTATTGACAATCTGGTCATAATTCAATCATGCAAAGTACTGATCTTTTGGAGGCTTTGTCTCCAGCCCGAAACTCATTGTTATCCCCAAGTATGGACTAGCCTGAGGCCAGAATTTTCCCTATAAGAACCCCTGAGTTTGAGCTTCTCGTTGGATTGCTCATGACTTGCCTCTCGACTTGCCGCTTCTCCATTTGACGAGCCTCCCCTCAGCCCCACATGCTGAGAACCTATGCTCCCCAGCTTCTTTGCTATTACCGGGCTTCAGGACAGGTGTAGTATTTCCCATACCAAACCTCCTCTCAAAATCCCTCTATCCAACTCCTACCTTTATTTCTATAGTTCTTCGTGTGAGTGTGTTGCATACACGTGTTTGACTGTATCTCAATAAAACATTTATTAGCATTAACTTCTGCTTTATTATTGACTCGGCCTGACCCCGTAGACATAGGGTTCAAGATCTCGCTACGTTACCCTGCCTCTCGCATTGCTAACTAGTGCTCTTTGCTAATTCCCTCCCTATTGTTGTGAGCACATTTAGGCGTCCCTTCTGGGACCCCCAGAAATCAGGGTAACAGTTCTCTTTTCTTTTCTGCTCTGTATCTACTGTAAAGTATCCGATAGTTGAGAAATGAAAGCTATTTCATACTTCAGAGAAACTGCCTTCTTCCTTCAGGAGCTCCCAAAAACAAATCCTTCCTGAGAAACTGCAACACGGAAATTTATTCCAATGTGGTCAAAGTAAATTAAGTGAGAAGGATTCTGAGGAGCTATATATGTACAGACAGAGCTAGTGTGGTGGACACACCTAGATAACAAGCCAATGTTGGAAGATTTCAGAACTGAAAATGAAGCACTCCAGGAATCCACAGTGGGAGATTATCTAAGATATGTCTGCATGTCCTTGAACATCAGAACATGAATGCTAAATAACAGCTGTATCACCAGGTAGGGGACAACTTTTTTTATTATTATTTTGAGTGAACATGAGACAAGCACTTACAGAAAGATAACAATGCCACACTTGTTTATGAATGCTAATTTTCTATTAGTTTCTCATTCTAATTGTCTCCTAATAATTATTTATTTAATTCCAGAGGTTGAGAGGCGGAAAAAGCACACAACGTGCTGGAGCACAGAAATGTTTCACAATGATTTGTGTGCTGCTCAAGATTTTATTTGTGCCTAACCTCTGTTAAGCAGAGATTATCCACCTTTGACTGTGGAGATCCCAGCAACGCATTGTTGGCACAATTGGCATGGATGTTGCTGTTGTTGTTGTATGACCATGGAGGGCATCCACGTGATCCTTTGACAGTATGACAGTAGGCTCAGGAACACGAAATGGAAAATCAAGTCAGTGCTGCACTATAGTAATGGTTTCGTTCTTAGGGTGTGCTCTTCTGCAAGTTGCTGCTGTTGAGGAGCTGGTTCCATTCAGGGGGCTGTCTGTGAGCAAAAGACAGACCCTTTTTCCGCTTTGAAGAATTATTTATTTTCTATAAAGATTTTATTATGGAACATCTGGACGGAGATTGGAGCAGTCACAGCCAACACAAGGGGAAAAAAACATTGCAGTAAGAGACCATGAATCCAAAAGAGTAGGAAGAATTTAGGGTCAGTAATACCAATGAGAAAGACTATGTGTGGCTAATGAGTCTTTGGACATTGCAACCACAGCAACAGGCATTTCCTCCAGGAATTTTGTCACAAATACTAAATTCTGCAGCAATATTTGACAAATCCTTTTGCACCTGTATATTCCATCACTTCTTTCTCTGCAGAGGTAAAGAGTCTTCATACCTAAACAGCACAATTATTTTCAACATTTCAGCTTGAGTCCCAGATTCTAGATTTCTTTCATTGCAGATTCATTGCTGCTTCCTGATGGGAAATGCAGGCAGCTTTAGCAGGAGTCTGTTAAAAACAACAACCAGGGTTCCACTAACTTGTTAAACAGAGAGAGTCTGAAAAAACTGCCAAGCCCTCTGCAAGGGGGGGAGAAACAGAGAGAGAGAGAAATCTCTAGTTATTTATAACGCCAAGCAGCTTTAAGGTCTCTTCATTCTAGTTTGCAAACTGCCTGCTGCTTGGAGGTCACTCCAAAAAAAATTCCAGCAAAGCCCATGGCCTTCCAGCACAATATTTGATCAGAAGTCTGGGCGGGCACCAGCCTTGGCAAATTGAAACTTGCACACACATGCTCTTCAGTGCATAGGAGGATCATACAGGCGAACAGTGAAGCCCTGGAAAAAGGTGTCTCTTCTGAGTCTGGGTGAGTTGATTTCTGAACTGCCTATTTTGTCAAAGGATGTTTCAGTAGTTCTTGGCATACTCATGCCAAAAGGTTGTTGCCTCCTTGGCTTTCACATGCCAGAGAGGACATGGGCTAATATAGGGTCACAATATGTGAATAACACAGCGTGGCATGGGTTGCAAGGATGCAGACCTGTTTTGGTTACTGGGGGAAGAAAACATTTTGACCTCATTAATAATGGCTTCTCCACTACCATAATTTGAGAAACTCTTGGCAACAGGAGCCAAGATGAGACACACACCCAATCTTGCCAGACCTTTTTGCTCAGCCTCTTTCCACTTCATGCCCAGGACATTGTGTACCTAGCTGTTTTGTTATTGGATCCTGATCTGCATCAGGTTATTGACAAGGAAGAGAATCTGAAGGGAGGAATTAACAGTTGAAAACTGGTGGATTATGAGAAGCACATGAAGGCAGTTATTGGGACACCAAGACTGCAGAGTCCTAGCTAAGGGGTCAAGGATCTCAGAGGAGATGAATAAATAAAATATGTTCCTTTAAGGAGTTTGATAAGACTCCTATAGCCAGTATGCTTAAGATTGCGGAAGGATGTGTAGCAAGTGCAGAGCAAGACATCTTCCATACATATGGCTAAAGAGAGCTACCAGACAATAAAATGGTTCAAACACAGAGTGGAGGAACAGAGCTGTCATCATAAAGACAGACATTCAAAAGATACCTTTCTATAAATGATGGTTCATTGTGATGGTAAATTTTTTAATTGCCAAATACCTATTAAGGCAATGCCTTTATTAGGTGAACTGAAGTGTTACAACAAAGTGCACAGACTTTTAAGTTCCTCAGGTTAAATGGTAAACAAAGTGTGTGTGTGGAGGGGGTGGAAACCTGACTGATGTTAAAGCCAGGGAGTCTGCATTTAGTCATACACGATCTCTCGATAGAATGTGAGAGAAGACTGTGAAGTAGACTTTCAAATCAGGCTTTACCAACCTAGTGCTGTGACCTTTTCAGGTTTCAGCCTAGGACTGTCTCAGTGGCTGTTCGGTTGAAGAACAAACAATAGTTGATCCTCCATTTTTGAAACTGTCAAATCCATCTGTTACCCAGATCTGTCTCCATCCACAGTAGAAACACAGATGTTTATTGGTACAGAAGTAGACAGAAACTAGGCAGTTTTATGTTAACCAAACTGGAAATAATTTTAGATGTTGTACTAAATTTTTTTAAAAAAAAAAAAAGCCAACAGGAGCCCAATTGGGCAGCTTAACCTAGAAGTTTGAAATAATATAACACAGAAATAACTTATATCTTCAGAAAATATAACATCTTCTTTTTCCACTCTAGAGTACTACTGCTCAGTGGTTAAATATGGTATTCTCCAAGTCAAAAATCAAAGATGGCTATGTTAGCTAGAAGAAAAATTAGTGTATTAGGGCAATACTCCTACTGTGTGTTTGTGCCTTCAAGTTGCCTGTCAACTTATGGCAACCTCATGAATTCCATAGGGTTTTCTTAAGCAAGGAATACTCAAAAAGAGATTTTCCCAGTTCCTTCCTCTGAAATATAGCCTGTAGCACCTGATATTCATTGGTGGTCTTCCCTCCAAGTACTAACCAGGACTGACCCTGTTTTGCTTCCAAGATCAGACAAGATCTGGTGCCTACTAGACTAACCAAAATGTTAGAAGATTGTGTACAAGCTTTCAGGTTCTCCAATGGTTCTCAACCTTTGGTTCTCCAAATATTTTGGAAGTTTTGGACACTGACTCCCAGAAGCCCCATCCTACACGGGCAATGTACAAAGATTCTGGGATTTGTTATCCAAAACATCTGGAGGGCCACAGGTTGAGAACCAGTAGGCTAGATAGTGAAATAAGAGCAGGGTGAAGTAAGATGCTGAAATCATGGAGTTTGCATTTAGTCACAGTCTTAAGATGGAATGTGGGAGGAGATGTGACTTGAAGAAAACCCAATGTAGCTGTTCAGCAACAGGATCAAAGAAAGGGACTTTATACTGCTTAAAGACGAGATTTCATTCTTTGAACATACCTCAACTCCAGCTGTTAAGTAAAGTTGATGGTTTATTTGAATAATTAATAGAAGATTATTAAAAGTGGAGGATCAGCCATTGCTTATTTGTTTGTTTCACCTCAAGAATCCCAGATATCACACTTAGCAGAGCTTAATCTACTGCTTGTTACTTTTTCTCACATTCCAATTTAAGATGCAGCTAGGATGCAACTAAGTTTTTATTTATTAATAATAAACTACCACTAGAAATTTCAAAAGGATGAAGCTTTCCTGAATTTCCTTGAGAGAGAGTTCCACAAGCAAACTATTGGCACCCAGAAAAAGATCTATCCCAAAAGGGCACACCACAGAGCTTCTGTTTGATGAAGACACAATGGCTCAAACACTGCCACTTTATTTGGTATACAGCCCAGGGATTTGATATATAGGCCAAGGATTGCCACACCAGTTGTATTCTCCACCCTTTGGTCCTGTAGAAGCCAGAAGACATCAGGGAACATGCCTATGCCCCTGTTATCAATGACGTAGTTGCACCCCTGATGTCACCACTCTGTGCCTCAGTTGAGAGATGGTCACTTCTTTCCCAATCCCCATACCTTCCTATCAAAAAAAAAAAAAAAAAAGGGTGAGGGGTGTTTGAGGTGGCCTGAGCATCCTGACTGTTATTTCCAATCACCACATCTTCCAGCTGTTCCAGTTGGGCGCGGACGATCCTGATTAGTCCTCTGTCATCTCATTCTTTCAGCCGCCTTTAAAACATCCTGGTTTTGCTCTCTTCCTTCCACTTTCCCCCACTGCCTTCTCCTTCCTTCAGTTTCTTCAAATTGAATTCAAGGGGCAAAAGTAATTTGTACTCAACTCAGTAGGTGGGAGAGGAAAGGAGGAGGCAGAAACTTGCCCTGTCCAGTAGGCTCAGGCAACATCAAACTGCTACAGCCTGTCCTAGCTTGTTTTTCCTCACTAATAACTTTTTCCATCTTAACCACACTCCTGGTTGCTTGACCGTATGTGTCCTAGTTTTCATCTGTGAACTGTTGGAGGGTATGAATCACTGATTTAAGATGAAACTTAGGATTCCTTTCTTAACTCTGAAAGGATGTGCAGCCTTGGGAAGGGTGGGACTTGCTGACTAAATTGGGCCAGAATAAGCTCAAGGGCCAGTAGTGTAGCTTTCCTTAGCTAGCCCGATGAAGAGTTCTGGAGAATGTAAAAGTTTGGGCATGGATTTTAGAATTTTTCTTATGGTCAAGAATGGTACCTTTGCTTTTTGATGTGGACAGAAGTGGCAGAAGTCCATTTTCCATGCAGGAGAAAGAATGTTTTGTTTTTTCAGGCACAGTGACACTGGAAGTACATGAGGGATGGCATTTTCTTCATGCCAAGTTTCTTCAGTGCGTCACACCTAAATAACCTAGGTAATATTTCACATAAAGTCGCAGGAGCCTTTTGGACTACTGTTAACAGAATCCTCCCAAGGGATTCTGTGGGCTGTAGTCCAAAAGTAACTTTTCCATAGAACAACCGCATGGCTTTCACTGAAAAACTTAATAGGATTTTGTAGCTATATAGTTGTTCAATACCTACCCCCCTCCCTTTAAAAACACATTGGAAAATACAATTCAAGCATCAAGCATCATTTTAAGATGTATATTTGCAATAATGTTGTGGACACATATTTGGGAAGTGCTTGTGATACTACAGTGACAAGCAACACAACTTTACTCCACTGCCATTTTGTGGCCCTTGCGAAATGGCTCTTTATTTGCTCTTGAAAAAAGGTTTATTTTCTCCCCATTTTCTTAAAAAATACAGTAAATTGGGTGTGAACCTTCCCTATGAGAGTGAAAGGGATTTCTACAGCATAGTGGTTCCCATTTGGGTTCCTAGATATTTTTGGATTTAATATCCAGAAGCCCCAGCCAGTATGGCTAGGTGTCAGGTATTCTAGAAGCTACAGTCAAAAAAACCCTATGTATAGAGTCTGGGAACATTACTTTGGAAGCTATGAATGGTTAGGAAAAGTAGCCATTCTGACTGTGGTTTTTTTGGGAGTTCTGTTACTAGAATGTAACATTCCAGAGTTTTGCATCTAAGAACTCAAGATTGAGATCCATTGCCACAGGATACAACATAGCTCTTTCCCTACCAACCTGATGGGAACCAACAAGAACTTACATCTCTTCACCAAGTAGAAAGGAGAGTGCTGTACAAGTTGGATGGAGGTGCAGAAGATGAGGAAAAGTCTCCCTTTCCATTTAATATCCTAGGGCCCTTGCATATTAACACAGTTACAATGCTATGATTCCACTTTAAATGGCAGGACAATGTATTGTAAGATTCTGGGATTTGCAGGTTGTTGTTGTTGTTGTTGCTGCTGCTGCTGCTGTTGGTGTGTGCCTTCAAGTCATTTCTGACTTACAGTAACCCTAAGGTGAACCTATCACACTGTTTTCTGGGGGCTGAGAGTATGTGACCCAGTGGGTTTCCGTGACCAAGTGGGGAATCAATTCAGGTATCCAGAGTTGTAGTCAGTGCTCAAACCACTGTATCACACTGGTGATCATTTGCAGGTTAGGGAGGAAGGCTATTCAGAATGCTCAACCAGAAAAGCCTAGTGCCTCACCAAACCACAAACCTCAGAATTCAGAAGAGGCAGCCGTATAAGTTAGAGTGGAATCTCAGCACTATGTCTGTTTAGTGTGAACAGAGTCCAAGCCACTACATGTATTATATTGAGGCAATGAGAGGGGAAAGTTCTGTTATGCTTAATATAGTTAACGAGAAATTCTGCACGTCTAGGTGTTTTGCCCATGTAGAGAATGTTTCAACCTTTATGTCTTACTTTTATTCTTATCAACTTACTTAGCGTCAACTTGGCTTTACCAAATACACCACTCAGGTCTCCTCCAGACAACCAACAGACTCAGTAGTTGTTGGGCTATTTTTTCTTCTTCTCACCCCTGCATCCAGTCAAGGTTCATTGATTCCTGGGGGTTTGTTCTTTTTTTTTCTTTTTTTCCTTTTTGCTTGAAGTGTGGTGTGGGTGGGGTTTCTTTTCCTCCCAGGGACTATAATGAGGGAAGAAAGATCTGTGTGGTGATGGCTAAATCCTCATTCATAACTTCATCAGTGGAGCTCCCCAGGAGTACAGGAAGAACCAATACAACGGAGGCAGCATTAAACCCTGCCTATATCTGAAAGTCAAAAGAGCACAGGGGTGGGGGGAGAAAACACCTCTAGCCCTGAGTTGTTAATCATCCTCGTTGTCCTCATCACAGCTAGTTGAAGGAATTCCTGGGATAGACCAGAGCAGGAAATGTATCATTTGGATCTTTTTAAAAATCCCAACACAAGCAGATGCAACTCTCAAGGCTTTTCGACGAGCCCTCGCGCGCAGAGTGTTACACAGATCTAAAACACCAGACAGGAAAAAAGTGGAATCCATCACTGAAATGTAAAACCAGAACTTGGGAAAGTTACTTTTTTGGATAACAAGATGCAGAATCAGAGTGGGAGTTCTGGGAGATGCAGTCCAAAAAAAGTAATTTTTCCAAGGTCTGCAAAAAAGTGGGGGGCATGTTCAGCTGAGTACTTTTCTTCTGTAAAAGCCCTCCTAGCCCAGGCACTTGGGCTTCCATCTCTCTTTCTTCCAGCTGGAGTGCAGTGTCAGAGATCCAGCAACTGGCTGAAGTAAGGACCACAGACGCTAGAGTACTGTATCTTCTTTGTCTGCTGTGCCAGGATTTAACAGCAAAGCAACTATAAACACATACCTCCCTAGCAGGCAGGCCACAGGAGTGTCTGCCAAAACAAGGAGCATTATGGACGTGTGGAATTTGTAAAGTTCTGTAGAATATTCTTGGATTATGCAAAGTTAGCAACTCCAGACATGGAACATTTTTTCCACCTAGGAACTGAACACAGCTCAAATGTAAGTCTGAACTTTAAAAGAGCTATCTAGGATGCCAAACCTATTTTGGAGAGAGAGCTGAACACTACGGATAGCTCCTGTAAAGTTCTGACTAAGACCAATAGTTGAAGTGTTCCACTGGCATGGAAGCCATTAGCTACCACTAAAGTAATGTCATTGCCTGGAATGGTCATTCACATTATAAATGCTTCCTTCTGCTTTACAACTGATAGATGCTAAGATAAGTAACAGAGAGCCAGCATGGTGTAGTGGTTTGAGCGTTAGACTATGACCCTGGAGATCAGGGTTTGATTCCTTGCTGAGCTTATGGAAACCCACTGAGTAACCTTGGGTGTGTCACACACTTTCAGTCCCAGAAAACCCTCTGATAGGTTTGCCTTAGCATCACCATAGGTCAGAAACTGCTTGAAAGCACACAACAACACAGATCTGTTAGTGGTCTCTTATCTAAATACTGACCAAGGCTGATCTTGCTTAGCTTCCAAGACCAAACAGGATCTGGTGCCTTTAGGATAAGTTGGAAACAACTTGAAGGCACACAGCAACATTAACAACAAACATAAGTAACGAGAGGTGCAGAAGGAACTTGAATGCATTCATGTATGCAGTCCTTAATATGTGCTGCATCACCATGTAAGGCATGACCTCTACAAAAATATCTCAGTTAACAAAGTAGATGTGCTCTGGGCATTATTTTTTTAACAGAAAATTTGGTAGAGATTTCTGTATGCTTTCAGGGATTGTGTGTGTGCATGTGTGCATGCTCCAGCAGCAGGCTGGATGGCCATCTGTCAGGAGTGCTTTGAGGGTGTTCCTGCATTGCAGGGGGTTACACACCTTACCTTTTCATGCTGCTGGGTTGGGGCTTTCGCGTGAGAAGGCTTGGGAGGAATGCTCTCACAAGCCTCCTGCTTCAGCTCCGCAGCTCTTTCCTGCTCACGCGAGCGCCCCGCCCGCGCCCTGCCCCTTCCTTCCACAGTGCAGCCTGGGAGTTGGAGGCTGCGCTGGGGCAGGAAGCACGACTGACGCAGCTCAGGAGGCTTCGCACGGCAGGTGAGTACACCCCAGGCCCCTGACCGGTGCGTGAGTGCACACCATTTTCGGCTAAAAGCCAAAGATAAAAAAATGCATATGCGCTGCGCGTCTGGCTTTTGAGCATCGCGTAAATGTGAGTGCATCATGCAGACCACTCCTCACATTTACGCAATGCTCAAGGGGTCCTTTCGTTTGCAAAATGCTGTGCAAAAAGGGCCCTGGATGGCCCCTGTGGTCTCTTCCAACTCTACATTTCTATGATTCTATGATTCTATGTGTGGCTTGTGAAGTGTCCCAGGAGGAGAACATTGGTGCCTCCCCTCCCACTCACTGCAGTTGCCCACTCTTGCTTCAGTGACATAGTAGCACATGAATCAATTTCCAAGGATTCATTCCCATGTAACAACCAAGCTGGAATACAGAACACTTCAGAGTCAGAATCTCTTGATCAGAACTTGTTGGATTAGAAATAGATTCCTAGGGCTTTAGCCCCTTCACTGAGAAAAATAGAGACTGGTGCAATTAAGACTGGCCATTTTCGCACGAGACTATTATAGTGCTGTTATTCCACTTTCAACATCCTATGGAATCCTGGGGTTTGCATTTTAAGGAGGGGCCTTAAAGATCTCTCTGAGACTAGTTTTAGCAAAGTAAAGCAAACAGGCAGTATGCAAGTTTCATAGCTAAAGACTTTATAGATTACATTACAAACATATATGCATGCAGTGTCCACGCCCCTGGCTAACTACAGGAAAGTTTCAAGAAGAGGAATAGCTCTGCAGAGCTTACAGTTAGCATCCTGAGGGAGGAAGAAGAGAGTGGGAAATCTTTTTTAATGTGCTTGCAAACGAACTGGGAAGGTTCATTAGTCACATCATGTGGTTGCTTAGATACATCCTCACAATGGATGACTGAGTAAACGGAGAAAGTTTTGGAAACAGCATGTATAGGGTAGAGGCATGCAGGAAACCCTTACTGCTTAAAGTCCCATTCCTCTACTAGCAAAAGAATAAAAGGGGTTAAAGAAAACATTTTCCAAGGAAGCTTAATGAAATTCTAAACTAAAGCCCTGAGCTGCAATAGCTGGTAGTGGTGGGGTTTCAGAGATTTCCTAGATAGGTGATAGTAACATAAGAAAGGACAGTGTACTCTTCCAAAGAGGGCAAATATATCAGGAGGTTTGATGTATGTTGCTGTAATTCTTGTTTTATTAAAAAAAAAATATCAAAACAACTTTTCTGTTTTCTAGGCTTATCTTCTGGGAATTCCCAGCACTGGTTGCAACTAGTTTTCCCACCTTCCAATGAGTTTATTTTTATTTCTGAGACATATTAGAACAATAGGCTCTCTTCTATTCCCTTTTTTTAAAAAAATTATAGTGCTATAATGGTGCATCAGTGAAATGGCACTTTTGCACTATAACTCAACTCTAGAAAAAAAAATATGAGAGAGGAGAATATTTGCACTTCAAACCATAGGATTACTTCAGCAAACCATGCCCCAGTTTTAAAAAAGAAACATTGAAGAGCCCTAGCACAGGCCCTTTTCACATGTGGGGGGGAAACGGTATAGAGCGACCTCTCACGGAGGTCGTCTACACCGTAGAGTGGACTGGCGTGGACTACTTTTAGTAGCTTCACACCAGAATCCACTCAGGAGAGGCCGGAACTAGCCGGGCTGCGTGTTTTTTAAAAACCTCTTTTTAGAGGTTTTTAAAAAGCAGGGAGCGCGCAGCCCCGTGCCGCTCCATCGCCCAGCTCTAAAGTCGATCTGCAGGCGCGCGCAAGTGCGTGCCTGCAGATCTGCCGGAGGCGGGCTTCCGGCTGGCGAGCTTCTCCGGTTGGTGGAGAGCCTCCACCAACCGGAAGCTGCCATCTGCGATGCCGAAGGAGTGTGGAGCAGCGAGCTCGCGCTGCTCCACGTGGCGACAGACTTACCCGGCTGGAAGTAAGCTCCATTTTTGGGCGTTTTCGCCCATTTCCCCCTCGACATGTGAAAAGGGCCACAGATCCAATAAATAGTGAAAAACTGCTCTCCTCCCCCTGCAAAGAATAGAACAAGTGAATGCAGAGGTGACAATAACATGCAAAGCCCAACAAAGGTCAAGGATTTATATTGTGATAACTCATGCTTCTGTAGACTCTTTTCAAAAAGGCCTAAGTGTCATGGTCCTGTTGCTTCTCCAATCAGTGCTGAATTTATGTACAAGCTAAGCAATGTATAGTTCAGGGCCTGAGCTTGTGAAAGGCCTCCAAAGTCTTCTCTTTAGAATATTCAAGTTTTACATAATGATTAGAGCAATCTAAATTTGGGTAATTCTCTGGAGCCTCTTAAACTCGACAATCACTTTTTAAAAAATCCAGCCCTGTCTACAGGGAGACAAGTGTGACCACTTAAAGCAGCTCCCATTGTCTCAGTAATATCATCTGTTCTTTTTTTTTTCCCCTAGAAGTTTTTATCTCCATGAAGACCTGGTCTTTTGTAAAAGTTAATGGGTCACAATTGTCCCTTCAGGAGATAACTGCTCCAAAATGATTGTATTACAACAGTTCTCAATAAATGTTACCAAGAAATCCCAGACATCTACCCACACAAACACTGTAAGGATTGTACCTAAACTGCCAAGGAACAAGGAAGACTGAGGGAAGAAGCAGTTAATACAATGTATGTGAATGTGTGTCTTCAAGTCACCTGCTGACTTATGACAACCCCATGTATTTCATAGGTTTTCTAAGGCAAGGAAGACTCAGGGGTGGTTTTGTCAGTTCCTTCCTCTGAAATATAGCACCTGGTATTCATTGAGAGCCAGCATGGTGTAGTGGTTTGAATGTTGGACTATGATTCAGGAGACCACTTGGCCATGAAAACCCACTGGATGACCTTGAGTGCATCACACATTCTCAGTCTCAAAAAACCCTGTGATAGGTTCGCCTTAGGGTCACCGTAAGTTGGAAACCACTTGAAGGCACATAATAATAACACCAATCTGTTAGTGGTCTCCTATCTAACTACTAACCAAGGCTGATCCTTCTTTAGCTTCCAAAATCAAACAGGATCGGGTGCCTTCAGGATAGTTAGGCCCTGCTAATGTTCCCTTCTAATTAAAAAGTGCTAGTGTTTCAGACCCCTGCAAGCCCCAGCTTCCCTACACCAGTGGCTATGCACTCTTAGCTTTTCTAAAGAAGAGCTGTTCCAGGACAGTGCTTACTAGGGTCTGGCTTCCTTTGGGAGGAGAGATTAGTAGAGTCTTGCGACATTCTTTTAACATACTGATTCATTAACAAACACCATAGGTGAAGATGGGCATCATAATGCTATTGCAAGCCACAAATCTAGTCCCCCACATCAGAATCCTTTTTGACTTCAGCTTAGTATTTCTGGTCCATAGTTTGTTTTCATAAGGAAGCACAGCTTCTGAGATTAGGTGGGCCTTGTTGATGGTGACACCCACACTGTAGAATCCTCCCCCCCAAAAAAAAAAAATCACTTGGCCACTTAAATTCTTGTTCTTCCAGTACAGTGGGTCCTTGGTATCTGCTAGACTTTGGTTCCAGGATCTCCGTGTATACCAAAATTCATGGATGCTCAAACCCTGTTAAGTACAATGGTGTGGTAAAATGGAATCCCTTACATAAAATGGCAAAATCAGAGTTTGCTTTTTGGTTTTTTTTTTTGGGGGGGGGCGATATTTTCAAGTTATAGTTGGTTGAATCCATGGATACAGAATCCATGGATATGAAAAGCTTACTGTACAGGGCGAATTATGTTTTATTTCTCTCAAGGCTTCAGATAAATGTTGCCCTGATTATTTTGTGGCCTTTTAATTTTACTGTTTCCATATTGCCATTTAATTGCACATTGCTTGCATCATCTTGAGCGTGGTCGAGGAGAGTCCGTGCCACCTTTCTCAAAATTTCTTTTTTTTTTAAGTAATTTTATTAAAGTTCCAACATATAAAACAAACAATTATCATTGTATTCTTAATTGTCGTATTACAACTGTCTTCCTTCCTCTCTGGATTACAATCTTTATCATTCCATTGTACTGTTATCAATGCATCACAATAAATTGTTAGTATTATCTACTTAATTTGTTAGTTCCTGTTTTTCTACTCAACTTTACTTGTTCCATGATATTTCTCTGAATTTTATCTTGTGAGAACCTTTAATACCATGAATTATGTATTATTCCCTGTCAAGACCCCTCTTGCTTCCGAAATCATCTGCCATTCTTTATAGATATCATCATCTGATTTCCCTTTTAATCTCTGTGAAACAATATCTGCATTTCTATGTTCAATAAAAGTTGCCCACCATTGTTCTGTCATTAGTATTATATCACTTTTCCAAAGCCTTGCAAATTCAATACGGGTAGTCGAGACCATATACAGTGTTATTCTCCAATATTTCTTTACCGCAGTTCCCTCTAACATATGTGTCATATTTAACAAGTACATTTCAGGAGTCTTATCGATTTGAACCTGCAATACACCACATATTATCTTATGAATTTCATTCCAATACATTTTTGCTTTAGAACATGTCCACCACATATGAAATAGTGTGCCTGCAGTCTTTTGACACTTCCAACATTGACCTGTACCCGTCTTATAAATTATCTTTAATTTTTCGGGTGTCATGTACCATCTATGAAATAACTTATAGTAGTTTTCTTTAAGATTCTGAGCTACCGTGAACCTCTTTGTTCATTGCCAACTTTGTTCCCACCATTCCAACTGAATTGGATGTCCAATGTTCTGTGCCCATTGTATCTTTGCTATTTTAATTGTCTCCTCCTCACATTGTTGTTGTAATATCTCTTGATATAAATGTGAAAGTAAATGAGGTGGATTTTCTCGTAAAAGCTTCAACAGATTCTCTTGTTCTTTCTGTTCTATTGCTTGAATTTTCACGTCCATCTGAAATCTTTCTGATAATTGTCTGTAGGGAAACCAGCTTAACTTTATACCTTCAGTTTCCAATTTCTCTCTTGATTTCATCTTAAAAACATTTGTATTTGTATTCATATTTGTTTTCTCCAATATATCTTCATATCACAACCATTTTTCTGTATCTGACCATCTTCCAAAAAAAGCTTCTTGAGGGGAGATCCAAGTGGGTAGCTGCCTAATGTTCTTATTCTTATAATCATTCCATATTTTATATAATGATTTCCTTACAAAGTGATGCATAAAATCTTTATCAATTGTCGCTTTTCCATAGAACATATAGGCATGCCACCCCATCCTTAAATCTGCTCCCTCTAAAGCCAGCATTCTCATATTTTTTAAATCCATCCAGTCCTTTATCCAAGTGAATGCCGCAGCCTTAAAGTATACTTGTGAGTCCGGTAATCCAAAGTCTCCTCTTCTTGATATGTCAGTCAAGACTTTCCATTTTATTCTTGGTTTTTTGCCTTGCCATATAAAATTAGTTATATCTCTCTTCCATTGTATGAAAGGCTTAGCATTTGTAATTGTAGGAATATTTTGAAAAAGATAATTCATCTTTGGTAGTACATTCATTTTTATAACAGACATTCTTCCCAGCATAGATAATCGCATTTGAGTCCATTTCTCTAAGTCTTTAGATATCTCTTTCCATTTTTTCTCATAGTTGTTTTGAAAAAGCTCATTGTTTCTCTTGGAAATCCAGACTCCCAAGTATTTTGCTTTCTGTCCTTTATTAAATCCCGTTATCTGTTTGAACTCCATATCTTCTTTCTCTCTCATGTTTTTTGTTATAAACACTGTCTTATCCTTGTTTATCTTAAATCCTGAGTATTCTCCATATTCTTGAATAATATTCATCAATCCTTGTACACTGCTGAGAGGATCGTCTAGAAACAAAACCAGGTCGTCCACAAATGCTTTAAGCTTATACTGATATTTCTTTATCTGAACTCCTCTTACTGTAATTTCTTCCCGTATGATATTATTAAGAATTTCCAATGTCATTATAAATAACAAAGGCGACAACGGACAGCCCTGTCTTGTTCCTCTATGAAGTTCAATCTGTTTTGTTCTCTCTCCATTAATAATCAGTCTCTCCGTTTGCTCACTATAAATTGCTTCAATCCAAGAAATGAATTTTTCTCCTGCTTGTGCCTGTTTAATAACCATCTTCATAAATGCCCAATTGACCATATCAAAAACCTTTTCCGTGTTGACAAACACCATAGCTAATTTCTTTTCATTATGTCTTTCATAGTATTCGACTATATTTAATACTGTCCTGATGTTATCTCGCATTGTTCTCTTCGGTAGAAATCCATTCTGGTCTTCATGTATGTTATCTTGAAGAACCTTTTTAAGTCTCTCAGCTAAAATAGCAGCAAATATCTTGTAGCCTGTATTTAAAAGTGAGATAGGTCTGTAATTCGTGACATCGGTTAAGTGTCTTCCTTCTTTAGGTATTAAAACTACGTTAGCTTCCTTCCATGTATTTGGTATACCTTCTTTTCTTATCTCATTCATTGTCTTTTGTAATGGAATTGAGAGTTCATGTTCCAAAGTTTTGTAGTATTCTGCTGTAAAGCCATCATGTCCAGGAGATTTGCCATTTTTCATGTTTCTGATAGCTTCTACTATCTCCATCATCGATATTGGTTTGTTTAATGCCATTTTTTGTTCTTCTGTAAATCTCATTTTATTATTTTTTTCTAAGTAATCTTCAATTTCCCCCTGATTTTTAATTGAGGAGATATTACTCAACAACTTTACATAGAAATTGAAAAAAGTCCGTTTTATCTCCTCTTGCTTTGTTGTTTTTCTTTCCCCAATTCTAATTTCCGTTATTATATTTCTTAGTCTTCTTTTACGAAGTAAGTTTGCCAAGAGTTTAGATGGTTTGTTAGCCTGTTCAAAGTAGGTATGTTTCGCTCTGCACATTTGGTGTTCAATTTCCCCCAAATTTAGTTGGTTAAGTTCAGCTTGACAAACCTTCAACCTCTGTCTTATATTGGTATCCATTGGGTTTTCCCTCAACTGTTTCTCCAGCTTTCTCATCTTTTCCAATATCATTTCCTCAACTCGTTTCCTTTCTTTTCTTATTTCAGCTGACCACCTTATTAGGTTTCCTCTCATCACGGCTTTACTTGCGTCCCAAATTGTCTTCATTGGTAATTCCAGTGTCACATTTTCCTTGAAATAGTTATTTATCTCTATTTTTGCTTGTTTAATATATTTTTCCTTCTTGAATATGTCTTCATTAAACTTCCATGTTCTCTCTCTAGTCATAACTCTGAGTGTCACTTGTATAGGATTATGATCTGAACATAGATTGGAGAGAATGTCCATTTCCAATGTCTTCAATAACAGGTCTTTTGATATCAGTATCATATCAATTCTAGACATAGTTTTGTGTCTATCCGAGTAGAATGTGTAGCCATCCAATTGTCCATTTTTATATCTCCATTCATCATAAAGATCTAGATCGTCCATCATCTGGAAAAAACTTTTAGGTAATTTTCCATTGTTTCTGGGCACCAACTTCTGTACTGATCTGTCCAATGTAGGATTTATGACTCCGTTAAAGTCCCCAAGAGCTATCACATTAGCATTTCCAGTTTCCTGTAAGTATTTCTGTATTTCCATATTAATTTTGGGGAAGAATTCTCCTTTAGCGCCATTTGTTGCATATATTCCCACTATTAACATCTTATCTTGCAATGTGTCAACTTCCACCGCCAAATATCTTCCATTTTTATCACAGAATTTTTGCTGGGCACCATATTTTGTATTAACATATATCAATACTCCCCTTTTTTTCTGATCAGTTGTTGCAGCAAAACAGCTACCTAATTTCGGATTCCGAACATACTTCATGTCTTGGGTTCTAATCCGTACTTCTTGTAGACAAATTATATCCAATTTTTGTTTCTCCAGATGATGAAATATCTGTCTTCTCTTATATTCCGAGTTAAATCCTTTTATATTCCAAGAGTATATTTTGAGCCCCATTTTGCTGTTTTGTTTATTAATTTATGTAATCTGATTCAATTAATCTTGAATGCCTTCTCCCGAAAGTTCTCCTTCCTCTTCTATTTCTTGCTCTGGGTCCTGTGTCTGTCCTACCATGCCTTCACTCTCCTCTGCCTGGATCTGCATCCTTTCCTGGTTTCCTTCCTCTTGCAACTGCTGTTCTTCTTCCCTTCCTTCTGCTGATGTTTTCTGAAGATCTTTCTTCAATCTTTCCATCATTTCTTTATGCACTGTATTTATTCTGTAACGCTGTTGTTTATAGGAAAAAGAAATGCCCTCAGTCTTCTCCCATCTGTAGTTTATCTGAAGCTTCATCAGAAGGTTTACCAAAGGTCTATAAGTCTTGTCTCTTCTTGAGTATTTGAAATGGTATGTCTTTAAAAATTCTGACGTCTTTTTCTTCAATCGTGAATGTTCCTTCGTAGCTCCGTTGTAAGATTTTGTCTCTTGTAGCAGCCCTAGTGGAAGTTATTATAATATCTCTTGAAGGCTTTCTTTCTCTTGCTGTCCTTGAGGATACTCTAAACATCCTATCGATGCACATTTCCATTCTGTCTTCTTCAATGTCTAGAAATTCAGCCAAAGCCGGTAGCATTTTCTCATATAAATTTTCCGTACTAGTTTCAGGGACGCCCCAAAAACGAAGACATCTTTCTTGATATCCTAACTCTTGTTGCGTAATTTGAATATCTTCTTCCTGCTGTTTCCCTTTTACTTCAGCCATTTCAGTTTGTACTTGTATGACCTGTTCTTTTATTTCTTTTGTCTCTACCTTTATCTTTGAAACTTCCTTTGTTAAAATTTCCAACTTCTTTCCCAACTTTTCAATTTCATTTTTCATATCTGTTCTCATCTCTTTTCTTGTTTCTTTTAAGTTTTGTCTTATGTCTGTCTCTGTCTTCCTGATATCTTCTCTAATATTGCTCAATTCTTCCATCATTTGTAACATTAGGTCTTGTGGCTTCTGGGATGTATCCGTGGATGTCCTTCTTGCTGGCTGGGTAGTCACTGTTACTGCTGCAGCTGCTGTGGCCTTCCTTATTCTTGTATCCATTAACTTTCTTAAAGAATAAATTTTTCTCTTCTACTCGTTATTCCTTCCGCTCCTCTCTGTTATCTTAATTAATTCAATAATCAATGAACTCAATGATCCTGGCACCAATTATCTTGAGACCTGTTATTTCATAGTCCAATGAATTGTCTTAATATGTTCTAAACATCATAAACTTATATAAACAAATGAAATCTTAATTGCAGTATAATACTATATGTATAAATGAAATCTTAATTATGTTATAATAATGTTCAATAATGTGTCTTAATAATAGAAAATATAATAATACAGAATATAATTCTCCACTTTTTAGATGAATTCACACAATATTATTTACATTGTAAACCATGAAGAATCTTAGTTCTACTTTAACCGCTGAGGCTTCAACCACTCCAGATTCCCCTCCCAAATGTGTTTATCCAATCCTCTATAGTTCACTCTTTTTCCAGCTCTGCAGCTACAACCTTGGATAAGGAATGCAGCTCCCGTCGCTGTCTGCGTGGGTGGGGAGTTTTCAGTTCTCACTGTTTTTCAAGGTGAAGAAGCCTTCATTTTTAAGAGTCAGATCAACAGGGTCTAATACCAGGTGCACTATATGAAGTAAATAAATGAAGATAGATGTCCTTTTAAAACAAAGTCCAATAAAATAATTTTAGAAGCTCATAAAGTTCCTGAAATCAGTTCCTTGAAATAAATTTCCTTAAAGTTCAAACACTCAAAGTGTTACAATCAAAGTCCTTAATTTCTGCTTTTATTTCATTTAACTTTTTTATCCATTTAAAAGTTCCAAATCAAAGTCTCGGTGCAAAGTTCATTAATCCATTTGCGAAAGTTTATAAAAATACCAAAGAGTTTTCAATGGGAGCAAATAGGAACAAAGGAAAAAAGAGAAAAAAGAACTCACTTTGTCCTGTGGCTTGCCAAGTCCCACAAACACACACAAAAAATTAAAAAACCAATTTTCCCCAGCACCAAAAAAGAGTCCACTCCACTCCAAACAGTTAGGAAGAAAAGAAATTCCATGTATGTAAAATGCAGATGAGAGAGAAAAAAAGCCCAGAAAAGAGCAGCACTGTTAAATCCCCTTCATCTCCATTCAGGAATTTATAAGCTCAGTGTCTTCAGTCACTTTAAAACCATTAACAAGTTCTTGCCAATTGGATCCAACTCCAGTTTACTCCAAGTCTAAATCCAAGCTAAATCTCGATAATCCACCAAGAGAATTCACAGGAAAATTGAAGTTTATTCAAACTCACCACTCTGGTCTCTGTAGCTTTAAGAAATCCACCATTACGTTTCTGCTTCCTGCCACCAGGGTCTCCTCCAAGCTGCAGTTTATATTCGCTGAAACAGGTACACACCTCTTGTGTTTTAAGTTAAATTGTAATCCAAATCGGGCTGTTACTTGTTATCTTGCCTTGCACTCTTGGTTAAAAGTCGGCGGCGGCACTTGTGCCGCTAAAACGGCGATCCAGAAGGTCCCGTCGTGGTCCTGTGATCCTGCACAGCTCCTCCACTCTCCCCCTTCGGGGAGGGCTCAGTGCTGGAATTTGGATCCCCTTCGGACCTCTTCCACATCCCCCTTACCGAGGGGGTAGCTAGCTGGAATTTGATGGCCCCAATCCAGCTGGAAACCTTCGGGTGGCGGTTTGGAGTTTCGCAGCGCTACTCCCGACAGCCTCTCACGCGCGCCATGCGGCTGGAAGTCCTGACCTTTCTCAAATTTCTGATGGCTCCTTTTCCCCCATAGAGACAGTTACAAAGAGGAGTCAACAGAGGGATTCCAGAAGTAGTAAACTGGCTGGGGGATTCCGTGAGCTTTGTTCCAAAAAAATGATTTTTCCATGCTCTCATTACATTTTCTTCCTGTCCTGTATAGTACAGTTTTATACATGTCTACCCTGATGTAAGTTCTATGATTATTGGTGGTCCTTGTATGCCTTCAAGTTGGCACCCCATCTAGTGTCTTCTTAGCAAGATTTATCTATAGGAGATTTGTCATTTTTTTCCTAAAGCTGAAGAAGTAGGACTTGGTCAAGATCACCCAGAGGGGTTTCTGTGGCTGAGCAGGGACTTGAACCCCAGTCTCCCAGCATCCTAGTCCAGCTCTCAAACCATTACAAATAAAATATACGTACAATACAGACATATTCCTCATTTCTCCCATTTGAACATTATTCACACAGCAACTTTGATCTTTGCAAATATGTTAGCTATTTTAAAAAGTCTTACTGCTGGTGTATGACACATTGCAAGCTGCTGCCTGCCTACCTTAATCTTGACTGGCACTTCAAGTATTTGCTAATCAGCCCGAATAATCAGTCACAACAGCCACACGGAATACAATTACTGTTTCTTCTGGATGATGTTCAGTGAGATTTTCAGGGTTAAAGCATTCCTGGTACTCAAATCCTTCATCAAATACATTGTATTTAATAATCTGAATCTTGAGAACCACCTACTCTTACTCGTTATGACAGGTCATCAGCAAAGCCTTCCTACAGTTACTCCTGATGGAGGGGGAGCAAGGTCATTAGCCACTGGACAGTCTGTCCCAGCTTGGAAATGTTATTCTTTTGGACTCAAGATTCCCAATGCCCATGAAGGTGGGGGGGAGCAGGTCTGAAAGCAGCTTTCCCAAGCTCTTCTGTGTCTTTGCAATGACTTCTGTAAGATCATTATGCCTGGCACCAGCATTTTATGAGTGTTAGGCACCAGGTCAACCCCTATCACCATCATCACCATCATTTACTGAAGCTTTTTAATGTGGCTTGTTGCTTCTGAGATTTTTGGTGTCTGTATTTTGTTTTTTAAAGTACTTTGTGTCTAGTGTTATCTTTTGTATGTCTGTGTCTCTACTTTGTTATTCAAGTTGATTAAAAAAAATCTCCTTAATGTGGTACGTCCCACATCCAATAAACTAAGTAATGCACATTTACAGTCGCTGTTACCATTATGTATAACCCATATTTACTGATAAGCAAAGTCATTGCTACATAGTGCTTAGGACACAATTACAGCACCGTCTTTTCCTCATTAAGCAGCTTTTGACTGTGCAGAGTTTAACACTCCATAAAGAGAAGTCTTAGTAGGACAGGATTGTATACACCGTGGCTCCAAAGGCTATTTTTGAGATTCCCAGAATCCCAGTGCCCCCACAATAATCCCCCCAATTATTTCCTTTCCCCCCTTCTTTAGTCCTCCTTTAGCAACAATCCGCCCCCTCCAATAACCCCTAAGCGGCCAATGGGGGAAAAATTTTGCCACATACCTTACCAATTATTATAGGCCAAGGAGAGGCCATTTTTTAAAAAAGAGAAAATGAACTGGAAGTTCACTTTACAAAAGAACAGGTGGGGTAGGATGAATTAGGTATGTAGCTCTGCAAGGTCCCTGGAGAGCCATTGTGGCCCCACAGCCCTGGCCCTTGTCCACTCTTGTAGTAGGGGAATGACTCCATAAAGACAGTTAAGTAGACTATAATCTAGAACCTTAGCCTCAGATCCCCTCAAAAGGTTGCTGTACATTGGGCAGTATTCTTCTAGTAGCTACCTGAATGCAGTTAACTTTGCAAATGCCACTTTTGGATACACGTTGGCAGGGGATGGGCAGACTAGATGGAGATGCTCTGCTCTTGTTGATCTCTGCTGAACATATAGCCTAGATATGCAAAATTAATTAGGACCACTCGAAGCGGTAGAAGTTAAACACTCCCACCCCTCCCGTCCCTTTGAAAACTGCCCCCTCACTGCCCCAACCAGGCATTTTGCAAGGAAAAAGGGAGATTGCTATATATGGCTGCAGCAGTTAGGGTAGTCTGCCAAAATAGATGCATGAAGACAGTGGAACTGTCCGTTTAATTCCAGACCTTCCCCCCGTTATACATCACATAGGGCCTTTCCACACTACACTGTTATAGTGCTATTATTCCACTTTCAACATCCTGTGGAATTCTGGGGTTTGTAGTTTACTGAGGCCAAAGGGCTCTCTGGCTGAGAATTTTAAATACCCCTCCCTAAACTACAAACCCCATGATTCCATAGGATGTTGAAAGTGGAATAATAGCACTGTAACGGTGAGTGCAGAAAGGCCCTATAGCAAAAGGAATACAAGGTTCTGCACCAATACTGTAGTTCTAAACAATCTCCTCTCTCTTTCTCTCACATACCCCTCCATACTTTTCACCTCACTTGAGCTCTAATACTAGGTGTGAGCTCAGCTGAGAGAAAATTATCTGGGGGGAATAGGAGATCAGGAAGACCTTTGTCAATATAGGGATAACACTTCATATAGACCTACAGACACTGTAGCCCTCCAGATGTTTGATCTGCAGCTCTCAGAAGCCCTAACCAGAATAACCAGTGGTGAAGAATACTAGGAGCTGCAGTCCAGCAAAATCTGTAGGGCTGCATATTTCTCAACTCTGCCTTTATGTAACTGGAGCATACTGAGCTCAACAGTTTATTTCCATCATATCTAGTGGGGGCCTAGGGAATGCTAAGATCATGAATTCTATCTGTACTCTGCCCAGAGACTGGAAAAGTTAGTTTAGGGGCCTATACCCGGTTGTTAGTTGCAACCAGCATAGATTCATTGATTCAAGTGAATCTTCCTAACAGTTGAGTCACCAAGTTCCCATTGGTTCATTGGGTCTACTCTAGTTGGGATTAACAATTAAATTTACGTCCTGAAATATAACTCCCAGAATCTCTGAGCCACTATAGCTAGTATACATGCTGGCTAAGGGATTCTGGGAAATGAAATCCAAAAAAGAAAAAAAAAAAGGAACTGTTCCAGGCACTGTTCCAGTAGTTTATTTTGTGGCCTTTCATCCATTGTCATACTTCCTTGGTCTCCTCATGAGAATCTTTCTCCTTTCACCAACAGTAGTTTACATAACAATCTGCAGAATCAAACTCAGAAACAGAAGGCCAGTGATGGTAGGACTGTATATTTGAACGCTCTCTTATAAGTTAATGGACACTGGCATGTATTAAGTCAGCACACTGAAAAGGTTTCAGCCTGGCTTTCTCCTATCATGCTGTTTTTCTAGGAGTTGATCTTCTGTAAGGGTGACCTATACACACACACACACACATAACTGACTGCCTGACAAGAAAGGTTGAGAGATCCAGTTTCGTGTCCCCACTAAACCACAAAACTGGATGGTGTTGGTCCCTCTCTTTAGTGCGACCTACCTAACTGGGTAGTTTTATGGACAAACTGGGAAAGAACAGAAACAGGTATGCCATTGTGAGCTCACAGGAGAAAAGAAGGAAAATGAATGTATCAAATAAATGAATATGCTTTGCCACTTGACCCTGTTGATCACATCAATGGCCCTGCAGAGAAATTCCTGCAAATCATGCATGCTTAACATATGTGGCAAACTTCAAGCCTCCTAAATGTATGTACGGAGTTCTTGCTAATTTGTCTATTCTCAATCTTTTTGCTTGCTTTTTCCCCCTCTTCCTTGTTGCCCCCTTTATAGGTTGGTGTGAGGTTTTTGGCACAATGCATTGGGTTTCTGTTCTTATTGTGGCCGGTCTCTGCGGAGTGGGATTGAGCCAGTATGATGAGTACGATGACATTTTCTGGCTGCAACAGTATTTACGCAGCCAGTCTTCATCCTACAGCTACTCACCGTATTATGAAGATGAGGTTCCCCCATACTCTTCTTACTCCTATGCACCAGCTGAATCCTCTGTCGGTGAGCCTGTCCCCGAACCACCTGTATCCAGGGAATGCCCCCAAGAATGCGAATGCCCTCCCAACTTCTCTGCTGCCTTGTACTGTGACACCCGCAATCTCAGGTATCTTCCTTTTGTGCCTTCACGGATGAAATACGCTTACTTCCAGAACAACCAGATTACAGCCATCCAAGAGGGAGCCTTTGACAATGCTACCAGCCTGGAGTGGCTTGCGCTGCATGGCAACCAAATCACTAGTGAGAAGATGGGCAAGAGGGTCTTTGCTAAGCTCAAGAATCTAGAGAGGTTATACCTTGACCATAACAACCTGACCAAGATGCCTACCCCACTACCACGGTCCCTGCGAGAACTTCACCTGGCATATAATCAGATCTCCAAGGTTCCGTCCAACGCCCTTGAAGGCTTAGAGAACCTCACTGCCCTGTATCTCAGTCACAACCAGATCCATGAAATTGGATCAAATCTCAAGGGGTTAAAGTCTCTGATTCTTGCAGACCTAAGCTATAACCAACTCAGGAAAGTCCCCGATGGCCTTCCAAGCTCCTTGGAACAGCTCTATATGGAGCATAATCACATACACACTATCCCTGATGATTACTTTAAGGTCTCTCCCAGATTGCTGTATGTACGGATGTCTCACAATAGTCTGACAAGTGAAGGACTCTCCCCTAATGCTTTCAATGCTAGCAGCCTCTTGGAATTGGATCTCTCTTACAACAGGCTTCAGAAGATACCGCGGGTCAGTACAAGCCTTGAGAATCTCTACCTCCAGGGGAACAGAATAAATGGTGAGCAATTTCATTCTGTTTGATAAGCTGTTACAGGATGGCAGTGGAGCAGAATATCCCCTGCCTGTGTGCACTATGGCAGACTGCCAGGAGAGGCAATTTATTCTTTTTTGACCCGAACAAGGGGAGTCCTTGGAGTCTGGAGACAGGCAGGCAGCTGCAGGACCACACTTTCACCACCCCTACATTAGGCTCTTTTAGCTATTTTGGAAGTTGATGTTATGATTTAACAGCTTGGAAATAACACTATATGACAACACTATAAATAAATAACTTGATGTTATTTCTGTTTTCATTAAGAAAGTTACAATTAAGTTACACTCTCTAACTTAAGTAGGGATAGCTTCACTCGTTCTGCAGTATAGCTGTTAAAACTAACTTTGTAGTTATATCTATAGTTATATTATAGACCAAGGACGCATGCACGATGTTAGCCATGTGATTTACCTTCTTTCTCTGCACAATAGATTTTGTTGCTAGAAGAGAAGAAAGGATGCAAAATAGAGGATTTTGGATGCTCTCAGAATTTGCTGCCCATGCTTACTCCTTACTAAACCAGTCCCTTTTTTTTTCTGAACAGACGTGTATAAACTGAGTTTTTATACTGTGCTGCTTTCCATTCTTGCTTCTGAGTAAAGTAAAGGTGTTAAAGAGATTGTTCTGAGAATTCATTGGTTCTGTCCATTTTCTGGGCCACTAATTACTTTTGAGTGAAATGCACAGGATTGCAAAAAATCTGTTTTCAAAAAATTCCAATTCCATGTACTTTACTCAGCTACAAGCTCTATGAGAAACTGACTCTATTCAAGCAGAATAAGTTTGCATCTTGAAAGCAGCATTTTGTGTCATTTTCCAAGTTTTAAAGGTATTTCTGTGCCACTTGCTTATTAATCCTAGCAATGGCAATTTTCTCTCTCTTGCATTGCCATTTTTCATGTTGTCTTGTATGTTTTGTACCATACACCAGTGGCTTGCAGGACTCACATTAAAAATAAATAAATAAAAGCATTCAGTTACCTTTGGAAAATGGGCTAGTAAAGAACTACTTTCTAAATGTGTAAACTATAGGAGCAACTAATTATTTTGAGATATAAGTGTAAGTAATTGAATTTTTAAAGTAACCCACAAAACTTAAAGCACAAAAAGAAATGGAGGAATAGATATCAGAAGGACAGTAAATTTTGTTCTTCCCTATTTCACACAGGAACTCAAAGACAGAGAAGAACAACATTCACTGTCCTTCTGATATCAATTCCTCTATTTCTTTTTGTGCTTTAAGTTTTGTGGGTTACTTTTAAAACGCAATTACTTACACTTATATCTCAAAATAATTAGTTCCTCCTACAGTTTACACATTGAGAAAGTAGCTCTTTACTAGCCCGTTTTCCAAAAGTAACTGAACGCTTTTAGTTTCGGGGTTTTTTTTTAAATCTGAGTCCTGCAAGCCACTGGTATATGGTACAAAACATACAAGACACCATGAAAAACATGTAATTCAATGCATTATTCATCATCAAAGAGGGAAGGTATCTCATTAGCATAACTGTTACTGGGATCCCTTGGAGTAACATTGCATTAATGATTGTGTTACTGTCCCTATAAGTTATTAAATTAGGAAAGGGGGAAGGTTGCTCCTTATCCACAAAATGGTAGGGTGAGGGCACTGTCTGTTCTATTTTCTACTTCAGAGACCCCGTCTGCTGCTTGAAAGAATGTTCTATTGTTCCCACTTGACTCTAGGAAAAAAAAAGTGATCCAAGCAACTCTATGTGGGCAGTCTATTACAAGAAGTATGTGGCAGTAGACTTCCTGCTGAACTGTGCATCAAACTCTTCTCTAGTGCCCAGTGGGAACTGTAGAAACCTCCCTTGTGCTTGTTGCAGGTAGCATCATTATTTGTAATGAGTTACTTCTTTCCAAGCTCTGAATTTAGTACTAATTTGAATGCAAATTCAGCAGCATAGAAGAGTTAGTGTTTTGGCTGGGTATTCCTTGCCTAAAAGAACCCTAATGAAATTCATGGGGTCACCAGAAGTTGACAGGTGATTTGAAAGCACATATACACACATGGAATTAAATGTCAGAAGTATTTGGTTAAACTCCCTGTCAAAACTTGCCTATATCAATACTCAGAAAAACGAGATGTTTCCTGGCGTACATTTATAAGGCAATGCAGCAAATGACCTCACATTGGCCCCTTCTGCATGAGGCGAGTGAATTGCTCCGTGCCGTTACTCACTGCTTCTTCTTAGCTCGAAGCAACGCGGACTCTCCCTTAAGCCCTTCTGCAGGGCTCCTCCGTTTGGTCCAGGGCAAATCGGAGCAGTGTGAGGTCTGTAGATCCGCACTGCTCTGGCTGAAAATGGCAGCTTCCCGTTCCTCGTGGGTCCAGACCAACCGCTGATGCTGGCCACGCCCACAGCCCGCCCTCCGCTGATCACAGGCTCGCATTGGTGCGAGCCTGTGCATCTGCACAAGTGAGGAGGAATGCAATGGCGCGCTCCAGAAGATTAAAAGACCGGATTTTTCCGGTGCGGAACTAAGGTAAATAGTCCCAACCTAGTCCGATCCAAGGTGCAGACGACCTCCGTGACAGGACGCCTTGGCCCGTTTTAACTTCCTGGTGCGGAAAGGGCCATTATCCTAAAGTAGAGATTATTTAAAGTAACTAGCTAAAACAACAGAGACAAATAACTGCTCTCAAAATGCCTCAAGAAACTTAAATCCAATGGTGGACTTGTAGTAATTATTCTGGACTTGGCACATGCCTAAGAAAGTATTTCTCCAACACAAAACTACTACTACTACTACTACTACTACTACTACTACTACTACTATTATTATTATTATTATTATTATTATTATTATTATTATTATTATTATTGGCCAGGTCTCATCCTGTAGGTCCAATATGTCTACAAAAATCCTATTGTCTGAAAGAGATGTTACCATTTAAAACAAAACTTCAGTGCAGATTTTGTGCAGTGCTGATAAAAGATTAATAGACAATTGATTGCACAATCCTATACATGTTTGCTCAAAAGTTTGCTCAGGAAAGTAGATAAAATTTCTCCCTAATGCTGCAATCTTATGCACTCTTATTTAGGATTAAATCCCTTTGTGTTGCTTGTATCAGAGCACACATGCATAGCAGTATCACCCAACTGCTGGAGAACTATGTAAGAAAAGTAATTGATTATGAAAATTCAGTGCCATTGGTTGTTGTGGGCTTTGAGGCCGTGTTCTATTAGTATTTTCTCCTGACATTTCACCTGCATCTGTGGCTGGCATCTTTAGAGGATCTGGTGGCATGGAAGTGAGACAGAGTATATATACTTGTGTAGTCCCCAGGTGAGAGGAAGCAATTTCCCTGGCGGTGAACAATGCATTGAATTACTTTAAGTAATATTCCAAGCTCAGCTAAATCCTGGTTTAGTGTACAATTGGGCAGTCTGTGGTTCATTATCCTTTGATTTTAAGTACTGGGACAGCTTACAAGGGTAAGGAAAAGTTGAATATTTGTGGTGGTAGCAATGTTGGAATAGGGCAGTTTTAAAACAAGGAGTATACATTTTCTCTTAATTTACTAGTTTTCAGATATAAGATATTTTTTAAAATTTGGCATTTGGCAATGTGACCTCATCGCAACTTTGCAGTAGTAGATCTGTTCTCATGTTCTCCACATAATTTGTGTATAAAGTTGGGGTGGTCATGGTATGTCCTTCCATCTGCCACGGTCTATGACCAGAGTACCTTGTTTCTTCAAATACGGAAGACTGGTTTTCACAAGGTAAAGACAGTTAAGTAAGCAGGATCTCAAACTAATGGTGGTTTGAACATATCTTAATTCCCATATTCAGATAAAACAGGAAACCACGATTTTACAAAATCCAACCAGAACCTTCATATTTCCTTACCTCATGTGCAAAGGAGGAGTTCAAGAGGCTAAATTCACTATCATGGTATAGTCTCATAACAATAAAATATGGCTTAGTATTAGTTTTGAATATGACCTCCATGAACAAATATCCTTAGCTTATCACAGCCCCCACTGTAATTCTTAACAGCTGGTTTAAGAAGACCTACCGATAGGGCTGGTTGAGATGGCAACTAATTGTCACATGTTTACAGTATGATGCCCACTTCCACTAATAGTTCCAATGCACATATAACAGATTTTATCTGTAGTTGATGAGTTCCTGTGTGGGTGAGTCTGAGTAATGCAGAAGAGAAGCTTGTAATAACATTTTGAGGCTAGTGCCAGTTCTGAAATTAACCCCTTTTTTCCTCAAGTTACTTTGTTTTGACAGTCATACTCCAGATCTATGTGGAATTCAAACCACAAATAAATCAACTGAGTTTGTTTTTGAGGAACCAAACTTTTGGTGGGAGATAATGTTCCTACATGGTTCCCATCTGTTGAGCTGCTCAAGGTTTAAACCAGAGATGAGGCATGTGAGGTCCTTGGGTTACATGCAGCCCCCAAGCTGCAAGAACTGTCTCCATCCCCATATGAGAAGAAGGGATTTTCAAACTCAAAATGCCTTCACACCTCAGGAAGATGTGTGGGTCCAGTTTCTCACATTTGAGGAATTATTTGGGCTGTTCCAGGCCAGGAGGAGGTCTTTTATAAATCAGAAAGGTGGGGGTTTTTTGTTTTTGTTTTTGTTTTGTAAAAGTTTCTCCTGAATTTAAAACAGCCCAGAGGCAGAATTTACCCCTATGCCTTCTGAAGCTCAGGAGGGCATTTTTGAGTTTAAAAATAAATAAATAAAACATTTTATAAGTTCAGGTGTCACTGATGTAGTAGGGAGGTGTGCAGCTAGGTTTGCACATGAGCACTATTCTAGTCTCTGAGATATCAGGGCCAAAACCAGAGGCTCAGGGACTACCCTGATGTTACAGGGCCCTGGTGGTGTCATTATGCATGGCATATGAAGCATCAACCACATTACATAAAGCATGCCATTCAAATAGCAATAGCATTTGTATTTCTATAGCACTTATCAGCTAAGTGCTCTCTAAGCGGTTTACAACAAGCTGGGTACTCATTTTATCGACCTGCAGAAGGATGGAGGGCTGAGTCAACCTGGAATCCTGCAGGATCAAACTCACAACCTTGTGATTGCAGTACCGGCATTTAGCTACTTCGCCACTAGGGCTCATAAGCAACATAATAAAGAAGACTATATACACAGACAGACAGACAGACAGACAGACAGACAGACACACACACACACACACACACACACACACTTATTTTTGAGGCATGGGTCTCACTCTGAGTTTCTTCCTCCTAACCTTGAGGACCAGAGAAGTGGGTCCAAGACCTGAGATCTGGCAAAGCTACATGCAACTCTCCAAGATCTGGTGAGAGGCCCATGTGGCCCCTGCACGCTGGGGTGTTGCCCACCCTTGGTTTAGATTGCATGCAACTGTATTGTATTGTAGTGAGCAGCAAATCAAATTTCTCTTCATCACTATTAATTCACTGTTAAGTGATGCCACTTCTTTTTCCCATGGAGGAAAGAGGCACAGCTTTGCACTGGGGCAGCTTGACAAGTATTAAAAGAATCTCAACATTTTGCTCCAAATCTGTGTCTGACTCTCTATGGCAGTGAAGCTGTTAAAAACCATGTCTCTGGATTTCTCTTTATTTATTCACTCATTTTTCAAGCAGTTTTGCAACTGACCTTTAAAGTTTTTTTAAACGAGTTTTTCAGAAGGCCTTTGCTTTCTTTCCACAATAAATGAGGAACACTGCAGAACAACCAGACTCAGAAGATGAATTAGTTTTATTATATACACAATTGGTGGCTGCTGGGCTTTTAAGATAATGTTGACTTCATCTGTTAAGCAGAATGCTGTTCTTCAGAGGCATATCTCAGATGAAGAATATCCATTTGTCTTCCTCTTGGTCTTTTTCATCAGAAGATCTAAAAGATGTTCACAGTCAAACTCTAATCAATTTTGTATAGGCAAAGGGGAGCAGCAACTAAAAGAAGGGACAGGAATTTGGGATTCTAGAAATAAATTGTTACTGTGTGCTTTCAAATCATTTCCAACAAACCTACGGTGGAGTTTTCTTGGCAAGATTTGGTGAGAAGGGGTTTGCTTTTCCCTTTTCCTGAAGCTGAGAGAGTATAGAATCATAGAGTTGGAAGAGACCACAGGGACCATCCAGGCTAACCCACCACAATGCAGGAACACACATCAAAGCACTCCCAATAGATGGCCATCCAGCCTCTGCTTAAAAACTCCAAAGAAGGAGACTCCACCACACTCCAAGGCAGCCTATACCACTGCTGAACAGCTCTGACTGTCAGGAAGTTCTTCTTGAGGTTCAGGTGGAATCTCCTTTCTTGCAGCTTGAATCCATTCCTCCTTGTCCTAGTCTCTGGAGAAGCAGAAAACAAGCCCTCTCCCTCCTCGACATGACATCCCTTCAGATATTTAAACATGGCTATCATGTCCCCTCTTAACCTTCTGTTCTGCAGACTAAACATACCCAGCTTCCTAAGCCACTCCTCATAGGGCTTCATGGCTTCCAGACTCTTCACCATTTTGGTTGCCCTCCTCTGGACATATTCCAGCTTGTCACTATGACTTGCTCAAGGTCACCTAGTGGCTTTCCATGGCTCAAAGGAGCTGAGCAGGGGTTTGAACCCTGCTCTCCAGAGTCATAGTTGGCTGCCAAATGGCAACACCACATTGGTACCCCACACATTGCTAGATACTAAAGTGATTGCTTGTGCTACTTAGCTCAAATGGGATAAAAGGCATATTTTCTTAATGTTTTACTCACATATACACTTGCAAATTTTAGGGGTCACATAAGTGGATGCCTGTTATCCTTGATCAGAGTTTGGAGACATTTTCTTAATTGCAACATTCAGAATTCCGCAGGCAGAATGGCCAGCAGCCAGGTTGGCTAAGGGATTCTAAAAACTGTAGTCTGAAAAATAACTGTTCTAAATTCTGCTGCTGAGTGAAGCACCTCTTACCTCCCTCCTTACCCCATGGACCATATGCTCAGTAGCCACTCAACCCTCTTCAATTCTTCCCTCCCAGTCCATTTTCTAACACAGTTCCAGTAGGGATTTTGGGCACTACAGTGTTTGTAACAACTTTCATCCTAGAAACAATGAAATCATTATGGAGATGATCAGATTTAGCTACCCAGTTATATCTCAAAAGGCATGTAAAGTTTACAGGTAGTGCCTGTGCTTCAAATAGCCTTGTTTTCCTGCTGCAATGGCATAATTTATTCAATTTTTGTACATTGCCTTGAGATCCAGTTCTGGGGAAAAGATAGGATACAAATTATTCATCATCATGCCAATTCTCATCATTTTCATGATGATTTCACTATTTCTAGAAACCTGCAAAATGAAGATTTAGAAAGGTTGCCCCCTTGCCCCAGTCCCCTTTTCCCTGTATCAGAGCTGAACCCAGATGAAGAAAATCTGTCAAATTAAATTAACCCATGGAATTTATTGTGATAATATGTTGTTATGGCCAGTACAGTAAGAGTTTTTTTTCAAAGCACTGTATAAATACATGGACAATAAATCACATCTAGGGTGGCTGTACGAGCGAGAAGATTGGGCTCCTATATTTTTTAACAGTTGTGTGGAATAAGGGATTTCAGCAGGTGATAGATAACAAGTCATCCCTGCTGAAATTCTCTCTTCTACACAACTATGAAAGCAGCCCTGTCTTCTTCTTCATATGGCCACTCTTTGTTCTTCTGCGCCATCAAGTTGTCTCATACTTATGGTGACCCTAAGAGTTTTCTTAGCAAGATTCATTCAAAGGAGGGTTGCCTTTGCCTTCCTTTGAGGCTGAGTGTGACTCATTCAAGGTCATCCGGTGGGTTTCCATGGCTGAGCAGGGATTTAATCCCTCATCTCCAGAGTTGTCCCGCACTCAAACCACTATACTACTCTGGCTTTAGTCAAGAATATTTCTATATGTTAACCAGAAGACAGGCCCTTTCCGCATCAGGCAATTAGAACAGGGCAGTGCGTCCTCGCACGGAGGTCGTCTGCACCTTGGAGTGGACTAGGAGTGGACTGCTTACCAGAGATCCGCACCTGAGTCCACTCCAAGACGACTCCAAGTGGTTCTCCAGCGTGTTTTTGAAAGACCGGAAAAAACAGGTCTTTATTTTCCTGGAACGCTCCATTGCGTTCCTGCTCCCTCGTGCAGATTCGCAGGCTCACACCAATGCGAGCCTGCCATCTGCAGACCCACGACCAACCAGAAGCCGCCATTTTGGAAGCCAGAGCAGTGCAGATCTACAGACCTCGCACTGCTCCGATTCGCCCTGGACCAAGGAGGAGCCCTGTGGAAGGGCTTCAGGGACAGTCCGCGTTGCTTGGGACCCCAGAAGAAATGGTGAGTAACGGCACGGAGCGATTCCCTCGCCTCGTGCAGAAAGGGCCACAGTCACAATGTTCTGAGAAGGGTTGCCTTTAACAAGCAAAAAGGAACAGATCTCCTAGGCTTCATGTTCTCTCTGTGACACATCAGGCTGGATTCTTGTGGAAGCCAAAATGCTTCGGTATAGAAGCACGGTTTTACCTAGATGGTGGTTCTTTATCACCCTTGTTTCCTCAGGTACCAGCCTTGACTCTGCATTCCACTTTCAATGGAAAAGATTTTCTAGCAACTCCAACCATGTGAGGAATCTCTGACCCACTCAGCTGCCTGCCTTCTCCCTTGGCAGTGCGTGAAAGACTATTACAGTCCTGAATCTTTCCCACCACAATATTGCCATTGTAGCCCATATAATCTCTTTCCTAGTTTTTAAACCAGCAGCAGCTGTTCAAGAGCAGCTGCTCTTATAGAAAAATTGCTCACTGTTCTGCCAAGTTCTTGGTTGCCCTCTGGCGGCTCAAAGGGATCATTGCAGCAACACAACACCCTTCCCTGTCCTGGTTATATACATCTGACAATCTGAGATTTTTCAGAGTTCACTGGGAATCTAGGAATAGTTGCCATGAAGGGGAGAGACACAAGTCCAGGGGTACAGCCGAGGGGGCAAAATAAGGCATTGTTCCTCCCCATAAGAATTCTGCTGCCCCAATTAAATCTTCCTGTAGTCCCCAAATTACTTACATTGCAGTAACTTGAAACTTCAGTTGAACAATTAAAAATACAGAGAAAGGGGGCAGACCAAGTTACCAAGAGTATGTTGAGTGCAACAAATATAAGAATTCTAGGTGTGAATGATTTTTAGTGTTTCAATCCCTGCAATGATAGAAATTTGGGGATTCAAGAAAGATTTCACGGGGAGCTGAATTCTTGGAGGTCCAATGCCCTCATTTTGCCCACTCCCTCACATAGTTACACCCCTGCCCAAGCCAACACTCAAACCATTACATGATACTGGCTCTTTGCTATTGGGAAATTAATGGCTTTTCACATTACACAGCTATAGCACTATGATTCCACTTTAACTGCTGTGGTTCCTTCCTGTGGAATCCTGGGCTTTGCAGTTTTAGTGTACTTCTCAGCCAGATAGCTCTAGTGCCTCACCAAATTACAGACCTCAGGATTTCATAGGATATTACCATGGCAGTTAAAGTGAAATCATAGTGCTGTAATTGTGTACTGTCAAAAGACCTAAGGTTCTGGACTTCAGGTTTTCTGTGGATGGGGAAAATGCTCTCCCAGTTTCTCCCTTTGTCTAAAAGAGAATGGAGAGTAGATTTCAGGGTGAGGAAATGAGGTGACATAAAATGCTCCTAATGTCTGGGGTTTGTGATTTCTTATGGGAATGATATAAAATGTACATTATCACTTCCGTATTATTTATGAAAATGGTCTAAACATTAGACCGTCAAAGATTTTAAACTTCCACCATTTCCCAGCTTTGTAGCTAGGGTTCAGCAGCTTAGTAAAAGAAAATCCAGGCCATATTCAATTTTCATCCTCATTTTGATGATGTCAAAGTCCATTCTTCTGACTTCCCAGCAAGCTGCCATTCAATTAGACATTCATTGCCTCTTCTGCTATATGGTGATGGTAAGAACGCTGTCATTGTGCTAATGCCAGAGAGCCTACAGCTTCAGGATAACTGTGGCGCCAAAAGAACTGGTTACTTTCTGGAGTTGCACTGGGAATTAGATGCTTAATGTCATTTCTCTGACTTGCCTCTGTTTGGAAGTATGGGACCTAAAGAGAAGATACATGACACAGCACTCTTTCTTTTTGTGTTTCCAGAATTCACCATCAGCAGCTTCTGCACCATCGTAGACATCATGAACTTTTCCAGGCTACAAGTTTTGAGGCTGGATGGGAATGAAATCCATCGGAGTAATGTGCCCTCGGATGCCCCGCTCTGCCTGCGATGGGCCAGCGTCATAGAGATTTAGCCATTCTCCTTCTTCTTTTTCTTAAACACTCAGAACAAGGCCAAATCCTTCCTGCGATCGCACAGGGCCAGAGGCCTACACTCTCAAGTTAACGCTGCTTCATTTGACTTGGCTTCTGCAATTGCATAATGTAGGAAAGACAGATAACGTGATCCAACGGATGCTGCCCATATTAGTCAATCTGGTGATGACACATATATGCAAGCAAAAAATCTTTGACCACCTTTACCCCACCTTTTCTCTGTTCTCCCTCTCCCAATAGCCCAACCATGACCTGTTCTTATTAAGATGCTGTCAGGCAATGTTTATCTCTTCTTTCAGGTGGGTGGGTAGAGCAGATTCTTGTTGCTGTTGTTTCATTTCACATGCACAGCTCTAACAATTTAATGCCTTTGGGCTTTGTTCTTCTACGTAGGAAGATCACAAAGAAAAAGGAGCATGGGAGGGGAGGGAAGACTGAAACCAAACAAAACGAAAACAGATTAAACAGCTGGCCACACAGTAAGGCACAATTAGAGAGACAGGGTGAGGAAACAGCAAAGAGAGAGAGAATTACTGACAGGGTGGGTGCCAGCTTTCAGATGATTTTCAAACATGAATATGGCTCCTCTGGTGTCAAGCCGCTGATAAAGTAGCATCCTCTTGCCACCTTCTCTCTCTATTTCTCATTAGTTTTCTTCCATATTGATTATAGAAGCACATAAACAAGTGAGCAATCAAAAGCCCCACAATTATTCAAACATCCATAACGTCACGATGTAATTGTGATGCTGTATATAAAATTCCACCATGAAGTTACCAAATCATATCATTCATAAAAATGTTCATCATTCTTACTGTAGAAGGATACAAGATAAATATACCTCAGAATACTTCTACAACCCCAGAAAAGGGCATCTCCCCTTCGCTGTTCTTAACACTTTTCTAGATGTTCAACAGCCACGTTTTAATGTCAGCATTATCTTTTACTTCTCCCAGTTTTGTGCAGTCAATAACTTTGTGGCAGAAAGATTTTTAAAAATGCTTCCATCTGGGATTTTGAAGCTATTGCTTTTAGCTAGATTAAAAAGAGCAATTGCTGGATCAGTTACTAAAGTTCCCCATATCATTTATAGCTTCTCACAACTAGGCAGATCCATTATATGTGTAGAGAATCCCTATTCACACCACATCTATATGGGCAGAAAAAAATCAGCAGATAAAAGAGAATTTTAATGGACGTGTACTTTTATAATGGTATTGACCCATGCTTCCAGGGGCTTTGGATGCATTGCATATTATTAACTTCTTTCAGCCTTGAGTGGAAAGATTTTTTGAGGCCCCTACTATAGTGCAGTTCAGTTTATTAATCAGTGCTTGCAAAATGCAGAATTTCTTTCCATATGCTGTTTCAGTGCATAATAAAGAATGCTCCTGTTATTGAAATAACATTCCCAACCAGTTATAAAATGTAACATGAGCCAAGTCAGCATTAAAGTATCTGGCAGGAACTCACCATTATTTAGCAAGGTATTATTTCACCAGCATATCATGAAAAACTGAGAGCTTCATGGTTATACCTTTCCATAAGTGCTCTATTGGGTATACCAATCCAATTCTAATCCAATCAGATTCATTTTTGCAGCAGAATCCCATTCTAGCTTCCTGTGTTTTTAATTGCATTAGTTGTGACTTGTTCGCTTGGCTCTAACAGCATTTGGGCTGCATTTTGTGCACTTAGTAGCAACAAGGCCTGCCTCACGAATGTAAATCACCTTTTCTCTTGGAACTCTCATCCCTTAGCATTTGAATTCTTTCGTTTCTTTATGATTTAGGAGGAGCAGATAGGAAACATAAAATAAAGAGTGAATATTATAGCAGTCCTGAGACGTTAAAATGCCAGCAAATTCTTCTGTATTTAAAGTGCATGCTATTAATATAAAAATATGTAGAAATATGAACTGTAGATACCATTACTGATCAATAAAATCGTTTTTCTAATTGCATGGAATGCCTTGAAAATAGACAATTACAAAGTCTAACTTTGAAGCATGTGATGTTAATAAGCAAAGGCAGGAAACTTCATCAACAACATGGGACTTTGGAAGAGCTTATGACTGTACTTCTAAGGGTGTTTCTGCATAGCACATGTACATTCAATTACCATGCTCATTCTCTGTAAACCACAGGAGACCCTACACTCAGCATATATCACAGTTAGAGGGGGGAGCTACAGAAACTCCTAAACTTCACACTGTGATTTCTAGAGGAGAGGATTTATCATTGTTTCTCATGCTTTTTTCGTAATGCTTAAGTACCAAATTGGAAATGCAGTCATGAGAAGACACCTCAGAAAGGAACTAGTTGTAATCCTTAGGGTCATAAAAATCTGATTTTTAGGGAAAGCTTTGAAAAGACATACCCTTTCTTCCAGTTAAACTTTCTGTAATCATTATTCGTACCAGAGAACCTTAAAACAATGTCTGAAACCCTAAAAACAGAGGCAAGGCTTAAAGCCACCATTTTACGTGAATTTCCTGTAGGCATCAAAAAGAAGCTCACGATCTAGTGAAATACAGTTCCAGTCCCTGGATTCCATTGGAAAGCCCTAGTCGCTGGGTCCAGCTTCACCATTAATCTGCTGTACAGCCTTCCAAACATTTTAAGCATTCAGCCCTTCTATCTACCACATCCTCCCTTAAGTTTGTTAATCAATCTGGGCAAGTGATTTCATAATCTATGGGTCTTTTTTATGGGGAAAGCAGCAGCTTCAGATGATGGTTTGAGGTATACAGAAAAAGGATACACCCCTTCCCCCGTATCATAATTCCAATCTGGATCAGGGTGGGATCCCAGTCAGAGGCTACTTTCTGAAAAGGAAAAGCTATGGTGAGTCTTAGGGGATCTATTTAAAAATATACTTACAGTGGAGTCCTGTGTATTTCTACTCAGGACCATGTTCCATTGAGCTTACTCCTAGGTATTGAATCACACTCTTAAAAGTTGCATCAGGTTTGACTTTTACCAAATAAAGCAAATCAGGAATGAGAAAATTCTTTCCTGTGAAAGTTTATATTATATCCATCGAGATTAGAGTTCAGAAGAGAACTTTCTTTTTGGTAAACTGTTAGCTATGCTGGTTGGCAGATTGAGGGAGTTACAGTGAAAAAAAGTAACCTTTCTGAGCACTGGTTGAAACTTGTTGTGGTCCTCATTCCAGCAGCAGGTGGGGCCAGGGGCAGAAATGCACCCACAGATGTGATATCTAGCCTTACAACAGTTACCAAATATGATTTTTTACTTGTCTTGAATATGCAACCAATGGAGAATTTGCATCCAGGTATTCTTACGTCCCCTACATGTGCAAAGTTCTCTCTATCCATTTTATAGTTAGGGCACAAAAAAGGAAAGAATGAACAATACCAACAAGCCAGAGCATGGCCAGTTAGGGTGGATGGCCTCAAAAGAATTCAGAACAGGAATGGCGAATGTATGGGCCTCTTGATTCGAGCTTACCTTTGAGTGATGACTCCAGGAATCCTCTAGCCAGCATGGCTAAGAGTTTGGTAGTCCTAAAAAAGTAATCTTCCAAAGCACTGCTTCAGATGTTGTTGGATTAAAGGAAAGGAAAGGAAAGGAAAGGAAAGGAAAGGAAAGGAAAGGAAAGGAAAGGAAAGGAAAGGAAAGGAAAGGAAAGGACAACCCTTGTCAGCATAATCAGTGATGAGCAATAATGATCATTCATCCAAAGATCTGAACTGAAAAATCTGAAGATCCACAGGCCGAGCAAACCATATTTTTATGGTAATTTCTCATGCAGCTAAGTAAATGGCAAGGGAGGAGTAATGACCACGCTCTTCCATCACCATTTTGAACAGAAGAAGCTGCTTCTAACTGTGAAGTCCCTCTCTGCATTCTGAAAGTTTCAAGTAGGGCATGGGGATGGTGAGATTGACTTTGAATCCGTTCAGAGTAAGATATTCCCTGACTGGGCACCAGCACCAGCACTGAACCAAGATATATGCCAAAAATGAGTCACAATGAGCCTTAACATAGGCCCTTTTCACACGGGGGGGGGACGGGCGAAAACACGCTAAAACGGAGCTTACCCGCAGCCGGGTAAGTCCGTCGCCCCGCGGAGCAGCGCGAGCTCACTGCTCCACACTCCTTCGGCGTCATAGATGGCAGCTTCCGGTTGGTGGAGGCTCTCCACCAACCGGAGAAGCTCGCCAGCCGGAAGCCCGCCCCCGGCAGATCTGCAGGCACGCACTTGCGCGCGCCTGCAGATCCACTTTAGAGTTGGGCGACGGAGCGGCACGGGGCTGCGCGCTCCGTGCTTTTTAAAAACCTCAAAAAAGAGGTTTTTAAAAAACATGCAGCCTGGCTAGTTCCGGCCACTCCTGAGTGGATTCTGGGGTGGAACTACGAAAAGTAGTCCACGCCACTCCGCTCTACGGTGTAGAAGACCTCCGTTAGAGGTCGTTCTACACCACTTTAGAAGCCCGGTATGGAAATGGCCATAGATTCAGATTCCACCAGCAACTGCCCTTTTTTGTGGGAATAGGAGGACTGCAAAAAGATGAAAGTATTCCTATTTTACTGGTGAACTTATTTTGGAGGAGAAATCATGCAATCTATCTTTGCCCTCTAGTGGCCAAAACTTGGTACTTGCAGCAAAACATTCATCTGTCTGCTGTGCCTATCAAAATCAGTTAATCTGTAAGATGCTTCCACTCTTCTGGTGAATGCCACTACCGCTCAAGACACCTTTTAGACCAGGAGTTCTTAACCTGTGGTCTGGGGACCCCTGGGAATCCACAGGGTCCTCACAGGGAGTCCACGAAGCTCTGCTGCTGGATACCAACAGCAGCAGTAGCAACAGGGATGTGGCAGTGAGAGAGGGATGTGGATGCTCAGGGAGCAGTTTCAGCATCTGCACCCCACCACTATGCATCCCTGGTGAAAGGGACATGACGAAACTGTTACTCTGGAGACCAGTGTTTCCCAACAAGCAATGGAAATCCATTGGGTGACCTCGGTTGCATTCACTCAGCCTCCAAGAAAGACAAAGACAACAAATCTTGCCAAGAAAACCCCCACGATAGGTTCATCTTATGGTCACTATAAAGCAGTTTTCAAAGAGGAGAGATGTGTTGGCTGGAAAGAATCTCTCCTTTTCAGTGACACTTTGATGTTCAAGGCACTTCCAACTTATGGCTATCCTAAGATGAACCTATCACAGGGTTTTTTTGTTTTGTTTTGTTTTGTTTTTGAAAGATTTATTCAGAGGAGGTTTGCCTTTGCCTTCCTCAGAGGCTGAGAGAATGTGATTTGTCCAAGGTCACCCAGTCTCTGAGCAGTGATTTGGATCCTAGTCTCTAGAAGCCTTTAATAAATGAATAAATATTTGGATATTTAAATAAATATTTGACTATTTAAATCTAAATTTAAATCTTGAGTTAAGTCTTGGTGGTCCCCAGCAACAAATTATATTTGGGGGGGGGGGGGAGTGTAGGTAAAAAAAAGGGTTAAAAACTGTTTTATCAATATCAGATGTCTCTAATCTATATTCCTAAACATGAATAATAATCATTTACTGTGTGCATAAAGAGCTCACTTGTATCTTAGCAGCCGTAGATCATGATGATATGCTTTTATGTTTGATCAAGCTAGCTTTGATTTATGGCAACCCTATGTATGAGAGATCTCCAAGTGCCTTGGTTATCAAGAGCCCTTCTTCCATCTTCCAATCTCAGAGACACCTCCAAGAGACTCTGTTATTAACAGCCCTGTTCAGGTCTTACAAAGTTGTCATGGTTTCCTTAATGGATTCAATCCATGTGTAATGTGCTCTTTCTCTTTTCCTACTTCTTTGAACTTTACCAGGCACTATTGACTTTTCCAATAAGTCACACTGTCTCATCATGTGCCCTAAGTACAATAGCCTTTATTTACTCATGTTGGTTTCAAGTGAGAATTAAGGCTTGATTTGCTTTTTGCCTTTTCACAAACCATAGTATCTGTAGAACTCTCCTCTAGCATCTAATTTAAGTGGGCTGAATTCTTCCCATCAGGTTTCTTGACTGGCCATCTTTCACATCCATACGTAGAAGTTGAAATACTATGGCATGGATGATCCTGACTTTGATGTTCATTGATATATCTTTACACATAAGGGTCTTACCTAGTTTCTTCATAGCTGCCCTTCCAAAGCTTGGTCTTCTTCTGATTTCTTGACTGCACAATGACACCATCCCAGCCTGGGGACCCGTCGCTGCTGGTCTGCAATGCATGCCATTGCACAACGTTGTTGCGGTCGCACAGCTGTCACATCCTCAGCTGTCAGGATAACACCATAAATGATTACCAGAAAAAAATCTGGTAATGATCTCCCTTTACACAACGATCCCATTGGCTACAGGTATGCAGGAAGACTGGAAGTGCTATCAAGTGCTTCCTTCCGCAATACAGCCCAGGAAGAAGCTGACTGTACTGCAAAAAGGAGCAGCATGTCCTGAAAGCAACCCATCTATCAGCAGCCAAGTGGGGAGTGTTCGGGTCTCAATCCATTCCTGGCAATGGCATTGCCAGGACTGTGACAGGATGATGCAGGATCACTGCGTAGTGTGATAAGGGCCTAAGACTAGCTATGCTGCAGATGGATGCAGAACTGAATGAGCTGGATATGTGCTTATATACACAAGATAGTGTATGAAGTTAAGGGACCACAACATTACAAAATTGTTTAACAAACATATCCAATATCATCTCCCAGTCCAGCCAAGGTACAAAATGAAGAAGAAATGTAAAAGCACCTCCCACTGTGTTCCTTAGCTGAGTGAATCTACCCTGTTTCCCAGTACCAAATCAGGCAAAATTCATGCTTTTTGGCCTCATCATCCTAAACTATGGGGTGATAGTTGTGGTACTCCAGATGTTGTTGGACTGCAACTCTTATCAGCTATTAACAGAACAGCCAGTGACGTAGGGTCACAGGAGTTAGGGTCCAGCAACACCTGCAGAATCCTAGTTGTCCTCTCCTGCCTTAATGGTATGCCAAAGAAGCATCAGACTGCTCCATCTCAATTTAGATATGATGAAGCCACGAGGAGCAAAGAGTAGCTCCTTTCCCATATCTGCTCCAGTGGAACAGCCAAAAGAGGTATGACAGAAAAACAGCTATTCTTATCCGTATGATAACTGAGGCAGCATAGTTCACATTCCCTTTCTGCTCCCATTATACCTGTCCCAGGGGATGACAGATAAATTTAAGTTTAACCTCGCTCATGTCACCTGCTAAAAAATCATGTAGGCCCCATTGCAGAGCTTTAAAAAAAAGACTACATCCTTGAACAAAGCAACACACCTTTTATCATCCAAATTAAAGTGAGAGATCAAATGCTTAAACTCTTTACATACAATATATGCCCTGGTGCCACCCAATTGCCAGTGATACATTTAAGTCTTTTACTGCAAGTCTCAAGTCAAGTGTCAGGTCTCTACCATCAAGTCTCAAGTCTTTGAAGATACTTTCAAGTCAAGTCTCAAGTCTGGAAGTCAACTTTATACCCCAATCAAAATTCCAGAATTATTGGACAGAGCCAAATAAATTCAGTTTTAACAATTTAAGCAGAGTCGGGCCTCCACATTTGTGATTTTGCCATCTGCAACTTCAAAAATGGGGAATACGATCTTTCTTACTACCCATGACTGAAGCCTCAAAAGATTTAGAAGGAAGGATCCTTCCTTCTTAAGTCTGTTGTCTAATACATTTGCTGTTCCCTTCTGAGAAATGCACCCTGCATTCTGGGGGTGAGTCTTGTCTTCTGCTCTTAGGAAAAGTTTTAGAAGGCTCCTTCAATATGCAGCAAGGGCAGACTGCTGAGCAGACCTCAAGCCCATTGCCTAGCCCATTTGCTGTTCCCCTCTAAGAAATGAGCCCACACTTTATGCTTGAGACATATGGCCATGTAACTAGTAGGCAAAAAGAGATGGAAGCGTTATTCAAAGTTGTAAGGTTTCTGGATGAATGTGTTATGTTCCTGAACCAAGGACAGCAAGTCAGTCACTAAAAAAATATACAAGTCTCGAGTCAAGTCAAGTCAGTGAGTCATTTATTGCTGAGCTGAGTCTGAATCGAGTCACCGAAGTGACTTAAGTCAGACTTGAGTCGGAGGCCCTTTCCGCACGAGGCTAGGGAATTGCTCCGTGCCGTTACTCATCGCTTCTTCTGGGTTCCGAAGCAACGCGGATTGTCCCTGAAGCCCTTCTGCAGGGCTCCTCCTTGGTCCAGGGCGAATCGGAGCAGTGCGAGGTCTGTAGATCCGCACTGCTTCCGGCTTCCAAAATGGCGGCTTCTAGTTGGTCGTGGGTCCTGACCAACTGCTGAAGCTCGCCACGCCTAAAGCCCACCCTGCGCAGATGGTAGGTTCACATTGGTGCGAGCCTGCAAATCTGCACAAGAGAGCAAGAACGCAATGGCGCGTTCCAGGAAAATAAAGACCTGTTTTTTCTGGTCTTTCAAAAACATGCTGGAAGACCACTTGGGGTCGTCTTGGAGCAGACTGAGGTGCAGATCTCCGGTAAGTAGTCCGCTCCTAGTCCACTCCAAGGTGCAGACGACCTCCATGTGAGGACGCACTGCCCTGTTCTAATTGCCTGGTGCGGAAAGGGCCTGAGTCTACATCACTGCCAATTGCAGCTTCCATGAAGAATGCTGCCAGGTAATTTTGTTTTGTTCTCTTTTTTTTTTTTAAAGAAAGATGATCAAATTCCATTTCCAAATTAATACGCAGATTGGACTACGCTTATTCTTCGGGTACTTTGATTCTCAGAATATTCTGAAGTTCTCTACTTAAAGAACTGCATTCAAAAATTCATATATTTAGAAAAGCTGTGCAAAAAAAATGTGTCTTTTAGGTGAAGCTGTGAACAAAATGTGCATCCTCAGGGAAGTATTAAAACACATAAATGAAAGTGATGATGTTTCTAACATTCTGGAATTATGGATACAATGTACTTATAACCGAATACCTTGTGGTCTTAAATACAAGTTGATTTCAACTTCTCTAACTGTATTTCAGCGGATTGTGCAGCTAATCCTCTCAAGGTTTTTAGGGTGCTCAGCAGGGGCATAACATAGCTCCCAGCAGCCCAGGGACAAGAAATACAAATGCCCCCCTCCCCAGAAAGAAAGCCTCTGCGCAAGCCACCAGCCATAGGTCCTATCTGGGAGAAGTATTTTTAAATTTGAGTTTGGCATCTGCCACTCAATTACTTGAGAGTAAATGGGTAGGTGAGTGTTGCTATTTGTCTCTCATTTTCAATAAAACAGAGTAAAATGCCTCACTTTGGTTCACTCACAGAAAAGAAGGGTAAACTCCTCAGCTATAGCAATTGTCACTCTGTGCCTTCAGCCACCCTGAGGGTAATCAAGCAGGAACTCTCTTCTTGCTTGGCTCAAACAGTAAATAAACAAACCTACCTGGATTAGCAGACAAAAGTAGAAGTCCTGGGCATCTGACTGACAGAAGAACCAGGGGAAGAAGGAAGGTGGTAGAACCAGCAAAGTAGAACAGAACAGAGAGGAAATGTGACAAGAATCACAGATCATAGAAGTAAGGGCATGGCCAATATGCCGCCAACATGCTCCCAGTCTTATTTCTAGGTGCTAACGCTAATATTTAAAATCCTGAAAGATTTGAGAGGTAGGATTTTGCTACCTGAAGCAGTGTCTCTTCCTATATATGTGCATGTCTCTGCTTGACGACTGAAGTCTGCTGGGCAGGTCCTCCTTTGCTTCCCCCCATGAGAGTCGCATATGCGTGAGGACATCGAAAAGGGCCTTCTCTGTTGTGGTAGTGGAATCCCCTCTGCTTAGTGGCTTTTTATTAAAACATTTGAGATGCCATAATTTTATCCCATTTGGACATGTGTATGGTTTTCACTGTTCTAACCAGTGTTAATTGGTTATATAGTTTAATACGTTTTACAGCATGGATTATGTCTTACTGTTTCAAATTTTAAACAGTTTAAATTGAATTTATTTTATATCACCCTGAGGTCTTTGGCTATAGGGCAGGCTATATATATTTTAATTAATAAGTAGGATTGGGCCCAAAAGTAAATGCTGTCCAACTGATCCTGAGATATCACTAAGCCACTGAAAGGAGGGCTCACCATTCTTTCAGGCAATGCCCCCCTACTGGGGGTTGGCCTGGAGGCCAGTGCTCCTCCCAACCCCATACCAGATGCACCAGTCATGCCAAGGCTCTTTCTAAAACCTCTGTGCAGAAAGCTGTAACAGATAATTGTTATCTTTTTAGCTCCAGGGCTGGGAACAGAATGGGGCAACATCACCTCTACCATGGCCAGAGAAGGACACAGAACTCCATGTCCTCCTGCCACACCTATTACCTAAAGGCAGTCCTCTCCTCTGCCCCAGATTCTTTTCATCCAAATGTTACAACAGCAGCGACTAAGAGAAAATATCAGTGGACTTCAGCTAACACAAAATGGGCTCGCAGTTGATTTCAAAATACCCCCTGCTTCTCCTGTTCTCCAATTGTCCTGATTTGGCAGGGACAGTCTTGAATAATATCCTGTTGTCTCACTTTTTCAAATTCCTTTACAAAATGCCCCAGTTTCTCTCTCTTCTTCCCACTTTCCCTCTTTGTTCTCAGCTTATTTCACTCGCTGTAAACAGAGTACAAAGTGCAAAGGTAGTTTGCACTCAACTCAGTTGAGGGAAACAGAATTTTACCCTTCCCTGTAGATTCAGGCAAAAGCAAACTGATGCAGCCACTCTTTGCTTGTCTGTTCTTCTACATTAATAACATTTGCCCTCTTGATCACATTTCAATGTTGCTTGGGCACACGTGTTTCAGTTTTCACCTGTGAAATGTTGGAGGGTATGCCTTATTTGAACTAGCCCACTTGCCAAAATCCAGTTGTATTCTAGTATTACAGCTGATTGCTCTCCTGTGTCCCCAGAAGGCAATAGAATGGTCACAGGTGAGCACTCTTGGGGGTGCTAACAACCAACAAGCATCTGCTATAGAAAACAGAACATGAAGTAGAGCAAATAAGTGATAGAGGACTTGGCTCTGTGCCTTGCCTGGTCATGTTTTACATTAGCACCATAATGGACAACTTTGCTTAATTCTGATTTGAAAAGCTACAGACTTCCTTCTTTCTTGATGAACATCATTTCTCTCTTTCTCTTTCTCTCTCTCTCTCTCTCTCTGATTGCTTTTAAATATGCACCTCTCTTCCTTCCAAAGTGTACCAAGGACTGTTCTTCTTTGGTAAGAAATGTCTGCACTATATGAACCTTTCATTGTCCTAAAGCCCACATGAACTGTTTTTATGAATCCATCCTCTTACACTGCTGTTGTTGATGCTGATGCTGCTGTTATTGTTTGCTGTCATGTAGCATTCAACTTACAGTAACCCTATGAATAAGATACCTCTGTGAGCTCTGGTCATTAACAGCCATGCTCGGGTCTTGCAAACTCAGGGCGCTGTCTTCCTTGATTGACTCCTACTACCTTCCACTTCACAAAGTATCATATTTTCCAGTGAGTCATGTCATCTCATGATATGTCCAAAGCACAATAGCCTCAGTTTAGTCATTTTGGCTTCTAGTCAGAGTTCAGGCCTGATTGGTTCTAGGATGCATTCAGTTGTAGTTGTTGTTGTTGTTGTTTTCTCTTGTCTTGTCTTGAGCATCTTATGGTATCTACAGAACTCTCACTCAGCACTACATTTCAAAAGGCTTGATTTTCCTCCTGTCTGTTTTCTTCACTGTCTAGTTTTCATACCAATGTGAAAGATCTTTTACATAATTTCCCAAACTGAGCACAAAAGTATGCTCCATTGCTCATATGGATATCTCTAAAAATATGAATATCTCTAATTGCTCATATGGATATCTCTATTCAGAAAAGCAGGAAATCACCAGTGAGTCCAGGAAGACACATATTTCAAGCTCAAGTTGAAGTGCCAACTTCAAGTTCACTGTTTCTCCAGATCGTTGTTAACAAGGGCCTTTTCTGCAAGGTGAAATTGTTTTGCACTTCTTTCTCTCTGCCATTAGATGTCAGTAGTGCATTTTTCATGTGTATACTTGCCTCAGTCTAGGAGCATAAATTCTAGCAGCACAGCCCAGTCCATTTGTTGCAACAAAAACAACTTCATTACCATAAAAGACTATGAAATCTACTGTTACATGAACTTTTGTTGGCAAAACCTTATTTCATTACGTATTTATTTAAAAAAAGAAGAACTGCTATAAACTCACCCAAATACCTAGCTGCCTTGTAATAACACCTATGATAAGAAAACAGGCTAGCAATATTTTAACTGACTGGCCTGCTAAAAGGTCACAATCAGCAAATTCACTTTTCTCTTCAGAAATGAGGTTAAAATGATCCTATGGTCTTCTCTATTAGAGTAAGATGGTTATTTGGACCATAGGAAGCTACCTTAGACAAGGTCTGACAATTTCCCATCTATGTCAGGAGGGGAGGGGAAGGAGGTCCTCAAGCCTTTGAAGCCCCCAAATTCCCCAGACCACCCTTTTTCAGGTGGTTCCAATTCAAGGAGTGGCAATTAACTTTCTAAATAGGATACTCTTCCCACCTACGCAAACACTGTTTAACAAGAAATACTTGTTTTTCAAAAACATAAGAGGAATTCTGAGCATTTCCAATTGTTGGAGTGGGGGGGCTTGTTTTGTTTTTGCCATTTTTGGTACTATGTATGATATCTAGAAATTTCATGGGACATAAAACTGGACTTCAAATACATCCTGTTTTTCCATCCTGATCTAACACTCATATTGCCTACTTGGACATTCAGCAGTTCTCCAGGATCTCTATGAGGTTCTTTCATATCACCTCCTGTTACTACATCATCATCTATTACTACTACTATTGTTATTGTTATTGTTATTATTTGGAAATGGCAGGGATTGAAACAGGGATTTCCTACATTCATACCGTTCACCATTTCACAGACAAAAACTAGGACATATGTGGCCAAACAATATCAGTGTGGTCAAGACAGCACACAAACACACAAACTAGGAGAGGCTGCAGCAGTTTGTTCTCGCCAGAGCCTACTGGGAAGGACAAAATTCTGCCCCTCCTCTCCCGCCTGCTGAGTTAATTGAATGCAGATTCCTTTTTGCACTTTGACCTCAGTTTGTATTGACTGAAATACATCAAGGGCAAAGGGGAAAGTAAAAAGAGAAACTGGGATATTTTAAAAGAAGATGAAAAAGCAGGAGGACAGAGGATTAATCAGACTGTCTCTGTCAAACTGGGACAATTGGAAGGCATGTGCATGCAAAGGAAAGGAAAGGAAAGGACAGCTTTCTTTGCATGTGCATGCAAAGAAACCATGTGCTTCCTGTCTTTATGCCTCCTCCCCCTGGAAATTCAGCTTTCATAGGACATGTTCATACTCTCTTCACAAGGCTCCTAAAAACAAATTCCAAAATGGTAACTATCATATTACTCACCTGCAGCAAAAACAACCCTTGAACACCTTAAATCCAAAATTTAAAGATCTGTAGATAAATTTGCCACTGGTCCCCTTATGAATAAGGGATACAAGAGAAATAGGAAATCAAACCATTGCATTGTAGTAACAAATTGAAGCCCTCATTAATGATTGGTGAGACCTGTGTTCCATAGAAGTGGTCACACTTTCAAATAAATCAAGGACAAAACCTCAAGATGTACTAGAAATGAAAGCATTGAGCTATTTTAGTTAGGATAAACAGGTCAGGGAGGTAGGAGAGTGTCTGGCAGGAAAACTGGAGCAGTGCAACAAACAAAAGAATAGTGTGATATAACCCAAACCTGACCCAGTTGCCTTGCTACAGGTATTGAGAGCCAAGCTAACTATCAAAAGGAGGCAGATGTTGTTGTGTGGTTTGCCTCTTTTGGTCTTCAGTCAGTCAGGCTTACTGAGACCATCTTAAAAAGATCAGCTTTCAGCATGACCCACATTGCAAGAGACCATCCAACAAGTAAGAAGCACCTAGATATACAAGCTGAATATATACATATATACACACACACATGTACCTCTTGGGTTACAAGCAAGGCAAGAAGTAAGGCCAAGAAGGAAACAGAAGCACACACACAATCAATCAACCAATCAATAACAAGGACTGAGCAATGGTATGAATAAAAACAAACTTTGCTAAATGCAGAAGTCTTCTTCATACTTTGATGTGTCCAATACTAAATACTAAATGCTATCTCATTTTATAAATACATTACATACTTGTCCTTCCTCTCCTTTTAGGCTATTGGCTTGAATTCATAAGAATCTGATTAGTTCTTCAATGCAGCACCCCCAAATAATTGGTTCTATGTACTGAAACCAAAATTCTGCTTTCATGGTCCATTCTGGCTTCTCAAAACTTCACCTAGAGCAATTGCTGAGATCCAGTTCATGAAGTCTTTCTAGCTTACACACAACTGTAATTTATAGGTAGACAGAGAAACCTTTAACCATTCAGAGAAAGTCAGAATCTGAGCAGCTGTCAAAGATCACACACCAGCCTCATGTTATAGCAGCTGCGCCATTTTCCTTAATATTCTATGATGCCTTCAGACATGCTTCCGTGAATTCTGGCTGAGAAGTCTAAATGCCCCTCCCTAAACTGCAAATATAAATTTAGAAAAAATTGGTATAATTTAAATAAACATAAGGAACATCTCTTCGTGATTGGGAAGACTGTACCCAGGAGTCCTGCTCAATCTGCTATCTGGGTACTAACTGAAAAGAAAAGAGATTCCCTCTAAATATTAAGAAGAACTTTTGATAGTAAGCTCTGTTCAACAATGGACCACCTTGAAGGGCATCTTTATCTCTGGGCATCTTTTAAAAAAAGTCAGATGGCCATTTTTCAGGAGTGCTTTAGTTGGCTATTCCTGCATGGCAAGGGTTAGACTGGATGGCCCTTGTGGTTCCCTTCCAACTTTTTGATTCTATTACTTAGCTTTTTAGGCATATCTGCTTCAAAAAGCAGCAAAAGGATACATGGGGGAAAACTGAAGTTTCACTCAGAAAGCATAGACAGCCACCCCATTAATGGGTACATTGACACAAAGAAATAAAAACACACATATGATCAGCTTTGGCTTACTTCTGGGCACGAAAAATAGCTGCTAAGAGCACCCTCTTCCAATTCTATTTCATATTAAAAACATTCATGTACAGCACAAACAAGTCCAAGAGGGTGTCAAAGGCATATTTAAGCCTCATGTATAAAAACAAGCTTTGACTTTAACATTAATAGTGGTTGAGATAGATGGTTAGAGAGCCAGCATGGTGTAGTGGTTTGAGCACTGGACTGTGACCCTGGAGATCAGGATTCAAATTCCTGCTTAGCTATGGAAACCCACTGGGTGACCTTGGGCAAATCAAAGTGTCCAAGCTTCAGAAGAAAGCAAACACAAACCCCCTCTGAACAAATCTTGCCCCTCCCAAAAAAAACTGTGATAGGGTTGCCGTAGAGTTGCGGTAAGATGGAAATGACTTGAAGGCACACAACAACCACAAAGATAAGTGATTGCAAGAGTTCCCATTGAGGCATAGGAATCATGTGTCCAAAAAGGCACATGCAGTCCGCTGGAGTCCTTCCAAAGACCCCAGCACCCTCAAATAATTTTGCTGACAACCCCCCGCTCACCCTTAAAATCCCATCTACTCCAAAACAACAAAAACAAAACATTGCCAGAAAAGCAACCAAGAATGATGCAGCATTACTTCCAGTCAACTCAAATGGTAGTTGCAACAGCTCACTGCAGCCCACTGGAAAAACTAAAAGTGGGACAAGGCAGTCCATCAAGTTCCAGAGCATGCCCCAGTTCTGGTTTAAGTTAATAGAAATTGAGATCAGTAGAAGCAGCCCTTGCCATTAGATTCAGGAAATCTCTGGTTATTTTACTTTGGCAAGTTAATGTGGGCTAGAATGTATACCAGGTGTCACACCAGGCCACCAGGCAATAGAACTAGGCACTGCTAGACACTGCACAAGGAATTTTGAATTACCACATGACTTTCCATAAGTTTAACAATGTTTGGAAATAATAGTTGCCTTCTGACTTGTGGCAAGGCTTTCCAGCATGCATCAACATTTGAAAAGTTGCCTAAAGCCTATCTCTCAAGAGCCCCCAGGCTAAGAAACAAGACAATTTGTTGCCTTCTGTTTTTCATTACCAAGAACAGCAACATATCCAGATCCAAGGCTGCTAAGCAGGCTATGACTTGGAATCTGGGAAGTCGGCTACTGTTGTGGTAGAGCAAGCATTCACGCCATAAACTATTTGTGTTTCAAGGAAGATTGTAAATTCCTGCTCATTCAGCTGCTCAGCACCACCCTCCGTTTTCCTGTGTTCAGAAGCCCAATACACACCAGTCTTTGTTCCCTGGGCAGAACCTCGCTCAAAGTGCCAAGATCCCTTACAAAACTAACACAGTTTCTAGAGCAGCAAAGAAGAGTGAGACAGCCCCCCATATTTCTAGTGAAAAGCTGCTCATATTCCAATCCACCCTCCAACCCCAGTTTCTGCAAGTTTGCCCCAGATGTAAGAACACAAGCTGGCAGTGGGGTTACATACACTTGGAAGAGATGGTTATTTTGGCGCAGACTTGTGTTTCAAGGAGGTTTAATTCAGAGGAGGAAGCAGAAGGTTTTGTGGGAAGAAATGGGATTCAGATGTGGGTCCAAGTAAAATGAGCTACAGGGATATTGACATATTCTCATACCCCAATTCTTCCAGGAGTGAGAACTCCAGAGCTGCAACCATTCCCCCAAAGATTTATGTCTTTAGAATACTTTCATTGGAGGCTTCTGGGGCTTTTGTGACATGCTTTATTGACACGGATACAATTTACGTACACAGATACGTAGGCTGAATGTAAGGGCAGATTCACCACATTAATGACAACAGATACTACACTGTTATTAAGTTTCTATGCAGCTTCATCAGCATCACAAGATTCTTACAAAGAACAATTCATTTCTCTGTGTGTGTCTACCAATCCCACTCCAGTCCTTTAATTGTCTGCTTATCGCATCAAAACATTGTAGCCTACACTGGAAGCTCTTCTCATGGAAATCTTAGAGCCAAAAATCACAGAAGGGATTCTGAGGGAGCAGAATGACTACCTTACCATGGACCCTAGTAGTAAGAGGACTAAACCCTCACAAGACTAGACTGGGAGCTAAATCCCTCTCCCAAATGATCTAGTGAAACTAGACCACCAAGACTTCTGTATAGTTGAGCCTCCTCAAGCATTATCAAACAATCAAGAACTAAGAAATATTTAGAGAGCAATTATCACTGAGCCCTCCTAGGAATAAGCAGCTTCCTGCAATCTATCATATGCACATTCATTTGGAATAATCTACAATAAACACAGGGAGCGCACTTCTATTTACACATGGTGTTTGTAAGAGTCTTTATATTTAAGGTTGTTGAATGATAATGGATGGAAAAGTAATTTATGTGCAACTGGTACCACTGGTGGCAAGCTGTGAAAGGACCTTTGACTGTAACCCATATGTGAAGCTTCAAGAACTTAAATTATCTTCTTCTTTATGAGGATCTGCTGACATTTGAAATCTTTCTTGTTTTTCTTCTTTTACACTGTTTTGTTCACCAGCTTTTAACTCTTTTGGTTATCTGTTAAATTGACTCCTTGATTTCTTTATTTTATTACCTTTTCGCTTAGTACTATGTTCCTTATTTTTATGATGTTAACTATGCCTTTTGTTATTTTCATCTTTGATGTTGTTGGTTAGATTCTCTATGTGCTTTGAGTACCTCCACTGGAGGAGTGCAAGAGGCTAGAAATCTTAATACACATTTTTTAGAAAATTATAAAGAAAACATGCCTCCCAAAATCTGTTTTCAGTGTCAGGGTTCAGTACTGCTGAATGTAAAGTAATACTAAAGGAGATCACTGCTCTGATTAACAAATGAATAGTACACAAAAATGGATTGTTGTCTGTAAACACATTGATGCATCTTGCCTGCTCAAGAGTCTATCATGCAGGAGAAAGTACACACTGAAATTCAATTTCATTATGAAAACAGAAACTCAAAGCTGTACTTCTTTAAGCAGTCCCATGTGGAGGACCAACAGGTTTTTTCTCTCCAGTGTGCTCGGGACCAGCCATTGAATACTACTATTCGTCTTTCCTGAAAACTTGCTGTAGGCCAGCAGCCAATATGTTGTGGACTGGCATTGACCCATGGACCACCAGTTTGAGTAGCAATCTTCTAGTGGTCCAGGATCACTTCACCAATACTGCTTTCAAGACCGTAAGCAGTTTTCTGCAGAAGACACACAGTTTCCTCCTTTATGCATTACCTGGAAGTATGCACACACAAAGGTGACTTGCATTCCTCTTTTGTGTATGCACCTGTGGACTTAAGGTTAATTTTTTAGGCAAGGAATACTCAGAGACTTACCATTTCAGATAACTCACACATAGTTGTTTCTTTGGTGTTTTTTAATTTTATTATTGGTTGTATTCAGTTCTGTTCAGTTTCAAAATGGTCTGTGGCTAAAACAAACTATAAAATTAGTATTAAACTTCTTTCCTTCTCCTGTTTTTCCCCAAGCACCAGTTAACTTTAAAATGTGAGATCAGTGTGGCAGGGCTTTTCTATTTATTTTACTGTGTAAAAAAAAAATGACACTGGTGGTACTTTTGGATGTACAGGTGTATATATATATATTCAAACACTTGATGGTGCAGTATCATGTTCGTCTATTGTCATTGTGCTGATAGGACATCATTACCTATTTTGTTGTTAGCCCTTTAGGCAACTGGTTGAAAAAGAAAATACTAAATCAGAATCCTACTTTTCAAAAGAAGATAATGTGACTGAGTTTGGCCATATCTAAGTAGATGAGTTCATTCCCAGTTGCGCAGTGACAGGAGGCGGAGGGGGCAATTTGCCCCGGGCAGCAATGTTTTTGGGGCGTCCTGGCCCATAGCCACACCCCCATGTGCCCTGGCCATGCCCCCACGCACCACGGCCACACCCCCACATACTCTGACCACGCCTCTCACACAATAGCCCCGCCCCCTCCCGCCACCCTCCACACACTCCAAGCTCCGCCACTGTTCATTCCTCTAACTTTCCAAATTCATTAGCAGTTAGCTAGCAGTTAACAGTTATATTTCTATACCGCTTATCAGTGCGAAGCACTCCCTAAGTGGTTTACAATGTCATAAGCTATTTGCCCCCAACAAGCTGGGTACTCATTTTACCGACCTACAGAAGGATGGAAGGCTGAGTCAAACTGGAGCATGGCAGGATCGAACTCACAACATTGTGGCTGCAGTATTGGCATTTAACCGCTGTGCCACCAGGGCTCTTAGTTCGCTCAAAGTTCATTTGGTCCTGATTCTGCCATACCTGCAGTCTGACGACTATGTGAAATCTCATAGATGTGTGGTTTTAATTCAGGTCTGACCACCCATTAGGCAAAGTGAGGCAGCTTCCTCAGACAGGAAATTTGAAGTGACGGTGGGGGAAGCAGCATATGCTTATTTTCTGTTGTTGTTTTATATTAATTACAGGCATAGGTGGGCGAGATGTGTTTTTATGAGATTTTCTGATTCATAGTATACTATGAATAGTATAGTTACTGCTATAGTAACTTTTGAGGGTTATGGATTTTGACTTAAACGTTCTACTTCAGGCGAGCACAATGTCTTGGGCCAATATGCTCACCTTAACCTGTATCAGTTAATTGCACCCAATTGCTGGTTACAACCCTACAGTCCACCCCTAGGCTGAGCAAAAACTCTTAATTCCTTGTGTACAACTCACTCCAGATGGGAAACAAAACCTGGCTGGGACAGAAAGAAGAGACAGAAATCACAGCCTGGCTGAAGCTACTGTCCCGCCTAATCTAGCTGCCTCAGCAAGGCTTACAGTGTATGGGAGAGCGAGGGCCGTCCTTCGCGCACCGCTCAATGAAATGGGATCAGGCCTCAGGAAAAACAGGGCAGAGATGGGAAAATATGCTGCAGCAATAACAAGCAGCTGCCAAGGTACCCCTCCCTAATCGCTCCGCCAGGCTCATTTCTAAGGAAAACTCCCCGCCCCCTCCCACCCTCGCCCACAAGCCCTTCGACAGCCCTCGGCAGAAAGAGCCACGCCTCGCCTTTTATCTTTCCAGAGTGGGGACGCACCCATTGGCCCCCCGTCTCTCCCAGCCAGCCAATCAGATAACTGTTGTCAGGGCGCAGTGAGCGAGCTTCGTCTATCGCACACGCTGGAAGCGGGACGTGTGTGAAAGAGGCTTTTTTATTCTGTTGCCAGGAGAAACAGGCAGAGGGGAGGCGCCTGATATAACAGGCAGGCCTGGAGGGCTGGGAGCAGGCAGAGTTCCATCCATCAACTGCGAGCTGCTTAGCTGGGCTGTTCCCACCCTACAAGGATGGGGTGACTGTGCATTCTTGGACAAACAAAAACTTGGTATCAGCTCGCTCCCCCAGCCGTCTGCCCACTCACACCATCTAGGAAATTGCACCATTTTTTCTCTCAGCGCTGTGTGTCGTCTCTCCCTTCTCCCTGTCTCTCACAAGCTGATGTGCAACCTTTCTCAAAGTTCAACCTGTGGGTCACGGGCTGAGGTTAGGTCACGAAACTGAGTGTAAGGGCAGCATGGACACCAGACGGTCTTGGCTGGAGACAGATTAGAATGCTTTTGTATTCAGCTTTGTATTGAATTTGGTTGCCCCCTGCCCAAAACTAGTTAATGATAGTGTGCAATCTCACATGGCACCGTTGCGGATGATGTACAGACATAACTCCTCCTACTGGTGCTTCTGTCTGAAAGCTTTGCCAGGTGTTTTTATTATGCAGTTGTATTTTCTTGTAAATCCTTATTGTGTACAAGGTAGGATTGCCAGAGTGAAAACTAGTGGTTTTATGGAAGAAGGAATTTCAGCAAGTGTTGCTCGTTACCTGGTTGTGTGACATGAAACACCTGCTGAAATTACCTCTTCTATGCATCTGTTAAGAGAGCCGCTGTGGTATAGTGGTCTGACTGTTAGACTATGGCCATGAAGACTGGGGCTCGATTCTTCACTTGGCCATGGAAATCCATGGGGTAGCCTTGGGCCTTTAAAAGATGTGCTGTTGTTGTATGCCTTCAAGTCATTTTTGACTTATGGCACCCCTAAGGTAAACCTCTCATGGGGTTTTCTGGGGCTGAGAGTATGTGATGTGCCCAAGGTCACCCATGGCCAAGCAGGGAATCAAACCCTGGTCTCCAGGGTCATAGTCCAACACTCAAACCACTATACCATGCTGGCTATCTAAGAATGACTTACAAATGCTTTTAAACATAATACAAAAAATTAAACCCTGTAAAACTCATTTGAACAGAAATACTGAGCTGAGCCAAAATGACAACATTTTTCTGACAAAGCATGGAGATTTTTTTTCTTGTCCAGTTATAAAATGTAAGCTATTTGACAGAACTTCCTTTGAATATTTTCTATCATTTGAGGATGATGTGGCCACCACATCTGATATAATGCTGCATCCATTGCTCTGTGAAAGATGTAAAAAGAAGGCCACGTTGCAAACCTACTGTTCAGTTGCAGGAACAGAATACAAAGGAAAGTTCTTAGGGTAAAAGAAAGTTGTGCTACTGCAACTACTGCTGGTGAACCTTACTCCAAAGACACTGCTGGAAATTTTCTCCTCTTTTCAGTACATATATCTCCATTTCTACCACAGACTCACTAGGCACTCTTGGAAAAGTCATTATTATTTATCAGGATTGTGTGTTCCAACAATCACTATTTAACAGGGACAGAAGTTCATCTTTCTGTTGGTCAGAAATGCACTTAGTTCATATGGATGTAAAATGTCCAAAATAAAGCAGCAATATATTGCCTCTTTTCCATCATACTCTATCCAACCTGTCTCTAATTTAAAAAAAGAAAAAAAAATCTACTTGCCCAGACAGTACATGTTGTGAGATATGTTGGAATTCTAGCTATAGCAGCTAGTTCCTCAGTAAGTGTTGTAAGAACCAGTTTTGCACAAGTAGAATATAACTTGTTAGAGTATTTGCAGATTCATTTAGTCACCTGTAGAACATGAATAAAAGTGGGATTGGGGTGAAATGGGAGTGAATCCTCACACATTAGTGGGAGTGAATAAAGTAAGTGCTAGAAAACACTTTGAAATAAGAAGTGTTGGGAAAAATAATTACAGGTTGAGTCTCCCTTATCCAGAATCTGAAATCTAAAAACCTAAACTTTTTGCCACCCAGCTACCTGATCCAGCTACCTGAGGCAGTGGCTGCAGCACTCCTGCTCATTCGTCTCTCAGATCTGAGGAACACCACAGCCATGGCCTTGAAGGTAGAAGTGGCAGCTGGTAGCAAAAAGAGAGAGACTGACTATCTGTGAAATGGTGGAAGGCATGGATTCGCACTACACTTGGATTCCCACTATTTCACAGATCCTCAGTCTTTCTCCAGCCTTGCATCTCATACATAACACAAGTAGTGAACAAACAAGATGCAAGGTTTCCAAAAAGGTACCAGATTCCAAAATCTAAAAAACCCCCAAAATATAGAATATTTCTAGTCGCAGGCATTTTTGGTATACTCAGCCTGTAATTCTGCTATTCCTACATAAAGCAGATAACAATTAAGAAACTAGTAGTCACTAACATTGCAATTGTCCATATTAATGTCTATTCCAGTGTTTCTTCTGTTATCCCAAAATGTGGGTGACTCAGGGGTCCATCTGCGATGCCAGTGCCTCCATGAAAAGGTGGAGAATATCAGCTCAAAGAGGAGACTCGTGAGAGGGATCTTTTGCACCTATGTTTACTAGTACTAGTACAGGGAAGAACCAGCCAGAGAGCCAAAGCAAGCTTAATTGTTTTATTAGGGGAATTACAATCACACACACAAGATCCAAGCAGTCATGCAATCACACAAAGTTAACCAAAGGAAAAGGGGGGAAGCTTTTGGATAGTGAGACTTTAGGGCAAAGTGGGTGATATTTACAAATCCAAAAGACCAGTGAAGAAGCAGTGATGTGGCTGAGATGCAAATCTAAGGATAGTACACAATTGGGAATTGGAGTTGCAGAATGACCACCAGCAATCAGTGTACTGTGAGTTAACTGGCCAAAAACTGGGGTTTAAATACTCTTTTTCTGCCTGGAGGACTAAGGTGCTAATAGCTCTCTGGCAGAGTAAGCAATGGAGTCTGGAGAGTGGATAATGGGGTCCAGATTGAGCTAATGGCCTTAGTGTTAGGTGACAAGGGCTAATAGTAGCTTGATAGCTCTGTAATTATCAGACAGGTGTGGGGACAAATGGGAAGTATGCTTGCTCAGAGGGAGAGGAGTTAAGACAATCAGCTGTCTTGTAGGAATCTCCCAGATGCTATTGTCTCCTAAAGGCTGAGTCATCGGAGGCTAGCTGCAAGTCCATTATTGCTGGAGTTTCCTGGTGATTTCCTGACCACGACCTGGCTGTGCCTTGAGGTCTTTCCTGACCTTATTTTGCAATGCATATATGTGGCCAGCTTTTCTCTTTTGGTCAGCATGGCCATGCAGCCATAGCAGGGTATATTTTATATTTATGCCAATTAATATATTCTGTCAATTAATATATTCTGTCAAATCATATTTTGCCAATTAAACCATATCAAAGTGTGGGGGTGTATGGCCTGTTAACACTTCTATACAAGTTGACATCAGTTAGGCATTTCAGTGGTTTACCTGTATGACTACATACCACTTCTTGGTACTATATAATCCTGGGACAACAGTCCACAAAAATTATAAAACTACCGAATCAGTGGAAAACAGGGAATAACATAATAAACAAAAATCTGAACAGGGCTACTCTTCCTGAAGTCTAGGAAGGAAGGGTCTAAGCCAGCTTCCACAAAGATTGCTCCAGAGTCCAGGTACCACCACAGAGAGGGTCCTGTCTTGCATGTCCACCAGTCTACCTCAGACAACAGTGGCATGGAAAATGGACTTGCAATGGTATCTTTTAAAAAAGCCGTGGGCATTAAATTGATGTGCTTGAAACACAAAGCTTAATGGGAACAAGGACAATGGTGTTTAAGTTCCCCTATACATCATGCTTGGTGATGGGTAAGAGATGGGACAGAACTTTTATCGCATAAAATAAGTTCATAATTCCCATAGTACTCACATTGCTCTTTTCATTTACAGTACTGAAAAGTTTTTTTAAATAAATATATCCACTTTCTAATAATCAGGGAACTACTGAATTCAGACAAGTCTTACTTCACATTGAGGGAGATTGAACCAGAGCGTGTTGCCACTATCTTTGTACTATGAAGCTTTATTTTAGCAGAGACAAACTAGAGATTGGCACAGGCTCTATTCATGGGTGCTAGGTATGCTGATTCAGTGTGCTTATGGCTCATTTTCTTTAAAAATTGCTGAGCCAAAAGCAGTCATATTAAATCAGTAATGCCTTAAAGCACAACAGGATAAACGATACATGGTGAGGGAAATCCATGAACAATGTATTTTTCCCTTTAGAAGAAGTTGTAAGACTGAGCAAGATTTAGGTCATGGTATTGGAGGAGACTGAGATTAGCTTTCTCCACATGTCATTTACAGTCATCCCCAGACAAATCTAGTATCAAACACAGGAGGAAAAATGTACAGATGATCATAGTATATCTTAGGGGTGTCAGTGTGAGCCAAGGCTCAGAAGGCCATCTTCAGTACCTACAGACCCCAAGCAGGCCAAATAACACTGCTAGCACTTTTTTCCACAAATGAAACTGATGTTGCAACCACTTTTGGTCACTTTTGGATGGGAATTTTTGTTACTTAGGGCATGGCAGCCCTAAAACAGAATTTCATCCACAAAAATGCAATCCCTGGAGCTGAAAGACATGTTTCCCCTTCTTATTAATTTTGTTCAGAGTTTAGAGAAACTCACAGGGAGCCCAAGAGCCATATGAGACTTACCTCCTGCCAGACTTTAAGCAGCCCATAGTTCATACAATTCCCACCCCTTTTGTGTCTGTATGTTTCACTGCCTATTGGCATTTTCAGAGGTTTACCTTGTTTATATCAGAGAAAAAGCATGGAACGAAAGGATTCTGTCCTCCTCCACTAGCACTGCAGCCAAACTGGGGTCCCTTTGACTGCTCTGTGCTTTCAGCAAAGGAAGACAGCTCTGAGGTATCAAATACCTAGTTTGATTTACAATAGTTGCATATGCAGAACTTGGGAGGCTTTATAATTTGTCCTGTATTCAAAGCGCTAGATGCTTTGTTTCCCAGCTGCAGCTGCCAGAACACTCCTGGTCATGATAAAAAGAAGTGCATGCTTCCAGTTTCTAATATATGGCAATACAAAGAAGAACTTAATTGTAGCCCTCTTGGTTTCTAATTTAACTAGCACACTGAAATCCACCTACTTCATTAAACTGCACACTGTTCCTCATACAGACACTTGAACCAAAATCTGGCTCTTTTCAGCATTTCTTCCTCACTCCAATTCCTTTTTCAGATAGTCAGGAATATCATGTGATCAGCAAGCGTGTTCTGACAATGCTATAATATTCCCCTTGCGCTTACCAAAACAATTATCGTCAAGAACTATATTTAGGTTTTCGGCTGGGTAAGAATTTCCCAGTCTCTGTAGCTTTCATTCATGTCTTCTCCTCTTTGTTTAACTGACCATCTGTCTCGCTGTACTGTACGCCATGCATCATTATGCGCTAGCAGTGCGTGTGCCATAAATATCAAGTTGTGCTTTGTTTTGCTTTCAAAAAGACATGTTGGTGATCTGTGCTGTGGTTCTAAAAGGGGCCTGCAAAGGACAAAGGCCCAGGACTGGCATCGCCTGTGGAGAATTCTGTGCTGTTTTGGCTTTCCTCTGTGATTATGCTTGACAAGGTCAGGATTCTGGCAGGCAGGGCTCATTTGTGCTCTTACCCCTCCTGGCAGTTTTTCACACTGACACCAGATAAAAAAGGATAGCCACTCTGGGTCCTAGCTCTGCTTGGGATTTGTCCTCCCCCTAATACATAAGACAAACTGCATGGGAACTGTAGAGAGTGAAAAGACACCAACCCGATCCTGCTGGCTGGAAGCGTGTGTGTATATGCATTCCAGGGTTACCCTTGGAAACAGTGCTTCAGCTAACATCTGCCTCCCTATCTTTTCAGGGGTCTGAGGGGAAAAAAGGCAGGCAGACATTCTTCCTGACCTTTTGTCTATGCTTCAAGCAGAGGTGTAAATTAAAAAAAAAACTCACAGTATTTCTGGTTCTCACCATGAATAGCTCCTACTTAACTATGCATAGGTAGCTGATCAGTGATGTGGAGAAAGTGACAAACTAGAAACACATACAGCTTGCCCAAAGCATTCAGAGTGTTTTTAATACTTAAAAGCAGATTGTACACACACGCATACACACACATGCCTCTAATTCATACCTAAAATATGAACTGACTAGAATGGTGGGTTTGTAAGTGCTCTCTTGCGCATTATATCTCACATCAATACACATGGGTGCACAAAAGCACAATAGGCTCAAAGGCACATATAATACTGTGTGAAAAAGCCCTCAGACTTTAATTTTTCTCTCATCAGCTTCTGTTATGCCAGCTCCCCAAAGTGCTCTGTCAGCTGTTTCAAACAATCTCTCTTTAAATCAACAAAAGAAGTGAGGGGAAATTTATATATTTTCAGCCATCTTCAGCCTCTTCCATTTAAGCCTATGATTACAAGCGTGACAATAGTATCTCTATTTAATCTATGCTACCTCTCTCTTTCTCTCTCTCTCTCTCACACACACACACACACTGAAATCAAAGTCAGAAAATGGCATGGAGATGGGAGAAACAGTATAGTGATGTTTACTGACCAGAAAGCTTTCGTGAGGTGCCTGCAATTATAAAACACACACCAAAAATGGGTATTTTCACTGAGAAAAACATACTAGATCATCCTGTACTATTGTTGTTGTTCTTGCTGCTGCTGCATGGCAACTGCTAGAAGACAGCATTTCTCCATCCTTGAATTATGCCCCCTTTAAAAACTTACCAGTCCTCTGCAACAATTGAGCAACGCTGTGCATTTCCTGAGCCATAAAGCAATTGGGTCTTCTAAGCACGAGGCTGCCATTTGAGGAAGATCAGTTTAGGCCTTGGCCTTTCTTCAGTCCACTGGTCCCACTCCAATCTGCTAAAAAGAATTTCCCTTATATTTCTCTCTTCTAGAATTTATATGCCTCTCTTCTCCTCAAAATGGGACTCACAGGAGTTCACAACAAGACTGAATAGAAATACAGTTGAAACACAAAACGAATTTACATATTAACACACAATTAAATTTTTTTAAAAAATTAAACACAACAATTTTAAAAAAATTTAAAAGCACACACACAGAGTAAAAAGCAGTCAGTTGTCGAACACCTGCTTCATACATTCTAACATTTCACAAATGAAAACTGGGACATATGTGGCCAAGCAACATCAGAGTGCAATCAAAATGGCAAATGTTACCAGTGAGGAAGAACACAACAAGCTAGGAGATGCTGCAGCAGTATGCTTTTGCCCGAGTCTACTGGGAAGGGCAAGATTCTCTCTCCTCCTCTCCTCTTCCCCCCTTGCTGAGTTACCTGAGTGCAAACTACTTTTGCTCTTTGAACTTGGGCTGCAGCAATTGAATAAGTAGAAGTCAAAGGGGCATAGTAGGGGGAAGATCGAGAAAGTGGGACTGAAAAAACAGCTGAAACAATGGGACAACAAAGAATTAATCGGGACAGTTGCTGCCACATTGGGACAACTGGAAGGCAATGGCAAACCTTGGAGCATGCAAGAGGGGGCGTGCGGAGGGGTGTGTGGCTACAGCACACAGGGGCGAGGCTATGGCGGATGAGGTGAGGCTATAGCAAATAGGGGCAAGACTATGGCATGCAGGGCAGGGCTGTAACAGACAGGAGGGGGCTACAGCACACAGGGTGGGGCTGCAGCACACGGGGGCAGGGCTATGGTACATGTGGGAGGGCAAGCAAGGAGCCACAGTGCCCCCCCAAAAATTGCCGCTGAGGGTGCATTGCCTCCATCACCCTCCCCATCCCTACGCCAGTGCTGGAGGGTATGCCTTTGCCTACTGATAGAAGGACCATAAGAAGTGGACCAGCCTGGTCTCCCCTAGAAACAAGTTCCAGTGCTTTGGAGCAGCCACCAAGAAATTTCGCTCTGATGTTCCCAACAAATATGCCTTTGAGGGTTGCAGGAGTGAGGTGAAGGCCCCTTCACCTGATGATCTCAAAGTCCAAACAGGCTCATATGGAAGAAGATTTGTTCCAAGCTTTGGATACTTTCAATCTAAGTCAAATAGGGCTTTATACACCATGAGGACATACATTTGCTCTTGGTGTCAAATACACTCAAAAGTCCTGTCTGGAATGACCTAAGTGCTGCTGCTGTCACTTCCCATATGTCAAAATTCTTCTTGAGTATATGAGATGGGAGGCTTGGGAAACAGACTCTTCATTATTGCTGAGGAGGAGAATTCCTGCAGAAATAACAGCTGAGAGTTCACTGAGGGTATCTGGCAGCGCCTTTGCTAAAAGAGTGCTTTGATCCCATCTCCTCTACCAGCTAGTGCCAGGGATACTCCAAGCTGCCTTCAGGGAGCAGAGTGATGTGGTTTCAGTACATGAGTAATGCAGGCAGGACCAAAACAGGAGATAGGAAAGAAAGGCAACATAGAGATTAGAGTAAAAATTACACGGGTGTCTGCTGAGTCAAGATTCTAAGGCCTCAGATATTAAGTAGCATTTGGAGCAACGAGGAAAGATGGCTTTGTAGGTGTATGCAGGGTAGGTAGTGGTTCACAGCAAGGCTCCACTGCTTTACCAAAAAAAAAAAAAAAAATGCCCAGTCTTTCTAGCCATTAATTCATCCAGCCTGTGCCTGCCTTTTTTACCCCTCTTGTCCGATGTGTTTTTATTACCTCTTCTGCCTCCTAAAACTTACCATCTCTCTCCAGGGTGCCTCAAGCTGTTGGGCCAGGAGGGGAGGGAGGTGACGCAAATCACAAGTTATTCTTTTCCTGTCTGGCCTTGCCCGGGCTCTGTGTAACTGTGTGTGTCTGTCTCTGTGTGCAAGTATATGCGTGTGGGGGAGAGTTGATTAGTCTCCGATTACAAGATTGGTGAATCAGGGAAAGGAAGAAGAGGGTGCAGCAACTTTGGCAAAAATATGTTGACCACAGCAGCTATTTTCCTCCTGCAAAATCAATCAAACTTTGATGCACAGTTTCTTTTCCATTTGCAAAATAACTTTGAAAAAAATTAAAAAATGAAAACATATTGCTACATTATGAATTGACAGGAAAGATTGTCTTTCTTATGCAGTTTTAATGTACAGCTTTCAATACAATGTACAACTTTCAACAGAGTCACACGAAAGTGTAAAAATAGGAAAGCATATTGCTACATTCTGAGTCAATAGGAAAGATTTAGTGATTGAGTAATCTTAATTTTACAGCTTTTTTACAGAGCAATCACAAAAAGGGAAATGTTTAAACAATGATTCATCAAAATCCCGTAAAAACATTCAAAATATGGGTGAAAACCCTTTTCACTGCGTGGTACTTCCTACCACACAAGGAAGTGTAGGTGCTAAGTAATACGGTACTGCATGTTTCCATAGTAATGTGCTTTGGCATACTACACTAGCACATAGGGGCTTGTGAGCACCGGGCCAACAAGAAAATGGAGGATTAAAAAAAAAAGAATAAAGAAGTTTATTAGGCCCTTCATTATATCTGAATGTTCTTGTGGTCACAGTGGATGCAACATTTCTTGTGCTTTGGTGTTGTGTGGCTGTTATTAACAAATGGCTGGTGTGAGATGAGGACCAAGGCATACTGTAGCGGCAGGGGGATTTACCCATTCCTCTTGTTGCAGCCCCAGTGAAAATCACACATACCCTGCCTGCTCTTCACAATGGGACAAATCTCCCCTCCTGCACGCTAGTGAAAGCTTTTCTTCCATTGCCAATAGCAGATGCAAGATGGAAGATGATTCTTATCAGGAGCAGAAGAGTTAAAGCCTCCCACCATGGCATAATCTTAATCTGGCTCAGCCCATCTCCTCCACCCATTGCACTGTGTATTTTAGGGGAAAAAAATCCATGAAAAACCAAACCACTTGAGAAATTTCACATTTAGTTTGTCTTGTGGTCCCATGAGATAGATATCTTCCTGAAAAGAATTTTGCAGCAGATAGTAAGATCACAATGTTACATTTCTGTTTGTTTATATCAGCAAAATCCATAGCTTAACAAATCAAACCATGCATGTGTCCTTAAGTTTTTTAGATTTGTTTTAAAAATATAAGGGATTGAACAACAATAATTGCTGGTGTCTACGGCCCTTTCTGCACGGCATTTGCCATGCAAAAGGGTGCCTGGAGCATCGCTCAATTGTGAGGAGCGATCTGCATGACACAATCACGCAACGCTCCAGGGGCTGGCAGGCACCAATCGCGCATCTTTTCATTTTCGGCTGGAAGCTGAAAATGGTGTGTGATCGTGCATTGTTCCCGGGCCCCGCACGCACTTACCTGGCATGCGGAGCCTCCATAGCCACGCCGGTCATGCTTCCTGCCTCAGCACAGCCTGGGAAACTCCCAGGCTGCACTGCAGAAGGAAAAGGCGGGGCTCTCGCGCAAGCAGGCAGCTCATGCGGAGCTGAAGCAGGAGGGACACGAGAGCCTCTCGCGGGAGGCTGCTCACGCGATCCCCGCACCCTAGCGCCGGAAAAAGGTAAGGTGCAGAAAGGGCTTATGTGTTTGTCTAATGGTTTTTGTCAATAATCAGGCTTAAAAATACTTACCAAATGAACCCAAGTTAATTTTTATTCACATGGCATAGCAGGTTTAGGGATATTAAAACTGTTTTGGCAATGAAACAGATGGACTGGCTTACATGAAACTTCATAGTTCTTGCAGGTATTTCAGACTACATTAACCTGGCTTAGACTCTTTACAGAATATGGTTGGTAGATTCAGAAGTCATTTTTATTTCCTCACTGATTTCATACAGTTTAATGCTACAATCTCAAACCAATTTACCAAGAAATAAGCCCCACTGAACTCAGTGGATTTGACTTCCGAGTAGATGATGATGATGTGGATGAGGATGATCATTTATTTATATAGTGCCATCACTGTGTATGGCACTTTACAAGTAAAACAACAAAAAAAACAGTTCCTTGCTCTCAGGCTTACAATCTAATTCATTGGTTCTTAACCTGGGGTCCGCATAGGATTACCATTCATCCCAGAAAATGGGGAAAATCGCAAATTCAAGAGATTAAAAAATTTCCCAGCCATTTATGGCCATTTGATGCAGCAGATGATGGGCATCTCATCCTGCGCTGGAGGCTTCAGGCACTACTGCGCAGGTGTCCCAGAGATCCCAGAAAGCAGGAAGGTGAGAAGGGAGCCCAAAAGACAAGGGAAGAAGCACAGCCCAGGCCTTGTGTAGTGAGTGTAGCAATGCTGCTTAAGTCCAGGCCCAGGCCGCACATTGAAGTTTCATTTTCAAGCAGCCACAAGAATAGAAGGAAATCCTTTTACTCTTGTGGCTGCTTGGAAATGAAGCGGCAAGGGTCTCAGTGCTCCTTTGGAGCAAAGTGCAAAACACCATTTTCCTCCGAATAAGCACCAAGAGAGAGGGTAGGTGCTTTCCTTCAGAAGGAAAGAGCATTTCTTTCATGCTTTCCACCAAAGCAGCCCCAAAACCCTTACTTTCCAGGTGCTACTTTTGGGGGGAAAGGAAAAAGAAGTAATTCTTTAGGACTGCCTCCCATTCATAACCTTCTGTTAGGAAATTCAGCTTATTCTAGTCTCCGGGCACTTGAAGGGTCTCAGCATGCCTTATTCCACAGACCATTAACAACCCTTCTTTCCTTTGCACTGTCTACTGAAAGAAGAAGAGATAAGAGTGAGCAACTGATGACCAACTTTAAACAAATATTTGAATATTTAAATTTAAATATTGAAATCTTGAATTAAATCTTGCAGGTCCCCAACAACAAATTATATTTACAGGTAGTCCCCACTAATAAAAAGAGGTTAAGAACCACTGATCTAATTAAAACATGGCACAAAAAGAAATGGAGCTGGCAGTATGGGAAGGGATTAAGTCCAACAGATACTGCCTCTTCTTCTCTCCTTCTGAGGCCAGGGCAGTGGCAGTTAGGTTGGAGGTAGGGTCTTTCTCTCTCCATGTGATCCATATGTATAGATGAATTATAGAGACTGTGGGACTTTCCACGCTACACTGTTATACTGCTATTATTCCACTTTCAACATCCTGTGGAATCCTGGGGTTGGCAGTTTAGGAAGAGGTATTTAGAATTAACCAGAGAGCTCTTTGCCCTCAATAAACTACAAACCCCAGAATTCCACACAATGTTGAGAGTGAAATAATAGCACTATAACAGGGTAGTGTGGAAAGGCCCTGTACACACAGTATCTATTCTCCCAGCCTTTGAGTGAACACATAGAGCACCACTAGAGAACTTGTGGCCCTCCAGATATTGCTGAAGTCTAGATCCATTCAGCCTAGCCAGTGATAGAGAATGATGAGTGTACAGTGGTCCCTTCATTTTCACAAGGGTTCAGGGTGCAGAACCCTTGCAAAAGTGGAAAAACCACAGATAACCCCCACCCCCGGGATCCTCCTCTCATTCCCTTCTGGGGCTCCCCCTCTGATTCCCTTGCCTTTTGCATGCTGGGGCCAGAGCCAAGGAAATGGGAGGGGGGCTCTGGAGGAGGGAAGGAAGGCACGTGCATGCCTCCTCACCCCATTTCCTTGCCTTTTGTCCGGGCACTTGCCTTCGTTCTCTGCGCCTGGCCAAACACAAGGGAATGGGAAGAGGAGAAGGGGGCAAGGCATGCACACACCTCGTGAATAATGAAATTCATAAAAGTCAAGCTCGTGATTGTTGAGGGACAACTGTAGTCAATAACATTCAGGCAGCCATCAGTCTCCTAGCCATGATACAGTGGCTGAAAGCAGGATTAGATGATACCATCTCTTTCTCCACTTCAAATATTCAGATTCACTAAAATAATTGTGTAAGCAAGGGCACCTTTTGAAAGAAGTACTAGATCTCTGCAAAGTCAGCATCTCAGATCTAATGACACTGAAATGCTGCAATGGCCCTTTTTATAGAATTCTGTAGAAACAATATGGTCTAAACAAAGGAAATTCATATTTAGTAAGGAGCTATGAAAATGGTTTCTTGCACAAAGGGATAAACCCTCAAGGTAAAACGGTATCAGACAGGCACCTTAAAACAAAAAGGACTTCTGACACTGTAAATAAGCATTCTGAGTAACTAGAATGGAATGGAATATAAATGATAATAGCAGACACACATAACTGCTGTGTGGTGATCCTTACTGATGATCAGGCTCCTCGTGGCAGATGTTCTTGCTACAAGATTCTGAACACAACCATTGTGAAAGAGCAGCTCAGATTTCAAGCGGCTGGCACAATAAATCAACACACACCATCAGAAGCAGCCAAGAAGAGGTTAGCAATCATATACAATGAAGAAACAGAGCCGGGAGGAACTTTAAACTTTCCACACCTCTTCTGAACACAGTGCCCACCCCACCCCCACCCCCCAAAATCCCCTTCCCCTAATAAAAAGCTGCCTGAAAGCAGGAATCATGTATTTTATTTGGCTGGCTGCACTGGACAAATAAAGGCTAGGTTGTTTTTTTCAATAACCTGTGAAACTTTACTGGTAGTTTTCATCCTCTTGGCCTGCAGCGCCTGGACTTTCTTACTTTTGGAGTTTAGACAGCAGCTGGGAGTAATGTTGGTAACAATTTCCTTCTTCAGTCATCCTCACCTTTCTAGAATAGCACACACAGCTTCACTCACTGCAACATTTTATTTATGTATGTATTTATGCTTTTATTTATTTAACTTATGTCCCATCTTTCTTCTATCACTGCGACTCAAGGCAGATCACAGCAAGATTGCAACAGGTACAGATAAAAGAAGAGATTTTAAAAGGATATATATATGCATACACATACATACATACATACATACATATATACATGCATGCTGCAAACTATCAAATAAGTTATAGTACTGAAACACTGCTGAATAAAAAAAAATAGACTGTGTTAAAATAATTTCAAAAAAAGATTCAACACCAATCTAGTAATATGTCCTTTCTTGACATCTAGTCAACTGCAAAAAGCCAGTCTGGAGAAAAAGGGTTAACTTAAAAAAAACAGGTAAGACCATTTAAACTGCAATTCTCTTAAGACTTAAGCACAGACTTAAAAGTAAACTCCACTGAAGACATCGGATGTAGTAGGGTAAAACCAGAGAGCCAGCATGATGGAGTGGTTTGAGTGCTATAGCCCTGGAGACCAGGGTTTGAATCCCTGCTTGGGCAAGGAAACCCACTGGCTGACCTTGGGCAAGTCACACTGTCTCAGCTTTAGACAAGGGCAAAGGTAAACCCCCACTGAACAAATCCTGCCAAGAAGACCCTGTGGTAGGTTCACCTAAGTGTTACTAGAAGTTGGAAATGACTTGAAGGTCACAACAACAACAACAAGATTGAGGCCTTTTCCACATGGCATTGCTTTCACACAACGTCATCGTGATCCCATAGCCATCACATCCCCATGCATTGCAATCACAGGATATTCGTTTAATGGAAAAAATCTGCTAAGCACCCACAATTGCACAATGCTCCCGTCACCTCCAGCCATGCAGAAGGAGCAGAAGTGCAATCACATGCTTCCTTCCCCAGCGTAGCATGGGAAAAAGACCAGTAGAAGGTGGATGCGTGTTGCTTGCACTCCCTTAAGGCTGAGTGCGGAGGAGAGTGTTCCTGTCACACTCCCATCCCAGCAACGGTGCTGCCGGGATCATGACGGGATGTCGGCAGGAACCAGTGAGGTGAGGAAATAGCCTATATCTATGAAAGGTTATGCTACAAACGTCTGTGTCTCAGTCTCAAAGGTGCTACAAGATCCCATTGTTCATTGAATTCACTAAATTTTGCTTTTCTTTTCTTTGAGACCTCTTCCTAAACTGCAAACCCCAGGATTCCATAGGATGTTGAAAGTGGAATAATAGCACTTTAACAGGCTGATGTGGAAATGGCCCCTATCTTGCCTCACAGTCATGCCTGTGAAGGTGTTGGTCCTTTTCTGAGGATCTCATGGGCTGAGTAGGCTCATATAGAGAGATATACAGCATTACATAGTAGCCTGGATCTAAAACTTATAGGTCATAATCAGAATTTTGAATGGTGGCTAGAAACTGACTGGCAGCAAGTGGAGCTGTTGTAGCAGGGGAATTGCAAGGCCTCTGTAACCTGCTCCAGTTAACATTCTGCATGTCAAAATGGTCAATGATCTTGCGTCAATTTCATGCGCTTGAAGTCTTCAGGAGACATATAGACTTTTTAAAAAAACTGCAAAAGCAAAGAATGAAGTGGCTGAGCAAAATGAGCATAAACAGTGCGAAGGTGGGGTGGAATCTGCAACCTATTTAAAAGATGTACTTTGTCTCCTGGAGTTCTGAGGAAGGACATTTCAACATTGTTTTTTGACTAGAAAAAAGGATGGCTCCAGGAGTCTGTTTGGGTGAAGGGTTGCAAAAACAGGCTCGAGGCCACATGCAGCCTCAAGGCTGCGCAATTGCCCTCCCTTGCTGTACATTGTGATTAAACTGCCACAGCATAAACAATGGTTTCTGACATGACATCTACAGTGTGGCCCTGTGCTTGGCAGATTGGACAGAGCCAGAAACTCCATCTATAATCAACGCTAACAACAAATCTTGTGTACATAGAACCCACAATGGTAGAGTTGTGCAGGTCAGCTCTTTTATTTAGGCAAAGCAGGGTGGCCAGCCCTAGGATGTGGCAGCAAACTGTTGGAAGGGAGAGCTGTGTCCCACATGACCTGCTCTTATCCTCCTAATCTGGCCTGTTGCTTTAAAGTACAATGGAGCCCCATCACTGTCAGTGTTCAAGCAGAGCTCAGGAAAGTTGCTTTTTTGGACCCCACAATTCCCCAGATCCCCCCACCATCTTAACCAGTGGCCATATTGACTTAGAGACTCTGAGAACTGTAATCCAAATAAGAGACATTTTTTGTAGAATAAAGGAAGGATTGAATTGGTGTTGCACAAGGGGTCGGTACTTATCCTTTTAAGCACATATCTGGAAACTCTGTATGTGTGTGACAAGAACAGCCTAAGAAGGGTAGAGCTGGTTTTTACTATGGGGAAATTGTTGGTTACACATTCCCTCTGCCTGCCTCTTTTTTCCTCCAAATTGCCCCTTCCTCAAGCTCTTTTTCCCGACCAATGGCTGGCATGGGTTTGATCCACATGTGTCTACACAGAAGGAAGTCTACCTTCACAGGATCAGAACTAAGAGACTCAACAAAAGAAGAGCAGCACAACTTAGTTCTGTGGCATCAGTGCCACCATTGGCTTTGGCTGAGAGTGCTATACCCATGAATCACATATATGCTGAGATACAACAAACAGGATATCTGGCATTGGGCACTGATGTTTCTTAAGGCTGTTTTTAAAAAGTCTTGAATGTGTGGTGAGTAGTTTCTGACAGAAGAGAGGGGACTGACTGTGACAGTATATATCTCTGGTTAGCAATACATAACTCTTCTCTTCACCAAGCTGAAGATGCCCAGCTCCCGCAACCTTTCTTCATATATGTTGTCCTCCATACTTCTTATTATCCTTGTTGTCTTCCAAATTCTCTATATCAGTCCTAAAACACAGTGCCCAGAACTGAACGTAGTACTGTAGATGAATGTAAATGAATTTTAGATGAATGTAAATGTAGATGAATTTTGAGAGGGAGAAATGTAGGGTAATACATTAGGAAGAAAGAATGAAATGTACAGATATAGGATGGGTGACATCTGGCTTGGAAACAGTACATGTGAAATGGACCACAAGCTGAACAGTGTGATGTGGCAGCTAAACAAACAAACAAAAAAACGAATGCCATTCCAGGTTAAATCAATAGGACTATAGTGTCAAGGTCAAGGGAAGTACTAATACCACTCTATTCTGCTTTGGATAGACCTCAGCTGGAATACTATGTCCCGTTCTGGGCACTGCAATTCAACAAGGCTATTGACAAGTTGGAACATGTCCAGAAGAAAGTTACCAAAATGGTGAAGGTTCTGGAAACTATGCCCTATCAGGAGTGGTTTAGGGAGCTAGATAAGTTTACCCTGAAGAAAAGAAGGTTAAGAGCTGACATGATAGCCACGTTTAAATATTTGAAAGGATGTCATGTTGAAGATGGAGCAAGCTTGTTTTCTGCTGCTCCAGAGACTAGGACATGAAGCAGTGGATTCAAACTACAGGAAAAGAGATTCCACCTAAACATCAGGAAGAACTTCCTAATGGTAAGAGTTGTTCAACAGTGGAATATGCTGCCTCACAGTGTGGTGGAGTCACTTTCTTTGGAGTCTTGTAACCAGAGGATGGGTGGCCATTTGCTGGGGGTACTTTGAGTGTGTGTTCCTGCATGGCAGGGGGTTGAACTGAATGGCCCTTGTGGTCTCTTCCACCTCTATAATTCTCTGATTCTATAAAGTCTGACTACTGCAGAATATAGTGGGACTACTACTTCCCTTGTCATGGCTCTATTAATGCAGGCAAAAATGTTCTTTGCTGCAGCATCACACTACTGGGTTATGTTCAGCTTATGATCAATAATGATCCCAAGGTCCTTTTCACATGTGCTGTTGCTAAACTAAGTATCCCCTATACCATAAGTGTGCATTTGGTTTCTGTGGACAATTTATTTTGATAACAATAGGTCTAGTACCCCTTCCTTCTAGATGCCTTGTTCCAAATTATCCTCTTCTGATCCTTCTGTTCCTAACAAGAAGGTTTGTTGTATTGAATGCATATGTGTTGTTGTTGTTGTTGTGTACTTTCAAGTAATTTGTGATTTATGATGACTCTAAAATGGCATTCTCTTGGCAATGTTTGTTCAGAAAGGATTTCTATTGTCCTTTTCTGAGGCTAAGAGAATGTAACATGCCCAAGGTCACCCAGGAGGTTTCCATGGCCCAGTGAGAATTTAAACTTGGTTTCCTGAAGCCCTCGTCCAACATGCAAATGACAACATCACACACTGGCTCTCACCTGTAACCCATAGATTTATTCTGAGCTACTGTGCCAAAGCAGCTGTTCATAGAAGTGAAATATAAAATGTCCTAGCAGGTAAAAGCCAACATAGTGTAGTGGTTTGAATGTTGGACTAGGACTCTGGAAACTAGGGTTGGAATCTTCACTCAACCATGAAAACCCAGTGGGTGCTCTTGGGCAAGTCATACTGCCTGAGCCTCAGAAGAAGGCAAAGGGAAACTCCCTCTGAACAAATCTTGCCAAGAAAACCCCATGGTAGCTTCACCTTAGAATAACCGTAAGTGGAAAATGAAGGCACACAACAGCAACAAGCAGGCTCCAACTTGACTAAGTATGTTCAACTCTGACTTGGCATGCCTGAACATCCTCACCAATGGCACTATCTTTCCACAGTGTGATTGCATGCTCTTGTGAGGCAAAAGGCTATGCTGGTAAGGCCTCCCATGTCAGACGAACTTTTGCTGGGGAGCCAGACTAAATGTGCCAAACAGCTACTGAGCAGCAGCAGTAGTGAGGGCTGACACTGTCAGAGGAGCTCTTAGAGACAACAGCATTGGCACCATAGCAACACTTGTACAGAAGTACTGTACAGAAGGAAGCACTATAGATCCCTTTTGCAGATGATACTAAATGAGCTACTGGGTACAGTAGAGGACAACTACAAAAAAACACTGTGAATAATGATGCAACTGGGTGACATTCAGCTGTTGACATCCTCAGAGGTGAAAGGAAAATCTGAAGCTGCACAACACATATTATTCAAACACAGAATGTGAGAAACATGAATCAAGGGAAGCTAAACATAGTATAACAAGAAATGGAATGTATCAATATTGCAATATTTGGTGACTGGAATGCAAAAGAGAAGAATCAAAGACTGTAGGAAAATTTGGCCTAGGATCAAGAAATGAAGCAAGAGAACAACTACAGTCATCCCTCCATATTTGCTAGGGGCACAGGACCCCTGTGAAAGTGGGAAAAAGGTGAATAACTCTAGGCCCTCCCAAACAATATTTAACACACACAACAAAGTATGATCACCATATTCAATCCACCATGGATTCCTTTGAGGCATCAGGGTCCCTTCATAAGGCAGAAGTGGGTGGTTGGTGGGGCTTACTGCCACTTCCACTGCTGCTTCTCACCATTTTTAATAGGCACTTACAAACCTCGTTCACAGCTTCTCAGTCTCATGAGACTTGCAATCCCTATTAAAAATGGCATAGGGAGGCGACAGAGATGACAGCAAATAATCTGTGAATAATCAAATCCACAAAAGTGAAACTCGCAAATATGGAGGGTAATTGTAATTGAGGCCAATAGTTTGTTCATCACAAACATGTTCAGCAAACAACCAAAGAAATGGCTGTATGCACGGACATCAACTGATAGCTAATGTAGAAATCAAATAAACTACAATGTAGTCACTATATAATTTGAAGCAGAAGATGGAGAAGCTCCATTCTCTATGCTAAAACAAGACAAGTAGCAGATTGTGACACAAAGCATGAATAGCTAATATCAAAAGTTAGAACAAAACCAAAGAACTCCAAACCAACCACTGAGCTGAAATACAACCTGAAGGATAGCTCCATAGAATTCAAACATAATGTAAAAATATAGTTTTGCACTATAAGCCTAATTAACCAGGAGTCATTGGAACAATTACTGAAGAAAGCCAGGGAAGAAAGTGCAAAGGCAGGTTTACAGGTAAACATTAAGAAAACAAAAAATAATGATCACAGATTATTTACATCACTTTAAATAGGCAATGAAGACATTGAAATATTTCATCATTTTCCATATCTTGGCTCAGTTATTAATCAGAATGGAGACTGAAGTCAAGAAATCAGAAGACTAGGAGTTGGAAGAGCAGCTGTGAAGTAACTAGACAATATTCTGAAGTACAAAGATATATAATTGAAAATTAAAGCTAGGACAGTCTATGCCATTGTATTTCCAATTTCTATGTATGGTTGTAAAAGCTGGACAGTGTAGAAAGCTGAGAGGAAGCAAATGAATAATTTGAAATAGGGTGCCAGAGAAGAGTTTTACAGATATGATAGACTACAAAAAAAGACAAATAAATGCATTCCAGAAGAAATCAAACCTGAACTCTCTCTAGAAGCCAAGATGACTAAACTGAAACAGTCATACTTTAGACACATCATAAGTAGGCATGACTATATATGCTATAAGTTGAAGTTGTCTTGCTGGCAGTTAACAATAACACAACAAATCTGATGAAATTCCCAGGTAATAAACAAACATGTGGCTTGGTCATTCTTTTAGCAGAAATACTGTGTCCCCTAAGGCATGATCAGACATGCCCTATGTGTCTTCAGTAGTCCAACATGCCTTAAATTGTATTTTGTCCAGAAGCCATGAGTTGGCCTGAGCCCTGAAATAACAGCATGGAACATATTCTGGCATGTCCTAGAAATGGAACAGATGGAATCCAGCTTCTCATCCTGTTTCTATGTGTTCATCATTATATGTGAATAGAGCTATACATCACACTTCCTACACAAGTGGTATCACAATGTGACTTGTCTCTTATATGTGTTTCTCTTTCTAGATTACCTTCTTCTTGGGTTAATTAACATATGCATGTCAACAATGGGCTAATTTGCAAGTCAGCAATAGGACAATTTCTCTGGCTCATTTTGCACCTAGTTTTGGTGACCCCATTGAAAGTCCCACAAGAATGGCACATTCAGTGAAAATTGTTCGAGAGAGATGAAATAAATACTGGAAGCTGAGTGCTTAAGGCTGCAATCTTTTACTTTTCTGGTTTCATTTGGATAAGTAAAACCTACTTCTGATTACTCAGGTACTAACTTGCATTGTTATTATAGGTGATGCTGCACAACACGCATCATCAAGGCAAGGGCAGAATCAAAGTGTTCCAGAAGGCTAGTATAGTAATTAAGAATTTTGTTATATATCATGAAAGCAAAGAATTTTGTTATATATCATGAAAGCAAAGGACATGACAAGCAGCCATGTCAATCTATAGTAGGAAAAAAAACCAGCAGTCAATACACACAAGGAAAGTTAGGCTATACTATTCCTAAATATTGTCTTGTGCTAACCAGCCCCATAGGTATAGTCATGAGTTAAATTTCACAATGAAAAACATTTACACTATGTTAGCAACCCATATATATAACTGGAAAATTGCTCTTACCCTTTAAGGTTACCCATCTGGCATAGACTATCAGTACATCTTCTCAATATTTTGAAGACAACATCTTCCTGATATTTATTTAATATCCCCCCCCCCTTCTTCTAATGTGAGATCAGAGGCAACTTGCAGTATAGATTAAAACAGAATAGACTAAGGCCATTTCCACACTACACTGTTATAGTGCTATTATTCCACTTTCTTTTTTTTTCTTTTTTTTATTTCTTTTTATTAAATTTTCACATTTATTCCACTTTCAACATCCTATGGAATCCTAGGGTTTGCAGTTTAAGGCAGGGCATTTAGAATTCTTAGCCAGAGAGCTCTTTGGTCTCAGTAAACTGCAAAACCCAGGATTCCACAGGATGTTGAAAGTGGAATAGTAGCATTGTAACAGTGTAGTGCAGAAATGGCCTAAAACAATATATAATACAGATGTTTTTAAAAACTATTAAGCAATCCTATTAAAACATTTGAAACATTTTAATACATTTGAAACATAGTGAAGATAAAAGTACAGCAAATCCTGTTAAAAAGGCCCTTCTGCAAGATGCAATCAAAAAGTGAAGGCCTCTGTAAATAAAAAAGGTCTTTGCTGGTAGAGAAAAGAGAAGAGAAGGAGCCAACTGAGCTTCTCCTGGGAAGGAATTTCACAGCTTGGGAACAGCCAGTAAGAAGGCTCTCTCTTGCCTCCACCCAAGGTATCTGTGACAGTGTTGGGATCAAGAGAAAGACTTCTCCCTAGCAGCAGATAAAAGGCCCTCCCTCCTTCCCAACTGCCACTGCTGTGGCCTCTGAAGGAGAGAAGAAGAGGCAAGCATAGCTCCATCATGCTTGAGCCCCAGCAGCAGATGAAAAAACAGGCAGTGTATGCTGGACTTAATCCTCTCCCCCACTGCCATGCCCGTTTCTTTATGTTTCCTGTCTTATTTAGATTGTAAGCCTGAGGGCAGGGAACTATCAAATCAACAATTTGTAAGCTACTCTGGGAGCCTTTTTGTCTGAAGGGCAGGATACAAATAAATAAATAAACAGAGACTTCTCCTAAAGATTTTAAAACTAGGATGGGCCCATCAAGAGAGATATGCTTTCAGATAGATGAAAAGTAGCATCAAAGCAAGACATGTCTCCAAGAAGTATCTACTATCTTTCACAGTGTTTCTAGCATTACATTAACTGGGATTGTGCCACCCACAGTGATCATGCTTCTTCATTAGGATTAGTGATAATCAGCACAAGAATTGACACAGTTTCCATGAGGGTCAGGTGTGCTGATTCAGCTCACCTACGTCCCACATATCTCTCCATCAGCAAGCATGATCTGTCCTCCCTCACCTCCTCCACGCAGACATATTTCAATCAGCTAGTATAATAGAGATATACTCCCCAAAGCATTCCCAAGCTTAAATGAAAACATCTCAGTTTTTATCTAGCAGCTGTGGGTGCCTGGGGATATAACAGAGTTTTGTTGACATTGTTTCATATTAGGCAGATTTTTCGGGAAGTCAGAAGAACAGTAATTGGAATGTACAACTGAAAGTTACAGTACCTCCAGCAGTAAGTTATTAAAATGTTGGATGGCAAGGAAGGAGCAAAAGACTGTGTACGTTTCTCTGGGATAAAATGTTTGTGGTAGATTTTTTTTAAAATTAGAGCTTTTTGTTTGGGGGATTTTTGAAGTTTTCTCCCAAAAATTAATTTCCCCACATTTGTGGGGAATAAGTCAGAAAAGGAGTAAAGCTGGGAATGAGCAGTTGTGAGAGGGGAGAACTGCACCAAAAAAGCTAAAATTGGGAGGACGGGGGGCGGGGGATTGGGAAGATGATGGTAGCTTTGAGGAGAGATTTCTGATTTACAGCAACACTAAGGTGAAACTATCATGGGGTTTTCTGGACCCAAGAATGTATGATGTACCCAAGATCACGCAGTAGGTTTCCATGGCCAAGTGGGGAACTGGACCCTGGTCTCCACGGTCATGGTCAAATGCTCAAACCACTACACCACGCTGGCTCTAAACCACCTCTGCTTTACAGGGTACAAAAATAAATTCCTGCTTGAGAAGTTCACAGTCTAAAATTCAATATAGGAAGAAATGGAAAAGAATAAGTAACCGTTTCAATTGTGCATAGTTAAGGCCATAGTTGTTGTTGTTGCTGCATGCCTTCAAGTCATTTCCAGCTGATGGCGACCTGAAGGTGAACTTATCATGAGGCTGAGAATATGTGATATGCCCAAGGTTACCCAGTGGGTTTCCATGGCTGAGCAGGAAATTGAACCCTGGCCTCCAGGGTCATAATACCATGCTGGCTCTCTAGGGCCACAGTTACACAGCCTGAATTATAGATAGTTAATGGGTCCCATACTGGGAGATAGTCTGCATATTAAATAAATAAATAAATAAATAGTTTCATTACTTTCCCCTCTTATGTATCCTAGACCTCAGGGCCTCCCTCTCTGTATTCTATTTCTGCTTCTAGAATTTATAATATAGAAATCACCAGTTACTGATCTCCTGTAACAAAATGTTGAATAATGAATAAGGGAATATGTCAAAGCTATTTTACAGGCTTTCTGTACTGAGCGTTGCTTCTTGTCTATGTGTATCCCTCAGTCCCTTCCTACAGGGGGGAAATGTCATCAAGCCTTTTGCATTTTGTTTTGTATAGATACTGGTGCTTTCATATGTTCATCATATGTTCACACATGTAGCTTTTAAACTAGAGATGTTAGAATACTTTACTGCAGTCTCTGCATAGAAAATACTGCTGGGCAGAGAACTGGAATGGATGTTTTCATTATTTTTATTTTCACTGAATCAGGAAACAACTTGAAAAGGGATGTAGTAACATAAAGTGATGAGTCAGCCATGAACTACACTGTTCAGACAGTGTTATTACAGTAATATTTTCTGGGCCTCAGTTCCACATTCATAAAATGGGGATAAATCAGCTTGACTTCAAAAAGGATGAAAGGGAGGCTGGTGTCAAGCAGTTCACCTCTATCCAAATAATAAAAATCTTTCAGTATGCTCTCTGCTCAGACTAATTATTTTGCCTATTCCATATGAGAGAGTGGGCCATATGAACTCAATGAACCACTGTCCTCAGGGCCAAAGAATGAGAAAGTTATAAGTTTTTCTCAGAATTCTTTTGTAATCACCCCAAATCACTTCAGCAGAGAAACCCCAAGATGCCTCTTAACTGAAGGGGATATGAGAGTAAGAGTGAGAGAAGGGGAGACCTGGCTGTGATGGGAGGGGAGTGAAGAGAGAAAGTGGGATTGAATATTGTCTTTCTGTTGCTGCAAGGCCCTTGGAGCATCTCTGCTAACAGAAATCAACATGCAAATCCCAAAGCAGCGAGGGAGAGCTCTGCTGTTCTGACCTGTATAATGAACAAATAAAAGGAGGCCACTTTCCTCCCAAGCTCCCTTGGTCCATTTACCCCCACCACCCCAAAAGACAAAAGGTGCAGCTTAGTGGTGCATGAAAGAAGAAACAAAACAAAAAGGCCACCTCCCTTTCCCTCCCCTCTCCACTCCTCTAAGCTCCCCCACTAGACAGATGGCAACAGTTGCCCCCACACCAGTTGTGTGTCACAGGGAACAAGCCTCTTTTATCCCACAACAGGTCATAAATGAGAATGGCGCAGACAGCAGCCAAACACTTCATTGAGGGATGGCATAACTGGGGGCGGGGAGAGTGGGCAGAGAGGCAAGTCTGCTCCTGTCACAAAGCCTGGAGGAAGATAATCAGCAAGTCAAGGCTCCTGTGTGAGCCCATCTGTCTGCTTATGGGAGCTCCCTTGCCCATGTGCTTTCCATGCTAGGCAACTGCCAGCACAGCACTGATACATATATTAGTGACCACTGCATTATGGTAAGAGACTGTACTGAGAGCTTGATTTCACAGCTATAACAAGTTCAAATTCCACACCAATTGCCTGCACAAGGTCATAACTTTGTTCCCACTTCATGTTAAGGGAAGCTTTCCAAGGGATGTTTGGCCCAGACCTTGGAAAACTTACTTTTTATACTCCTAGAATCTTCCAGCCAGCATGGACACCGAATGTGCTGGTCAGGAAATTCTGGGAGATGTAGTTCAAAAAAGTAATTTTTCCACACTCTGATTCAGATAATTTAAGTATATTTTTATAAAGAATTTATTTCTGCAGACAATTTTATTCAGATCATATGAGGATGGTATTTTTTTTGATTTGATTTTGATATGGTATGTGCGTATGTGCCCTTGTAAATGATGTGAGGAGTTTTGCAACTGCTGTCATTCACTGTTTTAGTGTTGAGGTTCTTTTTAATTTTGTTGTGATAAGTAAGTTTTACTTTTTTAAAAAGTAATTTTAAGTAATATTTATAACTCCTTAAGTATAATTGATTATAGAATGATGGGGTATAAACTGCTGAAGTAGAGAGATAATATAATCCATCTGGAACCTTAGCTGTGTATTCTGAAAATGATTCACCCAGAAAAATGACAGGGTAGAAAAACTCCTTTTACCAGTCTTGACTGTGATTAACAAAGGCTAACTTGTGGTGACTAGCAGAACAATCCTTGGGATGATTACTCAGAAGTAAGTCCTCCTGAGTAAGCAGGATTGTAGCCTAAAATGTGCAATGTGATCCTGAGCATCTACCCAGAATGTTTGTCCTGTGTGTGTGAGCATACATGTATACATGCATGCAGCACTGCTGTAGCACCAAGATCTGTCATGGACTGTGGCAATCAAGCACTAGGCCTCATACGAGCACAAAGCAGGAAGCTGAACCCAGCTACCCAAGCACTTTGATGTTAAATATGAGACAACTGCTGAGTGCAATAAACCAGATAAAGAACCAGAGGAAACAATGAGACAATACAGGTCAGCACAATGAGTGGCAGCAGCCTGTGCATACCAGCTGTCTAATCTACAAGGTTATTTATACAGCACAGAGCTGTCAGCTCTCATGTGTTCATCACAAGCCTCACAATTTTAAAGCAGTGGACTAAAAGGCCTGTGTTGCAATGATGAGATTTGCAGGTTCCTGTGTTTCTGCAGACAGATTGTTTAAGGTATGTCAAGTACTGAGTATTATGTTCTCAGAAAACCATAGCTGATTCCCTAAAATCTCAGTGACAAATAAGTTCCCTATATAGTTGAATGATGCAAAAGTTGGTCATTAGTCTCCAGTTCCCTTTTTCATCGTGCAAACGATGAAAATGGTGATTCATCAGCAAATTTAAGTAGGACCCAAAGCAGGGCTGAGAAATAATCATGCAACCAGTGGGCCATGTCCGGTCCTTGGGAGAGTCCTGTGCAGCTGTTGCTTCCTTGACCTTCTGGACTCTCCACCCCCTACTTTTGACCCCAAACTATCTCCAGATGGGCAATTTGGGCCTGAAAATGTTGTTTTGCTCCATTTACAAATAGCAAACAAACAGACAAACAATAAAAACCCACAAAAATAACCAGAAGTGGCTTCCAGTTGGCCAAAACATCACTTTCAGTCACTGTCACAGTGTACTGATGCAGCCAAGGAAAGGTCAGTAGGCATAAATGGCCCTGTAAGCCCTGGACCTTGCCCACCTCTGACCAAATGTTTAGATGTTTAGTTTAGAATGATTCAGTTTGATCTAGATTCTAGGCTTGACACCTGATACTTGCTTAGATTATCATCTGAACTGGATTCTACTCAGACGTAAGTTTTATGAAGTTAAATGGAGCCAGGAAAGCAAGGGATTGTAGGCTTAATCAGTTGACATCCTATATTTTTTTCAGCTTGCAACGTTCACTGAATGTGCCATTCTTGTGGGACTTTGAATCAGGTCACCAAAACTAGGTGCAAAATTGACCTAGAAAGGACTGTCTATTGTTGATATGCATATGCTAATGAACACAGAAGGAATGTAATCTAGAAGGAAGAACACACATAAAGAGATAAATCATACTACAATACCAGTTTTGTAGGAAGTATGATGTATAGCTATTCACATACAGTGCTGAACACATGGAAATGGGAAAGGAAGCTGGATTTCATCTGGGACATGCCTGGGACATGCCAGAACATGTTTAATACTGTTATTTCCCGGCCCCAGGCCAAGTCATGCGTTCTGGACAAAACACAGTGTAGGGTACCTTGGACTAGTTAGGGCACGCAGGGCATGTCTGATCATGTCTTATGGGGCACAGTATTTCTCCTAAAGGAATACCCAAGCCACTGAATTGTTTATATGCTGGGAATGTCATCAAATGAGGGCATGCTCAGTCATGACAAATCAGAGTTGAACATGTTTAATCAAGTTGGAGCCTGCCAGGACATTTTATATTCCATTTCTATGAGCCACTGTATTGACAGAGTAGCTGAGGGTGAACCTATGGGTTACTTGTGAATTCATTAAAACAAATCTTGATGGCCACTTCTTGTAAGGAAAAACAGGATCAGACAATGATATCCTGGAATGAGGCTGCTGGGATGGAGGGGTACTAAACTTGGGTTGCCATATACCTGCTTTGGCTGGGTTTTATTTGCTGTCTGGTGCCTGTTTGGTCTGCCATCTAGCACAGATTTCAAGCTTCCTTTTTTAAAAAAAATTAAAAGTTAGCCTCTAAACTTTGTAGAAGCTTGGGACATGGGACAAAACATGAAGGCACTCTGTGGTAAAACTCTGCTGAAAGAAACAAGTGCACCTGAGATTTTCAGGCATGATGAAAATGAGAGCAAGTGGTGCCGGTGGTAGAGTACAAGAAATAAAGGAAGACTGCACTGTGAGGGACAGAGGTTAGACAAGGGAGGGAGTAGGAGAGACGGGAGAGCAAAGAAGCTGAGAGCAGCTGAAGGCAAGAAGTAAGGAAGGAGCATAATATGAGGGCACAAGGTGAGGCAAAGGAGGGAGTAGGGGAGACAGGAGAATGAGCAGAACAAATGGCAGAGTGCTAGAAACAAGTGAGCGGTCCATTGTGAGGATGCAAGGTGAGGTAAGGGAGTGAGTAGGAGGGAAGGGAGAGTGAAGTGAGGAACAGAGGGAGGGGAAAGAAGGGGGAGAGTTGCAGTGGCAAAGAGTAAGAGAGGTGTTGGTGAGGGGCAAGAGAGGGAGATGTGATGTCACAAGGTGTGGGAAGGAGGAAGGGGTAGGAGATGCAGAAGCAGAGTGGAAAGTACAAGAGGAGGGAGCACGATGGTGTCTAAGGAGGGCAAATAATGAGTGTGGGGAAAATTAGGGACACAGTGATGGAGCAATGAGGTGGTAACAGTAACAAAGATTCTGCAGGAGAAGGGGAACTGTGCTATTCACTGATACCATGCTCTGCTCTCTAAGGTGGCCACCACATGATGCTACTCTGAAGAAAGAAAGACCTGGGAAAAGGCATGAAGAGAGCTTATTAAAGTAGATGCCTAATGTGAATAGTCAGATGCTTTTTGGACATGGATCCAAACAATGATAAAGAAAAGAAAGAGCCTTTTTTAATGGACTGACTCTGTATTTATTTGTCTTGGGAATACAACATGCATGTTGGAACTGCCTGCTCACAGATATGTCCTACAAAGTTAAATATGCAGAAGAGAAGAATCTGTTTACCTCAAAAATATAAACTCTGTTGAGAAACAAAATAGTAACTACAGGGGGAAGATATAGAAAAAAATATATTGAGAAGTACAAGGAAAGTGTTAAGTGGGAAAATATATCTGCCACATTTCACTGGCACTTGCTTTGAAAATTTTTTTTCCCCTTACACCATTGAATACCTTTCAATTTTTTTTTAAGTGGATAGCTGTGTTAGTCCTTTGCAGGGAAGACAAGATCTATTACCTTTGCAGACAGCACCCCACTGCTGCATGGAGAGTTGCCTCATTGGCAGATCTGTGTACACATGATTTGGGTGGGAAGATGTAATTAGTGAGGTGAGAGGGAATGGGAACCTAAAAAGCACAGACATTTCTTATTACCTTAATTAGCATTAATAAACAACAGTCAGATGGGAGAACAGACACCCTGTCATCAATGAACTGCTTAGCATGCACATTCTTATGAATAGTAAGATAGGGGCAATCAAATAGAAATAGACTGTTTTCTATTTATCATAAAATATTTATCCTGTACCTTTGAAGAAAATAATATCATGTTTCCCCTTCCCTCTTTAATTACTGACCTTTGTCTTTATTTTCCTCTGCATCTTGTCCTGCGAGTCAAATGGCAGTTACTTTCAAGGGCCTCCTGCAGTATTTTCAGGGATTGGTAGCTTTTTAGTGCTGGTGAAAAACTGAGAACAACAAACAACAACATAGTGATTCAGTAACAAAATAGAGACTCCTGCCAGATGACCAGTGGCAGCTGGTGATTTCCACATCAGTAAGGCAGCAAATTTGCTCTGGGTTTTAGTCCAGACTTTAGAGGAGCAATGCAAGGTATGGATCCTATTTTGTGGGTAGGATTCAGCACCTAGGACAACTCCTTCAAATTCAGACTAAAACCACCAGTAAATTCTTATCTCATGGAGATGGAAGCTACCAGATACCTCTAGAGATGACCCAACATTTTCTCATGAACCTTTGATTTTGTGTGCACTTAAGTTCATCCAAAGATTCAAATAGCACTTTTTAGACAATAAATACCTAAATCTTTTTTATTAGAAAGTGAAGTTTAGGTAGGGTGTTATTACTGAGGGACATTCTGCTTCTCAGGTCCGGATGGGTTTTTCCCTCCCATTTTTTTTTTAAACTGGGAAATAGCATAATATCAGGAAGTGTCACAGAAACAATTGCTTACATTCTTGCATTGTAATTTTAAGAACCAGGAGCACATGGATATTTCAGGGCTCCCACCCAAACTTTTGGGTGTGGACTCTCCATTCCTGCAGCTCTGTGTGAAAGGAAGTGGGTTGTACAGTGAAATGAAGAAGGTGCTGAATTTTTTATCCACATTCAGAGTTTGTGGAAGTATGTTCCCCAGCATTTCCTGATGTCAGCACTAAACAACACATTTTTCTGTTTTAGCATCATGTTAAGGAGCCTCCACAAAGATCTAATCCAAATAGAAAACACAAATATAAATCATTTTCTGTGCACTTGAGAAGATGAATGTCTGTGTGTATGTGGTGGGGACAGGGAACAGGGAAGTGTCTGTGATTCCATACTTACTTATACTTAAGCACACCTGGGCATACTACTGGGAGCCACTTCTCCCAGAGGGTTACCACAATACTGAGGACTGTGTGCAAATATGAGAACTATACAGTAAAGGCCAATCATAGAGATGTTGTCTACCCGCCTAATCATTGCATAGGCAAGACTGAATGGCAATGAACCACACAATCCATTCCATTCTTATGGCTGAGATATTCACGTATACTCCCTGTTTCACACTGCACAATTATAGTGGCATGATTCTATTTTAAATGTCATGGCTACATCCTACAGAATCCTAGGGTCTGTCATTTTGGAAAGCATTAGAGCTCTCTTGCTGAGAATTCTAAATGTTCCTCCCTAAACTTCCATAGGATGGATCTATGACAATTACAGTAGAGTCAGAGGCCATTTCCGCACAACACTCTCATAGCTTGATGATTCCACTTTCAACCTCCTATGGAATCCTGGGGTTTGCAATTCCCCCAGGAATTGCAAACCCCAGGATTCCATAGGAGGTTGGAAGTGGAATCATCGCGGTATAAGAGTGTCGTGCGGAAATGTTCAGAGTGTTGTATTTGTGTATTGCAGGTGAATCTCCCATCAACATGAGATCACACCAGAAAGAGAGAGAAAGAGATGCAAGATGGGCATGCTGTTATATATCTGCCTAGTTGAAACTTCTTTTAAAGAAAAACAGCTTTTTCTGTGAAGCAGCTTTATCCTCTACACAAGATTGCATTACCCAAGGAACTAAAATATTGAAACTAACTGGACATTTTACATCACTTTAATAGTTAAATAAGAAGGCAATGTGGTGGTGATTCCTGTTATTCCACAAATCAGCTTTCTTAAGTAATGTTTGAATTGTCATATTGTGACACTACAAGGAGGTAACAGTACAGAAACAAAAATTAGACACTGATATGTCTATGCAGAATAACTAATTAAATGGTTATTCTACCCTTCCCTTTTATCTCTGTTTTGCTCTTCATGCATGCTCAGTAAAGGATGCTGGACACAGCTGCTCTTTACTTTGCCTGTTGTAGACAAGCACACAAAGCTACAGTAGAATTGACTAGAGTACAGTCCTCCCTCCATGTTTGTGGGGTTTCCCTTTGTGAATGTAATTATTTGTGAGGTGTGTGCATGCCTCCCTCCCCCCCCTTCTCCTCCTTCCATTCCCTTGCATTTTGCTGGACACGGGGAAGGAAAGCAAGCATGCCCAGGCAAAAGGCCAGGGATTATTGAAGACATGCTGCTGCAATCCAGCACCAAAAACCTTTGTTTCTTCAGCCCTTTTTACTATCCTCCCAATGCTGATGCTTCTTTTAAAAAAAAAAAAAAGAGTCCTACTAAACAGAAGACGAGGAAGAAAGGGAGAATGGGGTTTTAAAAAGACTTCAAGCTTCATTGACAGAGGCTTTGTTAATTTAGGTTCACCTGTATCTTTGAACACTTCTCCTACAGCCTCCAAAGACTGCAAACAGGCTCTTGGAGTATGCCACATCTAAATCCACTGGGTTACATTATGTCCTTGGAGTTTACTGTACAGTCCTGATTCTTAACCTACACTGCATCAGGGATCACTTTACTGGCTCACTTGTTTTCTGTGGAGAATACATTTTCTTAAATTACATCTACCATGAAGGAGAAAATTTGAAAAGCTTCTCAGTTAAAACTGAGCTACTGTGTATCTCCCGATGATCATCTCAGTGAGGAAGATACATACATGTGGGAAAAACCCACACACAACTGGGAGCTTGCTGTGCTAAAGATGTGAGTTGATTGTGGTTTAATGATACAACATATAATATGAACTCCCACTTTAGTTCAGACAGTGGTAGAAATGTCAAGGAAACCACCCACTCTTCAGCATTTCCCTTTGGTGTTACTCTTTTGATTCTGGCGAACACTAGTGTTCCCCAGAATCACAGGTTAAACACTAGGGTGGTAAACCTCCTTTAGAAAATGTGAACACTGTACTTGGCCTGTGTTGATCTCTTGACATGTTAACAATCCTGGATTTTTGAAAAAATTAAATGGTAGTGTCCCTTGTAGCTGCAATGAATGAAGAGTACTGAAGCCATGACTTGAATTAATTCTTTCTTTTCCACACTCCCTTCTCATCAGTTTCAGGCAGGCAGGTGTTGAAACTGCGCTCCAGGCCAGAGACTGATTTCCCCAGATACAAGCACTTGGTGTTTCTGCTCATACTGCTGCCTGACTGGTCTTAATGGAACCCAGCTCAGCAGCTCCTCCCTCTCTTGCCTCCCCCAGATCAGAAAACAAAAGACAACTCAGGAAACACCTGGAGCCCAAGGCCTGGGCACATGGGAACACACAGCTAGAGAGGAAGGCTCTTCAGCTATTTGCACTCTGCACCAGCTGGATAAAAATAAAAGCTGAATCACTCATCATGGTCCCACCCAGGGGCCATGAAATGTTTACCTTCTGACACGACTGCAAGCTCAAACATGCCTGCCAGCTCAGAAGGCTCCCCGCTGCAGGTAATGCCATAGTCACCACGCATAGGTGAACCAATGCAGAAAGTACATCTTTGCATTCTGAAGCAACCAGTCTGAAATTCTGCTCTACTCTCTGAATTCGCACAGTTATGATATTATTGTTGATGTTGCTTCTACTATTACTTTATATCCTGCCTTCTTCCAATAATAGGACTCAAGGTATTTTACAAGTTTTTAAACAAATACAGATTAAAAGCATATCAAAACTTCAGTAAATATGTGTGGGTGTTATTTTAAAAGCAAGTCAACAATCTATAGAGTTAAAATCATTTAAAATTCATTAAAAGGTAGATTTTAAAAAAACAAACCCACCTTAGATATAGCAATTTGATACTACTATTGCCTCACCCATAAAGAGCAAGGAATAACCATGAATAAGCCCTTTCCCCCGCCTCCATTTTGAATTCCTTGGAGTGTATGTACACTATTCAGTAATAGCAGTTTGATAGCCTTTTAATGTCATGGCTCTATCCTACAGAATCATAGGATCTGTGGTTTGGTAAGATACTTTAAATTCTCTGCTGTGTCTTACTTGTGTGTGTGGATGTCATTTGTCAACTTATGGCAACTCCAGGAAAATCATAGAGTTTTCTTAGACAAGAAATACTCAGAGGTGGTTTTGCCATTGCCTTCCTCTGAAGTATAACCCACAGCCCCAGGAATTCCCTGCCAGTGCTCTGTGCAATTACTAACCAAGCCAGACTCTGCTTAGCTCCCAAGACCAACTGGGACCAGAGTATTTGGTACCCCAATTCTCTACCAGAGAATTTGAAGTCCACTCCCCTGAACTATAGCACAAGAGCTCTCTAGCAGGGTATTCTAAGTACTCAACAAAATGCAGACCCCAGGATTCCATAGGATGGGAATCATGGTGCTTAACTATAGCAGTGAAACACTCCAAGTTATTCAAGAGGTGGGAGAAAGGGACTATCCTCATGGTGACTCACTGTTCTGTCTGAGTAGCATTGTCTCAGCCTCAGAAAAAGGCAAAGGCAAACCCCCTGAAAAAAATCTTGCCGAGAAGACTCTGATATGTTCAGTTTAGGGTCTCCATAAGCAAGAAATAATTTGAAGGCACACAACAGCAACAAATGGATGACAGAGTTGTTTAGTTTTATGTTGAAACCAAAGCTCTATTCATATACTTTACACAGGGTAGCCATACTGCCCACATCACGCATGTTAATTAACCACAGCACTTGCTGCTTGTACATACAGTGCAAGTATCTGCATCGGTGGAGGTTTAGGGCATACGTGTGAAGATTCCACCTCTGCAGATAATTGCACTGGATATGGGATGTCAAGGCACAGCTTGTTGGCACATACAGTACCGTGGGCTTGTTTGCTTAACACAGAGGCTAAACAAAGCTTGAGATCCTTACGTAAAGCCATACTGGAAGCATTTGTAAAAGAATCCATTTCAAGCAGTGAATCATCCATTGACAAAAATGGCCTTTACCTGAATTTTTCAGATAAGCATATAGGTAAATTTCAAAACAGGGATTGAGATGGCTTTGATTGCCTAGGGGGATGCCCTGTGATGGGAACCAGATAGACAAAGTATTAATTCTCCTGGCTTCTGTTGGCTGATGACAGTTTTGACTATGGAATCCACCTTTGCCATGGTATTGCAGCAAGACAGAATTTTGGGGACATTGCATAGTTCTTCTTGTCAGGTTTGTTCAATAGATCATATTGGGAAAGCTTCTGTCTAGTACTACAGTAACTGGTCTGTGATCTCCTATGTAATCCCCTCCCATCTCTTGTGTTACTTGATAAAAGTGAGTTGTCGTCAATATGCTGATGAAGCTCAGCTGCATTGCCCCTTATCTGACTACAGGGGAGCAGGCAATGCCCTTGAACATTGTCTGAGTTTGATAATGGGTTGGATGAGAGTGAACAAGATTCAGCTAAATCCAGACAAAAGAAAGGTATTGTTGGTCAGCAGAGAGCTAGCCTGAGGGACTGAGATTCAGGAGGCAGCTATGTTCCTTCTGAAAGATCAGGTTTGTAATTCAGGAATACTCTTGGATCTTTCACTGTCCTTGGATCCTCAGGTGGTGGTGGTGAGGAGGAACAGATTTCCACAACTATATTTAGTGCCCTAACTATGACTGTTCCTTAATCAGCTCAGTGGGGCAACAGTTATCCATGTCTTGATATTTTGTGGTTGGACTAGTACAATGCAATCAGCTTGAATCTATCCTTGAATACTTGCAGTTGCTGTAAAATATGGCAGACAGGCTGCTAATTGGTGCATAGGCAGTATTATGATCACATTGCCCCCAGACTGAATGATCTGCACAGATACCACAAGATACTGCTTTTAATGCACATATCCATTGCTGATTCTTTATGAGGCCCTCACAGTCTCCGTTTACCAAATGAACAGTTCTGCTGAATTTCAGTTGCGCCTTTAAAAAAACAAACAAACCTCTTTTTCTCCCTTTACACAGGAGATACTTTCAGGGTGGGAGAAGGCACTTTATTGTTTAGGAGAAACTTCTGGCAGCCTTTTCCACCTTAGTCTGCCTCCAACATTGCCACTAACTTTTGGCAGCAATAGCATCAGTTCCAGCAATGTAGGTGACAGCCACCAAATTTTAGCAGCCCCTCTGAAAAGCTCAATGCTCTTGGCTCATGTTCAACTTCTGGTCAACACTTACGGGTATACCTCAGTTAACAAAGGAATTCGTTCCTGGGCGTTTCTTCTTTAACAGGAAATTTGATACCAAAGGCAGAAATAACACGGCAGGAACAACTTTAGGTTCCTACACCATAAAAAAGAAGAGCAGTTCAACATGTTTCAGAAGACTTTTTATTCAAAACTACCAATATGCATATCTGAAATGAAACACCTAGGCCAAGCAAGCCCTGCATGAGTAAACAAAAACATTTTGAACCTCCTAGGAACCACTTGAAGGCTTCCTCCAAAATTAATCCAGACTCAGCTTTTCTCACAATTTCCATTTTGGTGGCCAAGCCTTTTTTTTTTTTTTAAACACACTGAAGTTACCGGTGAGGTAGGCTTATCTGCTCTCCCTCTTCTTTCTATCTTCTCTTCAGTAAGGGATGCTCTTTAACTTGCCTGTCATAGACAGGCAACCAAGCTGCAATTGGATTGGCTAGAGCAGAATTCCATTGTTTTCTAGTGCCAGCTTTACTCCATGGCTTACTGCAGACATGCTGCTGCAGTCTGATACTGCAAATTGGTGTTTTTCCAGCTTTCCGTCATCATCCTTTCAATGCTGATGCTTGCTTTAGGGAAAAAAAACTTCCAGCTAGACAGAGGATAAGTAGAGCTGGGTGGATGTAAAAAGACTTTGTAAAAAGGAGCTGCTTTGACAGAGGCTGTGTTAACTGAGGTATGCCTATATACCCTTTTCACATGTACTGCTCCCAATCCATATCTCTACCATCCAATTTTTGTCCCTATTATTGTTTCTTGTTGTTGTTCTGCACTAAAGTATTAACAATGTGTTGTATCTCAATGCAAGCATTTACATTTATCTCTGTGGAATATCTTCTATTGTTTTCACAGGACATTTTCCCAGCCTATCAAGCTCCTTTTGATTGTTAGTTCCACCTTCTATGGTGTTCAGTATGTGAACTGGTGTCTCCATGGGAGTTCTCTCTGTGGGTTTTATCAACTCTAATTTCTTCTTGTTGATAACATCTTAAAGAGTGCTGCTGTCATCATACAAATGGAATAATCTGATAGACACTCTCCACAAGTAGGTGCCGGTGTATAGACATGCTTTTCCACTACAGTCTAGGCCTGACTTTGCACACTCCTAGAAAAATGTTTGCTCCATGGACTAGAGTAGCCATATGTTCTGCTTTGCAGCAGGCAAACCTCTTTTTGAAGTGCTATTAGAGGTCAGCCCCTGCTTTGGAAAGATTCTTCATTTGAAGGACTGTCCAATATATATCAGAAAGCCAATGAGATATAGGGGTTTGAGCATTGGTCTACAACCCTGGAGACCAGAGTTCAGCTCCCTACTCAGCCATGGAAACCCACTGGGTGATGTTGGGCACTTCACACACTCTCAGCCCCAGAAAATCCCATAATAGGTTCACCTTGGGGTCATTTGAAGGCACAGAGCAACAAAGACAGGAGAGCAAGGTCCTTGAACAATCTGTCCACAATTGGCACCTGGACATTAGACTGAACAGGCACATAAATAACCTCATCACAGTCCCCTATACAAAGGGGAGGAATGTTGTATTTCTGTTTAAGTTATAGTAAATATTTCTATGCTTACATGTATAGATATATATTAAGATATGTAAACTATATGTAAACCTTCCTGCTTTTTTGGTGTTATGTGGCTACTGAAGTGTAGAAAAAACCTTAATTTTAGCATGACTTCCAGATGCACAGCAGGGAGTTTTCCCTATGATGATGTGCTGAATAAAAGGCCCTAATGACATTCAGCTCCTTGATGATAGATGTTGATATGTCCAATTGCTGCAATAAAACAAAAATGTATCTATAATTGTGTATATCCAGCTGAACAGCACCAAGAATCTGTCTGTGTGCGACAAGACATTTATTTATTCAGCTAAACAATAGAAAGAACAACTGTTGCAACAACAATAAAAACACCAGAAGAAATAATAAATTTTTAATCTGGATTTTTACATTCATGCCAAGATAAACAGTGGAAATGAATCTGAGACAAAAGTCAGCTCCTTGTAACAGAGGTATTATTATTTACATAAGGTCTTTTTCATGCAGGCTGTTTCACTGTCTGCCTAGAGGCAGCCGTGAACAAGAAACAGTTGATGCCACTGTATGCAAAATATGCAAAAGAGAAGGTTATCAGTTGGGATCTGTTCCACTTAGCTCCTCCCAACCCCTTTTTGACTCACCTGGGATTTTTCTGCTGCCTGCAGACAATGTGGGTGTCTTTGGGAAAGTTTCTTGATCACAGACACTTGCTGTCTCCAGTTATCAGGAAACAAGTGTTTTCCTTTCTTCCCAGGAGCGTTGTCTGTCACATAGCAATTGCAGAACTGAGTGACAGATTAGCAAAACAAAGAAACAAACACCATGTTCTTAGATCTCTGCCATTTATTGTCTAGCCTATGTAAATACAACTCTCAGAAGCGTGTTCTTGTAAAAGCCACTGCACATGACTTTAGTGGTTACGTACATGGGTGCAGGTACACTAATTGGAATACGCTGATAGAGGGAAGTGTGTGTTGTCATGATTGAAGATGACACACATCTGTATGACTGGAAGCTGTTTTGTGTGCTCACAAAAATAGATCCAGTCATGATCTTCACCTATGACAATCAGAGGTTTGCTCAATTGGAACCAACACTTTGATATTATTAGTGAGATGGTTGTTGTGTTGTTGTTGTTGTTGTGTGCCTTCAAGTTGACTCCAACTTATGGAGACCCCATCACTGGGCTTTCTTGGAAAGAGTTATTCAAAAGGTTTGCTGCTGTGTTCCTCCAAGGATTAGGGAATATGATTTGCTCAAGGTTACCCAGTGGGTTTCCATGGTTGAGTGGAAATTTAGATCATGGTCGCCTGGAGTGTCTAGTCCAGGGCTTTCCAAATGGTGTGCCATGACACATTAGTGTGTCACCTGAAGTGTATACGTGTGTCACCTTTCTGGGCTGAGAAAGACCCCCCACCCACCCGAGCCGTTCCTGCTGCCGCTGTTCTCACTGGGGTCTTTCCTCACCAAGAGGGAAGGCAGCAGGCCAGGATCAGGTGTGGAGCTGCTTTTCCCAGTGCTGCCACCCTCCTCAGGGTCTTTCCTCAGTAAAAGCAACAGCAGCAGGTCAAGATCAGGTAGGGGGCTGCCTTTACTGCTGCCGCCACCCTCGCCAGGGTCTTTCCTGGCAAGGGCGATGGCAGTAGGCCAGGATCAGGGGGGCTGCCTTTCCCCACCCTAGATATGCCTCTGGGTACTGCACATGCATAATCAGTTATTCTAACCTCTGGTTTGCTAGTAAAACTGAATTACTGTGTTATGAAATGATGCATGCCCAAAAGGTGTGTCACCAACATGAAAAGTTTGGAAAGTTCTGGTCTAGTCCAACAGAGAGACCACTGACTCTTATCAGAACATACAGTACATTTTTCTCCATGAATTTCCATTTAATTTTAAGGCATATTTGTGGGGAAATTTGGGGGAATAGTGTTTTTGTTTGCTATTTTGCCTTCTGTATCCCCAGTTTGCCACCTCATTGGTGAGATGAGTGAAAGACAAAGGAGAAGATGTTGACAACGCAAGGAGAAGTGAAACAGATGAAAAAGACTGGTAAGGAGGACAAAGGAAAGAAGACAGTGGGGATGGGTAGTAACATGGACATTGGCAGCACTATTAAACAAGGAAAAGAGGAAGACATTGAGAGAGAGAGAGAGAGAGAGAGAGAGAGAGAGAGTAAATTCTCCAAAATAGATCTAGAAAAGAATAAAAGAATTGTTCTTCTTGGCTGAGCAGGTGGCAGACTGTTTCTTAAAAATAATTACTATATCAGGCAATTGTGATTTTTATTCTTGGAACTATTATTAATGGATGGGTCTGGTTTACAGTTTATTTATAGATGAATTTTTTTGTCTCCTGCATCCCACCTGTGTGTATTTTTAACCTCATTCATTCCTTTTCAGTGGAGGAGTAGATAAAAGGTGGAACTTTCAACAAATTGTTCCACTACTCCTTTCTGTCCCAAACTCATACAAAGAGAAGGGAGGAGAAGAATAATGTAATGGATAAGATTTTCATCCCCATTCCAGGTAAGTTTTTAGTGTAGCAATGTAATGTAAATTTAAAGCCAGTATCAAATTATAGTGAATGTATTAAATATTCCCTTTTCAACATGAACTTAAATAATTTAACCGTTTAAGCTTTATAATGAAATAGCCCTTCTTCACCAGCTTCCCTATTTCTGTGAGGGGATTGCAGGTCACACTGAATAGCCTTTTCTCACACCTCAGCTGGTGTGTAGGTCAACCATGCCTCCCACACATTGCATGAAAGACCTTCTTGCATTGTGAACTCATCAATGCAAGCAGTATATTAGACTAATTAGGGACACTTCATAGATTACTGCCAAACATACGGCAGGGAGGTTTGGGGGGTGTATCATTGGCAAGCATGTTGAGGAAGATAGATATATTGAGAATGAGCATGCTGTAGTAGTTTGAGTACTGGACTAGGCTTCTGGGAAACTAAGATTTGAATTTCTGGTCAGCCATGGAAACCTACTGGATGATCTTAGAGAAGCCTCTCTGAAGAAGTTTTGCCAAGAAAACTCTCTGATATGGTCATTTTAGAATCACCAAAAACTGGAAACAACTTGAAGGCATGCAACAACAAATTATACACACATACATGAGGCCTCACACTGTGGGTGACCCCCAAAGGGATTGTGTCTATCTACTTATTGCTACTGTACACCCTCAAGTCATTTCCAACTATGGCAACCCTAAGGCAAATCTATCACAGATCTTTCTTGGCAAAATTTGTTCAGGGGGGTTGCCTTTGGATTTCTCTGAGACTAAGAGAGTCTGAATTGCCCGACATCACCCAGTGGATTTCTGTGGCTTACTAGCAATTCAAAACCTGGCCTCCAGAGTTATAGTCAAATGCTCAAACCACTACACTATGTTGGCTCACCCTTCAATTACCCGACATGTATTTATTGCCCCCCCCTCCTGCAAAGAGTGTGTCCTTATGCAGGTAAAACAATACATGTGACATGGTCCGCATAAATACCATCTTTACTTGAGTATTGCTTTAAAATACTCCATGTCAGTTGACATCCAGCACAGACATTTCTTATTGTGTATCTTTATTGCCTTAGTTTTTACTTCCATGAATATTAAAATTCTTTCTGAATAGTAGGGAAAGATCCATATTCCTTAATCATAGGATAAGGAAATAGATTGGTCAAAAATAGGCAGAATTTAAGAATTTTAAGAAGGAAGGGAAGGGAAGGGAGAGTTGAGAAGTTGGCTACACTCTTGAATATCAGTTTGTATGTTTTAATACATGTTGTAATAACTTCTTGAGGTGGAAACTTGAAAACTTACTTTTTTGATTACAACCTCCAAAAACTCCCAGCCAGGATGTCCACTTGCTCACAATCTTCTTCTTGGGCATGAGCATAACTGCATTTTTCCAAGGGACAAATCGTTAACAACCCTTCTCTAATGGTAATTCATTGAAGTATTTTTTATTGTTGTTGCCACTTTTTGAATTCATAGGGTGATTAGTTTCAATTTTCAAATAAGTGGTAAATATTTATTGTTTATGTGTATATCCTGCCTTTTTCCCAAGAAACTTATGTCCTCCACACCTGTACACACCCTTTTAATCCCTGAAATATAGGGAGTTGCCTTATACAAGGGGCCCTCTTATACTCCACAATTATATCACTATGATTCCACTTTAACTCCCATGGCAGTGTCCTGTGGAATCCTAGGGTTTGTAATTTGCTGAAGTGTTAGAGCTCTCTGGCTGGGAATTCCAATTACCCTTCCCAGGATTCCATAGGATGTTGACATGGCAGTTAGCGGAATCATAGCATTATAATTGTGGAGTGTGAAAGAGCCCCAGGTCAGGCCATTCATGTGTCTAGCCCAGTGCTCTACACTTTGACTGGAATGGTTCCCCTGAATTCTCGGAACAATGGTAGCACTAAGCAGGGGTTTAATGAGCACAAATAATGGTGAAAAAAATGGTAAGGCAACATCCCTGGATGAAGTGACTTCACTCTTCTTGTTCCTGGCCTTGCCTTATTGAGCTACAGGGTTGGAGTGGGGAGACGATCTCTACAATCTGAAACAATCTGAAACATTGATATAGAAGAGCTCCTGAAAGCATGCACCAAAGAAGGCCAACTCATTAGGGTCAGGAGGATGAAATTGTACTTTTGAAAGTCACTAAGGCCTGCACTGACTTTTAATTTATTGCAATTGCTATGGTGCCACCCAAATTAGACACAGTGGTTGAATTTGTCACTGAAGTCCTAATTGCTGTTGAATTTCAGAGTCAATGGTAGTAGCTCTATATGGAGGATGGTATATGGTCCTCCAGCACCACAAAGCCCTGAAAGACTGCAGGACAGAAGGTCAACTTTCCTTCCTGAAGCAATGGGGACAGGGGAGAGAGAGAACTGTGATAATGCTACCATGATTTTGGTGGTGTGAATGGTGGTGGCAACCACTTCCAGTTCTGCTGCAGCACTAGGAGCAGAAAAACACAATGCAGAGGCCCTTGTGACACATATTGTTCATCTCCACAGTAAAGGCATTTGCTATGTGTAAATGAACCTGGAAAAGCCATGAGTTTAGTACAACAGGATTGCAACTTGGAACAGGCTTGCATTTGGGTTTGTGGTCCATCTCCAGAGGTCATGCTGACTAGGAGATTCTAGTGACTGTAGTCCAAAGGGTAATCTTTCCAAGATCTGCCTTACCTCTATTGATTAGCAAATGATAGAAGTGCTTACCCACATAACTGCTGTAATTATTTTATTACCAGTATTAACTGTCATGACACTTGCCATTACCTGAACCAGAATCAGAGACACTGACAATAATATTAATGGTGTGATTATTATTATTGTAGGTGGATACAGCCCACAGGAAGTCTGCAAGAGCAAGAAATTCCTGCTACAGCTTGTCAATCAAAAAAACCAAAACAACTTTTGTCACACATTGAAATACTCATCTGAGCATCAATATACTGTGAAAGAGGTGCTCAAGCAAAGAATGAAGATTTGGGGGAATGGCTCACTGGCCATCAAAATGACTAATACTTGTGGAGATCAAGGTTTGCTATCTTAGACTGTAACTGAATCAGGAACTGTTTGCCAGGCTTCATGAAAATAGGTCGTGTAACTGGAGGGAGGAGCTCTAGAAGGCAGCTCAGTCTCAAATTAAGTCATTGACCTGAACTTGAGGGTGGAGGGATCAAAAACACAGGATGCAGTCCACACCTCATTGAAGTCAACTGGGAACTTCCATTACATTAATGGCTCTGGGCTGCATTTACACAAGCTAACTAAAATGTTCAGGTCATTCATGACTTATCCTGATGAACCATCTATGGACCATAGAGCTTGGGAAACTGGTGCAGACTTTGTATGTGGAGATAGACAATGGAAAGGAGGAGGTAGGACCAAAGCTGTGAGCAACTTGGGTCATTGCCTGAGGTACCATTTCTGGTTCCCCCTCATGGCAGCACTAACATTCCCGGACAATTATTTGGGTTTGACCAACATAGGGAAGTATTTTGGAAAACAGTAACAAAGCAGTAGCATTCCTGCACATGCAGAGTCTCAAAATTCCATCCAATGAAGAAGAATCTTATACCAGAGAACCACTGATGGATTTTAACTTACGAATTTATTAATATGGCATCATAGCAGCAGCTGTGCAGTTATGATAAACTATGCACTAACATTAAGAATAATACATTTACTGTTTGTTTTAAACTGCCTTGATCATCACCTGTGACTCAAGGTCAATAATGGTGAATCACTCAGTCACCTGAAAGTGTCCAGCCAAACACAGCTTTTATCACAGGCACTGAGGTCACATGGAGGATGTGCATCTCCTTCCAAATAGATCCCTGGCATTTACATGAGTGTTGGGTAATACAGTGACTGTCCTAAAAGATCTCTTTCACAAGTTCAGGATGTTTCAAATGTCTACAGAGGCACTAGTATGGAGCCATTTAAAAGAGTGTGTAGCATTGCATTCTGTTGAGCTCAGTTTGATGCACTGCTTGGAAAAATTGATGACCAGGTTTACAATGGAGTTCAGGGAGCTGAAGGGCAAACAAGGTAACTATTCCCAACTTTGGACACTTTGAGCATGTGGCACAGATAATTTTGCAGCCTGAAAAGGTGTGGATGGGATAAACCAACACTAGTACTGCTAATGTAGCATTACGCTAGCATTACTAATCAATATATGCATGGCACCCAACTCTACTACTCCTTTCCACACCAATCCAAGGAGGCTGCCCTGGTCTTAAACCAGTGTCTGTCATCAGTAATGGACTAGATGAGGGCAAACAAACTGAAACTTAATTCAGACAAGACGGAGGTACTCCTGGTCAGTCAGAAGGTTTATCAAAGAATAGGAATTCATCATGTGTTTGATGGGATTACACTGTCCTTGAAGACACAGGATTGCTGTTTGGAAATACTCTTGGATCCAGCTTTGAACTTAGAGGCCTAGATTTCTGTGGTGGCCAGAAATACTTTTGTACATTTAAAGATTGTGAGCCAACTACATCTGTTTCTTAAGAAGCTGGATCTGATCACAGTGGTATATGTCTTAGTTACATCATGTTTGGATGACTGCTGCCTTTGAAGAGTGCTCAGAAATTTCAGTTGGTCCAAAGAACTAGAGCCAGACCATTAACTGGGGAAAGTTATAGAGACCATACTACATTCCTGTTCAAACAGGTCCACTGGTTGCCAGTTTGTTTCTTGGCACAAATCAAAGTGATGATTCTGACCTATAAAACCCCATATGGCTCAGGTCCAACCTGTTTGGCAGACCATATTTCCCTGTATTAGCCAGCCCAAGCTCTGAGATCATCAGGAGAGGCTATTCTAGCCCCACCACCATCACAAACACAGTTGGTGGGGATGCAAGAGGGGGCCTTCTCAGTGGCTGTCCCTACATTCTGAACATCCTTTCTGCGGAAGCCAGAATGGCCCTCTCTTTGTTGTCCTTCTGGCAGTAAGCTAAAACTTTTTTATTTTGATGGACTTTTGCTAAAGAAGGTTTTTAAAGAATGGGCTAGGCTCTGCTGTACTGTTTTAATTGTAGTTTTTAAGAACTTTTTATCTTTTTTAATTGCATTTTTATTCTTTACAGAAATGCTGTTTTTTTAAGTGCTGCAAGCAGTTTAATTCTATTTTAATTGTTTACTTTTTGTATGTTTTCAATTGCATTGTTTTTTAAATTGTTAGCCACTTTGGGACAAAGCAAAAAGTCATGGTAACATGTGCTGATGTTACTAAGAGGGCCCCACATTGATTACCCTTTTTCATTTGACTCATATCCCACTTGCCCTCTAGGAGGGGAATTCAAGGCAGCTCACAGAAAGACTAAAATGGGTATAGGTTAAAAACTGTTAAAAGCCCCTCCAGCACCTATTAAATTTATAGTATTAACACCCTGTTGAAATAAAGAATACTGTAAAAGCACACTTAAAAGGAAGAAGAGAAAAGAATGGGACATGTGAAGTGATCTATAGTTTGAGGGTTCCTTTTCTGTGCTTGTGGTAGAACATGCTTTCATTCTCTAATGCAGGGCTTTCCAAATGGTGTGCCACGACATGTTAGTATGTCGCCTGAAGTGTGTAGGTGTGTTGCCTACAATCTTGGAAATGTTTGTTATTATTTATAAATCATATATTTTTAAAACTAATTGAAAGCTTTTCATGAGAAATGTTGTGTCTCCATACATTTTGTTATTACAATTTATGTATGTGTCTGTATCTCTTATAAGGGGTTAGTTTAACCTCCAGTTTGCTAGTAAAACTGAATTACTGTGTCACGAAATGATGCATGTCTAAAAAATGTGTCACCAACACGAAAAGTTTGGAAAGTTCTGTTCTAATGGCAGAGGTACCACTTACTGAACCTAATCAAAAGCGCACAGTAGCACAATCCCAAATGTCCACCCCAAAATACATTGCTGTGCAATACCAAAATATGATACTAACTGATAGACTCCTTAGTGTTAATGTCAACTTTCCGTTGCGTGCATGTTGTTCTATTGTAAAAGCAAAGGGTATCTGCATGACCTCTTTCAATCAGAGTGGTTTGGACAGGAGACTGCACTTAAACCACATTAAGTAGGTCCTTCAGCGCTATTACTGCACCATCTGAAAGATAAATGATATGGGTGTCACATAGTGAACTATCTTTAAAGCTGCAAGAAGAGAATTAGCATATATATGAAAGGACTCAGCACTACCAGTAGCTCAAGACTGGTTATAAAGACTACAGGACATCATCTGTAGGATCAAATTGACTTTTCCAAGAGGCTAGAAAATCTGTATTAAATATAGATGTTTATTTCCAGTTCTTTATAGACAGCTTCATGATAAAGGTATAAATATCAAAGTAGCTCTTTGTTTTTTATTTTGAGGCTTCCTTTCGTCATCCTGCTTTAATCTTGTGTGCATGTGTTTGTTGTTAACTGTCACATACTCTATCCATTCTTCAAGGCCATGTACCATTGTTTAAAAAAAAGCATACAGGATGAGGATGGTTCTCCAGAGACTAAAGTTCAGCTTTGCTTTCATCTCATTGCTGCAAAACACATTGGGCTAGATCCAGACTTTGCCATGCTCAGAGTATATCCATTGAAAAGAAGTGGATTTAAATCATTAACTGATGCCAGTGTACATTTAAACCAATATAGAAACGTGGCATGAAAGGGTGCAATCCTCATTCAAGTGGGACAAAGGCTTTGTATACATTTATTTATCGGTTCACAGTAGCTGAACTGAAGCTCTAAAACTTTATCTGTTTCAGACTATGTTCTTGGAATGGCTACTCCCAAAAAATAACATTCCAGCCTTTTCTCAGCTATGAAATTGGCAAGACAGGGAGAGCAATTAAGTGAGGCATGGAATTATGGCACAACCCCCCTCACCAGCTGCCATTTCTATGACAACAGATGAGAGGAGACTGCAAATTTCAAGAAGTTCCATTCATAACCATTGCAGTATGGCTCATATTTTGCTATCCCAGGACAAAGTAGGACGAATACTTTGGCAAAGCAGACAATAGGGCCTTCAGTGAAACCACTAAGCATTAACACCATTAACCAGGTGCTCCTGATGCCACCAATTAAAAGACACTGTGCTGCAATCTCATCTTTTAACAGTTTTTCTTTGGCAGAGCGGGGGAGAGATAGAATTGGTATGAAAACAAGGAAGAGTTAGAAATGGAAGACATTGTCAAGACTGTTCCTCATCCCTCCCAACATTCTATAAAGGAGAAAGAGTAACTGCACGCTAAAAGCATTATCTAGAAACATCTTTAAACTGCAAACTGATAGTAAAGCAGAGGATCTTTGCTTAGCTCAGACCAGATAAAATACTGTGAAACAATGACTGTAAGTGCTTTCTTTTAATGGAACAGCCCGTTTTAGCTCTGGAAAGCAGCAGCACTTATTTCTTCTCTGTTTTGCATTTGGGCGTACAGGCATGGAGCATCATTACAGCCTAACTAGCAGCTTTTTAGGCAAACACAGAACCTTCTGCAGTCCCAGGAGCCACTTTGTATATGGTCAATGAGCTTTACCTGCAGATCAAGTGGACTTCAGAATTGAGTGAAACCCAACCTAGTTCTCTTTTCCAGCTAGCCCCTTTACCCTGTTCCCGTTCCTGACACACCCAAAACAAGAACCAGGACTACATTCAGTGCTGTCAAAACAGATATGGGCCCAAGTGGGGTGAAAATGGCCCTTAGCTAGGTTTTTTTTCCTAGGTTTTTCAAACAGCACTATGGGAGAGCTCATTCTGTTGACATACCAATTCAGAACTAGCCAGTATACATGAGACAGGCCTATAGAAAGCCCACCTCAGGTCACACATGGTTTCTGTCCCCATAAAATTAGAGTTCTCACAGGAGTCCAAAACTCTCATAAGGCCCTTCTCAAGAGTTGAAAGAGGTTTTATATAAGTCTGCCTCACATACTAGTCACCTGGACAGGAGAGCTGAAGTGTGGGTATCAGAGCCACATTTACAACAGATGGACTCTCCACAGCATTTGGTAATTTGAGGCCAGTGCCCTACATATCTAATGCATCAGGGTTTGCCTGATCCCAAATGTTGGCACCTGCTGTTCCTACTCTCACCAGATCAAAATTTGAGGCTACTTCACCACAAAGATGAAAGCCCATTGGCCTTGACTACATCAGCTCTGGGGCTGACACAGCTCATTTCCTTCCCATTGGTGTCAACAAGAATAAAGGTAAACCTTCTCCATGGATGTCAAACTAGTGGGTTCCCTCTCCAGAGAGTGTGGCTTCACAGTAAATGTCTCTTCTGCCATGGAGCCCCCACCACCACCACCACATCCCATAGAGCTGCTCACTGTTGTGTCCCTTCTAATTGTTTCTGACTTCTGGCAACCCTAAGGTGAACCCAACAAGATTTGTTCAAAGGAGGTTTGCCATTGCTTTCCTCTGAGGGTAGAAGAATACAACTTGCCCAAGATAATCTGGTGGGCTTTCACGGTCAAGCTAGGATTCAGACCCTGATCTCTTGCAATCCCAGTCCAACATTCAAACCACTACAACATATTGGCTTTCAGGATTGCTCTGCCTGCCACAGAATGCCCTTTGTTTAGGAGAAAGCTGTTGGGACCCTTTTTGCAAAGAATGAGCCAACGTCTCAGATCTTTCCAGCAACATACTTAAATTGCTACATTTTTATTAAAGTAACAAAAGTGTACATTTCCCAATATAACTGTACATTTTGCATATAAAAACACTATTGTACAATAATCATCCCTCCCCAACACAAAATAGCTTACAAACTTTGTTATTTGTTATGAAACTAGGTCCCGCTCAACAGTCCAGCTCAAGTTTTGCAAATGTTTTTGAAAAGAGGGAAAGGAGGAGGACACACACTCACACACTCTATAGGGTGTTCCTAAGACACAGTTCTTCAGCACTGGTTGGATCAGGCTTGTAATTCAAAGGCAACAAAGAGCAGACATCAATTCACAGCTTTCACGTGCACAATTTACAAAACAGATTCTGCCCAAAATTTGGTTGTCTGAATGCTAACAACAAATACAATCTTAATACTAGATTCCATGTCAGGTAAAATAGCATGATATTTGGTGTTTCCTCATCAACCCTTAGTATCATGGGTGTTGGAGAGGAAAAGTAGAGGAGATGGATTAAAAATTTGGTTTTTTTAAAGCACCCTTCGTTGGTAAGGAAGGAGTAAGATTATCAAAATAACTTTAAACAGAATTGTGTTGATCATGCCAACCTAGCAAGCCAAACAAATCACTGGCACTTGGGAAGCAAGTAGAGAGTGTAGCAAAGCAAAAAATTTTTCATGAATATGTTACAATTCCTATTCATATCAGGTTTTTAATGTATCAGATAAGAAACAAAGCTCCCAGGCAGACTTTAAACAGAAGCATTCTGTGGAAGGGGAAGCTACAGTGCAGAAAGTGTTCCCCTTGTTATGCTGCCAAATATTGCACAATTATGCTAACGGAGCGGCAACACTTTTTTTAAAACTTAGAGGGAACACATTTGAGTGCTTTGCAACCACTGTTATTGGCTTAATGGAGGTTTTGTGCCTTAGAACAAGAGCTTCACATATTGAGCTGGAAGAAATTAAATGATTCACAGATGGGCTGATGTAGCTGCAAATGTTTCAAGTTAGGAATCCAGGAGTTTGCCTGTGCAAACCACACTAAAATGAATTGGAACTTTGCAAGAGTATACAGTTAATCTTCTTGATCAGGCACCCATTCATTTCACTGTGGAGCAACTTTCTGGCATGTTATGCCTTTTAAAAAATATAAGGTGTTTCATCTATTCTGTACAAAAGGCCATCATACCCCTCAAATGCAGGGCTTGGAAAAGCTATCTTTTGGGATTAACGTTCCCAAATCCCCAAGGCCGTGCTGGCTGGTAGATTCTGGGAGCTGTAGTCCAAAATACATTAACCAGCTCTACTTCAATGGTATGCCATTGTAGCTGTCATTTCCCAGTTTAGACATTCATGCACTTAAGCACATTCTAGAAGTCATGAGAGCTGTGCTTAAGCAAAAGGATTCGTTGCCGTAAGAATAAGAAATTGATCCACAAGAACTGCTCCTCCTCCAGAGTGCCCAAATTTTAGAAAACATATTGCACAGTGTCTGAGAACTCAATTCACAAAAGGTGGAGGAGGAGCAGCTCTGGGGATAGGTGAAAAGCAAGAGAAAAGCCAACCAAACAGTTATCCAAAGCAGAGCCAAGACAATAGGGGTTTTGTTTTTCCAAAAAAAGAAAGCAGTTAAGTGCCCTAGGTTTTATCATCACCTCTCAGCAGTTATTGGCAGCATTGTCAGGAATTTTAAAAGGCCAAGACAAAGGCAGTAGAACAGACAAAAGCCTGGTAAAGGCATTTTCCCAGCAGGTAGATTTAGTTCATATTAGCCTGGTCATTGCACTTTGTTTATGGGAGCTGACTGCTAGAGTAACAGGCCACATAGCTGTGTAGCCCAAATGCTGGATCTCTTTGCCAAGGAAACATTCCTTCTAGTTTCAGAAGCCACATATTCAGATGGAAACTGGGTTTTTGCATGAGCAAGAAATACAGGATGAAGCGCAGAAAGAAGTCATGGTTTTGTGCAAAGAAATGATAGGCTGGCACTTAGAAACCCACCACCCAATGGACCAAGGACTGGCTGTAATTGTGGCTGGGTGCTTTAGTATAATCCTTACACCACGAAAAAAGTGGAAGAAGTTGCTCAGACTGGGACAGAAACTGAACCTGGTGATGAAGCAACTCCTCAGTGTAACAAAGGGAAAAGAACTTTTGAGTAGAGAGAAGCACCACGGCTAGAACGAGGTTTTGACATCCCAATCCATCTATGTGGTTGATGACTGAAGTACTACCATCCTGGCTTTGTAAATTCACAGTTGTTGTTATGTTTACCCCATAGTGAGTCATTTCTGAAAAGTGCTGTGCCCTGCCCCACCCACAACTTATTTCCAACCCTGCATTTCCCAAATAGGCAGATCAACCTTCCAGAATTGTCATCCAACACTAATTAGGTAGATATTGGCATTCTTTTTTAATAAAATTAGAAGCTTGCAACAGCTTTAAAAAGGCACCTCAACACCACTCCACAGAAAAGTGGTGCCTGCTACTGGATTTCATTTTGGATTTTTCTCTTTTTTAAAAAAATATAAATAGCTCTTCATTTTTTAAAAAATACATCCTCAGGTGAGGTATACAGTAGCCCAGGTCTTGGCAGTGTTAAGGACAACTGGGAGTGCTTAGCTGGAGACTGTCATCATGTAGCTTTTGGAAGGGCTGGTGCGCCCCAGCATCATCTGATTTTTGCAGGTGAGCATCCCATAGGAGCTCACAGGTGCCGCAGATGCTTCATAGAGAACACAGATGGATCCATCCTCACCAATGCGGTAGGATACCTCATATGGGTCCACCCACAATGTGAGTTCACTGGGCAGGAGTTGATATAGCTGCTGGAGGCTGAGTCCAATCTGGCTAGCTGCCTTGCTGATGATAGGGTCCATTTTATGGTTGATACGGATGCAGCGGTAGCCAGAGCCTTTGAAGGGTTTTTCAGGGAACCAGTGATGTTTGTAATGTTCTGAAAGGGAACAAAGAGAAACACCAAAGTGGATGAGTACTGTAAATACATCAGATTACTGCTAAAGCAGGAGATCTAACATCTTCGGTAAAGACATGCACATGCTCAAATGCTTGTGTTTTCTTTAGGTTTCTCACCCAATCTTTGACACTGGTTTCAATGCAATCTCTAGTTCTCTGCCAGTGGCAGAAGGTTCTACACTCACTCTACTCTTGCTAATATAGGAAGAGACTAAGGCCATTTCCGCACTATGCTTTTATAGCGTGATTATTCCACTTTCAACATCCAATGGAATCCTGGGGTTTGCAGTTTGGGGAGGGGCCAGCCAAGGGACCAGTCAGCCCCTCCCCAAACTGCAAGCCCAAGGATTCCATAGGATGTTGAAAGTGGAATAATCGCGCTATAAGAGCATAGTGCTGGCCTAAATCATGGCACAATAAAAAAAGGTTCTAACACATGGCTCAGCTCAGGAGACTTTTGATCAACAATTCAGCTACCCTTGCCCAAGGAGAATATTACAATGGGCCACAGAGACAGCAGGAAACTTTGCATTGGCAAGTTTCTTTCATCAGAAGCACTAAAAATTTGTAATATATCCACACTATATATTATAGCAGTTTGATGCTGCTGTTACTGTCATGGTGAGACACTTAAGAATTCTCTGCTAGACACTTCTAGTACTCGAAGTCAGAGGCATGGAGCAGTACTCTCTAGCAGATCCCAAGCTTCTAGACAATGAAGCCATAACAGTTAAAAGTAGTGCCAATAACTAACTGTGTAGTACAGATATACTCTTACAAGCTTGGGCTTAAGGAACCTGGAAAGTTTAAGCAAATGCATTAACCAGAGCATTTCACTGATTACTGAAAGCTCCTTAGTAGACAACGCCATTAGCACACAGCCCTGGCCATCCACTCTGTACCTCAAACTAACGTGCCACTCTATTGTGTAGTCAGTTTGCTTAGAAAACCTCTTGAACTGTATTAAATCTTGAGTAAAATACTATTGGAGGCAGAGATTCAAAGAGCCCCATCAACTCAGACCACTCACAGTTACAAGCAATAGGAAGACATAGCTGCAACTCTATACCCAGTTGCCTGATAAACCCCAGCAAATTCAAGCAGGCTTACTTGTGAGTAGACAAAGGACAGTGCTGGCAAGAGGAAACCTCTGTTTTCAACAAAGCAAAAAAACTCACACACACCTTGCTCACACCCCAGCACTGAATAATACATCTTGAGGAAGCTACAAGACCAGACATGAACGTAACATAAGCCGCTTAAGCAAAATTCAAAAAAGAGCTTTATGGCACCTTTAAGGCTAACAGATATATTTCAGGATGCATTTGTGAACCACAGAACTCCATGTTAAAATAAAACTCTCGGTTTTAAAGGTGCCACAAACCTATTTGCTGGTAGGCTGGAACAAAGTAATAAGCTCCCCCGTCAACAATTGCTGCAAGGTCCTTTGCTACTGTTAACACCAGTTGATTTAGACAAACCCAGGGCATTCTCAGACCTTGGCGAAGGGATTTCGAATGTTCTGACGCTCACCGTCCACCAGGTGTTTCTCCTGGGTAAGACCCATTAACTATTATGCTCCCAACTACTCCCCTTCGTGCTTGCCCGGGGGGCTGTGCAAAAGCGCTTCCCAGCAGATTGCGCCTGCCTTTGCTCTCCCCTCTTTGACAAGAACAAAGAACACCCGCCCGCCTCCCCGCTCCCCCTAACTGCTTTGTGTCCCTATTTCTTCTCAATGGCATAGCAACAGCGTGGTTTTTTCGGGCGGAGGGGGGAGACTGACTCGGCACCGAACATTTAGCGAATCCTATTTGTGCTTTCGAATCTCAGAACCAAATATAATGCCAAAGAGATTTTTTAAAAATTTTGCTAAATAAAATGTTCAACCGCTTAGGGTTACACAGGTCCAGGACAGTCATTGTACAGATTAAAATAGTTTTGATAAAAGTTTTTTTAAAAAACACTAGCGTGTGTAGGAAACTGCTGCCAATCTGCCCTACTGGAATGAGGACGTGCTCCAGAGACACTATTCAGAAGGAGCAGACAGAGGAGGAAGAAAAGGGCGGGGGGGGGGCACGGGACGTCCCACGTTCATCCAGGTGAGGCGGCGGAGTTAAGGCTGCTCTGCCACACCTGCCCAAGCAAAGAAGGACCGGGGGGGGCCAGCGGGGAAGGAAAGCCTCGGGACAAAGACCCCCGCCGCCCACTTCCGAGAGGCGGCGCCGTGCTCACCTGTGAGCGCCTCTTCAAGAGCCCCGCTGAACACCTGAAGCTGCTGCTCGCTAACGCAGCCCCGGGTCCGGAGCAGGCTGGACACGAAGCCTACGGCGGCGGCGATCTCCGGAACCATGTCCGCCCGGCTGCAGTTGCTAACGCAGCTTCCATTCCAGCGCTGGACTTGGCTCATGACTGGCTTAGGAGAACTGAGATTTTTTTTTTTTAAAGGGGCGACCCCGTTAAGGCTCCGGAGTGTTAGAAAAGGGCTAACAAACACATACAATACGGGTGAACGAAGTGCTCGTTCCGATCGCCTCTGGCCGGCTGCGGGAGGAGGAGGAGGAGCGCGCCCGCTTGACGATGGTCTCGGAGGAGGCGTCCTTCGCGTCCGCCGCTCTCCCCCTGCCTGACTAGCCGGGCTCGGGCTGCAACCGGGACTCTTAATACACTTGGAAACTCAGGCGTCACCGGCCCGCACGCCCGTGATTGGCTGAGCGCTCCCCGGGTATGCTAATAAAGTTGTGACCTCAGCAGGGTGGAAGTTGTGACGTGGGTGCTCGGAAAGTCAGGCTCCGGGTACATGGTCGCAGCAGCTGGGGTTAGTCTGGCCGGGGGAGGAGGGGAAGGCGCTTTGCAACCGAGCTATTTATAGGGCCTTGCCTAGTAGGGGAGCTGTAGGATTAAGGGGGAGAGAATTGTGTCTTGCTGGCGGTTGCAGAGCTGTATATTTTGCTATTATGTAGAAATGAAACAGAGGGAGCAGAGCTAATTTTCCAGCAAAACAACCTACGAAAGACTGGCCCTTTTAATCAGATCGGCAACGTGTTTGTTCACAGTGCAGCCTACGCCTGATTATTCCAGAGATTTGAAAAGTTAGTGTTTTAGAGTACAGCTCCCAAATACCATCAGCCAATATGGTGATAATAGGCTGGAGAGCTCTGTGATCAGAAATCCCAAAAAGCAACTTTTCTGAGCTCCTGTTTATTCTGAAGCCCTATTCTGGCCTTGAAACTCACCTATTTCCAAAATAACTTGTTTATAGATCACAGACTTGAGATTTTTGCCTTACAGTAGCTGTGAAATGGCCCAACCTGTTTACTGTTTGTGAATAAAGGGCCCAGGGCTGCCACTGCAAACAGCAAGCTCACAGGAAAGATATTTACTTGCCTGCTGGCCATCTTGTGGGGAAAGTGAAACCAGTCCAGACAAAACAGGTGGTATTGTGTGTTCTAGATGGTGTTGGTTTGCTACTGTGAGGGTAGAGTCAGTTTATTAAATGTTTCTTAATAAAGATTCCTTGTGGAAGACCAGTAGAGAGCCAGCAGGGTATAGTGGTCTGAGTGTTGGGCTAGCGAGACCAGGGTTTGAATCCCTGCTTGGCCATGGGAATCTACTGGGTGACCTTGGACAAGTCACACACTCTCAGCCTGAGAGGAAAACACAGGCAAACTCCCTCTGAACATGTCCTGTCAAGAAAACTCCAAGGTAGATTCACCTTAGGGTCTCCCTAACTCAGGCCATTTCCACACTAGACTGTTACTTCAAACTCTAGAATTCCAAAGGATGTTGAAAGCGGAAAAATAGCACTGTAACAGTCTAGTGTGGAAATGGCCTCAGAAATTAAGGCACACACAAACAGTGTGACCAATTGAGTGCAGGGACAGTGCAAAATCAACTTAATCCAAGGCAAGGAGCACAGTGAAGTGTTTAAGCTATCCCAAGTATGAATGATATTGGTTACCTATTTGTTTTGATAGCTCTCTTAAATACAATTATATGCCATGTTGGTTGTCCTGTCTCCCTCATTTTATTCTCTCATTAATCCTGTCAAGTACTTTAGGGGATACGGACTGACCTTCAGAGCTGAGTGGGAGATTCCCTCAGTCCAAATCAGGAATGCTAACATCTGCACCAGGGATGAGATACATGCAGTACTCCACATGCTGTGGAAGTGAGCTTCTAGCATTTTCACCATTTTCTCTGGTGACTGGGGTCTCTTTTGTACTCCATAGTTATACCCACTTTAATTACCATGGCTGTATCATACAGAATCCTGGGATTTGTAGTTTTGTGAGGTATTTAGAATTCTGTGCTAGGGAATTATAGTACCTCACGAAACTACAGATCCCAGGATTCTGTATGATACAGCCATGGTAGTTAAAATGGCATCAAAGTGATATAGTTGGTAGCATAAAAGAGATCTAGGCCAACTGGGAGTTGTAATTAGAGGGGGCCACACAATTCCCACACCTGTCTGACACTAACACTGTCTCTTGCTAAACCTAAATGCATTCCAAATTTTACATACACTGATCAGGCATGCCACCATTTGAAATTATGTAGGCCTTGTATATTTATCTATTTAGCTGTGCAAAGGTCAATGCCTCACATACTCATTTTGCCTTTTACTGGAGTGGTACCTTCCAATCTCTCTCCACACACAAATTTTGGAATTTGAGTAGCTTCCCCCTCCCCACAAATATGCTTCTAATGCTTTAAACATTGCAGTCCAGCAATTGAGTGCTTCTCTCCTATACTATGTGAGAGGTGGCTACAATAAATGTTACATCTTTCCCCACACTCTGCATACCAGACCATTTTTCTTTTTCAGTGATATGTTTGCAGGGCATGTGCTTTTGTACACGTCCCCCAGTTTGTCAAACCCTCACCTACTTAGTATAAATAGTCATAATCAACTAAACAGCCATGTATTGTGAAACCTTGCGTGACTTCCTCCAGGTGACAGAGAGGAACAGAGGCAAAACCAAGAGCAAAGAACACAATGCAAGCCTATCCATGTTCTACTTAGTAGCAAGCCATTTGAGTTGAATGAGATTTACTCCTACTTGGATATCTATAGGACTGCAGCCTTATCAGTCTCCTGCCTCAAATTCCCTCTATTTGCCACCACACCTAACTCAAAACAGAAGATAGTTTCTTTGATCATCAAAAGGAACTGTTTTGATCATCAATTTGCCTCCATAGAGACTTAGTTGGAACTAGATTTAGAAGAAAGAGTTTGTATTTTTTTTTTAGCCATTTGATAACAGTTTGAATCCACTATGTGTGTGGGATCTGTAGTGTTCCTATATTAACAAAGAAGTTGTCTGATTCAGTAAATTTTACTGATGCTGATTTAAGTGAGGATGAGGAAGTGGCAACATGCTCCTATGAGCTATCTGCATTGATGCTATGACCCAGATGCCACGTTGAACAATGTGGATTCTGAGACACATAAAAACTGAAGTTTAGAGCACTTAACGTTGTTGGACTACAACTCCCAGAATCCTCCCGCTGTCTTGGGCTCTGGTCATGCTGGCTGGTAAATTTCTAGAACTATCTCCCCACCACCACCACACACACAGAAGGTATTTTTCCAAGTTCTTATTAGAAAGCAAAAATACTCTTCCATTCATTAATACCCACTTGTAGCCATTCTGCTTGGAAAAAAAATCCGGTGGATCTGTGAGAAATACTACAATTTGTTCTCATACTGTACAGCCAGAATTGACTCAAAAGGTTTTTGTAGAAAATTCCAGTGGCATTCCAATTTTTTCTTTTGAGATAGAATAACAAACTCTCAGTTGACAATTAAGAATAAGGCTGGCCCTGTTTCCAGCATATCTTAAGTTTTCCATGTTTTTTTCACAATGAGATCATAAAGAATCTCTGGGGGTTATAGTGAACATGTAACTGCTTAAATTCGTCTGGAGTGGAACACTGGCAGTCAACTAACAATATACAGCCACGCCTACAAGCAATACCTCTGGGCAGGTTCAGATTTTCAAAACTTTTTGGAAGAAGTTGAAAGTCTCTGAATTTGTGTACATTCAGAGCTACTGTAGATGGAGTAATGCATCCATGTCAGTCAGCTGCAGGGCAAGCTCACCAAAAGATAGGGCATGGTGGTAGTACTGTTCCCTTCCCCCCCTCCATCTGTTGTGGCAAAGTACCCACATCATTGGATTGGAGGAATCAAGTAAATCTCTCTCTATAACCAGCTTTGTGACTGTAGGCTTTGCAATAAACCAATGGATTAAAGTCTTTTAAGAGCTTTTTTCTTTATTTTTAAAACACTGGCACACATGGTGAGACATAGATGGAAACAATTGGAGTCAGACGATGGCCCGTCATCAGTTGAGGGTTACTTCTACTTAGGTTACCTCACTGCCACCGACATGCTTATGCTGGTCTTTGGAGCTGGTTGTAAGATATCCTGATCTAAATCTTCTTCTTTAGAACATGTACACTGTATACTTAGATATGTTTACTTGGAAGTCCCATTGTATTCAAAACAGTTTATTCCAAGGTAACTTTATAGTGTTAGGACCATAAAGGGAGGAGGAAAAAGCAATTCCTGGATTGTCATGTTCCGCAGTTTAATTTGGGGGATCATTTTTTAATATTATAGGTATTTATTATCCTTTCTAGGAGGCAAAATACAGGTGATAGTAACTACATCTTTGTTTTTTCAAATACAAATTGTACCAGATTGGGAGGTAGGGTTAATAATTAATCAGATCAGAGCAATAAAGGGGAATAACACACTTATTTCTCATGTTGCAGTCCCAAGCAAAATGTCCTGTTATGAAACTTGTATTTGCTTTGGCGGAAATCCTCTACTAACACCAATATTAGATGCCAAGATGTATTTTATGTCACGTGCAGTTTGACATGCAAACCCAGGTTGGTTGTGGTTCAATGGTTTCTAATCCACCTATTAGTTCTGCAGACTTGTGTTGCCCTCTGTCAAATCAGATGGTTTGACTCTTCCATCAGGCTTCCTTATTTTCCACCAAAATCTTATCATACATGTATTCTTGAGTTAATCTAACTTATTTTCTATACTGAGGTGGGCAAATATAGATGTCCAGATGTTGTTGGCCTACAGTGTCCAGCACCCTTAGCCAACATAGTCAGTTGTGAGGAATGCTGGTAGTTGAAGTTCAACATCTGAAGAATAACCTACCCCTCTTTCATAGGATGGAAAATATATGGCCCTCCAGATGTTGTTGGACTGCACCTCCTATCCACCTTAATCCACATAGCCTTTAGAGAAGATGATGAGAAATGCAATCCAACTACATTGGGAGGACACATATTGTCCATGTCTGCCCTATCTGTTTAGTTCAAGAAGATAGAGTGTTGCACTCTGGATTTCTGATTCTACTCTCATGTTATGCTTCTCCCTCTGCATTGCATTTTGATTTTGATTTTCCTCAATGTGCCAAGTTGTTGCCTTTTTTTTTAAGGTCTCTTCATTCAATTTTTTTTTTTTTTGGATGCCTCAGTCCCAGTGAAAATTTTCTGGGAATCATATATGTAAGCTGTGCACTCTCTGTGTCCTGTATGGCCTAAGAATTAAAAGCTATGATCCTGTCCATGCTGAATGGGGAATCATGCAGCCTGCCAGGTATTTTTTTTTTATTTGATGCTGTTAAAGCCATCAAGTTGATTTCAATTGATGGCCAATTTATGAATGAGAGACCCGTCCAAGTCACTTTATCATCAACAGCTCTGCCCAGATCTTCCAGACTCAGGGCTGTGGCTTCCTTGATTGACTCTATTATCTGTAATGTGGTCTTCCTCTTTTCCTACTGCCTTGCCAAGCATCACTGTTTTTTCTAGAGAGTCATGTCTTCTCATGATATGTCCAAAGTACAACAGTCTCAGTTTAGTCATCTTGGCTTCTAGTGAGAGTTCAGACTTGATTTGCTCTGGGACCCATTTATTTGTCTTTTTAGCAGTTCATGGTATCCACAGAACTCTTCTCCAGTACGCGTTTCAAATGAATTGATTGTCTACCTATCAGCTTTCTTCATTGTCCAGCTTTCACAACCATACATAGAAACTGGAAGTATGATGGCACAATCCTAATTTTAGTATTCAAAGATATACCTTCATACCTTAGGATCTTGTCTAGATCCTCCATAGCTACCCTCCCAAGTCCTACTCTTCTTCTGATTTCTTGACTACAGGCGTCATTCTGATTAATGACTGAACCAAAGTATGGAAAATCTTGAACAGTTTCAATGTCTTCATCTTCTGCAGTATTTTAAAGTTACATAAATCATCTGTGGTCATCATTTTTTTCTTAATGTTCATCTGTAAACCTGCCTTTGTACTTTCTTCCTTGACTTTCTCCAGTAATCATTCCATGTCTTTATTTTCTGCTAGTAGTATTATGTCCTCAGCATATCTTAAACCATTGATGTTCCTTCCTCCAGTTTTCATATCTCCTTTCTTGGAATCTAAACCTCCTTTATTTATGATATGATCAGCATACAAGTTAAACAGGGTGATGAAATGTAGCTTTATCTGACCACCCTGCCATCTCACTATATTTTGTTCTGATAGTATCCTCCTTGTCCCAAGTTCAGGTTACACATCTGGACAATCAAATGTTGTGGCTCATCCATTTCTTTAGGAATGATGCACAGTTTTTCAAGATCTACACAAAGGCTTTGTTATTATCTATAAAGTACAGGCTGGTTTTCTTCTGAAATTATTTGCTGTGCTCCGTTATCTTCCTTTCGTGAACGCAGCTTGGACATCTAGCATTTCTCACTACATATGTGTGAAAGACTTGGTTGTGCAATTTTGAGTATCAGGATGCTTGTATGGGAAATTAATGCAGTGGTCTTGTATTTGCTGCAGTCCCTGTCCCCTTTTGTGGGAATAGGAATGTAGCTCATTTAGTGCCTTCTGACCTGGGAGTCTCAGCTTCTGGCATTATCTCTTGTTCATTTTGGACTGTCTCATCATAGGATTTTCATGGTAAAAAATGTTCAAAAGGGGTTTACTGTGCCTCCCTCTGCACCACACTAACAAGTGTTATCTATGATGCCACTGCTGTTGTCTCTGAGAGATCCTCCGATGGAGGCCCCTCCCTAAACTGCAAACCCTAGGATTCCATAGGCTATTGAAAGTGGAATAATAGCACTATAACAGTCTAGTGAGGAAAAGGCCTTAGTCTTGCTTCTCAGCAAAAACTTGTCTGCCATGGGAGACCCCACTAGGAGTACTGCTACCATCAGCATGGCCTCTTACCTCACAGGAGTGCACAATCCCACCACAGTGGAATGATGGTGCCATGGTGCAGTGATTGGACTAGGGCTCCCAAAATCTCTCCCCAAAATCTCTAGCTAGGTTGCTGGCTAGGCCTTCTGGGAACTGAAGTCCTACACCATTTGGAGGGCCATACAGTTCATAGCCCTGATACACATAGTTGTCTGTGAGTGCTATTGAACAGAATGAAACTTACTTCTGAGTTGGAGTGCACCATTAGTCTTTATTCCTGTTGGAGGCATATTGAACTGTTTTACTAAACAGTATAGATGTAAGCTATTTTAAAATGATAATTAAAAAGAAAAGGAAAACCAACTTCTGTTAGAAATTCTTTTTTTTTAATCTTTCTTTCTCTCCCTCCCAACTCTGTCAAGTATTTGTGTGCACTTGCAGATCAAACCAGCTCCAAAACCTGTTCTCCTGGAGGGTGGAAACTAATTGTAGTTGACTTCAGGTTTGGCTTTCAAGAAGACAGTGTAATTTTGCTTCTGCTTACCAGCTGAACAAGGTTTAAAGCTGGCTTAGCTGGAATCACGAATAAATATTAAGAATAATATTTGGCTTTCAAACTGGGGTCAGAACACAGTGACAAAAGGTCAAGGCACCAGGCTTTCAGTGTGTGTACATCTGTCTTAGTTTTCAAAGATCAGTACTCTGCATGTAGGTACCCTCTCTTTTAAAGCTAGTTTGGTTTAAAGAATATACATATATATATAAAATTGAACGAATGCTTAGAATACAACTAGCAGGCTGAACAGACACTCAGGTCACCTGGTTAGCCACCCCATTATGAATAAATATATGTAAAAATTAGCACATGCAAAATTTAACCAAATGTTTGTCCCTTCTTGTCTTTGTGGGGGGATGCCTTTCGTCTCTTTTAAGATGCATAAGTTACCATCTTATTAGACAGTTAGGAAATAGAAGTCAAATAATGCCAGAAAATGTTAAGACAACCCCTAGACAGAAAGCCACACACATGCACGCACACACACAAACTTTTACAGTTCTGATATCTATTCTATAGTGCCTGGATGCATTCATTTAATAACTGATCTAATGATTAAAAAAAGGTTATCCAAAATTGCAAGACAGTTCACAAGAACACAATGCTATGACTGTTTAAAGGGATTTGCTCTTTGGGAGGTATATATACAGCTGCAGCCTTAAAACAGCAAGTAGTAGAATGAATAAATGTTCTTAAAATAATCAGCAAATAAACATAATAGAAACTGCAAATTCTGATGCAAGTTGTTTATGCCACTCTAAAGCAACCCTTTCGCAGGGTTTTCTGGGGCTGAGAGTGTGTGATGTGCCTAAGGTCACCTCATGGGTTTCCATGGTGGAGCATGGGAATCAAACCCTGGTCTCCAGGATCGTAGCCCAGTGCTCAAACTGCTACACCAAGGCCATTTTCGCATGAGACAGTTATAGCGCTATTATTCCACTTTCAGAAACTGCAAACCCCAGGATTCCATAGGATCTTGGAAGTGGAATAATAGCACTATAACGGTTTCGTGCGGAAATGGCCCAAGTTAGCTCCTAGTAAACCTGATCTAGTGATGCTGATGGTTTACACTACCCACATAACTGGGCATAGGACTGCCATTTGGATATTGTTCCTGCAAGCTACTCTTCTGCTTTTCAAAGCAGCATGATATGCAGAAATTACACAAGACAAGCTTTCATCATATTTCTCTGCTTATATGCCAAGAAAAGTTTCACTGGGCTTATTTCTCTATGTCACTCTGCAGCCAGACACACATAAATGGGGCCTATCAAGAGGGTGAGAACTCTAGCTATAGCCTTGTGTCGCTTACTTTGTCTGTATGGTGCTGGAGAAAGAATCCATTTGATCTTGTGCATAGGTTTTTGTTTTTGTTTTGAGAAGAACTTTGCTTGACCTTTACTAGCAGGAAAGGACTTCTCATTTTTCTCCCATAATATGGGCAAAGGGTGATAATGACAGCATTGTTTCTGTCCAGGATGAGTGTCTTAGCGGCGCTAATAAAAACTTGTCATCTAGACAGATCTTCATAATTTATGTTTTCTGCTTGTGCGGCTTGCTCATTCATTCAGCATTCAAAGACCTTACATATTATTGGTAGCATTAAAGCAATCTGCAATAAGATGTTTAGAGAAAACGCCCCTTTAATGCCTAGCACACTACACCCATGATAAGGTATTCTTTACAGGCGGAAGGAATTACAGTACTCACACCCTAATTCTCTTTGCATTTTCATCTTCCTCCTCCTCAGTAAAAATCTTGTACAAAATTTAAAGAGGATGGCACACTTTTCCCATGGGGGAGTAACCAGGGGAAAGCATTCTAAGTACTCTGACTACTTGTGTTTGCCAGCCTTCTCTACATGTGTGTACATCACTTGATTATTCAGACATTGGTTGACTTGAAACTGAATGTATTACCAGGGTTCATTAAAACACACTGTGCTACAGATTATAGTTAGGGGATAAGGAAATTATGTCCATCATTACTTCTTGACTCATTAACAGTATGTAAAATAGCACTCAACACTACAGTCATCTAGAGGTAAGCATATTTATTTATTACATTTATATCCTACCTTTTCTTCAAGCAACTCAAGGCAATGTAATGGCCCCCTCCCTATTTTTAGCATTATGTGAGGTAAGTTAGTCAAAGTGTCAGTGATTGGTAAAAAGTCACCCAGCAAGCTCTGTATGCGTGTACGAACCTGCCATTAGTGGTCCACATCAATGCGGTGTTGTATCCTTCAGTATCAGCTGTTGATCTTCATGTTTGAATGAGCCATCGCAGGTCTAGCATAACAAGCATAACTTTCATACACCTTTATGCTGCTTTCCCACAAAGTCAGTTCACATATTTGTGGGCAAGCGCAAGGTGCTGTAAGCTATATTTCAGAGGAAGGAACTGGCAAAATCATCTCTGAGCATCCTTTGCCTAAGAAAATCCTACGAAAGTCACAGGGTTGCCATAAGTTGACAGGTGACTTGAAAGTACATACCCACACACTTCAATGACGGTGCTGAAACCAAGCAATAATAGCCTACTCTAATTTTATCTAGCTATAAGGACGTATCCATTGGGCTGGTGAGTCAGTGTGCTGTAGTGTTTTAAGAACTGGATTATGACTCTGGAGACCAGAGTTTGAATCCCCACTCAGCCATGCAAACCCACTGGGTGAGGTTGGGCAAGTCACACTCTCTCACCCTTTGAGGAAGGCAAAGTGTTGGGCCTCTCTGAGCATCTCAGAATGCTTTCACAGATTTATGTGCTTTCACCGTGCTTGTTTTCATCCTCAGCATGACTCATCTTTACAATATCCTTCCTCAACATCTAGCTGAAGTAGGGGGTGGAAGATGTTGGAGGAAACAGTCACAGACAAAATTGAGCCCATGAACTAGATACATGTCCCACATGTTCCTACCACCTGTAGGTGGTTTCCTTTCACATCTGATGCTTTAAAGTTTTAGTTTTGTTTTCCTCACCTCTGCGTTTTCAGTAACATGGGGGGGGTGTCTTTTTTCTTTGCAACTATTCTCATGGAAGCAAGAAATTAGCAAAAGAGAGAGAGAAGCAATCTTGTTTCTAGTTGTAGGACTGAGATGAGCCTGTTTAACTTTTTTTTGTTTGTATCTGTTGAAGTTCCTCAACAGTAGCACCAGTAGGTTTTTTTTTTTTTTCATTTCCATGGGGAGGCAACATTGGGGCACAACAATGGAGGCACAGTTTAAATTGGGAGTGCAACTGTGGGGGGACAGGGACCAAATTCCCCCAACCTACACTTTCTTTGCAGGCTGCCTCCTGCACTCACACAGCATGCTAAAATTCTCTTCCCAAATGTCCATAGGAAGACACGTGTCACTTGAGAGGGTGACAGTTGAGAGGGTCACAATTTTGAGAGGGACTACTGAGAGAAATTGGGTCTGAGGGGTAGTGCAGGATTCTGAAGTGCTTGAGGAAATGGGATTGGGGTATCTGTTTTGCATGTTTTTACATATTTGGAGGCTTTCTCTGTGATTTGGATGGGGCAAAAATTGACCACAAATCATATCAGTTATTTTAAAAGGAGGGCTGGGGGTTTGGAGGACTGGAAAAGGGTTTCAGGAGCTAAAAAAGCAGAGTTCAGCAGCTGCATGTGGCACTTGGCCCACACTATGCTCACCCCTGGTATGAATATTACCTGTTTATACATACTGATCTGGATTGATACTTCATATCTTTACTTGTACATAAAAGGAAGTTCTGCCATATGCCATATCTTGAATGCAGTGCATGGTTTAGCCCTCTAGTATATAGAGCTTTCCATGATTAGAACAGCAGGTATGGAGATGGAGCAATACACCTGGACAACTTCTTCTTGCCGTCTGATTACCAAGGGCCTAACAAGAGTACTTTTCAAAGCTCTTGTTGACTATTTCAAAGATTGATACAGTAATGCAGAGGCAGAAACAATGTAGCCCTCCAGATGTTTTTGGACTGCAGTTCCCAGTATTTCTCACAATTGGCTATGTTGTATTGCCTCCAACATTTTGAGAATGAGAACCTAGACACATGTGGCCAAGCAACATGAGACTGTGGTCAAGATGGCAAAAGTTATTAATGAGGAAAAATAGACAAGTTAGCAGAGACTGCAGCAGTTTGTTTTCGCCTGAGCCTACTGGAAAGGGCAAGATTCAGTCGCCATACCCTCCCCATGGCTGAGTGAAATGAATTCTGCACTTTTCATCACTCAGGCCATTTCTGCACTACAATGTTATAGTGCTATTATTCCACTTTCAACATCCTGTGGAATTCTGTGGTTTGTAGTTTACTGAGACCAAATTGCTCTCTGGCTGAGAATTCTAAATGCCCCTCCCTAAACTGCAAACACCAGGATTCCATAGGATGTTGAAAAGGGAATAATAGCACTATAACACTGTAGTGCAGAAATGGCTTCAGTTTACAGCAACTGAAATAAGCTGAGACCAAAAGGGGAAAGTGGGGAAAGGAGACATTTTAAAGGCAGCTGGAAAAGTGGAATGACAGAGGATTTAATCAGGACTGTTCCTGACAGTTGGAAGGTATGGTGCTGGTTAAGGCTACTAGGACTTTCAGTACAACATCTAGAGGGCTACATGATTCCCTCTACTGTGGAAGTAAACTCAGTGCCAGCCAATGCATGTTTCTGAAACTCAGCTCTGCAAAGCTGTCTGTCAGAGGCTTGACCCCATGTGATTCTAGCCTGCTGCTATGGTTAAGAAAACAGCAGATTCTGCAATATGACTACAAACCAAAGACAAATACTCTTCTAAATAAATTTCCCTTATTGTGGTTGATGAGATAGAGTGTCATCCTGTAGATGCACACAAGCCAAGTAATGTGGCCAGTTTACATCTGCTTTCTTTACAAGGAAGCCAGCACTGTCAACTCAGTGGTTGGGGTGGACTCTGAACCTTCAGATGTTACATGATGACTCTCAAATGAGGAAATGATAGCTTCTTCCAGTCTTAAATATAGTAAACAGCTAGAGGTGTGATTTTAGGGGACATTCTGAACTAGACCATCCGTACTTAAGTTAGCACACAAATGGCTTTAGCAGGGGGTGGCTGTTAACTACTGGAACATGCCATCTGCTCATGCTGCAGAGAAAATATCTGGCAGTTGGAATTAAACCAGTGAAAAAGACAGAAGCCCCTGATTTTGCAGCAGTTGGCTGGGGACAAGGAGTACTGGGAGGGTATGCTATTTGCTTTTGGGAGAAGGATGCTTGTTTAAAAGTTATTGCCTGCTTGCTTTGGTGCTCAGCTTGTGTGTTTTCTAACACAAAACAGATATTTCATACCCTTATTATATTCCCATTCTCCTTTCCTCACAAGGAATTTAACCGTGTAAAAAGCATCTCTTGGAACTTCTTATGGCTTTCAGAAGTAAGGAGCACTGTTAGCTGGCTTTCTGTCCCCTTACTGCCAAGAGCCAACTGTTCTGAAGATACTTTGGTCATATAATGTGACCTTAGGTCTATGACAGCTCTAGGTGTACTTTTGCCTGAAATTTCAGAGGTGGAAGCATACAGAAAAGTGGGAGATTTCAATCATGAGAAAAAGCCAAAAAATGTTTAAGGCCAGCCATAGAGTGAGACAACTGCTTCAGGTGGCAGATGGGAAAGAGCAGCATTGCAGCCTCCCGCAACATATCTTGGGCTGCCTTGTGCCCTTTTGACTCTGTTTGTGAGGTGTAGAATTAAGGAACAGGCACCAGCATGTATGTCCCCCAAACTTTGCTGTGTCCATATACTTGTGTCCATACACAAGGCCAGCTTTGCCTTGAGACCTGTGCCTTCAGTGCTGGGAGCCACCAGGATCAGTTCATGAGGCTGAAAATTATCATCTGATCAAAATCTGTTCTTCAGCAATGCTGTATTCCCATTTGATTCAGGCTATTTATATCAGTCTCTGGAAAACAAACAGGGTTGTCAACATCTTTTTTCTAGCTCAGGCTTTCAACAGCTGCTTGGTAGAAATTAAACAGGAGGTTAGGGGTCACTGTATCTCCACTGTGGCATGCTTCATGTACAGATTTCTGCCTACTATGCAGTTGTCAGAAATGCAAAACTGTTGCCACACATATGCAGAAGTTGACAACGTTGTCAGGAAATAGTCTGTGTAACTGAAAGCCGGGAGAGAACATCAAACTATGAGGGCAGAAATGTTGTTATTATTTGCCATCAAGTTGACTTCAACTTATGGTGACTCTATGATGTACGAGAAACCCCCAACAGCCCCAGTCATCAACTGCACTGCTCATGTCCTGCAAGCCCACTGAATCATTCCACCTGTAGTGTCAGCTCCCTCTTTTCTTACTGTCTTCCACTTTACTAAGCAGTATCACCTTTCCCAATGAGTCACATTATCTCATAGTATATTCAAAGTACGATAGCCTTGGTTTAGTCATCTTGGGTTCTAGTGAGAGCTCAAGCCTGAACTCCATATTGCTTTGTAGCAGTACAGGAATCCTAATGTGCTGTAATTTGGGCTGTTCTGTCTAGCATCCATGGAATAAAATCCGATATTCCTTGTTTTGATGGGCACCCACAACTGTACATGCTCTGTGAGAGTTATTTAGCCGATAGGACTTGACAAAGCCTGGTTTTGAGAAATTTGGGTTTCAAACCAACCACTGCAAAGCTGGGAGAGGTTTTAAAAATAAAAGAAATGCAGTATAATTTCTAAACTAGGGTAGAGGAATTAAAGAGCATGGCTACTCTTCCAGGTTATATTGGCTGAAATCCTCTTGATGACTTATGTTGGCATAACAAACCATTAGGCCAGCATATGGCTCTTTTTTGGATCAGGGCACAAAAGCAGGGGGACAGAAGAGAAAGCCATCTCCATCACCAGAGATAAGTGGCTGGAAGTCAGAAGAGCACCTTGTCACTTACCAGAGATATGTCCTATGACATATCACAACTACCCCCATCACTGCAGTGCCTGCAGCCATTTTACCCTGCACTATGCTACTGCTTATCATACTGCCATCACCTGTCCTGTACTGGAATAGTTAAGCTGGCATCCCAGCACTTTAGTGGTTCTTCTAAAGGTATATCAATAAGTATATCACTAGTGGCTGTGGTAAGATCAGTTCTAATTCAGCCCTAACCAGTGATGCATCTAACAGAATCCTCAGCACCATGAAAGGAAGGGCATGAAAAGAGCCAACTTTAGGATTTGGTATCTATGGGCAGCTGCTGGCATTCCAGCACTTTGGCAGGTCCTGCTGCCAAAACCACCACTGGGAATCCCTTAAAACACATGCTTTAAGCAGCACCAGACAGCTGGGTCCAGTAGGAACTTAAAGTGGCACCTTTATAGTCACCCAGGACTCCTTAGAGTCCTGCTGGAAGTTAAGCCCACAACAATTCCCCAAAGGTCACAGAAGATGAGACCTCACCAGAAGGAGATTTACCCAGGGCTGCTTAAGCTCATATTGGTCCTGAGCATCAGAAATCCAGGTAGAAAACTGCATGAGCACCAAGAGCATGTTAAGAATAATAGTAACTGCCAGGTGTTCTGACCTATGATAACATCAATGTGCCAATATTCCAGATGTCAGGCTACAATCCTAAGCAAATGGCCAAGGGGACAAATCTCCAAATATGTGCACATTATCTCTTAATAATCATGCTTAGGATTAGACTGCAGAATTTGTGGTGCTAGAATTCGATGGGAAATGCAGGAAGAATCAAGAGAAGAGAGAGGTAAAACTGATTTAAAAAACAGTAATCATTTGCCCTACTTTCTCAAGGGCAGATATCTATTTTAAGGCATCTCTTTTGTTTCAGGGCTGTCCAAGCCCAGTTTAAAAGTCGGGGAGCAGGGGACATAAGAAGGGAGGAAAGATGAGTCTTGAAGTTGCTTATTAGCACCTGAATAGCAGATTGGGAAGCTTCACAAGTTTCCTTCCCCACTATGGTGATTGTATGGCATTTCTGTTGAAATTATAGAATTGCAGAATTATTTCTAAATGTGCCTTCAGATATAAAAATTAGCATATGCAAGTTTTATCCAAATCAACCCTTTTATCTGGTGATATGTAAGTGGATACCTGAGCTAAAAATCCTCCTTTGGGTAACATAAACATTAACCATGACCCAACAAGCCAAGAATGAGGAAATGTCTTCTTTTGCATGGACTCAATCAGTGCAGTTCACAAAAATGTGTACCCTAGTATCCTGTTCTATTGTGTTCTGGAGAGTTCATCCCAGCCACCCCAACTGAAATGATGCTATCTTCTTAACTGTAGGGTGGAAGCACAAAAAAATCCAAATTAGCCCTGAGGACACCTGACCGTTCCTAGCACCACCCTGGGATTGTTTAGGCAGTGTTGGAGGTGCCACCCCTAGGCGGAGCTTGCCAGCTTGCCAAGCAAGTCTCTGAATGCTTCCATTGTCTACAATGGAACTGGAATTGTTACATTTATTGTTAAACATTTATGGGAACACCTGGCAGGGAGCTGGTTTGAGTTAAGAAGCCTCCATTAGAGGAGGCAGAATTTGTAAGTTATGCAGAAGAAGGGGGCTGCTATGCTTTTTCTGGATTTAAGAAGTGGTGGCATATTAAAAGGAAAGAAGTGTTGGTGACAACCAAGCAGCCAGCTCTCACAGACGGAATTGTCACAGTATTTCCACAACTGTCACATTGTTCCATTATCACTCCTCTGCATCCCATCTCATTTTTATCAGTAAACTGAAAGTGGCAGACAAGATTTACTGAATGCAGGAGGTACTCATTCAATTCAAGGCTCATTTTAATACCGAACAATCTACATATTGTGTAATGAGTAAGACTCACCCACTTTACAAATCCAAGTGTCTAATAAATCATAGCATTCTGGAATTACAGGGATGGTCACTACTACACATGGACACCATCTAGGCTACCTCTCTGCAGCAAGGAAGAATGTCTAGTAGCCCTGTTAGCTCTTCCCACCACAATGCTGCATATTTAAAAATACTTTTAACGCCTTCATGTTGCACCTTTCAGAGTGACTTCTACGGGGTTCCTGCCATCATCTATCTAGCCACAGAGGTCAGGCCAAAATGTACTTAACTTTAACAATGTAAGAGAACATGCGCCCTCTGATCACTTGTAGGATGTAGCTGTTTGCTATTTTACTTTTGCAGTCCAGGCAGAATCTGGGTTTTGATTATAAACATCTAGCCTGTTCAGAAAACACTTTCCTGTTCAGTTACAGAGGCATCCATACTAAGGAGGACACTCTAGGATAGGAATGGGCAACTGCCTGGGGGCCACATCAGACTCCCCTGCAGTTCCAAAAACTGCCACATTAAATTTAGCTGCCACCAACAAAATTTCTGCTCATGCTGCAGTTGCTAACAAAAGCCAGCAGTAACTGCTGCAGGAATGCTCTCTATGATGCAGGAGTATGTCCGAGTAACCTCATACAACATTAAGACCTGCTGGTCTGCAGGACAGAGGATTTCCTTCCCTTCTTAATATGATAGTCAATTTTTTTGACAGTCTAGTTGTGTAAGCACGGGTAGTCATGTTCTTGTAGTAGCAGCAAATGAGGGGCAGTGAGGGTTATAAAAATGGCCTTGAGAGGCTACTTTGGACCCAAGGCCACATGTTGTCCCCCTCACTGCTCTAGAACAACTTTCTCAATAAAATTTATATTATTTTAATATGTATCTCACATTTTTCTGCAGCAGTATGACAAAACATTTCTATACCAATGCAATGATCTTGACTATGATAACTGAAATCAAGCAAGCCAGAGTTAAAGTAGAGAATTATGTGACATTCTGCGCCTATGACAGTAACACACTGCTGGATACCATGAATAGTACCCATGAAAGGAGATCCACAGTTATACCAGAAAAGATGCCCAGGTGATAGCTGAAGCACTGGAGCTGTCGTTTATGCATTGGACAGATAACTGAGCACAGAACGGTGCCTGGTGTAAACCACTGATAGGCTCCTCTCTCATGTCAGCTGATGCTACTGTCTGCTCAGCTGCTGTGTGCCTAAATGTTACGGAACTAACAGTGACCTCAAAGTTTCTGGTTCTGCCTCTGATGAAGACACTGGGGACACATTCTCAATTCAGCAGTATTCAAAACTTGCAAATGTACCACCACACGAATTGCTATCATCAGTACTAGCAAAACACGGTTTTTTTCACCTTTCTCTTCCACGGCCCTCCAACAGAAGCTTTCTACTTTTTAACAAGCGCATGAGCTGTAAGAAGTGTACCTTCCTGTAGCCTGGCAACAGCTAAAGGAGGAGACATCAGCTGTGTCGTGTGTGTGTGTGTGTGTGTGCGCGCACACAGCTGATGACACACAAACACAGTTTCCTTTCTCACAACCAAGTGTTCCCTCCCAGTCCAAAGTTTAAAAAAGCACATTGTTTTTCTCGGTGTTTACATGTGGAACCCATTGTTTCAAGATTGTAGAATGGCTGTCTACAAGCAAACTTTGCCTTCCAAACCAGCTTGAGCTGTTATTAAATAAACTTTGACAAAGAGGCTGCCCAGCCTTTGAGCCCCTCTTAGAGAACTGGGTGCCACTCTTAATCAGTTCCCCATCCCTGTCCCCCTGAAAGCACAACACATTCCAGTAGCACCTCTACTTTTTTTTCATGTTGTTACATCTGTCAACTCTTGAAGTACCAGAACTGTCTGTCCACAAATACATTCCATACAACATGTGTGCGTGTTTATGTGCCTTCAAGTTGCCTGTTGTCTTATGGTGACACCATGAATTTCATAAGGTTTTCATATGCAAAGAATACTTAGAGGTAGTTTTGCCAGTCCCTTCCTCTGAAACATAGCCTACCGCACCTGGTTTTCATTCGTGGTCTCCCATCCAAGTACTAATCAGGACGGAACCTGCTTAGCTTCCAAGATCAGACAAGATCTGGCACCTTTAGGGTATTTAGGCCCTCATACAACAACATACCAATGTGCAACTCAGTCAGTGCTCCTCTTGGCCTTGGTATCAACATTATTTCTACTTGATTGCCTTTTCTGGCTGCTGCGGCTGCTGATACTATAAGAAATATCTATGAGTGAGTGCCTGATTCTGTCAGGAAATATGTCCTTTTCAATTTTGCAATGTTTTGCTCATGTTTAACAACAAGCAGCAATTTGATCCTTGATTTCTAAGCAGGGAGTAAAAGTTTGGCTCTTATCATCCCAGAGGCCTGAGCAGTTCGTTTAAAAAGACAGAAGAATGAACATTCTTCTTGCATGAAATATTGCTCCTGCATAAAAGAACAAATTTCAAAAGTTTTCCCTCCACTGGGTGAGATGAGATTTTGTACATTTTTCATTTATTTGCATTTCAGGACTTTTTAAAAATTGCTTTCACACACACACACACACACACACACACACACACACAAACGTGTTTGGGTTTTGAGCAAAAATCAGCATCTTTAATCTTTTTTTTCTTTGCGTTTGATTTGTAATATAGTATTTTGCACACATAAGAACTGTGTATTTTGTCAAGACACCTTTTCCCAATGAGAAAAACTGCAAGTGTTCTTTGTTTCCTTAGGCTGTTCTGAAAAAGTAGTGAAGAAATGATACTCAAAATGATACTTAATAATAGTGAAGAAATAATAAACAATATTATTACTGAATATTCAGTACCATGGAAGGATCTTCTTTCTCTAGTTTAGGAGAACCGACAAATGATAACACAGGAAAATTTGGTTCCCTATAAGATGGAACAGCTGTGACTAGGGGATGGCACTGGCTGAAGGAGAGTGTAAATATGCAAGCTGGATGGGATAATACTATTTCTGTAGAAACTTGGGGGACCAGGGAGCAACCTTTTCAAGCCAAAGTCTAAGTGAGAAGCTGGGAGCAAGAACAGACTGGACATCTGGGCTTTTTATTGTGCTTGCAAGAGCTTGATTACACCAGGATACCTTTCTTCTCTCCATTTATGTGTAATGGCCTTAATGACCATTTCAGAGGGCTGTTTGGGGTTCCATGGCTCATACTTCTCTTCTTGCTTTTGTTCTCACTCCAGCCTGCCTGTTATAACCCAGACAAATGTGTTGCTCACTCAGGAATTCTGAAATAGGCCTCATTCTTCTTGGCAACTACCACCAAGGCACTGGGCTACATTTTCACTTTAAAAACAAACACAAAGGATACTTTGCAATGAAGAGGGGAAGAGAGTATGCAAATTACCTATGGCAGATTTTTGAGTCAGGCTTCACAGAAAAGCTCAGTCAGATGGGAAGGCCAGAGCCAAGATTACCACTAACTAGGCAATCTATTTGAAAGAAAATTGGAAAGGCAAATACTAATATCAATAGTTAACATTTGCCCTTGATCTTTCAAATGTTCAAAATGTCAAGCAGCTGCATCTAGCTGAAATCCTTATACAATCGGCAAAGCACAGCATTATAATTATAATACTAATTATTCCCCGTATTTGAGACTGGGGAACTGCAGCTGAGAGAGCTGTTTGGTTTCTTTACAATTAGCTAAGTATTCTCATAGTAGAGAAGAGAATCAGAGCCACCCTGTTTCATATACAGCATGCCCCCCCTTTTTTATTTCCCCTGTGCATCAGGCTGGATCAAGACTTTTGTGCATAAGTAAAAGAGGCTTACACTTACCTTCAGCCATGTTCTTCTCTGAACTGAACTGGCAAAGTGGTTAAACATAAAGAAGAAGAAAAATCTATGAAACCCAGTGGAGGGTAGGAATGAATTTAGATGAGGAAGTGGCATGGGGATAACATACTCTGCAACATTTCACAGATGAAACTCGGGAACATCACAATGTGCTCAAAATGGCAAAAACTATTAATGAGGAAGAATTCAAAAGCCAGGAGAAGTTGCAGTGGTTTACTTTTGCCTGAGTCTTCAGGAAAGAGCAAAATTCTGTCCCTCTCCTGTCCTCTACAGTCACGTAGGAACAGGGAAGGACAGGAGGGCGCTTCGCCCCAGGTGGCAAACTTTTTGAATCATCCTGGCTCATAGCCCCACCTCCCACCCCCTCCGGTCCCCCATACACACTCCAAACTCCACCATTGGTCCTCTCCCTGCTTCTGAGTTAACTGAGTGCAAACTACTTTTGCACTTTTAACTGAGTTTGCAGCAATTGAAGTTAGCCCTGGACAAAGGGAGAAAGTGGGAGTAGGAGGGAGAAACTGAGGCATTTTAAAAGCAGCTGAAAATGTGGGATGACAGATGATTAGTTGGGATTGTTCCTGCCAAATCAGGACATTTGGAAGGTATAGGATAAGGTTTAAGCATCCTCTATCTGCATGCAGTGGTTCAAGTCAGAATTGGTGGTGTTCCACATGTTAACTCATCAGAAAGAAAGAAAACGTGGTTTGATTGTATGCCACATATTTAATAGCATGTAGTGTAGGACTCAGTTCCTATCTAGTGTCTGACACCAGAAAGCCCTTTTCCATAATTAGACCAGAGTTTACAACACATCCCATTGTTTATCATCATTCTGATAATGGAAAATGTGGCATGTACTTTGAACATGGGTAATTTGCAAGTCTGATTAAAAGAAGGTCTTAAGTGCCTAAGACATGTTGGCACTTGAATGGAAACACATTCAAAACAGCTTGCTGACCCACCGAAAGATCAGTTTCTGTTGCCTTTATCTATTTCCTTAGGTTTCACAAAGTTAAGCAACCAGCTTCAACTTACTAGACAGACCCACACACAAAAAGGACACCTGGTTGAAAGAACTGTCAGCCACTGCAAGATTTTTTCATCCTATGTGACACCAAAAAAGACCAATACCTTTTAAAATCTTGTTTGTCTGTGTTGATGGTGTTAACACACACACACACACACACACACACACACCAAACTGGTTTTGCACAAAAACCATGTTTCGGCAAATGAATTTTTTTGTCAAAAAAATCCTTTTAAAAAAAAGTCCAGTGGGCTTTGTGAGAGGAATACCAAGAAATGCCTCGTTTCTTCTTCTGCCAGGAAAATTCTAGGCCTATTTTATATTTCTCTAAAGTGTTATGTTTCTTTAAAGCCAGATGCTGTGTTATATTCCAGGAAGTTTTAATAAATAATGTCAGCTGAAGACATCTCTTTATGGTACAGTGTCCTATGTTCCAAAAAACTATTACAAATGTAAAAGCCAAGCTACATAAAACCAAAATGCCCTCCAATTGCCCTGATTTGGTAGGGACACTCCCAATTAAATCCTTTGTCATCCACTTTTTCAGTTACTTTTAAGATGTTCCCCATTTCTCTCTCCTCTTCCCACTTCACCCTTCATTCTTGGCTTACCTCAGTTGCTGCAAGCTGAGTTCAAAATGCAAATGTAATGTGCACTCAATTAATTTAGTGGGGCTGAGGGGGAGAGAAGCTAAAGCAAAGTACTACAGTCTCCTCTAGCTTATGTGTTCTTCCTCACACCATCTTGATTAAAGTTTGATGTTGCTTGGTCACATACATCCCAGTTTTCAGCTGCGAAATGTTGGAGGGTATGTACTCAGCATTTCTGTTCCCATGGTGGCCAGCCATATACCTATGGGAAGCCCACAAGCCTGATACAAGCATAATAGCACCATCTGGTTCTTGTTCTCTGTTCTCAAGGTAACTGACTGAGCCTGTAATGCTGTCTTGAGATTTCTTACTGCTTTGCAGAAGCAGTAAGCAGGAAACATCTGATGGAAGTCAACCATAACTCCTATGGGTGTCTCTACACAACATGCCTATTACCTGAATGGGAAAGATTGACTTGCCCAGCCCATTTCTAACTAGCCAGGTGAGTTGCATTTTAGAATTAAAACTGGGCAGATGCTGTTGCTAACTGGTTCTTCCTGTAATATTTTAATGAAAATCAGAAATATATTATGATTTTTTTTAAAAAAAGTTTTGTCCATTGACCCAACTGCAGTGAACTCAAGCATAGGCAAGAAAATACCATTGACCCAAATGCCAGTGTTCACATGGCAGACCCAAGTGACACAAAGCCAAGTGAACTCTATAATTCTCATTGCACCTGTATTGTTTCAATTTTGTCAATGTTCATAGCAAGATCACACTAAAATGTTCGTTGCTAGGATGAAAATTTTGGCTGCTGCTTTAGCGATGCCATGAGTGCTATTGCTTTCATTTTCCAAGTCTGAAATAAGAGAAGCAGGTATTGCATTGTGGCTTAATCCAATTCAAGCTCAGCTTTAATTATTTAATTATTTATAAATAAATGACTGACTGACTGACTGACTGCCCGCACATGCTTCCTACACAAAAAGGTTGGATATTGCAGTATGTGGCCCTTTCCAGACGTGGGGGGGAAGCCACGTGAAAACGGGACTCACCGGATTTCCTGAGCGTCTGGGTGAGTCTGTCGGGACAAGGAGAAGTGCGAGCTCGTCGCTCCGCACTGCTCCGGCATCCAAAATGGCGGCTTCCGGTTGGTGGAGGCTCTCCGCCAACCGGAGAAGCTCGCCAGCCAAAAGCCCGCCCCCGGCAGATCTGCAGGCATGCACTTGCGCGCGCCTGCAAGTCTGCTCCGGAACGCGGCAATGGAGCGACACGGAGTTGTGCGCTCCGTGCTTTTTAAAAACCTCTAAAAAGAGGTTTTTAAAAAGCACGCTGCGCAACCGGTTCCGGTCGCACAGAACCAGACTGAGGTACGAAACTACAAAAAGTAGTCTGACCCAGTCCATTCTACGGTGCAGAAGACCTCCGTTGGAGGTCGCTCTGCGCCATTTTAAAAGCCCGGTGCGGAAATGGCCTGTGATTAATATATAATGCTAGCCGGAAGCCTTTCTCATCATTGGAACATCCTTCAATGTCCCATGGGCCTGGCATACTGAGGAAAGCCAGGTCTTGTAAGTAAACATTTCCACGGTCCAGGAAGATAATCAGCAGCCTGTTCTAGACAGAGTTGAGCTCCCTTTGAAGTAACAGTTCAGTTGAGATCCAAGTAACCTTGATGCAACTATTCCTAAGCAGAGATAAACTTGCTATAGTGGTCCATGCACTGGTAACCCTAAGGTTGGCTTATTGTAATATAGATCTATGTGGAGCTGCTATTGAGTTGTTCTAGAAGTTGTAGCTGGTACAAAATGCATTGGTTAGGTTGCTGCATGGAATAACCCATTACCAATATATACTATCTGAAAAAAAGTGTATTGGCTGCCTATATGTTATCAGGCCACTTTTAAGATAGTGGTACTATTAGTACAAGACACTAAACAACTTCATATCAGGTTATTGTAGACACCAATTCATCCCTTACACTCTGGCTTGATCTGTTTCATCTTGAGTGAAGGCCTATTTAGCAATGTTGTTGCCCTGCCGTATAGAACCAATGAACGTGAGTTTTGGGCATGTGTTTTAATTCTTTTTTTTTTTAATCTAGGCTTTTCCAGATTTGCTTTTATTGATCAAATATTTGGCTGATTACTCTTCTTGGATCTATATAAGAGGAAATCCTACTTGTAACATGTTTATACTGTATTTTATTTTGATTTATATGTAATGGCCCCTCCACTATACCAAGGATTGGGGGCACAGAACCCTCACGAAAGTGGAAAAAACACAAATAATTTTTCCCACAATCCCCTTCCCATTCCCTTCCAGAGCTCCCCTTCCCATTTCTTTTCCTTTTGCCTTGACTTTTGCCTTCCTTCTCCATGTCCTGGCAAAAGGTAAGGGAATGGGGGGAAGGCACACACACCTTCCTTCTCTATTTGTGATGCTCCCTCCATTCCCTTGCCTTTTGCCTCAGCCCATGTTCTCTGTGTCCAGGCAAAAGGCAAGGGAATTGTGGGGAAGTCTCATGCACGGTGGTCCCCCCTCCCCTTGCCTTGCCTTTTGCCTGGACTCAGAGATGAGAGTGAGTCAGGCATGTACCTTGTGAATAATCAAATTTGTGATTAAACCTGTAAAAGTGGGTTTAGAAGTTTTCTCATTGTACATTGCTTTGGTAAATTCCTTCCTTATGCAACAGGGATATTTGTTAAAATAAATGAGACAACAAATAAACAGATACATAAGTTTGTAGACTTCTGTATAATCCTGTGAGGGTATTAGCCTGTAGTGTCACTCTACAGAAGCTGTGTTAAAAGTTGTGAACTAGATTCAAGAATGGCTTCTGTCACTGCCACAACTCCTCAGTATCGATAAAGACCAAGTGATGGTAATCCACTCCCTTAAATGAACTAGTGTTTTCCTTCACCGTGTTTAACATATGGAAATAGGAGTCATTAGACCAATGGTACAAACTAATTACATATCATTTGGGAGTGCTTTGCCTGATGTTGAAATCATATATGGAAGAACAAATATACAGCACTATAAAGAGACACACCTCATGCTGATGGGTTCATAACAAAGCAGTTGCCTACCAGTCTCAGGCAGTTGGGATTTTACAGACCATAAGGGCACAATTAAATAAGCTATAGTCTGGATAATCTCCACATCTATAGTATTTGTACACCCTGCAAACTTTAATCTTCACAACTCCTTTGGAAGCTCAAGGTCACATGGAAAGGAGACATCTGAACCTAGTCTTCCCACATCTAATATTATGCTGAATCCTGTTAATATAAAGACTGGTTATTTCTTCTTTATTTTCCATTGATGACAAGGAGTCTGTATGCTTTCCCTAGGTTGGAAAGTTCCAAGTTTACAGCTGGATCGTATGTTTCAAACATTGGGGGATCTTTCTTGTTTTCAGAATTCTTAGAGATTCTGCTAACTGAAACCTGAAACTGTCACATAATCTGTCAAATTTTGCATACATTTTTACAGACCAGGCCATATTACCTCTCACAAAGACATTACATAGAAATCTTTTTCATAATCCCAACCCACTCCCCAAATAAACATGGGTCACTTCTTTAACATCTCACCTGATTAAGATATTTAGAGATCCTGAAAGAATGTACATACATTTGTGCTCCTTTTGCTTGGCCTAATAAAATATTACACTAATATAGATTTTTTTTCCCTAATGGTTCTTATGGTCTCATGGTAGTTCAACAACACTTACTCAGCACATGCACTCAGAAATTTCTTCTCTATTCATGATGTCTTGATGACATTTTTGTTATCTGGACACAGAGAAAGTAATCACTTGAGAAGTTTCACCAGGATAACTTCTACTCTAACATCAACAATCCACCCAAGAAACTCACCTTCTTGACACCACTGTGACAATTAAAGAAAGGAAAGGGTACAAGATTATAAAAAATACAATTAATATGATTCTCTACATAAAAGGAAATGGATATTAAATAAAAACTGACTTTGTTCTCTGAGGGGGCAGGGTAAATGCAGTAAAATATTTATTGAGATAATAAATTTATTAATTGAGCACTGATTGTTTTGTATTAACCATTGGAATAATATTTTGGTATGTATATTAGTGTTAAACTATAATTAGCCAATTACTCAATAAAAATTAAAAATTTAATAAATAATAATAATATACACTTGTGTACATGTGCACACTACATGCACAAGCATGCATGCAAGCTATTTAAAACAACTGGTAAGGAAACACACACAATATAGGTCAGCCCAAGAAACAATAGTGACCTGGCCAATAAGTGCCTGGAATATGCCCTGACCCCCTGGTTCTGCAGTGTGGCTTGTGTAGAGTTGCAAGACCTAGCAAAATAAAGCTGTGTTCTACTTATTGTTATTTAGAACTAACAGGTTCAAACTAGAAATCAGAAAAGAAAAATTTTAATCCTAAATTCTTTATCATAGCTAGCAGAAGCCACCTGTAAAACAGGAAATGAGAGGTCAAAGACACATACTGCTGCACCTCCTCACTTCACTGCAGGAAATACTATGAAACATTGAGCCTCTGAGCTTAGTTCAGTGTTTAGTTCAACCTCCTCTCAGGCTGTCCCAGCAGACAATGCAAAAGAGTTCTGATTCATAGACAATTAAACAAACAAACAAAAAACATCAGTGTAGACCTGATAGGTCCATGTACAATTTTTAAGAATAGTAATGTAGATGTGACCATCTGAGCTAGCACATAGTAGCGGACATTTTAGATAGGAAACAAACGACATTTCTTAGCTATTCTGTACGTCTCTTCTGCAAACCATCTTTTCCACTAATCTCCTTGCACAGGGAGAGCACCAAGAGGATCAAGAATTATACCAGAATACAAATAAGAACATAGGAAGCTTCTTTGTAACACAGATTGGAAAACTGCTTTTAAAAAATAATCTGTTGCTTGTTGTTGTTGTTGTTTTTAAAGGGGTAGTTTGTTATAGTTGGTCATGTATAAGAAAGAAATTTGTGTTGCTTATTAGTAACTTGTTACTTCTAGTTAACTTCTTTTGAAATACATTTAAATACAAAATCGGCCAGTTTCTTCCCAACTGATTCCTCCAAGGTAACATTTTAGGAGAAACCAGTAACTCTTACTTATTTTTCTAAAACTTAATGACTGCAACTTGCGATATTTTTTAAAAGTAATGGGATTGGTAATGTGTTACCCCAAAATTAACATGTTATAGCTAACATGCTGATTTGTAATGTATTACTCTCAAGCATAGATACTGAATCAGGCTATTGATCCAATACTAGCTCAGTAATGTCTACAGTCTATACTGTGCTGATGGGTACCAGCATTTCAGGGTATTGGACAAGCATCTACCCAGAGATGCTTAGGTTGAGATCTGAGACTTTTGTATACAAAGAGGGTGCTCTACCACAATCCATCCCTGTATCCAGAGAGCAGAAGGTAAGAAGAACAGATTGTGAATTGCACTGGGCTTGGGGCATAGCTTAGTAGACCTTTAAAATGCCTATAGCCCTTAGGCATTGTCCTGACTCTACTTGGCCAAGCTCTGGCATTGGTCATGTAGCCATCAGTTGGTCTGAGTGGGAGAGGACAAGATTCTAACCACCCTCATTTCCCCCACTTATGAGAACAAATGTAATACAACCTGGATAGAAGGGAGGAAAACTCCTCCATGTATACCGGAGAATAGCAGTATTTCTACTGGATGGAAACACAGATCATAATGAACTGTTAATATATTCCCCATCTGCTTTTTGCTGATTGAGATATAGATAAATAGACAGACAGACAGACAGACAGACAGACAGATATTGCTTTTGCACTACTTCTGGCAAAGTCTCTCTAACCTGTTGGCCTCCAGGTATGTTGAACTACAACTCTAATCACTTCCAACCCATATTGTAAGCTGATGAATGAAATTCAGGGAAGTCAAATCTAATTCTCTGTACTTTTTTTTCCATTTATGCAAGCGGGCTTCGGGGTATTCTTGAAGCTGAATTAAATTTTAACTGGTGTGTATGTGTGTGTGTGAGAGAGAGAGACAGACAGAGAGAGTATTAACCTTCAAGTCCCCTGTCGACTTATGCTGACCCCATAAATTTCATAGGGTTTTCTTAAGTGAAAAATATTTAGAGGTGGTTTTGCCATTTGCTGCCTCTGAAATATAGCTTATACTATCTGATATTCATTAGCAGTCTCTAAGTACCATCCAAGTACTTAAGAGGGATTGCCTTGCTTAGCTTCCAAGATCAGATGGGATCTAGTGCCTTGTACTGTTCATTATTTAACTACAGCATTTTATTGCATTTTAACTGATGTGTTTTTATTGACCTCTTATGTTTTAATTATATTGTAGGCTTTTTATTACTGGTTTTCATTCATTATTATAGTTAGCTGCCTTTAGCACTATTTTCCTGGAACCAGGGGAATATAAATTAATCAAATAAGTAAACAAACATCAATGGATTAATTGGTTGTGACAAGCTACTTTTTGGTAAAGCCCATAACACACAGTACAATAAAAGATCAATGGCAGGTAAAGAACAATAATAGTGAGAAGAAAAGAAATTGTTGGATCAGATGAGCAGCCAGATAAAAGAGTGAAATGAAAAGCCACACTGGTTCTTGTGGGTTTTTCGGGCTTTGAGACCGTGTTCTGGTTGTATTTTCTCCTGACGTTTTGCCTGCATCTGTGGCTGGCATCTTCAGAGGAACTCTGAAGATGCCAGCCACAGATGCAGGCGAAACGTCAGGAGAAAATACAACCAGAACACGGTCTCAAAGCCCAAAAAAACCACAAGAACCAATGGATTCTGGCCGTGAAAGCCTTCGACTCTACAACGAAGAGCCACGCTGGCTTTTTATCTACAGTATCAGCAATAATTTCCTGAAGAATCAGGCTATTCAACTAGAAGATAACTGAGGTTCCATCCAGTTTTGTGATTCTATGGATAGGTAAGGAGTAGATGAGCCCAGTTAGAGAAGGTGGCCTTCTCAAGCCTCTAGGAAACTAAGGCCCTTTCCACACGAGGAAGTTAAGACGGGCTAAGGCGTCCTGTCACAGAGGTCATCTGCACCTTGGATTGAATTAGGTTTGGACTATTTACCTTAGTTCCGCACCTAAGTCCAATCCAAAATGACCCCAAGTGGTCCTCCAGCACACTATGTGAGGACCGGGAAAAACCGGTCTTTCAATTTTCCGGAGCGCGCCATTTTGTTCCTGCTCAGTTGTGCAGATGCGCAGATATGCACCAATGCGAGCCTGCAATCAGCGGAGGGTGGGCTGTGGGCGTGGCCAGCTTCAGCGGTTGGTCTGGACCCACAAACAACCGGAAGCCACCATTTTGTAAGCCTCACCAGTGCGGATCTAAAGACCTCGCACTGCTCCGATTCACCCTGCAACAAACAAAGGAGCCCTGCGGAAGGGCTTAAGGGAAAGTCCGCGTTGCTTCGATCCAAGAAGAACTGGTAAGTAACGGCATGGAGCGATTCACTCGCCTCATGCGGAAAGGGCCTTTGAGAGGATGAGAAAAGAGAAAAAAGTCACCTGAGAGAAAGATTTCTGATTCTGGGCAGAACAGTTAAACAAAACCCTCCTCCACATAACAGCCAACTTTTCTTTAGACAGTGGTGTAACACAGTGTAATGCCACTTTGGAAGATCTCAATGGGCAAGCAGGTACATGCAAGCAGTTGCCATATTCTTCTACACAAATCAATCAATAGCAATCAGAATCCAGCTTCTTTAAAGGGAGACAAGCTGTCTGGGTGGCACAAATAAAATCTGCCCAGAAGTCAAGAAGAGAACAGAAAACACCCATCCAAAATAGGAAAAGAGACAGATGACCTACTGTAAGATCAGAAAGACCTGGGGAAGAGGTATATATGGGCCATAGAAGACTTGTAACCTGGCTAGGTTCCAAGGACATATTCCTAGGAGCTTGGAATCCCCAGTAGAAATTGCCCATGCTATACCACAGGTTGCACTGGAAACACAAATCCAAAGCAAGCTTGGCTGCAACAAGGTTCTTTGGATATCCCTTGGTGACCAAATGCTCCAAACTTTGGACATTCTTTGGAATGACATTTGGTTCTATCTGATTGCTTACATTCAGTAGCAGGATAGTGTGTTTATTTGCTGCTAGGACATGTTTGGCAGATTTATCTAGAAGCCTCTAGGGCATTGCGTGAGTCTGGCAGAGATTTAAAAGAATGACCAAATATTGAATGAGGACAAACCACATAGAACATAATCTAAAATGGGTCTAGAATGAATATGGAACAGGAGCCAAGGGTTAAAAGGACATGACATCACCATCATCATTCAATATGAGTACTGTTCAGTTGCCTATCAGAAACAAATCAAGCATTTTCATTGTTCATCAAGCAGAAGAAGAGAGCATTTGCTTTCTTAACAGACACTCCTCAACAATCACACTTTGCTATTTCTTTTATCAATCTTGATCATTACTGGGTGGAAAGGACAGCATTATGTCATGCTTATCTATAAATCTTTTCATTTTGCAGATTGCTTTATAATTCTTGTTTCATTATATATATATATATATATATATATATATATATATATATATATATATATATTCATTGCATCCTCATAAGAATCTGGTGGGTTAGACTGCAGTTCCCAACACATTTACCTGGAAGTGAGTGCTATTAAATTCAGTGGAGTCTATTTCTGAATAGAGAAGTATAAGATTGCCCTGCTAATTGGCAATTTCATCACAAAGGGAGCTAGGTTGAGCATTAATTTGAACGTAGGTCTCCATTCAGAAGATGACATCTTCCTCCACTGGATGCCATAGAGAAGGGGTAGGCAACTGTGCAGAAAGTCAGGTCCATTCCTCCCCTTCCCCTGGCACCAGCCCAGCAGGCCACACCATTGTGTTTCAGCACACTCAAAGTCACTTCCAGTGGCCATCTTGGGTGATTTTTGGTTGTGATTTTTTTGCTGTTAGGTTATTTGCGGGGAGGTTTGGAAGGCTCTGGGGATCAGTGAAAGCAACTGTCACATTTTCAGGCAGTTTGGACAGCCTCGGGGTTGTTTTCAGGCAAAAAAAAAATCACCCAAAAAGAAACTTAAAATGGGAAGGTCTGGTGACTTTGGGTGGGATTCTGTTCCTGCACTTAGGGGTCCCAAGGACCACATGCAACCCCCAAGCTGCACTTTGTCCACCTCTGCCTTAGAGGTTGGATTCTTTCTGATCCCATTTTCAAGCCCAGAGTTGTAGCCAGCAGCATCTGGAGGTCTAAACAGTTCTCATTTCTCCTTTAAATGGTATACATCCTTTTTGAGCATTTCCTATCCTTAAGATATGCTGTGTCTTTCTCTTTCCCTTTTTCTTTTTCATGATGACCAGTGTCATCAATAACATCATCAATGTAAGATTAAAAGTCCTATATATTACAGTAACCAGCCACACAAAATCGTCTACTTCGTGAGACTATCAGCCTCTTGTTTTCATTAATCTACTGCAGATTCTAATTGGTACTATTGGGGACATTTGTGCTGGCTTTATGCAGGGAAGACATAGTTCATTATTAATCCTGTGGCTAGAAGTATACATGATTTGGCAATTAGCTGCAGTCAACACCCAATATGGATGAGACTGTCACCATTTTTATATATTTCCTTTAGCTCAGTTATATACCTCTAGACCATTTTCACAAGTAGTATGTACAAAACAGTTTTTCTACTTTGCATGCCTGCTTTGTGAACAAAATTAAACAGCTCAACTGAATACAGTGTAATAGTGGCTTCAGACAAGGATTTCTTTGTGCCATCATACTGTCTTTTTTGCAGGAGCTTCTGAAAATGTTGTCTTCCAGTCATAACTTTCCCTTGTCTTTCCACTGATTTTTGTGCCTTTTTTTCTTGCTGAGGTAAAACTATTCAGTAGAAAAAGAAAGAACTGCGCTTAACATTATATTCTAATGGCTAGTGTGAAGAACCCTCCATCTGAAAATGCTGTCGATCTTTAAACTGATGCATCCATTTTTTCTACTGCATCAATAGTCACCAGTGATATGTTGCTGATCAAAAAGCATTTTTCACACCCACTTATAAATGTAGGTGTGATGAAACAAAGATATCTTCTTTTCAGGTCAAGGTGCAAGTTACTATTTCCAGTGCTTGGGAAATGACATAGGATGTTCAAACTGGCTAGGTGCAAAAAAGCAACAACCCTGAAAACACCTTAGAGCGGACTGAATATGTTGAGTAGCCATAGAGTGTAAAGTGAACATACAGAAAGTGGAGTAAGAGTGAAATGTACTACTGAGAGGGAACAGCTGGCTGGTGCCATGAACATGAGCAGGCTCTCCTTTGAGAAAGGAGGCTATATGGTGGGGTAGGCAAAGTGTGGTTCCCAAGGCCATTTTTGTCCCACTGGGATAATTTTTTTCCAAAGAAAAGACCTTTTTTTAATAACAATAAGTAAACCAGTAAAAATTTCTCACTTCCTTTAAAAAAAAAACTCCCCTTCCAGGGCTAAAACAGTCCAGGAGGCCTAAAACATGGCAAAAATACCCCCACACCCCTAGAATGTCTTTGGAGGCCTTTGGTAACAAAAATGATTTTTTTGTGTGGGGGGGTGAGAAGGTGTGATCCTCCAAGATCTCCTGCCCACCTCCAGTTGCCCACCTATAGTGCCCACCAGTTGCACCCATAGTGCAACATTCTGTTGTGCATCCATTTGCCAAGTAATTTCTCCCATTAGTTATTATGCACTAAGGCCCTAATTTCAGTGGTACCACTATAGTGAAAACATTAACCATTTAAACCACCTACTTTTGACTTAATTGTGGTGCTTGTGAAGGCTGTGCTTAACAAGGGTTAACAAGCTATCAAGCCTTCAAGGGTTTATTGCAGCATTAGTAATGTACAGTAATATCACCATGATTGCACGTCTTAATGTCTACCCTCTGTCACTTGCTGTGTAATTATACAGGGAACCATAGTGACACTTAATGTGAAGATATTAGTTCAGTAAGCGCACAGAGTATAATTCCTGCCTGAATTCCCAACAATGGGGAGGATCCTCTCCCATAGCCTCATTGGCCTTTGCCACCAGACATAGTTGAAAAGATTCTTCCTGGTGGCTCCCATGAGATTAGAAACCTGGGTGTGATCCTAATTTATGGCAGAACATTCATTATGAAGAAATCAGATAATACTGCAGACTAGCCTCAAGGTTGCAATGTCAGAGAGAAGGAGAGATACTTTCTGTCCACCCTGTTCTAGATGAGCCTGGCTGTCTCTCAGAAAAGTTGCAACAAAGATTCATCTACACACAATTGCTACTACTCAGAATATAGATACAAATAAACGCTCAAATGAACTGATGCAATTTACTTTAGATTAAAACTTCTGTATTCCAGCTGAACATAACCCCAATCTTAATCTAAATATATAATAATAAAGATGACCACCTAGAGATAAAAATAAAGAGGGGTTTTGTCTTTGTTAACATCCATTTTGAACTCTCAAACACATTTTTGCATTTCTGTTCCTTCACACTGAGAATGTTTCCTTGATCATTTTAAAGTCACCTGCCTATAATTACATCTCTGGTTTGCAACAAAGTATATCTAGCTGTATTTGCCAACATACTGTTGAAGTCATTAAGATTTATTCATGCATAAGCTCTCTGCAAGACTGTGCTCTTTGTAAACTGTGTATAGAAATACCAATTTTTGTGTTTTCTGTTCTGTCAGTGGCACTTTGTTATTATGCGCTTTCAAATCACTTCTGACTTGTGGCAACTCTAAGGTAAACCCTGAGGTAGTGGAGGTTGCCTTTACCTTCCTCTGAGACTGAGGGGAATGAGCAGGGATTTGAATCCTAGTCTCCAGAAGCCTTTAATAAATAAATATTTGACTATTTAAATAAATATTTGAACCTGGAGTTAAACTTTAAGTTAAATCTTGGGGGTCTCTGGCAACAAATTATATTTACAGGGGGTCTCCAGTAAAGAAAAGATTAAGAACTACTGAGCTAAACCAATGTGGTTAAGATAATCACTCTTTTCCTCAGTCCTTCAAAGAAAATTGATGCCTTTAAGACCATGAGAAGTACGATGCTGAATCAGACCAAACACCTGTCTAGACCAGCATACTGGTCTTGATCCCACAGTGGCCAACAAGAAATCAATGGTAAACAAGTAGGACATGAATGTAATAACACACTCCCATTTGTGTCCACCAGCTGCTCGTATTAAGAGGATACAACCCATGACATGAGATATAATATACGGATATTGTCACTAGTAGTCACTGGTAGCCTTCACCTCAATGCCTTTGCTGTCACTGAAGAAAATCATAGGGCCAATGTATTGTATGCTTATGCTGTAAATATCGCTGACAGAGAGATCCAGCATGTGGCAAAAATCACTGGGCACATATTCTTGATATTTTATCATGAACATTGAGGATAGAAGTATCTTGATTAAAGATCAATTCTGGCATAATCTCTAGTGGATCTGAGCCATTCTGTTCCATTTACCCAAATGAGAACATTTCATCAGTTATCCACACAACTATATTAGAGGTGATTCTATGAAGAACCACCCATCAGCCCAATTCAGTTTGTGAGGTTATCCATGTATGATTTATATAGATAATCTATATAAAACAACATGTATGTGTTTATTCAGCCAGTGTGGCATAGTGGTTAAGAATGAGAACCTGAGACGTGAGAAACCCTGTACCACCATCCTAAAATTGCTACTGCCCCATAGCTGCAATTAGCATTTTTAAAAAAAGACAGATAAGAGTACTCACGGATCTCATCATGAGTCACTTCTAGTTTAGACAACATTCACTCTGGAAACACTGATCCTATCTTTCCCTGGACAGAATTGGCTATGTTTCCCAGTGCTGTTCTAATATAATTGCCAGTCAGTTGCTTCATACTATTTACTACCCAAGATTGCAACAAGAAACAGTGGACAACATGAAAAACACAGAATTGTAACTAACTGAATTATTTACGCTTCCAGATAGGTGGATGTCCAGATTAGATATTCTTTCAGACTTCAGAATTTGCTAGATAAAGGGCCATCACAACCAGAATCCTCTGTGAATCAAACTGTGCTTCAAAAGTATCCCCTTCTTTATCCCTCTATCCTTTTAAAATCCTAAAATCTTGTCCAGTCACACTTTAGAGACAGCACATCAGAAAACAGCAAAGACCATCTCTCTCAGGTGTTCTTCAAGACAGCAGTAGCAAAAGGCAGACTGGATCTACCAGATTCTTGGGTGATTTGCTGTAGATCAGCATGGTTTCCTGAGTCCCATTTGTCTAACAATCACAGCATTTGAGGAGTGAAGATTTTCTTCCATATTAGTCTGCTGGGGGAAAAAAAGCTTTGGGAAAATGAGCACTGGATTCTGATAAGAAAAAGCGTGGGTGAGCGTTTTCCTGGCACTAGTCACAAATTCCTGGGCACACACTCGGAAACACCTTGTTCTTTAATTCTTAGCACACGTTTGCTCATCTGACCCATTATTTTGTACGCGGCTCCGGCTGTGGGAATTTCAGAGTACTAATTAAACACAAACTAGATCCTGCAGTCATGGAATCTGCCCCTGCCTTAAGAAATTTTCTATATTTGCGGTTTTACATGCCAGGGTAGCCAAATAAAGAAGCATGGCATTTATTGAACAGAAATAATTTGGCTAAGGCTAAGACGGGACAATGTGAGCTACCCTCTGTGTGTGCGTGCACGTACACGCACACATACACCACAGAGAGCAAAAATATTTTGTTGATTGAGGCAAAGGGCAAGACGACACCCCACCCCTGTCCACGTACAAAAGCAAACTGGATTGTCAACTGAATCTTACTTCAGTCGTGACAAGGGAACAGTGCCCTGCATTGTCCCTCGGGGCAGCAGACCGGTTTAAGGAGTAACTCTGCCCTTCGAAATAAAAAAGAGAGGCGGCCAGAAGAATCAGAAGGAACGGTTTGGGGAGGGGGAGGCTGCTAGGTAACATCTGCCGCTCGAGGCGATTGCCTCAGTAGGCCTCATGGGAGGGCTGCCCATGTTTGTGTACACACACACACACAGGAATTAGGGCACAAGTATTTCAACACGGGATGTGTGCGTGTGGAAGCCGTTCAGATCTGTAACAAAGCAATCGTACGCTTCCCTCCTTCTGACTGAGAATTGATATTTCTCTCCATTTCAAACCAGTTAGGGACAGGGTGGGCTGGGGAGGAAAGGGGACCAATAATCAGAAAGCTAAAAAAAAAGAGGACGCCAGGAAGCACAGCGAGAGAGACCAAATAGTTTATCAGCCGCCACCGCCAGAGGCTCAAATTCTGCTGAGCTCAGGAAAGGGATTTTCCAGTCCTGGGAAGCGTTTGTGCAGCCCGTTGTTCGAGGGATTAGCATTCAAAGTCTGACAGAGAACAGCTGTTCCCTCAATTCGCCCCTCCCCTCGCTCCCAGCCAATCAACGTCGCATCCCGCTGAGCCCAAATTAGGAATGCATTTCCCTTCCTGCTCAGGCAGCTTCTGACGTGGCAGAGTGGGGTGCGCGTCAGCGATGGCAGCGGCCGCGGCCGCTTCCCAGTAGGCGGTGGGGAAGCGCTTTTGAAAAACATGTGACGTAGGAGGCGGACGAGGCGAGCGGGCAGCGGGTCGTTGGCTCTCTCGGCGGGGAGGGGACGGTCGGGAACGCGGGGCCCGAGGAGGGCGCCTCTTTCAGAAACAGGGTGGATACAAACCAGTAGTTCTTTTTTTTTTAATCGAATCAGCAGGTATCCATGATCATAATGTTAATATCCAAATGATGGATGGATGGATGGATGGATGGATGGATGGATGGATGGATGGATGGATAGATAGATAGATATACTAAAAAAAACACAAACACCAATACACATTTTAAATAATCGCAAAGCTCGTTGTTTCCTTCCTTCCTTACCCTCCCAGTATACAAAATGCTTAACCTTATTGCATGTCCTGCTTCAAACTGTATCTCTAATTGTCTTTTCCTGATGTTACACAGAAAACGTTATTGTTTTATAAAACTTTTATAAAAGTTATTAGATAAAAGTCTGTACCATACATTATGTTAATTTTGTCCTATTACCCCTCTTTATGTCTCTTCTTCTCATCAGAGTCATTAACTCGCCCATACAAATTAGTTTAAAAGGAACACCTTTACAACCTAGGCCATTTCCGCACTAGACTGTTACAGTGCTATTATTCCACTTTCAACAGCCTATGGAATCCTGGGGTTTGCAGTTTGGGGAGGGGCCAGCCAAGGGACCAGTCAGCCCCTCCCCAAACTGCAAGCCCCAGGATTCCACAGGCTGTTGAAAGTGGAATAATAGCATTGTAACAGTCTAGTGCGGAAATGGCCCTAGAGTCCCAGCTCCTATTGGATACAGAATAGTTTTAAGTGTGTGTGTGTGTGTGTGTGTGTGTGTGTGGAGATTGAACAAACCTGAGAGCTCTGTTTTCCTTAGTGGGTCCTAGATATGTGTGTGTGTTTATTTAATACAGTGACTGTTAACATCTAGCACAAAGTGATGACTTTGGGGACACAGTATATATGCTTACAAACCTGGTGAATGCAAAGCAAACAGAATGGAGTGGGAGACAGTAGTTTGTGTCTGCTCAAATTGAACCCTCAAAGACACTAAAGCTGATTGTTCCAAATCAGTTCAGGCTCCAGACATAACGATGCTTTGAAACTCGTCCTTCAAATAGAGTAAGGTTGGGTACAATTTGTGTGCCTCTTGAGATGCTGTTGAATTCCAGTTCTCATCAGCCTTGAGCCAACGGTAAGAGGTAATGAGAACAGTAGAGCAACATCAGATTCCTCAAGTGAAGTCTGAGGTTGAATTTGAGATCTGTCCCCAGGCCGGTCTAGGGAGGGCCAGACTCCTGGGTCGCAACCAGACTTTCCAAATCTTGCCAGCCCTGCCCCCATCCCCTATGCAAGGAGGAAGATGGCAGAGCAAGAAGCCTAACACCTGTGGTTCTAGGAGCCTTCACACACCAGAGAAAGGATTTTGCCACTGCTGTCTTCCCCTCCACCTCCTTTCATAGTGAGGAGGGTACAGAGGTGTGTGTGGTGTGCACATGTGTAGGTGGCACCAGCCCTAAAGAGTGTCATAACTGCTGCTGTTTTAAAAAGAGAAGGCCCTTGAGGGATGGCAGAAAAACATGCGGGGGCATTCCTAATTCTATCCCCTAAGCTACACCACTGAACTACTCTCTGTAAAGCAGAATATGGCCATGCATAGTCCTATTCACACATTAATGCTACAAAACAGCTCCCTAGAGTAATTGCTCATTTTGCATTATCAATATCATAGGGTGGGTAATTTAGATCACACAGGTTCTTCCCACACCATAAAGCTCTGCCTCTGTGGGAAGAGAAGGAGCTATCCTAAGATCCAAATTATCTATCTATCACCAGTGCAACATAAGAAGCAATATGAGGAGTGGCTTTCAAAACTACCATGCAGCAAAAGTGATGTATCTGTTGGGCCCCAAATAGCCACTCCATGTGGTTCTCATTCTCCTACTCTATAATTCAGTTGGCTGCTTATCCAGAAAGAACAGCCTTTGAACTCTGGTTCATTAAAATTCAAATCTGTATTACCAGTCATTCACCTTTTTTTTTCTTTACAAAAAGGTGCTAGGGCATCCCTGGTCTGAAAGCCATGCCTGTAATATACCAGTGGAGAAATAATTGCATTCTGTGCACACCCAAAGGTCATGATGGCATGTCCTTTATAATGATTTCACATGTTCCATGGCTGGGCCTCAAATGTCAAAACAACTTTCAAAACAAACTCTTGAGACTGAATTTTGTAAACCACTGGCTGAGATAATTAAGTTTTGCATCTTCCTGATGACGAGTTGTGGGAACAGAACACCCGAGGTTCCTCGATCCTCCTCCCTTGATTTTTTTTTCACCTCAGGATAACTTGTAAACAATACAAGTCATCCTTTCTCCATGCTTAACTGATAAAATGGGAGTCCCTGAGCATTACCTTGCCTTGATTAGAGCTGTCAAATTAGGAAGAATAAACAGGCCTACTCCTCTGCAACAGACAACCAATCCATCTGCTGAACTTGTCGGAGAGGCTACCTTCCACAGTAAATGTGTTCACCTGCTGGCCTGCAGTCTTCGGTTCCACTGTTCAGTTCAAGGCACAGATGTAGATGCTGGAAGAAATGTTGACTTGAGCTGCAGTCCTCTATCCAGATACTTGGGAGTAAGTTCTACTGAACTCTGGGAATTACTACTGCATAGACAAACATATGGTATAATGGTTTGAGTGTTAGACTCCTCTCAGTCATAGGCCATTTCCACAGCCAGCCCCTCCCAAAACTGCAAACCCCAAGATTCCATAGGATGTTGCAAGTGGAATCATAGCACTGTAACAGGCTACTGTGGAAATGGCCATAGAAACCCACTGGGTAGCCTTGAGTGTGTCACACACTCTCAGCTCCCAAAACCCTGTGATAGGGTCACTGCAAGTTGGAAAGGACTTGAAAACCCACAACAACAAGACAAACATAAACTTGTATCGTTAGCAAATTTCAGTCTGGTGTGGTTTTGGTTATTTCTCAGTTTTCCCCAACTTGTGCACCACTAGATATATTAGACTGCAACACCCATTAGCCCAGCTAGCATGGGCCATGATATTTGGGGATAATGAGAGTTCTGTTCTGATGGTTCATGAAGCAAACTGGATTGAAGAAGTCAATCTGTCTCATTCTAGTTTTGTAGGGTCTTGTTCTGGTCATCTGTGGGTGAATAAAAATTACTGCACAGCCTCAGAATCATTCTCCTTTGTCATTCACTTGAACAAAAAGTGCACTATGGCTCCAATTAAGGGTTGCTCCTCCCCTTGCAACTGCAGTCACACACATCAGGTTTTGCTTAGAGGACCAAAAAAAGATGAACTGATAAGTGATGGATTGTGAAATTCCCGCAATCTTTAATCATGGAAACAAAACTCAAGACAGAAACAGTGCTCCAGATAACATTGATCACGTAACCATCCAGCCTCTCCTGATTACTAACAATAGTTAACATCTCTTTTGCCAGCAACGGAAGACAAAAAGATATATATATTAATAAACTCCTGTGCATCTCAGGACAATTTAGATTGGCAAATTCTACTTGTCCAGAGCTTGCCAAGCCTATAAAACTGATAGTGATTTCTCTTGAGTTAGGAACCATTCCTGTTCTAAGAAACTAATGCAACTTGAAAGCATTTGAATATGAGAACAGCAAATCCTCACAATATTTTGCCTCTAGCATACAAAAAAGGGATGGCTGTATTTCCATAGAAATGGCTGTCGAGCTGGTAATGAGAAGAGGGAGCAAATAACACCAAGGTGAGTAACAAAAAGAGAAGTGAATCTGAGGGCTGGGGATTACAAATAGTTTCTTTATTTGTGATAAAGAAAGATATATTTATATCTTTAGGGATTTTTAAATTACTATTTCTCATGTTTGCTCCTTACAGTGGCTGTCCTGGTTTAGCTCTTTGTGTGCTCATTTTCTGAATTCACATACACACACAACTGATGGATTTATAGGCATTTTCCAGTGTGAAATTTGGAGACAAGAGCTGTAGTCCACAAGATTATTCTAGAAGATTGAGGCAAGCTGTGTCACTTTCTCTCTCCTCCCCTCTTCCCTACTAGCATTCCATTTAGACCTGTTGTGGGAATCATGTGGCCCTCCAGATGTTGTTGGATTGCAGCTTTCCTCATTCCTCCCTATTGGCTAGGCTGGCTAGGGTGAATGGGACTTGCAGTTTGGTGGCACCTGGAACACTTCATGGTTCCCATCTCTAAATTGTTTCCATGACAGACCAAGGAAAGTGACTTTTAAAAACAATGTATATAGTGACATGCTGAAGCCATGGATAACTAAGCAGTGGTAGGATGATGATCTGGGAGCCAGAGCAACATCCTACTGGTGTCCAGTTATCAGTGGTTTCAGGATGCCATAATATTCATTCTTGCTAAAAGTTGCTCTCTAGCTTTTGCTTCATAAGTGTCTAAATGCTACATGACTTTTGAAAAACATTTTCTTTTTTGTGGGGGTAGCAGGGTAGGAGCAGCACCAGCTACATCTCCCGGGGGGCCCTTCCTCTGTCAATGTGCTATTCAGTTTGTGAGTCACAGAGAACAGAAGCTCTCAGGGTCATATATGTAACCACAACACAACACAATACCCATAACAGAACAAAAACTAAAAAGAGTAGCTATATCAATATTTCAAAAGCAAAAGATAAATATCTAGGCAATTAGGAAAATCTTAAATTACCATTTTCAAATACTGCTTCAAACCTATGCTTAAGAGTAAAACAGAGACCAAGTTCCCAGTTAAAAGGCCTGTAAGGATAACAAGGTCCTTTTTCAGTGCCAAAACTTTCACAAAGTAGGTGCCAGGCAGGCCTCTCTAGGTCCATTCCACAACTGGGGGACCAACATGGGAAAGGCCTGCTCAGGACAAGTAGACATGTGCCAAATCTCTCTACATGGCAGCACTGAAATCTGGGTCTCTGATGATGGTCCAAGGAAATGTGCAGGAAGGTGTGGGCACAGGCTAGTACTGTGCCCCAAGCCATGAAGTACTTTATAGGCTAAAATCAGCCAGTGTCCACTAATCTTCTTACTCCCATGTCCTGTACTAATCAAAGATTCCAGGGTGTCTTCAAAGGCAACCTCTTGTGCTAGGTACCAGGGCCAGCCCAAGACATTCTGATGCCTGAGACAGAGCAGTGAATGGTGCTACTTCACCCCTGATTGAAGCTGCATAAGGATCAGACTTTAAAAAACTTGATTTTTTAGACTAAAACTTGTGGAATCCCTCCTTTGCATAACCAGTGGTCATGCTGGATAGGAGAGTCTTGGGAATTATAGTTTAAAACAGTAAGTTTTCCAAGGTCTGTATAGAACCTTCAGACCTTCCAAGTTTGGGCATCTGAGATAGAAAATCCTGGAAGAAAAGTATTTGCTGCCTGTTAATCACACCCAAAATTTCAGACCTCAGGTGGCTTCCTCAGGCCACTTTCAACATGTTAATCCTTGATGGTCAGCAACAACTCTAGAGCACCAATGCTCTCCTTGGCGCCCTTGGATGATGCCATGTTGGAGGCCCTGTGGGAAATGTAAATCTGGCTGGTGCTACCCGGGGAAAAATGTGGTTCTAAAGGGGCCAAGTGTCATTTGTGCCCTGCTGAAAGTACTGAAGGCAGCTGACCAAGGAGAGAATCACAGAATCACAGAGCTGGAAGGGACCACATCTCTTTTGTTAATATTTAGATTTAATGTTGGTTGTAAGAGAGGAAAGAAAAAAAGCAGCACTGAAGGAGTCCAAACAAGGGGTTTCTGTCATCTGAATAACATATCTAAATATAAAGAAACTTTGAGGAAGTCTGTATTGTTTTATAGTGTGATACCTTTCAAGAATAATATTGTACTCCTCCATCCCTCCAATTTCTCTCATAGAATAAGTCTATGTTTGCCACTCTGAACAACAGGCACAGAGTTCAACCTTCTGTTGTTCTGGGGAGAAACGCATTGCTGAGGATAGATGTAGTTATCAGATGTGCTAAAATTAAATCCGCTTTGCGAATGAATCAGTCGATAGCTATTTTCTCAGCACATCAGCAGTTTGTGTACCAGCTAATTCAGGTTAGTCTCTTTCTATTTTTATTCCAGGTTTGTTTTTTGTTTTGTTTTTTTGCTGACTTCAGGTATATATTCACACATGCATATATGTTTGTATTAATAGAGGCCATAATTTGGAAAACCTTTTTTATACTACAATTCCTAGGATCCCCAGGATGAAACATAGAGTCTAGAAGTTATAGAATAGTTTTAAAAAAGAAAAGGACTTCTCCAAGCTTTGCTAAAAGTTCACCTTAGTGTCTGTTATTGACTAGATGTTTAACACAGACCACTACCAATAGATAATTTCATTCAATAGGATCTGTAGAATATTACATTAATAAAACTCTCATCTTAAACTGCCATGAAATGAATGAAATCATATGATATTTATAGGCCCTTACAGGTGTTTAAAAGTAAAAGCCATTTCTGTCAGGGAGCATGGGAGGAGTGATGTTCTTTTGGGAGCAAGGCCCAAAGAACTGTTAATCCATCCCTGCCCACACATGCCACCTTTAATTCCCATGTCAGCATGCCACCTCTTCTAGAATATTTTGTTTTCAGCACTGGGTAAAATGAACCTGTTTATATGGAAAGAGTGGGCAGGTAAACAACTTGTGTCACTCCAGCACCACCAGTTCATGCAGCTTTTCAACAAGCGAAATAAGGCCCAAAAATATCACATTGAAATTCTGGACTGTGTGCATAGCTTTTTCATTTAAAGGAATTTTGGGCCAGATCCGCATTAAAAGGTGAATTTAACAAACCTTTCATTCCTTTGATCTTTTGCTGTGTTTCCAGACTGGACAGAGTTATCTTATGAAATGGCTGCCAGGGAGGCTACTCTAGACATGAAGAAAAAGCTTCCATGACTCAGGATATTCTTTCAGAGAATAGGTTCTTGTTTAATCCCCCATCCTTAAAGAGAAGAGTTTAAAAAAACCTTCACTTCTCCTCCAGATAATGTGGACTTTGCAGCCACTCTTGCAGGAGTCAAGGGAAGCAGGGATAGATGAGCATAGGGCTGCAAGGTGAAATAAGGGACAAGACTCCTCTCCCAGTGAGGATGAGGGAATTTCAGCAGGTGTTGCTAGTCCCACAACCAGACAGCAAGCAAGACCTGCAGAAGTTCCCTCTTTTACACTATCTTTGAAGAGTCAGCGTGATGTAGTGTTTTGAGCGTTGTGCTACAACTCTGCAGATCAGGGTTCGATTTCCTGTTGAGCCATAGAAAGTCACTAGGTGACCTTGGCTGTATCACATACTCTCAGCCCCAGAAATCCCCTTTGATAGGTTCACTACAGAGTTGCCATCAGCTGGAAAAGGGTCCAGAGCCATGTCACTTCATTTTAAAGGGTCAAGATCCATGTCACTTTTTTCAACGGGCAACACCAGATGAACAGGTTCAGTTTGATTCTCCCCAGAAAGTAAGGGTTAAAATCAGCAGATCATGAGATACAAGGGGAAGAAATAAAGTTTAAAACACAAAGTGAACTTCAGTTAGATGGTTGGAATACTCATTGGTTGCTAATCAGACAGTTGTGGGAGAGATATAAAAGAGATAGAGATGGAGAAGGTTTTGAATCTAAAGGGAAAGAATTTGACAAAATATTAGAATATGGAACTAAACATAGGGTAAGTCAGATTTATAAGATTTTACTTGCAAGACAAAACGAACAAGAAGTAGTGAAAATAACAATGGTAAAGTGGGCACAAGATATAAGAAGTATAATAACTATGGAGAAGTGGGAAAAGGCATGGAATACAACCTGGAAGTTATTAACACCGGTTAGCTTAAGGGAGAATTATTATAAAATGCTTTACAAATGGTATATAACTCCAGTACAATTGGCAAAGATGCAAAAGAATGTGAAAGATATATGTTGGAAGTGTGAAGAACATGGTACATTTTATCATGTATGGTGGAAATGTAAAAGAGCGAAAAGATTTTGGGAGATGATACATAATATAATACAAGAAGTATTAGGGAAAAGATTTGATTTGACACCTCAAATCTATTTGCTTAATATGATTGATGAATCATATTAATAAGTCACAAAAGAAAATAACACTATACATGATAACTGCAGCAAGAATATGTTATGCTAAAGTCTGGAAACATAAAATTATTCCAACATTGAAAGACTGGTTGTTCAAGTTATATGATACAGCAGAAGCAGATATTGTTATTGAGTCATTAAAAGAAAATCAGAAAAAGAAAACTCTTGAAGAATGGGAAGCAGTACTCCCTATATGGAAAAAATGTTGGGGAGATAGAGCGGTATTATTTTTAAATTAAAAAGTTTGAGAAGTAATAAGGAATAAGGAATTGAATTGAAGATAAGAAGAAGAAAAGGTTTGAGAAAATTTGAGATAGATAGATAAAAGAAGGTAAAAGAAGGAGGAATAGATAAGGTAATAGGATATCCCTGAGTTTTCAGAAGGGGGAGGGAAAAGAGGAGGTTTGCAGAAAGGAAGATTTTGCACTGGGGGAATTGGGTGGGGGGGAATGTAAGAATCAATATGTGTAATATGTGTGTAATTTGTGTGTTATATGGATGTTTGTATTTTTTATCCTTTTGAATAAAATTAAATTTTTTAAAATTAAAAAAAAATCAGCAGATTATGCAAAGTAAATGGTTGTCTGAATCCAAATGGTGGAGGCATCATTGTGTTATGAGTGCTAACATGGTATAATGCTTTGAGACCAGAGTTCAAATCCCTTCTCAGCCATGGAGACCCACTAGGTGACATTGGGCTGGTCACATTCTCTCCTCCTAAAAGGAAGGCAATGGCAAACCTCCTCTGAATAACTCTGGCCAAGGATTGACATAAATCAAAGTAACATAACAACAACAACAGCCAGTGTGTTAATTAAAAGTCAAGAGTGGATGTACACATTCCTTTACTCCTCAACTTTTTATCTCAGTGTTAACAGGATCCTTCTTCTGTTTCTTGGGACATGTTTTCCCACGGAAGAGAGTGCTTTCTTTCCACCTTTACAGCAGAAGAGAACTCTAGGATATTTCATGACTACGGCCATTTCCACACGGGGTAATAAAAACAGTGCAGTGCATCCTCCACGGAGGATGTCTGCACCGTGGAGTGGACTGGGTCTAGACTACTTACCGTAGATCCGCAGCTCAGTTTGCTCTAGAATGACCCCAAGTAGTCCTCCATCGTGTTTTTGAAAGACCTGATTTTTCAGGTCTTTCAAAATGCCGGCGCGCCCCATTGCGTGTCTGCTCTCTGATGCAGATTCGCAGGCTCACACCAATGCGAGCCTGCGATCTGCGGAGGACAGGCTTTAGGCTGGCGAGCTTCAGCGGTTGGTCGAGACCCACGACCAACCGGAAGCTGCCATTTTGGACGCCGGAGCAGTGCGGATCTACGACCACACACTGCTCCTCCTCACCCTGGACCGGATCGGACCAACAGAAGATCCGGTGAGTAGCGGCAGGGAGCGATTCGCTCGCCGCATGCGGAAATGGCCTACATTGAAGAGACTCCTCCTTGTGGAACAGACATTAAACATACTTCCAGTGGCGGAGCTTGGAGTGTGTGGAGGGAGGGCTGGGGGGGCTACGGCACAGGAGATGTGACCACTGTGCGTGGGAGCATGGCCACAGTGCATGGGAGCATGGCCAAGGCATGTGGGAGCATGGCTATGAGCCCAGACACCCCAAAAACTTTGCTGCCGGGGGCGAACCAACCCCATTGCCCCCCTTTCCCTACGCAACAGCACACTTCTGCATATAAAACACTGGACCAGAAAGAAGATACATGAATAACTCCTTCAGAGCCACTCAGCACCGAATGCATAAAATGTAGTGTAATCTACATTTAAAAAACAAAAAACTAAAGCCAAAAATGATGGCTCTTAATACAAAGGAAAGGTAATTCCGACACTTACTGTAATATTGTTGAAAAAATTATTCTGTAACCAAAGAGGTAAACTATTCAGAAATGCGTTATTTCAATATTTCATATAAACAATAAAAAACTGAGTAGCAGGAGAAGAGAAACAGATTTGATATGATTTTTTAGGAGACCGTACTATATGGAGAGGAGTGCAGGTTTATTATCATCATTATTCTGACCCAGCAAAATGAAACTGTTTGCACAAACAGGGAAGGTTCAGAAGCAAACTTCAGCAAGGATTTACAGATGCATAAATGGAAGATACAGTAACAGGATCTTTAAGACGCAATGTGTAGATACTGGATTTGGATATGTTGGATAAAAGTACAAGAAGCATATTTTTACAAGGCATACATAGGGTAGCCTTTCACAAATTATTATCTCCAAACGTTGTTCCTATGATAGATGCGGATTATGATCAGTGTTTGCTCATTGGCAAGAGCTGTCGAAACTTGATGACCAAAAGCTCACAAATCTGAATTCTACAATCTAGACTTGTAGGCTGAACAATAATAGTTTTTTTAGTAGATTAAAATGCAATAATATTAGCTTCCATCACCACCTTGTGGATAATCCGTGAAGCACTCTGGAAGTGGATTTCCATTGTAGTAGTAGCATAACATATGCTTTTATTGCTATAACACGTTGAGCTGTTCCTTCTGTTTTGTTTTTGTTTTTGTTTAAGTATCTCTTGTGCATAGCCAAGACTCTCAATTTAGATCAAAAACTAGGATTAAAAAATATAAAGAAACCAACAGTCTTATAAAATCATAACTACAAATTATTCTATAAAACAATGGTGAGCAACTTGTGGCCCTCCAAATGTTGTTGGACTGCAACTCACATCAACCTTAATCAACACAATGATGAGGGATGATAGGTGTCCAGTAACATCCATTGTACCAACATTGTTGGTATGGAACCTTACAAGTACATCTTATAGACACCTGGGTCTTAATCATCCTTCTTAAAAAGAAATGAAGAGGAAGATTGAATGGTTTCTCTTACAGTCATTAAGCCAGCTCTTGAAATAATAAAAATATCATCTCTGTGCCTCTATGGAGTCTGTCAGTGAGGCTGGAAGTTGAACTCATCATTTTCAAAGAAGTCTCACAAATTTTTTAGGAAAACTCAGGAATGCAAGGGAACCTGTGGACTTCCAGATATTCTTAAACTCTATATCCCATCAGCCCCACCCAACATGTCCAATTGTGAGGATTATGGGAGTCATAGTTATATTATATTATAATTATAATATTATAATAAAATCATATTACTAATGATAAAGGTGACAAGCTCCCCATTTCTAACCTAAGGTAGAGGTGGGGTACTGTAGCCTTCAGATGTTGCTGGACTACACCTGCTAGCACCTCACTCTTTTAGCTATGTTAATCAGGGGTGCTGAAAGTTGCAGTCCAACAACAACTGGAAGGCCACAGGTTGCCCACCCCAGTCTATGGCTTTAAATGGAAGAGAATGTGGAAGAGAGAGCATCCGTGGCTTGACAAGGCTCCTCATATCAAAGCTCCTTTTCACAAACGCTTTTCACCTCCACCTAGCTTCCAGCCCTTTTCTTTCTTGTTTTCTGTCTAGTCGGAATTTTTTTAGCAGCATCAGCACTGGGAGGATCCTGAAGAAACACAGACTTGTGGGTGTCAGATTGCAGTAAACAATGCAATAACTAAAACCTTTCACGTCTACATATTGTTTAGTTTTGAATAAAAAGTTTGCCAAAACACATTGAACTGCTCTTCTCTTTTATGATGTAGGAACGTATCTCTATTCCTTACACATTATTTCTCTCTTTGGCACCAACCTTTCTGTTAAAGAGGTAATGCCCAGAAACACACTACTTGGTTAACTGAGTATACTTGTGTAACAACACTGAATTTAACTGAGATACACCTACTAGGTAGGAATGCCTACTGGACATGTGCAAAGGGGATCCAGCTATTTATCTTTGAGTGTAGCTAGAATTACCTATCCAAATAATAAACCCACTGAGTTTTAATACATACTTTGAAGGAAATAAATATCTAAGGCACTGAATCCTGGACCCTAAATAGTTTCAGCACCTTCAATAGCTCCTTTAAAGTTCCAGCTAAAACCTAGGATAGATTCACTGACCAACTGATATGGGTGATAGCAGTTATGCCAGACTAAACCTTGATGAATGAATCAAAATTACGGTGCTCCCTTCATATTTGTGGGTTTGACCTTTGTGAATTTGAATATTTGCCAGCACATGTGCCTTCCTCACCCATTCTCCCTTCCCATTACCTTGCATTTTGCCAGTCACAGGGAAGGGAGGCAAGCACACCTGGGAAAAAGGCAGGGGAATAGGGGGAGGCACAGATGCACATTCTCCGCTCTGTAGCTCCTTTTCCCATTCCCAAGCATTTGGCCCTAGCTGGAAAATGTGCAACAAGGCAAAATGCAAAGGAATGGTTGGGGTGAAAGGCATGCACGAGCTTTCCTTTTCCCCTTTGGAGTTCCCTCCTCCCATTCCCATGCATTTTTCTCTGGCACAGAGAACACATGCCAAGGCAAATTGCAAGACAATCGGGAGTCAAGAGGGAATGAGTGGGAGAACATGGAGGGAGTTATTCACAGTTTTTCCACTTTCGTAAAGGTTCTATGCCCTGAAGGGAGCGGCCACTGTACTGTTGTTCAGCCACAGGCCCAGCCAACAGCACTGTAAGATTAAATAACGCCAAGTTTTATCTAAAGGAAGAAAAGGGGCAGAAAAGTTTTCTGGCCTGTTTCCAAACACAGCTACAGTGATGAAGAAATATAGCAGGGTTTGTGTGTACGTGGCTACTAGTGCTGAAGTAGTGGTGACTGGCATAAGAACAGTGTCGTACTTCATCTGGAAATGCAGACGCATATGCTATTTATATTTAGCCAACTGCTGTAGGAAGTTGGCCAGCTAAACTGCTGGTGGGCATGTGGGTGCATGCATGCATGTCCAGGCTGGTCTGCTTCTATCTGCTTAAGGTGTGTCACATAGAAATCAGTGGGACTCAGCCAGTTGGTAATCAGCTTTATTATGATCACAAATCAGTCATTAAAAGGCCAAAAGCAGAATAGAGCAGCAAATCAAAGTTTAAAATAAAATCTTTAAAGTTTTAAAAAAATCCTTTATATATACTTAAGTGGCAGTTCAATATTCAACTTTTAAATCAATAACACATGGCATTCACTAAGATTATGGCTGGCCACAATGGGATTTGATCAACATGCTCCTAGTGGAACATGCTAGCATACAAAACTTTGCGACCTTCAACACAAATTCTTTATTGGAATCTAAATGAAGAATAAAAGTCATTAGATCTGTCTGGCGACTATAAACTGGATCTGTAAACTGGGAACAAATATCCTTATAATACAGCCAACATATTAGAATATGTTCAACCGTTTCAAGCATACCTGACTAGCAGGGACAGATACGCCACGTCTAAGGAATTTGTAAGCATCTTCTTTCCAGTAGGTCTGTTGGCAAAACAGTGAAATGAGCCATGGTAGAAGCTCTGCAATATTTGGAATTTTCCAGAGCTTAAAAATAATTGACTAAAGCAGAGTTTGTGCTATGTTTGCCTGCTATGGGGGAGCCAGCTAAAGGTTAAGGACTTACAGAGGTCAAAGCATTTTATTATTTTATTTCAAAAGAGAAAAAACATAAACATGAAAGGAGTAAAAGTCTACAGAAGAGAACTGCAATCCAGTATGTAAAGAGAAACAGAGAGAGAGAGAGAGAGAGATGCCATTTCTTCCCTACACTGTTATAGTGCCCTTGTTCCACTTTCAATATCCTATGGAATCCTGGGGTTTGCAGTTTAGGGAAGGGCATTTAGAATTCTCTCAGCCAAAGAGCTCTTTGCCTCAGTAAACTACAAACCCCAGAAGTCCACAGGATGTTGAAATTGTGTTATAGCACTATAACAGCGTAGTGTGGAAATGGCCAGAAAGACAGAGAGAGAGAAGACAGTAGAGATGGAAAGAATATTTTAAAATGTTCAAAAAATAGCTGAAAAACATGTTTTTCAAGTGTTGAGAAACCTTGACCAAAAGAATCCTGGTCCAAGGAGAATCTTTGCAGTTTGAGGCTTATTCTATGCAAAATATGTATGTGGGGATTAGCATTTCTACACTGAAATATTATTTTCTACACAGAAAATGCTGTTTTCTGTGCAGAACAACCCTATGCAAATTTTTGCACAGAATAAGTCCTAAATTGCAAATAGCTTTCAAAAACTGTGTGGTTTTCAGAGTTTCAGTGGAAGAAAATTGCTGAAATTACTCATTGCTGCCTTTGAAAAGAAACATAAAGAATTATATACTTGCAAGACAGAGACAGAGAAATTCTGTATTGCAATCAAATTGCTGTGGTAGAAACACAGGGCCCATAATTTGTGCTATACTAAATGTCTGAAATAATTAAAAACAAAACAAATGAACGCTGAATGCAAAACCTAGTCATTTGGAAGTTCTGTGGAACAAATACACTGGTAGTCAAAAGGCATTTGTCAAGAAACAAGCTAAAGATCCAATTAGTTTGATTAATAGACATTGTGCCATTTTTATATGGATATTTGTCCTACCAGTTAGTTCCTGTATTCCAGATTAACAAACGCTTTTTTACTACCACCCTGTCTGTTTGGCATGACTTGTAGATGATATAATTGTATGTTATGAGAGTGCTGGATATGTTTGGTAATCATTTGGTCTGTATAATCAGGGCTTCCAGATGACTAGAATGTTTGTTAAATAGCCACTGCTCTATTTTCGTATGGATCTTTGCACTAACCTTGATTACTACTAGTATTTGGGATCATGGGGTAGTTTTTTGACAAATGCCTTTTCCTTCTAAGTCTGTCTGTTCCATAATCAATGTTTTGCACTGAACAATTTATTCTTTCATTCATTTCATTTGTATGCCATCTTCCTCCTGGCATAGGTGACTCACAAAGCTAAAGAAGATCAGCTGAAACACATGATAACAAAAATGTAAAACACAATTAAATATACTCAACAATATATTTTTATAAAGTATAAAAGCATTCAAAAACATAACAAAGTTTTAAAAACCCTACACATTTGCTCCTTAAAAAGGCTTCCTGCAGTCAGCAACTCATTAAAAGCCTAATAATTGCTTTCTTTTCTAGTCTGCAAGTCAGTATCCTAAATGCTGATCAAATCAGTGTGTTGCAAGGAGGTTCCTAACTTCCTTGAGATTCTGTTGGGTTTGCTTCTTCTCAGTTTTTGAACAATAATTCTGATCAAGACCATGCAGACTGAATATAAGAACCACCATAATAAAGTGACTGCAATGATAATTTGAAATCTATGCAAAGAAAAAAAAAGATTTTTTTTCCACTGCTAAGAACTGGTGAGAACACAAAAAGTTGTTAAAAAGTTGTCCTTCATTTTCTTTTCCCATGGTAAATTGGATATTTGGGTGGATGTTGTTTAGATGGTCCAGAAACATGGTCAGTTCTTCTCCGTGGCTCCAAATGGTGAAAGTGTCATCCACATAACGGAACATAATGGAAGACTACCATTTCTGGATGTCCTGGTCATCTGCAAACCTAACTGACAATTGGGCCACACAATATACAGAAAAGCTACACACACTGACAGATATCTGTACAGGAACCCCAATCATCACCCAGGACAAAAAAGGAGCGCAATAAAAACTCTGGTAGACCACGCAAAAAGAATCTGTGAACCCCACCTCCTGAAAAACGAACTGAACCATCTAAACTGGGCTCTACAGGCCAATGGTTACTCCTGTTCCGACATCAGAAGAGCCTCAAGACCCGGAAAAAAACACAGCAGTGAAGATAAGCAGCCAAGCAAAGAGAATGTGTTTTTACCATACATCAAAAGGGTCACTGACCGCATAGGGAAATTGACGAAGAAACATGACCTCCAAACAATCTATAGACCGACCAAGAAAATTTAAGAAATGCTACATTCAGCAAAGGACAAGAGGGATCCTGTAACTTCTGCTGGAGTTTATTGCATACCTTGCAGCTGTGGGCGGGTCTACATAGGGACTACAAAACACAGCGTCCAAACATGAATCAAAGAACACGAAAGACACTGCAGACTGATCCAGCTAGGAAAATCAGTGGTAGCAGAACATGTTATAAACCAACCTGGACACAGAATGCTTTTTGAAAGCACAGAAATTCTGGATCATTCTGACAACTACTATGTCAGACTGCACAGAGATGCCACTGAAATCCATAAACACATGGACAGTTTCAACAGGAAAGAAGAAACTCAGAAAGTAAGCAAAATTAGGCTACCAGTACTGAAGAACATGAAAATCAAGACTCAAAAACATGCCAATGAACAGCACCCAGACCCTGGAGGTCCCTCTACAGGGAACAACACAATGGGTTGCTAATGTACTCAATGCACTGTTATGTATATCCCCTGACTAACAATACAGCTCTGGGGGATATCCCATTTAACAATAGGCCAACTGTAACACATGCAAATTGCTCCCCCCTACCCAGGGGAATACATAAGTATATATACTCTGTTTCACTTCCATGCCACCATATCCTCTGAAGGTGCCAGCCACAGATGCAGGCAAAACATCAGGAGAAAATACTAATAGAACACAGCTTCAAAACCCAGAAAACCCACAACAACCTATGAATTCCAACTGTGAAAGCCTTCAACTTTACAATTAGAACATAATATGCTGGACATGACAGTCAGTGTGGTATAGTGGTTTGGGCACTGGATTACAACCCTGGAAACCTAGATTTGATTCCCTGTTCAGTCACGGAAACCCACCTTAGGCATGTCACACATTCTCAGCCTTCACTCTCAGAACCTGTGATAGGTTCACTTTGTTGTTGTTGCATGCCTTCAAGTCATTTCCAACTTATGGTGACCTCAAGGCAAACTTATCACAGGGTTGTTTGGGGCTGAGAGTGTGTAATGTGCTCAAGGAGGTCACCCATTGGGTTTCTATGGCTGACCAGGGAATCAAACCCTGGTCTCCAGGGTCATAGTCCAATACTTAAACCACTGCACCGTAAGTTGGCTTGAAGGCACATAACAACAACAATGTTGGACATAACTGGGGTTGAGAAGAAGAAAACGTGGATTATAGATGTGGCAATATTTGGGGACAGCAGAATTAAAGACAGAAGGAGAATATTATGAAATATCAAGATATTCGAAGTGGGATTCAGTGGCTCTGGGAAAAGAAAACAACTATAGTTTTAGTAGTGATAGGTACTCTGGCAGCATTTCCACATGGGCAGACCAAACATCTGAATTAAATCACTGTAGATAGGTTCACAATAGCACAACTATGGAACACAACATTACTTGGAACATACGTCATCTAACTCACAGATCACTAGTTTCTTAGATAGAATCTGAATGGTCCAAAAACTCTAGCTGGTAACACCTGGTGGACTGCGAAACTAACAGCAGCAGCACCAGCAGCAGCAACAACAACTACAACATGAAATCATTATAAGAGCAGAAATAATATCCCAGTTATTAAGTCAGTGTTAAGGGATACTCACTAAAAGCAGGCTGCCCCTTTTCACCTGAGGTTTGACATATATTATGGCAGAGAAATCTGGTGTTCACTTACTACCTCAAAATGCCAGTTGCCTGTCATGATGATCAGAAAGAGGCCTAACCAGATGCCAGGGAAGTCATATGAATCATATCGTGTTAAAATAAGAGCAGGTTTCAGGCAACCGTGTGTTCTCTTATATTGCATTTCTTGACTCTCTGAGGTTTCTGAAGAGATCTCAAAATATGCCATTGTGGGCAGCAGTTTATTTTCAGTGAGCAGAGACAAGTTAGTACACCCAGGAATATCAAGGACAAGAGTGGCTGAAAATGTTTGAACTGCAAAGGGGAGAAATTTGTACCATCACTCAGAAAGGAATTGAATGACATCTAATCTTTTCACAGTTTTATGAAGGGGTCAATCAGGAAATTATGAAGTATCAGGGAAAAGCAGAACTAGAAAAGTTAGTTTGGACTGCAGCTTCCAGAATCCTGCATGTTAGCTGTGGGAGTTAGCTATACTAACTGAAGGATTCTGGGAGCTGGCCAAAACAATGACTTTCCAAATCTCAGGAGGAAAAGTATTTCTAACTTCTATATACAATGATGCTAAGTTTTTCTCTTGCCAATTTCCTGCTATGAATGAATGTTTTTAGCTGACTCCTGGGGAAATCCATCCCCCGTTGTGTTACAGTTCAGGCATATTTTCTGCCCTGCCTGTGCCTTCAACCAGCCACTGTGGCTTCAATCCATTTTTTTTTATGGGTCATAAATGTTTGATGGGAGGCAGCTGTTATCTGTTATCTCTAGAGGCAGTTTAGTTTTCCGAGCTTGTCTGCAAGAATTAATTAGAAGCTGGCAGATGTTGGCCGGCTGCACTGTGGTGCCATGCGGGACAAGAGCTTAATAAGTCAGTAATTAGATATGGTGAGATAATGGAAGGATCAGGACGCTGTTATTCCAGTTCAGAAAGGGAGGGCCATGAAATGATTAACAAGAGGCGACCAAGGAGTCAATTCTTAGATACTGTATGCAGAACTGAAGTTTGCCCTTGTTCTCTCTCTCCCTCTCTCTCTCTCTTTGTCTTTCTGTCTCTCCCTCTGGTATATGAGATGCAAGGGCAACATAAAAATCCATTGTTTGTCACCTGCCCTCTCATTCTGTTTTCTTGTGTTTGGATGTACTTGCAAGGGCCAAATGCCAAGCTTGGAAAAGGTGCTGGCTATGAGAGTCCTGGAACTGTTTAAAGAAGGTCCAGGCTGAGACCCAAAGCATGTCTTTTGCAAGGCATGGAAGCTGTATGTGACTGAACTACTACATAACCATTTCTTCTTTTTAGAAGGCTCTCCCCACTTCCCCAATACATCAATCAATCACTTTATTTATATCCCACCCTTTCCCACAACTGCTTAGGAAAGAAATGTAAGTAAAACCTCATGTAGATAGAAACATACAAAAAAGATCAAGATTAAAAAAGTGTTACGTTGAGTAAAGAATTAAAACCATTTTAACTCATTTTAAAAAATAGAGAACACAAGTACTAGTAAATATATATCAGCTTTCCATCTGCAGCGGGATTTTGACCCACCAGACTGGGCACTATCAAACAAAGCAGTATGCCTATTTTGAGAGGGCACCAGGAAAGGACTTTATTACCATGCTCCCTTCCAACAACAAACATTTGACCTGAATATCAGACTGGGGACTGTCTCACATAGTCTTTTGTCAAATCGGTATCTCATGTTTTTGTAACGCTTCAAGCAGAACCTGGAAACAATCCAAACTCTCTAATGGTGCTAAAACAAGACATATGGAGATATTTGATCATAGCTGGACAGAGATACTCATTAGACAGTGCCAATGGCTGTTAACCCAATAACCCCAGGGCCCAGAACAGTTTTGGAGTTAAAAGGTTTTCAAGTAGATACAGACTTCTAAAAATAAAATGAAATATAGGGCCAAATGTATTCCCCATGCAGAGAGAAAGAGAAAGAGAGAGCAAGGCTTTCCACTTAAGGAAAATTTGGGTTGAAGGTCAGTCCAGCAGCCGCTTAGGATCTGATTTAGCTTAAAAAAAGGGGTGCATTGTTTCTCCTGGAGCCCTTTCATATTACAGAATTATAACACTATGATCCCACTTTAACTGCCATGGAATCCTGGAAGTTTTATTCTGGCTGGGAATTCTAAACGCTCCTCTCTAAACAGCAAATTGTAAGTTTCCATAGGATGTTGCCAGTTAAAGTGGAATCACAGTAGGGTAGGTCCCCAGGAAAGGCAATTTACCCTTTAAATAGGTTGCGCTAAATCTAACCCTAATATAAGAAAACACAGTGTTTCCTCAAAACTAGAACTGGATTTCCAACCACTTCCAATAATTTGATTTGATTTCATTTTAGGATTTGGGGCAGTCTGTGTGCCCCTGAGAGATCTAAGGGGCAGAAAATTGACGCCAGATCTGTTGCACTTGCCCATTCCAGGTCTGCCTGAAATTTAGGAGGAGCTAGCTGCTCTTAAGAAACTTGAGAGAGTGTGCTCATTCTTCCACAGTGAGCCCTTCATCTCCTTCCACCTCCCTACCTGCTATAACTACAGATGGCTACAGTCACAACTCTGGCAAGAGAAGAAAGAATTCATTTCAACTATTTAGAAATTATTGTCCATAAACAACGTAAAACAGGATGATGGAATCATGATGGTGAACTTGGGTTGTGAGTCGTGGGCTTGCCCTCCATTAGGCTGAGTGGGGCCAGTGCCTCAGGAGGCAGACTCTAGAGGAGGGGTGCAGCAGTGTCCATGGTTCCCAAGTTCCTTGTTTTTTCTTCTCTTCCTAACGAGATCATAGGGCTATAATTCTGTAATATAAAAGGGTTCCAGGACAAAATTACATGGTGTGTCACATGACCTGTCTTGCATTGGAGGACATTAACTTTTCCCAGTATTTAAGTAAGATGCCACTCTCCATTTCTGCACTAGACTGTTATAGTGCTACTATTTCACTTTCAACATCCTATGGAATCCTGGGGTTTGCAGTTTGAGGCCTCTCCCTAAATGACAAACCCCAGGATTCCATAGGATGTTGAAAGTTTAAAAATAGCACTCTTAACAGTGTAGTACGGAAATGGTCTGAGATATTTAATTTATGGTCCGAGATATTTAATTTATGGAAGAGATCAGGAAAGGATGGACAGGATCAGGACTCAGGTGGAGGGGAAGAACTATATTTCCCCCCTTGGTTACAAGCAGCAAAATGTCTTGGGCCAGCCCTGTTTGAATTACTGCAGCAGAGGAAAAAGTAATAATTCCTGAAGTGCAGACAAGTGAGAACTCTGCTTAGCAGAGGGCACAAAGTTCACAAAACCTATGATGATAGAATCACCATGGTCCGAGAAAGCGAGAGAGGTGCATATATGTCAGTTGTGATCCCTGTGGAATGTCACTGCCAATGCCTGAAATGCAGAGAGCTGGCCAAGCATTTTGCAAGAGGGGAGGAAACTACAGGTGGTGGTTGCTAGCCTCTAGCTGTTCCCCATCGTAGGGAAACAGACAAATGCCCTGCTGAGTTTATGAGTAAGGATGTGATTATATACCTCATTGAGCTTTGCATCGAATTACCTTCCCTGCTGAGTTTGCTACAGTGCACATGGTTCTCTCCATGGGAAGCTCTCCTGTGTCACCTCCTAAAACTTGTGGCATTTGATATCCTTCAGAAGATATGCCATTTGACCAAGCAGAAGGAATTATGTGGTGAATTTATGAGAGCGCAAACTTTCAAAAGCAGGAGTCCTTAGTGGCAAGTGGCGGAAACATCTGGCAAAAGCATTGTTTGTTAGCTCTGGTCTTTTAGCCTTAATAAAGGGGACCCAAACTCCAAGAAATGGAATGAGCCATCCCTTGTCTCCAAAGGCTGGTTTTGGGACTTAACTGCAGACTCAGTCTCAAAGGCAATATTTGCATTTGCACCCTGTCATGTAAGCTGAAGAATGATAGAATTTAAAAAAAAAAAAAAACAGTGGCAATGACTATTCTGGGAAGCCTGCTGCATGACATCTGGAATTTGGTGAGAGATGTGGCTTCCTGTTTCTCAGAAGTTTTCTGTTTTAATTTTTAAAAAGCAGGTTTCTGGTCTGCACAATCACAGGCAATCTCTTGGAAAACATATCAGATGAAGGCCCAAGAACCAAAGTGGACTAGCTGCAGAGCTTCTGTTTTGTTAGGCCACTGAGATTCCAAGCTCTGCAAAAGTTCTTGATAGGACTGTGCAACCAATTCAGATGAATCCCAAATGACCAGATCAATTGGGCCAATTTGCACAAGCTCCAGATCAGAATGTCTTAACCCAATTTGATTCTAGAGCAGAATGGCACAGTGCAGAGTGCTTTGGATCAGCCTTTATACTGAAAATAAGCAGGAAAAAGCCAGACATTATGCCTCCAAAATGGTCATATAAGAAAAAAACTCCAGAGTGGTGTGATGGAGAAGAGGAGGAGGATAGTTCTGTCATCCAGACCATTTCTGCACTACACTGTTATAGTGCTATTATTCTACTTTCAACATCCTGTGGAATCTTGGGGTTTCCAGTTTAGGGGGGAGCATTTAGAATTCTCAGCCAGAGAGCCCTTTGGCCTCAGTAAACTACAAACCCCAGAATTCCACAGGATGTTGAAAGTGGAATAATAGCACTATAACAGGATAGTGCAGAAATGGCCCCAATCTGGGGCAAGAATTTCATCAGCACTCTTCAATCACAGTTCTTATAGGGTGGGATTATGTAATTCCGTTTCTTCTTTTTATCATTTGTTACTTAATGTTAGGCTGAAGGCACACTGGCAGAATCACAACAGAAAAGGCAAAGCATTGTGTGGGATCTGTTTGATGTGGGAGCAGATCTTTGCACTATTACCTAAAAAATAGCTTACAGTAGTCTGCTATAACATCTTAAAAGGCAGTGGCAAGTGGTCTTGTTGAGGACAGAAGCAGAATAAAAGTCCAAGTGGCAAGGCAGCATGGGCAAGACTTACACAATGAGAACAAAGGGTGATGGCAACAACAGTTCTCAGTTTATCCCTCCCCCCTCCCCAGCCCAAGAGGTTTGGACATCCAAGTCTAGAGGAGATGGAGGATTATGACAGAAAAGTTTCCAATGCTAGCACAAGCCAACAAATTCCTTGAGGAAGAGCAGAAAGATCGTTAAGGGATTTTCTCATTTGGATTGCTCTTAACAAATAAAGTATGCTTTCTTCACCACCACCACCCACACTTCCTTATGCTGTGTCAACTGGTTTTCTGGTAGAATAAAGCAAACAAGTCTACTACTTTCAAATACACTTTCTTATCACTATCATTGTCATACAGCATTGTTAAATTTTAACAGATGTGGCTGAGTGGTGCTCTAGCGGGACAGTGCAATGACAAAAGCAGCAAGAAATCAATTGTCCAGTTCAACTACTCAACAACAGCATTTCAAAACTATTTGGGAGAGGCTGAAATAGCAAATGTATAAATGAACAGCACAAATGGGTCTGCATTTGAAATTAGGTTGTGTTAATCCCTTCTTTAAGATCTATGGTATCTCTAATTTTAGGTAGATGTGTGAAAAAAAATTAAAAGTTATAACTTTTTTTCCCCCAGTGCAAGTCAATAGGTAAGGACTGGTAAAACAGACTGATGTTGAACTCAGGGTCCAGACTGGTATATATTGGATCCAGACTGATCTGATCCAAACTGGACCCAGACCCAAATCACCAATGAGGGCTCTGGACTGAATTAGAGACCCGTTACACAATCCTACATCCTCATGTTTCCCCCAGGAATATTTCTCCCTTTGTTACCCTCCTTTCCATTTTCTTTGCCCTTGCAACTCTCATACCAATCCTAAATATTATGAATTTTTCAAAGCACGTTATTGAGAATAAATCATGGACATAGTAGTGACCTCAAAGGAAAGGACTTAAAGAGGGAAGATGTATGTAAAGATGTGATGAGAACTAAAAAAGGGAAGAAATGAATCCTGCATGGGCTTTTTCTCTACCGACAGTTGTGAAGTCATGCAGAAGAAGTTGCATTCCCAGCTGCTTCCCATCTCTCTTCTGGCTGCAGCCACATATACATTAAAAACTTACCAGTACAGGTCAGGACCAAAGGTGTCGGAAGTGGAGTGATATCCATCCATACTTCACATTAAGAATCACATGCTTACAGAAGGCAGTATTGGTAGAGTTGAATACAGGTATACTTCAAACAATAAAGTAAATATGTTTCTAGTCATTACTTCTTTAACAGAAAATTTGGTACCAGCATCAGAAATAAAAATGAAAGAATAAAGATAGGTTCCTACAAACCAAAGGAGAAGAGCAGTTCAAGATGTTTCAGCAAACTTTTTATTCAGATTTAATAATGTGCCTCTGTGCAACGAAACAGACAGTCAGGTAAGCCTTGTATAAGTAAACAAAAACATTTTGAACCTCTTGGAAACCATTTAAAAGCTTCTTCCGAACTGCATTCATTCAAAATGATTTTTTTTTCTTTCATCAACCTCTACTTTTCTTATGATTTCCATTTCGTTGACCACACTAAGATTTATGGGGGGGGGGGACATGCTGAGTTTAACTAGAGGAGCAAGCTAATCTAATGTTCCCTTTTCTATCTGTTTTGCTGTTCATAATACTCCATAAAGGATTCTGGCGGCAGCTGCTATTTACCTTGCCTGTGGTAGGCAGGCATACATGTCTGCAATACAACCAGTATAATAGAATTCCACTCTTTGCCCACTCAAACTTTGTTTATTGCAATATTTACTGCAGATATGCTGTTGCAACCTGACACTGATAGTTTGTGTTTCTCCAGCTCCCTTTAAACAACCTCCAAGTGCCACTGCTGCTAAAAACATTCCAGTTAGATAAAGAACGAGGAAGAAGAAGGGAGGTATGGGGAAGGTGCTTTTGTAAAAAGAAGCTTCACTGACAGAGGCTTTTTAAACTGAATATGGCTGCTATAGACTGTTAAAAAGACTAATAAATGGGTCCTACAGGAAATCAAACCTGAACTCTCCCTAGAACCCAAGATGACTAAACTCAGGCCCTTTCCGCATGTGGGGGGGGAACGCCCAAAAATGCCCAGAAACGGAGCTTACCAGTGGCCGGGCGAGTCCGTCGCCATGAGGAGCAGCGCGAGTTCACTGCTCCGCAGTCCTCCGGCGTCCCAAATGGTGGCTTCCGGTTGGTGGAGGCTCTCCACCAACCAGAGAAGCTCGCCAGCCAGAAGCCCACCCCCGGCAGATCTGCAGGCACGCACTTGCGTGCGCCTGCAAATCTGCTCCAGAGCCGGGCAACGGAACGGCATGGGGTTGCGCACTCCGTGATTTTTAAAAACCTCGAAAAAGAGGTTTTTAAAAAACATGCCGAGCGACCAGTTCCGGTCGCTCCGGAGTGGATTGAGGTGTGGAACTACAAAAAGTAGTCCACCCCAGTCCACTCTATGGTGCAGAAGACCTCCGTTGGAGGTCGCTCTGCGCCATTTTAAAATACTAATAAGGAAATGGCCTCAGACTGTTGTACTTTGGACATGACTCACTAGAAATGACAATAATGTTTAGCAAGGTGGAAGGCAGTAGGAGAAGTGGAACACTGCATCGCAGATGGACAGACCAAAGAAGCCATGGCCCTGAGTCTGCAAGACCTGAGCAAATCTGTTGATGATAGAGTGACTTGGAGGTCTTCTCATTCAGAGAGTCAAGTCAACTTTGGCCATTTCCGCACTAGACTGTTATCCTGGATTCCATAGGATGTTGAAAGTGGAATATTAAAAGAACTGGCAGAAGCCATTTCTGAATCACTTGCAATAATCTTTGAGAACTCTTGGAGAACAGGAGAAGTCCCAGCAGACTGGAAGAGGGCAAATGTTGTCCCCATCTTCAAGAAGGGGAAAAAAGAGGACCCAAATAATTATCGCCCGGTCAGCCTGACATCAATACTAGAAAAGATCCTAAAGCAGATCATTAAACAGTCAGTTTGTAATTAGGTAGAAAGCAATGCCGTAATCACCAAAAGTCAACATGGATTTTTCAGAAATAAGTCATGCCAGACTAATCTTACCTCTTTTTATGATAGGGTTACAAGCTTGATAGATGAAGGGAATGCTGTAGACGTAGCCTATCTTGACTTCAGTAAGGCCTTTGTCAAAGTTCCCCATGACATTCTTGCAAAGAAGCTAGTAAAGTGCGGGCTGGACAGGGCTGCTGTTAAGTGGATTGGTAATTGGTTGACCGACCAAACCCAAAGGGTGCTCACCAATGGCTGCTTTTCATCCTGGAGAGAAGTGACTAGTGGGGTGCCACAGGGTTCTGTCCTGGGCCCAGTGCTATTCAACATCTTCATCAATGACTTGGATGAAGGAGTGGAGGGCATGCTGATCAAATTTGCAGATGACACCAAATTGGGAGGGGTTGCTAATACACCAGAGGACAGGATCAAAATTCAAAATGACCTTGAGAGATTGGAGAGCTGGGCCAAAGCTAACAAAATGAATTTCAACAGAGAGAAATGTAAAGTCCTACACAGGCAGAAAAAATGGAATGCACAAATATAGGATGGGGGACGTGTGGCTGGATAGCAGTACATGTGAAAGGGATCTAGGAGTCTTGGTAGATCACAAGCTGAACATGAGTCAGCAGTGTGATGAGGCAGCCAAGAAGGCCAACGCGATTCTTGGTTGCATCAATAGGAGTATGGTGTCTAGATCGAGGGAGGTAATGTTACCACTCTATTCTGCATTGGTTAGGCCTCATTTGGAATACTGTGTCCAGTTCTGGGCACCTCAGTTCAAGAAGGATATCAACAAGCTGGAATGTGTCCAGAGGAGAGCAACCAAAATGGTGAAGAGTCTGGAAGCCATGCCCTATGAGGAACAGCTTAGGGAGCTGGGTATGTTTAGTCTGTGGAAGAGGTTAAGAGGCAACATGATAGTCATGTTTAAATATTTGAAGGGATGTCATGTCAAGGAGGGAGCAGGCTTGTTTTCTGCTGCTCCAGAGACTAGGACAAGGAGCAATGGATTCAAGCTGCAGGAAAGGAGATTCCACCTGAACCTCAGGAAGAACTTCCTGATGGTCAGAGCTGTCCGACAGTGGAATATGCTGCCTCAGAGTGTGGTGGAGTCTCCTTCTTTGGAAGTTTCTAAGTAGAGGATGGATGGCCATCTGTTGGGAATGCTTTGACGGGTGTTCCTACATAGCAGGGGGTTAGACTCGATGGCCCCTGGGGCTTCTTCCAACTCTATGATTCTATGATTCTATGATTCTATGAATAATAACACTATAATAGTCTAGTGCGGAAAATGCCTTGACTTATGAGGTTTACTTGACAGCAAATGGCTTTAGTTTAGGCTGTCTGGGTAGTCCCTTCTGGTCTTGCTTTTCTGTCCCTCTCTTTGTCTAGACTTCTACTGTCATGCACGACTTCACTTCCTTCTCTCACACAGTCCACTGCCATCTGCTTCCCTCAAGCAAGTTGCTTGTGTAGCAATGGGATCCCAAGTTATTTTTCTATCACAGACGGAGTTCTATTTTCATTACTCTAAAGCAGGTCTTTGCTGTTTAATCACACCCTACATACCCTACATCCCTCTATTATCTTTCACCTCCCATGGCAGCTCATGGAACATAACCTACAGAAACAAAAAAATGATAAGGTTTGTACAAAATGTACCAGTCTACAGCTGCCAAAGCATGACTGTAGGTGTTCTTTTTCTCTCTCTTCCTTTTTATAAAAGTAATATGAAAGCACACAACAAGAACACACAACATCATACTACATATATCTTTATAAAAACCAGAATATTCAAAGAATATTGCTATGGTTTACAGCAGAAAGTAAAATTGCTGGATTAAGCTAGGCTTGCTTTCACCAACCTGGTGTCTGCTACCTGTTTTGGACTGCAACTCCCATCAGCCTAGCACGGGCCCTTTCTGCAGGATGGCATCACGGTTTTACCCTTCTCACATTACCAGCCAGCATGATCACAGGGTATATCACTGATGGAAAAACACCATCAATTACTCCCAATTGCACGAGGCTTCTGTTGCAGCCAGCTGTGCAGAAAGAGTGGAAGCATGGTCATGCACTTCCTTCCTCACTGCAACATGGGATGAAGGCCGGCTGCAGTGTGGAAGGAAGGTATGTGTCCCTCCAGCTCCGTTCCGCAGGCTGCCAGATGGCTGCAGAAGTTAGTGTTGGGGACACACTCCCATGCAGGCAGAGGCACTGCCAGGGTTGTGACAGGGCAACACAGAAGAGCATCATTATGTGGAAAAGGCCCTGGTCAATGGAACTGGATAATGGAAACTGAACACCAAACTATCTATAGGACACCATATAGGAGAAGGCTGTCCTTGAGTGATAAGTAACATCTGTTAATAATTGAACAATTATTTTTATATAGACACAGATTTTACTACGCCAGGAGCCTAACAGACAACAATTAGATATGGAGGTACTACTGATTCCCCATATGTTGTCCTCAGAGTTGAGGAGCTGGGGTGAGGAGAAAGCTTCTATTGTATATTGTCCGTTGCTAGCAGATTCCTCTTATGGATGATCCCAGCTCCCAGAATTCCTAGTTGTCATGTAGCATTAGCTGCCATGGGTGCTTTTCAGTTTTTGCATTGTTCTTTGATCCCATTTGGAGAGCTAAAGAAGGCAACTGTCTCTAAACAAGTGCCTCTGTTAGATGGTTGTTGGATGGCTGAAATGGAATTTCAGCTGTCACCTTCCCACGCAGCATATAAAGTTACAGTGTCAAAAATTGTTGTTACCCTGGGGAGGAGATGGGAGATAATCTTGGCAGGAGGGGATATTATGTTGTACTGGCTGCCTCCTCCACTTATGCACCTGCAGGCATGGGCAAAGCCCTTACCTCAGTTCTGGGCTGAGGGGGCGAGAAAGATCGACATGTGAATGTTCTGTGTGAGAGAAGCCAGCTTCCTCTTAACAAAAATCAGGCAGTGGCTGAGACAAAAAGGAGGAAAAAGAAGATGACTTTTGAAGGCAAATGGGTAACTTTGTTCCGTCCAAGAGCTTCTCAGTTCCAAAGGAATTCTTGCAGGCTATATTCCAGTGACAGGTGGGTCCAAAGGCAAAAGTTTCAGACCAAAGATGTCAGCATACTTTATTGATAGGCTTTTGCTGCCAGTAAACATGCCTTAGGAGAGGCATTTGGAGCCTTTTAGAAAGGGAAAAAATACATTCAAAAACCAGGAGGAAAATATCCAGCAGAGCTTAGAAAACTCAGACGGGTTTGCTCAGCTCTTCTCTCCTGAGAGCAATGGAGAAAATGGGCAACAGGAAGGAGTCCAGCTCTAGCCCCCATGTCTCCTGCTCATACTGACCTCATGGTCATCTACTGAACCCAGATATTTTGCCACTTGAGGCAGATAAGCAAATGATGCCTCCTCACTAATCCAAATGGATAGCACTTGAGGCCAATCAGGCTATTTTAGCACCTGTGGAAGAAAAATCTGGAAGCACACGTACCATCTTTGGTACTAAACATCCAGTGGGTTAGGTCCCAGCTTGGCCAGACTCATTCAAAACTGCTGAAATCCCATAGGACTCAGGATGCTCTGGACCTAGTGCAATAATAATAAATGGTATGATTTATCATAGATTGCTCTCTTTTCACAGTGCCAAAAATCTGCTGTTCAGGACAACGTCTACTCTGCCATAATGGTAGAATCAGCCTTAACATGGGCCATTTCCACACTAGACTGTTATAGTGCTATTATTCCACTTTCAACATCTTATGGAATCCTGGAGTTTGCAGTTTAGGGTGGGATCTTAGCATTCCATAGGATGTTGAAAGTGGAATAATAGCACTGAAATAGTCTAGTGCAAAAATGGCCATGGTCTATTTTAGCAACCATCCCTTTATACTATCTTCTGTAGCAAACAGGATTCTAATTCTACTCCACTGCAAATGGGAGAGAAGGGCAAGTGACTGGATCATTGGAACAAGAGTGTGCAACTGCTGAATCCTATTCTGCTGCCCAGGAGCTTTCAAAGCTACAGATGAAAGTACCACACCTGAAGATGGCAAGCAGAGGAAGGCAGGGCAGTCCTGTCATTCATTTTATATGCCAGTGAGTCGCTGTGTGTAATAATCACCACAGAGATTTGTTGTTGTTGTTGTTGTGTGCCTTCAAGTCATTTCCAGCTTAGGGCAACCCTAAGGCGAAACTATCAAGGGGTTTTCTGGGGTTGAGAGTAAGTGGGTTTCCACGGCCAAGCAAGAAAGGTAATCCAGTGCTTAAACCACTATACCACACTGGCTCCACAGAGGCTAGTCCAAAGAGTTCAAAGCTCTGAAGTTACTTTTTTGGACTATAATTCCTCAAATCCCCAAGGCAGCATGATCACCGGGCATGGTTTTTGGGAGATGCTGAGAGCTGTAGTCCTAAAAGGTAACTTTTCCAGGCTGTGGTTCAGACCCTGTGTAGTTTTGCATACTTATCACTCTTAAAATCCTCCATCTAATTTAAATCAGACGTGGACCAAGTCTGTGGGCTTCCAAGTTAAGATCAGGGAAGGGCAAAGGGTGAGCTTCCAGATATTGTTGGACTGTAACTCGCAGCATTCTTTGCCACTGGCTATGTTGGCTAGGGCTGATGGGAGCTGAAGCTTAACAATATCTGGCAGGCCACACTTTGCCCAGGCTTAAAAGAAGCAGCAGAAAGGAATCGGCTCTTCATTCTCCATATGGCAACATTGCTGATAACTGCGCCCTTTATCTCCTCCTTGCAGGTCACAGGCTTTGAAGCACCAACACCCTGATCTCAACAGCTTCAAGGTCACTTACTCTCACAAGGCAGGTCAACACAGCAGTTTATGTTCTCAGTGGGTTACTACAGCAACATGCCCTGAGTGGATGAAAAACACTGGAAAGTAATCTCAGAGCTACTCCCTTCCTGGTTAACTTTTCACCTGGGCTGTTATGTTCAAAATTAATTAAATCAAGAACAGAGATTGTATTTTCTTCCTACGTGGCTCTTTCTGTCTGACTGGTCACACACCCATTCACTGTCAGCTCTCAGATGGTTTGTTAATTTTAAACTCCAGAGTTCCTGCTGAGGAAACAGGCATTCCTGGTGACCAATTTTGCCTTTTCTGTCCAGATTTGTAGTAGGAAGATTGATGGATTCAGTTTTCATGAAGCATTTAGCTGAAAAATACTCTCAGTTTTTGTTCCTATTTCGCGAATAAAGAGCAGCCTGCTCATGACAAGAAAGTTTCTCCTCCAAATAATGAAAGGAAAAGTCCCTTGTGATGCACTCTTGTAGGCAACAGATGACCCTACTGCCGTTGTTAGAGAAGAAGCACAGGCGGGAATCCTGCTGGGGACTTGCATCTCCAAGAATTAGAACTGGGCAGTCCCATAGCACTCGTATCCAGTAAGGGACTGTTTTATAATACCACATAAGAGAGCTGTTAAAGTGGCCTATTGGGACCAATGCATATCAGGACCGATGCATACCACAACCAATGTACATTGGTCTCATTGTCCATTGGGACACCAGCCAGGGAATGTCAATGCTCACTGAAAGAGTCCAATGTGCATCAGGGCATTCTTGCTGGTGTCCTGCATCAATGTGCATCAGAACACTCTTGCTGGCGTCTTTGCAATCCACTAACAGAGTTTCTTAGTGCCTCTGCTACGCAGCTAAGTATATGTAAAGTTATGTAATGTAGATGATGATAGAGGATTTGAGCCATTTTAACAGAGCTGAAGGAGTGATGAAAAGAAGCATATTTACCTTTGGAGTACATGCTTTCTTTTCTCCCATGGTTACTTCAAGTCAAATAGGTTTTTCAGGATTTTAGAAAGTAACAAAACCTTCAAAAATATCTTTACTCCAGGAAAAAGTAGAACAAGAGTATACAAAACAAGCAAGGATATTTCTTCCATATCAATGTCAAGCTGATCCCTGAAATAACTGAAATCTGCCTCTACTGCTAATCTATCCACTACCAGAGTCAGTGTCCCATTTCAACTTCAAACTCATATACCATTCTGTGAATGCTGATTGGGAGCACTGACTGTTAAGGTATTGTTTAATGGACTGTATAAAGTAGTAAAAGGTCTCCCCACCTTCCAGGCCAAATAATCAGGGTATAGCTTTTTCCTTTTTCCTTCTGCTTAGTTTTCCCATTGCCGAGCTAACCAAAATTGTTCTTATTCTTGATACCAAAATGCAAGTGGAACTACAGGAATCAATTGTACAGACTTGTCCAGTTCCTCAATGCTGAGATGCACAAACTATCCTTACATTTCTATTACTTGAAGACTATAAATCTGATAGAGAAGGAAGCTGCCTGTATCCTCTTTTGACTGCTATTTTGGAAGTAAAGAAGATAAGAGGTCCTAAGAGATGGATGCCAGTGGTTCTTAGTGAATTTCTCATGGCCATGATAGGCAGCTTTCCAAAGCCTCAGGTGATTTCAAGAAACAGGGAAGTGGGCCAGGCAGTTGATACAATTGATCCTACGCACTCATCCCTTTGAGATATAACAATGACTAGGATTGATTTTCATTGAGACTACATTGTTCAGGCAGAAGAGGTTGTCCCTTTCTTTCATCAGGTGCAATCCCAGTGGATCCCAACAATACTAATAGCATGAAGGGGAAAAATGTCTCCACTGGCACCTCTAGGGGGATTTTTTTAAAAAAAAAAAATAGCTACATGCATAAGTGTATAATTTTTGTCAGGATAATGGCTGGAAAGGGAAGAGGAAACATGCTATGTCTGAACATTCTTGTCCTAATGAACATCAGCCTCATGGATTCCCCCTTTTTTTAAAAAAGGAGGAAACTCTCACAGCTTTCCAGTAACTTAAAATCTTAGGATTTAGAAATCCAGTTTAGTCATCCAAAGAAAAGAGGCAGAGAAAGTGACCCAAGGAATGTGAACCTGGAAAATATAAGAATTCTAGATGTGAATGATTTTCTGTGTCTGCAAAGCTAGAAATTTGGGGACTGAAGAAATATTTCATGGGGGTGGTGTCAGAAACCTGGAGGCCAGTGCCCTCACTCTTCATAGATATACCCTTGTTCTAGTTTAGTGAGTATCTTTCAGTTTGTCCAGTATATGAACAAAGCTTTGAAATACATTCAAGAACTGTGACATAGGCCCTTTTCACATGGGGGGGGGGGACACAGGCGAAAACACGCTAAAACGGAGCTTACCCACAGCCGGGTAAGTCCGTCGCCACGCGGAGCAGCGCGAGCTCGCTGCTCCACACTCCTCCGGCGTCCCAGATGGCGGCTTCCGGTTGGTGGAGGCTCTCCACCAACCGGAGAAGCTCGCCAGCCAGAAGCCCGCCCCCGGCAGATCTGCAGGCACGCACTTGCGCGCACCTGCAAATCCACTTTAGAGCCGGGCGACGGAGCGGCACGGGGCTGCGCGCTCCGTGCTTTTTAAAAACCTCGAAAAAGAGGTTTTTAAAAAACACACAGCCCGGCTAGTTCCGGCCGCTCCTGAGTGGATTCTGCTGTGGAACTACGAAAAGTAGTCCACGCCAGTCCACTCTACAGTGTAGAAGACCTCCGTTAGAGGTCGCTCTACACCGTTTTAGAAGCCCGGTATGGAAATGGCCTAAGATAGACTTTACTTCTCCAAGAATTTTGTCCAACAACTGGAAAAAATGGAAAGTATCCATGAAATCATGGCAAAGCCTGAAAAAATCATGATAAAGCAGCACAGTAGGCAACCTCATACCCAGTATTTAAAATATAACTTGCTTAAAATACCTACACATTAAAAAATCTGAAAGGAAATCTCGCATATGTCTGCTTCCCTCTTCTATTTGGTGTTTTCTCATAGCAGGCGAATGAAAACCTCACTTGCTGTGAAACTTCCAAAAGGTCAGTAGATGGCATCATTGCGTTATGAAAGCAAGCAAGCAAGCATGCTCTGCCACTGCTTTTCTCTAATCCTTTCCTTTTCTTGCTAGTTTTATGTCATACATTGCCTCAGTTTTCATTTACCCTGTAGCTCTCTTCATCTTCATGACCCATGGTATTATGTCATAGGATTTTCCCATCACTTTTTAACCATGGCAGCTGGCAGCTCAGATATCAGTAAGATAGTGAATCAGATTTTAATTCAGATTTTAATCTGAAATGTAAAGAAGCTCTCTAAGGGATTTGGGGGGGGGAGTGGTGAAGCACCTTGGATAACTACTTTAAGAATAATATTAAAACCAGGAGGTGATTCACTGCCCATCTCATATTAAAGTCACCACTATTTTTTTTTCATGTGAATGATAATTCATGTAACTAAAGCACTGCAAGCTATTTTACAGCAGTAATGGCACTGGTCCATACAGTTCTCTGTTGTCTACACCGGCTATACTGGTTCTATGGAATCTCTGACAAATGTCCTTTCTTAACTCTATCTGAAGTCAGGAATGGAATCTTTTGCCAGCAAAGCAGATGCTCTCTTGTTTTCTCTTTATGGGTGCAATTAAAAGTGCTGGTTATAAAGCCCATATGGCTTAGGTCCTAGCTGTCTAACAGACAGTGTGAGCCTGCCTGGGTCCTGAGAGGCCCTTCTCTCAGTTTCACTACCTTCATAGGCACAGCTGGTGGGGACATGAGATAGGGCCCTCTCAGTGGCTGCCCCTGGCCTCTGGAACTCCTTTCCCAGGGAGGCCAGAATGATTCCCTCCTTGCTGTCCTTTGCCTTGCAAGTGAAGACTTTTTATTATTATCATTATTCCAATAAGATTTTAGAACTGAAAGGTTTTTTTAAAGATCGTTTAAGAGGGTGTTATATTGTTTTTAATGAACTGTTTGTAACTGCTTTTCATTCTTTTTCAGTGTAAGTTGTTAAAATTGTTTGAATATTTTTAATAGCTTAATAAGAGTTTTATAATTCGGTATAGCTAAAATGTCAGTATAGCATACAAAGGTCAATATTTAAACAGAAATAGTTTTAATATTGACCTTTGTATTCTATACTGATATTTTAGCTATACTGAATTTGTTTAAAATTGCAAGCCATCTTGAGTTCTTATTTGGAGGAAAAAGACATAAGAATAATACAAAGAATAGCTATGCTACATCCTTTCCCTGTCTACAGTGATTGTCTTTATATAGACAGATGGAGGGGATACGAGAACCCTTATTCAGTCTAGGTATTCAGTAAAGTATTGCTACTTCCTCAGTCAGTTTTCTTTCCCAGTAGCACTGTTACTTGGACATTTGGCCTTACTGGTTATTTCAAGTATTTCATTGCCACTGTGTCTCCGATTATCTCCATTTTGCCCAAAAAAGTGAATTAATCACAGCTTAAAGAAACAAGGGCAAAATGTTCCGGTACATATTTCCCATGGTTGCATATGCATATGTGTCATGTTACACCCAAGTCCTATTTCAGTCAAGCCATCATGAATACACTCCTTTCACATGGTCAGTCTAAAGCCCTACTAAGGAGAAACAAGGGGGCCCTGTTGTGAGGCACAGTGGTGTACCTTCTTCAAATGGATTATTTAGTGTCACATGAAAGGGCAGCCAACTGTTATTTATCTTATTATTATTATTGTGGGAGGGGGGTTCCCCTCTGGAGAAGAGACGTGTGTGGGAAACTCCTCGTTATGAGAGCTTCAGTGGCTATCAGTGCATTTCCTGTCATAATTCATAGAATCATAGAGTTGGAAGTGGTCTCATGGGCCATCAGGTCCAAAACCCACCACCACTACCACTGCTCAATACAGGCTCTCCGGCTAAAGCAACCCCAGCTGTTCAGCCTTTATTTGAAGACATCTAGAAAAGGAAACCCCACCACTTCTCTAGGTAACTGGTTGCATTGTCAAACTGCTCTTACTGTTAAGATGTTCCTTCTAATGTTCAAATGAAATATACTATCCTGTAAATTAAAACCATTAGACCTGGTTCTGCCCTCTGGGCCAGCACAGAACAAGCCTGCCCCCTCCTCTCTGTAACAGCCCTTGAGATATTTAAAGTGCAATCATGTAGCCCATCAGTCTACTCTTCACAAAGCTGAACAAGCCCAGCTCCTTTAGCCTCATATATTTTATTCTCTGTACCTTGTATCATCCTTGTTGCTCTTCTCTGAACCTGTTCCAACTTGTCTATATCCTTCTTAAAATGAGGTACCCAGAACTGAATGCAGTATCCAGGTGAGGCCTGACCAGTGTAGCATATACTGGGACTATTAATCCCCTTAACAAGGAAACTATGGTTTTATTAATGCAGGCTAAAATAGCCTTTGACTTCTTTCTTGCAGTATTATACTGCTGGCTCGTGTTCAACTTATGATCAACAATAACCCTATGGCCCTTTTCACTTGCAATACTGCTGAGCCATGTATCCTCCTCATCCTTCACCTGTGCATTGATTTTTGTGAACTAAGTGAAGAATTTTGCGTTTGTCTCTATTGGATTTCAGTTTATTAATTTCTGCCCAATTTTTTAGTTTATCAAGCTCCTTTTGAATTCGGTTCCTTTTTTCCAGTGTGTTGAATTCTGTTCCTATCTTCCAAAACCCCTCCCAGTTTTGTATCATCTGCAAAATTTGATCAGGATTCCCTCCTCTATAGAATTCAAAGTTTATCTAACCTATAAAGCCTATCTGAATCTTCCTATAAAAACCTGCCTGAATTTTGAGATATCTCTCCTACAGTTTTCAAATCATTGTTCATCAGTCTTTTTTCAAAGGAAACAGTCCTGTATGTATTTTTTCTCTGAAATTCAGGCTTTTCTCCAGTCTAATCAAGATGGAATGTGTGTGTGTGTGTGTGTGTGTGTACCTACATCCACAGGCGCGCACACACACACACACACACAGAATTTTCTGGTTTTCCTTCAGGCATCAAAAATGTCTGGCAACATCCTTGAAAGGCAGGGTATACAGTTAATAAATACATAGAATCTTTGACAGTTTCTAGTTTGCATCACTTCCAACATCTCACCCGCAGCAAGCATTATTTTTCTTTCCCCCCACCTTTTCCGTTGCTTTCCCCGTGTTTGTATTTTCTCCAGGCTTATGTTCTGCTTGCAACTTTTCATCATGAAGACAAGCAACAAACATCAAAGAATTTGCTAGAACCTCACTGACATTCAGTTCCAGATTCAGAAAAAAAGGCAATACATGTGGCCTGAAATGAAAATTTTCTCCTGCTAATATCTGCCTTCTGATTGTCTTTCTCCCCATCTCGCCACCTCATGTCTTCTGTCTTCAGCCTCTCCCATTCTCAGCCAGCTCTACTCTTGGCAACCCAAGCCTCAAATTTTTCTTGAGTGTCACTTGTCACAAGTGTTACTTATCTTGAGTAATACATATCTTGATTTTAGCACATTGCGATCAAGTCTCCACTAGGCAACAGTCCTTTTTCTGACTGCAAAGACATGGAAAGAAATTCTCTCTGCCCAGCCTTTATTTGCTGTTTGTGATTGCTATGCATTATAGGCTGAAATCCTGTTGGTGTGTCCCAACTAGAGTAGACCCAATGAATTAATTGTTGAAAGTGAGTCAACAGATAAATAAATGCAACTGATTCAATACCTCTACTCTTGTAGAGGATTATAACAGGTTTTAAGCCCAGGTTCTTCGTTCATTTATCCTAAGGGGTTACATTTCTTGTTTTTAATAGTCATGTTTTAAATTACTGTGCTTTATCTTTTATGTTATTGTGCTGTATATCCTATCTATTGATAATTTCACTTATATATGTCTTGTATACTCCCAGTAGAAGTTGCAATGACTAAACTGAGGCTATGGTACTTTGGACTTACCATGAGATGGTATTGCTCACTGGAAAAAGCTATAATGCTTAGCAAAGTGGAAGGCAGTGGGACAGAGCTTTCCAAACTTTTCATGTTGGTGACACACTTTTTAGACATGCATCATTTCATGACACAGCAATTCAGTTTTACTAGCAAACCGGAGGTTAAACTAACTCCTTATAAAAGATACAGACACATACATAAATTGCAATAACAAAGTATATGGGGACACAACATATCTCATGAAAACCTTTCATATATTTTTAAAAATGTACGATTTATAAATAATAACATACATTTCCAAGATTGTGGGAGACACATCTACGCACTTCAGGCAACACATTAACGTGTCATGGCACACCATTTGGAAAGTCCTGCAGTAGGAAAAGAGGAAGACTGCACTACAGGTGATTGATTTGATCAAAGAAGCCATGATTCCCCTGAGTTTGCAAGACCTCAACAAGGCAGTGGATGACCAGGGATCTTAGAGATCCCTCATGCCGTCGGTGTCCCCAAGAACATTTCATTAAAAAAAAAAATCAAATGTAACTTGCAAAGTGATATCCTAACAAAATATTCTGGTTATAGAATGCAGAATATAAATAAGCATTTCTAATATTTGAAGCACTGTATTCTCCCTTATGATCTAACCTGTGCTTTGAGATCTGCTAGGGAGGCCCTTCTCTCTGTCCCATCACCCTCACTGGTACATCTTGTGGGAACCTGGGAGAGGGCCTTCTCAGTGGCTGCACCCAGGCTGTTCTCCCTTCCTAGAGAAGCTAGACAGGCATTCTCCCTCCTTTCTTTTCACAGACAAGGAAAGACTTTTCTGTTTAGATAGGCATTTGATGAGTGACTCTATCAGGCCTTCTCATCAAAACATTGTGCTGGATCTTGCTAATTTTCATGCTGGAGTGTGCACATGTGTGCATGCATGCATGTTTAATTAATTTTTTGTTTCATTTTGTTTTAACTTTTGTATCTTGTGAATTTTTAACAATGTTTTTTTTTTAATTTGTTGTAAGCTGCTTTGAGTCCCACACTGGGGGAAAGGCAGGATAGAAATAAATACAACAACTATCTGTTCCTGCTGCTGCTGCTGCTGCTGCTGCTGTTATTTATTATTATCCTCCAGGTTGCCATAAGTCAAAGTCTATCTTGGTGGGAAATATAAAAGACAAATGCTATTTAAACACAATTTTTAATATTCTGGTGCTTGTTTTGGAATGCTTGTTCTGTTTTTAACTCTTCTCTGGATGTATGGCTATATAATAAAGGATTAATTGATTGATTAGCCCTCCTGGCTGCCCATCCACTTCCATCCATTGTCCCCCCCGCCATTCTATTCACTTCTTTCTTACTTTATTTCACGTGGCTTTTGTCCCCTATTGTCTTGTTTCTATAGTCACAGATAGACTACTGCTAGTCCTGTTCAAATACTGATACTGACCATATTTGAATGCTGCTGACACACAGGTTCATTGTGTATGTGTATTTTTCATTAAAAATTAATTGATGATTTTTCTCATTTTTAAAGGCTTGATTCATTATAACCATTATGGAGTTGTGTATCTTCATGTGAGTATACTATTCTCCTTTATGTACCATTAGTCTGTGTGTATGTACATATGTGCCTTCAAGTTGTCTGCCAATTTATGGTGGCCTCATGAATTTCACTGGGTTTTCCTAGGCAAGGAATACTCACAGGTGGTTTGCCAGTTTCTTCCTCTGAAATGTAGCCTACAGCATGTGGTACTTGTTGGTAGTCTAGTCTAGGGCCTGTTTATTCATTCAGAAATGTAATTAAAAAACCGTGAGAGAAAATATTTATGCTGTGATTTGTGACATGGACTGTGGATGTTTCTTTTGCCTTTGCTGCATGGGTCAGGAATTCAACATGCACAGCAGCTCCCCGGTCCACTGTCCTGTTTTATGGTTCTGAGTACCCTAGCCAACTGAAGAAGTCCCTGAAACAAGCAGCAGTTACAAGGTGGTAGTGCTGAGAGAGTTAGAGTCACGCTTGGGTAAATACCAGAGTTGTCAAAACCATCCAAGTTCAAGGAGCCAAATTAGTGTCTTACCAGGTTGTACATTAGGCAGAAAAGAACTTGAAAATGATGCCTGGTAATTATGCTGTGGTCAAAGATCCAGAACATCTGACAAGATTTAGAAACACTGAAAAGCAGAGGTCTTGGAAGGGGATGACATGTATGGAAATTCAGCAACTGCCTGTGGGAAATGGATATATTTATATGAGCTATCGTAAGCTGCCACTCCCACAAGACGGCTGCCTTTGATGCAGCTGAATTAGTGCTGGATCCTTTTTGGGGGGCTGGCAAGTGCTTCAGTACAGCCACACCTTACGGCCATTCCATCTGAGGTACCCTCTCTCTCTCTCTCTCAGACTTGGATGCCTGACTGCTTCAGAGACTGGTTCTGTTCCCTGTTCTTCTTGGCCTTCAGCTCAGATTCTGATGCCAAATCTCCCAGCTGGGGCCTTTACTCCTGGTTTTCACTGTCTCAGGAAGGGTATGATATCCATCATGTAGCCTGTGTAAAACAAATTATTTTCTGAAACAGAGGAATAAGAATCATAGGTGAACCATATAACACGAAGGTTCATTTTGCTACATTAGGACTTTGCCATTATAACTACAAAACAGGATAATGACCGAAATCTAATTTAGTCCCAACTGGCACACACTCACTGAATCGATGGGACCTTGCTAAGTGAACAGTTAGGTAAGTTCAGTCAATTGAAAGAGTCCACTATAGCTAGGGTCATTTCTGTACTACACTGTTATAGTGCTATTATTCCACTTTCTCTGCTGGCTGTTTGCTGTAATAAATGAAATGAAATTATTCCACTTTCAACTTCCTATGGAATTCTGGGGATGGCAGTTTAGAGAAGGGCATCTTTGGCCTCAGTAAACTACAAACCCTAGAATTCCACAGGATGTTGGAAGTGGAATAATAGCACCATAACAGTGTAGCGCGGAAATGGCCGAGGACTAACAATTGAATTTAAGACACTGTTTCCTTATTTCTTCCATAACAGTGGATCTCCTGACACTGGTTCCCTTTTCTAATTTCAGAAGAGGCACTGAGATTATATGACATAAGAAAGAGGTTTTGAAAAGTCTGTGACTAACCTTGCATTTGTATCCAGCTCTTCCAGGTCCACCCCACTCTTTCCCATCTATTCCCTCCCCAAGACCTGGCTTTGCATGCTGATATTCCTGTCTCCTACTTTAAGACACTTCCTTATCATTGCATCACCTTAATGGATTTTCCTGTCATTCATTTTGTCTACAGGGCTGGTGTTTAATATGAATGTAGAAAATCTGTCTATTATATGTTGCAATCATCTGTCTGCAAGATTTTGTTCTTTGTGTATGCAGGTGCAGCAACCTGCTCCCGTGTGGTCATACGGGAATGAAGAAGTGCATTCTTATTCCATCTGGATAGAAACCAAATCTTGGCTTGGCTCAGCTCAGTGGGTCCTTTATTCTGTTGGTTTACATACTGAGAATTGTAAGGTTTGGAGTTGATTTCCTTCTGACAGGTGTACTAAACAAGTGTGCGAAAAGCTTCTTATCTAAATCTGATCATATGTAGGGGATAGTTTCCGTATTGACTATTACCACATTTTGGGCTAAATCCTATTGTTAGTCCTGACTAGAGTAGACACATTGGCCCTTTTCACGTGGGGGGGGGGAACGGGCGAAAACACACTAAAACGGAGCTTACCCGCAGCCAGGTAAGTCCATCGCCACACGGAGCAGCGCGAGCTCGCTGCTCCACACTCCTCTGTGTCCCAGATGGCAGCTTCCGGTTGGTGGAGGCTCTCCACCAACCGGAGAAGCTCGCCAGCCGGAAGCCCGCCCCCGGCAGATCTGCAGGCACGCACTTGCGCACGCCTGCAAATCCACTTTGGAGCTGGGCAACGGAGCGGCACGGGGTTGCGCGCTCCGTGCTTTTTAAAAACCTCGAAAAACAGGTTTTTAAAAAACATGCAGCCCGGCTAGTTTCAGCTGCTCCTGAGTGGATTCTGGTGTGAAACTACGAAAAGTAGTCCACGCCAGTCCACTCTACAGTGTAGAAGACCTCAGTGAGAGGTCGCTCTACACCGTTTCAGAAGCCCGGTATGGAAATGGCCATTGTATCAATGAGATTTATCTGTGTGTTGACTCATCATTCATCAACTGATGATGGTTCTTCTCTAACTGGCAGTAAGCAACAGGATACCAGTTTTTGTTCACTAAAGGATTCCCTGAGCCCTGTGACATCTTTGCGGGTGTGCATATGAGTGCAGTGAAAATGTGAATATGGATCTACACATTGCACTAGAAGGAGGGAGAAATACACTTTTAGAACATGAAAACTATGTCTAGTTTCAGAAGCGTATTGTAAAGGATGTAGACTAAGGGCCTTTCCACCCTACACTGTTATAGTGCTGTTATTCCACTTTCAGTATCCTGTGGAATTCTGGGGTTTGTAGTTTACCAAGGCCAAGGAGCTCTCTGACTGAGAATTCTAAATGTCCCTCCCTAAACTGCAAACTCCATGATTCCATAGGATGTTGAAAGTGGAATAATAGCACTATAACAGTGTAGTGCAGAAAGGCCCTAAGAAGAGGGTGCTAAAGAGTTTTTCATCACTGCTGGTCCTTCATTCTTTCTAGCTTGGTTCGTTAGTACTGCTCTGTCCATAGCCAGCATGACCAGCCATGCTGATTGAAGATGATGGGAGTGGTGGTGCAACACATTTAGATTATTCAAGCTTGAGGAAGGCTGCTTTATGCTAATAGTCTTGATTTTCCCTTAGATCAGATGTGGGGAAAGGGTAGCCCATGGGTCACATAAGTTTCCCCAAGCCACCAGGATGCATCACCACCAATTAATTTTTAATGAAAATCCATCTGTAAAATATCCCGAAATGCAGCCTGTAATGGCATTATGTTTTAAAACAACTCATAAGACTTTAAACAGCCCAAAGTGGCCAAAGACTAGCTGCGGGGGGAGGGCGGGGAGGAAGCAAATGTTGCAAGTCATTTCTGGTCACTTGTGAGCTCTATTCAGGTCAGTTTTCAGTTTAATGTGCAGAGGTGCAGGGCACTGCAAGACATGACGCAAACATTGCCCCCTGGCTCAGTACAGTTGCCCACTTCTGCCCTAGATTTTGCTAATGTTTGAAACTTCCAACCGACAGGAATGCCATGATGTTTTGGTTCACTGTTTCATTGTTTACTTTGTATATTGGACACTGCTTGCAGTACCTGAGTTATTGCATGGTACAGTACACAAACAAACACATATTCATACAACCATCTCAAAACAGCAAGAGTTTGGGTAATGCATCCAAAATAATGCACTGATCAAGAGACAAGCTTCAAGGTCGTGATATGTAATGCTTTTTTCCCCCTATGAATGCAAATAATTGCTGTAGATAATGGTCACATGAAGTCAAGTGCAGAGTTGTCTGGAGAGCCATCCTCTTCGAAAGCAACCAAGAAGCATTTGTGCAGAATATCCCAGCATCAGGCTGCATGGAATGGTGCTGCATGTAATCTTAGGTTCCTTTAAAAACAAGACGCAGTGCTGCATGCAGTGAAACCATCTTTCCCCCAGACAAACTGACACTTTTATATTTTTCTGATAATGTATCTCTTGTGTGCTGGAGTATTTCTGTACAGAGTCTTGGGATTTTCACATGAGAGTTACGTATCTCTTTTTCCTGTGTTGGCACTGAAAAAACTTCATAATCACAAGAATCGTAACCTTATTTCTCATATTTGCTTCCTCTATATCTCAAGAGACCAAGTCTACCACTACCATTTCCAAACTGGAGACTTGAGAAACCAAGGAAAGTAATTCTCATGACTGATTGTTTTTTTGTTTTTTTATTGCAGTGAACCAAAATCACCATGAGTTGACATCTCTATGTGAACCCATCTTGGGAATATTCAGCATGTTGACATCTCAGACCACATTTCCACTGAGTAGGGACATAGCAAGATGGAAACATATTGTAGGTCAGAACAATTGCAAAGACTGCTTCTTAATGCTAAAGCTAGATAAAAAAAAGTTAAGCCATTGTGACTGCACTGCATTAAAAATGGTTGTGAAAACTGACCTCACTGTTTTACACAGCAGAGTCTTCAAATTCCTATTCTAATGCGGCTACCGTCTCTTCCATGCAGCCGTATCTCAAACATACTGAACACATGAAGACCCACCACACTTGCTTCTCCTGCCAGGACCCTTGAAAATATGCAGTCTGTATGCCCAGTCTATATAGGAATCTATACAGGTGTTATAGCATTGCTCGTAACTGGAACATTGTGCCTTATTTGGCAGAGAGATCCAAATGATATACACATTGTCCCAGGTTATTTGCCATTATTACCCATGTTCTTTTCTGCGTTCTTTCACTCCTGGAGAGAAAAAAACTTTATTTCCCTCCTGCTATGTTGCACTCAGGGCTGGATTATTAATGGTTCCGTTGGTATAATTGAACCAGACCTCTCACAAGAGAAAGGGGGAAAATGTAGCCTTTTCCCCTAGTCACTTTCTGAACTTCCCAGTGTTTCTATTATTGTTGGTATTTATGTGTTACTTAAATAATGGAATAAAAAATGCATGAGATCTGTTGGTCGCACTGAAGGGCAGAAAATTGATTCACACTTTGAGATTTCTGTGCTGCTATCTATTGGTATTTTGCAGTTGATTTATCATTTATTTATTCGTTTATTTTCTATGCCACCATTCTTAGAAATGATTCACACATGTTTATGGGTGGTGCTGGTTGGTTTTGAAACTATTACAAGGCCCCAGCCAACTTAATCCAGACTTGGTTATGCTGCTTTGGTGGGTGTGCCTCCTGCTGTACATGATGATGACACACTTGTGGGCATCTTCCCACTTCCTCTCCTGTCTTTCTATGTGCCAATCCCATTCTGATTTCCAGTAGTCATTCTGATATGACCGCTGATGAACAACATCTATATTCTGTCATGGTTAAATGATTTTTTGGACAGTTTAGTACCAATTGTTGGTGCCATTTCTTTCATCTTCCAGAAAGATCCAAAATAACACCCAATATGAGATTATGGGCATGATTAAGCAGGGGATTATTCCCTTTGTTTCTGTATTCCTTTAATTTTCCAAGGTAGGGAAAGTGGAAACAGATGGCATGGAGGCATGAAACAGAACAGAGAAAGGGTGGAGTGTATAGTGGGGAACTATAGTACTTCAATTGGGATGTATAAGAGAGTTGCTTGAAATTACAGGAAAGAAGGAAACAATTGGGACTATCTCTTTGGACATTACAAGCATCAGGAAGCACAATGGAGTGTGGTGACATGAATATGCTGCTCCAGACATTAGAAGACCGACGGATTCAAACTACAAGAAAAGAGATTCCACCTAAACATTTGGAAGAACTTTTTTACTATAAGAGCTGGTTGAAGAACTGTAGAATGAACTGCTTCAGAAGTTGATGGACTCTCCTTATCTGAGGGTCTTTTGACAGAGGTTAGATGGACATCTTTCAAGAGTGCGTTAGTTGTATATTTCTGCATGGCAGGGTATTGGACTAGATGGTCCTTGTGGTCCTTTCCAGTTATAAGATTCATGTTATGTTGAAGATGGAGCAAGGTTGTTTTCTGCTGCTCCAGAGACTTGGACACAGAGCAATGGATTCAAACTACAGTAAAAGAGATTTCACCTAAATGTCAGGAAGAACTTCCTGATGGTAAGAGCTTTTCAACAATGGAGTATGCTGCCTTGGAGTGTGATGGAGTCACCTTCTTTGGATCCAACATTTGGATTTTAAACAGAGGCTGGATGGCCATTTACTGGGGAGCTTTGAACCTGTGTTCCTGAATGGCAGGTGGTTGGACTCAATGACTGTTGTGGTCTCTTCCAACTCTATAATTCTGTGATTGTATGATTGTATGATTCTATGACTATATGAAAATCATTTGGCACAAGTAGAACAAAGTGTAAAACATGTCAGCTTTTTGGAATCCTTCCACTACCACCACCACCCTGATAAAGATAGTATAAATGAGGAACAGGACATAGATAACAGTATAATGCCTTATGTAAAAATAGGTAAACTTACTCAAGGATGTGATAGTCTGGGAACTAAAAAGCAAGGAGTAGGAAAATGCTTTCAAACTGAGGAAGCATCAGAAAATTTCACAAAGAGCACATTATATCGGTTGGCATTCTCAAAGGCAAAAAGGTAGGGCCAAAAATACCAGGGATATTTTAGCTTAACATATCTTGTTGTTGTGTGCTTTCAAGTCATTTCTGACTTATGGTGACCCTGAGGTGAATCCTATTTGGAGTTTTGTGAAGCTGACGGTATGTGAGTTGCCTGAGGTTACCCAGTGGGTTTCCATGGCTGAGCTGGGATTCGAACTCTGGTCTCCAGAGTCATTGTCCAATGCTCAAACCATTATACCATGCTGGCTGCTTACCACTACTAATTAAGCCTTAAGAGAAATGTTTCATCCTTTTAGAATGGGGAGAAAACATACATAACCAATGGTGTCATGAAGAAGGGGGCATGACCCCAATAGGAATGGATTCAGTCACAGGGCCTGGAATTCCCAATCTCTTGCCTGAAGGGTAGCAGTTATAGGTAGCTGAGTTACCAAGCTGGGCACTGGGGCAAAGATGAGAATCGGACTCTGCGGAACATACAGCTCCACCATCATCTGAACCCAAGCCAGATTGCCAATATTTAGGAAGACCAGGAATTTGGAGATTAACTTTGGAAGGTTTTCCTTTGAGCACAGCTTTTTAAAAATCCCTTTGAGGTCTCTGCTTTTTTCTAATAGTTCAAATTTCTTGCTGTTTTCTCCACCACTGCCCTAGGCCATATTCCCCCATTTCCCTCCCCTGAATTTTGGGTTTTGGGGATATCCTTGCAGGTATCTGAGGTAAAGTCAAGAAATATGAACTATCCTGTAGCTATCCAGGATATTATGTTTTTCATTGTGATCATTCTTGCAACATAGCTTAACCACAGACAAATGAGAAATGCTGTTTCAACATCACAGTTGTTCTTTGTGGGTGTGAGCCTGTATAAATGCAACAGACAAGATGACTTGAGGAAGAAACTCTTGGGTGCGGAGATCTGCTTTCTTAAAAGTTAAGACAGCTTAATAGCATCTGCATTCATCATGGGACGAATATTCCTTTGGGGAGGTAAGTTTGAATTACGTAGCATGCACCTGTTGATGTTGTTGAATTGCTTTGCTGGATTTCATTCATTTAGATATACTACTGAGTGAAGTTGGATGGTAGAGATGCCAATTTCACCAATCATTTCCAGAAAGGAAAAGCTATCATTTAAGCAAGCTCACATTGCCAAGCTTGCTTAGTCTAACAGATCTGGAATACTGTCATATGCAAAGGAAAACTGGGATCCTATACACGTAATAAGGAAGTAAGCGGGAACTGTGCACAAATGGTGTCTTAAAATTCTCCATTCTATTTGTGGTCAGAGAAATTAAGGATCCGGAAACCTGACTGAATTTCTCCAGAAAGAATTCTCCATCAGTCTGGGGAATGGAGTATGTCATTAGTAATGCTAGTAGACTGGCATCTTTCTTTCTACCAAAGGATGTATGGGCCACCCAAATAGGGTGGAGAATTTTAAGACACCATTTGTGCACTGTTTTATAGCCTGGTCACCATCTTGCATTCTTCAAGTCCCCTGGACCAGAGATGCGGGGTTCTGATGCTATATTTTTCTTTGGAAAATTTTGTATACCACATAGGTATAGATATGTTTATCCATAATTACCTTGGCTGCTGTATTGCAATCAGTCAAGGCAGACAAGGTAAAAAGAGGATACAAACTTTTAATTATTCACCTAAGGAGATATGTGTTGACAAAGTGCTCAGAGAAATGCACTCACAAATGACTGTACTGCTAACTTTTCATTTTTGCAAAATCTTTTGCTTTTCAATCAATAACAACATACACTTAGTCAAGAAAAATGTGCTAAGTTGCCTGTGCTTACAGACTTACAACTATATTTTAGTAAAACAGAATGTTCAGCCTGTTGTACTGAATTAGATTTTTCTCAAGTTGAACGTATTCTAATTATACTTCAACAAAAGAAAGCTAAACTGTTGATGTAAGATATGTCAGGTACATATCTTTAGATGTGTGATCTAGAAATAACAGTGTTTTTTCAGGTGTACTCATTTTTTGTTAAAATATAAGGGAAGTACATGCTATTTTTAGGTTATTACAAATATTGCAATGAATTAATTTGCACATAAAGCTTTGAAAGTGTTAGAATATAACGTGTAACCAAATTGTGCTAATTCAGGCCACATTATTTAGAGTACAGCTTTTTACTTTTTTTAACTTCTACCTTTTCTGGAAAACCCACATCTTTGCCTCAGACCCTGGCCATTTCTGCACGACACCATTGCGCTATAAGAGTGTTGTGTGGAAATGTTGCCAGTCTCATTCTGGGCATTGCAGAAGGGAAAAATGGAAGCTGCTGTGCACATGAACATGTGAGCAAAAATAGTTGAAAGAAAATCTGCAAAGGGGCCTTTGTTTACTGGAGGATGTGAACAAGAATATCACAGAAATCTTTCCAGAAAAAAAAAATCTAGTGATAGCTGGCAGCTCCCATATCAGTTTTAGCATGAACTTTACAAGAACTATCCAAAGTGCTGAATCTAATTTGGGATTAAGATTTGGCACCTTGGAAGTGCCTTTAAGGTTTGAACTAACACCTGTGCTGGATTCACCACTCCACTGGTATAGAAATCACCAGCCACCACTGAAAAAAAAAAGCCTGGTTAGGGCCTAAATACCTTAAGGGCACCAGATCACATTGGATCTTGGAAGTTAAGCAGGGTCAGCTCTGGTTAGTACTTGGATGGGAGACTTCTGGCAAACACCAGGTGCTATAGGCTACATCTCAGAGGCAAAACCATCTTTGAGTATTCTGTACCTAAGAAAACCTGGGAAGTTCACAGAGTCTCCATAAGTTCACAGACAAACTGAAACCACATACATGTGCGTGCGCACACACACACACACACACACACACACAATGGTTTACTTTCAAGAGGAGAGTTTCAAACAGTACCTGTTGCTGTTGAGGGATAAGAATAAGGGGGTGCCCCATGTTTAGAGCAGTGGGAGGTAGCTCATCCCAGAACAGCAGAGTGTGGCACTTCTTGTTGAAGAAACACATTGGTTTAAATTCCTTCCTCAGCAGAAGTTAGAGACCTGGGTCAGAAGCAATGCCTCCCTTTGCATATCCCCACAGGGGGAAAAGCAAAAATGCCTGACATTTCCTTTTCTGTTAGAAACAGCCACCTGTCACGCAGTGTCCTCTGTCCAAATGGCTTCCAAGTACATTCACAGCACACACACTTACATGGTAGCTCTCCATTGTTGGTTAAAAGCATGGGTAAGGAACCTTTTTCAAAGTGAGGACTGATTTCCATTTCAGAGACATTCTCAGGGCTTCATTCAAGTGGTGACTGGGGTCAAAGGCCAAAGCACAGGGCCAAAAATATCAGCCTATTTTAGTTTAGAATAAACAACTCAAACTTTTAAGATGGGAAAGGAATGTGCAAAAGCTGGGAAACCGTCAAAGAGCAGAGACATAGAACAAGGGGCATGGTCATCTGGGGAAACACAGAAGGTTGGGCCAGGACACCAGAATAGCCTGACTCAGCCCCAGGCCTAAAGTTCCCCACCCTAGGTTTAAAGATCAGCAGGACAGAAGAGGAATGGTTCTCCTAGTTCTATCTATTCACACAGGAAAGTACTGTTGGAACGCTCTAGCGGTTTTTCTGAGACTAAGGGCCTTCCGGCCCTACACTGTTTTAGTGCTGTTATTCCACGTTCAACATCCTATGGCATCCTGGACTTTGCCATTTAGGGAGGGGCATTTGGAATTCTCAGCCAGAGAGCTCCTTGGCCTCAGTAAACTACAAACCCTAGAATTCCACAGGATGTTGAAAGTGGAATAATAGCACTATAACAGTGTGGGGCAAAAAAGGGGTCAGCCTCATTGAATTCAATTGCTTCACTTCTGAGTATAGAGCCTCATTGTCAAAGTTGTTGAAGGGCCACTTTGGTGCACAGCAATAACTGTAGCTTCAACTGAACTCAGCAGCTCAGCAGAGATTTCTGAATTCTGTCCTTAATAGTCCTTGAATATAAGATCAGAGTATATTCTTTGTATATTAGCTTGGCCTTTTATTAAAATTCTCACACTCAAATGCATACTTTTTAAAAACTCCCCTTCCTGTTTACAAAGTCCTTCTGAAAATCAGTTCGGATAATCAGTTTTGGAGAGGGGGTGTAGATGATCACAATATAACATTGAAAAAAAATCCTTGTCAGCTATAGGCGCATTCAGAAAAAAGCTACTCAATGAGAAAAGTGGATAGATATACATACTGTTAACGTAACTGAGGTATATAGCGTCATCTCTATAATAACGATGAGCAACTGATAAAAGAAGACCAAGTTGTTTTGAAATACAGTATATCATATTTTGAAATATACCATATTTTTGTACTCTTACAAAAGGAATTTCACCATTCTTTAACAGAAGGTATGGTGAAACTGTTCCTTTAATCCCAATAAATATTTTTATCATCTTTAAAGAGGTTTCAGATTAAATTAAAATGGATTCTTTTCAAAATATCACTTAAGTCCTCTGAAAGAATACACACATGCAATTTAATGGAATATAGCACTATCTAGTAATGGAATTCATTCATGAACAATTTATTGCCAGGAAGCATTAACTTTTAGACAGTTCCCTTTCAGATATAGAGAAAGACGGTTTTAAAGTAGTCATATTTTCATCATTTATCTTACATTTTGTATACTTTAGATGGATTATAAAGGATTAAATTTTATTGATACACTGGCTTATAATTATTTTTCAAATAGAGATTAGTATGTGGCTGCTCCTGTTGTAATTTAACACATTTTGATGTTTTCAAACTGTCAAATTAACTTGTATTTTTTAAATTTTTAAAATATTTTTGTTCATATTTTTTCATTTTTGGGATATACTTTTATATCGGTATTTTATTCTATGAATTCTATGAATTCATGAAAGAAAGCCGTGGAAATGTTAATTATGGCGATGCTATTCAACATGATGATTGCGATAGAATCATCCCTCTGCCTAACTTTTCTTCTGTCCTCATTTTATTCTAGGTTTAGCCATCTTGCTGTTCCTTCACAGCAGTAAGTAAAGTTCTACAAATTCTATTTCCTAATCTAAAGTACACACAAAACATCAGAGTAAAATTTGAATCTGTTGAGCTCCACTAATACATTTTCCTGTTTAGTGGCATTTACTGTTCCAAGGACATGAAGAGAGCTGGGCATCAGTTGACATTCTTGGGCAGCTGCCTAAACCCCAGAAATCTGGTAGATGCCTACCATGAACATTTCTTAAAATTATTGACACTCTGAGCAGTGCCTGACAGCAAGGGAAATGGAGCTAAATCCCTTTTATAATCTCCCACAATGCCCGCAGTCTAATATTGCTCTGGTACTTCTGGAGAAATTTAGAGGATAGCTAAACCAGGCTGCCCTGTGTCCCAAAGCTCCTCTGGGTACCACACCACACCCCACTGACAAGGAAGGGAATAACACACACACAAAAAAAAAAAAAATATTCCACTATAGTTATGGAGCAAAAGCAGCAATGACTCCTTTTAGGAACAGAGAGAAGTGGAAAAAAACTTCTGGAATGTGGCACCTTAACATACCTTCCCACATTTCCCAGATGAAAATCAGGAAACATGTTGCTAAGCAATACTGGAGCGTGGTCAAGATGGTTAAAGTTGTTAACAGGGAGTAACACACAATCTAGAAAAGATCACAGTAGTTTGTTTTGCATGAGCTTACTGGGAAGGGCAACTACTTTTGCATTTTGAACTCAGTTTGCAACAAATCAAATAAGCTAAAGACAAAGGGGGAAAGTGGGATGAGAGGGAACTTGGGATCTTTAAAAGCATCTGAAAAAGTGTAATAACAGAGGATTAACTGGGACTGTCCCTGTCAAATCGGGATTATTGAACAAAATGTCCTTATTTCCAGGTGCTGTTGTTGTTGCATGCCTTCAAATTGTTTCTGATTTATGGCAACCCTGAGGCAAACCTATCATGGGGTTTTCTGGGGCTGAGAGTGTGTCCTGCACTCAAAGTCACTCAGTGGGTTTCATAGCTGACTGGGGAATATACATTCAGAATTTTGCAGTGTCCTACAAATGGCATTCAGCCTGAACAGTATAACCCAACTATGTGAGTAAAAGGATCAGAAACTGGGGAGCATCACATGGAGTCCACAGATGAAATAGGGACACATCTCAAGATGCACAAGATGCCATCCAGTCCAACCCACTGCTATGCAGGAACATGCATCAAAGCATTCCCAAGAAATGGCCATCTAGCCTCTGCTTAAAAATCTTCAAAGAAGGAAACTCCACCACACTCCGAGGCAGCATATTCCACTTCCAAACAGCTCTGGCCATCAGGAAGTTCTTCCTGAGGTTCAGGTGGAATCACTTTTCTTGTAGTTTGAATCCATTGCTCCTTGTCCTAGTCTCTGGAGCAGTGGAAAACAAGCCTGCTCCCTCCTCAAAATGACATCCCTTCAAATATTTAAACATGGCTATCGTGTCCTCACTTAACTTTCTCTTCTACAGACTAAACATACCCAACTCCCTAAACCTTCAGAAACCTTATAGCTTTGAACAACACTTCCATCTCTTTTTGCCTACCGGTCATGTGACAATCTGTCTGAAGCCCAAATCTTGGGCCATTTCTCGGAGGGGAATATCAGAGGGGTTAGGCAATGGGCTAGAGGTGGGATTGAGATCTGCGCAGAAGCCTATCCCTGCTACACATTGGGGGAGCCTTCTAAAACTTTTCTTAATAGTGGAAGGCAAGTCTCACCCCCAGAGTTCAAGACAGAGGTATATCTAGGGTGGGGCAACTGGGGTACATGCCCTTGGCACCAGTGCCAGGAGGGACACAAAAAAGGGGAAACCGCTGCCTGCCCCTGGCTGCTGGCTGCCCTCCTGCCACCGCTCACCTCACCCACCGTCGCTGCTTGCCCCGCCTCCACCACCACTCACCCTGCCCCCTGCCCCTGTCACTCACCCTGACCCCTACCACCACTCGTGCTCCCCACTGCTGCTAACCCCACTCCTGCTGTCGCTCACCCTGCCCCGCCTGCTGCTCACCCCGCCCCCACCTGCCACTCGCCCCACCCACAACCCACAACTGATCACACCACGACCACCCCGCTGCCACCCCCCCTCCAGGGTCCTTCCTGGCCCAGGGGGTGGGGTGGCAGCGACAGCACTTATGGATGCAATTGCAATTCTTGCCGTAGGCGCTCTTGAGCCTCAGTATGCCACAGGGGAAGGATCCTTCCTTCTAAAGTTTTTGAAGCTTCAGTAATGGGAGGTAAGAAGGATCCTATTCCCCCCTTCAGGAAAAAGCCTCCAGATTTGAGACTTGACTTGAGACTTAGCGTGAAAGACTCAAATACATCAGTGCCAGAAACTCTCACACCATTTACCAGGCAAGTGAAAGGATACTTTTCACCAAATTTTGATTCTCAAAAAGACTCTGAGGAAGGCCTTGGGAGGATAAAAAGACCAAAATGTCTCAGCCTTTTTTACTGATAAAATAATCTAAAATCAAGCGTCAGGTTTCATCAGTGGGTAAAAACAAGTGAGTGGGCAGAGCTGAGGGAAATACTTTTGTATATGTCAACTTGCAGAATTTTTCACCCATCACGCTCACTGGCTGGAATGAAGTTCAGGGGAGTGTGGCTATCTGAAGTGCCAGAGCAGCCTGGAAGCAGGTTGCTAGGCAACCAGAATAGCACCTCAGGGGAGAAACCCAGCCCAGCAGTGTGTGGGAGGGGCTTGTGGCCCGGAGAAAAGGCTATATGAAACCAAGTGCCCGTGAGCAGTGGTGTATCTAGGCTCACCAGTGCCCAGGACAAGCCTGGAATTTGCACCCCTAGGTGCTGCTGCCATTGCTGACCCCTGGCACCAGGCAAAGAAGGACACCAACGGGGGTGGGGTGGCAGCCAGGGCGTGGGGCCTCAGTGGCAGAGGGATGGGGCAGACGGGGCGGGGATGGGGCAGAGGGGGCAGGGCTGCAGCAGGCGGGCAGGGGTGGGGGGCAGTGGGTGGGAGAGCCGCTGCTGCCGCCGCACCCCCCACCAGGAAGGATCCTGGCGGGGGTGGGGCCACAGCAGGCAGAGGTGGGGCAGGGGGCAGCAGGCCAGGCCCAGGTGGGAGGGTGAGGGGTTCCACTTTTGCACACCCCCTTGCTTTGGTGCCTGGGGCCGGCATCCCAGTTGCCCCACCTTAGATATACCTCTGCCTATGGGTGTTGTTTTTCCTTCAGTGAGAGCCTAGAAAGGAGCAAGGGAGTAGGGTCCCCCGGTCAGCCAGAGAGTGTGGTTGAGGGTTAAATTCTCAGTGAAAACCTAGTGAGAGGCAGAAGAGTAATTGAACCGTAGTAGAATCTGGTCAGCGAATGTGACCTAGATTGGGGATTAAGCCTTTGGTGGGAATTTAGCCAAAGGGCAGTTACATGACACTTACGTTTTATATAAAAGTCTAAAGATAGAATTGAAATGTTTAAAAGCAGGGAGTTACTTGTTAAATTGTCTAAAAAGTGAACTGTGGAAATGTATCATTTGATCTGCATTTGAAGTCAAATCTTACAATATGTTTTTGTAAACACTGACTTGGCTTGAGTTGTATACAGTATATAAGGCAACACAGAAACACGCTACCATAAAATTATTAAGTGGTTCTAAATAAACACTGGAAACCCTCACCCTTTTACATAAGGGGGGAAACAGAGCTGTCTGGTAAAGACAGGGCTCCTTATCAGATTGGGAAACTGTCATACCAATTTAAGAGAAGGAAGAGCCATGCTAGGTAGAAGATTATGGGAGGTGTAGGCCTCCTAAAGTAACTTTTACAATCTCTGTGAGTATGATACATAATTTTGCAAAGTGGTCTTGTCTGATATGTGCCAGTGTGTGCCAGGTCTGGCCTCTTTAGTAAACATGTTGAGTAGCAAGTTCTAAGAAGGAGGTCTATTTATGTTTGTTTAAATGCAAATCGAATTTTTTGTGTACTCAGGGACTCTGATAAGGAAGGTTCTCAGACCTACTTGAGATCACATATGAGCACATTGCCACTCACTATTTTAAAGTCTGAACTGTGGGGCCTGGAGTATAACACACTGGAGCATAAGGGTTTTGTCCAGCATGCACAGTCCTACATCATGCTCTGTTTACTTACTCTGTTTAGGCTGAAAATTCAGGCAAGTTAAGGAGTAATATTAGAACCAGCTGCAAGCTTTGCCACTGTCTCATGAATTCTAAAAATGTGAATAACTTCCTTTATCTTTTTTTTCCTTTGCATTCCCCTACAAAGATAGGTACAGAACAGAGATGTAGTGGAGCCAGCTCCTGCAGGGTTGAAGCCTTGGGATCTTTTGTTTAGCAAGGGCTATATGATACTATCTGGTGCCACCTCCACCAGCCTTGGTCTGCAGTATAGTGCAATCCATACAGTGGTTAGAGAAGAAATGAATTTTCCCACCAACAATGTCTGCCTGCATTTTTGTTCTCTCCCTGGAGATGTTACTATAGGGACTGTCATGATGAGGGCCACTTCAAAATTTACCAGCATACCACTGGTAAAGAAAAACAGCTCTCAAATCAGCTCCAACGAGATTATTGATCCAACAGTTAACATAAGCTGAAAACAAAGCCATGGATTTTTCATGGTTGGAACTCACATTAGCCAAGATCTCGCATTGCAAAGATGTAGCATTGATGTTTTGCAGGTAGAATTATGCCATGTCTCTTGACTCCTGTCTCCTCTCCTTGTAAAATCATGTCACCTAGCCCCGTCATAGCCATGTTGTGGCTGGTGGAGAGCAAGAAACATGTGAACAGCATCTGGGTACATCCCTATAGACAAACACACAAAGGTGACAGCATCCTCTGGGACCTGCCAGCATCCTCCAGTGGTCCTAGAAGATCATGCCATTATTATGCATCTCACTACAGGGACACAGCTAAGGCATCTCCCCTCTCCACCAGCTCCCCCCCATGTGTTGGAGGGCAGCATGAAAAAGATGGGTATACTGAGGGTTTGATCTTTAATGATGGATGTAGAGGATTCCAAACTCCACAATGACCAAGTAAGTGAGTTATGCAAAATAAGCAGAACTTACTTCTGCATGGATCATTAATAGGATGCTAGTTTTTAGTTCCAAACCCATATCTTGTTAATCATGTTTGTTCATAAAGACAAAGCTAATGAAAGTTAAGTAATTTAAATATCAGAGGATCAGTGATGGTATGACTAGTGCTGAGATGTCTTTCACATACTGTCTCATTTTCACAGGTTTTGCTTTCAAAGTGGTTTGCTATTTCACCAACTGGGCTCAGTACAGACCAGACAAAGGGCGGTTTCTTCCCAGCGACATTGACCCCAATATATGCAGTCATCTTATTTACGCATTTGCGGGAATGAACGAAAACAAGATCACAACTCTGGAATGGAATGATGAGAAGCTCTACCAGGATTTCAATAATCTCAAAAAGAAGTATGGAGAATGCTAGGGTGAAAAGAGGATTTTCTGGAAATACATAGGAATGGGATGGCACTTTGTATGATTTCATCAGTATTCTAATGATTAAGGAATTGCCATAAGAATAGTAGCTAGCTTATTGAGATCTGAAGGAAGAAAAATGATCCAACCAACCCTTACATGTAATGCAATGGGATCATATCATCAAGGCCACCTCTGCTGTTAGGCACAGTAAAAGCCAAAGAGGATTTATCACCCCCACATTAAAACAACCAGCCACCACTGATGAATTATTGGAAAGATTCTGGTGGGGTTTTCTGTCTCAGGTGGGAAAATAACTCAACCAGCCTTGGTTGCTGCTTAACTTAGATGTGAGCATCAATTGCTGGTCCACAACCAGGCAACCCAATGTCTTAGGTCAATTCTGATCAGCATCTTTTATTCATTCTAGGTCCAAAGACTGAAACTAAACTTTCCTCACTTGTTCACTGAACATGTGAAGAGACAGTGGGGGTAGCTGTGCTAGTCCTACCCTCCAATATCTGTAGTCCAACCCCCTCCAGTTATATTGAAAAAGTGTTTTAGGCATATACAGCTCTTCATTGTGACTAGAAACCTTAAGAGAACTAGAGTCCCTGTTTGTGAGAAGGAGGACTACAAGATTACACGTGCACATGTCTTGGACTCTTATTCAAAAGGCACCCTACCAAGCTGTATGGCCAGCAAACGGACTGGTGTTGGGGTGCAAGACCCACTTCCCTTTCCTCTTCGATGTGTACATGTGGGGGAACCTCAGCACACCCCTAACACGTCATCTGGTAGTTTCCATATCAATGGGGCAATGAACCCACTATGAGGCTTTGCACTCTATAGGAGCTATCCAAGGGGCTGAATCGTATCCCCCGAATATACAGAGTACTTTGGATAGCTTTTAAAATTTCGGACTATACCCTAGAGCAGATTCAGTGTCCCTCCTTCCCCCAGGATGAAAGCTACCAGCTGCCATTGCCCTAATATTAGCGTTCATTCATTCAAGTTCTTCAGTATTTCAGACGGAAAGTGTTTTCTTTTCAGTGGCTCATCTTGATGTTGACTAGATGTTGATGTTGAAAACCCCCATTTTTTATTTTGCGAATTCTTTTTATTATACACTAAGTTAAATATACAACAGGAAGCTAAAAATGATTTTTGTTGTTGCAGTTGTTTTGTCGTTCCTCTTGAGTTGTTATATGTCATATCCTACTGTATTTCATGATCCTTTGATTCTCTGAAATCAGATGGGAATCCAAAAATGACATCTTGGCCAGCAATGACTTCACAGTGTCAAAGGATGATTCAGCACCAGGAATGATATAGTATATACTGAGGGACAAAGGGCCCTTTCATGTGACACAGTTACCAATGCTATGATTACATTTTACCTGCCACAGCTGCACATTAAGGAATTTTGGGATTAGGAGTCTGCTGAGGAACTAGAGCTCCCTGACAAAAAATGTTAAATACCCCTCCCTAAATTGCAAATCCCAGAATTCTACAGTATGGATCCATGGTAGCTAAAGTGGAATCATAGCACTATGTATAATTGTGTAGTGTGAATGGGCCCAAGGTTGCCAGTTGGTGCCAACTGAGTCCCCATTCCAATTTTTAATGGCCATACTGATGTGTGAATTTTGGGTGGGGGAACCGGTGAGAGAAGTTTTAACGTATACACCCTGTCTATGCATGCTTGTTCCAATCCAAACCAGGGCAACACCCTTGCTTTAGAGTAATGTGAAACTGATCTTGAGCTGCAGAGTATAGTTTGAATCTGTGGCATTTCACTGTTTTCTGGAGAAAACGGTGAATGGCCCCAGATAATAAGCAAAGAAGTTTAGCTAGAGACAGTTCAGATATCTTGTTTTTGTGGAGGCAGGAGTATGATTTCAAGATAACTGCTCTAAGATAATAACCTTGATATGAACTTCATCTTGGATGGCTCATCGTATATGCTTGCTCTCAACAGAAATAGAGAACTTGTTTCCTTTAGTTCAAAGTGATTTCATAATCCAAACACTCACCCCAAACCTAAGCCTTGCACAAGAATCACTTGAAAAAGTTAAAACCCCACAGGCTAGCTGGGGTAAAGCAGGAAAAAGTGAATGCAGATCTGTTCTCTCTATTCTTTATGACCACAAGTGGAGGGATGGAATTTTAAGATTTTGAAAGTTCTCTAGATCTTCAGCTACAAGTGTTGGACTGCAAAGGGAACAACAGAGACATGAAACTTCATTTTGGCACACTCTTTGCAGTCCAACTGCAATAAAGACCTGTTTGCATGTGCATAGCAGTGCTCCACTGTGGCTCAGGAAATAAACCTACGGGATACAGAAAGACATATTTGTAAGACAAGAAAACTGAACTCAAATCTTTCCCCCCTCCTGTCTAGGAATCCAGAACTGAAGACACTGTTAGCTATTGGTGGATGGACTTTTGGTAGTGCAAAGTAAGTTGGTGTAGTTCTCAACACGATGTTTTATCATGAGTATGCTACATATTGCTTCCCTCTCACAATAATGCCTCTGTAACTTGCCGATCTCTAATAGAATTCTAGGATCCTAGCTCTCCCTGTTATTTGAAATCAAGTTTCTAAGTTTCATAAAAGCAAGTAATTGTCAGAATGCTCCTGATGATTTCCTCCAGCATAGTATACTGGAGCAGTCTGTAGCAGCAGGGAGGAGACCAAAGAAAGATGTATCTATTAATTTCGAGAGAAAGCTGCCCTGCCAGTTCCCAAGCAACTCAGAAGCCAGCAGGACAATTTTTTTCTCCGTACCAAGACAGCATTCTTTGCAACTACCGCTACGCCAGTGGTGATTTTATCTCTGTCACGACCTACAGTGGCATAGTTACACTACTCAACAGGTAAATGGTCATATTTTTTAAAATGGGATGGAAAAAAATATCATCCCTTCAACAAGAAGGAGTAATTTAACAAAATCCTAAATAGCCTGAGTCCAATTGTTAGATCCAACAAAAGAAGCTCAGTTGAATCAATGGAAGCTTATGTAAGTTCTGACTTAGTAAATCCTCATATATTGAATGGGCCTACTCTAGTTGGGACTAACGAGATGTACGCCAATGTATATTAGAATTATCAGTATTCAGTGATGCTGTTCCCTGCCCCCACAACACTGAGCCTGACAGTTTCAGACCATGAAATTGAAATAATGAGAAATACGCACATTATCTCCAATCTTCCATCACAAGATATATTTTCAATGTTAATTTCAAGGCTGAAAATATTATCTGCTGATGTCAATCCATCTAGCAAATGCAAGAAATGTTGGAACATTAACTCTAGGGGGGAAAGAAGGGGTTACGTTCTCAGAATATTCACACACTCCAGATTACTTCATCTCCTGCTGCTGAAAATCAATTCACTGGAGACAAATCAGAGCAATGCTATGTTTTATGGAAGCAAATCAGAGCAGTGCTATATTTTATGGAAGCAAAGCACCAGAAAGGAAAGACAGATTGAGCTGGTATTTTTTTTCCTGTGATCTGACAGAAGGTAATGGAAAATTGTTCTTCCAGCACATAAACTACTGTTCATTGCTTTTGTCCCCCAGCTCCAATTAGAGATCTGTTCTTCAGAAGGTGACATTGTTGGTTGGCAGCAGCTACTGTTTTTTTGACATTAAGAACTCCCTCTCAGTGCCCTGAGGTGTGTAATTATGCAACTGTTATGCAAAAAGGCATTTACCCCATGTCCCGTCCTCTATTCATGGTATGCATAGGCATAGGAATGCAATCTCTTCTTAGCTGTGTGTCATATGGATGAAATAGTTCGCCCACAGATTATAATTGCTCCATTCAACAGTTTGTTCTAGATCAACACTTTGTTCCAGATCAAGGGTGACTCTTAGCTCTTTCTGGCTAAGTGTCACATCCAATTTTAGAGAAGTTATCAGGGGCTCCATTCCAGGGGCAGAAAGGGCCAAAGACAGCAAGATGGGAGCAAAAATACCAGCACAAATTAGTTTAATGTTCTCTTTGCCAGTACTAAGCCTTAAGAGAAGGCATTTCTGTCTTGGAGAATGGAGAGGAGTGAAAAAAAAAGTCACTCTAAGCTGGGGAAGTGAAACCTACTCTAAATATACCAAATAAAACAAAAATCAAAAAGTTGCTATTAGAATAAGGAAATAAAGATTTGGCTAAATTTGGCTGATTTACATACTCAATCTCATGGTAATATTTGGGTTAAAAAAATGAGAACTAGGGCAAAGGAAAGTGAGGATTAAAAATAGGTAGGAGATAAATTATACAAAGGAAAGTGAACTTGCAGTGAAGCCAAGAACACCAAATTGAATGTATGTTTCTTTTGGGAGGGGGAAAGGATGTCCTCAGCAACCATCCGAAGACTTCTGTGGATCTCTATGCAGGGGAAGGCATGCTATTGCTTCAGTACCATCACTGAAAAGGCCCCATCTCATATACTAATCAAAGCAATTGTTGTCTTTCTAACTTCCATGCTAGGTTTTCAGCCATGGTGGCCACTCCTGCCAATCGACAGACATTTATACTCTCCGTGGTTTCTTTCCTAAGAAAGTATGGTTTTAATGGCCTAGACCTCGATTGGGAATATCCTGGTGCCAGAGGCAGCCCTGCAGAGGATAAAATGCATTTTACTTCCTTGGTTCAGGTATGATAAAACCCAGCATACGGCCACAAAATGTAAGCCAAATTTCTGGCTGCAGAGGCTTATCCTGGTGGCAGCTTATGTGCTTGAAAGTAGATGGAATTCAAAAGACCATCAGGGAGGGTTAGAGAAAATGGACATTGTTTTCTCAGTGAAAGGGTGGAATGAGAAGCAGGCTGCTGGAATGGCAGAAAAGATAAGGTGAGACAAAAGTGAAGTAGGAATATGAAATAAGAAATAACATCTAGAAACTGATAGTGCTGAAGTCTGTTGATCAGTACCAAAGAAAACAGATAACAGGAAAGTGCCCACTGGAATCAGGTCTGCCCCTAGCATGAGGCAGAGTGAGCCATCTGTGACAGGCAGCAATTTCTGGGGAACAGCAGTGGAAGCCCCCTGGTTGTCCCTCCAGAGACAACCTACACACACACACACACACACACACACACACAACTTGTATTGGTCCCCTGAGCTAATCTCCTAACCTAGGGGTGGTGGATGATTCTATTCCATTGCCAGTACTGAAGTAAGATTTAACCAGCAGCCCTGCCACTTTTGGTATACAGAATGAAGAAAGAGGTCACCTTTAATGGGGAGACAACTAAAGTTTTTGACAACTGAATGAGGCTCTGCTCCAGGCCACAAATGAAATAGGTTTCAATCAAAGCAGAGTTGCTTCCTACCTGACTCAGTGCATGGAACAGGGGGTTAAAAATCTCTTTAATAGAAAATATATATAAGGAACCAGCATCCTGGATTTTCAACAACTTTGGGAACAATGATGTCAAAATGTTACCCCATCTGCATATAGAGTCCCATCTCTAGAGTACCTCTTCTGCATAGTTTGGATTGTTTCAATACTGAAAATTTTTAAAAAGCCAAGCTAATATTGTTGTTCCACTCTACTATTTGGCTTAGGAATTGGCAAAAGAATTCCAGGCAGAATCTCAACGGTCAGGAAAGGAAAAGTTGTTGTTGACTGCTGCTGTAGCAGCTGGGAAACAAATCATTGACAGTGGCTATGAAGTGGACAAAATCTCACAGTGAGTATTCTCAAACATACACAGACCAAGGGCAGACTGTTGAGGATGTGATCCACAAGGAAGCACGCCTGCCTTTAGACCATTTTTGTCCGTGAACTTCGCCTTCAGTGGCTAACAAATCATACCTGTGATCCCATCATTCCATACAATGCAGTCATCTCAGGATTCTTATATCTATTCTGCCCTGTTTCTTCTTATAGGTCTCTGGACTTCATTAACCTCATGACATATGACTTCCATGGATCTTGGGAACAGTTCACAGGACATGTCAGCCCTCTGTACCCTGATACTGTATGTAGTAACTGATAGCAGAGCTTGACCATATGTGCCTGTGTGGGTTCAGCTCCCTTTGAATATCAGTCTGGTTAAAGAGTTTATCTGTTTCTCTGGAATGCAATCACATCAAGTCTGCTTTCTAGTTTCAATAACAAAAAAATCTGATCTTTATGAAGAGAATAATTCTGGGGCCAGTTTCATCCCCTGTTTGGCTTTCCCAAATAGCCCTTGAAGATTTGGCTCAGAAGACTATAAGTCTGTGGTATAAAAGAATAGACAACAGAAATTGCTTTTATTAGGTAAATGACAATAAAATGCATGCTTTCTCCCTTACTCATCAAGGATGATGCTGTGAAATACTGGAAGAGCAAGGGAGCACCAGCTGAAAAGATAATTCTGGGAATCCCTCTTTACGGACGAAGCTTCACTCTTTCTTCTTCACAAACTGGAGTTAACGCGCCAGCCTCAGGGCCTGGGACAGCTGGGACTTACACAAGAGAGGCTGGTTTCTTGTCTTATTATGAGGTAAGCAGAACATATCATCCATCAATCAGACAGGCAGTCAGTCAATCAATCAATCAATCAATCAATCAATCAATTCATTTATTTGTCTAGTCATGCTTGCCTCATTTCTCCAAGAAGTATGCAATCCAGAAGTGCAGCATCTCCCCAAGCCTGGTTTCATTTGCCAGGAAGTTACTGGAAGCTAGTTAGTACTATGGATTATTTAAACCTATTTATAAATGTACAGCCTTGAGTAAAGATACAAAGACAGCTCAAACATATTAACGTCCCAAAGTTCAGTGCCCCCACAACAGATCCCCAGAGTGGCTCTGTTAGCCTACAACACCCTCTGAAAATTACCTCAGCAATGTGCATTTCCCAAAACCTATCTTCAGTCCATTTTGATCTGAGAGCAGGCCAACATAGAGGCTAGATTACCTCATTCTGAGTTGTGAAGGAAGCTAAATTGTCTACCCCCTTCTTCGACTGTTGTTGGGGTTTTTTTAATCATCCACGGAACAAATGCTAAGCAGTTTTCTCTCACGGTGACACCTCTAGCACTATGTTCCCCACCACCACCATTCACATTTGTGGGGCTATGTGCTGATCATGAGTGTATAAGGAGCATTTCCAGCAACTTTCTCAGGTATGTGTGAAATCTATTAATATGGGGGTGGGAGTTTACCATGTTAAGAGGAGATGGCAAAAGATTCTGCCACCTTTTTTTAGCAGAACGATACTGCCACAACTGTCAGCATTCCCAAAGGAAAAATACAACAGTGGTGCCATGAAGCAGTAGTGAAACTTTTTTTTTTTTTTTTTGGTCAGAAGAGAGAAAGCAGAAAGATTGATGTGCTATGTTCTCTTTTGATAAATCTGCCAGCTGTAGAAAGTTAATCATTTGCAACAACGTCTAAATACTTTTACATATGCCTTTTTTTTTTTGCCACTCACCCCCATCAAATTTATCTGAAAAGCCTTCAATGAAAACTTTGTTTCAAAACTAGAGAAATAACATCCATATTAACAATCCTTTGTCAAAGTCACTACTCTGTATTTCTTTCAGGGAGCCCAAAGAAAGGTAATAGTAAATGCACAACAATACTGTAAGATCAAAATATATATTCAAAGGGGAAAAGATCCAGTCTTTGTCTTGCTTCTAAATTTATTACACCGTCCTGGAGTTTCTGGTTTCTCACCCTCCATGTAGGTCTGGGGTTAATTCTCTCAAGGGCTATCCCATCATGAAAATTAAGCATGAGATCTAGTGCAAATTATGTGCCAGATCACATATGAAGTCACATGGGACTTCAAATTTCACGATGCTTTGCATGATCTCAGGTGGATCTATACACAAGCCTTCATGCCAGATGACCGTCTCATTTTCTTCAGCCTGATCCACCCTCCCTCTCTATATATTTGCATATTCCTTTGCATATCCCAAGCTGCAGCTGGGATCAGGAAAGAATTTTTTCAGGTCATTGTGGCATGGTTTTCCCGGAGTTTTTTCCCCCAACCTCTTGGGATGCCTTGGAAGAACTGCTCATCTGCCCTTTACTACACAAGAACTCTTGTGCTGCTTTGTCACAACTGGCAGATCTAAAAAGGAAAACAGAACATAAGTTACACTGGGAGGACAGATGACCTGGAGCTGCCAGACAGCTGGAAAATGGCAGGGGATAGCATGCAGTCTGGACATCTGTAGTGTCCCTCTCCTCTGGAGGATCATTCTCCACACCCTGTGGATTAGAAATGATAGCAAGCTTTGCCAGACGGTTACCAGACACCTGCTGCATAAGGCCCTGTTCGGGCATGTGTCAGTTCGGAAACCATGGAGCCTGGTGTCTCCTATCGCCTTTACCTACACATTGTATCCAGAAGGGGAATTGTATGTAAGTGTATCAGACTAGTATATATTTCATTAAAGTTGTGGCCATCCCACTTTACTCACAGCATGGTGTCTGGTCTCTCTGTCTTTCTGCAATGGTTAAATTGTCAAACCACATCTGTCCTAACTCAAGCATCTCTCAAAATCTCCATAACCTAATCTGTTTTCTTTCAGATCTGTACCTTTAAAGAAGGTGCCACCACAAAAGTGATTGAACAACAGAAGGTTCCATACTCTTTCAAAGGAAACCAGTGGATAGGGTATGATGATGTGAACAGCATTAAAACTAAGGTAAATATATTTATTATTAAGAAACTTATTGTAAAGCACAATAAATGTTATGTCTAGAAATTCCAACAGATGGTAGACATGCTATCCAGAGAAGAGGTCTATGGGTTTATCTGTTGTAAAATCCTAGGTGGAAGCCAATTCCCTACAGAACTTCCAGTAATTTTAAAGGTAGGATTTTCATTGCATGTTAAACATATACAGGGTTTCAAGTCACCATTAACCATGCTTTCCTATTGAATTCAAACATGGCAAATACTGGATGCAAAGCCCCCTGACTTCATATTTTAATATCTTGGATTTGACTGTAAAAAAAGAGTATACTGTGAAGCAATGGGGATCTTCAGACCTCCGGATCCTATAAATTTAGAATCTCAACAAGAAAATGTTTTTTGTAGAGCTGTCCTGCAGATTCATTCAGGCTGCAGACTGAAAGCAAAGTGATATGAATTGTATTTATTTATCATAACATTTTAAATTGCCAAACCAGATTGTGGAAGTGCTCAAAATTGTGTGTGTGTGTGTGTGTGTACCTATGTATCTATTGATAGACAATTAAACCCAGGATTTCTTTTTTTAAAAAAAAACACCCAGTCCCCTTTGTAGGCAGATACATATTTTGCAAAGCTGTGAGTGGCTTTGATACTGTGCAACTGCTGAGTCAATCTTGAACCATATTTATTACTCTAAACACAAACTTTAGATATAACTCTTGATTTCTCTTTAATTCAGGTTGCATATTTGAAGCAAAACAGTCTTGGAGGTGGCATGGTTTGGGCCATGGATCTTGATGACTTCAGTGGCTCCTTCTGCAATCAGGGAAAGTATCCACTTCTTCAGACTCTAAGGAGAGAGTTGGGCCTCAAAGGTGAATCTGATGTTATTACACTTTCTTTCCTTGAAATCATTGCTCAGTCACAAGCCTGTGTGGAACTAAATATTTACCCAGCCTTCTTACACTCCACTGATATTCCCTGTTATGTTGCAAGGTCAGAGTGAATAGCTCGTTGCATCAACAAGGCAAGAATAAAACAAAACTAAGCATCAATGGAAAGGTGAAGTATCTCCCTTGAAGCATTTTCCAAGTTTCCATTTGCACTTGGTGTGATTTCATAAACTTGTTTGCCTAAAGTGCTACTCAAGTGTTGTACCTTTCTTCTTCTCTTCCTAGTACAGTAGGAAATGATTGATCAAAGCTAAATAAGAAAGGTGGGGGATTTGTGCTGCTGGACTACAATTTTTGTCATCCTTGATCATTAATTAGCCATACTGGCTAGGTCTCATGAGATAATGTCAAATCTCATTTCATTTGGTGGACCACAGGTTCCTTCTCCTCTCTTTAAGAGAGTATGAAGAAACCCAATCTACAAAAACACTTTTGTTCAACATCCTATTTCCTATAGTAGCCAATCAGATCCTTCTGGGAAGCCCATAAGCAGCACATGAAGACAGATATCCTCTCTCACTGTTATTCACTACCAAGTGAGGCATGCTGCCTCTGATCTGGGTTGCAATATAAAGCCACCATGACCAGTTTCCACTGATAATCATTGAATTTGACTATTAATATCCTTTTAAAACTTTCTAAATTACTGGTATTAAATTCCATTGATTAGCTACATGCTCTTTGGAGAAGCACTTGTTTTTGCCTAACCTGAATTTCCCACCATTCAAGTTTATGAACAGACAGTCTGCTCTGAGCATATTGTCCATAAAAGATTGTGAAAGAAAATTTAGGCTTGGAAGATCCTGCCTCACTATAAAGGATTGGCTGGGACAAATATCATGTTATGAGTGTGGGAGTGTTTGGTATTCATGTGAAGCACAGCTCAATGGGGTAGTGTAATTATCCTTATGGTAGGAACAGGAGTAATTACTCTGGTAACTTAAATTTATTGCCTCAGGAAATCCATCCAAGAACAGGGCAGAAGATAAACCAAACGAGTTTAGCTATACTTTAACATATGTGCTCCTAAACTTGACTGTTATGTGTAGAAGTAAGCTGTCAAGCAATCGAATTTTAAAGAATTTAAAAAATTAAAGAAAATAAAGATAATTTGCTGTCTTCCTTGAAAGGGGAAGTAACCCTATCAAGTGGAAGGAAGTGATGAAAGGGCCTAGGTGCATAGATTGGAGGAAATATGGGTAGGAGTGAATCCAGGGGCTATTTAGCTCCCCCCTGCTCCCTCCTGGTTATCACTTGACTTATGTGTTGATGCCAATAACAGGTTTCACCGTACGTTCTCGAGTGTTCTCTTTGAGATGAAATAATAGTTTAGCGAAGTAGAAATCGTTCCAGAACTTCTCCTTAAACCTGAAGAATGCAATTATTTTTTTAAAGCTTTTCATTCAGCCGCTTTCTACATTTATCACCACTTCACTACCAGTTTGGGGGGGGGGAGGGGCTCATCACTGGCTTCTTTCTTCTTAAAGTCACCGAGGTCACATAGTGAACATGGTGACATCAAGACAGTGGCAGAGCTCGGAGTGTGTGGAGCACACTCCAAGCTCTGGGAGGGGGCAGGGCTATGATGGCATGGCCACTGTGCACGGGGGCATGGCTGCAGTGCATGGGGGTGTGGTCAGGGTGCGTGGAGGTGTGGCCAGGGTGCACGGGGTGTGGCTGTGGGCCAGGATGCCCCAAAAACATTGCCGCCAGGGGCGAATCGCCTCTTCACTCCCGTGTGCCTATGCAGCTGCATCAAGACGGTCAGATTTTGCTACATGCTCGTGCCACTGAGAACAAATAAAGCACATTTAAAGTAAGGGCAATTACTCCTGAATAGGAAACACCTTCCCACTAGTAATCTAATCACAAGAAAAGATCTTTTGATGCTAAGTGCTGAAAATTCTCTTCTGTTCAGTTCAACTATGTTTCAGATCTGTTCAACTCAATGATTGTGAGACAATCAGTCACATTTCATCCTTATGTGTAAAGTCACATTTTAGGACAGCTAGCAAATAGACTATTTTTCACTCATAGCACTGCCATGATGTCATGAAACATAGGCCATTTCTGCACTAAACTGCAAACCCCAGGATTCCATAGGATGTTGAAAGTGGAATCATAGCACTATAACAGTCTAGTGCAGAAATGGCAATATAATGACCTGGAAAAGCAAATGTCTACATCCTAAGCACATTTCCTACCAAAATAAGAGTCTGTCCTGTGCAGGAGCTTCTCATGCATCATTTCCCAATGCCAAAGTCCCCTAATATATTTTCTATAGAAAGATATAGCACAAAATTTTGGTGTGGATGTGTGACCAGTTTATAACCACCATTACATTCCAATGAAATTTAGACCTTTTTCATATTTTGTACCTTCATACCCCACCGTTTCTGAGCTGAATAACTGAGAACATAACTTACACTGCAGAGCTTAATTTTTGGTAGCATTCTGGAAGTAAAGATGCACAGAAGTTTGAATGTATTGCAGTTCTCACCTGTGCTACCAAAAACAAAAATTGAATGTGAGCTGCAGATGTCATACTAGAGATGATTGTGCCACCAGATGTTTTGCCTGAATTACAGTTAAAAGGTTCATGTTATTCTTCTGGCAGATCTGGCTCCAAACCCCAGACCTCCAACTTCAGATGAAAAGCCAAGACCAAACCCACCAATACGCGTTCCACCTACAGCAGAGATCTTCTGTCTTGACAAGGCTGATGGAATCTATGCTGATCCACAAGATACCACAAAGTACTATATGTGTGCCAATAAGAGAGCCTTCAACATGCCTTGCCCAGCAGGGCTAACTTTTGACAATCAGTGCAAATGTTGCAATTATCCTCAGTGAAATGCTCTTCATACAAATAACTCCAAAGATGGATATACTGCATTTTAATCAGAGCAAACTAGTATTTTATATACATATAATCAAAGCTAACAAGGATTATGTAGTTTCTGTACAATATTATCTATCTCTTTGATGTGTTCGCCCTTATGTTTCTCCACTTCTCATCTATATCACTCATGAAGTGATATTATCCATTCATAATTGACAGTAGGGGTGAGAATGAAACAGCCCTCAGATGTTCTTGCACTGTATTTCCCATCAGCCAAAATCAGCAACACCAATGTTAAGGAAGGGTGAGAGCTACAGTCCAAGAACATCTGAAAGACCTCATAATTCCCACTCCACCTTCTACCAAAGCACAAGGTACAAGGAATCCAGATATTAGGACTTCATTGTAGTTTTTTTTTAACAAGATGTATTGTTACATATTCTTTGTTCTTGCTTCCTATTTTGTTTTGAGGAAAAGTATCAGAAATAGACTTTTGTCAAATCACAGTATCAGCTTCTTTTGTTGCAACAAGCCATGGGCACAGTGAATTCATTGGAATACTAAATAGCAATGTCTGGCATTAACACAAACACACACTGAAAAATTTCCAGCTTAAGGTGCTCCTAAGGCAAACTTATCCTAGGGTTTTCAGGGGCTGAGAATTTGTGATACAGCCATGGTCACCCAGTGAGTTTTCACAGATGGGAAGGGAATTGAACCCTGGTCTCCAAGGGTCCACCACTCAAACCACGTCTTAAAAGCTTATTTCTGGTATTATGCAATTACTAAGTACATCATATCTTTCAACAACAGATGGCACTGTGTACTTTCCTTCCTAATTCATTCAATGGGCTCTTTCAGCCTGGTCTAAAAATATGAACTGTCTCCTTGGGATTTGTCAGTTTTTGATGGTTATTATCACTCTTATCTCATTTTTTGCATTGGGGGCTGTTTGTAGCAATTTCTTCAGGCTGCCTTAGGGTTTTTTTTTCCCCCAACAGTTTTTCTCACACAATGAAAAAGAAGGTAAAGGTATGGTTTGCAAACCTGGTCTATGTTTTGAAAGGTACATTTTCTCTGTCTGAATTTTTCAAAAAAATTAGAGTCACAGTGGTATAGTGCAAAAATGCTATTTCACTGAGACACTAAAGCACAATAACTCCAAAAATTCTTTTTAAAATGGTGATGTCTTACTATGGCCATTTCCACATGGGGCGAGGGAATCGCCCCGTGCCACTACTTACCGGACTTCTTGGCTCCCCGGTCCAGTCCATGCTGCTCTGGAGCAGTGCGTGCTTGTTGCTCCGCACTGCTCCGGGGACGAAAATGGCGGCTTCTGGTTGGTCGAGGGTCTCGACCAACTGCTGAAGCTCGCCAGCCTAAAGCCCACCCCCAGCAGATCGCAGGCTGTCACTGGTGCGAGACTGCAAATCTGCACCGGAGAGCGGGCATGGAATGGCGCGCTCCGTGCTTTTGAAAGACCTGTTTTAAGCGGTCTTTCAAAAGCATACTTGACCACCACTTGGGGTCGTTCCAGAGCGGGCTGAGGTGCGGGTCCATGTTAAGTAGGTCCGACCCAGTCCGCTCCCAGGTGCGGACATCCTCCCTGGAGGACGCTCTGCGCCGTTTCTATTAGCCCGTGTGGAAATGGCCTATGTCTCAAAATTAAAAGGAAACCCATTTAAGGGTGGGAATAAAATGTTGCAGCAGGTGCCAAGAACTGCCAGAATATAGTTGGAGAAAACAAAAACATTGTTTGGATATGTAAAACAATAACAAAGCAGAATTACAGCACAATCAAACCAAAACTACCACCCTCCTGATCGATTTGCCCTGTCTGGAGGAGCCCTGTATTTGATACCATATTATTAGCCCACTATTCTTATGAGCTCAGCCATTTTCCTCAAGTGTTGTTTTATGTAGCTTCTGTGATTTCATAATACCATCTCCCCTGGGGCCAAATTACTGGTGATGCTGAAGGCCTGCTATTAGCCTCCCAGAAGCTGGTTGGGTTTGGGGTTTTTTAACTGAGCTGAAGAGGTGGGCATTTATGAATTTGACTGCAGTAATTCTGCAAGGTGGGGTCAACAGCTGCTAAATCCTTCCTCACAGGTCATTTCTGCAATCAGTCCACCTCACTCATGCTGCTTTCCTACCTGCAGGGAAGAAAATGAAGCACATTTCAGATTTTTTAAACATCAAGAAACAAATAGTGGTGCTTCTATGTAGCTTGGCCTTGGACAGTGTTAAATTTCTTTGACAGAAAGACTCACATTTTGGGCCTTTCTGCACTACAAAATTATTGCATTATAATTCCACTTTAACTGTCATAGCTGCCACCTATGGAATCCTGGGGTTTGTAGTCCTGGGAGGTACTGAAACTCTCTGGCTGAGAATTCTAAATATCCCTTCCTAAACTGCAAATCCCATGATTCTGTAAAACAGAATGGTGGCAGTGCAATAGTTGTGTAGTGCAGAAAGGCCCTTTCTTTCAGCCTGATTAGAAATATATTCATATGAATATATAGCACTGCCAGATAATTCACCCATCTGACATAGTGTTGACTAGCAGCAATCTGAGGGGCCAGTTAGCAATTGTCTGTATTTCCTACCTAAATCTTAATTTGAAATTCCTGGTAGGGATGAACCTGCATGCAAGGCACATGATTAATACTTTCACCATGGCCTCTCCTACCAACTTATAGAAAGCTGTCTTATGCTCAGCTAGATCACTGGTCTATCTAGCTCAGCACTGTGAACTCTGACTGGCCATGGCTCTTTGGAGTTTAAGGTAGGATTCTTTCTCGAACAAGCCTGACCCTACTTGGAGATCCCTGGTGGTCTCTCATCCAAGTGCTAACCAGGTATGACTCTGATTAACTTCCAATTCAGATAAGAATGGATGTGTACAGGGTTGTACGGTTGTACCTTAGTATGCCTCTAAACTCAGCGGTTTCTATCATGCATGCCTTTCTAAGAGTTTAGGTGCAGTTTGTCTTCATGCCACTTACTGTTTTTTTTATCTTAGCCACAAACCCTCTCTTCTTGAATCAGTGAATCTGCAGTAAGTCTGAGTTTGTCCATCCTCCTCTGCAGTTCTTTCTTTGTCCTCCATGTTACAGAGCATCTCACCATGAGATTTTATGAAACCTTTCACATTTGTAAGTAAACTTATTTCATACTTTTTAACAAAAAAGATAAGCCTCCTTTATTTCTCTGCTAGATCCTGTGTGTACAGTGTGGTGATATGGGACTGCTTGCTACTCACCTTCTGTTTGAAAATACTGATTACTCTGCTTCTGAGACACAACTATTTCCTACATTTTTCAACAGTACCTTCCAACACAGCATAATTAGATGGTTGCAAATAGCATTGTGTAGTTTTGTAAGTTACACAGAATTATGCTGTAACTCTCATAGGTTATGCTGGCTAGGACTGATGGGCCAAAGCCTAACATCATCTGTAAGACCAAAAATTGACCACCTAATATCCAGTAAGACATTTGAGAAAGCTACATGTTCTAGAGTATATCATGTGAAGTTGCAGTAATAGGGAACACACACATACACACCAACATAGATTGGTCTCTTGCCAGGTTCACCACCACTCTGCCTAATCAGTTTCACAGCCCAGCTAGAAATGTGTAATTTGATTTTCCCCACTTGTTAGCTGCATTCTTTCAAAGAAGCACACTTGTGAACATTTTAAAAAAAACTGCCTGTAGCATAGAGCTAGAGAATTGTAGTCTTACTGGATTATAGCTAGAAGCCACATGTGTATTCTCAAAAGCAAGTGCTGCAATTTTAATGTAACCTACTTACTAAATTGCTAATTGAGATATGTGTGCTGAGGAAACTTTATTCCAGGAAGGAAATAATTAAAGCTGAGAACAGGTAGATCAAGGGAAACTACTTGCAGCACTGGTTATGAACTAACTCTAAGATGGAAAATGTGACACTCGCAATACAGGAACGATGTTAGAAGTTCAACAACACTTACCACTGAGCCAAAAATGCCTCAGACAAGACAATACTAACAGTTTAGACCACTTGAGTGATCCAAAGTATTCTTCCTTCTTGTGTATCTATTCTGACCTGTCTGTAATGTAAACAAATTCTCTTGGGGATGCTTTTCTACTTCTCTTTCCACCAGTTCCTCTTTCAACTCTTCCCTAGAATGAAGCTAGATCAGCTTATCATCCTAGGTAAATTTGTATTTTAGAATTGAGTTCCAATAATTAAGTCTTCAGTTGGTTTTTCTTAGCCACTGATGTCTTTCTTTCTTAATCAGAGTCTCTAACCACTCCAATCACGCTTCACTGAAGGAATAGGAATTCCTATCATGCTATTTTCGCCAGTATCCATGTATGCAGGTATTTTGTGTCCCATCTTTCCCACAGAACTAGGGCTCAAGGTGGCTTATTATAACATTAGAACATATACAATATAGTTGAAAAATATGAAATGTTATCTTTAAACATAATTTAACTACAGCATTAAAAACAATTTTAAAATATATTTTTTAAAACATGTTTTTCAAAGAGCAGTGCAGCATATCATTAAAATGCCTTTTTCTCTGACTTCCTGAAAGCATGTCTGAGCAAACAAATCTTTGCCTTCCAAAGAAAGACAGCAAGGAGGGGGCCAGTGTAGGATGAGAGCTAAGATGGGAGTTGCAGTTCTTGGGAGCAGCCACTAAAAAGGCCTTCTCCAGGTCTCCTGAGTCCTGAACAAATGTGCTTGTGGAGGTTAGTGTGGCTAAGAGAAAGGCCTCTCTCTCCCAAAGATCTCCAAACTTGGACAGGCTTGTATAGGAGAACACAGCACTTCAGACCATGTGGACTAAAGTCTTCTAGGACTTTCTAGGCTGCAGCCGGCACTTTGAACTGTGTCTGGAAGCAGACTCTAACTGGTAGAGCTGCTGTAACAAAGACATTGTGAACTGCCTGTAATTAGTCTTGGTCAACAGTTTGGTTCATTGTGCCTGATTACGTTTCTGAACACTTTTCAAAGGCAGCTCCATGTAGACACATTGCAGTAATCCAAATGGAAGCTAACTAAACCAGATCAGACATCTTCAGGAATGGGCACAGCTGGAGCACCAGATTCAACTGTGCAAATGCAACCCCAGCCACAACAAGGAAGAGGGCAACAGAGCCATTACACAAACCTGCATCTTTGGGGAGAGTAACGCCAACCAGCAGAGGCTGAGTTCTGTTCCTTGACCTGCCTTTCAACTGGTGAAGAGCACCTCTGTCTTGTCTCAATTAAGCTTCAATTTGCTGACCCTCTTTAGTTAAATATTGATGCCAGATACTGATGCCAGGGCTGAAATAGCTTCCTTGGATTTAGGTGGAAAGGAGTTGGCAGTTATCAGTTATACTATAGCTGATGGTACTGAAAACTGTTAAAAAAGTCAAGCAAAATGAATCATAAGCCCTACCCAGTGTATAGTTCTTGGTCTGCGTCATTTCCTAAGATGATAAAAGTTGTCTCCATTCCATAACTAGTCCCAGAGGCAGACTGAAACAGGTCTAGATAGTTTGTCTTGTCCAGCTTGGACATCACCATACGCTCCACATAAGAGAGGATTTTGACAGTCACTTTTCTCTTACAAACCATATAGCCCTCTGGATAGGTACAACTTGCCCACCTTTTATCCCACATATTGTGAAGAAAAGCTTGAATACCAGTGCTTGAATACATCAGTTGCCTTGGTATCCAGCTGAATCTTTGCATGATAAGTCAAATGGAGATCTATTTGGATTTGTCTGTTTGTAACATATGGAAGTAAATTAACTTGTCAGTGGAGATTGATATGAGGAGGAGAGAAATGATTTCTTGATTTACCTCTTACTACTTGATTTGGTTTATCTGTCTGTCTGTCTGTCTATCTATCTATCTATCTATCTGTTTTGTTCTAGCAGAGTAGATTACAAAGTAGAGTACGAAGGTCAAAACAAACAGAAGTCAACAATCTAAGTATAATTCATTACAATAGTCCGAGCCACTGAGGTCTTCATGGTCTCATGAACAAAGAAATGGACTGGTGGTTAACTATTGGGCATAAATGGGCATAAATGTAATAAATATATAAAATGGATCTTTTAAGAGACACATTTTAACAGCATCATTTACATGTGTAGATATCATTGTAGGTTATAATATTTGCTCGATATCTTTTCTCCTCAGCTTTTGTGGTATCACTGCCAAACTATTTATCCTTTACACAATAATGTTCCTCTCTTTTCAACAACACTATAGCTTTAGAAAGTCCAGACAGTATCTGGACTTCCGGGTTTAATGGCATTGCGATCGGCAGCTTAGTGTTACTCGCTGTCACTAACTGCTGCGTCGTGCAGGTCAACCAGCCAAAATTTCCAACTTCTTTGCTGGCAAACCCCCCCCCCCCGGGTAAAGGGGAATCAGAGGGGCTCAGAGGGGACCTAAATCCACTCTTCAGTCTTCAAGATTGAAAGTCAAAGTTTGACCGGAAAAGACGAACGAAGAGTGTGGGGTCGAAGAGTTCCATGACAATGTTAGAAGGCAGCCCGCATCAGCACAAGTGCCACCAAATCTTTTTAAAAGTAAGCTTACCTCTTAGAATTCAGATTTGATGGACTCTAGTTAGGTTATTTTTACAACCTCTACAAGAAGAGACTTTGCCAATCATTAATCGTAAAATGTGCTAGTCAAAGGATTGCGTGACCATTAAAATATAAAACTGTGACTGACTTGGGGAATCGATAGATGGGACAAAAAATAGATTGAGTAAATTCCAGCTTGAGCTTGCTAAGTATATAGCTGAGCTCACAGAAAAGTAAAGCGAACAAAGTGGATATTTATTGAACTCTGAATTTCTAGGCGGGCAAAGACGAATGGAAGACTTCGGTGGTTTGTCCCAGCATCATATTTGGATGTGAACCCGGCTCGAGCTCGTGGAAATGAGAACTGGAGAGGAGAGTTTTCGCTGAGATCGCTGGGGGGAAGATTGTGGTATATTTGAATTTGTTCACCGGATTGGATTTTGGATTTGACTTTTGTATTTAGACAGACTATATGCTTAATATACATCAATTTAATACATATGAAACATACATTTATTATAAAAACCTGTGAATGATTACGAGGACAGTACGAGACCCACGATATAAGGAATAAAACTTGGATAGCCAGAAGAGAAGTAATAATTCCAATTGGACACTCGACAAGGAGAGGAGAAAGAAAGCTAAATTTATTTATTTATTTTATATGTTGATTCAGAGGCGAACATAAACTCTAGTCGTAATTTAGAGAAACAGATGGACCAAGAAGCTTACAGTGCCATAAGGACACATGTTATAAAAGAAGAGAAGGGAGAAGAAAAGAAGAGAGAGAAGAAGAAGAAGACTAGAGATCCAGCGCCAGCATCAGTATATTACACTTTGACATTAACTGCATTAATAATTACTTCTAAACTCGAAATTCATTAGTAATAGAAAATTTTTGGGTAGGTTGGTGCGGTAGAGCTTATCAAACTAAGCATTCTTATTTGGTATCATATTATAGTTGTATTATAATTATATTTCATTTATTAATATATTGAATGAATTACTCTAATATAGGATATATTAATATAGGATAAATTAACTCTTTCTTTGGAAATAGGGAATTCTGATAAATGGAATAAGCAAACTGATCTGTTAATATATAATATATGAAAACATATACTATCTATAGAATATTTAAGCAGATTGATATATTCAAAGTGACTAGAAGTGACTATATAAAAACTGATCAAATGTATTTTATAGAGTACATTACGACAGCAATACTTTGATTGTGAAAAGATTGTGGTAACTTTGAGTTCGGGGGTGGGCAAAATAGCTGGTTGAATACAGCTGTCTTACATGACCCTGACAAAGTAAAAACAATGATTTTGCTCCTTTAGAAAAAAGGAGAAACAAATAGCTCAGGGGAAAGTATAGCTAAAATTATACTGAGATAAAAGACTCCACCTGGTGACCAAATAAGAAATTACAAGCTGAAAGTTTTATTTTGAATAGGCTTTGAATAATTTACTGAGCTAAAATATTATAGAATATTATATTGACTTTGTTTATTGAAGTCTTTGATCACTCTGTTCTTTAATCTTAAGACTACCTCTTAATATTAATATAGCTAGCTTATAGAACAATTATTTCTGACTTATTAATATAGTATTTCAGGAACATATTGCATTAAATATTTGTCCAAAATGACTTCTAGAAAAAAGAAAAAAAACACCGCTTGTGCAATCTCAAATTACCTTGGATACAAGATCCTCCTTAGATCAATCTGCTCAGATACCAGAGATGTGTCAACAAATACTAACAGAGCTACATAATTTCAAACAAGAAATTAGGCAAGAGTTAAAAGACACAAGAGCAGAGATAAAAATGGACATTAAAAAGGAATTGGAGAGTTTCAATAAGAAAACTGACAAAATCAATAAGGATATAAAGACAATGAAAACTGACATGAAAGTCTTAGAGGACAAAACAAAACAAGCAGAAATGGACACTAAGGCATTGAAGGATAATCAAAGACAGAATGAGATCACGATGAATATTCAAGAGATGAGATATAGGGATCACAGAAATGATGGGAGAAGACCTTTATGAAAGATAAACTCCAGTACTTGCAATGTATATTGAGATATCAGAAGAAAATATGGAGGCCAGAATTGACAGAATTTTCAGACTGAACCCAAAGATTGCTAAAGAAAGAAACTGGCCAAGGGACATAATTGTCTGCTTTACCAGAACTAGAATTACAGAGAGGATTTTACAGAGAAACTGTCATGAAAAACTAATTATGGATGAAAAAGAGATAAAGATATTTAAAGACATACCATTCCAAATATTGAAGAAAAGACAAGAATGCAAAGGTTTAACACAACTCTTACAGAAGCATAAGATAACGTACAAGTGGGAGAGCCCTGGGGGAATCTCATTTTCTCACAAATCAAAAAGATATAAAGCCACTACATCATCCCAAGTGAAGGAACTGCAGGACAAACTAAAAGAAGAGTTAGAAAACTGGACAGGTTCTAAAGAAGAACAGAAACAGAAGCACAAAAAATTAACGGTTGGAGCACAAAGCAAACCAGAAGACAATACTGATTCAGAGGAGGAAGAGCAAGAAGAGGATCAAGAAGAAGACGAACTGCTGGAATCGGATCTAGAAGGGAAATTAACTGAAGAGGAAGAAATATAATTACCAGAATGTCCTTGAAAATTCTACCATGGAATGTGAAGGGACTGAAATCTGACTATAAACAGTGACAAGTATTTCATTACTTAGAGAAAAACAAATTAGACCTGATTTGTCTGCAAGAAATCAGAATTCGTGAATCTGACACCAAATATCTAAAAAAATCCTAAATTTGGAAAAAGTTTCATTTTAGCGTACCAGAAGAAAAAAAGAGGGGTGGTCATATATGTAAATTTCAAATTCTCCTCCGAAGAAGTTTTTTGTGATGATCAAGGTTATTATATTGGAGTGGAAGTTCATTTATCAGACTTTAAACTATTGGTTGTTAGTATTTATTCCCCATTAGAAAATAAAAGCAAATTTTATAAGAAAGTAGAAGACAAACTGATCAAATACACTCAAGAAAAAAACCAGGAGAATATTTTGATAATGGGAGACATGAATGGGGTCTTAGACCCCAAAAAAGACAGATCATCCACAACCAGACACCAAAGTAATCACTGCAAACTTCCTAAGAGTTTCTTCAATTTGATGGGAAATATGTCCCTTACAGATTTTTGGAGATTAAAATATGGAGACGCTAAAGGATTCACCTTCTATTCAGATTATCATAAATCGATGTCAAGAATAGACATGTTTTTAATCTCTAAAACGCTTCACTCAACAATAAAGGACATGGAAATACTACCCAAAATTGTCTCAGACCACAACCTGATACAGCTAAAATTAAATGTCAGAAGAAGAAATCAAACTTGGAATTGGAAATTAAATGATTCTATACTTCAAAAGGAAGAAGACTTTTAAAAAAAAAAGTCAAAAACTCTGGAATATTACTTTAAAGAAAATACAACTGAAGATCTAACCATGAAAACAATCTGGGACACTCGCAAAGCAGTAATCAGAGGTCAATTTATCCAATGGAGTACAGAATGGAAAAAGAAAAGACAACAGAAAATACAGAAATTTATGATGGAGATTAAACTCAAAGAAGAAAGTCTAAGAAATGATACCTCTAACAATAAAATTAGAAAAGAAATCAAGACATTACAAGAACAAATCAGACTGGAAAATTCATTTGAAATTGAGAAGAAACTTAGAAGGATTAAGTAAAGACAATTTGAGAATGCTAACAAACCGGGCAAGTGGTTAGCTTACAAACTAAGAAAAATTAAAGAGAAAAACCTGATCTTACAAGTTAAAAAAGGGAAGTCGGTGGTCTCAGATCAAAACTCAATAAAACATGTATTTCAGAAATATTACAGTGATTTGTTCAGCTGTACAACATCAGCAGATAAAGAGAAAATACAAGAAATATATTTGGAACAACAAAATATCTTAACACTGACTGAAGAACAAAACAAAACTTCTTAATTCCCCAATAACCATCAAGGAGATCGAAGAAGCAATTAAAAAACTGAAAATACCCAAATCACCTGGACCAGATAGTTTGACTGCACTTTATTATAAATCCTGTCAAGAAGAACTAATTTTTCCAGTGTATAAAATGTTTAACGAAATCACAAATGCAGGAAAGCCACAATCATGGAATGATGATCCTAAAAGAGGGTAAAGACTCACAAGATCCAAGCAGCTATTGGCCTATGTCACTACTGAATGTGGATTATAAAATTTTTGCCGGTATTATAGCTGGAAGACTTAGGAAAATATTGCAAACAAAAATCCATGAAGATCAAAATGGTTTCCTGCCCGGAAGACACATAAGAAATCATGTAAGAACAGTTATTGATATTATAGAGTACTATGAAAAATATAATGAAAAGAAATTCGCAATGATCTTCATGGATGCAGAAAAGGCTTTTGACAATGTTGACTGGAATTTTATGCTATCCTTGTTTAAGAAGATGAATTGCGGCCAAAGATTTATCAATTGGATTGCAGAAATTTATAACAATTCAAAGGCCCAGCTTATCATTAATGGGGAAAGAACAAAATCATTTGAAATTATGAAAGGTACAAGACAAGGCTGCCTGCTATCACCGTTATTGTTTATAATGGTTTTGGAGGTTCTTATCAGAGCTATCCGTTTTGACTCAAAAATCAAGGCAACAAAGATAAAAGGACAAGAATACAAACTTAAGGCCTACGCAGATGATCTGGTGATTTTTCTAGAAGATCCAAGCCAAAGTATTGAAAAATTAGTGGAAAACTTTAAAAACTTTGGTGAGGTTGCTGGGTTCAAAGTTAACAAAGAAAAAACAAAAATCATTTGTAAAAATATTAGGACAACGGAGTTGGAGGACCTACTTAAGATAACAGGATTCAATAATGAGAAGAAGATAAAATATCTAGGTATTACAATTACAAATCAAAATAATGAACTTTTTGAGAATAATTACAAAAAAAATTGGAATGATATTAAAAATGACATTCAGAGTTGGTCAAAACTAAGTCTGTCTTTACTGGGTAGAGTGGCCACGATCAAAATGAATATTCTCCCCAAAATGAATTATCTTTTTCAAAATTTGCCTATAATAACAAATGAAAATAATATTTTATGAGATTTTATATTTGCATGTGCTTCTTCCAAGTTCAGCACCCTTACATTTTATAAATCTATCATGAATGCTTTCATTTTATTTTTATACTGGTGCCTCAAGAGGCACAGAGCATGACTTCAGAGTTAAAGAAGGCACTGCTTCTTTACAGTCCAAACTAAAAGGAACGTCAGGTCATTTCCACATTAGACTGTTATAGTGCTATTATTCCACTTTCAACATCCTCAAAGGCCCCTGCCTAAACTGCAAACCCCAGGATTCTGTAGGATGTTGAAGTGGAATAATAACATTATAACAGTCTAGTCTGGAAATGGCCTCAGTCTCCGTGACCATGGTCCTAGATATTCATTGGGCATTCAACTCAATTCTTCTGTCATTGATCTTACTTCATTGGTAAGATCATGAATTAATTGTTGATCATTAAAAAAGATAATTGACTACATCATTATTCAGAAAGATACCTGATCAATGACTAGCACTCTCAGTTATTTTCTTGTGCTTCCACAACACCACCTGAATTCAAAAGTTTGAAATGGGATAAAAGCTTCCTTTCATGCTGGCTTCTCTTGTGCAAATATGTTTGTGTTATTAGTAACAGTGTTGTGAATAGCCTATGTTAATAATGTAGTTATCATTATTATCAAATGTAATCATCATCATTTGTGCATTTAGTTTCCCTCTGACCTCACTGACTACAATATCATCCCAGCCACATGCATTGTATATGTTTCTGAAATGCTAAGACTCCATGCATCCATTGAAGTGGGCTATAATCTATAAAAGCTCACACTATGCTCAATGTGTTTGTCTTTTAGGTTCTATGGGACTATTAGATGTTTTTACTAATGGAGCTAGCTCTTTTGAAATTATGTCCTCAAATTTAAATCATGGGCTGCATTTCCCTTTTCTCACGTTGAAACTACAGTTACTTCATCTGTGGTTATGCCATAGATCAAACTTACTTCCTTAAAAGAAACTAAATTTGAAAGAAGTTTTCTAACAATATTTTGAAAATGAAACTGATTCACTCTTTAAGATAAAATTATCTTGAACGACTTGACCTTCTAATAAAAAGTTATCAGCTGCCACCAATGTTGCTAAACAGGCCTAGTCCCATCATGAAACCTAATGAAATGGTCATCTTAGGAGGCAGAGTACAGAGGATGCCAAATGTGTCACTCCTCTATCCCACTGATGCCTTTGCGATTACTCCAAGAGAGCCTGTTCTGATTTGGGGAGCAGCCACTATGGTTGCTGTTCAGTGTCATAGGGACCAGCCCTGAATGTGCAGAAACTTCTGGCCTGGCACACACAACAGCAGAGTCAGCCAGCCAAGCTTCCTACCATGCCATGGAAGGAGGGAGGGGGTGGTGTTACTTCACCCTTGCTTCCATAAAGGGGAAGGAAGAGAAGATGGCAGCAGAGGCTGCAATGTGGAAACTAGTATTTCTTGAATGCCTGTATCCATGGCACTATGACAAGATGTCCAGGTATGATGTAAAGGTTAATTGCAACATTGCTAGCAAGCAGTAGTTGGTGCTACATCCAGCTTAAAGAAGTTACTCACACTCTTTTTCTAGATGAAGATTTCTCAAGCAGAGTTCCCTGGAACCCTGGGGTCCCATAAGAGGCTGCTAGGGGTTCCATGACAGATGGTGATGTGTGGGATGATAAACTTTTTTTGAAAGCTGTAGGTATAATTTCTATAACGTCTGTAGAAATAAATTCTATGAAGAGTTTCCCTGAGAACTAAAAATTATTCCAGGGGAGAAACGTTTAGAAAGGCTGTTCTAGATGGTCCATTAGGTAAGTAAAGATGTTCTTCCATGGAGACACTGGTCATGCTTCTCCCTGAAATTACCTAGGCACTTGGGACACATGGCTAAGGCAATGGTCATTTTCCTACTGAGCTTTCATTTAGTTCTGAGAAGCCCTGGAAACAAGGCATCCAGAAATAGCTGGCCTTTGTACCACTGCCACCTGCCACCTCCTCAGGCCACCTCCACTGCCCTTTTCACTGTTGTCATTGTGCGCATTGCCTTCATCCTCCCATTCTCCTCCTCCGCTGTCAGAAAGACTGTGAAGGTGCCACTCACACCTGCTTCCTCATCTTGTGAGTGGATGGATGTTGCCCTCTGCCTAGAGGCAGCAAGTGCCAGGAGGGGCAGTCTATGGTGAGAGGAAGTGCTTACCAGTGAGTCAAATGTACCAGATCATATGCAGGTAGTCAAGTGAGTTCACTAAAGATGAATGGAGGCACCAAAGCAAGGTCTCAGCCATTCCAAAATCTGTCACAAGAAACCAGTGGTCATAACAACCTGAGCTAAAAGGGGAAAAAGAAAAAATGTAAAACTTATGTCGGGCCCAGAAGTAAAGATGGTTATGTTTTGTCGCCGTATCAATAACACAATAATTTTTTAAAAAATCCAAACAAACTCACATGCACAGAGAATACAGAACACCAGGCAGAACAAACTGTTGTGAACAAAAAGGCCTCAAAGCAGCTACCAAGAAATTTGTAGCTATTTGATCTTGAGACACCAGGGGATTAATTGTTCAGTGCTTCCTATTTAAGTTTCTGCAACAAGTGTTGGCCCTTTCAGTGCTGCTCTTTCTCTTGTCTACACACTGCAAATGATGAGCATGTCTCAACAGTATCCATCACTTGTGACTGACAAAAGGGCCCATCTAGCTAACGTTCTTCATCAGCTGTATCTGCCACCAACAGCTCTGATTTGTTGGGGAGGATTATCATCCAGAGATAGAGACTTTTCCATATGTAACTTCTCCATGTCTGATTCCTCCCCAGATTCCACAGTATGAATTATGACAGGTACCTTCATCTTCAAGGTGCTGGCTGTTTGGATTGCTAGCATGCCAGCACTGTGTGAGGGAGATTGCCCCAATCTGATGTGGTGTAATACTACTCTGCCTGAGCCATCCCTGTTCTAGAATCAGTTACAGAGCCAAATATTTGAAGCTGTACATTAGAATGGAGTCAACAGCAGTGAAGAACATAGAAAGCTATGTTATATTGAGTCAGATCACTGGTTTATTTAGAGCAATGTTGAAAATGCTGGCAGCAGCTCTCTAGGAATTCAGGCAGAGTTCTTTATGTTCGAACAGTATTAGATGTGCAAGTTAAAATGTTTCCACTTGTTAACATTTGCTAGAGAATCTTCCCTTTGGAATATTATTTTTGTTTATTTAAAGTATGACTGGATTTCATGATCCTGGATAAACGTATATATAGAATGCATTAGTTGACCACATAGTAGAAACTATACCAGAGGCTACAAGGTGTCTACTGCAGCCTTCCAAGGACAGAGAAGAAGGGATACAGAAGAAATTCCAGTTGCTCTCAAGGTGCTTCATGGAGTACATAAAAGCAATCAGAACATATCCAGGTGCTCTGAGTGCTTTTGTGTACTCCATGAAGCATCTCAAGGGCAGCTAGAGTTTCTTCTCTATTTTTTAGGTATCTATACACAGGTGCGCATCTTCTGGGTTGGATATGGAGTCATGTGACAGTGCTCTTTAGTAAAGGGATATTGTACTCAATGGCTGATGCTGGTTTGAGATTTGGAAACTAGCAAGAATTGCCTCCTGAGTACAGGAGGCTCAGAGCTGCCCTTGTGACCCAAACGTCCCAGTCCAGGCACCTAGGAGACCTCATTGGAAGGTGGAAGTGCACAGGACTGTAGGGGATCAGGCAGACATTGTCAAAGGCCTCAAAGGCCCCTCCCTAAACTGTAAACCCCAGGATTCCATAGGATGTTGAAAGTGGAATAATAGAGCTATAACAGTCTAGTGCGGAAACGGCCCTTGTCTATTTGCTTTGTCTTCCAACTCCAGACTCGGTATTCTTTCTTCTACATTTCCATGGGAATACGTCATCATTTTAGTGGCCATCTATGCGGGTGGCTTTCCACTCAAACTGATTTAGGCATCATCACATCATTTTAGAGGAAGAAACTGGCAAAGCCACCTCTGAGTTCTTGCAGACAGAAACCTATGAGGATGATTAAGAGAAAGACACTGAGCAGCTGTTTTGTCTTTCCTTCCTTAATGAATTTTCTGTGCTAAGGAAAAAGATGGGGGCAATGGCAAGAAAACATCAAAGGCTCCTGTAGAATATTATGAACTCTGTAAAAGCATGTAAATAAGGCAAGAAGATTGCACAATAAAAGCCTTGTCTGGAAGCAAGCACGCAGTCATAATAAGAATAATAAGAAACCATTGCTTCTGCTATCCATCTAGTGATATGTAATCCTGATAGTACCTTCCTCTTTCACTGTTTACCGCAGTGGTTTAAGAACAGATGAGGAAATGAAAGGAACACAACAATGACCACTGATAGTAAAAGCTGTTTTCCCTACCCCGGCTCCACTTTTTCAGCTGCTTCTGTTCTTTGTCTCTCTATTCTCCATCTTTATCAATGATGCCTGCCCTTGTTTGTTTGTTGTTTAAAATGCCCTTACTATTCTTTTTGTTTCTCCTTCACTATGAACATGCCCAGACTGCACAGCTCCTCTTACTACCAATTAGAAACTATGATGCTTCTATGCTGTCTTTTTTCTCATTGACAGATTTTCCTGGGGTAAGAAAAAAGGCAGAAGAAGCAGTAGCTAAGCAGGAGAAGGTTACAAGTACAGGACATCATGTGAAGTCCCCAGAAGATTCAGTGAACAAGGCAACATGGTGGTATTGCAAAAGTCTTATCCTGAACCATCCCACGTTTCATCCTTCTCCCTTGCTTCTATTTAATTATATATTTGCTTATTCTTTTCCAATTCCTCCTCTTTGTTGCCTGTAATGGCACCTCAGTGCTGCACTCATTGCTTCTCTTTTTTTCTCATTTTTATTTCTGTCCTCTGTGACTGATGCTAATGTCCTGCTAACTTGGCCTATTCCATTTCTGCTCTTTGTATTGTTTCTGATTCCCCCCCCAGTTAATCTCCTGTTGTGTGCTATTTTTTCAGTTGCTTTTAAAATGTCCTAGTTTCTCTCTCCTCCTCCCATTTTCCCCATTTGTCATCAGCTTACTTCAATATCTGGAACGTAAGTTCAAAGTGCAAAAAGTACTCCACATTCAATTAACTCAGCTGTGGAGAGAGGAGAAGAGGAGAATTTTGCCCTTTCTTGTAGGCTCAGGAAAAGCAGACTACTGCTCTCTCTCCTATGTTGTGTGTTTTTCCTCATTAATAACTTTTGCCATCTTGACTACAGTGGGCCCTCCATTTTTGTGGGTTCAGCATTTGCAGATTTGATTATTCCTGGGCTTGTTTATTTATTTATGTTTAAAAATCTTAGTTTATTTGCCCCTGCCATAGAAAAAATATATTCTCTGTAGGAATCTCCAAGTTCTCCAGTGAGATTCTACGGTCCACTTCTGCCAGAAGTGACCACAGAGTCACACTGGAGGACCTAGAGATTCTTAGATACAAGACTTCTCTAGGCATTGCTAGGTCATCCAGCATGACTCTATGGCCCACTTCTTCTGGAAGCTGACTGTAAAATCATGCTGAAGGACCTAGAGATTCTCAGAGAAATGTTCTCAGGTTAAAAAAAAAAAAGCATTCATAATTTTCATTTTTATTTATGTTTTTTCCACCTTTGTGGGGGTCTTGCATTCCTACCCCCCATAAAAGCGGAAGGCTGACTATACTGTACATTCTGATGCTGCTTCTGTTGTGCCATCTGTGAAATATTGGAGGGTATGTACTTGTTTGTTTTTTGTATTGTATGAGTTCTTTTGCTACCTTCTTTCCTAGGAACCGCCTGTGTTCTTATTCCTTCTTTGACGTCTCCTGTTTCCAGTATTTGAAGAATAAGAGGTCCTGGATAGAGTGTGGAAAAGTTACTTGTATGAACTACAACTCTGAAAATCCCCAACACCCACTGAGTTGGATTCTGGGAGTTGTGGTCCAAAAAAGAGTATCTTTTCTAAGTGCTGGTCCAGGAGCTGACTCAAAAGGTCCAAAGGCCAGGTTACTGGTCCCTAGACACACCAAAATTCCAAACGTTCAATCTAGAATGTTCTCAAGAATATATTTAAATGCCCAACTCTAGAATTGTGTCTATTTTATTTGCTCTGATATGTGTGCAGCTTAGTTCACCTGCTTATGGCATCTGAAATTATTCACTCTGCATGTAATTGATTAATTTCTACATTTGGAGTATTCGTAGGCTCAATTGTGTTGGCTCCACCTTCTGATCTGCCATTGCCTGCAGGCCCCAGCCCTTGGGTTGCTTGACCACACTCTTAACTTCACACAGGAATGACCCTATTTTTATTGGTGAAATGTTGGAAGGTAGGTTTTTTTCCCCTCGTTTCCTTAATTTGTTGCACAATTTTTGTATCTATATGTACCAAAGATGCAGGGAAAATTCAAGAATATCCTTCCTTATTTAGCCATTGAGCCCAATGTAATCCATATTTGTTCCTTTCCATCTACTTTTGAGTTCAAAACTAATAATTCAACATATTAGATATCTATGACACACACACACACAAATTCAGATGGTAACACTTCCTACATTTTAGAGCCCTGATTTCAAAATGCCAATACTGCAGCTACAACGTTGTGAGTTTGATCCTGCAGGGCTGCAGGTTGCCTCAGCCTTCCATCGGTCAGTAAAATGAGTACCCAGCTTGTTGGGGGCAATTAGCTAACTACATTGTAAACCACTTAGGGAGTGCTTCACACTGATAAGGGGTATAGAAACGTAACTGCTATTGCTATTGTGATTGCTATTTTAAAAGCGACTTGTTATAGGGAGCATAGGTTAAAAAATAAAGTCACAGGGAGACTTTAATATACAATCTGACAAATATCATTCAATGCTGATATCTTTGGGTTTAGGGACATTTATAAATATTTTTGTGATACCATTGACACTCACATGTGAATGTCAACTTTTATCAGTTTTGGGGCATTCACTGTAATCTGTGAATATGCACAGAGAAAAAAAGTTATTGGTCCCTGATCAGAGATAGCAAAGTTAACAGGAAAAAAGTTAACAGAAGGGGGGGGGGCTAATTCAATTGTGTTTACATTGGAGGGGGAAAATGTAAATATTCAGTTTATGATGAGTTTTGAAAATCCCTATTCTCATCCAGTATTCCAAAAGCCCTTCTTTCAGTTTCCTTTCCCTCTCCTTATAGACTGATCTCCTTATCATCTCCCTTTCTGAAATCCTCAAGATTTTAAAGAAATGCTAAATTTCAATGATACAGATCTTTTCTAATCTTTTAGGAAGGGGGTGCTGGTGTGGGGAAATCAGTTATCTAGATCCTTATTTCAAAAGTCCTCTTAACACATTTGACCCCACTGGAAGTACCCTTGAGTAAGTGCCAGAGTCTTTTGACTCAATATCGTAATTCCCCGGTTTCAAGGAACTAACAAAAAACAAGAAGCAGTTTTGCAAAATCAGGAGAACTAGGTTTTTGGTAAAGAACAGCTGGGTGATGTAAAATTCGTGGGCTTTTTAGTACTGCAGATATTTTCATTCAATATATTAACTAATAAATTAATTGTAGAGAAATGTTTGAGTTGAAAATCCTACTTTACCACTTTAGTTAAAAAACAAATCTAACCTGTTAAAATATTTCCAAATTATTTGATAATTTAATTGATTTTAACTAATAAGTTCCTAACTCTTCTTTGTCCAGAGTCTTTGACCAAAAATCAATGCAAAAGTTGGCAGTGAACAACTGATATTCCAGAACATGTAGCCAGGCCCAAGAGCAAGGGCCAAACAGGTTGGGGATCTCTGAACAGAGATATAGCAGATGTTGGCTAGAATCTTAAAGCTGGATTGCTAGAATGAAAAATATAAGGCTCAAAGAAAAACAAAGATTTTTTATTCATACAACCCCATGGTTCTCTTTGAATTCACATTATGCCATATTGTAAACATTATGACAAAAAGAAGAAAACCTGACTAACAAGATTTTTTTGAATCAAATTTGAATTGGGGCTGGGTGAAGTACAATCTCTAGTTAAGGAGGAAAAGATGGGCTCATTTTACAAGTCTCTTGAATGGTAACACTAGGAGCACTCTGCTCAGAAGCTGCCAAAGTTTCAAGATATGAAAAACTGTGAGGTTCTGCACAGCAGTGAAATATATACCTTCTCCCCAAGATATTCTGCAGAATGATTAAATACACAAGCCTAAGCAAGCTTATTCAAGAACATCCCACTGAAATTAGTGGGATATTGCCAGTACATAACCAGTGGGGTTCGGTGATTTGAGTGTTCGACTATAATCCACCCACTTGGCCATGGAAACCCACTGGATGACCTTGGGTGTGTCACACACTCTTAGCCCCAAACCATGATAAGTTTGCCTTAGGGTGTCTATAAGTCAGAAATTACTTGAAGGCACAAAACTACAAATTACCATAGATGGTACTGTAAACTTTTTCCATAGTAGCGGTAAGAAAGGAAATCCATCGATAATCAACCATATTAACTTTGTTGCAAAGAAAGACTTCTAAGGCTGGGATTCTGTTGGTGGCTTACATGTGCCTGTTTATAAGTGTGTGTCCTTTTTTTTTTTTTTTTTTTTGGACATTGCAAAAGAGTATTCAAGATCTCTTTGTTCAATGTCTAATGCACACCAAGCAAGTTTTGTGTGCGTGGGCATGCTGCTATGGCCACTTACCAGCCAAAGAAGGAAGCCAAGAGGTGTCCAGGTAGCACTTAATTCCACATCAGAATTCAGGAGAAGAGATCTGCTTACTGCAGCTCTAGGAAGGCAGTCGGCTATGTTTTCCTGGCTGCAGACACCCTAGCACACAGAAGCTGGGTTTAGGAGGTGCAAGGACTGTGCGGAATGGTACAGGTGGATCTTGGACCATGACAGCTGAATTCAACTAATTCTTGATGCTTTTTTGAAAAATCACAATGATTCCTAGAGGTGTGTGTGAAATTGAATTATGATAAATCCTGTAGGCATAGTGATGCATTTTCATGATTCTGTTCCCTATCTGTTTTAAAGAAAATTTCTCTGACATAACTTTTGTTGCATCATTTCCATCTACCATCAAAATGAGTGAGTTGTTTCAACATTACTTGTGTTTATTGACGTGGCACTGACCAAAAAACGAAAGTCCTGAAGCTAGACAATTTAAGGTCAATAGAAACTTGCTGCATTAGTCTGTTCTGACTAGATATTGTGCGTTTTCCCACTATGAATCATACCAAACTTCTTGATTCTGTACTTAGTATTGCATATGTTCTAGCAATTAACTATGAACTAATGAACTGGCAAATTAGTTGTTATCAATATAGTGTGACACTCTCTGCTTCTGTGCTTTATTTATATTCTGCATTGTTATAGTAGGTGAGGATGGTCCATGATCAAAATGGGGAGGGTGGGTGGGATGAATGACTCATCCTGCTATCCCTGGGTGAAGCATTTCCCCACACACACACACGGACTATGGGCTTCCAGGAATGATAGATTAAACCCAAGCATATCTCACTGGGGTGAATCCTATGATATCAGTCCACTGACAAGAACAGTTTCCATTATCAGAACAAAAAGAGAGGAAATCACCTGCTCTTCTTGCTTTCTCCCAAACCCTCAAACTCTGCTCTGGGGCTTGGGAAACACTCCAGAACATATTTTCTGGTGGTGTGAAAGACTGGGAGGAGGCAGGTTAGGAAAGAGAAGGAAAGTCTCACTGTGTTACTGGATCTGAACTGGCATCATGTTGGATGTAGCCCAGTGTCTTCCCTTGAAAGGAACTGTTAACGATGTGACATTTATCTTATAAAATGTTCCAACATCAAATTTCAGCAGTTCTACATGAAATTATGAATAAAGCATTGGAAGGAGACATCCCAAACTCATGGAAAGAAGCTGATATTACGCTGTTACATAAGGAAAGAAGAGATCCTCAGAGCGTAAAGAATTATAGACCAATCTCATTGTTAAATACAGACTACAAACTTTTTGCCTCGGTACTAACTAACAGATTAAAAAGGGTGCTTCAGGAAATAATTCCAGAGAAACGAGCGGGCTTTATTCCAGGAAGACAAATAAGTGATAATATTAGAAATATAATAAATATAATTGAGCTTTGTGAGAAATACCCTCAGAAGAAATTGGTTGCGGTCTTTCTGGATATCGAAAAACCTTTGATACTGTTAATTGGAAATTTCTGTTGAATATTTGTGAGAGAATGAATATAGGGGAATATTTCTTGAAATGGGTAAAAGCTATATATACAAATCAATCTGCCCAAATCATCACTAATGGGGAAAAATCAGAGAGATTGAATATTCAGAGGGGCACAAGACAGGGCTGCCCATTATCCCCTCTTCTGTTGCTGATTGAAAGTATTAGAAATGACCCCAAAATAAAAGGAATTAAATTAAAAGCTCATGAATATAAAATCAGAGCATTCACAGATGACTTGGTGGTGACACTAGAAGATCAAGAGTGTAGTTTAAAAGAATTAAAAGTCATTCTTCAAGACTTTGGAAAATATTCAGGACTGAAACTGAATGAAGACAAAACAAATATCTTGACAAAAAGTATCCCTATAGATGAAGATAAACAAATTTCACAAGTATCTGGATATATGACTACTAAAAAAGTTAGGTATCTTAGTATTCAGCTAACACAAAAAAGTTCAGATTTATTCAAAAATAATTATGAACAGTGTGGAAGAGCATTCAAAGAGAACTTAAGAACTTGTACAATTTAAAGCTTTCCTTTTTAGGAAGAATTGCTGTGGTTAAAATGATTTTTTTACCTAAACTTCTTTTCTTCTTTCAGAAAATCCCCATCATTCATAATGATAAAGTAATCTATGGTTTGGCAAAGAGAGATTACTAAATTTATTTGGTGGGGGGAGAGGAAAAGCCAAAAGTGAAATTAAAAATTCTTCAAGATTTGAAAGAAAGGGGTGGTCTGGGCCTGCCAAATCTAGTACTGTATTATTGTGTGTGTTGTTTGAATTGGATAAGAGTCTGGATTAAGCTTGACAAGATAAAATTATTGAATTTGGAAGGGGTCGACCTGTTGTAAGGGTGGCACTATTATCTGTGGTTCAATAAAGCAAAGCTCAACAAAGAATTCAATAGTCATTATGTAAGAAAAGCTTTATTGACGGTATGGAGAAGGTATTTTTTAAGAAGCTGTCTGAAAACGCCTTGGTGGGTCTCCCCCCATGAAGTATATTATAAAAAAGAGAATGTTTTGTTCAATAAATGGATTAAATATGAGGATTTGATTGAACTTCAAAATGATCAAACAAGAATTAGGCTACAACATGAACTTAATGAAAATGGAATCAGTTTTCATTGGCTTCTTTATAGACAACTTAGAGAAAAGTTAAAGATTGATTTAAATTTGAATGGATATCAAGTAAAAGAAGAAGACCTGACGGCAATCCTGTCTACAGAAAAAAAACGAATCTATCTTGCATATCTACAAAACTCTATTGAAAAGGGACACTGAGGAGGAACAAATTAAAACTTCAATGGTTAAACGGACCTGAAATTTTTCTCACTTGATTCCTCTGGATCAACGAGAAAAACCTCGAACAAAAGGATGCACTACACAGCATGCCAGGATACTAGAGAAAATTTATACAAGATGGTTTATAGATGGTACCTTACGCCTGAACGATTGTCAAAGATATATCCAAATTGCTCAAATAAACGTTGGAAGTATGATATTGATATAGGTACGTTCTACCACCAGTGGTGGTCATGTAAAAAGGTTAAAGAATTTTGGAACATAATTCACACTCAGATAGAAAAAATCTTAGGGTTTCATTTTGAAATGTCCCCTGAACTTTTATTTGTTATCAATGATGAATGAGGATTTAGAGGAAAAAGTGGGGAAACTGATATTTTATACGTCGGCTGCAGCTAGAATGCTAATAGCTCAAACTGGAAACAAAAGACCCTCCCCTTATTAATCGATTGGGAGATGAAGTTTTTTGACATGTTACAAATGGATAGATTTCTATACATATTGAAAGGAGTCAATATAGAAAAATTTGTCAAAGATTGGGAGAGAGTAATAACATATTTCAGAAATCAACAGACTGATATCAAGATGGTTAATATTGATTTTTAACATTGTTTACATTTCTTTTGAATGTTCCCCTCCCCCCAACTCCCGTAACAAGTTTTCTTCTCCAGTTTTGCCAAGCTGAATCAAACAAAAGGTACGATATAATACAATACATTACAAGGAGTCCAATCCACTATACGTAGAATTTTGGCATAACAATCATAATTTGTCTTGTGACCAGTCAATACATTTTTACCTTTTTTATCCAATGGTATCATTATAATCATTATCTTTACAATTGAAGCCACTCTTTTATTTTGCTCCATTCTCTATCAAATTGTTGGATAGATTTGTTCTTTAATGCATTTGTCAATTTTTCCATCTCCATCATATCCATAACCTTTAATTTCCATTCATTTAAATTTATTTTAATACCTAATATTGATTGTTAACATTGTTGAGGTAATACACAGGGACATGTGATGTAATATTTGTTTGACAGACACTCGAAATACTGTTCAGAAATTTTATTACCTCTCATTCGGGCGGAAGTCAGGATGGTTGGATGTATCAAATGTGGAAAAAGCTCACCAATGTGTTTAGATAGATGTATGTATATATACATATATGTATATATCTGTCGTTATATGTATATTTGATTTCATATGAGCTAATATGAATGTAAATGTCTTTTGTATGTTTTATTTGTTAATAAAATTATTTAAAAAATTATATGATATTTATCTATGCTGGCTGGGACATCTGTAAATTCTAGTCCAAAGAGTGATTTTCCAAGCTTGTGTAGGTTTACAAACTTATCTGGATTAGACCGGTTCGTAATTCTCTCTTATAGGGAAAAGGGCACAAAGAGACTCCCCATTCATCCTACATACCTGTGCTCAAAGATTAATGTTATTTATACAAAAATATTTTGTGCTCAACCTGAGTCCTTTTGCTGGCTGAGATGAAGCAGATAAGATGGCATCTCTTCATTCTGTGTATAGGCCCTAACAGAACTAGTGATGGAATCTGAATTCAACAGTGGTAAGTAAGACAGTGTGTTCAGTGCACCTGAGAGCAACAAGCAATCTTGGAAGTTCAGGGCACGTTCTGTCCTCCATTAACCTGCTGCTGCTCCTCCACCACCATCGCTTGTCTTGCAAGGCCTTCAACTGGTGCAACCTCCCTTCCTCTAGTCCCAAAACAAAGTTTGACACAGGTTCACTGAGTGCCTGATAGTCTACCAACCCAGCTCCTGAACTGTGTTAGATTTGGGGAATGGAAGGGTCAAAAACTGAGCAAGCATAGTTTTAAAATGGATAGTTTTGCCATGATCACCTATAGGAGTTTTTCAGGGTTAATTGTCTCATACAAAAGAAGCAATTACAGCAGACAAATATAACATATATCAGTCAAAACTGAAAAACCAAAGTAGCATCTAAGTGGCAACAAGAACAAAAAAGAAAAACAGTGATGGCAGTGGCCAATCTAAAAGTCTCCTTGCTGGACATGTTGCTGCAAAGCTTATCTGCTCTATCTTTTACCTGAAGGCTGTTGATGGAAGCTTGGTTTGAAAGGCCTGTAGCGGCAATTCTAAGATTATGTAAAGTCATTTCCCGTCACCATTAGGGCTGGAACTTACAATCAACACATAACTGAGGAGTAAACAATACTTAAAAAGTTACTTGTGGGATTAGAAGTCCAAGAATGGCCCAACAAGCATGGCCTCTGCAGTCATCATGGTTGGCAGATTCTGAGACTTGTAGCCCCCCAAAAGATCCCCCCCGCCAGCTCTGAGCAGACTGAAAAGAGAAGAAGCTGCGATAGTGAAATGCCGTTGCCAGTCCTTCTGAAGTGCTTGCCACTTAAGCTTTTAGTGCCAGTGTCCATTCTCATTGAGAGATTCTGAGAGCTGCGGTTCAAAAAAGTAATTTTGCCATGCTCTGAGAGTGTAGTGCAGGAGTGAGAGTGCACATTCTAGTCCACACTGAGTCACTCAGCCACTGGACCAGTTACTTTCTTAGAATGACCAACCTCACAAGGTTCTTGTGAGAATAAAACAGGGAGTACCGTGAATGATGCTTTCTGGTCTTTGAAAGAATGTCGGGTTTTAAATCTAAAATAGTTAAATGCAGTCATCTTTCCACAGTTCAGGTTTCACTTTCACAGATTTGATTATTTGCACATTTCTGCAACCCCTATCTCCCCCACCTGAAGCACCACTTTTTCTGGGGGAACCTTCCCTCTTGGCCACTCCAGTCAGACTGCACAGCCCTCTAAAAACCCACCTCTGATTCTTCTCTTATACCGACTGCTGTCTGGCCAGCTAAAGATAGCTTGCAGCCCAATTTCTCAGGCCCAGAAGCCCTCTCCTGATGCCCCCACACATACACTCAAGGAAAGAGATGGACAAGAGATCAGAAGTACAGGACCACCATACTGACCCACTCCCTTTCTCTCTCCTTTTCCTGACCCAATTTGGACTCCGAATGCCTGCTTTTCCCACCATGCCTCGGCCCCCTTCCCGCAGATGCCCACACACATTTTGACGTTTGCAGTTTTTCTACTCCTGCAGGGGTCCTGTGCCCTTAACTAATAAATGTGAAGGGCTGACTGTATATCTAAAAATAAATTAAAGTACGTTTTAAAAATGAGGAGTGAACTGGTGCTTTGCGTACCCTGCCACCCCTGCCTTTCCCAGCAGCTGCACAAGGGAAGGTTTCGTGTGAATGGCTGTGCATGTGGAAAGTTTCACAACTGATCAGGCTCCTGCACAGCTGGAGTACCTCAATCACATGGAAGCCTTTATGCATGCAGCTGCTGACACAGAGACTTTCCCTGTCCAAATGATCCTGTGAACTCAGAAGTATTGGAAGCAAGGCTAATGCAGTGAAATGACAAAAGCAGACAGGAGTCATAGAATCATAGAGTTGGCAGAGACCCCAGGGGCCATCCAGTCCAACTCCCTGCCATGCAGGAACCCACATCAAAGCATTCTTAACAAATGGCCATCCAGACTCTACTTAAAAACCTCCAATGGAGGAGACTTCACCACACTCTAAGGCAGCATATTCAACTGGTGAACAGCTCTGACAGTCAAGAAGCTCTTCCTGAGGTTTAAGTGGAATCACTTTTCCTGCAGCTTGAATCCATTGCTCCTTGTCCTAGTCTCTGGAGCAAGAGAAAACAAGCTTGCTCCCTCCTCGAAATGACATCCCTTCAAGTATTTAAACATGGCTGTCATGTCCTCTCTTAACCCTCTCTTCTGCAGAGTCAACATACCCAGCTCCCTAAGCCGCTCCTCATAGGGCATGGCTTCCAGACCCTTCGCCATTTTGGTCGCTGTCCTCTGGACATGCTCCAACTTGTCAGTATCCTTCTTGAATCGAGGTGCCCAGAACTGGACACAGTATTCCAAATGAGGTCTAACCAAAACAGAATAGAGTGGTACCATTACCTCCCTCAGTCTAGACACCATACTCCTATGGTAACCAAGCCCACCTTGCTTTCCAGTCCTATAGGGATTGAAAGCTTGAACCCTGATCAACAAACTGGGCTTATGTACTGGGGCTCCACTGGGTTTAGCATCCAAGTTAAAATCAAGTAATCAAGGAGGGTAGCAAAGAGACAGGCAGAAATATGAGCCTTGTTTTGGTGAGTATTTTCTCACCCTGTCCCTACCGTACTTTTGGCATTGCTCAACTTCAAACAGCTGGATGCAATAATTAAATCTTCCCCCACAGTAAAACTTGCAACATTTTTCTCCTAGGCAATTGCACAATCATTCCAGGAAGGCACGCAATCACTTCAGGAGTATTGACTACTTTCTTTCACTTCCACCTTGCTGAGTTCTATAAAGCTGATTCAGAGCAACCATACCAGCACATCACAATAAAGGAAGCAGGGTTCCTGTTGTGGTGCAGCAGACTGGAGCACATCAGGATGAGTCGAGTAATCATATGGATTGGTAAGCCTTTTAATGAAATGTACAGTCCAGCTTGGGAACTTTCCTGCAAGAAGAGTTCCCAAGATTTGGACAACACATAAAGAGGAAAGGTCAAACATGTTTTGATTATTTGTGGTTAGACACCTTTAACATTCCATGGGGTCCTCCAGAAAATCCAGTATCCATGTATGGGAAAAATCCCATAAAAATGACCAACTAAGTTGATATGCTTTCTGCCTCATCTAATAATATGCACTGTATTTGTTTGGATTGCTTTACAGTATTAATCAAAAGAATAATCTTGAAGGTAAAAATAAGATTATGATTGTTCGATGCTTATTGCAGAACTAAATTTGTCACAGCACAATTTCTCTTTCTCTCTCTCTTTTTCATTAGGTGTAGCTGCACTGATATTTCTACAGCATGGTATGTGACTGGGTTTTTTGGGGGGGGGCTTGGTTTTTTGAGGGGGGGTTTGTTTGTTTTCAGAGCTTAGTTTTGAACTTCCTTGTCCCAGGAGCCAAATATTTCAAAAGGGCCCCCTAATTCTTCCCCACCAATATAAAATTGTGAATCAATGGTATATTATTAATGGAAGTAATGTTAGTGCAGTTGGCCCTGCACATTCGCTAGGATTAGGGGCACAGAGCTCTCACAAATGTGGAAAAAATGCAAATATCAAAATTTGTGTGTGTCTGTGGGAAGGGGACTGAGGCATGGTGGGGAGAACGAGCACCCAGTGTCCAAGCCAGCTCAGGACAGGGAGAGGGGAATGGGGTTGGCATTATAGTCCTATACTTTCTCTCTCTTGCCCATTTCCTTCCTTACATCTGTAGGGGACATAGAGAGAGGATTTGTGGTGCTGAGAAATCAAGTTGTGAGCTATCTTTAGCTAGCCAGGCAGCTTCTGGTGGAGGAGGAGGAGGAGCCCTTTTTAAAGGGCTGTGCCACCTGATCAGAGCTGCTGAGAAAAAAGAAGCACCTGAGGTGGGAGGGCAAGAGTTGGAAAAACTCACAAATAATCAAATCTGTGAAAGTCAAACCTGCAAATGTGGAGGGCTGACTGTATAACATTGTTCTATTTCTGATCCAAAAACACCTCTATCACACCCTCTCATATTTAAGTTTTTCTATGCTAAAAAGCCCAGATATTGCAACCGTTCATTTTTCATTTCTCCCAATAATCATTTTGGCTGCTCTTTTTGGCACCTTTTGCAGCCAAAAAGACATCTTGCAATGACCAGAACTATACACAGCATTCCAGGTGTCTGCCAGCTCTTAGATTATTTTCCTTGTCAGTCTTTGCCAGCTCAGTTCCCACTTGTATATGTGTAAAATAAAGGGTTTTCCTCCAGACATGCTTTACTTTGCATTTGCTTACATGGAACTGAATTTGATGTTTTGATATTCATTCACTCAGATTGAAGAGATCTTTCTGAACAGTGGTGGCTAGTAGCTATCATGTCCGTGGGCCGGTGAATTCCCTCCAGGTTTTATTACTGGAGCTATCCAACATGCTGAATATTAACCCCAAATAGGTGCAGCATCACTGACAGGTCCTTCAAAGCTATCCAAGATTGCGTCCGCACAATTATGGCAGTTTGATACCACTTTAAGAGCCACAGACCCATCCTTTAGAATAATGGGATATGCATTTTCCTGTGATCTTAGAATTCTCTGCCAGGGGGAATGCACTAGAGAATTCTAAGTATTTTACCAAACTACAAATCCGATAATAGCCATAACAAGTAAGTGGTATCAAACTGTTCTGATTATGTAGTGTGGGTACTTCCCAAATACCAGAGTGGATTCACTGACATCGTGACACAGGAGTCACCAGCCATCACTGCTTTTCGATTTCTTTGCTATCCAGTTTTGCCATTACCCCCACACACACACACAACTACTTTGGTGTTATCAGTGAAATTGGTCACCTCTCTGCTTATACTTAACTCCATTTTGTTGCATGTTCATTGATTAATTCCCTTTTCATTTTGTCTTTCTGAATCACCATAATAGTTTCTACCTATAAGCTGGTTTGCTATTTCACCAACTGGTCTCAGTTCCGGAAAAATGCAGCACGCTTTATCGCTGATGACATTGATCCAGATCTCTGTACCCACATCATTTATGCTTTTGCCAGCATAAAAGACAATCGGCTTACCACCACTGAGTGGAATGACATCAGCACATATGAGAGTATCCACAATCTTAAAAGCAGGTAGGTATAGTAGAGAGGAACTTACAAACTTTGGAATAACAAGGAGAGAAAACTTCCATAACAGCCTCTAATACTGATACAGAATGGCTCATGCTGAGGTGGGAAAATTATTTTTTGGACTATAGTTCCCAGAATCCTTCAGCCAGCATATCCAGTGGCTGCACTGACTAGGAATTCTTAAGAGCTGTAGAATTCAAGATGCATCTGAAGCAGTAGCACAGCTCTAATGTGCAATTCCCACTCCCATTGAAATTGAACTCAGAGGGTCATTTTTTTTTAATGAATTATCTTCATTAGTTTCCTTTGTATCCACATCAATTGGACAGATAACAAAATAGTTGGGGGAAAAGAAACAACAAAGAAAGGAAATTTGGAAAAGCATTATGATAAGACTACATATGATGAAAGAACAGAGAATCATTTTTAACTGGATGGTATTCCATGTTCATAAAATCAGTGGTACAGTTGTGTAATTTTAGACTATGACACTGAGTTTTTCAGGATGGGTCTCCTTAGATGGGAATGTGTACTTCACTTAGTTGAAGTTTCCTTGAGAGGTGGTAAGACAGTTCTGCCGCTTTTGCATGGAGACTACTTATCATTCTGCCCAAGGCACTACTGTTTACTCCAATAAGCTTTAATTACTTCTGAGTAAAAATTATACACTTAATTTTTACTTCGTTTGTTCTTATTGATTTATTTATTTAGAAATCCCAGATTGAAGACCCTTCTCTCTGTTGGTGGATATTCAGCAAGATCCATAGTGTAAGTCCAAAACTAACCATTTATTCCATATCTGCTTTTGCTAGCCAAAATCAAAGGTGACAAAAGCCACTGACATCCCCCACATTCCCACCAGGCCGGTTACAGCTTGATAGTGTAACATGGAAAGGGAGGGAAATTAAGGAATCAAGCAGCACCTTTTAGACCAACTGATGTATTTTAGCATGAGTTTTTGTGGCTATAGTCTCTTTCTTCAGATGCTCCATAATAGTTGGAATCACAGCCTCAGGAATATTGGAACTGAAAGGTATAGAACGTGTGATTATAAAGTAATTGGATACACAAAGATGCAAATTGTAACCAGGGTCTTAAATCATCAGAGAGTTATGTGAAAACGATACAGGTCTGTCAAACAGCTGGTCTGTAGTCCTGGGATGTAAAAAAACCCAATATTTGGAACAGTGGTAAAGAAATCAATACCTATCTTCGTAGGAATCATAGTCATCAAGATAAAGCGCAAGAAAAAAGGATTAACCCCTCTTCTTGATGTGCCCCAACCTTAGCATTCGTCAGGCATTTAAAATAAAAAAATATACACATGCGGTGGCACAGCACTTGTTTAACATGTGTGTGTGCAGTCAGTCCTCCACATTTTCTGGTTTGACTTGTACGGATTTGATTATTTCTGAGCTTCTTCAGCTCCCCCCACCCTCCAGCACTTCTTTTCCAGGGGAACCTTTCCTCTCAGTGGCTCCATTCAGGCCTCACAACTCTTTAAAAACCAACCTCTGGTCCTCCTCCTCCTCCACCACCAGCAGCAGCAGCAGTAGCAGCAGCCGCCGCCACTGCCTGGCCAACTAAGGATGGATGTCAGGCCAATTTCTCAGCACCACAAACCCTCTCTCAGTGCCCCACACATACTCAAGAAAGGAGATGGGTGAAAGAGAGAAAGTATAGGGACACCATGCCAACTCACCTCCTTTCCTTCTCATTTCCCTGACATGATTTGGACCCTAGGTGCCTGCCGTCCCCACCATAATTCGGCCCCTTTCCCACCCACCCACCTACACACACAAACACACACACATATATTTTGATAGTTTGATTTTTCCACTTTTGCAGGATCCTGCTGCCCTACCTCTAGTGAATATGGAAGGCCGACTGTGTATCAGGAAGTCTTCCTTTGCCCAAGTTATTTTGTACTGATCCAGTTTTTAAAAAACCAACGATGGAAAGAAATTTAAAAATGCAGAGTCCTCCTCCACTAATCCCTCTCTCACCCCTAGCTCCCCCGGCACAGTAGCTTCTTTCCTCCACCAAGTGAATAACTGCTTACATAAGCCAAGACCTCTCAGAAAATTATCTGAATGTGGAGATATTATATTAATTGAACTTTCACATGAAGACTCATGATTGTGTGGGTAATTACCAAAACTGTAGAGAGGAAGGCCTCATGGCAACCTTTGACCACACTGCCTTTATTTGGAACTGAGATGCTGTCTCTTTCAAGTTATTTGGATACGAAGGATCCACAGACTTAAGACTTTAACATCACTCGATCTCAGACCAGAAGATACTAGGTAACACCATCATCCCCTTAAGGCTGTTGACAATAGATGTTTTAAACTTCCACTTTGGCTATAACTCACTTTGATTTGAGGCAAATTAAGAAGGCAGAAGCTGAAATATTTTGCTAATTCATTTATTATGTTCTGTTTGTTAATTTCTCATATGTGTGCGTGCATGTGAAAGAGAGATTCAGGGACCTTATGTAGTGTAGTTTTGTTGTTATGTGCCTTTAGCTTTGATTTAAGGTGACTCAGTGAATGAGGGACCTTTAAGAGGCTCTATTGTTACCAGTCCTACGATATATCTAAAGTATGATAAGCTTCAGTTTAGTCATTTTAGCTTTTATGGAAAATTCAGATTTGATTTGTTCTTAGATCCATGTATTTGTCTTTTTGGCAATGTGTGGTATCTGTAGAGTTCTCCTCCAACACCAAATTTCAAATGAGTTGATTTTTTTCCTCCTGTCAGTTTTCTTCACTATCCTGCTTTCACATCCATACATCAAAATCAGAAATACAATAGCATGATAATCCGGACTGCAGTATCCAATGGTATGACACTGGATCTTATGTCAGGAAGAGCACTGATACTGTTCTTTTTGACCTACATAGACATGCACTTGCAGCACAGATGAACAAATATTTTAATGATCATACTTCTAGAAAGCATGCAGGACATAGCCTTTTTGGATCAAGTCCCAAATTGTAATTAGAGATTTTGTATTTCTTGATGTTTCTGTCAAATCCAACTTGTCAAGAAGAAGCCTTAAAAACATTCTAATCCCAGAGACTTCTGATCTCAGCTAGAAAAATGACAGCACAGTTTGATTTATTTTTAAATGAATTTAAACCTCATCTAGTGAAGCAGGCGAGGCAGGAACAACTTGTGGCCCTCCAGATGTTGTTGGGCTGCAGTTTCCATCAGCTTAGCCAGCATAGACAAGGGTGAGGAATGATGGGACCTACAGTCTAACAACAACTGGATAGTCTAATAGCTGTGTATTAATGCTTTGGAGGCTTGACACTTGTAAGCAGAGTGGTTCTCATTGCATGGATACAAACAGAGAGCACTTCTGAGTACAGAAGCACTGAGCAAAAAATCTTGGAAGTTTTGAATCAATACGCTTTTGTAGACTTGTCATTTTCAAGGCCTTTCTTGTTTCTTTATTCATTTCTTTCATGTTGCATCTATAGATCATATTTATAGCCAATCAAGGCAATGATTGGTCCAGCCTTTATTTAATATTTTACGCCAAAATGTTTGCTAAGACACAAAACATCAGTTTGGTTTTAACTGAAAGATTTAATGATTGCTTTATTATCAGATTACTTGAAAAAACTGTTCAGACATATGAATCAAGCCTGAATGTCCCTGTCACAGAATACTCCCTACAAATACTGGTGTGGTAGAATAATATTCTTGAGTAATTTAAGACTACAGCTCTTGACCAACATAGCTAATCCTCTTATGGCTCAGGAGGAATTTGACACAGCCTGTAACTCCTCCTTGGTCCTTGGGATTTCGAAATCTTCCACATATTTTACAGTCAGGTATTATTTTTATACTTTTCTGCACACAAAGCAAACACAAAAAGCTAATTATATGACCTTTCAGACTATTCCCCCTTCAGTTATAATGTTATGGATTGGTATGTAGCACTTTATCACATTATAAACACAGGGGATAAAATGTTCTTCATTAATGTGTGCTCACAGAACGGCAGCTGCATTTAAAAAAAAACTAGCATAGCAATGTCTCAGAAACAAAGTAGGTGCCACTGTACCTTTTACTCTGGTAGGGAAAAAATGAAAAAAAGTCAGTGACATTTCTATGAAAAATGCAAAAAAAAAAAATTAAAACTTCCTCCAATTCTGTTTTTCATCTGTTACAGCTTTAGAAATATAACAACATCTCCTGTCACAAGTTCAGAATTTGTGAGGTCAGTGGTGGCGTTTCTTCGGGAAAACAATTTTGATGGTTTTGATCTTTCGTGGGACTACCCAGAACAGACTGATAAAAGGCGTTTGACTAACCTGGTTCAGGTACTTGAAAACATAAACCATTTCTATGTAAGGAGGATTTAACCAAGATATAGATTCAAGAGAAAATTGGACAAATTTTAAAAGGATGTCTCAGGGTTTCTACTCAGTGTCTCAGCTTTGGGCCTTTAGCTTCAAAAAGAATTGTCCCCCTTCTTTAGAAACATCAAGGACCTTTAAGACCTGACACTGAGTGGTTGAGGTTATCCAAGCTTGGAAAAATTATTCTGTGGCATCATCCTGGAAATCATAATCCCACAAAGTAGTTTTCCCGAACTCTGTAACTAACTAGAGCAGCTGCACTGAAGGTGACCAAAACACAATAAAGTATGAACTGTTACTGCTATTCATCACAACCTGACCATATGAAAACAAAAGCCATCTGTTCCTTAGATCAGAATAATACCTGTCCATTAATGTCCTTTAGGACCTGTTTTCCGCATTTGAGAGGGATGCTCGGAAGAATCCAGATACGGAAAAACTCATACTGAGTGTTTCAGTAGCAGCTGGAAAGGAAGCCATTGATAAAGGCTATGACATCAAGAAAATCTCAAGGTAAATCCTTTCAGCTACATTTGTTACATAGGAAAAAAAAGGCAAATGTACACTAGCAAGAGGTGCCTAGAATGGAAAGCATAACGTCTGGAAAATTGCAGTGTACAAGGGCATTTCATATGGACTGCAGTTTAAATGGTGAGGATGAGCAAATGAATGTTATGATAATTTAGGGCTCATTTGTGAAATTTTGATCCTCAAAGGGGAACGAATCTTTGGATTTAAATGAGAGTTCAGACTTGGAATAGTAAGGCATCCCATCTCTATCCTCTTATGCTTCGAAAAAGGTTGAGGCTGGAATCCTTTTGATTAGTTCCAGCTAGAGTAGACCCATCCAATCCTGTAGGTAAACCCAACATGTCCAATGATTCAATGACTCTCTTCCGGTTGGAATTAAAAGTAGGATTTAGCCTACATATCCTTAGATATTTCAGGAGGAAATCTGTTGCCAATAGCAAAATGGGTACTTTGTTTTGATTTTAAAGACTTGAAATATAAACATAAATAAACTTACATAATGTGACTTGACTTAATATTTTTTCTCCTCCTTTAGTTTTGCAGATTTCCTTAATTTCCTGACCTATGATTTCCATGGTTACTGGCCAGACAACAGTCACCCGTACACAGGGCATACAAGTCCCCTTCAGAAAGGCAGTGCTGACAGTGGAGCTGCATCATCCTATAATGTGGTAAGTTGTCAGTCCAAGGGCTATGTAAAATTTCTGGGGACTTTTCCAGATATTATCTTAGATAATATGTTCTCCTTTGAACATAAAGAAAATCAAGCAAGCTTGACCATAATGGATCTAGATATCAAACTGTACCTCTGGCTGCAATATCTTTCCCCTCACCACCCACTTTATTAAAGAGCAGCACAGAACTGATTTATCATGTTACTACCCCCCTCTCCCACTAGACAATATACTGACTATCATCATGTGGCTAGTTAGTGAAGAGATTTCCAATAATACACTGCATGAGTCATTTACAAGCCATGGGTCATTCCATCTGTCCCTTCTAGCAAATATCTCTTTCACTCTCATCTTTGAACCAGGGATCTACATTTATGCACAGAATCAAATATAAGTTTTAAGGGAAATGTCTATTTCATCCAGGCAACCTGTTTTCCCTTTTACAGTGGGATTTCCTCAGAGCTATGGGTCTTGGCAATCAGACTTGCAAATTAAACCTGTGTTTACCTTCAAACAACCAATGGCAAAACAAAGCATGCTTAATGCAAATTATGCAATTGAGGAAAATTACATGCTATAGCAAACAGATATTCTCACATGAGGGAACACCTCTTATAAATATGTTAAGCACAATGTCATAAGCATATCCAGAGATCCTATTGCCCCCCTTAAAAGTTCTAGATGAAGATTTACATGAAGCCCTGTCTTATACAGCCTTCCTCAGCTGAGGGCCCTCCAGGTGTGTTGGCTGTAAATCTCATCCTCTCCAGCCAGCATAGCTGTTGTATGCTAGTTCGGAAAGATGGGAGCTACAGTCAACATATCTGGACAACATTATGTTGTCAATATAGGGGTTTTGTCTTGAAAGCAAGTATAGTTCAGCAAATCAGAAATATGGGCAATAATATTGCACCAAGTCTTATATTTACAGAGACCAGAAGCTTACATTACTTTCCACAATTTATGTTCTGTGCAGACCTGATTTGTTGCTCTTTAGAAACAGAAAACAGAAGAGAACCATTTGTAATGTGAATACGCATCCTGGCAAGCATCATTTTAAACTTTGTGTGCCAAAAGGGACTTTTGTGTCTCATACAGTTGTTCTGCTCCCCCACAATTTTTTAAAATTTAAATATTATTAACAACTAATTAATAACTGTTATCAATAAATTTTATGCTTTAATAATTTAAAGTTATTAAGTTTATTTTAAAAATTGGTTTTGGGAGGATCATTGAAGGAATATGCAGCCCATAGTTCAGCACAGCAGAGTGGGAACATGCACAGTATCCCATCCAATACACACAGTGGCAAATTTACCCCTCCTTCGTTTTGCAGGATTATGCAGTAAAATACTTGATAAGGAAGGGTGCTCCAGCTCAGAAGATCATCATGGGAATCCCCACATATGGACGGACTTTCACTCTTTCGTCCACACAGACTGTGGTTGGGGCTCCGGCTTCTGGTCCAGGAACACCCGGTGCTTTCACAAATGAAACAGGAATGCTGGCCTATTATGAGGTAGGAAGGATTTCATGCATGTTTGTCTTCCCATTTAGCCTGTGGAAATCACAATATCCTTCTGTCTTCTGAACCACAGTCAAGGAAATGGAGCCACAATTCAGATGTGGCACTCCAACATGATCTTTTAGAACTTCAGAGAGAGAAAAAAAGAGAGAGGCAGACAGATAGACAGCATGGTATGGTGCTTGAAAGTTAGGCTATTTCAAAAAATGGGAATGGAAATTGTTAGAAATGTGATGGAAAGGAGGGGTCCTTTCTTCATATGTGGTGGACCTGTAAGGTAGCAAAAAAGTTTTGGAAAGAAATACATGATGAAATTCAAAGAATGTATGGATTAAATTTTGAAACGAAGCCAGAATTTTATTTGTTAAATACGTTAGGGCAACAAAGAGAAATAAGATCTCATTAAAAGACATTGTTATATGTAATAACTGCTGCAAGATTGACATATGTTCAATACTGGAAAGAAAGAAATTATATTGATACAAAAGAATGGAAATTAAAAGTCCTGGATATGGTAGCGACAGAAAAGTTAACTTTTTCACTTAAAAACAAGCCAATCGAGAGTTTTGAAAGAGAATGGCAAAGAGTGTTGAATTGGATTAAAGAATAAGAAAGAGAAGAAATAATGAAAGATTGTTGAAAAGGCGGATAAGGTAAATTAATGTTGTAAAAGATAAAACATAAGCTGCAATGTAACAATGTTAAAAGTAATAGTGTAAGATTGTTTGTTATATAGAAACAATGTATGTATGGAATGTAAACTCAGATTCAACTGGGAAAAAGATGCTTGGAAGCGGGGAGAGGGGATTTTTTATTTTTTATTCAAAATTTCAATAAAAATTAATTAGGAAAAAAAAAAGAAAGTTAGGCTATTTCCACACTAGACCATTATAGTGCTATTATTCCACTTTCAACATCTTATGGAATCTTAGGGTTTGCACTGCAAACCGCAGGATTCCACAGGATATTGAAAGTGGAATAACAGCACTATAACAGTCTAGTGCGGAAATGGCCTTAGACTTGGACTCTGCGGTTTGAATCCCCACTCCACCATGGAAACTTAGATGAACAAGTCATATTCTCTCAGCCTTAGAGGAAGGCAGCAAACCTTCTCTGAATACATCTTGCCAAGAAAATCTACTATAGGTTTGCCATAAGTTGTAGTTGACTTGAAAGCACATAACAACTACCATAACAAATGCTACATAATTAGGTATCTATCTGTATTGATACACACACACATGTAACTGCATGAAAATATTGCCCTTTTTGAATGACCACTCCTAAAAACCCAGAGCCCAGCCAACATGACCATTCCCCAGCCAGAAGCCATACTGGTTGGGAGATTCTGAGAGTGATTGTTCAAAAAAAGTAAATGTTTGAAGCTCCTAGTCACATGTAGCTCACATGTAACAGGCATCTATCTAACTCCAAAGTTCACTTCATGTGTTACTCATGTAAAGAAGCAGCACAGACATAATGGGAGCACCTGCACGGATGCAAGTTTAGCCCTACTCTCCAAGCTGTGTAGTTCCCTCCAGGTCCTCCTGCTCCATGCAGTGAGGTTGAGCCTCTGCCATGAGGAAGGAGTCTTTGGTACTTGTGTAGGCTTCCTATGCAATTTAGAACCCTGCATTTCACCAAGGTTTTTAATTTTTTTTAAAGAAAAAGGCAGGAAAAAATGAACACTTTGCTATAAACTAGGTGCTTGAAGGCTATCCCAAAAATGAAAGGAGGGTTGAAAAAGAAAAATGAAGGAATGAAAAGAGGAGAGAAACACAAATGAAAAGGACTAGGAATTAAAAGAGGAAAGGGGTATTGTGTATTCTTAATCTGCTGAGAGGAATTCAGGGGAGAATCCTCAGTAATGGGTAGAACCCAAGTAAGGAAAGATAAATAAATGTTCCCAGGTCAAGACTTGGAAGAAGTTACTTTTTTTGACTACAGCTTCCAGAATCTCAACAGCCAATAATCCCAAAAGGTAACTTTCTTATACTCTGCAGGAAGACATCTGTTAGGCAGAAATGCAGAGTATTTTGGTGCAGAGACAGGTCCCCAGTTAGGCAGAGTTGGTGAAAGACATTTTGCTGTTTCCAGTAAAGCAACAAAAAGCATTCCCAGGTAAGGTACGTAATACCCAAGACCAACCTGCCTACTGATGCAGAAAAAGCCCTATTTTTGAAAGCTGGTGGCCTATGATGAGGATGTATATGTGTGCCTCTTATCTTGCCACTGTGCAATGGACCACAGGAGACCGCTTTATGTACATGCATAACATCTTTCACATAAAAATTAAACACCCAGAAGCAGATATTTGAGGCCCAAGTCATCTAGAGCTTTAAAGATAAACACCAGAACCTTGAACTGAATTCTATAAGTGCCGCTTATTTATATCTTTATGTAATATTTATGTCTTCCCATTCGTTCCTGCCAGATCTGTGATTTTAATAATAGTGCTATGAAAGTATGGATTGATGAGCAAGCAGTTCCTTACTCTTACAAAGGCAACCAGTGGGTTGGATATGAAGACGTGACAAGCGTTCAGATTAAGGCAAGTATTGCCAAAAGTTCCATTCCTTGTTTTCATTAAATAATGTCATCTATGGATGCTGGTAAGCAGCTTACAAAGTTTAGGTAATGATGTGAGAATTAGCCCTACTGGTGTAATGGCAGACTTCGAAGTGCAGTTCCTCAATATTACAGTCCCTTTTATGACATGCAGAAATGTCCACAAATTCAGGAAGCTGTATTGATCTATATATACTTTTAAAAGAACAATTGAGATTCTGAGATCCGTCATCATACTTATGACTGACGATGCCCCCCCTACACACATACACAAACGCACTCTCACAATCTAGTAGCGCTCTAACTGAAATATTTCTGACACACTGGGGATTGAACTACTGGGAAATGATGTCCACAGCACTCTCTTGGTTGCAAAGTACCTTGAGACAATGCAGTTGGAGATCCTGCCACAACCGCTTATCCCAAGGCACCCTGCAACTGAAAGTGCATTATGGACATCATTTCACAGTACTCTAATCTCCAGTGCCTCAGAAACACTTCATTCAGGGTACTGCCAAGTTATGAAGGCAGGTTTTGGGGTCACATTCAATTGTTCATGACCATAAACATGAATCTCCAGCAGTTAATATCTTGTAAGTCCAGCTGATGATATCATAACTGCTGAACAAGTTGCCAGCTAACATTTCCAGCAGTTTTCATTTTCATCTGGTATTTTGTAAAGTTAATGAGTATTACTCATTACTCATCTCAAGATCAATAAAGTCCATTTCCCCTTCAGCTACATGGGAATTGCAGCTGAATTCAGGGAACTGTTTTAGTCCCTGCTAATAAAAAAGCCCCAAGGCTTTGACCCTGTGACCTCTCTCTTCAGTTGTCATGTACTGGATACACACTCCACAAATTTTACTCTGAGGTAGGCAGTAGTTTTATCTGTAGAAATGCAAGCAATGTAGCACACTTCTTCTGAAGTTGCTGAGACTAAAGCATACATGGAGTTTGTACCTTTTATAGGTACAATTCCAAATTTTAGGTATGCTATAATTGGAAAAGGTAATAAATCTAAGCATCGCACCACTTCTCAGACAGTTCCCAGACCAGTGCTTGGTTCCCACTTCTCACCATCTTTGACCAGTTTGACCCGAGCACACATTTCCTGCCTCTTATCTTATAGACACCAAGTTTCCAAAACACAAGCCTCTTCCAGCCACACTTTCTTTTATTCCTGGGTCTGATCTTTCCCCTCTGACTGGATACATTGTAGAAATAGGCAATAAGGCAATTAACTATTGATACTCTGTAAGAAACCAGTCAAAACAGATACACTGTTACAATCATCAATTAATACTGGCTAGTTTGTAGCAGTTACAACTAGGCATAATGGAGTTCTACAGCAGCTACTTCTACCTTAGTTACTCTATTACAACACACACCCACATCCAGCGGACCAATACATTTTCATGGCAGAGACTACACATCTTGACACCAGTGTCTCTCTCTGCAAAACAGAATGAAAGAGATGTCACCTCCAGCCAGGCACTACTTATTTTTCTGCTAAAGTCTAGGATATTTACTGGAAGGGAGACTCCAACTTCCTACATCAAAGGTGGGCTTCACATTGTCTCCCTCTGCTTCACACAGAACACTTGTAAAAGAACTAGGAACTGACTGCAAGCAACAGAGTAAAAACTGTGGCTAGCAATCAAAGTCTTTAGAAAGATTTGCTTGTTACTCTGTATGCAGTATAATTTTCTATTTCATGGAACCACACTACAAATCTATTACATTCTTGGTGCCAGAGCTGTAAGGATTTATCATTCTAAGTGATTAAGAGTAAGATTTATGAGTCCTAACTCATAAAGATGCCTGAGAGATAGCTGAGCCTACACTAGGCCAGCTGAAATTCTGCTAAACCCAAACCCCTCTCAGCTTATGGATGTTAGAAATGATTTAGGATTGTGCTAACATTGTGGCTTTGTTCCTGGCTGGGAATTGATTTGGATCTTCATAATTTAGCTCTTCTTTCACTTCACTCTCTCTTCACTACCCCCACCATCTTGTGGCTCTTTTGTCAGCTAGGAGAGCAGGTGTCTTGGCAGATCCCTCTCTCTACTGGCTGATCTCTGAGATCAGCCACCAGAAAAAGGGTTTTCCAGCAGAAGGAGCTTTTCGGCTGGCAGCTGCACTCCCCAACCCACACATCTTTGAGTCAGGAATGAATAGTAAGTTTATTATCCAGTACTCACTCACATAGGAGTAAGTAGCATTGAGCTCAATGCAGCTTGCTTTTGAATAGAGATGAATAGGACTGTACTGTAAGACATTTGCAAATTTGTTCCTAGTTCTATCCACTTCCCAAATTGCCTCTTGAGAGTTGCCAGAAAAAGGCAATGGTTAACATCGCAGCAGAACTGTTTTTACAGCTGCAAATGCACAGATTGTCATAGCATACAAATGGAATTATACAGAGGGGTGGCATTGTTCACAAAATAGTTTGTGTGTGTTTACTGTTAATTCTGTATGCTTTGAAAGAGAATATATGAGTACTGCACCATTAGCCGTACTGGCCATTAATCTTGCATGCCAGTTGCACCCATGAGAGAAGGTGAAAGCTAGAAAAGTGCCTTCTCCTATAGTACCATCAGTGGTGACTGGAACAATGTCTGGATTAGTTGACGCAGCCACACTGCACTCCACCAGTCAGCAGTGCAGGCTAGTCGCCAGTGGAGGGCTTAACAGAAGATCTTGGCACTGAAGTCTCTTTTCTGATCTGCTCCTAGTACATTATTTAAATACACCGTAAAGATCTGTGTTGTCATCAGCACGAGTAGTCTGTCCACTGGTGCCAAACACACAGTCATAGCTGTCACAGTTGCTGCTGCCAGTTTCTTGTCTTCTGGTTGCTAGCCTCTCTGCTTAGCTAGACAGGTCTTCAAATGGTGGCCATATCATCTCCATATCACCATTAGGTAGCAGAATAGGACTTTGTAGAGGATTGTAGAGGATATAGCTATAGATACAAATAAAAGCCCAGTCATTCATTCTCAAAACATTCAGTCACTGAAGGGAGCACTCTTGCCCTATCCTATACCATCTTCAAATACATTGTTTGCCTCAAGTAGAGAGTCAGAAGTCTGAGCATGTATATGTTTTTCATGCAATTTGGAACCCTGTGCAGTCCCACATGTGTGGAGAACATCCATGCATAGAGGAAGCTCTTCTCTTCATAGGGGGAAGTGACAGAAATACAGAGAGAAGAAGATGGGCTTTGTAAGCTCTCCTCCTCCCTTTGCCTTGTCATCCAACACGTCTTGCAGACAAATGAATGGGATAGATATGGTTATAGCACATATAGTATATTTAGAATTATCTACTATCATGTTGCAACTAGCAGATTTCTTTGCCAAGATTACATCTGTATATGTTGGTCCTCTACGCACATATCTGGACAAATGCAAACACATTAGGCCCACAATGCAGAGAGGAACACTGCTTATGTACATGATGTGCAGAGCTTGAAAAAGTTACTTTTTGGATGACATCTCCCAGAATCACCCAGCCACCATGATCATATTTCCAAGCTCTGGTAACAAGAGAGCAAGCTTTCTGCATGATCTTATCTGTTATTGACTGTTGTGCTTCCAGTTTTGCTTAATTCCTTTCTTTCTTTTTCTGTCTCTCCTTTAGGTTCAGTTTATGAAAAATAACCAGTTGGGAGGCATTATGGTTTGGGCACTTGACCTGGATGATTTTTCAGGTTCTTTCTGCAATGAGGGAAAATATCCCCTTCTTGGAGCTATTAAAAAAGAGCTGGATAAAGAATAGTCCACTTTTGTGAAAGGATAACCATGAATATCAAGAGAACCTCAAAGACACAAGGAAGCGTTATGCTTTTATTCTAGGGATGGATACACATGACCAAATGGCTATATGAGAAAGATGGTGAAGTTTACATGTTTCTCAAATGGTACAATAGAGACAACCATGGTTAGTTTTGTGTGATTCTGTGATTAATGCAGTTCTATCCTTAATCATTCTGTTTAATGTATTGAAGATATTAATTCAACTTCCCCCTTCCTGCATTGCTGCATTCCTTTGTCTGTGTTTCTGGGTTTTTTGATTATAGAAGATGTTTCATTCTGGTCTGTTTGAAAAAACAGCTCACACTAGAAAATGGGCTTCATGTACAGGTTTTTAAATATATACCTAATGGTTTCAATAAAACTTTTTCCTACCTTTTTGAGGAAGTTTTTGTTTTCCTGACTGGGAAATGGTATTCTTAATCTCCAAAATTACATTTGTGCATGTATGTTTTGTGGTGAGAGACTGAGTGGCAAACAGAGTATACACTGTTAATCTTGTTTTAAACTCCATTGTTTTGGATGAAAAAAAGCTTCTTTCCATTCATTGTTGATCACTCATATCCCAAAGAATCAGTTACAGCAAAGTATAAGATTTACTTTAATTCAGTAACCAGCAGGAGCAAGAAGTGGGAGGCATAAGAGAAAGACATGAAGCTAACAAGGATCGTGTTGTTTATTCACATGCCCCGACCTCAATACAGCTACATGTTAGAGAGCAAAAAGCATGAGATTCACAGGTGAGCAGGCCACCTGTCAATATGAATGCAGTTCCAGAAGGAGGTGACTTCCAGTGGAGAAGACTGCAGGCAGCTTTTGTCTGAAAGGGAAGAACAGGAAGTTTAAAGGGCTCCAGAAAACTTAGTCTTCAGATATGTTGACATGTTCATTTTTGATACTCTATCTGGACTTCCTAAAACCAGTGGAGAAAGAACATGGGAATGGTATTCAGGAAAATAAAACAAATATCCCAAAGAGATTTGGTCTCCCAAGCAGGCACCTTCTAAATATATTGGGCTATGACCCCCATCATTCCCAACCAGGTCATTTATTTCACATGCTGACTGGGACTGAGGGGAGTTGTAGTCCAACACACGGCTGAAGCAATCAAGTCAGACAAAGTTGCTACAGGAAGCCAGATACAGCACTGCATTAAACATGAGGTTAGTATATACAACCGGTCTTAATCCCTGAGGGTTCATATATTTTGTTCTAAATTCATGTCAAACTGTTCCTAATTAACTAGATTGCAACAAGCCAGCACTAGGTAAAAGCTATACCAAGTCCATATTTACACACCTATGCAGAACTTGTTTTAAGACTTAAGACCTATTCAAGCATCTGAAGAATGCATGTGGGAATAAAGTTTGAAGGGATCATACAGGCGCATGTGCCAACCTTGTCCTTAAGGTCTCCATTCTATCTGTGTCCGCTCCCAGCTTCTCAAAACTGAACAGGAAGGTCTCAAGGGGGATTAGAAATGATCCCCATGATTTGGGAGCATTAATACCTAAAGTTGCTGTAACTGTCAGTGAGGACTACTTTGAGGATAAGGTTCAGCAGCTTTGATAGTTCCTTTGAAATTCAGACTAAAAACTTTGGATTTGTAGTGTCTGTAATGCTGACTATGATTATGGAAGTCTTAAAAGTTACTTGGGAGGTGTCATTGTAGCAACTGCCTCTTAATCCAGCAATATTTTTTGTTCAATAGAGAAAGGATGTCCATTAGATAGAGATGATGATTAGGTAAGGATAAAGGATGGAAAGAACTAGTGAAGAACTAATTACAGCAGTTGAACTGTGGTGACAGGTAACTGGGAGGCATCAGAAAGCCCTTGCAATCCTATATATATCTACTCAGAAGTAAACTTCATTGAGTTCAATGGGATTGACTTCCTAGTAAGTGATGATAGGCCTTAATTAAAAAGTGGATTAAAAAAATTCACAATCAAGCTAGATGTAATGGGGAATCTGTATTCCCAAGGATTAACCAACAGTAGGACTTCCTCAGAGATTCATGCCTTGAAAATTAACCTTCCAATGACCTTTCACAAAATATTAAATACAAATTGTGCATTTGGGGAAAAAATCAAATGCTACTCTTGGTGTATTGTAAATTTTTGTTACATATTTCCCATTGATGGGAAGACCAGTAAAAGATTTCCAGCTCACCTCTTTCCAACCAATCTTTTTGTATAAGAAAGCTGAAAATGTTTGTGATTCATATTTAAGAAACTAGAGAAATTAATGACAAAATGACAAAAAAAATCAAAGAGGTATCATGAATGATTTAATAACTAACACTGGAATTAAAAGGCAAGGTAGCTAAAACCTACCTTATTAAAAAACTTACTTTTTTAAAAAAGCTCTACAGTGAGAGTTCTACATTTAACCTCAAGATAAACACAAATGATGCCAAAGTAATGTGTAGTTCAGCCAAACCTATTGGGTACTGAATAAACCCTTGAGGGTAATCTTAAATACACAGAGGAAGGTTACAGAACATAATCAAAACACACAGAAACCTCAAAGAGGTAAGAAAGCAGTACTAGCAAAATGTTTAATCAGCAGAATCATTATATAATGCCAACTAATCAGGCACTTTCCATATAAGACATAAAACCAAGGTCCTACTAACCAAGGTTCAAAGAAACTTCTGGACTGTACATAACCAAACCTTACCTTGTGTAATACAAAATCAGAGTTTTCCTAACTGGAAAGCCTAACAGTGCTAGTGCTTTTTGATCTGGTAAGAGGGGATACTCTGTTTAGTTAAAAATGCATTTATATTTATGTATTCCTACTTGCAACTCTCCTTATTATTTTTGTGCTGTGATTAAATCTCTGATTGCCATCCAACATCCCCTCTGCCTTGTATAAATTTTTGCATGCAAAAATATGCTCTGCCAGCACACTGCAAACACTGTGCAGTATAGCAACATTGTGCAACACATGGCACTAAGTGCCATTGTTCAATGCACAATGCACAGTCACAATGCATGATGCACAAGTACAATGCACAACTGCTGTAGTGCAACTCAGCTTCCACCTCTGTCATCAGAATATATTCATGGTAGTATATTGAATAATTCACCCCACATGGACAGTACAATTGATGTACAACAATGGAAGTTCACACACTTAATTTCTAATGCAGGTTGGCACCCATCATAGCTTCAAAATCATTCTATTAATTACTTAAATTGATTTTCAGAAACACACCTCAGATTAAATAGTATATCAAGGAGGAGAACATGAAAGCAAATTGACTTTGACAGATTATTCATATGTTTTCCAAACAGCTGTTATCTGTCTTTCCCCAGTTTTGGCTCACGCATGCATTTGCTTCGAATGTCATTTTTTTCTGGCATTATAAGATAAATTTCCACCTCTGTAATTACATAAGCAAACACCTTATATTTATCTTCCTTATCTAATGCCCAGTATCTCTGGTAAATTTGCTTGATTTGGGTTTGAGATATCTAAATCATGGAGGCAGGGAAGCGTCTATAGGTGCCTGCTAGCCCAAACTTCAGGAGGCTGGGAATAAAGATAATATTTCAAGGTGAAGATGGCTGACAGAGGAGATGCCTATTATGATTTTGTCTACATATTAACTTTCTGTTTAACTTTGGGGATGAGGGCATTTGAAGTCATGTTTTTCAGCTGGAGGTATGCATAGAAGGAAACTTATAAAAAAGGAAGTTGAGAGTGAACCAAACTAGTACACAAGTTATCAAGATGGGCAAACAACTCCTTCTGACTGGTGAGTATGAAGGATTCATCTATGCAATGACAAGAAGAAGACAAGGTCTTGAACTTCCATCTGTCCATTTGTTGCTTTCTATTATGAGCTAGCTGAATCTCCTATCTTTTCTCTAAAATATACTTCCATATGTTACATGACTGCAATATTTGATGCCTTTAATGAGAGTGCCTATGTGTGGATGCTTCCAGACAAGGTTTTTATCATGTTTTCCTACTTTGTTCATAGGATCCAGATGATATCATCTTCTGTTTATAACCTCTCATGCTTTCTTACTACTTCTTCCATCTTTTCTTCTTATCAAATCAAGTCAATTTAGGATGAAATATGGGATTACTGAAAAATACCTCTCAATTGATAGCCTTTCCACAAGAGGAATAACTACACACTGATCTTGTATAAACAAAGAGAACATTTCGTGTCTGTTACAATATAGACATTTCAGTTTAGGCCAATGAAAGAGATCAGATGATAGATTCTAGCAGATAACGCCATGAAAAGAATTGCTTATAAGTCATCTGTTCACCACAGCAATTATTATTATTATTATTATTATTATTATTATTATCATCATCATCATCATCATCATCATCATCATCACTACTATTACTATTATGATACATTAGGAAAATCTGTGGCTAGTTTCAAACACTGAAGGGACCTCTAGCAAACCACCACAGACTTAAACTGGGTTACTAACAATTCTTTTCCCCAAAGGAACAGTGTACTTCCATGACAAAGCAAATCCATCATTTGTATTTTGGGTAAACAAAGAATTAAGCCTAATTTTTATGTTTGACTCATAAAGGAACTTTTTTTCCCACAGGTCTGGCTTTCCTGCTGCATCTGCAGCTGGGTAAGTTCTAGTCTATTTTCCTTTTTTTATTATATTCCATAAAAATAATACCTCAAAATTTCCTTCCTCAACACTAGTTAATGACGGAATTGTGTCGATTGACTTTATATCTCCTCTTCGGCAGGTGCATCTACCAATATTGTCTGTTATTTCACCAACTGGTGCCAGTACAGACCTGGAATTGCACATTACATGCCTGAAGACCTTGACCCATGCCTGTGTACTCATGTCATCTATGCATTTGCTGGCATGGCTAATAACCAGATCCAGACCATTGAATGGAATGATGTGGCTCTCTATGGTGGCATCAACGGACTCAAAAGCTAGTAAGAATACTTTGTGTGTTAACACAGAATAACAAAAACAATGGCAAAGTCCAGAGAACATTGGGCATCTCTTAACTTGTCCTGAAACTAACGCTTGTTGTTTTAAATGTATGTTCAAATCCCAATGACTTTCATAAGACTTAGGTCCATCTGATTTTCCTATGGATTTTCCATCCTGTTTCATAAATACTTACTTAGATTTCCATCTCTTATCAAGAGCATTGAATCATATGTGATGAAAGAAGTATATGAGATCAAAGTCACTTTTAAGTAGGGTTACTTAGGTAGTTTCATTCCTGAGTGGGCAGCCTTTAAAAAAATCCTAAAGAATTTGCAGGAGGTACAGTTACCCCTCTCACTTCTGCTCTGTCTCTGCAACTCTGAAATGATATGAGAGCTTTTAGGATCTGCTTTTAGGGATGAAATTTTCAATTCTTTTTATATAAAAGATCAAATATATATCACAGTTTGTGGATGATTCGGGGTTTTAACGGCCCAAATTTTCTTTTTCTTTTTTTCTTTTTTTTTCCCATACAGCAATCCTGATCTGAAAACCTTGCTCTCTGTTGGAGGCTGGAACTTCGGCACCCAAAAGTAAGGTCTTCTTTTACAAGTATTCTGAACAGCTTATTTAACATACTCTCTAAACTAGTCATATTCCCATGGTCTCTAACTTTATGTATCAGCTGGTCTGTTTTAATTTCTTTTACACCCCTAACTGAGTGGATCATACTTCAAAATATATCTATATATTTATATAGATATAGCTATGATAGTTCATATACAAGACGTCACATATATGGTCCTCCAGATGTTGTCAGACTTCAGCTTCCATCAGCCCTAGCCAACAAAGCCACTGATGAAGAATTCTGGGAAATGCAGTCTACCAACCTATGGAGAGCTGCATCCCTAGTGTGGATCACCAATTAGTAGAAAATCTGTAAATCACTCATTTATTCATTTCTAAGTCTGCATTTTGCTTTATCTTATAGGTTTTCTGACATGGTTTCCTCTGCACAAAATCGCCAGACTTTTATCCAGTCTGCTATTTCCTTCTTACGCAAGTACGGCTTTGATGGGTTGGATATTGACTGGGAATACCCTGCCAACCGAGGCAGCCCTGCTGATACCAAGCAACTTTTCACTGTCCTGCTCCAGGTTGGTTTTGACAATACATCATCTAGATGATTGCTACAGTCTCCAACCAACAGAGCGAGTTGTGCTCCAGGTTATTTCCAGGGTTCCATTTGAGAAAACAACAATTTGCAGAATTTCTCAGCTAGCATTGGCCACTAGTCATGTTGACTGAAGAATTTTAGGAATTATAGAACAAGCTATAATTTTTCTAACCTCTGCTTATTTCCCAGAGTCTGATCAGGAAACAGAATCAACAGTATAGGTAAAATAAAGGCCCTGTGTCTTTAAGGATACTTCTTCCGTAAGTCTTCAATAACTTTTATTTCCCCTGCTAGAAATGGCATTAAAACACTGAGGTTTATGGTTCTGGAAGAAATGATAGTGAAAGCGGCAGAAAAAGATGTCAGATTATTAGTAGGATTCTATCTATCCATTGTTTGGTATGCACTGCTTTTCCTTCTTAAAGGAGTATCTTGTGACAATTCACTGCTTCCAATAACAGGAACTATACGAAGCTTTTGAACAGGAGGCTTCTCAAACCAACAAGCCCAGACTGTTGATCTCTGCAGCTGTGTCTGCTGGTCTGGGCACCATTGAAACTGCATACCAGATCCCACAGATGTCTAAGTAAGTTGGCACATTGATTCTTCAGCCCTTGGTAAACAATAAGAGGTTATACACATGTATTAAAAACAGTGTTACTAGGACAAGGTAGCTTGTTAGGGTAAGTTCACTTGATAGCATGGGACTTTTGCCACAGTTCTCCCCACTCTGATATGAAATGAACTGAGAGCTCCTTGGGGTTTGATAGTATGAGTTGCCTATGCTTTTTTTTTTTTCCATTCTCCTGTAAGAGAATTCTCCAGGTCACTTGCAGGCAATGGTAATTTTACTGTTTTAGTGAAATGCAAATTACCAATAGGTGCAGATATCACAGAGAGAGAATTTCTGAGTCTTACATCGTACTTGTGGGTAAGTGTCAGGTCAGAAAAGAATCCAAGTATATGCATTTGGAGATACACACAAATCCAAAAAATTGTTCAGCACGGGATACTCATATCTGGACTAGATATGGTGTTTCTTCTTAAAATGTGAACTCAGGTAGACTGTTTCATTCACTAGTCAGAGAAATCAAAAATTATCAAGAATGCTGGAAGTAATTAATGATGGTTTATAGCTAGATTCATTGGGTGTTGCATGCATCAGTTGTCGATCTCTGAAAGCTGGTCTTATGCTCAGCTACCGGGATCCTGGCAATACAATACTTAAATTGTGTCCTTGCATACTTAATGAACAAATGCCACTGCAGGAAGTTTAGTTGGCCTTCTTGAATGTCACTATTTTGATATTATCAGAGATGTTCAAAAATTGTATGTATATATGTATGTATGTATGTATGTATGTATGTATGTATGTATGTATTTTATTTATATCCCACCATTTTCCCATCATGGGATTCACAAAATATTGCATATCCTGCCTAAAAATCCTCATTAGCTTTAAATAGTTTTTTGTAATCCTCATTAGCTTTAAAATGTTTTTTGTAAAATTCAGCTCCTATGCACCACTAATGACTAATTTGCATATTTCTTTTCCTGAGAAACAGAAGCAATGCTAAGTCAACATACCAAACATTTAAATTAGAATGATTCTATCAAATAAAAGTTAGAAAAGATTTGCCAGGATAATATATTCGGTTGTTTTCTTTCATGATCTCCCCAGATACATGGACCTAATTAACGTGATGACCTATGATCTCAGAGGATCCTGGGAAGGTTTCACTGGTGAAAACAGCCCTCTGTACGCAGGGCCTCAAGACCAGGGCTCCTATATTTATTTCAATGTGGTGAGTGATTGTACAGAAGCGAAAGGTTTGGGGTTCTTTTGATCTATCATATATTTCTGTTAAATTGGTGAAGAGGTGTTTTAGAACTTCTTTCTGATCATTCCACCAATGTTTCTCCCACCAGGACTATGCTATGAACTACTGGAAGAAAAATGGTGCACCAGCCGAAAAGCTGATGGTGGGATTTGGAGCCTATGCCCGCACTTTTACCCTCACCAACCCCTCTGACCATGGCCTGGATGCTCCAACTTCTGGGCCAGGTAAAGCTGGCGCCTACACTCAATCAGCTGGAACACTGGCATATTTTGAGGTAAAACTCTAGTTTCCTTGTCAATAAGATCCTAAATATGTGCCTGTTCATACTGAGATCCTCTCCACAAAGGAACATAGTTGTTGCAGTCTATTAAACTTCTAGTATTTTCTCATCAGCTTTTCTATATACTGTTGGATTTTGGCATGTAGAAATTATAATTATATGTTTTTAGTTCCAGATTCTTCTCTATAGTTTGTGGGGGGCTTTGTTTTTGTTTTTGTTTTTTTGAAGGGATGGGTATTTATTATTCATTTGAAAACATATTCGTTTGCATTCTTTGCTAGGAAGCAAAAAATGACCACTTCTGATATGCAGACACAAAACACTGCTTTTAGCTAGGGGTTGGATGGGATATTTTTTGGTGTGTGTGAACATGTTTTTTCTCTAATACACTTCTTTGATTCTTTAAGTTTGACTCTTCTTGGCCATCCATAATAGTGACACCTTACCATTTTTAACATGGAAGGAAAGATCAAATATGTTTGTCAAGCCTTACATAGCCAGATCTTATACCTTCATTGGCTTAGCAAGACATATTTTTCCCACAGGTCTGTACCTTCTTGAAGGACGGTGCCACTGTTGTATGGAACACTCCCCAGGAAGTGCCCTATGCTTACAAAGGAAATCAGTGGATTGGCTATGACAACCCTAAAAGTTTTGCCATCAAGGTAAACTTCTTTCATACCTCCTTCTTGTGCCTTTATTCATGGCTTATGAAACACTCTCCAAAATGACAAGAGCCAAAATCCAATATTGTGCTAGAAATTCAGCACCAGAACAATAGAACTTCCTCCTTTTCCTATTCCCTCTTCCAAGTAGTCCTTGGAGTTGTCCAAAAGTCACTTCCCGGCTATTTCCTAGCCCTCTGAGCAAGTTTTTGATGTACATGGAAAATCTGAAAGAACAGAACTTTCACATCTCTCTTCCATTTAAACATGCTGTCCCACAAGGAGACATCCAGTGTTGGATCCTTCCCATAAAGGCAGGGCTCTTTTAGGAGTGAGCTAACACTGTGTGTGTGTGTGCGTGTCCTCAGGTCATCTGTTACTTATGGCAATACCATGAATTTCATAGGGTTTTCTTTTGTAAAGAATACTGGGAGTTAGTTCTGCCGGTTCCTTCCTCTGAAATATAGCCTATAGCACCTGATATTCGTATTCAACATTTTTTGTGTACATTTATAGCGGAATCAACAAAGGAATACAAAGAGACACATAGAGGGGAAAAAAACTCCCATGATGTATTTATTTATTTATCATTTATTACATCTTTTAGTCACCTTTCCACTAGCAAATAGTGTTCAAATAGGGGACACAATCAACTTTCATTATGTTCTTGCATGCAAGAAGGAAGAATTTCAAATTTCAAATGCCTCCCCACATGAGTAGGATCACGTGAGGTTTTTGCATGTTTTCAGCAGCTTCCCACACTTCTGAATTTATCTGGAAAAATTGTGTTATGGTTTCTGTACAAAAAATGTGAAAAAAAATCTCACCTACATTGTTAAAAAAAAACATTGCTTTCTGTGCAAAAAAACTTGTTTTTTTGAAAAAAATATCTACAGATGAGAAAAATCTCATGAAGATTGACAATTTTTCTTCAACTCCAGGTCCCAGTGTGTCAAGACATTCTTTTGTTTCAGGGAGAAAAACATTTGTCAGCATTCTTTACATCCTATGCCCTGGGCATTTAACACCACTACACATTTAAAAAAAAAAGCCATTAACTTTAACTCTTTATAATAATCAAAACAATTTAAAATTCAAATAGAAAAGATACATATTCATACTGTCTTCTCTCTCTCTCTACATGTGTGTGTGTGTGTGTGTGTGTGTATACAAATATGTGCACTAACTGATCACAACTACACTCACTAATGTTAGCAATTTTTCAATAATGATTCTAAAACATCCACCTGTCCCCTCAATAAACTTTGTTTGGCCCCTTCAATAGCATTAACATACAATAAATATCAATTAGCTACTTAACATCCTTATTCTTATCCCATTAATGTCTGAATTAGACTTCTGGTTGGGTGGAATCACTGTAGAAGAAGCTATGATTAGATGGTGGGCAATACATTATCTTAGCGATGTAAGATGAAGAACTGCTCTGATTTTTCTGGAACCTTTTGCAACATCCTACTTCACTATTTAACTTGCAGGCTAAGTGGCTCCTAGAGAACAACTTTGGTGGAGCCATGGTATGGGCTATTGATCTGGATGACTTTACTGGAACATTCTGTGGAGAAGGCAAATACCCTCTAATGAATTCCTTGAAATCTGCACTGGGAGTTACCACGCCAAGTAAGTGACACATTACAGACAGCCAGATAAAGCAAAGAATCAGATATACCTGAAATCCCTGATCCTTCCTAACATAAATGAAATACATCCACTGTTTCATAGCTTGTGCCCATTTTTACTCTTTCAGATAAATTTCTTTGGAGATAACTTTGCATCAAGGTGTAATTTGTCCCAATACAAAGACTAGTTTCAGATGAGGAACTTTCCTCAAGATTGTAGTACAGAAGGAAAGCATTTATTTCTTCATCACTACCTGCTACAAACCTAATAATTTTCTCACACACCCCTGCTGGTAGCATTGGAATTTTTAGAAACCTACATGTTAAATGTGCTCTCAGTATCCCATTCACTTTGGTCCTAAGTGTCACTATGAGAAATCCCACTAATTTTAAATTCAGCTCAGGCATAATAAACGTAACTGATGTTTACCCCTCTCCACTTAATCCTTTGCTGTCATTCCCTTCTATCTGGGTTAACAACTTCTGCTTTGCCAAGAATGAGAACCGCCATTATCCGTTTTCTTATTTCCCTGTATTCTCATTAGTGCAAGTCTCCCTGAACAATATTCCAGCAAATTACTACTCCAAACCCTGACTCCTAGGTCTTATATCACTTGGTGAGCCTTAGGTCCTTTCAGGTAAGTACAACGCTTGTGAGGAAGGAAACTGTTCTAATTATCTTTCCCCTTTCTTTCAGACTGCAAGGTGCCATCAACAACCCTTGGCACAAATGCTAATGGTCAGCCTGCCCAGGCTCCAACAGCAGCTCCATCTTCTGGTGGCAGTGGAAGCTCTGGTGGTAGTGGTGGCAGCAGCGGGGGCACCTTCTGCAATGGGAAATCCAGTGGCCTCTATCCAGATCCCACCAACAAGAATGCCTTCTACCACTGTGTGAATGGGAAGGCCTACCTCCAATATTGTCAGAGTGGCCTTGTATTCGACTCTAGCTGTTCCTGCTGCAATTGGGCATGAAGAACATGTGCTCCACTGAAGTAAAGGAGAAACAAAGTTTTCAGCATCATAAATAAAACTGGGCTGAGTCAACCAGAATCTCTGTGTGTCTATTTTTAACGAAAAAATATATACAAATTCCATTCAGTAGCTTTCACATCGAATTGAATACCCCAGTTACCCTTTCTGGCTACAATATAAAAACCACACAGGATTACATTTCTGCTTTATTTGATTTCCTCATTTCTTCTGAAAACCTCTAGATAAGAACAAAGCAATATAACAGTGAAAATGGCAACAATTTAAAACAGATGCAAAAGAGTGGTTTTTTAAACTAATCATAACACTGATTACAATTCTACAGTAATATGCAACACTCACCTACTCTATTGGTTAAATGTATGAAAAGAAATATAATAGGAGCCTTTTAATTTTAGCTGGCAATGAGTCCGAAGGTCATTTAATTTATCTCCTTTCTTCAGTGAGGAAAAATCTTATATTCACAAACTCCTACCTTTCTGTATACTTCCAAATACCTAAAAGCCAGATATAAAAGGATTAGTTTTTGTTAATGCTGGAAGTGGCAGAGGCAGTTTTTCCTCAGTCCTTCATTTTAATTTAAATAGAAGCAAGTCTAAGAGGCTAGTTTAAAAAGAACACAATAAACATGGAATTATTCACAAATATTACAAAGAACTCTATACAAAAACAAGAGAAATGAGGGAAAAATGAACCCAAGATATTTTGGAATACGTATTCATTCCAATTTAAAATGAAGGAAAGAACGTAACATGAGCCTATTAACATCACAACTGGAGAAAGATCTTACTAACTGGGAAAGATATCTATCATCTTGGCTGGGAAGAATTGCTACTGTCGTGTGCCTCCAAGTGGTTTCTGACGTATGGTTACCCTAAAGCAAACCTATCATGTGGTTTTCTTGGCAAGATTTGTTCAGAGGGAGGTTGTCTTTGTCTTCCTCTGAGATTGAGAGAGTGTGACGTGCCCAAGGTTACCCAGTGGGCTTCCATGGCTGAACAAGGATTAAGATCCTTATCTCCCAGAGCTGTCTTCCAATGATCAAACCACAGCACCACTCTAATACGATGATGAGCCCAGTTACATTGTTAACAACAGCTCCTTTCGTAATTGTCCTCTGCTATACCCCAGCAGCTTATTGAATGCCTTCCAACTTGGGAGCTTGATCTTCTGGAACTGTCCTTTGTTTCATTTTGGATTGCCTCATCATAGCGTTTTCATGGTAAAAGACATTCAAAAGGAATTTACCATGCCTCCTACTGCACAGTATTAATAAGCATTAGTTTAGTGCCACTGCCACTGTGTCTGAGAGATCCTCTACCAGTTTTACCCTGCACTACTGCTCCTGCCCATTAGCCAGAGGTGTGTCTAGCACAAACAGCACCTAGGGCAAGCACTGAAGTTGCGCCCCTACCCCCAGAGCCACTTCTTCCTCCTCCTCCTCCTCCTCTGCTACTTCTGGCACTGCTTTTTTGTGCTCTCCTGGCATTGGCACCCGGGGCACGTACCCGACTTGCCCCACTCTAGATATGCCTCTGCCAGTAGCTGTTTAGTACATGAAGATCCTACCAAGAGTAATTTTTCTGCTCATGACATGCCCTCTTGCAACTCAGAATAACCAGCTCAAATTTTGTCAACATAAAATTATGAAAATTATATAAGCCTCACAGAACAACTTATAAAAACCTTTTTTTTTATGAAAAAACAAATGGTGGGCTGAACTGTAAGTTCCAAGCATACTTCATTATTCTCAAGCAATAAAAATAGTTCAAATTAAAGAATAGTATAATAACAATAAATTAGAAATACTGGAATAACATATACATGGAAAATGCTTATGGAAATTGATTTTATACATACCAAAAACATGTATCTCCAGTCCAAAGATACTGTCTTCTAGAAAATCTGTTCTCAAAGTCTGGACTACGTTTGCTGTAATCTTAGCCCTTGGTTTTTCTCCACTGATATCTATTCGTACTGATGAGTTTGCAAAGAATTAGATAGAACTATTAACATCTTGCTGTGAGAAAAGATGCTAGAGGCAGATATTTGGATTAAAGAAAACCGTGGTTGGCATACTGGATTACAGTTATGGATTTGTAACCTAGAGTTACAGGGAGGGCTGTATGGTGTAGGTGTCCAGGATTCAAACCCTTGCTCAGCCATGGAAACTCACTAGGCATCCTTGGGCCTCAGAGAAAAGCAATGGCTAATCCTCTCTAAAGAAACTTAGTCAAGAAAACCCTGTCTTAGGATCGCTGTAAGTCAAAAATAACTTGAAGCACACAACAACTGCTCTGCATTCAGTAATATATATTCCTGAACATGGTACTAAAATATATTTTCTAATATTATGTTCTCAACAGAGCACTCCGATCAGAAATGTCTATAGGAAACTATTCCATAAAGGGGAAAGAAAGCTGTTGCTTCTGTTTAATTTAACATGTGTATAGCACCATTAACACAATATTTAGGGTATTTAGTGAGTGCTAATATTGATCTTACTGTTGAAAATGTCAATACTAGAGTTCATTCTGGCTCAATATTTGAACCAGCATCCATTTCCAATGATAATATAGTATTAATTAACCGTATATTTTTCTACCACAAACCACTTAGAAAGCAAAGAAACCTTTTTAAGTTTAGTGGTAACTATCTTCATGCTCAAAGGCTGTTAATGTTCTTAAGGTTGCCTTGCTTCTTTTAACTATAAGTCAAGATGTATCCTATCTGCAGCCATGTTGTTTTTGTCTCCACTAGTCTGTACATCAATTGTTCATTAGAAATGTGATTACCAGGGATGACTAAATCTTAACAAAGCTATTTTTGTCCAAAGACTATTACCATAGATAGACCGGGAATTGCCAGATGTCCAAGTGGGGTTTAGAAAAGCAAGAGCCACTAGAGATCTTATTGCAAACATATATTAGCTAATGGAGTACACTAAAAAATTCAGAAGAAAATCAGCCCGTGCTTTACAGATTACAGCAAAGTCTTTGACAGCATAGATCATGAAAAAAATATGAAAAAGAGAAGAAAGAAATGAGAGTGACACATTTGAGTGTCCTGACACATAGCCTATATTCTGAACAAGGGGCTACTGTCATGACAGAATATGGAGAAACAGAATGGTTTTTAATTGACAATGGACTTCCAATGGGCAAGGTGATCAGGCATGGATGCATTTTATTATCCTGTCTTTTTAATTTAAACACAGAATACATACAAAAAGCAGCATTAGATTTGCAAAAAGAAGATGTGAAAATTGGAGGAAGAACCGTCAAAAATTTAAGATTTGCAAATGGCATCATATTATTGTCAAGAGTTTACTAAATAAGATCAGTGCTTGTATGTGGCTATATCATATAATTGCAAAGTCAGGATCATCTGTGTCAGCTGGAAGTGTCGGCGGCAGCTGAGTATCTGGCGGTGGACAAGAAATGGTCGCAGTCATCCGAGGAGGTGGCAAGGCTGGTCGAGCACAAGGCGAGCGATCGCGGGAGCGGTGGTGAGTTGGTGATCACCGAAAATATGGAGAGCGAGACCGGGACTAAGATCTCGAACGGCAGTACTGTGGAGTCGGACGGTAACGAGATGCTGAAGATGGAGAATGAGAGCGCCTTGAGCAGTACGGGAACCAGCGGCGAACGTCGGCATGGTACCGATCTCTATAGGCCGGAGAGTAGGACTAATATGATCCGGGCTGCTCCCTCCAAACATAACGAGCAATGTACAAAGCTGAGGAGAAAGGCAAATCAAGCCTTGTCCTCGATAGGCCAGGATCAGGGCGAGCATCCCGTCGACACGGGGATCTAGCTCTGCCACCATGTCCTGGAGAGCGCGCCATGCTGGAAAGAGCGCAGTCACAGGAAGAGGGCCTGGGCCAGTCATGGGAAAGAGTCCAAGGAGTGTCGAGAGCAGGCGGACGGTAGAGCCCAGGATCAGCTGGAGGGTGCGACTGAGGCTGTTGGTCCTGCATAGTCGCTGCTGTAAGCAGGGGCAGCACAGACTGGACCGACAAGGCCAGCGAAGGCCGGCGCTCAACATCGGAGGAGGGCTCCAGCAGCACTGGTATAGGAAGGACTGGCCGGACTTCCTCATGCTCCTCCAGAGTGACCTCTTCCTCCACAGGAGCCATAGGAGGCTATGTTGGAGGGGGTGTTGGCAAAATTGACGACTGCTGGGTCGCTGGGGAAGGAGAGCGGTGCTTCCTATTTTTCTTCTTATTCTTATCTTTGGCAGAAGGATCCGGCAGGCGGGATGAAGATCGCTTCTGCTGGGCCATCGTTGGAACCTTGAGAAATTGAGACGAGGCCGGTTGGGAGCCTGACGAGGTGTCCCCAAAAGAAGAAGTCACAATCGGCGTCCTAGAAAGCTTCGGAATCCTTGGAAGTGAGGAAACTGGAGGCAAGGACGCCGACGACGGTACCGAGCCTGATACCGTCGAGATCGATATCGAGGAGGTCGATGTCGACGAGGGTGTGGTCACCGACTTGAACATGGCGGACAGCCGAGAGGAAGCCATGGAGGAGTTAAAAAGAGCGGTGTTGGATGCCGCTTACTCCTTAATTTTCAAAGCTTGCTCCCAACAATAGGATTTTAACCAAAGGCCCTGTTCTTTAGCATCTGGGATGTGAAGTCCTTACAAATAGGAGAAGCCCAGACGTTGTAGGCCTCCCTGAGGCAAAAGAGGCACTTGGAATGAGCGTCCAACAAGAGAACCTTGCAACCACATGCACAGAATTTAAACAAAGCAGACATAAAGAAAAAAGAAGAAGGGGTTGTTACACACCTTTGAAGAAAAAAAGGAGAAATATCCAAGAAGAAGGTGAAGCAAACTGCTCAGCAGAGGAACAACGTTTCCAAGCTGCGAACAGGTCGGTGGACGAAAAGAAACTGAGGAGAGACCGTTAGCTTGGCGGGACTGAGCATGCTCAGTACCAAATGGGGGAGGGGTTCCCGCCAAGCTGCTCAGCTCTGGAACATTCCGGACAGCTACTGCACATGCTCGAAGATTCCCATTGTGTGAGGCACAAAGACCACGAAGAAAAACAGTAGGTATCCTCCATCCACATGATTCTATGTTCTAAGAGGTATGTTTTATCTAGCCCTGCTGTCCTTCTCGCTCCATTACAACCCAGTGGCTGGCACTATAGCTGCTATGCAAAAATACATATTTGAGAACTGATAGAAAGGTAGTTGACACTTGGAGGCTGCCAACATATGAGATTTCAAACTTGATACTTTTTAAAACCGAAAGGCATGCTAATAAACTTAAGACATTTGAGGCAAAGTTGAATGGGAATTTCAGTGGGAAATTAAAATGTTTATATAGGTTATAATTTACAAATTTTGAAATGTTGGCAGATTTCAGATTGATGCAAAGGTCATTACAGGTCTGATAGTTTTTTCTCCCTCAAGTTATATAAGGCACCTTGGCTAAGTAACAATCACCACTGCCTCCCATCTGTGTGCTTCATGCCTGGGCCAGACAGTTGCTTTTTATATGATCTTAATGGACAAATCAGGGATAGGAATCAGAGATAAAATGGCAGCCAACTTGAATGTCCTGAAGAACTTGATGACAGCCAGTCAATGTATTTCACTACCACTGTCTTGCACGACAGAAGGCGGTCAAGTTCCTGGAAGGTAAACTTTATATGTTCCAGTTTCAGAAAACAAATTGTTTGGAATAAGCACACCTTTGTCCAACCCAAAATATTTTATTGTCTGAGGGAAAGCAGCAAATGTTGCACCACCGCTACCCTCAATTCAAAGTAGATACACTCAAGGCCAGACGAATTAAAGTTATTTTGGCATATGAGGCACAAAATCCCATGGGTACCCCACTCTGAGCAGCAAAAATAAATTATCTAGTATTTAATAGTTTGCTGCCTTTTCTTCACAGCCACAGTTTTCTACCTGAGGCAGTAGCTTGTTGTGCCTAATAATTATATCTGGCCCCAAATAATTCTGCCAAGTAGAAATTTGACTTGATTCCTTGATATGACTGTCTAGCATTTCAATTGAGAAACAAGACTCACACATGGCTAAATAATATGCTATGATTCCAAATATTTTTCCTAAAAAAAGAGAGGGGATACTAATCTTTTCTTCAGGCATAAAGATCTTGAATCACAAGCATTTTGACCATATTTTGTCATGCTAAATAAGTGTTCTAAATAGATGATCCACAGAGACAACTATTTCTGACCAACAAGCATTCTATATCACAGATGGTGTTATCTAGTCGGGTAGTACCTAAAATGGAAGCTAATTTGCTGATTCAGTATATCCCACAGGCAAATGATTAGATTCAGTGGCCCTTGTGGTCCTTCCAGCTCTATGATTCTACGATTTGTTTAATTTTTGCCGTGTGTGGAACATTATAGTGAATAAGCCACTGCTTTAATTAGAAAAACTTGAGCAGAATAATAATTGAGAACTAGATGTCTAAATGCCATTTAATAAGCCTAGATCAGAGAACCAACATGGTATAGTAGTTTGAACATTGGACTATGACCCTGGAGACCGACGTTCAGTTCCCTGCTCAGCCATGTAACCTATTGGGTGACCTTGGGTACATCACGCATTCTTAGCCCCAGAAAACCCTGTGATAGATTCACCTTAGGGTCACCAATGACTTCAAAGCACACAGCAACAAAACCTAGACCAGAGACACACCCTGTATTCCAGGCAGAAGATGCTAGACTGTAAAAAAAATCAGACTACATAACAAGCATGTTTGCGTCCAAATCATACTACGTTTTGTTCTCTATGAATCAAATAGGATTAGTTGTTCATTGAGAGCAGATGTTGCAACTTATGATCATCCAGATGCTGTGGATGTAGCATATCTCGATTTCAGTAAGGCCTTTGACAAAGTTCCACGTGACATTCTTGCAAAGAAGCTAGTAAAATGTGGGCTGGACAGGGCTACTGTCAGGTGGATCTGTAACTGGTTGACTGACCGTTCCCAAAGGGTGCTCACCAATGGCTGCTTTTCATCCTGGAGAGAAGTGACTAGCGGGGTGCCACAGGGTTCTGTCCTGGGCCCAGTGCTGTTCAATATCTTCATCAACGACTTGGATGAAGGAATAGAGGGCAAGCTCATCAAATTTGCAGATGACACCAAATTGGGAAGGGTTGCTAATACGCCAGAGGACAGGATCAAAATTCAAAATGATCTGGACAGATTGGAGAGCTGGGCCAAGGCTAACAAAATGAAATTCAACAGAGAGAAGTGTAAGGTCCTACACTTAGGTAGAAAAAATGGAATACAGAAATATAGGACAGGGAACACATGGCTGGATAGCAGTACGTGTGAAAGGGATCTAGGAGTCTTAATAGACCACAAGCTGAACATGAGTCAGCAGTGTGATGCGGCAGCCAAGAAAGCCAATGCAATTCTTGGCTGCATCAATAGGAGTATGGTGTCTAGATCGAGGGAGGTACTGGTACCACTCTACTCTGCTTTGGTTAGACCTCATCTTGAATACTGTGTCCAGTTCTGGGCACCCCAATTCAACAAGGACATGGTCAAGCCGGAGCAAGTCCAGAGGAGGGCGACCAAAATGGTGAGGGGCCTGGAAGCCATGCCCTATGAGGACAGACTTAGAGAGCTGGGTATGTTTAGTCTCCAGAAGAGAAGGTTAAGAGGGGACATGATAGCCATGTTTAAATATTTGAAGGGATGCCATGTAGAGGAGGGAGTGGGCTTGTTTTCTGCCTCTCCAGAGACCAGGACAAGGAGCAAAGGATTCAAGCTGCAGGAAAGGAGATTCCACCTGAACCTCAGGAAGAACTTCCTGACGGTCAGGGCTGTCCGGCAGTGGAATATGCTGCCTCGGAGTGTGGTGGAGTCTCCTTCTTTGGAGGTTTTTAAGCAGAGGCCGGATGGCCATCTGTCGGGAGTGCTTTGAGGGTGTTCCTGCATGGCAGGGGGTTGGACTGGATGGCCCGTGTGGTCTTTTCCATCTCTACATTTCTATGATTCTATGATTCAAGCTTGTAACCCTATCATAAAAAGAGATAAGATTTGTCTGGCATGACTTATTATCAAATAATACATGAAATCATACAGAGAGAAAATCAATACAATCAAATTGAGGTCAACGGCTTGGATGATATCATCAATATTCAGATCTTTTAGGAATGGTGTTTAGTCAAGAACAGTGATGCAAAAATGCTTTTGAAATACAGCAGCTGGTGTGATTTTCCTCAGACCCAGACAAAGAGTGGAGAAGTCTGTTTCCTGACTGCCATACACAAACAGCTATTACCCTATCTCCCTTCTTCAGATTATAGTAGCATAGAGGCCATTTCCATAACGGGCTTCTAAAACGGTGTAGAGCGACCTCTAACGGAGGTCTTCTACACCGTAGAGTGCACTGGCGTGGACTACTTTTCGTAGTTCCACAGCAAAATCCACTCAGGAGCGGCCGGAACTAGCCGGGTTGCATGTTTTTTAAAAACCTCTTTGGCCCTTTTCACATGTGTGGGGGGGGAACGGGCGAAAACACGGTAAAACGGAGCTTACCCGCAGCTGGGTAAGTCCGTCGCCACGCAGAGCAGCGCGAGCTCGCTGCTCCACACTCCTCCAGCATCCCAGATGGCAGCTTCCGGTTGGTGGAGGCTCTCCACCAACCGGAGAAGCTCGCCAGCCGGAAGCCCGCCCCCGGCAGATCTGCAGGCACGCACTTGCGCGCGCCTGCAAATCCACTTAGAGCCAGGCGACAGAGCGGCACGGGGCTGCGCACTCCGTGCTTTTTAAAAACCTCGAAAAAGAGGTTTTTAAAAAACACGCAGCCCGGCTAGTTCCGGCCGCTCCTGAGTGGATTCTGGTGTGGAACTACGAAAAGTAGTCCACGCCAGTCCACTCTACAGTGTAGAAGACCTCCGTTAGAGGTCGCTCTACACCATTTTAGAAGCCCGGTATGGAAATGGCCTTTTTTGAGGTTTTTAAAAAGCACGGAGTGCGCAGCCCCATGCCGCTCCGTCACCCGGCTCTAAAGTGGAGTTGCAGGCGCATGCAAGTGCGTGCCTGCAGATCTGCCGGGGGCGGGCTTCCGGCTGGCGAGCTTCTCCGGTTGGTGGAGAGCCTCCACCAACCGGAAGCTGCCATCTGGGACGCTGGAGGAGTGTGGAGCAGCGAGCTCGCGCTGCTCCGCGTGGCGACGGACTTACCCAGCTGCAGGTAAGCTCCGTTTTAGCGTGTTTTTGCCCGTTCCCCCCCCCCACATGTGAAAAGGGCCAGAGTAATATAGCTAATGCATGATGGTTTGGAGCAATGAGGAATTTTGGATAACGGAAGATTTATACACCATTAGCAAAGACTTGCTTGATTATAAAGCCCAGCACTTTAGCTCAAGCCATATAGATTTCTGCTTTGATATTTTCAATTCACAGCCTTGCATTATGAGATACTAACCAAGACAGAAGAGCTGAGATGACTTACTAGGTGGCTGTTTGTTTTTTTCCTTTTTCAGATATGCACCTTCCTGAAGAATGGAGCCACACAAGCCTGGGATGCTCCTCAAGATGTGCCCTATGCCTACAAAGGGAATGAGTGGCTTGGGTATGACAACATCAAGCGTTTCAACAGCAAGGTATGAAAGAAATGGTTGATGAACCAACAACACGAAACACTGCTCCCATTCTTCAGTAAAACACGAACTGATCTTAGTTTCTTTCTTCCTTCTAACAGGCTGAATGGCTGAAGAAAAACAACTTTGTGGGTGCCATGGTTTGGTCCCTCGACTTGGATGACTTCACTGGCACTTTCTGCGACCAGGGCAAATACCCCTTGATCACCACCTTGAAGAATGCTCTTGGAGTGCAGAGTGCAAGTAAGTAGTAGCAGCAGGAGCAGGAACCTACAAAATGAGTGTGAAAAGCAACATTTTAGGCAAAGGCTTGTGGCTGGATATACCTTAGCATCAGATTAAACCATCTCTGTTGCTTATTTTAGAATACATCTTTCAAATCAGGGTACCAAGGTCAGTTAATATTTAGCTTGTTTCGTAGATATCCATGCCCACGTGAGATGCAGGATGGACAGAGAGACGTAGGGTGGACAGGATACTGTCAATGCATTTTGATATAGTAGTAGCATCAGGTAGGCAAAAATCAGGGAATGAGAGAAGTTGTATCTGGATGCTTTTCAACCACCAAAGTCTTTTAAGGGCTTAAAAAAATGATTTGCATTATGACACTGGATTATGAAACCAGGTTTCACGAGTGCTATAGACAGAATAACACAGGACTTGGAAAGAAAGGGCTACTACCAGTCAGAACAAAGTTCATGAATGACCATAAGCCTCATAATCAGAGGGGTTCTTAAATTCTGGAAGGATCAACATGAAGCTAGAGAACGTGACCCATCGGTTTAAATGATCCCATCAATCATATGTGACAGGTCACACCAGAATTAACCTTCTGTTCATGCTACTTGTGTGAAAATTTAAAGCAGGCTGTTTCTTCAGCAACAGTGGCAGCTGATGCCTCCCATGACAATATGACGGGGAATCTACTCTGTGGTTTAGTGTCAACTTTAAAATAACTATTGAAGGTGTTGAGCTTAGTTCAGAGATAGGGCTCAGCACCTTGGATCACTCCTTTACAGTTCAAACTAAACCCTAGAGTGGACTTGCTACCCGTCAGCTACAGTAACCACTAGCCACTGAGCTGTTACGGCTACTAATGAGCTATGTTTGGCTTGATGGGTCCCGAACAGTGCAAAAATGGAATAAAATGACAGATTATGAGCCTTTGCAGTAAAGAAAGTTAGAAATTGCTGCTGATTTGCAGCTGAGACCTTTCTGATGACAATGGAGGTGGATTAAGGTGAAATATACTTTATGAAAAGAGAGAAAGCAAAATTAACAGAATCGTGGGTGACCTTCTCTATAGCATGGACCAAACACAAGCATTCAGAATTGTCAAGCCCAGAATGGTTAAAATCCACATTTAAAAAAAAGCCAAACACAGCAATGGTTATCTGAGAGAAGAATTGTAATTTTCTTTTCCTTCAGATTGCAAAGCATCTTCCCAACCATCTTCTGGTAGTGACAGTGGAAGTTCCAGTGGCAGCCCCAGCAGTAGTTCTGGTGGCAGCCCCAGTAGCTCCGGTGGGAGCCCCAGTAGCTCCGGCAGCAGCCCCAGCAGCACTGACAGTAGCAGGTGCTGTGCTGGGAAAGCCAGAGGCCTTTATTCAGACCCAACCAACAAGAACAGCTTCTACCACTGTGTGAACAGAAGGACCTTCCTGTAGCATTGCCAGACCAGTCAGGTCTTTGACTCCAGCTGTGAGTGTTGCAACTGGGCATTAAGAGATCAGGGTTAAATCCTCAACCTACTCCTTCCTTATCATACTGAAGATTCCACACTGCTGTCATAATGAAATAAAATTCAGAAAAAAAAATTGTTTGCTCTATGTCAATTTATTTGCATAGATGCCAGGCTTTCCTTCTCCCTTTGTCATCCATTGCTCCTACTGGTTTTATGATGTGGCTCAACTTACATCTGATGACAAGAGGGTTGTCTGGCACTATTGGCCTGCACCTACACTGCTTCCAGAAGCAGTACACAAAAGAGAATACGCTATCTTGTGCAGGGTTATGTTGTTGTTCTGTGCCTTCAAGTCATTTCCAACGTATATTGATCCTAAGGTGAACCTATCACTGGGTTTTCCTGGGCTGAGAGTATGTGATGAGCTCAAGGTCACCCAGTGGGTTTCCATGGCTGAGCAGGGAATCAAACCCTGTCTCCAGGGTTGAAGTCCAATGCTCAAACACAAGGCTGTTTATTTGCCTTTATCTTCATTCACTTATTTGTCTGGCAACATTGCCCCGTATGAGTTGTAGTGCCACCTACACTGCCTCCAACTGTTCCAATTTGGGATGGACAATCCCCATTAACTCTCTGCCATCCCAATTTTTCAGCTGATTTTAAAATGCCTGTTTCTCTCTCCTCCTCCCACTTTCCCCTTCAACTTACTTCTGTTGCAGCAAACTGAGTTGAAAGTTTAAATGTAGTCTGAACTCAACCCAGAAGGAGAAAGAGGAGAGGAGGGAGCAGAATCTTGCCCTTCCCACTAGGCTCAGACCAAAACTGCTACAGTCTCTCCTAGGTTGTGAGTTCTTCCTCCTTAACAACTTTTGCCATCTTAATCACATTCTGATGTTGCTTGGCCACACATATTCTGGTTTTCATCTGTGAAATGGCTATGGTACCTTGCAGGACAAAAGGACTTTTTTCAAATGTGCTATTACTTAAAGTAGGAAAACTAGTTTAAATACTCCTCAAAAGCTATAGGCTCTATTTTTTTCTGACTTTGTTTTTGATATACACACAAACACATACACGTAAAGATATTACAAAAGAGAAAAAACAGTTTGGTTAGTATGCCAGACTGCTAGCATATGGATACTAGTTCTAACAGACTAATCATGAAGACAAAGATGAAGAACGGGCAAGGGAAGTGCTTGCTGTTACAATCTCCTGGCTTTAAAAGTAGGAAGAACATAAAGGACTACACTTCCTGATTGGTTACAGATGGTTAAATAAATGTCACGAGCAGTGGCTAACTTCAGCTTTCACAGCTTTAGTTCTGAAAAATGGGGACAAAGCCTCAAAACAATTAGGCAATATTGAAGATCAGTTACCAAGAAACAGCCCAAAAGATGTTATCCAGATGGTTCTGCTGGGCTTTTCTTCTTTTAGTCCTTGTGGCAATGATGGGAACATCAGATCAGAGACAAGCTTGATTTTCCTTAGGGACCCCGAAGCCACCATAGTCGGGTTTAAAGGCAGAATTTAGAACAAGGAGTAAAAGACTAGGAAGGCTATTCTTCCTCAGCTGCCAGCCCTTGAGGGCCACCTCCCTTCAACACCACTAGCATGACCTTCAGTAACTATTCAAAAAATGTGCTGCCTCTTCTCTTTGATAGCCAACAAGAGATGCTAGAGCCATAGTTATCTTGCAATATAGCAATAGCATATGTATTTCTCTTATCAGCCAAGTGCTCTCTAAGTGGTTTACAATGTGTTAGCTAATTGCCCCCAACAAGCTGGGTACTCATTTTACTGACCTGTGGTAGGATGGAAGTCTGAGTCAACCTGGAGCATGGCAGGATCAAACTCACAACCTTGTGGCTGCAGTACTGGGATGTAACCACTGCACCACCAGAGCTATTCCCTTCTGTATTCCCTTATGCTTTCTTCCATGGCTGGAAAAGTACAAAGCTCCTACTAGCACTCCTATCCACCAACCCCAAGCCTGCCTACAGTTAGGTCTATGTGTCTGTTCGCACTTCTCGCCACTGCACCCACAGACACTAAGCAAGGCTCCAGGGGAAAAGACTTAAACACCAGGCTTTAGAATTATCAGCCAGAGAGCTCTTTGGCCTCAGTAAACTACAAACCCCAAAATTCCACAGGACATGGAAAGTGAAATAATAGCACTGTAACAATGTAGTGCAGAAATGGCCACGGTGTCAAAGTCATGTCAAGGAGGTACTGCATTCATTTGCTCCATAACAGCCAGTATGTTTTGCATTCATTGCTGGGTCTTCTGAGTCAGAGCATATTAGTAAACTCATCATTAAAAAATTCTCTTAAAAAATAGAGAATGTTTAATGGAATGTTTAATTTCAGAATCAGTTGAATTTATTTATAAAGGGCTGTGCAACTCAAACTCCTTAAGAAACCATTACCTTCTAGATGTGGACAGGAAGAACTCCAGCATAAATGTGTGCCTGCTGACACATTTTAAAAGACATTTTTCCACCCAGAGGCATTAAAAAGACAGCATTTAACCAGAAACAGGAAAATAAAACAGACACTTGAACATCAGAACTGACAACATCCTTAGTACTTTACCAGACTACTCCAAAACAAGCCCAGCCCAGTCTGCTCCAATTCAAGATACACAGTCCCAGGCCAAATATATGTTAGCACTTGAAGCAGAATATTCCACAAGCACTTTCGCCCCTTGCCAAGACTTTAAAAATGAAGAATAATACATAAATAACTAACAATTTGCTTCTAGGGCCATGTCTGCACTAGAGTGGAGGACCGTTTCACCGTGTGTCATGAGCAGTGTTTTTTAATCCAACTTACCCCAATTCCTATTTGCACACCCTCCAGTTTGTATTGAAGCAAAGCAGAGAAAACCATTTGTAGTTTCCGCGTCCTCAATTCTCGTGGAATTCCTATTCCCCTCCCTCGCTCCACCCCGCCACCGCTGATTGGTCAATTTTTTAAAAAAAAAAGTTGTAGAAACCGTTGCTACGTTTTAGCGCAAGTGTGTGAATTGATGTAATGCTTCTGCATGTAGGAAAAAACACAGCAGAAATGGTTTGGTTGTTTACATCAGAGTTTTTCCATTTTTACAATACATTGGTTTAACATCGATGTTAACCACGCTAAGACCTCAACTGGTGCGGAACCACGCAGAACAGAACAATGTCAAACTGGCTTAACATGTAGATGTAAAAGCGACAATACGACGCTACTGTGATGTATCAGCCTTGTGTGGAAAGGGTCTAGGACACCAAAAAGCTGAGGTCAGGGAGAGCCACCACCTCACTCATGGGAACAGTTCTAGGAGTCATGGTAGAGAAATGAAATACAGAAATGAATAATAAAAAATAAAATGTGATATACATTAGTCAACAACACAGAAAATTTTCATGTGTAAACTTGTTTTCAGTCCTTTGGCTTCAGTGAGATTAATACCCTGATCCAAAGTATGTTTACTAACACAAGTAACACACACTGTATAGAAACAGAAAATGACCAGAGAGAAGAGCAACCAAGCTACACCTTTCCCTTCAACAACTAGATAGTGAGCAGCCAATTGTACCAACTGAGCCATTGATAATGTGATCCTGGCTGGCCCTTGTATCTGCATTTACTAAAGTTTCCAAACTTTTTTTGTTCTTTATTATGTTGATGTGGAAGACCCTGTGATGAACAGAATTTTATGAACCATTTGTGAGGGTCACATTACAGCTAGCTGTAGCAATAACAGAGCCATATTCCTGCATTTAGCATAGGTTGGAAATAGAAAGCATGGTGCTTATACAACAAAGAACCAAGCCATGCTGGACTTTTCACCTCACTCATTGATTCCCAAGATAAGAGAACGCAGAAGCTTCTACCTAGGAAAATAATTGAGCTTCTCCCCATCTGTACCACCAGTCCAGCTGCTGGACAATTCCCACCCCCCAACTTTGTCACTTTTTAAAAGTATTAAGGGAAATACATAACCTGCCCTTCTTTGGTGTTCACTCTAACAGCAAGAACATAGGTGTCTGGAGACTATGGTCGCATTGGAATACGTTTGTCATAGCTTGGGAGCCCCTACAAAAGAGACCTTGTAAGCTTGTTCTCGCTTGCTCTTTCTGTTTATTCAGTGCATCATAGTGCATCATAATTCGCCATCGTACTGAATGAATACTGTGTTATCCTTGTACACAAATGGCTTAGTTACTTCTTGTTAACCCCAAATCTGGGCAGCAAGGCTCTGAGCAGACCAAGTCACGGATCAAAAAAACCCATCACTCTCATCATTTTCATTTTTGAGCCTCCTATGCACTGGAATAGTGCCTAAGATATAACTTGTATTTCTTCCAGCCCTCATAACCCTAGATGCTGTTTGCTAAAAGAAAGAGGAAAGGAATAAATTATATCTTTTAAGCCATTTCTTCAGTTCACTGAAAAAAAATTCACTGTTGGAACAGACAATCTTTATCTACTCAGTGCACAGAGAACTGCTACAACTCCTTGTTGAACCCTGTCAGTGGTTGACAGGTTGCATAGGTTCATTGGTGGTAGCAGGTTTTGCAAAGGAGGCAACTATCTCAAGCTGGAGGACAGCAATGAAGGCTGAAACCATTCCTCTCAAGACCCCTGCCACACAGTGTTCCCTTATCCCCTGAATCAATAGTAACTCAGTGATCAAGTGGTGGGTGGAGATTCACCACGAAAAGGTGGGGAGAGATTAATTCCATTGCTTAGTACACAGTATGATAGGAGATGTTCAGTTGCCAGTGTTGAAGTAAGCTTCAACTGCCTGCCTGTCCAGTCAGCACTGGTTTACGGAATGAAGAGAATGCCATTTTGGCCTTTCTCTGAGTCTAGGAAATCTTGGGCAAGTCCTGCTTCTACCAAAGTGGGAAAACATGTCTACCCTACCCTGGTACTGTTTCTGGCTCACAACAGAATATTACCCAAAGCATGGCAAAAAGACTGATTCTTGGAACAAAACAAGCAGTTTCCTATACTTAATATTCAAAATGAAAATCACTTATGAACAGAATTTGGCTGGATTGCAACTACCCTTGCCAATTCATGAATGGAAGAGCTCTTTCTGTGCCTGGAAAACACTGGATTCAAACAAAGATTCCCACTGAAGAATCAAGGCAAAAATGTAGTCTTGTTCTTTTTAATTCCTCCTTTGCTGAGCACCACCATAGCTTAACTCTCATGCTGCTCCCAAGGATAACCCAGTCCTCCAAGATACCCTTTTAGGAAGGTATCACAAACAGAGAAATGCTACTATGGATCCAACCTATTTTTTAAAATGTCACTGTGTTCATATGACCAGCTCCCTAAAAGAGGTCTCTATCTGGATCTCTTGGTTATGTTAGAAGAAATTAATTGCAATAAAAATAATGAAGGGAGAACAGAAGATAACCAGTGAGTACTGGCAGCTCACAGACCTAGCAAGGGACTTCGCCCCATATGAGCCTGTCCTATGCAGAGTTCAGAAGTTGCCACTATACATGGACAAAAATACCAGTACTACCCTAAGCTAAAAGGCCAATAGCTGGAGACAAAGAAAAAAAATGACTGAGAATCAGTATTTGGTTGAAATACCACCTTATGCAAACGTTGGCATTTCACCAATACCTTATCTTAATGGGTGTGTATACAGACCCAGAGCAACCCCGTGATATGGTCAACATAATGATTGAAGACACAGAACAAGAAAATACAGGTCCTGACCTTGAAAACTGCAAGCACAGCAGAAGTTTGTGCATCTGTGCTTGAAACCTATTGAGCTGTGTAAAGCAGCAGCTTTTTGTTCACAAAAGACTATTTGATAGGGAGAGGTGGGAAAAGACAGTATCAGCATAGAGTATGCATATTTCTTCACTGGCATTCTAGTAGAAATGTACAGTTTTAGGTGGGGGAGTCCAGAAATGCTCTTTTCCTGCATCATCTTGCAGTTCATCAAAAGGGAACCTTCACAGTTGATTCAAATGTGCAGAAAGGCAAGAGCACATGGTAATGTCTTTCTGGGCTTGAATGTTTTGGACAGCTACAGATAGGGAAATCATATGGCTCCTCTATATCAACAGCTCTCAGCACATCGTAGCTAGTATGTCAAGGAGAACATTAAACCTTCTCCCACCCCGAAGACACAAACGTTCCAACTAGCCCAATCTGGCAGATACTGTCTTGAATAATCTGCTATCCTCTGTCTTTTTCAACTTCTTTTTAAATGTCCCTGTTTCTCTCTCCTACTACTACTTTCCACTTTTGCCCTCAGCTTGCTTCAGTAGCTGTAAACTGACTTCAAAGTACAAAACTAATTTACACTCAATTAATTCAGCATGCAGGAGAGGAGAGGCAGGGAGAATCTTGCCCTTCCTTGTAGACTCAGGAAACAGCAAAGTGTGGCAGCCTCTGTGTGTTCTTCCTCGTTTATAACTTTTGCCATCTTGATGACACTTTGACATTGCTTAGCCACATGTGCCCTGGTTTTCACCTGTGAAATCATGGATGGCAAAAATGCTTGCTTTCTATGTGTGAGGAGCACTGATGTACACTTGAGTCGACTGACTCTGCCCAGAAATTCTGGAATATAGATTGGGGCATAAAGTTGGCTCCCAGATTTGAGACTTGACTTGAGACTTGAAGGTACAGACTTGAGACTTAACTTGAGACTTGGAGTAAAAGACTTAAATATGTCACTGGTGAAGAGTTTCTTTAACACTTAAAAGTTCCCAAGACTATGCTGGACTCTCCATGAATATGATATACACAACTCTCATAGCTGCCTCACACAGTAGTTTTCCCATCAGATGCAACCATGGCAAAATAGGTGAATTCCTTGAATACTCAAGTCTCCATTTTTTGTACAAGTTTTATCTTCCTATACCATAATGACCAGAAAAGTTGTAGGGAACTATTTGAGAGTTAATCAGTCAGGGGTAGGGGGAACCTTAATACGAGTCTATCTTTCTCTTAATTGTATTGACATTCGTGATAGTAGTTTCAATAAGTAGCAGCACAACTAAGAGCCTTACTCTGCAGCAGTGCCACCTCATGGCATTATAACAATATAGAACAAAAGATTTTCTCTTTTAAACTTTTTTTTTAAAATTAAGTCGCTTGATTGCTTTTCATAACCCAAGAGTTTAATTCAGAGACAGGTTGTCCAAGATCCTTGAAAGCCAGAGCCAGGAGACTGAGAAAGAAAAAAAGGTAACAAGACTCTCTGGTCAACATCATAGATTCTGGGGGTCTGAAAGAGTGATTTTAGCTTAAAGGGGAAAAGGCAGTGATTTCACTAAGTGGTCTCCAGAAGGAGGAGGCAGCCAAAATCTTGGTTGATGCTTCAAGTAGATCTCTCCTCCAGAAACCAATATTTTTGAATTTGGAATCATTTTAAAAGGATTTCAGATGGGAGACTAAGCATAATGTCAGGCTGTTCTCTAAAATGGGGGAGCGTCTTACAAACAAAAGGGTGTCTGCCCAGACTTCCTGAGAGACAGATCCAGTGTGGTGTACTGGTCTGAGCATTAGACTACAACTCTGAAGACCCCAGCTGGATTCCCTGCTTGGCCATGGAAACCCACTGGGTGACCACATCACACACTCTCAAGCCCAAAAAACCCCATGACAGGTTCACTTTAGGGGTGCCATAAGTTGGAAACAACTTGAAGGCAAACAACAACAACAAGTAGAGATAGGACGAATCCAGAATTTTCCAAATCCAAATCCGGATCCAAATCCCTGGAAGGTTCTGGGAACCCACGAATCTCAAATCTTTCAAATCCTTTTTTTTTTTTAAGGGTTTAAAAAGCAAGGGAAAGAAGGATAATCTTGGGCAAAACACACTTTCTCAGCCTTAGCAAAAGCCTAGGCAAAGGCAAATCTCCTTCTGAAGAAATCTGTCCAGGACAATTGTCATAATTTTGCCCCAGGATCTCCCCAGATGAAAATGACATGAAGGCCCTTTCTACACAGGCAGGAAAATGTGGATTAATCCCACATTTTCCTGCCTGTGTAAACAGGACCATTACAGTAGAGAGATAATCCAAGTCAAAAGTGGATTTTCTTTGCATAGCTCCTTATGGCATCCTGGGGTTTGCAGTTTGATGACGTACCAGCACACTTTGGCAGAGAAGGCCATGACACCTTGTAAAACTACAAACCCAGAATTGTGCATGAGAGACCTTTGCAAGGGAGTTATGCAAAGGAATGTTTCAGCTGTCCTTGAAATCTCAAGCCTGTACCTTCCAGTCAAGTGCTGAACTTAGATATTAAATGTTCAATTTAAATATCTTAGAATACAACCTTAGATATAATTTCTGAAATTGTTAGCAAAGGCCCTTATTACTTGAAGGGAAAATCCGACCTACTTGCCATCTCCCCTTGTGTGTCTGGTCTCTCAAGTTTTCAAGTGTCCCGGTCTCCAACAAACTATTTGGTTGGTGGATTCGAAAGATTCAGTTCACCTATTTTGGCACAGGGATTTGGATTCACGAGCAGTTGGCCCATCCCTAACAACAACAGTTAGCTAGTAAACAAAAGATGGTAATGTCTCAGACAAGCACCCACTTAAGGAAGACATCACTGAAGGTTTAAATTGATCACTGGTGGCTCAAGATAACATTCCCTATCAATGCCATTTCCCTATAATGAATGTAGCAAGGCTACATTCTAGGGGATACAGAACCTTGTTTGGGGGGTACTCCATTGTTTCATCAGGAATCTGGTGGTGGTAAATAGAGTTCAGTATGGATGCTAGCTATAGGATCTGATCAGATGATCTTTCACCTCACACTTGCTATCTTAAGCCAGAGAATCAAAGAAGTTCCCTTTTAGAACATAGATATGTACATCTTGTCTGGGACGTTGTAAAATATGTCTATCTCAGAACATCTGAACTTAGAGGAACTATCCCAAGTGCTGACCCCTATTCCCAAAAATGGTTCAGGGCCCTAAAAATTAAAAACTGGACTAAAAACCAAAGCAGATTCACTCTCCCACTGGTAAGAAAGCCAGTAGCTACCACTGGATGGCCCTGAATAACACTTTATGTGGGCAGAGGACATTCTATAGCATACCATGGTGCCCATATGCCAATGGTAGCCAAAATATTGTCTTAAGCTTTCCGCCACCTAAAATTGTGCAACTAGATGTTCAGAAGAATGTCTTCTAACAGATGGGAGTGAACCATGAGGTTACACTGTTTACAATCCAAGCAGTGCTTGGCATAGAGGCAATAACACCAGGTAATAAAATAATGTTGTTCCTTGGAAATCCTTTTTCCTTGTCTGTTTTAGCAGATTCCTCAGATCTGCATGCTCAGAAATGCCATAACTGACCATGTGAACTCCATCACCTATACTTCTCTCCTTCCTTTTTCATTACTATTCTAATACCAGTGTGCTTGAGTGTGTATTGATTTTGTAAGCAGCTGGGACCTATACACACACACTCACAATTCAGCTATTAATTGTTTCACTCAAGTTTTTCTTCAACCAAAAAGCAAAAATAGGATGCATCAGTTCAGCTTAGTCAGTCAGACACTTATCTTCTGGGCTTTTGTTTGAAACATTAACTTGGAAATAGTGAACTTTACATTCAGCATGATCAGATTAGTCTGGAAAACTTGATTTCCCCAAACTAACAAATAAAAAATCTTGCATCATTTTCAAGAATATCCCAGGAAATGTTCTTATATATAAAATTCACATTAATCTTATGTATTTACCTGTAATATGAATTGGGCAAAAGTGAGGAGGGGTGCAGCTGAGCTTACTTGCTAAGCTTACTTGCAAAATCCTTTGCAGATCTTCATGCTAAAGCTATGAAGCTTTTTAGGACAGCTGCGAATACAGGGGAGACAGGGATGGAGTTTGTATTACATACCCATGACCGATCCCAATATGTCACACTTGTGCTGTTTAGGATTGTTTAAATAACTTTATTTAAAGCACTTTTCTCCACTAACATACTACATTCATATTCTTGGAAAAGCTATTTATACAGCAATACAAACATTGTTAAAATAATGAGAAGCACAATAGCTACTATCAGCTCCGTAGAGAACATGCTCATTCCTAAACCAGGCCTTATCTTTTTAAAGATATCACTTGAGTTCTGTCATTTCCATGGTGGCATGCTTACACAGAATGAGACAGAAAGAAAAAAGTACATTACAAAAGCTAGGTGGAAATATCTACCTATTAATCCATTAGTTATGTTTGCTCTTCTTGTACTGGCTTATCTGCTTATCTTTTGTGATAGGGAACCATGCGATAAACGGACACTCACTCTGTATAAAAGGCAGTAGAAGACTGTGGAAAAACGGTACACAGGGTAACCATGGCCAAGCTGATCCTCCTTGCAGGTAAGTCTGTAGCAGTTGATATCATTTGTTAATAATATTTTTAGGTTCTAAACCATATCACTTCATTCTTAAGCACTGCATGGAATTTGCAAGTCTGAATAGCATCTGAGTCTGAGGCCATTTCCACCCTACACTGTTCTAGTGCTATTAGTCCAAACTCAACCTCCTGTGGAATTCTGGAGTTTATAGCTTATTGAGGCCAAAGACCTCTCTGGCTGAAAATTCTAAATGCCCCTCCCTAAACTCCAAATTCCAGAATTCCATAGTGATGTTGAAAGTGGAATAATAGCACTATAACAGTGTAGTGCGGAAATGGCCTGAGGCCACAATCCATAACATTTGAATAAGCCCCTTGGAAACACGCACAGGATTATGCTGCAAATACAAAAGGGTCTCCTAGAATCCCAAGAAGGAAGCAGTCTTCCCAGACCTGGCGACCTCTAAAGGTGGCAAAATATAACTCCATTCATCTCCAATTAGCACTGACATTGATCATACTGACTGGGCATGTGCTGAGGTTTTTATAATATATCTAGAAGGTACCAAATCACAGAAAGCTGTTTTATAGAATGCAGCTTGACAGAAGGACTATCAACATATGAAAGCTCTAGAACTGGATTCTAGATTATTTGCTGTGGAAAATAAAAGTTGTGTGCCCTTTTAATGTTGCCAGATCAAAATTCCAGAAGTTGGGGGAGGAGGTCAAATTCTTCTATCTAAAATAGGAAACATCCATTGTGTGCTATTATGTTTCCTGGTAACAATCAACTGCTGAAAATATGGGACACTAGCACCATTGTAGACTTATTTCTGAGTAAACACACAGAGATTTGGATAGATACAAGTACTCAATTAGGGAGCACCAGCACATCAGATGATATAAATTAGACCTTTCAACATGGGAAGAAAGTTCAAATACCTGAAACTTTTATACCTGGATTCAGAACAAAGAAATCTTCCATAGGTTCTACTACATTAGACCTGATATTTGAGGTTTATGGACAGTTCTGCATAAGTACTGTGTCCTTCCATACACACCTTCCAAATGAGATGAAGGAGGTGGCTAGCAAGATCTTTTCAGGGTGGCATCCCACCTGAGGAATGCATTCCTCACAGATGCTTTCCTTGTGCCCTATTTTGGTGTTATGCTGCCAGATGAAGACCTTTTTCTACCCTTCTCTGTCCTTTTTTTTTAAGTGTGTCTGTGTGTATATCAATATATGCTTATTAGTGCTTCTTAGATCTTGTGCTTCTGCTGATTTACGTAATTTCCTTTGGCTGTATTCACTTATTCTTTAAAACTTTTAAAGTACTTATATTATGTTTTATTACACTTTTATAATGTATTTGTTTTGTTTTGTGAGCAATTAGAGAGCTTAAGCTTTTGGACAGTACAAAAAATTAAAAAACAAACATAAAGGACAGGAGATTAAGAATGTTCTGCTACAAACAGTATTTAAAAGTTGTTCCTTTTGCAATCTGCTTACATATTTTCACTTAGCAAAGATTTTAAAAAATCTGACATGAAACTCCAACAGTATTTTTGGTGTTTGGAATACATCATTTTTCTTGTGCAAAAATTTCAGGAAGGCGATATTATATATTTGAATATCATGATGAGAAGATGATGATTTATTAAGGGCAAGCCAATGTGCCCATGTGAGTGGGCAAATTCCTACCAGTTATACTACCAAGTTGCAGAGAAATAATCTATAGTTTCTTTTTGGGTAGAAGTGAGCAAACTGTGGCCTTCCAGATGCTATTGGGCTGCAACTCGTGCAGTTCCACCCAATGTTGAAGGAATGCCGGGAGCTGTAGTCCAATCACATCTGGACAGCTATAATTTGCAAACACTTATTCTGGGGTTATTTCTCTGGGATGTCAGGGACCGGCAAGCCAGACAACTGGCTCCTGCTAGATTTTCTGTCATTATAGATCAAATGCCAAAGATCAATGGTTTCCTTAGCTATTCCCATTGCAGATCAGAGCAATCAACCAGCTCATGCCAACGCTCTGCTTACATTAATTGTGAAGCCATAGCTTTCAGTGCTATGAATCTTGTTAGTGTAAATAATTCTTGGTTTCCAAATTAGCTTTCATGCCTTTGTCTCTTAAGCCAACAGAACATGTACACTGTTTTCCATTTTTTCAAAGGGCATATCTTTATTTTTTTTCCCTTCATTTCACAGGGCTGGTGGTTTTGCTGAATGCTCAGCTAGGTAAGTAATGATTGAACAGACCAAGCAAAGCAATTAACTTATAGGGAGAGCTGGGTATCTCCTACAGAACTTTAATGCTGTTTCAGGGGCTTTGCTGCTGGGAAATAAGGCAGGGATCCCTCAAATAAATAAACAATGACGATTTGTAAAATAGTTCTATACTGATCACTAGAAATATAGTATATAGTATTATCTTGTCTTTGTTAACATCCTGCACCAGAATTATCTTCTACCTTATGAGACTACAGACTAGTTATCTGAAGCAGCAATAATCTTTGTATTATTATCTAAACTCATCTAGCTCTTTCTGTCTGAAGAACAGCTTTACAAAAGTATATCATTTCATTAGCAGAGCTTTCTATATCTAGATTATATTCTTGTAGAATTCACTCATCCAATCATGAGATCTCCAGTCTGAGGATAATTCACAACTCTATGATTCCACAGATAATTGTGTGATAGCTTCACTATACAATTCAATCAACCAGTATGGGAGCAGCTTTTGTCAATATGCTTTTGATAGTTTTGAAAAAATAACAAAAACATGGACTTGATTGAGAATTGAATGTATGTTAGTTAGTACTCTTTTTAGTACATGTGGGGCCCCACATGTTCACTTGCACACGAGCTGGCTGCAGCCATGGTACACCCAAGCTACTGGGCATGGTCATGTGTGTTGTATTTGAAGCCATTTTGCTATTGTATGAATCACTCTGGTTCATTACAAAAACTAGGATCTGCTACCATCTCCACTTTTTGATCATCACAGGCTCTGCCTATCAGCTGACATGCTACTTTACCAACTGGGCCCAGTACAGACCGGGTCTTGGAAAGTTCAAGCCTGATAATATTGACCCGTGCCTGTGTACCCAACTAATCTATGCTTTTGCTGGCATGAAGAACAATGAGATTGCCACCATTGAATGGAATGATGTGACCCTTTACAAATCTTTCAACGGACTGAAGAATCAGTAAGTAGTTTGATGACAAGTTATTTCTGATCTAGCATTCTTACAGTGCTGTCTGCAGGTCAGCTAACTAGACTGCCTCTTTAAAAAGCTGTGTATAGTTAATAACTAAGGCCTACAGATTATATAGCAAGGTAGGCATGTATACAAACACTTCTGGAATGCATGAAGAAACAAAAAGAAAGGCTTGTTCACATACAGCAAGAGTGAGGAGGGTTTGGCCCTTGAAACATTTTGGACTGCAACTCCCGCTGTTCCTTAGCATTGGGCATGCTGGAAGACTCGTAAGAGCTATCAGCCTAAACGATCAGGAGGACCAATGGTTCCCCAGTTCTTATATACATTTTTCCAAAATGTATTAGTGTACCAACTCTGATGAAAATAGGTGTAGCATTTTTTTATGGATATGCAACCTCAACATCTGACTGACCCAAGTTGTAGCAGCTATGTGTAAAAGCATCCTCATGGCTTTGATCACAATGATTATGACTGCAGTCCTACATCATCACCTGTAACAAATAGTACAGCAGGACTCAATCATCTTGGCCAGATGTTACTCTCCTGACCCACAGAAACCCAAGAATATTAAAATAGCCCATTCTTGTCTGAGATGAAGCCCTTCAGCCTGTTCTGATGGCCAGCCAATCATACATATACAATTCATGAAAATATTAGACCATATTTTTGTTTGGCTGTACTTCAAAAATAAGAGATTGGCCATAAAATATTCTGAGATTAATATTGTCTATTCTTGCTACTGCACCGATGTTCAAACTGCCCCCGAAGTGGGGAAAAAAAAACAGACCACATTGTAAACTACCAGTGCTTGAAATGGAAATGCTTTGAACTCCATGCTAGGAACTTCTAAGAAAAGGAAGCAAATTGGAGATGGGGAGAGGCCACTGAGGTTATTTATTCATCCATATAGAACTGTTGTGCTGCAATTCTCCTGGTGACTTAAGTTTACGTAATCAGTAATTGCATAAGGGGTGACATATGCTTGTGCTACTATGGGTTACACACACCATTACCAGTACAATTACACAAGAAGGTATCCAACACCTCCTTGCAACAGTGGGCTGCTTCCAGATGCACAACAGAAGCCAGACGGCTTGTGGGTGTAGCTCACCCTCCTGCCCCAAACAAGAACTTACTGTCCGTGCCGGTACTAAAAGAACTCCATCCATACTTGCCGCTCTCCTGGTAGCTTTTTCCTTCCCAGACCTTTGCCATCAGACCAGGCCTTCAGCATAAGAACACTGGTAGAGCTTTATGCTCTGCCAGCATCAAAGAGATTCTTGGCCATTGTCTGAGAAATAGCATCATCAACATTTAAGAACCCAACTGCTTCCCTTCCAACTCACAAAGATAATCATGATGAGGATGCTGAATCAAGAATCAAACTGAACTTAATCCCTCTTAACTATATATTCACAGGAATGGACAACTGAAGACTCTTCTGGCTACTGGAGGATGGAATTTTGGAACAGCACCGTAAGTCCTGTTACATTTTTCTTGGGAAGCTGTCATAGTGGGCTTTAATTCAAACTCTGGACCTGCATAATAATCATTGGAATTTGGGATTTGAAAGGAATGTTCTCAAAAGCTAAATCATTCATGGAATAGGATGGTTTTCAAATCCTGATCACGTGGTTTGCCTCACTTCCTTGAGACTTGCAGAACTATTTGCTCTTTGACAAATATGTGCAGAAACCTAGATGTATGACGGCTGCATATCATTTCTAAGATTGTGAGGGCTCACCTTGGGAGGGGGGTTGGATTTGATGGTCCTTTGCAGTTTATTGTGAGTGATGTGTTATCTTTTCTTGCTATTATATTTTACTGTTGCAGACCAGAGTGGAATGAATGCTAGTTGTTGCTATTTTTTTCTAATTTTCCAGTTCTTTCTATGGTTTTACCTAGATTCAATGCAATGGTCGCCACTTCTGCAACCCGTCAGACTTTTATCACCTCTGTCATCAAATTCCTTCGCGAGTACGAATTTGATGGTCTGGATTTTGATTGGGAGTACCCTGGTTCTCGAGGCAGCACTGCTCAGGATAAAGATCTTTTTACTGTTCTGGTTAAGGTAAACTGGTTAATCAATCACAATAACTTTATACAGCACTAGCGTATATACTTGGCATTGCCCGGGATTTTATTTTCTCATAGGTAATACTTGTTAGAAAGATTTGAGATCCCATGTCTCTAACTTCCCAAACTGTTTTGTCCAGCACCTGTAACTTTTACCCATATTTCCCAATCCATTATGTTATATTATTAACATACATTATGTTATTAACATACAGAGGTTGGGTTCCTGAGGGAAATGTACTGCCTTTCTCCTTCGTGCTTGGTGCTTGAATAGGCCTTGCCTCTATAGCAACTGGCCGGCCTATTCAAGACAGACACAGTCGACGGTTTTTTCTCATATTCCCCAATCCAATCTGTATTCAGAGTTATTAACATACAGAGGTTGGGTTTCTGAGGGAATACACTTCCCTCCTCCTTGCTGCTAGGCATCATCTCCATAACAACCAGCTAGGCCCAAGAGCTCCTGGGCTGAGAATTCTAAAGACACCTCCCTAAACTGCGAACCCCAAGATTCTGCAGAATCTTCACAGGCAGCCAATCGTATGAGGTCTTCTCTGCCTGACATGGACAAACAGACAAACTTTGACTTTTATATATTAGATTGCCATAAGCACTTAAACACACAAGCAGAAGTTTCAAAATAACCAAGCGCAAGTTAATGCTTATTTTTTGCATGATATTAATTACTGCCAGCAGCATTAGGCAAGCAGACCATAAATTCCTCTAGGGATATTTAGATCAATGGATCCCAAGTTTTTCTGCAAAAACTCAGGTCTTCTTGGGCAGCATAGTAAGTATGAAGAACATACGGCCCTCCAGAAGTTGTACTTCAATTCTCATGGTCCCCAGTTTCAGGATATTTAAAATACGAGGTAATAAAATACAAAGTCCTAACGGTATTCATTACAGAGTATGTACTCCTGTAATTCCCAAGTTTCACCTGTTCTGCTGTTGAACACTGAGTTTGCATCATACATAAACAAGGGTTTCCTTTCTCTACACTGTGAACAGGAAGACGGTATATGGTGGCACTGAGAGATTTTATCTGTGCTACTTCTTTTTCATAGGAAATGCGGGAAGCCTTTGAGCAGGAAGCCAAACAAACTAACAGACCCAGGCTGATGGTCACTGCTGCTGTGGCTGCTGGACTATCCAACATTGAATCAGGCTATCAGATTCCACAGCTTGGCCAGTGAGTACTGTGATTTCAGACAGATTTGGTTTTCAGCAACTGCTTAGAGCACTGTGTCATAGGAAGAAGTGGTTTTGCTGCAACACAAATGGAGCAGGACTTCCTTTGTTGTCTGTACTTCTAGTGGCCAGGAAAGAAACACAACACTTTGAAGGAGATGTGAACACAGTGTTTGCTGGGAAAGAGGGAGCAAATGAATGAGGGAAATAATACAGTGTCAGTCACTACCTCTGCCCTTTCCCCAGAAGCATACTGCAACAAAGTTTCCCTAATTCGTAAGAGGTCCGTGATGCTGCTGATGCTGTTGCTAGAACTTCCAGAAATCACAGCCAGCATGACCATTTGTAATCCAGAAACAGTAATTTTCAAAGTTCTCCATAGCAGAGATTACCTTTATCAAACCATTCTGCCTACAACCTATGAGATAGTCAGCACTTGGCAAGAGGCAGAAGCATAGCCCTAGAACAGCCATGGCAAACATATCAACAGAACTGAAATGAGAAGGAATTCTAGGATGTGCTATTAAATGCATCCTTCCAATTACAAAGCTTCCCAAGTTGCTTCATGACAAGCTTTAGTGCACAATAAGAATTTTGCGAGGGGCCCAGACATCACTTTATTCTAACTGTAGTATATCTCTTCTATCATGTTCTCTCCAGCACTACTTTTTTTTCAATCCTTGCTACAAAAAAATCCATTAAGGAAAGAAAGATGGGATACTTGTATAGTGTATCCTGACTGCAAGGAGCTATCCATCTTGAAATATCCCTCCGATCAGCTAGACCAGCCTTCTCAAGACTGAGGTTCTCCATATGAGTTGGACTGTGACAACCATCAACCTGGGCAGCATAGTTAGAGAATGATGTGAGCTTCTGAAGGATGCCAGATTGGGGGAATGCTGTATTAAACCATCAATATTCCAGGCATTTCAGGGATAGAAATCTGCTCAGACGTGAGAGACGAGAGAAGAGACTTCTTAAAACTATTCTCTGTAGAAGTAGAAAGACTTCCAAACAACTGTGCCAAAGAGCATTGAAGAGTTCTACATAATATGTGGCTAGGGGATATGGCACCAACAGAAGGCCTATATATGGAATCCGCCTTCTGATTTGCACAGACATATGAACAAGAGAAAAAAGAAAGTTCCGCCAAGGCTTGACAAGCTATTTTCAAAGTGCATCAAGTCAGCATAACATAAGCCACACAAAGAATTATCCCTTCTTTAAAACAAGTACAGACACCTTCATTGGACAATTCTTTATATCACTTTGTAATGTACATGCCAATAATAGCACCAGTTACATTTGAGATTGCACTGTTCCCTTATAGTATGAAACTGCTCTGAATATTTGGCTAAATGTGTTGTTTCATTCTCAACTGTTTGTCAATACATATGAAGAAAGTACATATTACATGTATGTCATGAGTGAGCAAAGAACAGGAAGAAAAATCTCTTTCATCCATTGGTGTTTAAAAGGATGGCTTCAGAAATTACCACAATAGATACTTGTGTTCAAAACTGTGAGCTTGTCAAATTAGCAACCTGGACGTATGTGAAGCTAATATTAAATTCAACTGCATATCCACATCCCCTACAGGTATCTGGACTATTTCCATGTGATGACCTATGATTTCTACGGCTCCTGGGAAGGATACACAGGGGAGAATAGCCCGCTCTACAGCAGTCCTTCTGCCACTGATAGCAACCTCTACTTCAATGTTGTAAGTATATTTTGAGTACTTGGTCACATACAGCTGAATGAATTTGCCTCAACAAAGTGTAAGATCATAAGTCCCTTGTTGGATTAAACCAAACATCTCTCTGTCTAGCATCCTGTTTCCCAAGTGGCCAACCAGTTGTCTCCTTTCCATATGTCCTAGGAGAAGCTCTTGTCATATTCTTTAATTTTACTTATAGGACTATGCCATGAACTACTGGAAGAATAATGGTGCTCCAGCTGAAAAACTTATTGTTGGATTCCCAACATATGGACATACCTTCATCCTTAGCAACCCATCTGATACAGCTGTTGGTGCTCCAACATCTGGCGCTGGGCCTGCTGGACCTTACACAAGACAGGCTGGATTCTGGGCTTATTATGAGGTATGTGTCTCATAGATGCTTTCATAAAGTGTGCTAAATTACAAAAATTATCAACAATATATGACTGAAGCAACTGCAGCAAATGTCTGAAGGACATTTTATTTTATAAGCTTATTAGCTATCTCTGGCTTATAGTGTACTGTACATCATTATAAGTTAACTAAAGTACTGTGCCTGGTACAACAATAGGTGTAAGAACTGTGCACAGTATAAATATTAGGATGCCATAATTTTTATATAGAGGCAACATATGAAATCTAAATTCATAGTTAAAGGCTTTAAATTCCTCCCTATAAGATTAAACTTGTCTCATTGTATCTTTCTGGTGCACTCATTTCTATACAGAAGATTACGAAGATTATGAGTTCAATCAACAAATTATGGAACATCACTGGAATCTTTCAAGAGATGTGAAGAGTTTAAAAACCAAATTTAAAAGCTTAAGCTCAATATGTAAATTCCAAGGAATGCAATTTCCTGCCATTTTCTTATTAAAAAGCTTTTCTTTTCTTTTCCTGTCTTTGTTGGCTCATCTAGTTATTTGATGCATCTTAGCTAATGCCAACTGCATGTCCTTCCCTTTCTAGATCTGCACCTTCCTGAACAAGGGAGCCACCCAAGCATGGGATAGTCCTCAGGATGTTCCTTACGCTTACCAAGGGGATGAGTGGGTTGGCTATGACAACATCAAGAGCTTCAAGATCAAGGTATGCTGAATGTAGACCTAATGTCACGTGTATACATATTGATTAATTTTGTTGCATCAAAATCTCTTTTCCTGTTGACTGGAGATTGATATTTTGCTTTTTCCTTCAAAGGCTGAATGGCTGAAACAGAACAACTTTGGAGGTGCCATGGTTTGGGCCCTTGATTTGGATGACTTCACTGGAACATTCTGCAATGAAGGCAAATACCCCTTGATCACCACCCTGAAGAATGCTCTTGGACTGCAGAGTGCAAGTAAGTAGTAAAAGCAGAGAGCTTTCTTAGGCAAACTGCCATGGTCCAGTTGTAGTTTAGCATGTGTACATTCTATGTTAATACAGTGTGAACCTTTTGAGACTTGATCATGTACAAAAGGCTCAAGCATGCAAACAGGGTCACACACATTGCAAACAGGGTCACACACAAACTTCTCATGGCATTTTCTCATTTATCAGTACATTGCTGACATCCTCTGCAGCACAATAACTTGAATGCTGAGTCCGGGTGTTCAGTAGAAAATTTACTTTTTCAATTTCCCAAAACCCACAGACCTCATGGGGGGAGTTCTGGGATCTCTAATGCAAACTAGTAACTTTTCCAATCTCTGTAACAGAAGCCTTTGTTCAAATCTGTGCTTAGTGATGAAAATTACTGACTGACTTTGTGAGAGCAACTCTTTCTCTACATAACTTGCCACACCTAATTAATGAAGATATAGAAGTACTAAAAAATATAAGACACTTTGGCTGGAATCTTGCATCAGGAGATATACTTGTTTAATATAGTTACATCTCCATGGCTTGATATCCTGATGCTAATTCCCACCCTCAAAAGAAAAAGACCTTTGTCTTTTTCAAAGCTCAGCCAGCCCACCAAAGCCACTTCTATAGTGTTGAAGGGCAGGGGGATCAATGTGATGAATCCTGCTATTTTCCTGTAGCTGGACACACTGTAATAGTCATCCATGAGGACTTCTGGGTGTCCTGGTGAAGTCCCTGCAGATGATGTCCTTGAAGTGCATCCGGCTACCTGAAAATAGCTGGATGCACCCCTGTTGCTCTTTGACAACAGAGAAAGAGCCAGGTGCAGGGAGGAATAGTGCTACTGATAAGGTGGGTATAGATTTTGGTCATTGCACTATTGGAAAAGAATTCTGACCTCCCCAACAACCAAAAAAAATGTGTTGAGGTGTTATAAATTTGATTTAATGCTTTTATAATGGCCAACAGGATTCCATCATCTGTATTATTTCTTCAGCATATATACAGTTAGGTAACAGTTTTGTGTTCATGATCATTATTTTGTCATGATTGTGACACTATTGCCACAATCATAACTTGCCCCACAGCCCACATAACTGGGCATAGTTTGTCATTTTGAGAATTTACCGAGAATTTTGGTTTTTTGAATTCAGTGTTTAGTGACAGGCAGGTTTTTATGGCTTCACAAGGTTCTGACCTAAACGAGGAACAGGTAGTTAGGCACAAAGAATGAACACATATTGATCATACTGGGACCCATACTAATCTAAGTGTGTGATGCTGTCTTCTGTTTCAGGCTGTACCGCTCCTGCAAAGACCAACTCTCCCATTACAGCTGCTCCTAGTAGTGGAGGAAGTGGCAGTGGCAGTGGCAGTTCTGGCAGTTCTGGCAGTTCCGGCAGTTCCAGTGGTAGCAGTTCCAGTGGCAGCGGTTTCTGCACTGGCAAGGCCAACGGTCTCTACCCTGTGGCCAACAACAAGAATGCTTTCTGGCATTGTCTGGATGGAACCACTTACGAGCAGCATTGCCAGACCAGTCTTGTCTTTGACTCAAGCTGTAGCTGTTGTAACTGGGCATAAAATTGGTTTCCACAGCTCTCACTTGTGTACAATCTGTTCATGACAGCAAATTTTTAAAAAAGTATGCAAAATTACCATTGGTGTGTTGGTCTTCTTCATTACAATGGTTCAGCATTACGTAAGCTAAGATGCCCTTTATGGAGGGAGGCAATGATGGCAATGGCAGTGGGAGGGGAGATGGTGGGGCCAGTTGCTTCCCACTCATTCTGGTGGATATTCCAGGGATGCTCTGGTAGATATTCCAGTTGTGGTAGGGCGGACCTATGCCCATATTCTGCTGTACTACAGGTGAAAGGGAGGACTCACTTTTTTACTTCCCTGTCACTGTATTTTTACTGCGAGCAAGTGAGGATACACATTTCTGAGATCTTCTGCCTCAGATGGCAAAAGAACTTGACTAGCTCTGCATGCTATGCACCTTGGCAAAAGAAGTGATACTTGCTCCTCTGCTTCAGACAGTATAAAGTCTTTTGACAGCCCACTGTAAGCATGATATAAATTAGATGAGTGAGTTTTGAAAACAGGAAGAGTTTAACAGAAAGCTGTGCAGTATTATTTATATATATGTGTGTATGTGTATGTATGTATGTATAGAATCATAGAATCATAGAAACGTAGAGTTGGAAGAGACCACACAGGACATCCAGTCCAACCCCCTGCCATGCAGGAACACCCTCAAAGCACTCCCGACAGATGGCCATCCAGCCTCTGCTTAAAAACCTCCAAAGACGGAGACTCCACCACACTCCGAGGCAGCATATTCCACTGCCGGACAGCCCGTACTGTCAGGAAGCTCTTCCTGAGGTTCAGGTGGAATCTCCTTTCCTGCAGCTTGAATCCATTGCTCCTTGTTCTGGTCTCTGGAGCAGCAGAAAATAAGCCCTCTCCTTACTCTACATGGCATCCCTTCAAATATTTAAACATGGCTATCATGTCCCCTCTTAACCTTCTCTTCTGCAGACTAAACATACCCAGCTCTCTAAGTCTATCCTCATAGGGCATGGCTTCCAGGCCCTTCACCATTTTGGTCGCCCTCCTCTGGACCTGCTTCAGCCTGACCATGTCCTTCTTGAATTGGGGTGCCCAGAACTGGACACAGTATTCAAGATGAGGTCTAACCAAAGCAGAGTAGGATGGTACCAGTACCTCCCTCGATCTAGACACCATACTCCTATTGATGCAGCCGACAACTGCATTGGCTTTCTTGGCTGCCGCATCACACTGCTGACTCATGTTCAGCTTGTGGTCTATTAAAACTCCTAGATCCCTTTCACGCGTACTGCTATCCAGCCACGTGTCCCCCATCCTATAGTTCTGCATTCCATTTTTTCTACCTAAGTGTAGGACCTTACACTTCTCTCTGTGGAATTTCATTTTGTTAGCTTTGGCCCAGCTCTCCAATCTATCCAGGTCATTTTGAATTCTGATCCTGTCCTCTGGCGTATTAGCAACCCCTCACAATTTGGAGTCATCTGCAAATTTGATCAGCATGCCCTCTATTCCTTCATCCAAGTCGTTGATGAAGATATTGAACAGCATTGGGCCCAGGACAGAACCCTGTGGCACCCCGCTAGTCACTTCTCTCCAGGATGAAAAGCAGCCATTCGTGATCACCCTTTGGGTTCGGTCGGTCAACCAATTACAAATCCAACTAACAGTAGCCCTGTCCAGCCCGCATTTTACTAGCTTCTTTGCAAGAATGTCATGGGGAACTTTGTCAAAGGCCTTACTGAAATTGGGAAATGCTACATCCACAGCATTCCCTTCATCTATCAAGCTAGTAACTCTATCATAAAAAGAGATAAGATTAGTCTGGCATGACTTATTTTTGAGAAATCCATGTTGACTTCTCGTGATTACCGCGTTGCTTTCTAAGTGATTAGAAACTGACTGCTTAATGATCTGCTCCAGAATCTTTCTGCGTACTGATGTCACGCTGACCGGGCGATAATTATTTGGGTCCTCTTTTTTTCCCTTCTTGAAGATGGGGACAACATTTGCCCTCTTCCAGTCTGCTGGAACTTCTCCTGTCCTCCAAGATTTCTCCAAGATTATAGCAAGCGGTTCCAAAATGACCTCTGCCAGTTCTTTTAATATCCTAGGAGGCAATTCATCTGGCCCTGGAGACTTGAATTCATCCAATGTGGCCAGGTATTCCTGTACCACCTCTCTACCTATTATGTGCCTCATTTCCCCTGCTTCCTCACCTGCTCCCCAACCGCCAGGTTGAGTGCTTGTATCCTTCTGGGAAAAAACTGAGGCAAAGAAGGGGTTAAGTAGTTCTGCCTTTTCTCTTCCCCCTGTTTGTAATTCGTCATCTTCTCTGCGCAGCGACCCTACTGTCTCCTTCTTTTTCCTTTTGCTACGGACATATTTAAAAAAGCCCTTTGTATTGTTTTTGATGTCTCTGGCCAGCCTAAGTTCGTTCTGTGCTTTAGCCTTTCTGACTTCCTCCTTACATCTCCTAGCTATTTGCTTAAATTCTTCTTTGGTGGTTTTCCCCTTCTTCCATTTCCTGTACATGTTTCTCTTAACACTTAGCTCAACTGAGAGTTCTTTAGTCAACCATTCTGGCTTCTTCAGATGCCTTCCATTTTTCCTCCTTATTGGCACAGTTTTAGACTGTGCCTTCAGTATCTCCCTTTTAAGGAACTCCCATGCCTCCTGAACTCCTTTCCCTTTCACTATTCTTGACCACTGAATTCCAGCCAGCAGCTCCCTAAGTTTACACAAGTCCACTTTTTTAAAATCTAAGATGAGTGTCTGGCTATATATATATATATATATATATATATATGATGTCAATTGTGTGTCACAATCAAACCAAAGCAATTCCAGGACTACAGTTCTATAACCTCTATGATGTCAGGAGGCTGGAGATCATCTTGTCTTGGAAAATCACTATTTGAGGGAGAAGGGGATCAGAGAGTCACTATTCTGATCTGTCCTTAAATAGTGCTTAGCTGCAGGCAAACTGAAATACAATTCAGTGCTATTCAATCATATATAATCTGAAACACATTTTGTATCATGACAAGCCACTATGGCCCAGGTAAGTATGTAAAAATTATTAGGCGACTGCTTATCCAGGTATAAGTACCATTTAACTCATTATTTCTTACTTATGAATAGACATGCATGGGCTTATATAGCTCACCAATAGGATCTGTTCAGTGTGAAGTTTCTCATTTGACTGATTTCATACCTCTCAATAATTCACATATCTCAGCCAGACCTACCAACCAGGGCACGGTAGCAATTAGTTAGAAATTAAGTAGAGTGAGGCAGCTGCAGCAGATGCTGAAGCAACAGCTGAAACAGGTCCCTCTCCTATTTGTCCCCCAAGCTATTTTTCTGTCTTCCTAGGCTAGTTAGCAGGAGGCTGTATTCCATCTCCTGTTGCAAATAAGCTTCAGCTGTCAGTATGAACAGCTGCTGCATATGGAAGAGGGCTCCATCTTGTCCTTGGTCTAAGGTGTCAAAACACCTTGGATCAGCCCTGTTACCTACCTCAACTTAATTCCTCTATTGCTAACATTGGCACTGTGCATGTTGTTGTTACTGTGTGCTTTCAAGTCATTTCTGACTTATGGCAACCCTAAGGCAAAACTATCACAGGGGTTTCTTGGCCAAATTTGTTCAGAGGGGGGTTGCCATTGACCTTGCCTTCCTCTGAGGCTGAAAGAAGGTGACTTACCTGAGGTCGCCCAGTGGGATTCCATGGCTGAGCAGGGATTCCAACCCTAGTCCCCAGAGGCATAGCCCAGTACTCAAACCACTACACTATGCTGGCTCTTTACATGACATACAAGTTAACTAGTCCTACTCCCTTATCAGGGATTCTCTGGGTCTGCTCTAGCTAAGGCTCATGATTGGACTGAGGCCAAAGTGTAGCCCTCCAGATTTGATGGAATATAACGCTAAATTTCCTCACCATTTGGCTGTACTGGCCAGGGGGGCTGGGAATTGTAGCTTAACAACATCTCATCACTACAAGCCTAACAACAACAATTTATCATCCCAACTGAGATGTACTTTTTTCTTCTCAAGCACTGGGGCTGTAGAGATAGGGGAGAAAGCATGAAGCAACAGCAAAAAAAAAAAAAAAGGCTAAGTAACAGCCAAAGCCATGGGAAGCACAATCCTATCCATCTCTACTAAGAATTAAATTTCATTGAATTCAGAGGTTCCCAACAGTCGTTGGATTGCAACCTAACAGATACTGACCATGTGCATTGCTGCCCCATGTTGATTGCAAGCTCCCTGGGATAAGGATTTACACATAGGGATGTTGCTGCAGGAATAAAATCATCATCCTGGATCTTTTCCACTCCTTATGTACACTGTATCCACTGATTGTTGGAAAGCTCTTAAGAGATCACTCCACTTGCAGACGTGTGGAAATTAGCAGTTGATAATCTGTGGTGACAGAAGGCACTCCTGATATGCTCATAGCCCCTCCTAGCACCTGCAATCATATAAAATACATTCTCTCTCTTTCCCAAACTGCTGCTGGTGGGAACAGCAAACAGCCTAAGTTAGATGTGTCAGTGCTCTGAAAACAGGGGCAGGTAGCAGTGGAGACGCAAACAATAAAATAGGCGCTGCTGCATATCCACAAGTAGGTAGGAAAACTAGGCGATTTAAAAGTAAACAAAAAAAAATTCTCCCGGACTTCTTCTGGATCCCAGAAAGATGCAGTTGACCGCCAAACATAAATATTGATAGGAATAACTAGCCAGCAAGCCTTAATTGTTTAAAGTAAGCGACATAAATCATGTTTTAACCGTATTTTAACCCTTTTTAATTACCTGCTTTTAATAGTATTGCTATTTATTTTTTAAAAAATGGTAATATACCACTTCAGCTATCATCTGTTTTAAATTCTTGTAAGCCGCCTTGGATCCTTCAGTGGGAGAAAGGCTGGGTAAATAAATAAATAAGTAACAGGCTTCAGCTTTGCCCTTCTTCAGTTGCCAGAGATGAAACTCAGCCCATTTCCACACTAGACTGTTATAGCGCTATTATTCTGCTTTCAACATCCTGGGGTTTGCAGTTTAGGGGGGGGGCCTCGAGGCAAACCCCAGGATTCCATAGGATGTTGAAAGCGGAATAATAGCGCCATTACAGTCTAGTGCGGAAATGGCCTCAGCTGTAGGCAGGGTGGCCGTTTACAACACCTCGGTGATTGCCGCACTACACTGTTATAGTGCTATTATTCCACTTTCAACATCCTGTGGAATTCTGGGGTTTGTAGTTTTCTCAGGCTGAAGAGCTCTCCGGCTGAGAACTCTAAATGCCCCTCCCTAAACTACAAACCCCAGGATTCCACGGGATGTTGTAAGTGGAACAATAACACTATAACAGTGTAGTGCGGCAATGGCGCTCGAGTACCGGACCTCGAACCGGGGCTCGCTTCCTCTCCGCCGCAGGGTGGGCTGGCACGGAGGAGGAGGAGCGGCGGCGGGGAGGCTCCATTCCTTCTGCTTTCTCTGCTTATGTGGTGTTTCTCCCCTGCCTTGGCAACTGCTTGTCCGCCGGCGGCGCGGCGCGCAGTTCTTCAGGCCGACGAGAGCGAGAAGGGCGGCATCCCTCTGTTTCCATGGCAACTCCTCGGCCAAACGCACACGAAGAGCGTCCTCGGCATGATTTCGGGGCAGCGGCAGCTCGCGTGGGAGCTCACAGGTCAGCCGGGCAGAGTTGGGCCGGAGGGGGCGGAGGGGGCCCGTCGTCAGTTTTCCCCACCACCGCCGCCTTAGTGGGTGCCCACGGCGAAGGTTGCCCCGGCCTGGTTAGAATGGGACAGAGTTCTGTAAGACACTACAGCCCTTTCCTAGGGGTCCTTTCACGCTAACACGGTTCTCGTGCTATGATTCTAGTTTAACTCCTATGGCTTCGTCCCTGTGGAATCCTGGGATTTGTAGTGTGAGGGGGCACTAAGGCTCTCTGGCTCAGAGTTCTAAATACCTCTCCCTAGCCTACAAATGAGAACCGTATGGTGTAATGACTTGAGTGATGGATTAGGGCTCTAGGAGAGCAGGATTGGAATCCCATCTTGGCTGTGGAAGCCCAATGGGTGGGCTTGGGCAAGTCATGCTCTCTCAGCTTCAGAGGAAGGTGATGGAAAACTACTTCTGAGCCTTCACAAACTGACTTTCCTTCATCATTCAGTTACCACAGCAAGCAGCTAACTACACAAGTATAATACTTTATGATTCCACAATTATGATTCCACTTTGACTGCCAGGGCTGTATCCTATGAAATCCTGAAATTTGCAGTTTAGTGAGGCACAAGAATTCTCTGGCTAAAAATCCCTGTGTTTGTGCGCGCGCGCGCCACCATATCCCTATTCACTTATGGCAACCCCAATGAATCTAGTGTTGTTTTCTTAGGTAAGAAATACGCAGAGGTGGTTTTGCCAATTCCTTCCTCTAAAATACAGCCTTTGGCACCTGGTATTTCATTGATTTTCTCCTATCCAAATGCTAACCAGGGCTGAGCCTACTTAGCTTCCAAGATTAGACAGGGCCTAGTGGCTTTGGGGTATTGGGGCCCAAATACTCCTCCCTGAAGAGCCAGCATGATGTAGTGGTTTGAATGTTGGACTACAACTCTGGAGACTAGGGCTTGATTGCCCACTTGGCCTTAGAAACCCCACTGGGTGACCTTGGGCACATCACACACATTTAGTTTCAGAAACCCCTGTGATAGATTCACCTTAGAGTCCCCATAAGTCATAAATTACTTAAAGGCATACAGCAGCTCTTCCCTAAACTGCAGATCCTAGGATGTTGTCATGGCAATTAAAATGGAATCATGTAACGTGAAAGGGCCCTCAAATCCAAGAATGTGGCTTACAGACTTGAGTCACTGTGCCTAGAATCAAAAAATCTTCTGGTTTTTTCTGTTCTTACATGGGAATGAAAATTCTGTGGATTGGCAGATGTTTTAAAATGGTGAAAGGGAAATCTCTATGCTGTATCTCTTTCCTCCTCTCTGATGTCTGTTTGACACTCATTATTATTCTTGGGCTTTGCAGCTGCACAGAAACGAAATTCATTTGGAACATGTCAGCAGAGGAAAATTTTTCCCTTTTCTTATGCTCCAGACCGGTTAGGCAATGAGCATATACCAATTAAAGGTGATCCCAATCGTGGACCTGGAACATATAACCATGCAGAGGTAGGTTGTACGTTTTTTGATTTATCTGTGTTTTCTTTCTTGAAGTTTTCTTTTTGAAACAAAAGAAGAAAACTGGATATTAGTGCTACCAGTGGGAAGATTTCGAAAAACGAGTTCACCCATCCCCAGTTGCATTTCATTCATGGTAATTAAAAGCAATCATCCCTGTTTTGGAAATTTTGTTTTACGAAAACTGCTGTAGTATTGTTCTAGGGAATGCTAGACTAGGACCAGAGAAATCAAGGTTTATATTGCCACTCATCCATGAAGTGCACTAAATGAGCTATGACCAACCATGCTTTTTATGTTTCACCTACCTGACAGGGTTGTTGTGAGCAAAAATAGGGTGGGACAGTGTATACTTCTAAGAGCACACTGGAGGAAGAGTAGCATATCCATAACAAAAAAAAAAGTAAAGAAATAGTAAAATAATCTGTAGTCTGTGTGTTGTCCCCAAATTAATAAAGATGTTTAAGCTCATGTGCCCCATTCATTTTAATAGGGCTACATGTAAGTATCAAAGCCTCACTGGTTCAGGCAGTGGCTAAAGGAAAGCAGAAGGAAAGTGCCTCAGTGTACATTTTGATCCTGCCAAACTGAAAATGAAAAGGAACTGTATAGAGCACTAGGATTTACTCAGGAGTCAAGATGAAAAAGTTAGGTGTTTGAATTCAGTCACAACCTCGTACAATAGACCTTACTTATGTCAGTAACAATTATCAAAAATTTGTCTCACATTGTAATTCAAAAACATACAGAATAATAACTTTTTGTCCAGATAATGTAAAATAGTTTAGGTAGATGAAGATGCAAAAATGTGGCATTAGTTTTTCTGGAGAAAAATATTCTCTTCACAGGAGAGAGATATGTCTGTGATTTCTTAATCTCTAGACTTTCACAAAAGTAAGTCTGAGCTTGGAGTTTTATTTTTAAAAGTTAATGTGTTAGGATTAGATATTTCTCTTTGCGAGAAGGTAAATTGTTGCTTGTTGTTTTGCAAGTAATTGACTAGTGACATGTTAGTAACACATTATTTTCCTTTTTTCTATTATTATTGTAAGAAAAACTATACTGATTCAAATGATTTCTCAAAAGCAACAAATTTAGAAGTTATAAGTAAGCAGTACTTGTTGCAGTCACCTGCAATTGTTTTGCACCTCCAGAAAAGATGGAAAGGAGAGATCCTTTGTGCATTCCTGGTTGCCTTTGCCAATCTGAGAACCTTCAGTGAGACCACATACCTCATGCTTTACAAATTGGACATATAGGCCAAAGGATGTGACATCAGGTTGACTTGAATCCTAGAACTTGTAAGAGTATTTTTTTAAAAAACCTGTTACTGTAGGCTGAAATAATCTGTGCGGTGTTTTTACACAGAGAAACACCCTTCTATATCATCTGGTGAACAGACCAGAGAGTACTAAAGGATACACCATGGGAGCAAGAACAACCCCACGTTTTGGACTCATTAGCAAGGTGAAAACAGTTTTCTTTTCTTCTGTATATACTTATCTCACGGATTCTCTATAATGCATTACATTTTTACAATCTGTTACATAGAATCATTCTGTATTAATGCAGAACTATACATGCATGCATCACAGAGAAAACTATTATGAATGAACTTTGTCATTGTTTGCTGAGATGATAATCCCTGTGACACCTGCATGCATCGTCTAATATTGGTGGAATGACATCAGGTGAAACACAGGAGTCCCTTTATAGATTCGAAAGAGTTGGAGACTTTATGTAGTAGAACGTGTGCTTTTCATGCAGAAGAATAAAACCTCTCTGGCTGAAGCCTCTGAGGATTACTGACAGTGAAGAATGCATTTTGCCTGTCTCGAGATAAGGCAATTTACATGTTCATCATATGCTCTGCTTTTAGTTAACATTTTTTTTATTCAGTATGGTTCTAATATGCTTCCTGAGTTCCTTACTCAGGAAAAGAGAATAAGGCTGCTGAACATACTTACTAGGACATGGATGCAGAACCTATGGTCTTGCAAAGATTGCTGGAATCTTTGCCACCATCTCTGTCCAGTGACTTCAGCTGATAGGAGTTCAACAAGATCTAGAGCAATGCTTCTCTGGTTGTTTAAACATGGTGGAAGGCACTTCTTTTTAATGTGCCAAAGACTAGCACCATATTTTCATGCATGAGACATGAATATCAAACCATCTTCTAGTAATGTTTGGCAGTGAAGATGGAAATGAATTTGTTGTGTGTGATACACTATGTTGCCATCATTCATCAGTAAGCAAGTATTCATGAAAAAGGTTAAAGGGAATTGTATTTCTGTTTTATCCATAAATCAGGAATATCAATTTTGATAGGTTTAGCAAGAGACAGGGATTTGCTTGCTGGTCTTAAATTCGGGGCTTATTATGACTTTTAATGATTTCAATGAACCATTTGTCTCACCACTTCATTTTGTTTGCTCAATTTGTAGCATGTTGTTCCTGACCCTACAATGTACCAGGAAGTATGGACCAAAGATCAGAAGCACAGGCCTGCATTTGCTCCATTTAATAGTCGCTCACCACGATTTTTAGACCGCCGTCTGGGCAAAGAGTGTTTCCCCGGGTATCATTTTTCATTTCTTGAATAAGGAAGTTGCTCATTAAGACTACGAACTAAAAAGTACAACAAAGTCTTCATAAAATTTCAGAATTACTAAGCATTAAGGAAGGAGTTATGGAAAGGGTGGGAGAAGTGTTGACAGGGTGACAGTCACATGTAAAGACTTGTAGCTTTCTCTGGTGAAGACAGGGGGTGGAGAAGTTTGTGTTTCTTTCTTCTTTTTCTCTGAAGTCAATGAGGAGGGAATAACCACACCAGGTACAGCACTGAGTTAATTTAGGGCCTGAGGGGAAAAAGGTGACTTAGGTTCCATGAGACACAATTGTCTTTGTCATGCCCAAGTAACCTCTTCTGGTTCCCACACTGCTAACAAAATACTGATTGGGATGGAGACCAGTGGGATGGAGGTCTGTCATGCTGGCAGTCAGACACTAAAGGGATGTTGGTTTCCAGCCTTTATAAACAGATATATCTCAAGGGGCTCTTTTTTCTTGTTATATGCCTTCAAGTCATCTCCGACTTAGGTCAAGACTATCCTAGGGGTTCCTTGCAAGGATATGACTTGCCCGAGGTTACCCAGTGGATTTCTATGGCTAAGCAACTATTCGAATCCTAGCCTCCTTGAAGTCATAGTTCAGCATTCAAACCACTGCACCACACTGGCTCCCCAACAATTCTATATAAGTAGTACACTGCAAATGTGACAAATTATTCGAAGGGCTTCCCTATCTCTCTTTGCAGACCTGGAACTTATGATCCAAACAAGATACCACACAAGCATGTCACTTGGCCAGGGAGATTTGGGTCCCCTGAATGGTCTTTAGTGCCAATGCCAGAAAAAAGAACTTTCAAAGCTGAGGTATGAAAATCAGATACAGTTGTCTAAATGGTCAGTATTGTGACTATATTTGGGTTAAGAATGTCATACCTACCACAGAATTGTTTGTTTGCTCAATAAGCAGTAAGTTTCAGAGACCGTTGAATACATTTATGTTTGTATTTCTTTCAGCTGCTTACAGATAAAGAATTCAAGAAGCATCGGAATCTGGTGGCATACCTGAGCATATACTACAGTGACTGATTCTTCTGACTGGAGTCTTTCCTGTCTTGTGTACTGAAACTCCTAATTTGCCCTTTTGTTGTTAGACAAAATTGGGGCATTTGCTACTTTTGTTTTTAATCTTATTTAATAACCAGGCTGCTTCCTAAATAGCTGATTTGTTACTCTTCTAAATGCTTCATACCTTTCTAATTTGGTTAGCTGATCAAAAGTGTTAATTGATTTTATATAAAATATTCTCAGCCATGAAGCTTATAAGGTGGCTTCAAAAGTTGGAACGTTTGGATGTTGCAATTGTCGTGCCAGTCCTTCAGTTTCTCTTCCACAAGCCATGCAAGTCAGTCCTCCTGTTTGCAGTCAGAGTAGGCAAACACTAATCAAAGCTGAAGTATCCACTTTCTCATTCTTGTATGCCAGTTTTAAAATACCTTGCCAACACTTTGAAACTAAAAGTTGAGGTCACAGTGCCCATAAAATGCATGCCAGAGCATTACTGGAACAAAACAACCTGGTGAAGTACCAGGATCCAGAACCTACTGCACCTCCCAATGCCACTTGGAGCACCGAAAAGCAGTGTGCTTTTTCTGTCTCTAGATGTGGCTGTGGGCAGAAGATCATTGTGTTCAATTATTGTCTGGAAATATTTCTTTTTTTAAACACAATGCAGTTGCTCCAGTTGTAATTTGAAGTGAAATTCCAAAAAGAAAACATTCTTAAGCCATCTCCCCTCTTACAGTTTTACTGTGGAAACACACACACACACACACACTGTTTTTCGTTTTACTGGGAAAATGACACAGGATTGGTTCATATCTAACAAAAAAAAACATGATTTCTCACTGTGAGAGGGCTCTTGCTGTTTTGTCCTCCTTTCATACCTATGAAGCGGAGATGCTTTTGACTTGAAACTAATCAGTCTCTGGTGATGTCCAGCCATGAATTACAAACAAGCCAAGAAACTATGCTTTGATTCAAACAAATCATAATTATCCAAATCCTGATGTCACAATACATTTAAAATCAAAAGCAGAACTTTCAGTCTTCACAACAGAGGAAAAGCAGGTGGTGGAGATTATGTTAATTGAGCATACAGGGTCAAGACTCTTCATGGCTTGATTTTATATGAGAACCCATGGTTTTCTATTATGTCTGGCTTGAGCCAGAAGAGCTCTACTAGGAGCATAGGTTTGCAATCCTTCCCTACCCCCTACCCCAGCTGCCGCCCGGCAAAGCGTACAGCATAAGAAGATTCTAATGTAAATACCTATAGACTTATCCATACAATCTGTTCCTTGCTGTAGTCTTCAACATGGGAGGAAACATATAGGAAATGTGCTGATAGACTACCATTGTTCTCATACTGTACTGCTTGATGCTTAGAACTAGACTACCCCAATCTGTTAGCTCCTGCTGCTCCGCTCTCACTGTAAAAATACTTGCACATTTGGATAATATTGCGCTAATATGGATTTCATTTTTTTTCTCCTGGCCAACACAAGTGGTGTTGCTACTTATGTTTGATGATCTTTTTGTTCAAGTCAAAAATAGTGAATACAGAAAAGAAAGAACTTTGAATATTGTGCTACAATTTGAAAATACTTTATAGCAGAAATATATCCAGTATTAATAAAACCAATCTATTAAAATAGATTCATTTATATTTTTCATATAATTTTTATATTTTTCAGATTTTTCTAAATCTAAATAGTCACATAAAGACATGTACTTTTCAAGTTCTACAGAAATAGTCACAAGACTGAAAATCTGACTAGAAGTAGAAGGCTAAAATCAGAATATGCAGCTAACTTCAGCAGAAGAACATCGTATGTAGAAAATAGGGTATGCTGGAGACAGACCTAAATAACCATATTCTCATAGGCCATATTAGTGCCACTATCTATCCATTTCCTTGCTAGCTACAGGTAATGCCTGATGCAATAGAGATTAATGTGTCTTGATTAATTGTACTTAAAATGTATGCAAAATCTCAAGATGCCAGATGCTTGAAAACACCTCACAGTGTGCTGCATTCTTCACATTGCTAGGCGTGTTTCCTCATGAACTGTAAGTGGAGAACAAACAGATTAAGGGCATGTCAGATGTGTCTTGATATAGACTTCATGTTTATAGATTATACAGCAAGCAACAGAAAAAAACTACCAAACATCATTTAGCCCAAGAAAGATTAGCAAATCTATTTTAAGTTTTTATGGACTACTGGCCATTCCAACAAAATAGCATGGCACCTCTTTGGAAATTTATTTAGTCATGTATTACATTTCTTGCAATGACAGAGGCAATCTAAATATGATTTGATGGATGTTACTGGCCCATGAATGCCTCATCACCCCACCCTACTGCATTTGTACAAGCAAGAATGTGATCTGGATTTGGGGTCATAGTATGAGGAAGAGTATGGAATTTAATCTTTTGCCTCCACCACAGTCCAGATGCAGTTCTCTTTATACCTGTTCTTTGTCTTATCATCCCCAGCCAGCACAGCTGAGCCACATCAGTGTTGTTCTCTGTTTCTCCCCTCTTCTCCCTTTTATCTCTTCGTTTAAGCTTTTAGAGTTCTATTTTATAAACCTATTTAGTGACTTATTCGTCAGTAAAAAAATTAAAGATTATGACTTAAATCCAGTTGTAACCCTAAACTAGATTAATCCTGTTTAAACATCAGCTGAATAGCAAATCAATATTTTTGTTAAGCCCATTGATTCAGTATGTCTATTCTAGTTGAGATTAGCAATTAGTTTCTGGCCTGTATTGATTTGTTAAATAAATTTGGCAGGAAACATACTTTTTGAGGGGCAAAAAATTAAAAACTCCCATTAATTTAAAGTAACATATGGTTACCCAAAGTGACTAGAAGGAGGCCATACTGAGACCAGGCTTGATTGAACATCTGCTAGATACAAGTCCCAGCAAAAATTATGCTCTTTTTTGTTTATTGTTGCTATTCTAAACCAGAGTTTCTGCTGCAATCTTACTTCAGTTTCAAATTTAATTCAGTGTTGTTCATTATATTGTTTCTTTTCACTCATGTTGAGAGCCAGTTTTGGAGACAGGAAAAAATATTTTAAGAAATACTTTAAATGCCTTTGTATTGCCTGATTTATTATATAAATCCACTTGATACTAATCCTAGAGGTTAAAAGGCATTTTCTTCTTCCTTCTTTGGGTACAAAAAAGGCCAAAATATCCCAGATTTTGTTCCTGTTCTTTCTGATTTTATTTGGAGATCCATACACATTTTGTTTATCACAGGATATTTTGTGTCAACTCCCTGTACAATCAAAGAGTTTTTATACCAACTCCCCATGTTGGTTTATTTTAACCCAGTTTAAAACTGGTGAGAAAATCTGGGACTTTTAAACCTGTCTGGATGTGCCCTTTGTTACATTTATAGTCCATCTTTCCTCCAATGAGTTCAAAGCAGCATCCACAGCTGTCCTTCTCCTTGCTTTCTCCTCACAACAGATATTTTGGGTAAGGTAGTTAGGAGACCAAGAAAGACTAGCCCAGGGTCCCCTGGACTCAGGGGGACTTGAATTTGGTTTACAAGATCTTGTTCAATGCTCTTAATTACTGCAGGAGATTAAAGCAGTTAGTGATTCACTAGACATTGGATTGATGACTTCATGATACACATGCCTTATGCACAACTTTAATTTGTTAGTACCTCAATGTCCAAGGACGTCCTTTAGTTTTTTAACAAGAACATATGGTCCTTGACCACAGAAAGTGCCTGAGAAATCATCCATGCCTAGAGTCCAAACCATGGCACCTCCATAATGTTCCCGCTTCAAGAATTCAGCCTGTAAGGGGAAAGTTGTTTAATAAAAAAGAAAGCGCGTAGGGGGGAAGCTTTAAGCTGTCAATAGGCCAACATTTACCTAATGGTTCTTGTATAACAAGTGTCTTGTTTAAGAGACAAGGGTTTGTTTGTTTTCTTCCTTTTGCTAATAAGAAGCTACAAATTGCTTTCAGCCAGTGACTGCTAAGCAGCACATTCACAATAACTGTACAGTTTACACTTAAGAATAACAGTAATAATAGGAGATTTCAATTACCCGGATATATGTTGGCACTCAAACTCTGCCAAGACAGCAAGGTCCAGCAAGTTTCTTGCTTGTCTTGCAGACAATTTCATGGTCCAGAACGTGGAAGAGGCGACAAGGGGATCAAATATTCTAGATCTGATCCCGACCAATAGGGATGACCTTGTTAATGACGTAGAAGTGGTTGGATCTTTAGGGGGGAGGGATCATGTCCTATAGGAATTTGGCATTCAGTGGGAAGGAGAAGATAAGTGTAGCCAGACACTCATCTTAGATTTTAAAAAAGCAGACTTCTGTAAACTTAAGGAGCTGCTGGCTGAAATTCCGTGGTCAAGAATAGTGAAAGAGAAAGGAGTTCAGGAGGCATGGGAGTTCCTTAAAAGGGAGATACTGAAGGCACAGTCTAAAACTGTGCCAATAAGGAGGAAAAATGGAAGGCATCTGAAGAAACCAGAATGGTTGACTAAAGAACTCTCAGCTGAGCTAAGCGTTAAGAGAAAGGTGTACAGGAAATGGAAGAGGGGAGAAACCACCAAAGAAGAATTTAAGCAAGTAGCCAGGAGATGTAGGGAGAAGGTCAGAAAGGCTAAAGCACAGAAAGAACTTAGGCTGGCCAGAGACATCAAAAACAATGCAAAGGGCTTTTTTAAATATGTCCGTAGCAAAAGGAAAAAGAAGGAGACAGTAGGGTCGCTGCGCAGAGAAGATGGCAAATTACTAATGGGGAAGAGAAAAGGCAGAACTACTTAACACCTTCTTTGCCTCAGTTTTTTCCCAGAAGGATACAAGCACTCAACCTGGCGGTTGGGGAGCAGGTGAGGAAGCAGGGGAAATGCGGCACATTATCGGTAGAGAGGTGGTACAAGAATACCTGGCCACACTGGAGGAATTCAAGTCTCCAGGGCCAGATGAATTGCCTCCTAGGATATTAAAAGAACTGGCAGAGGTCATTTCGGAACCGCTTGCTATAATCTTGGAGAAATCTTGGAGGACAGGAGAAGTTCCAGCAGACTGGAAGAGAGCAAATGTTGTCCCCATCTTCAAGAAGGGAAAAAAGGAGGACCCAAATAATTATCGCCCGGTCAGCCTGACGTCAGTACCCGGAAAGATCCTGGAGCAGATCATTAAGCAGTCGGTTTTCTAATCGCTTAGAAAGCAACGTGGTAATCACGAGAAGTCAACATGGATTTCTCAAAAATAAGTCATGCCAGACTAATCTTATCTCTTTTTATGATAGAGTTACTAGCTTGATAGATGAAGGGAATGCTGTGGATGTAGCATATCTCGATTTCAGTAAGGCCTTTGACAAAGTTCCCCATGACATTCTTGCAAAGAAGCTAGTAAAAGGTGGGCTGCACAGAGCTACTGTCAGGTGGATCTGTAACTGGTTGACTGACCGTTCCCAAAGGGTGCTCACGAATGGCTGCTTTTCATCCTGGAGAGAAGTGACTAGCGGGTGCCACAGGGTTCTGTCCAATATTTTCATCAATGACTTGGATGAAGGAATAGAGGGCATGCTGATCAAATTTGCAGATGACACCAAATTGGGAGGGGTTGCTAATACGCCAGAGGACAGGATCAAAATTCAAAATGACCTGGACAGATTGGAGAGCTGGGCCAAGGCTAACAAAATGAAATTCAACAGAGAGAAGTGTAAGGTCCTACACTTAGGTAGAAAAAATGGAATGCAGAAATATAGGATGGGGGACACGTGGCTGGATGGCAGTATGTGTGAAAGGGATCTAGGAGTCTTAATAGACCACAAGCTGAACACGAGTCAGCAGTGTGATGCGGCAGCCAAGAAAGCCAACGCAATTCTCGGCTGCATCAATAGGAGTATGGTGTCTAGATCGAGGGAGGTACTGGTACCACTCTACTCTGCTTTGGTTAGACCTCATCTTGAATACTGTGTCCAGTTCTGGGCACCCCAATTCAAGAAGGACATGGTCAAGCTGGAGCAGGTCCAGAGGAGGGCGACCAAAATGGTGAAGGGCCTGGAAGCCAAGCCCTATGAGGACAGACTTAAAGAGCTGGGTATGTTCAGTCTGAAGAAGAGAAGGTTAAGAGGGGACATGATAGCTATGTTTAAATATTTGAAGAGATGCCATGTAGAGGAGGGAGTGGGCTTGTTTTCTGCCTCTCCAGAGACCAGGACAAGGAGCAATGGATTCAAGCTGCAGAAAAGGAGATTCCACCTGAACCTCAGGAAGAACTTCCTGACAGTACGGGCTGTCCGGCAGTGGAATATACTGCCTCGGAGTGTGGTGGAGTCTCCTTCCTTGGAGGTTTTTAAGCAGAGGCTGGATGGCCATCTGTCGGGAGTGCTTTGAGGGTATTCCTGCATGGTAGGGGGTTGGACTGGATGGCCCGTGTGGTCTCTTCCAACTCTACATTTCTATGATTCTATGATTCTATGAACATGCAAAGAAACTGAGCCACTGTTTCAGTAATGCATTTTCTATGTATTTGTAATGTACTAATCCCTGGTAATGTAAATAAGATCCTCTCTCTTTCCTGCTTGGGAACCACAATGGCTGATCAATGATCACTCAGAACTGCCAACTGGATAATGGTACATTGTATTTCATGCTGCTGGATCAATTGGGTTGGCCTAAGGAAAGAAGAAAAACTTTATTTCTCTTTCCTCTTTGTCCCACTCCAGGTGAAATAAGTTAAAAATAAGCACTTTTCTAGTCTTTTGTACTATCTGATAAGCACTCGTTCTATTAGTCAATTCAGTTGGTGATTGCCAACAAGCCTCTACTCTAAAACAAGGCCAACAAGAAATAAGAAGGAGATACTGACATACTCCAGGGAACTCCCAACTTTTACAGAAGTCCAGAAAAAGTCCAAAGTACAGACTTTACAGAAATTACAGCTATCTTTACAGTGGGCACTAAAAATTGTTGAATGTCTGTTGTGACATCAGGTGGGAAATAGGAACGTCAACAGAAAATCCTGGTAGGGAACATGATTAGTCAACTGGGGCTTTTTTTATGCCAACCAATTACAGCACTTTAACTGCCATAACTGTATTCTATGGGACCCTTAGGGTTTGTGGGTCGTGGAGGCACAAGAGGAGCTCTCTGGCTGAGAATTCTGAATCCTCTTCCCTAAACTGCAAATCCCACAATTCCATATGATGGAAACATGGCATTAATAACATTAATTAATAATAATATTAATAATGATATGATTCCGTAATGTGAAATGGTGCCAGAATTCTCAAAAGGAGGCACTCCTCACTGAGACATTTTGTTGCAGCTCCCACTATGTTTTTTGTGAAGAGGCAGCTTGCAAAGGTAAATGCTTTGAGCCTCAGGTGATGCAGCTGGCTTGCTACATCCACATACACCTCTGTAAAGGATGAGTTAGTTCTGTGGTTCTCAGCTCTTGGTCTTCCATATACTTTGGACTTCATCTCTCAGAATCCTTTACCTTGGCTATACAAGATGAGGTAATCTTGAAGTTGAAGTCAAAAATATCTGCAGGACCAAGGGTCAAGAATCATTAATTCAGTAGATTTGGTTAGTAGCCAGAACTATCCCAAGTACTGAGGTAGGGGCGGGCAACTGTGGTTGTCCCCAGATAGATAGATAGATAGATAGATAGATAGATAGATAGATAGATAGACAGACAGACAGACAGACAGACAGACAGACAGACAGACAGACAGACACACCTGCGCACACACATCTATATATAGCCAATATACCCATCTCTTCTTCTAAGACTTGGAATTTAAGTGATAGATACTCTTCAGACTCACAGAATATTAAATTTGGATCCAGGCTTACTCACATTTAGACGTGTGTAACTTAATTCCCTCTGGTTTCAATGAGTCTGCTCTAAGTATGTCTAAGTCTGGACCTAGCCCAAAAACCATATCATGAAAACGGCAAGAGCATACCTTTAACTGAAAACTCCTTTCATCATCATATCCAACCCATTCTCCACCTTTGACAGCATAAGGAACTTTTTGTTCTTCAATCCATGCTTTGGTAGCTCCTGGTAAAAATGCACACACCTGTCAAAATGATAGGAATTCCATGAAACAGAATAGAAATGGGAGAATAAAATAAATATCTAATTCTAAGTTTCCCCACTGGAATCAATGGCTACTTGATGGCTATTAATGAATATTGTATTTGTGGACTACCGCCTTGACTAAAGACGTTTTCAGACAAAGCTTTCTGTGAAATTGCTCTGCTTCAGAGAGGGAATTTTACAGGAGGTCCAAAATGTTTTCAAGCTTGTAAATCTGTTGTGTTTTACCATCACTTCTTCCATCTTTTTTTAATTGCTGCAAAAATCCATCAAGAGTGGAAACAGAGAGTACACATCACTTTTTCATTGGCAGCACTAGTAACCTTCAACTTGGGAGCACCCCAAAGCCATATAATGCAGGTTTTTTAAAAAAATGAAAAAAGGTCAGAGTATTCTAACTGGATAAGGCTCTGATTTAGATGAACAATTTGAGCCAAAGCATGTTTACTCAGAAGTAAACCCCACTGAGTTCAATGATACAAAGTCATAGTGCTCAAGAGTGCATAATCTGGTCCCAGATTATAATTTGGTTGAGTGAAAATGTTTCATTCAAACTCCACAGCTGTTGGAATATGAACTGCTGTCTCTCCCAACCCAGATCTACCATTGTATTGCACTAGCTCTGTGACTCCAATATTTTACTAAATATTGGTCACAAATTACCACAGAAACATTCACCTCATAATATGCCAAGATACCAGATTCTTTGGTGTAGACTCCAGGAGAACCTCCACCGGAGGCTGGAGCACCAACTCCAGTATTTGAACCAGAAAGTTTGAAAGTTCGACCATATGTTGGAAATCCCATCATGAGTTTCTCAGCTGGGGCTCCATTGTCCCTCCAGTATTTCATGGCATATTCCTGCAGCATAGAAAAAGCAGCCATTATTATCACGAACCTTTCCTCTGTGAGTGCAAGGGTGTTGCAGGAGATGTTAAAAAAGCATGGACAAGCTGCAAGGGAGAGTGGAGGAAGGTCAGGTAGAAGAAGTCTTGCTTCTTAACCCTTTTCTGATTGGTAGAGAGATATGGGATCTCTACGGTCATTTCCACACTAGACTATTTAGAGAAACCCTAAACTGCAAACCCCATGATTCCATAGGATGTTGAAAGTGGAATAATAGCACTATAACAGTCTAGTGGAATAATAGCACTATAACAGTCTAGTGTGGAAATGGCCTATATCTTTTCACAATTCTTTGGCCTTGTGGGTAAAGAAAAGCAGACAGGTGGTTTTTTTCCCTAAAAGGGGCCTGGGATGAATAGAGCAGAGCAGCCCCTCATTACCGTATTTTCTGCTACAGAAAAGACAGGGAACCTTTGGCCTTCCAAAGGAGTACAACTCCCACAGTTCCTTATCACCGGCCGTAACGAGTTTAGCTGATGGAAATTTTGGGCAAAACATCTTGGGGGAGGAGGCAAAGTTTCTCTGCCCCTAACTTGGGCCCTGTGCATCTAGGCTGCTTTCAGTATTGAAAATACAGAAGACAGACTGGAAAAGTTAACACGATAATTTACATATGGCTTTAGGATCTGATTCTATGTTGTTGTTTGTTCTTACACAGTTGTAGAAAGGAACAGGGTCATAGTCTTGTGAGCCCTTATAGAGGGGGCTATTATGTCCTGTTACAGGTGCCCAGCTTCCATGGAAATCATAGGTCATCACATTGATAAAATCAAGACTCCTGAATAGGAAAAAAATGAAAGACGTAAGCAAAGAACAATTTTTGTAGCATTAAGAAATTGATAATCTAGTAGCCACACTGCTGTTGGCAATAATAAGAATTATGTTGGTACATAGACACATTTGTTATCAACAAGGTTGCATAGACAAGATTCATTTTCACTGGAATTGTGGCTCCATTCTGAAATATCCTAGAATGTAGTTTAAATATATCTTTCAGTACAATGCAGATCCATAAGCATAATGCTAAACAAATATTACCACAATACTACAGATCTGAGAGGAGGTACCAAAACAAAATACCAAAGGCCCATTGGATTCTCCTTCAAAATTAGCAAAGCGGTTAGGATCTTCAGGCTACTTTAGCACAAAGCTTCTATGAAGACCAAACACAGCATCAACACATAGGCACTTCAACCATCTTTCAAATTGCTAGCTCTTGATTACTGATGAATGGGAATTTTGCTTGGTTGTGGGATTTCTTTTTATAAGAACTTTTCAAAATTTGCAAATTTCTTTATGAATTTAGAATTTTTAAAAAAATTATTTTTAAAAAAATTATTAATAGAAAAAAGAAGAAAAGAGAGGAAGGGAGCGAAATACATTAGAATCTTAAGATAAAGTCATTGACTACATATACATACTGCTAACCATAGCCAGTGATCATAAATTGAGGAGAAAAACTGCTTGAAACTGGCATGTAATACAAAATACACATTCATACATAGATAAAGCAGTAAAAGCCTGTAAGTATTAAATGATGAATGCTAAATATTTGTCCTTCCAACTTCAGAGTATAACTCTTTTTGATAGAGTAAAGGTATGTTGGAACCGAAGACAGCGACCATCATTTAAATGTCTGCACATAAAGCTGCACAGGTTCTTAAAATATCAAAGTTTTTTCTGATACAGAATTAATATTCTGCAGTAAATCCAACCACCACAGATCATAAATTTGACATTAACTGTATGAGATTTTTCAAAAGGAAAAAAATGTAGGAGATGGAAAAACTGGCAGATTTTTCCATATAGACAAAGGGCTTTGAGTAATTCAGTCTTAGATGTCTAGCTTTGAATTGTCATGCATTCCAGCATGTTTGTGGTAATGAATTATAATTTCCACTCTGAAAAAAAATTACAGCTTTATGGCAGACAAGTGCAATATGACCCTCACCATCCTCAGTGGCAACTAGTTATAATTGAGGATGGCCAATACAGAAGGATGAGAATTCCATTTGGTTCATTTTTGATAATAAGTTTCTCCAATTCTCACCTTTGATCCCAGTCCCGACCCAGCACCAAAATCATTCCCCATGCTGGCTTTCAGGTCAACAGTGTGGAGATACAAATCAATGTTCTCAAATGAAAAAAAAAAGATTGCAAACTAACTGGTAGAGACTGCTACTGGAATATTTTAGATCAACTTCAAACGGAATGGGAGAACACTGTAATATAGTTTTATATTTCTGAAAGTTGCCTTGGATCCCACCTTGGGAGAAAGGTGGGTTACATAAATATAAGAAATAAATAAAAATAAATGCATGGATGCCTGAATAGACTCAAGGCAAAGGGTGAACTGAACATTTTACACATACACATTTGTCAGTTAAGTGTCAGTTAAAATCACTGAGGCATTCAGAACTGGTATTCTACAGAGAAATTGATGGTTCACAGCCAGCAATCATGTGACTTACTTCCCCAGGGCTGCAACTTCATATCCAACATCCATGGTGTATTTGTTGGAAGACACTGCTGCAGAAAGTAGCAGCCGTGGACGACCTGTTCTTTCTCCTTCTTCCTTAAAAGCAGCAGACAGTTCCTTCAGAGGTAAACAGCAGAAATAATCAGCGTTGTATGCATCTGTACTCAAGGTGAGCAGATGCCAAAGAAGATAAGACTCTTGTACTTTTATCACTGAACAGACATCTGAGCAGGAGTGGTGCTTTCAAATGCAAGCAACACCTGCAGTATTTCCTACCGCTGCACAAGCACCAAATATGCAGAGGAGATTTGCTCAGCCAGCTGTGAGCAGTAGTGCAAAAAAAATAGATTTGAAGGGAAAGACAGATTTTTTTTCAGACTCGAAATTTATACTCCAAAAGATAAGAATGACTGACATCTACCCACAGAGTTAGGTACATATATATTTTAAAAATTTATTTGGATGCATGGAGTCAGAGTGGTGTCGTGGTTTGAGCATTGAACTATCACCCTGGGGAGTAGGGCTCAATTCCCCGCTCAAGCATGGAAACCCACTGGGTGACCCTGGGTGCATCACGCACTCTCAGCCCTAGAAAACTCTGAAATAGGATCACCTAGAGTCATCATAAGTTGGAAATGATTGAAAGGCACACGACAACAGCAATCATAAAATTTATTACATATGATATAATTATTGTTCTTGATATTTGATTGCACTCTCGCACTCTCTCTCTTATTCTCTTGTTGTTGTTGTTGTTGTGTGCCTTCAATTCATTGCAGACTTGTGGTGAGCTTAAGGTGAAGGTATCACTGGGTTTTCTAGGACTGCGAGTGTGTGACATGCCCAAGGTCAGGCAATGGGTTTCCATGGCTAAGCTGGGAATCTTTACATACAACATTTCTCAGAGAAAGGCCATATGTGTCCACTCGGAAGAGGACGTAAGTCTCGTGTTCGGTAGGACTTACTGTCAGGTAAATATAGGTTTCCAGGCATGGATGTACTCCTATTGCAATTGGTTTTGAGGAACACATATAGAATTGCAGTGTTAGGCCATTTCTGCACTACACTGTTATAGTGCTGTTACTCCACTTTCAATATCCTAGGGAATCCTGGGGTTTGTAGTTGAGGGAAGGGCATTTAGAATTCTCAGCCAGAGAGTTCTTTGGCCTCAGTAAACTACAAACCCCAGAATTCCACAGGATGTTGAAAGTGGAATAATAGCACTGTAACGGTGTAGTGTGGAAATTGCCTTAGTCATCAATGTTTGCAAAATATGAAGTACTGGGATCTTAACACTATCCTTCATCGTAACGTAAAAGCTTATCTTGCCATGTATGGAGGCTCTTTGTTATGAGCTTAATACATAAATACATAAATGAATGCTTAAAGATATGCTTTTCTCTGTTCGTAAAGCCTATCTATTTCTATTTCTATATTTATATCTATTTCTGTGTCCAGAAACTGGCTACAGGCCTACGCCCTGGATGGTGGTAACTCTACACGGAACACAGTGGGGATAAGGCAACTGTCCCAGGTAACAGAATGTGGATGCCATGCAAGGGCAGCAAATGGTGAGTTCCTTGATTTATTATTATTGTATATTTACTGTCAGGAAGACAAGGAGAGGTGATTGTGAGACTTTCTGCCTGGGATGTGAAAATGACCATTAGGAGTGGGGGAACAGAGATGCCATTTGCTGCCAGCAGGACATTAATAGATCATTTTTCAATAAAGTAAATCTGCTGCAATAACAACTGATTGTTGTTTTAAAAGAATGCCTTTCATAATTTTCTGTCGAAACAAGCATGGTCTGTGAAATCTCCATAGGGTTCCAAGGCCCACTGCTGAAGCTTTGATGAAAATTGGTCCGTGATCTGTTTCTCACCTGAGACAAGATGGTGAAACGGTGTTTATCTTCTGGGGGGCTACCTTTGGAACCTGGATATTCCCAATCAAGATCTAGACCATCGAAACCATGCTTGCGGAGAAAGTCTATCGTTGATGTGATGAATGTCTTGCGAGTTGCCGGAGATGACACCATAGTGGTGAACCTGGAAGAAGTACATTCTTCAGGGGAGAAAGAACTGAGATTTTAAGTTTGGGGGGGTGGGAATTCATCAGCACACATTTTACTTTTAGTTTTAGAGGTCATCAGAAACAGCTAATATAAGGAAAGCTCTGATACCAGTGGGGTAATGCAAACTTGCACCACAGTGCTCTCCCAGTCTTTCTGCTTATTAAGAATTGTCTCCTTTTGTTTCATTTGATGGTTCAAATTGTGGGGGAGGGGCTCAAATGAAAAGAAAGGAGTGAAATACTTGAAGAGATGAGAGGCCACTATAGCTTTCCCAAAGATTTCAGCACTTGTGACAGCAGCAGGTGAGCATTTATTGGTGACTACACCATGCCTCCTGTTCAGAGTGCTTGTGGGAAGATCACTAGCTAGTACTGAGATACAGTATAATTTCAAAAAAAAATAGCATAAATGCTTCTTAATCTTCGCAGCACTTTACAGCCCTACGTTCTAAAAATGAGACATATCCTCCTCACCAAACTTAAACTTCCCAAATGCCTTAAGCTGGACCTTTGAAATTTCTAACAGACCAATTGTAATGGGCATCTGGGTGGAGTGAAGCAGCAGATCCCATGATACTTGTGAAGCCCTATTGGCTTCTGCCAGAGAGGGAATGAGATGATGGGAGAGTTTTGTCTGGCATTTCAGCTAGACAGGCCTTTCTTCCTATCTCCCATGTTGCCAAAGATAGGGAAATTTATTATGGCAGCTCTAAAGTGACAGAGCTGAGCAGCCCATATGGGCTTCTCTAAGGAGCACAGTGGAGTGAATAGCCTCTGTTCCCCTCCCAGAACACTCTATTCTATGGCCTTCTGCTGACAAAAACGCAAAATTTCTTCCTGCAAAGTTTTTGGTGTCTGTAAATGGGCTTCAAGGGCAAGTATGCCACAATGATGTCATCTGAGCCCCTGAATATTGGCCATCTAATAGGCTCAGCATCAAGCTTATCTGAGACATTGTCCTGTGTTGCTATCAGAAGCAGAGCAATATAAGGCTGCCACCTACCTACACCATTCATTCATCAAGGCATGTGGTAACCACAACCAGTTAAGATCAAACTACATAAGGCAGTCAGTTCTGTTTGTCCTAGTGTGAGCTTTTTTCTTCCCCATGTTTTGCAATTTAGCTTGCTTTACTTGGAGGTCACTGAGATGTGAACACAGGTTTCATTTGCAAGTCTCATTGTTCGGGCATGACGCTCTGAAAGGATCACATTGATGAAAAGAAACCGTCAGTTTCCTCTATAGTTTGGAACTTACATAGACATACGAAGCAAGAAGTACCACAAGTGTATCTGCTGATCATTGGCAGTGAAGAAATAATAACCACCAGTTACTAACTATCCATGACACCCAATTATGCTGGCTCAGGTGCTCTTGCTACTCATCCTAATGGTAGAGGCAGCCCTGGTTTGCATTATTCTATAACTGCTTAGAAAAAGATAGCCCTTATACAGACTCTTTCTATGCAGAGAACAGTGATAAATTTCTCACTTCTGATTCTCAAATGTCCCCCCTCCAACAGCCAGCAATGTGAGCAGCTTGTCGTTTCTAAAAATGGGAAAAGAAAAAAAATGGGGTTAATATATACATATGCACATATCTTGTGAAAATTAAAACAAAATTTAAAAATTTTTTTTAAAAAAACTCCCCTTTCTCACATCACATGACCTTTTCTCTTTGAAAATGTTCATTGCAGGTACTAGAACCAAACAGGCTTTGGAAGATGCTCAAGCAATGCACATTTAGCCAGGAACCACAACATTTGGAAAATAAAAGGTGTTTGTGTGTTCTTGGGCATCCTGGCTGTTCCACACTGGATCCTTCCTTTTCTCATTATGCACAGATTATTCTGTGCAACTATTTTTCTTCTAGATACATGAAAGCCCAAGTCTTAAGACAGTGCTTCTGTATATGATGGTTTTTCATGTTTCATTCATTGATTTTTATTTTTACTATTACGGCTGTTTTTAAGCTATATTCTGTGGTAATCTCTGTTGTAAACCATCTTGGGTTTCACACTGGGAAAACTGCTGAATATGGACTAAAGAAAGAAAGAAAGTTTTCCTCAGTCTGGTTCCCTGTAGATATGTTAGACAAGTTAGACTAGTGGTTCTTAACCTTACAGGGGGTCTGCAAAGGCCTGTAGCTGGATGCCAACAGTGCAGCAGCAACAGGAACTTGCCCAAAGTCATCTGGTATCTGAGTGGGGATTTGAATCCTAGGCCCTTTCCACACGGCATTTTCCATGAGAAAGAGCACCTGGAGCGTCGCGAGATTGTGAGGCGCGATCTGCATGACGCACTCACAATCGCACAACGCTCCAGGGGCTGGCAGGTGCCGATCGCGCACCTTTTCATTTTCGGCTAGAAGCCGAAAATGGTGCGCAATCGCGCATTGCTCCCGGGCCCCGGGCGCACTTACCTGGCATGTGGAACCTCCAGAGCTGCGCCGGTCGCGCTTCCTGTCCCAGCGCAGCCTGGGAAACTCCCAGGCTGCACTGCAGAAGGAAGAGGCGGGGCTCTTGCGCAAGCAGGCAGCTCGTGCAGAACTGAAGCAGCAGGGACGCGAGAGCCTCTCCCTGCACCCTAGCACCGGAAGAAGGTAAGGTGCGGAAAGAGCCCTAGTCTTCAGAAACCTTTAACAAATAAATAAATGTTTGAATATTTAAATAAATATTTGAATATTTAAATCTAAATTTAAACTTTTAAATCCTGAGTTAAGTCTTAGGGGTCCCTGACAACAAATTATATTTGGGGGCGTCCCCAGTAAAGAAAAGGTTAAGAACCACTAAGTTAGTTTATCTGATATGTTGGACTAGATATGTTAGATAAAAAGGAGGAAGGAAACAGGGGGGGGGGGAATGTGGCAGCAGCTTTAAGACTAACTGGTTTTTATGTTTGCATGAGCTTTTATGGATATGACCCCAGTTCTTTGGATGCAGCACCAAGTGGTATTAAGGCCTCAGATATGTTAGACTATCTGATATGAGGAACATGCAACTAATTTTTCTACAATATGCCAGGGACCAGTATTGTATTTCACCTATTGCCTAAGTTGTTTCTTTCCTTCTTGGAAACCCACCACAAGGCAGTACTTGCCCAGGAACCACCCCTTTGAGTAGCACTGTATTAGAAGACAATTCCCAGCATCTCCAGCTACCATGGTCAAAAGTGTCCATGCTTGGTCTGGGCTGGCAGCCAGGAGAAGCTGATAATACAGGTCAAGAAGCTCAGGTAGTTAGGCAATTAGTCAGTTTACTTTAGGAAGAAAACAACCTTACAAATGAGAAGCAAATAACAATCTCAGCAATGTCCATAAATCAACAGCAAGCAATATGAACACAGGTCAAAACAGCAGAATAACAGGCAAGGGAAGCAAACAGAAGCATGCACTGGAGAAATGGTCAGTTGATTGCTGACAAAAGCTAGAGGGGAAAGTCTCAGTTCTTATGGGTTCCAAGGTCAATGCAGCTGGCACCTGATTAATTGGTACTTGGCATAAATTTGCTGGAAACAACGCAGGAGACCCTTTTGGTATCTATGCTGGGTGAAGGTAGGTATGGATAGATCATTCTCTGTGTCAAAGTGAGCAGGGCTCCCTGCTGGGGCTGACACTTCTGTCTCCGGAGTGGGTGGTGGTACTGTCTGCTCTGCAGGTTCTGCTGTAGCAGTCTCTGTGCCAGGGCTCAGAGCAGGTTCTGCTGCCTCAGATTCTGAGTCTAGGTCCTGGATGCCCATGACAAAAAGCCTTGGTGGCTGAGACTGCTGGCAAGGTATGATCCAACACATCTGGAGAGCTCTCGGTTGGAGAAAGTCTGTCTTAAAGCCATGTACCAATGATATTTGTAAAGATTATACAGATGTTTCCCTGCAAAGAGTCACCTACACAGGCTGGCCATGCAGACATCTTTAGAAGAGAACACACACACACACACACACACACACACAGTCCTAAAAGAATTACATTTTCTATTCCTTTTATGGCATAAAAGGTAACATGACCCTTCACATCAGGCTAAGGAGGACACCATATAAGATTTAGGCAGGAAATTGATAGATCCATGGAATACATTTGGTTCTAGAAGAAACATATATGATGGTCTAAGTGTACAAGAAGCCCTGGTGGCGCAGTGGTTAAATGCCAGTACTGCAACCACAACGTTGTGAGTTCAATCCTGCAGGGCTCCAGGTTGACTCAGCCTTCATCCTACTGTCGGTCGGTAAAATGAATACTCAGCTTGTTGGGGGCAATTAGCTAAACACACTGTAAAGCACTTAGGGAGTGCTTCGCACTGATATGCAGTCCAGAAATGTAACTGCTATTGCTACAAGAATAGCATGACATTTTCTAACACCACACAACAGATTTTTTTTTTAACAGAGGATTTCATTCCAGAAAGATGAATACACAAGAAAGTACAATTTGAGAAATCTTCTCCCAAACCACCTGCATTGTCACTGACCATACTGACTAGGGGATTCTGGATGCAGTAGCCTTTAAAAATTAAGTGATCAAAGTTTGGGCATTGCCACACAGTTCTTGCATTGTTCAGAGGTCTGCATAGCGCTACAAACCCCCCACAGCAGCTGTAGGGCTAGGAACTATAGTAGAAAAGGGGAAAGGGAGAATATGTATAGCATGTCATTTTCAAATCACTGGAAAACCATAGTCCATACATGGCCTTCAGTGTCATTGGACTGCAACACCCATCATTCTTGACCATTGGCCATTCAGGCTAGGGCTGATGGGAATTTGAATCTGACAACATTTGAAGGTGCATATGTTGAAGATCCTGCCATAACTTGTATGAATGGGCCATGTGTGTGCCTTCAGGTCAACTGTTGACTTATGGTGACCCCATAAATTTCATAGGGTTTTCTTACACAAGGAATACGCAGAGTTGGTTTGCTATTGTCTTCCTCTGCAATACGATCCCTCATCCAAGTGTTAAGGAAGCCCTACCCTGTTAGCATCCATGATAAGGTGGGATCTGGTAGCCTCTACCGTAGCCCATACAAAGTGCCAATGGATTAGTAGTGATCAGCACAGGGGTGCAGCAACTCCAAACCAGCTATGGTTGATCTAATCAAGCCCCCATCCCAAATACAAGCTACCTCCAAATGGTTGTTCCTCACCTTGGACAGCAACAAACACATTTTCCTCCACAAGTGCTTGCAGGAGAGAGGTTTTTATTGTGCAGAAGCCTTGCCTTATTTATAGACTTTTAAGAGGGCCCCACAGCTGATGACATCTTCCATTTGTTACCCATGTTTTTCCATTGTAAACTTTTTTTTCTGACCATAAAAATCCATTAAGGAGAAGAAAGCAGAAGAGCTGTACAGTGTCTCTTGACTAGTAGCACTATTAGGAGCTATCTGTCTGAAAACATCCCAGGAATAAGCCACAGCCAAACCCAACACTCTGATGGGTACTCTGCAAAACAATATGCCTGCAAACTCCTGATTGCCACATTCACAATTAAGCAATTATCGATATACATTTTGAAATTAATAAGTTATGGCTATATGTGTTTGATGCAATTCTTACTCAGGTAGGCAGTGCCACCATTATAAGAATATACTCATTTAGGTTGATACTTGCCTTTGCTTTAAGGCATTGAGCTGTCTGTAGAGTGTTTCGTCATTCCATTCGTTAGTGGTAATTTGGTTGTTGTTCATCCCAGCAAAAGCAAAGATCACATGGGTACACAGGAATGGGTCTATATTTTCTGGTGTGAACCTGGCTGGCTGTGCCCGGTACTGATCCCAGTTAGTGACATAACACACAAGCTTGTAGGCAGAACCTGGAAAGAGAAAGCAGAAAGTGGTTATAGGCAAAAGACAAGACTGGTTTCCTTTCAACCCCCATTGTTAGATTTACTGTCTTCCATGGCAGAAATACTGTCTCTGCACAAAAATAAATAGAGCCAGCAAATAATACAGCTATGTTTTGAGAACTGGAAAAATATGTGATATAAACAACATAAAACCTTCACAAGACTATATTAAAAGAACTATGAACACGAATGAACATGATTTTGCTCTTCCTGGCTCTGTTGTACATAGCGGTGCCAAATCAAAGGGTCTCTATAATGTTATAACATTTAGAAATTAGCTTTTATGGAACTATGATGTCATTGTCTATTTTCTTTATGAAATAAAACCCATGTAATACTTTAACTATAAACTGGGAAAAATCAAGATACTTAGAAAAAAATATGGACATTACCAAAGACAATACTCATAGGCCACTATCTTATACCTTGCATTTGTTCCACATGTTTTTCAGGAGATTTCTGCCTCTCTGTACCTCATAAAACTGCATATTCATAATTGTTTCATACAGGTGCTTATCAACGATACACAGGGCCCAATCTTTTTCATTTTTCTAAGATTATTCTGACTATTGGGGAAAGTTACAGCTTAGGACTCTAGCCCTCAAATCTTTCAACTAGCATGTCCATACAAAAAAACCGCTTTTCCAAACTCGGATTATTCTCAACACTTTCTGCCAGCAATTATAGGATAAGATGTCACCTGTGAACTAAGAATGGCAATCTCCTTCTGGGGCAGGCACACATTTTGCAATTCGCTGTGACTGAGTTCTGAAAATCTTTCTTATATCTTCTGCCTTTTTTAGCAGTAACTTATTTGGAAACAATGACTTATACTTGTGTGACAGCAGAGTTGTGCCAGAAAGCCAGTGTAGTATAACAGTTTGAGTGTTGGACTAGGACTCTGAGAGACCAGGATTCAGAACCCCGCTAAGCCATGGAAACCCACTGGGTGAGCTTGGACAAAGTTACACTGTCTCAGCCTCAGGGGAAGACAATAGCAAACACCCTCTGAACAAATCTTGCCAAGTTAAAGTTGCCATAAGTCAGTAACAACTTGAAGGCACACAGCAGCAAAACTAACGACAAGAGCTGTGCCTTCAGTTTTAATTGGTCCAGAACAGATACAAGTTTTGCCTGGGCTGGACCAAAAACGAAGCTATGACCTGAGCTGATAGTTCGTGGCTTATTAATAATAATGAAAAAGTTCATACCAAACTGCAGATTCAGCAAAATGGTGAGCCCTGGAAATGAAAAGAATTAGAAATATTCAATATAGGAGATGGGTTTCAACTATTTTCTATTTTATCCAAAATGCTGAGAGATAACACCCAGTTTGATTGAGAAGGTGATGCTACAAAAAGTATTTGTGAGTTATGGAGGTAGAATGTAATGCTTTCCTGCTCACTAACTATGGTGAAACTATTATCCTCTGAAAGGGAAATCCTCTATTATCATGGAGAAAAGGGATTTTCCTCAGGACTGCAACAGGAGAAAAAACAATTAGACTATGTCTGCTCTGAATCTGGCAACTATCAGCCACCCAGCTTGTGTGATTTTCTTTTCAGTAATACAATTTTATTTGCTTATCAATTTTATTTGCTTATTAATTATATTAAAATGCAAATAATAATTCAGGTTACTCACCTGCCCACAGTATCGTCCTCATACTGACACCTGGACAGAAGGGGGGATCAGAAAATATAAAAGTGGATGAAAAACTTGTTCAAACCTCTTAAATTAATTGTACACTCCCAAATGATTGAGAAAGGCAGTAAATATGCCTGTTTAGTCCTCCTTCAAGCACAGAAATATTTCTTCACCTGGATCAGGAGACAACACCCTAGCAAATTAAAAGGATTATTCTTGGGTAGTGACTCATATATGTGACTCATATATAGGAATTTACAGGGATCTTTTTCTGAATAGTTGGTTTATTCTGATTTTGATTTTACGTTGTTGCACAAAAGAAATTCCTCCTCATGAAACCTACCTTGTGTGTGTGTATCTTCCTTTTATTTGCTTGTATGATGAACAGTTAATGCCTTACTTTGGCGTCTCTAAGATTAATATATTCCTGCAAGACAAAATTAATAATATCCTGCAAGACAAATTCTATCTCTGTTCAAAGCAGGAGATTCTACTTCTAGCTACATTCTACAAAATCTGTATCCTTTCATCAGTGCCATTCCACCCATTCAAAATTTGATCTGACAAAGAAAACAAAGACTAAACACTCAAGTAAAACTGTCTTGCCATGATTCTCAATGTCACTACAGACCTGCCAAAATTCTACAGTTCAAACAGCACAGCTCTCTCTGAAGTGTTGTTCCTCTGTCACATGAGTCAAAATGCCTTAGTCCATCCCCACTTCTGTATAAATTATGCCTCCTCACAGTCCACGCCCTACATTTTCCCCTTTCGGGAAGGAACCATTTGTATCCTGAGGCAACGCCTGTGACAAGGAAAGAAAGAAAGGGAAAAAAGTCAAGAAAACATAAGATTAAACTCATTATGCAAGACATGTCAGCAGACACATCACAAACCTTGAGATTTCAGGGCACAAATCTGTGATGTGGCAAGGATGACCCCCTTGACACATCACAGGAGGCAAGCCCCAGTCATATGAAAAGAGTCATGTTGCAAGGAGCATCACCTAGTGAAGTCATTAAAAGTGCTACTTTAAGCAGAAACCACAGCTAAACAAAGTATACCATTCAAATAAAAAAGACCATGTCTAATAAATGAGGAAAACAGATATTCACACATAGTTTTCATGGCTGTGCTCTCATCCTGGGATTCCTCTGCCTCGCCCTGAGGAGGCTGAGATCTGCCACCCCAACTCTCACCTCACCTGTCAGTCTAGAAGAGACTGTTGGATTCACACAAATCTGTTCATTTCCACACAAATAAACTAAGCTTCAGAGGCTTGCACTCAAAGGGATGAGATTGTTCTCTGTGACAATACCATTCAAATATATTCTGGCATTAGTTCAGTAGTCTTCAGCCTACTAGACCCTAGGCTCATCTTTAATTTTAATGTCCTGCAAGATGGAATTCGCTTTTAATTTGGAGATTATATATGTTCCTGGCTAGAAGAGAGAATTTGAGGGAAGTTTGTCATGCAATCCGACAGTAAAGTCGCGCATCTTTCTTCCTTGCATCTGCTAATCCTCTGTTTGTCTTTTAAACCTTCACACATACTCGTGGACTCCACTGCAGCAACCTGTCTTTGCAATTGCAACCTACCTCCGAGTTGAAGCCTAGCCTAGGTCTCAATAAACATGGATTTTTTTTCCTGATAATTCAAAAATTCTGTCTGTATATTTTTTCAACAAAAAGCAAAATCTATGGTTTTAAAACCTAATTCAGTATAGAAAGAAGCATGTGCCCCAAGACCTAATTTCATTTTTAAAAAAGTATCTATTTAGATGGATAAAGCTGTTCAGAAACTGTTCTTCATGCCAGATGCAACCATGTTCTTCTGCGAATATGCTGTCTGTGCAGTTTTCAAACATATCACCCCAAACCCTACACTGTGCAGGGTAATGCAATTCCATATCTGTTCCGCTCCCAGAAGGCAGTTTCAAAGCAGCAAGACATTCTTTTTCTAGCCAAGTGGACAGGCCAAGAGGTGAGGGTGGGGGTTTGTCACCTAGGCAGCAACCAGAAGCAGTTCTGCAGCTAAGAAAAGAAAGTTCTTGCCACTCTCACAAATTTCCAGCAACCTACTGGAGATCCAAGAAAGTGACATTAGCAGTCTTTTCCTAACTACTCAATGGTAGCTGAGTGCTTCTTGGCTACCATCTCCCATCCCCATGGTTATGGCAGTACACTCCAGCACTTGGAGGCTGCCTGGGGGACATTTGCAACATTAAAAAAAAAAAAAGATTTACATAAACATCACCCCAGACTGTGCATGTGTGTATCATCAGCAGGATTCTGGTCAGTGTATGAACTGAACATAGGTTATTTAAATAATAATTATGTCTGATACTAAGTACTGCAATTATAGGTTAGTAACCCTGGGCCTTTCCACATTACACTGTTACAGTGCTATTATTCCACTTTCAACATCCTGTGGAATTCTGGGGTTTGTAGCTTACTGAGGCCAAAGAGCTCTCTGGCTGAGAATTCTAAATGCCCCTCCCTAAACTACAAATCCCAGGATTCCATAGGATGTTGAAAGTGGAATAATAGCACTATAACAGTGTAGTGTGGCTAAAGACGCTAAGACTACATAGTCTTATTGTTAACCTGCATAAATGCCACCACAACTCACCTTAAAAGCAAGTTGTCAGATCAGGGGAAGAAGGTCTGTTTAACTGGCAATCAGGGACCAAAGAGGAGAGTGTTTCCATCTCCTCTGGTCAGCAAGGCTGCAACTGTCAGAAGCAGAAACCCTGCCTCAGGTCCTTGCTGCAGCCTCGCTCTTGCTGGCAGGAGGAGAGTGGAAATATCATCTTCCTTGCATCACTCTTGCTGGCAGGGGGAGAGTGAAAACATCCTCCTCCTGGCACTGTGATCAGAAATTGAACAGACCTCCTTCACCTGATCCAGCAGCTATCTGTTAAGGTGGACTGGAGGGTGCAGGCAGCCAATTTAGGATTCTGGTGAATAATAATTGTTGCTCTTGTTATTTCTTGATAAATCATGACTGTATTTCATACATTTTTTGCTTCTCTTTATTCCTTCTTTCACATTTACAGTTAAAAATCTATTAACTTTCCTCACACTTAGACTCTGTTCATATTACCACCTCTTTCCCATCTGTTTCCATGTGCAGCAATTTTTGTTGATGGGTAAAGAATAGCTCTTTAGAGAGGGACTTTAGTACTGAGAGCATCTGCAGCCTATCATGAATTTCAGCAGCAATAACAGTAGCAGCCAGGTTATTCATCAAGCATATGGACCCCCATTGCAATGAGTGCTCGAAAAAGTCACGCTTGATGGTGAATTATGCATATTACGCTGTACCTGAAAGTTCAAGCCTTAGTGCCTCAGTCATGATGACCTTTCCATTCCTGGCTTCCTAAGTGAAAGGTGACGAGTAAAACAACTTCTTCCCCATCTTCATTTTGTTTAACTTACTGTAAAGCACAAAAGGGCATATTGTATTCAAGACTGGGTTCTTGATTTCAGGGAATTGATATGCATCTGGTATTCATCGTCTTCTGTGTTGTGAAACACCAAAGGAAGGTGTCTTTCCCAATATGCTGTTCCCAGACAGAAGACAATCTTCACATTGATTGAAGATAATTTGAGCAAACCTGTTACACAACAACAAAAATGCCTTCAGTACTGTCAAAGGGCATAGTTCTGTGGTCAAGCAGGGGGAGGTTGTATACTAATGGGCTAGAATTCCAGTTTAAAGAAGAATAAAGTACCAGGTAATTGGGAACGCCTTTGCCAGAGGACTAAGCTATATGGTACATTAAGTACATGTGATCCAGTATGATGCAGTGTTTTGAGTACTAGACTAAGGGCCTTTCTGCGCTACACTGTTATAGTGTTATTATTCCACTTTCAACATCCTGTGGAATTCTGGGGCTTGTAATTTACTGAGGCCAAATTGCTCTCTGGCTAAGAATTCTTCCCTAAACTGCCAACCCCAAGATTCCATAGGAAAGTGGAATAATAGCACTATACTAGTGTAATGTGGAAAGGCCCTGAGACTCCTGGGTACCAGGATCCAAGTCCCTGTTCAGCTATGAAATCCACTGGGTGGCCTTGGGCAAGTCACACTCTCTCAACCTAAGAGGAAAACAATGGCAAGCCTCCTCTGAAGAAATCTTGCCAAGAAACTTCATGATAGGGTTGCTACTAAGTCAGAAACAACTTGAAGGCACATAATAGCAACAAATATTAAATACCTAACATGTATTTAATACCTTAATATCTTAAGATCATTTTCTGTTTCACTTTCCTGTAACCATGAGACCTTTATCAAAGACAGAAGCAGTGTGCATGTGGGTGGGAGATGCTTTAACAGTCCATCAACAGGCAGTTTGCTTCAAAAAAGAGAAAGAAAACTCAAATTGTGAGAATGGGGCTTTCTATTTTAGGTCCCTACTGCCTGCAGTTTGTGAATATTAAAGCACAAAATAGTTTTGTTACCCCAAAATGTGGGTGAGTCAGGGGTCTACCTGCAATGCCAGTACCTCCACATAACTGTGGGGAATTAATTAGCTCAATTAAGAGGCCTGCGAGAAGGGAATAACCTAAAGAGATCTTCCACCAATGTTTACAGGGTCTCCACAGGTAAAGAACTTGCCAGAGATTCCAAAATAAGCTAAAATGTATTCATTGAAAAAGGTTAAGTCACACACACACAAGATCCAAGGACTCACACACTTGCACAAGAGATAATCAAAGGAAAAAGGGAGGAAGCTTTGATAGTGAAGTTTAGGGAATGGGCAATAATTACCAATCTGGAGAGCAACAAAAAAAGCAGCTTTATTGGTTAGACTTGCGCCTAAGGACAGAACTCGTTTGGAAATTAGAGCAACAGCGTGACATTCAGCAAGCAAGATACTGCTTCTGACTGCCCAGAACTGAGAGCTTTTATACTCAAAATCTGCCTGGAAAGCAAGGGTGTAAATGGCTTTCTGCTCAACTAAACAATGGAGGTTGCAGTGCAAACAATGGGTTCTGGATTGTGTTAATGGTCTTAGTGTTAGGTGACAAAATGTTAATAGCTGTTGTAATAGCTCTGTAATAGTGGACAGGTAAAGTGGCAATAAGGGGAAATGTCCAGGTACTATGAAGGAGGGTTGAAATAATCAATGGTTTGGTGGGAACTTCCCGTCATTATTGTATGGCAGTAGAGACTTTACAGCTTCAACTTAAGCCAATTATCTCTGGAGTTACCTGGTGATTGTCCTGACAATGACCTTGGCTATGGGGATCTCTGATCTACTCTGCAGCACATGTGTTCAGCCAGTATTTTTCCTCTGCCCAGCCTGGCCTTAGAGTCACATCAGAGTCCATTCTATATCAATGTCAATTAATGTTTTGCCAGTTAAATCGTATTTTGTCAACTAAACAATATCTGACCTGGAGGGAATGCCATAACAGTCTGGGAAAGGGGAAGATGTAAGACTCTGCCATCTATACATACTAGCCCAGGTCAGGATTAAAGCTGTAAATCATTGCTAAAAAGTTGATCAGAAAAAAGCCTCTTCATTGTGGATAGAAAATCCCCATTCCCTAAACTGCAATGGATTCCATGCATTAGTATATATCATTTATCTGCATGTTTTCTTAATAGCTGCATTTTGCTTATGGGGGGTGCTGTCTTTACTATAGGCAATACAAGTTACTGCTTGTTCTTCCTTGTGCCTCTGTGTGCATGGAAATGGAATATACAGGATTAAGGAAAAGGAAGTTGTTGCTGCCAGCTTGGTCAATAACTGCCAAGCTTTGATTGGCTATGGCATATACTTCAGTCCAACTAGCGAATCTAGATAAACTGTTTTTTTGTTTTGTTTTGTTTTTTGTTCTTCTTCTTGGCAGTTGACTATTAATTGATTATGTCACACTGTTTAAAGATCCCAACACGTGCTAAGATAGGAAGGGCAAGGGAGCACTCACTCAGGGCCACTGGACTTACTCTCTATGAACGTTTGCTGTTAACATCAGAAATCCTAAAGATGTGTCCACACAAGCAGAGGAAACTTTGAATAAGTAGAGTTCGCCAGTCTTGTAGACAGAGCCTAAATATTTGTTAGCACAAATGCTCTTTCAGATAGTACACTGAATACACATGTGGAACAGACAACAGATGAAAACCTATCTAGTGCCTCCTCTATAGAGGAAACAAATGTCTTGACTGTGCTTGTGTAAGTTATACATATGCAGTGCCCCCTACTTTTCAAAAGCTACAAAACAGTCTGCTTTGTGAAATCTTACATGAAGCATATTCATCTTAGAGACACATTTATAATAATATTCCATGATCTTTATTATTTCATCTCAAAAGTTGGGCTCTGTACAATGGCTGAGTGCTGATCAATAATTTGTTGGGTTTTCCTTCTAAACCTAGCAGCATGTCTGCTTTCTTGAGGAGAATGAGAGAATTCCACAGTGAATAAGCCTAATCATTCTTGTTTAATTTTAGATAGTATGTGGGTAGTCACAGCACTTGCAGCTGTCATTGAAGACTAAGCCAGCTGCACAACTGAACTGAAAAGTGCGGTCTCCTACACAAATACAGAATTTTGTACTGTCTTCGGGATCTGCATGGATTCCATCAACTTTTCCAACACAAAATGTTGAATCTCCTGATGGAAGTTGGGGGGTCACTGGAGGAGTCACTGGAGGATCAGTTGGAGGTTCAGTTGGAGTAACTGGAGGTTCAGTTGGTGGATCAACCGAATCAGGGCAATTTGGCACAATAGTATCTGAAAGAAAATTAAACAGCACTTTAAAATAAACTAGTGCTAACAGCTGTGTAATTATGATTTTTCTCTGTTCTCTTAAGGTAGGGCCGAGCAAATCCAGTGGGAACACACAGAAAAGAGCATGCACACATAGAGAGAGGCACATAGCAGGCTGAAAATGTCACTTCCAGTGTTTACTTCCACAATTTTTTTTTAGGGTTTTCATCCAGTTTTTACCACGTAAAGCAATCTGAGAGCGCTAGGGGGATTTCAATGCATAATGCTGTACCAAGCAAAGTCTTAGGCCATTTCCGCACGGCACTCTTATAGCGCGATTATTCCACTTTCAACCTCCTATGGAATCCTGGGGTTTGCAGTTCCAGGAGGGGCCGGCCGGAGATTGAAAGTGGAATAATCGTGCTATAAGAGTGCCGTGCGGAAATGGCCTTAGATAGGAAACGGTATGGGCTGCATTCTCTCTGCCCCTGACCCAAGTCCAAACAATGCATTTTCTCAGGAGCTGGGAATCAGTAACTCTCAAATACGAGGCTGCCACACGTAAAACTTTAGCACAATCTTTCTAGTTTTGAATTTCCACTGAAATTATTAGGTCCTTGAATGGATAATTTTAGAAGACTCTTCTATCAAGCACAGGCCAAAAGGATTTTCAGTATTGGCTAACAGAAGTGTGAAACGTAACCTTGGAAACAAGGAGCCTCTAAAATAAGGTTAGCTTGTAGCACTAACTTCCCATAATGAAATAACAGTTCTGCCAAACAACAATCAGAATATAACCATCAATTAATTTTTGAAACGGTAAAGTACATCATACTACAAGGGCAGGCCATATTGCTTTCAAACTCTGTAGCAGCTTATTGTGTACACTTTCACCAGAAGGGATGTTGGAGCAGAGAGGTCAAATACTTACGACTTCATTCACCTGGCAACTCCACCCCACTATGTTTCCTTATTTCTCTTGGAACATATACAAAACAAAGATAATGATGGAGTGATAAAAGTGCACGTATCACATTCCATCAAGTTAAGTCTGAGCTATAGCAGGTGTATCTCTCTGGCAATAAGACAATTAGCAACTTTAGTCATTTTGGTTCCAGTGGCTTTGCTCTAAGTATGACCCATTAAGAGAACAAACCCAAATAACAATTAGCAAGTTGCTGACTTTTCATGGCACCAAAAATCTGCTGCCTTGAAACAGAATCACTCTGCCTAATGGCAGTAATGCATATAAGTCTTTCACTCAAAGTCTCAAGTCAAGTCTCAAGTCCTTGAAGATACTTAAAGTCTCTCGGAGCCAACTTTATATCCCAACCTATATTCTAGAATTTCTGAATCGAATAAAGTCAGTTTTAACAATTTAAGCAGAGTTGGTCCTCCACATTTGCGATTTTGCCATCTGCAGCTTGAGAGGTGAGGAATAGGATCCTTCTCACTCCCCATTCCTGAAGCTGGAGGCTTTTGGCCAATGGGCATAAAAGAGTCTGCAGCTTCAGAAATGAGGAATAGGATCCTTCGTACTTCCCATTGCTGAAGCTGGAGGATTTTTCAGAAGTAGGAAATAGGGTCCTTCTTACTCCCCATTACTGAAGCTTCAAAAGCTGTAGAGGGAAAGATCCTTCTTCCTCAAGCCCACTGCCCAACACACTTGCTGTTCTCTGAGAAACATGCCCTGTGCTTTTGGGGACAAGTCTTGCCTTCTGCTCTTAGAAAAAGTTTTAGAAGTCTCCTCCAGGGACAGGTCTGCTCAGCAGGGACAGGCTGCTGAGCAGACCTCAAGCCTACATCAAGCCCATTGCCTAACCTGTTTGCTGTTCCCCTCTGAGAAATGTGCCCACACTTTGGGCTTGAGACAGATTGTCGTTTGACCATAGGCAAAAAGAGATGGAAGTGTTTTTCAAAATAGTAAGGTTTCTGGATGAATGTGTTTGTTACTGAACCAAGGGCAACAAATCAGTCACTAAAAATATACAAGTCTTGAGTGAAGTCGAGTCAGTGCATCTTTGTCGTTGAGTCAAGTCCAAGTCGAGTCCCTGAGGTGACTTAAGTCCAACTTGAGTCCAAGCCAGTCAACTCAAGTCTGCATCACTGCCTAATGGTTGGATTAGCGCAGCTGTCTATTCAGAAGGAAGCACCACCAAGTTCAGTTGAAGATAGTTCTAGGAAAATTAGTATTAGATTGCTGCTTTTGATTTTTCCAAATAACTTAAAATACAGTTTTTTGTTACGCTCTCTTACCATTTGTTTCAAGCAATCTCTTCAGTTCATTTATCAAAGGGTATTTTCCTTGGTTGCAAAATGTACCCAGGAAGTCATCCAGATCAATGGCCCAAACCATGGCACCTCCAAATTTGTTCTCTTTCACGTATCTTACCTTTAAAAGACAATTTAAAAAGCATTTTAGTTGACATCTTCCACTCATTCGTCAAATGGGAAGACATGCAATACAGCAGAAAGGTTCTGGAACACACAGCCAGAGTCAAGAAAAATTTTATATACTTGCCCAGCAGCAGGGAAAGGGCTATGGCCATTTCCGCACGAGGCAAAGGAATTGTTCCTTGCCGTTACTCACCCGGATCTTCTGGGTCCTCGGTCCGGTCCAGGGTGAATCGGAGCAGTGGGTGGTCTAGATCCGCACTGCTCTGGCTTCCAAAATGGCGGCTTCCGGTTGGTCGTGGGTCCCGACCAACCGCTGAAGCTCGCCATGCCTAAAGCCCGCCCCCGCAGATCGCAGGCTCGCATTGGTGCAAGCCTGCAAATCTGCACAAGGGACCAGGCACACAATGGCGCGCTCCAGCACTTTGAAAGGCCTGATTTTTCCGGTCTTTCAAAAACATGCTGGAGAACAACTTGGGGTTGATTCGGAGCGGACTGAGGTGCGGATCTCCGGTAAGTAGTCCGAACCCAGTCCGCTCCAAGGTGCAGACGTTCTCCATGGAGGACGCACTGCACCGTTTTAATTCCCCCGTGCGGAAATGACCTATATTATACTTACTGTAGGCCTCACAGTATCCCAGCCGGGCATTCCACATAGTAAGAGCATATGGATATCACATCCAACATGGTCTGACCTTCAGCCTACGAGAAAGTGATGTAGAGGAGTGACTTTTTTATCAGTTGTCCATTTTATGGAAGGGAGGGGTTCTTTGTTTGCTTTTTGCTGTTCCCAAAGTTTCTAGAATATAGAGAGAGGCCATGCCTGCACTCAAAGATCTTCTTGTTGTTAAGAATTCCACGACTTAAAATCCTTAGCCTTGAAATCATGTTTTTTACTCATTCTAAAGGGGCAAGCAGTGAGCCTGGGGTAGTCTGGGTGGGTTCTGTTGTTAGGGGATCTTCTCTATCACCTGCTCATGGAAATGCTGATCTCCATCAGGTAAAAGACACAGAGACATTTTCTCTGTTACAAAAGACCTGCTACATCTATTAATCACCAACAAAGCTTCTTTTGTACCTATAATGTTTGCCAAATTCAAAACTGAGGAAACTTTTTAAAAAGTTTCAAAGTCAGTCCAGTCTCAGACCAGAACAACATTGTTTTTTAAGCCATGACTTGTAAAGTATGCTTTATAGCAGGGGTGGACAACAAAGGGAGGCTGGGGGCTGTATCAGTTGGCCAGGAAACCGTGAAGGGTCACACTCCCCACGCTGCACTTGCTCCCAAAAAACTGAAACAATTTCCCTCAAATGTTCTCAAGCTTCTTCATACATAGACTGAGGAGAATTTGAGATTAGAAAAATTCATATGTGGCATACACCAGAACTGACAGTTTCAAGTGTCTATATTAATGAGAGTATAGTGGAAACTTGTCAGTTTAAATTATTTAGTTCAAAATTGCCTCAGGAAGACAGTACAGTCAAAGGCATGAAATGTAACTCAAGTGTGTTGCCAGATAGTGCTGTTCTGCTGTCATTTTGTGTATCCCTCATGAGGACCTTGGCAAAGAAAGAAAGAAAGAAAGAAAGAAAGAAAGAAAGAAAGAAAGGGAAAGAAAGAGAAGAAAGGAAGGAAATCTGAAGGCTGGGGAGATCTAGCAAACCAGGACATTTAAAGCATCCAACAAAACACTCTAGTGACAAAATTGCTGACCCTTCAGGAACTCTCCATCACCACCTCAACATCTTTGGACCCAAGAAGAAGTTGATCTCTCTCCTTTCCTCCTTTCACACCACATTATGCCTTATTGTGGGGAGGGGAGCAAAGAGCAAAAGGAGTAAAGCCAGTCCTGTCGCCACTGCTACCATGTAAGTAAAATCTTTTTTCTGTATGCAACCATGCACAACACAGGGCAATAGGAGGCAAGGAGGGAAGTCATTATCTTTTTGGCTGTATATGCCTAGGGAGAAGGTTTCCAAAGGGCAAGCAGTGAAAGGAGTCTCTCCACCCTCTAGTAGCAGCAGTGGAACTGGTTTTGTAAGTGGGAACAAGGTGCCCCTTTTCACTATCTCCAAACCCAAGAGAGATGGGTGTCTAGGAGAGCAAAGAGCCTTTCTTTCCTTAATCTCTAGAGCAATTTATAGCTTTACTTCTAAATGTATTAAAAAATTTAAAATGTAAGGGGCCATTGCAGGGAAGGGCGGTTGGGACAGCAAAAGAAAGGTGTAAGGAAGTTAGGCAACCCATTTCCAACATATCAAGCCATATCAACAAGCCATGTCCACAATGGACTCCAGAATGCAACTTTAACATTTGGACATGGAAACAGCAAAAAGTGACAAAAAGCATCAAGAACTGTCAAGAAGCACCTTTAAATGGTACTGCACAAACTGGCACAAATCACCAATCTTTTTGTCTCCCTTGGACAGGCCTCAACAGTTAACCGTGTGTTTTCCATTCTATTGTATTAAACTCCTTTTTGGATCTTGTCTCTATTGATCCTGAGTTATCTTAGAAGAATACTTCTGCCATACAGAAATGAACCTAAAGTTACTCATGCTACATCCCTGTATATTCAGAACAATGCTAGTTTCTGGACCAGCTCTAAAGCAGACAATAGCCTGTTCTGAAGTGGAACAGAGTTGGGGTTGGCTCCTATGATACATTTAAGTTGATTCCTTACAATCAATTCATGCTCCAGAAGTGCTTACTTCATGAAAGCAATTTGCAGATGTACATAGAGACATGGGCCCTAAGCAAGCCCATATCAGCTGCTATACAGTGGCAGAAATAAGGCTATTAATGGTAGAAATAAAAAGGTAAGCTTTAAAACTACAAGAGTCTTACTTTGTGTCTGAAGCTGCAAATGTTGTCATAAGTAACCCATACTTTATCCTTAAAGGCATATGGGACTTTCTGGTCATCCAACCATTGCACTTCAGCATCCTTTATGAAAGTGCAAACCTATCAAAAGAGTAAGACATTATTACTAGAGTCAAGATTTCCCTTGAAACAAATAAATACTAACTTGATGTTTTTCAGTTTATGCATTTATTGTGCTAAGCAAAAACCATGACAACTAACCCCATCTCCCAGTTTTTGTACTATTTAGCCTGATGAAAATTTCTGCAGTCCCAAAGCTCACACACTTTTGTGACATTTTAATGGTCTTAACCAAGATATTACAAAACTCTGAATTTTGTTGCAACGTTTTATTATTCTAATAGATATGGGGGACATGGTGTTACTAAATGGCAGAGGAGAATATCACATGGTTCAAATTCTGACTCATCACCATGAGATGCATGAGTGTGTTTTCTATTACAAGTCAGTACTTTGTCACATTTAGTTGTGGAGGGAGTGGGAGTGGAGGAGTCCTAAGAATTTAAGTGTGAGAAACAGGATAATAGTTACTTATGAAATATGGTCTAACAACAGTAACCAACTACTGCAAGACTTTCCCTAATAACTGTAACTAATTACTTTTTAAAGTAATTTTCAAAGCTTTCTCAAGGATATATGATACTTCCAATTCAACACATCATGTTCTCAACTTTCATGCTTTCATGTACTTCCAGTCAGCTCCAGCTTACGACAACCCTTTCCCAGGGTTTGCCAGGATTCATTCAGAGAAGTCGAGAGAGTATGGCCCTTTCCACATGATGTCGTTGTTGTGTTTTTGCCACAGGATGGCAGCGGTTCGCAGGTCACACTTCCGCATGACGTCGTTGCCATCCTGCTGCCATCCCGTCATGGAGCGTCGCACTTGCGCAGTTTTTGCAAAACAGAAAAAATCTGTTTCACACCTGCGATCGGGTGGTGCTCCCGTCACTTCTGGCCATGTGGAAGATGCGGAAGCACATTGGCGACGCTTCCTTCCATAGCGCAGCAATGGAAAAAGCCCGCTTGTGCTGTGGAAGGAAGACGTGGCGCCATTGTGTTCTCTCCCGCATGGACTGAGCAGGTGCAGAGGGACCATTGCTGACACGCTCCCTTCTGGACCCAGGACTGCAGCAAGACAACTCGGAAGAGCTTTGTCATGCGGAAATGGCGTCTAACTTGTCCAAGGTTACCTAGTGGGCTTCCACGGCTGAGCAGGGATTTGAACCCTGGTCTCTTGGAGTCCTATTCCAACTCACAAATCAGTACACCACACTGGTTCATAGACCTCATGCCTTCATACCTCAAAGTAAGCCCAATATCCAGCCTCTTCTGTATATGTTCCTGCAGGACCAGCCCCAGAGATTGAAGTACAGAGTCCTGCATCACCACTGCTCCAAAGGCCTAAGGAACGTCCATAGGTGGGAAACCCCATGAGCAGCTTCTCAGCTGGAGCCCCTTGGTCCCTCCAATACTCCATAGCATATTTCTGCCAAAACATAGTGGAAAACATTTGAAATATATCTTCAGCTTTTTAAAAAGAATAAGAAATGGAGGGCCATAAAAGGACTCTTTACTCACACAGTTGAAAATGTCAACATCACACCACTCTGAACCAGCATACAGTGGGCTATTGCATCCAGTGGTAGAGTCCCAGTCACCATGGAAGTCATAAGTCATCACACTGATGAAATCCAACAGCCTGATGTAAATGAAGAAAAAAATCACTTAGAAAACAATGGCTCATCAGACACTGAATTCAGCTACCTTGTTTGCAGAGTTATTAGTTGCTCTTGTAGAAAAATCAGCTAAAATGCTACCACTGTGGTATCACTTTATACTTATTCTATCTGAATCTTGTACATCCTGACTTGCCTCCGTTCTTGTAGGTTTTAAAATGAGGGTGGGAAAACACATGACTCTCCAGAGGCTGTCAGACTGCAACTTGTAGATACCAAGTTCCACTCAGTATAGGCAGTGTTGGGGATCATGGCAGCTGGAGTCCAAAAAACATCTGGAAAACCACATGTTGCCCACTCCTGGGGCCTTTCTACACTAGACTGTTACAGTGCTATTATTCCATTTTCAACATCCTGTAGAACTCGGGGATTTGTAGTTTACTGAGGCCAAAGAGCTCTCTGACTGAGAATTCTAAATGCCCCTCCCCAAACTGCAAACCCCGGGATGCCATAGGATGTTGAAAGTGGAATAATAGGACAATAACAGTGCAGTACAGAAAGGCCCCTGGTTTAGAAGAGAGGTGCAGTTCAACTCTAGCATCAGATGTAAGTATGCAGAGGACTGCAACATACCATCTAGTCTTCCAAGGGTCTTTTTTAGAGCCAAAGGGTGGTTTTAAATACTTTTATAAGTAATTAAATAAATATGCTTTCCATGCTTATCAAATTATTATTTCAAATAATTTCTGTAATCATAAAGATATAAATGTCTCAGAATTTTACTGAATGGGAGAGGGCCTGCATTCTGCATGTAATTATTGTTGAAGGTCATAGTAAATTTTACCCATAGTGATCTGAGAATTCTACTTACTCCCCTAGTTTATCAATTTCATATCCAGCATTAATAGTCTCTACACCAGCAGACACTGCAGCTGTAACCAGTAGCCTGGGCTGCCCACCTTCTTGTATAAAGGCATCTCTCATTTCCTACAAAGTAAAATGAGAATAGTGAATACCACTTTTTCAAAGACTAAATGAGTTAATATGCAGATTAGTCAATTAATTGTAAATTCAAAATATTTTATTTATTATTATGCTCACTCTTGTTAAAAAAAAAATGAATTCAATGCATGTTTGTTGTTGTATGCCTTCAAGTCATTTCTGAGTCAGTGACCCCAAAGCAAACCTATCACAGGGTTCTGGAGCTGAGAGTGTGTGATGCACCCAAGGTCACCCAGAAGGTTTCCAGGGCCGAGTGGGGAATCAAACACTGGTCTCCAGAATCATAGTTGGACTAGTCCAATGTTCAAACCACTACACTACACCAGCTGTCTTACATGTTCTTAGTAAACCATAAATATATATAAAGATGTAAATCCATGGTGTCGAACAGTGTTTCCTAAAATAATAACCTTGGAAGAATAATGTCAGCATACCAAGCCAAAGAAAAACTAACCAAGAAATTCTTCATAAAATCAGAAAAAAATGATAAGACAGGGATGACCATCAAGTGTACAGTTCTGCAAAGTGGATGAGATTTAGTGCTGTTGGGGCCATAACAAATCATCTTTCTGAATCCTTTCATTCCAGTCTTAGGCCCTTTTCACATGTGGGGGGGGAAACGGTGTAGAGCGACCTCCCACGGAGGTCGTCTACACCGTAGAGTGGACTGGCGTGGACTACTTTTCGTAGTTTCACACCAGAATCCACTCAGGAGCGGCCGGAACTAGCCGGGCTGCGTGTTTTTTAAAAACCTCTTTTTAGAGGTTTTTAAAAAGCATGGAGCGTGCAGCCCCGTGCCGCTCCGTCGCCCGGCTCTAAAGTGAATCTGCAGGCGAGCACAAGTGCGTGCCTGCAGATCTGCCGGGGGTGGGCTTCTGGCTGGCGAGCTTCTCCAGTTGGTGGAGAGCCTCCGCCAACCAGAAGCTGCCATCTGCGACGCCGGAAGAGTGTGGAGCAGCAAGCTCGCGCTGCTCCACGCGGCGACGGACTTACCCAGCTGGAGGTAAGCTCCGTTTTTGGGTGTTTTCGCCCGTTTCCCTCCCGACATGTGAAAAGGGCCTTACTATAGGAATGAAAGGCCTTGCCAGCAACTGGAAATGGGTTGATTGTTCAAAGCCAAAGTGCTCATGTACACCAATATCTCTACTTGAATAAAAGCTGACCCAACACAAGGTGGGCACAGCCTCCCTGCCTCAGGTAGACCTTTCCTAAGATTGGGACTTCTGTCCCACTTCCTTTCTTCCCTAGCTAAGGTTCTCAAATCCAAGGGTTGAGCCGCTTGTCATTGCAAGAGGAAGGAATCTCAGAGTGAGACCACTGCCTTGAATTCTCTCCAGCTTTTCATAGCTGAAAACCAGGACAAGTGAATAGAAATGTAGAGTTGGAAGAGACCACACGGGCCATCCAGTCCAACCTCTTGCCATGCAGGAACACCCTCAAAGCACTCCCGACAGATGGTCATCCAGCCTCTGCTTAAAAACCTCCAAAGAAGGAGACTCCACCACACTCCGAGGCAGCATATTCCACTGCCGGACAGCCCTGACTGTCAGGGATTTCTTCCTGAGGTTCAAGTGGAATCTCCTTTCCTGCAGCTTGAATCCACTGCTCCTTGTTCTGGTCTCTGGAGCAGCAGAAAACAAACCCTCTTCTTCCTCTACATGGCATCCCTTCAAATATTTAAACATGGCTAAGGAACATCAGACTGGGGTGAAGATGACAAAAATTATTCATGAAGAAGAACACATGAGCTAGGAGACACTGTAGCAGTTTGCTGACTAAGCTGAGCCTACTAGGAAGGGCAGGTTGTTGCCTGCCCCCCGCACCTCTTCCCCAGTCTGAATTCTGTTTACAAAACTGAAATAAGCTGATGACAAAGGAGGAAAATGGCAAGAGGAAAGAGAAACTGGGACATTTTAAAAGCAGTTGAAAAAGTTGGACAACAAAGAATTAATCAGGACTGTCCCTGCTGAATCATGTATGTGTGCATACATATTTTCCTCATTTGTTAGACTTGTATTTTTAATCTGAGCAGCCTACTCTGTGTAACTTTGGCTAATGCTTAACATATCGTGCTCAATTACATCGCCCCGTTGTAACACCACTGGTGTAACATCACCAGGAAATACACATCTATAATAATATTTGCAGATACTATGGGCAGCTGAGGTAGCTAGCTGATCTAAAGTAAATTATGCATTCAATTATTACCTGAACCAAGAGGGTAAATCGAGCCTTGTCCTCGGGGGGACTTCCCCTAGAACCTGGATATTCGAAGTCGAGGTCAATCCCATCAAATCCAAATTTACGGAGGTATACCATCACTGAACTGATGAAGGTCTTGCGGTTTTCGGGTGTGGAGACCATAATGGTGAACCTATGGAGAAACTCACTCTTAAATATGTTTCTTCTCCCAGTGCATACAGTTCCACACTTTAGGGAACACTCCAGTCTAAGGTTAAATCTCATATTTCAGTGAGAGAATGGAGCACCTTGAAATTATTCGGACAAGAAAGTGCTTCATTTTGACTGGATTGGATCTTTTTGAGGTTTTTTTGCTTCAAAAAAAAGCTTAATGATATCGTGTGTTCTCATTCTAAGTAAGTCAATAATCCCCCAGAACCCTTCTTTGAAATCACTCCTATGTGTTGGCGTTATATTGCTTTAGCCAAAGTTGATTAAACTTTTGTATCTGCTGTGAGAAAAATAATCCATAATAATCCAAAGGGAATTATAAATTAGCAATTGAGAGTTTTCAAAATCATCAGTAAGATGCATACCAATTCTTGGATGCAACAACAAATGTTACCATATAAATTCTCTAAGGTTATCTCCGAAGAATTGCAGCACTGTATTATTTACACTAATGCATTAGCCGTTGGCAATTTTAAGAAACCTTCAAGCATCAAGCATCAAAGACCATGCACTATAAGTAGTTACAAATATGGGTACTATTTTCAAGAGTACTTTAATTGTATATTCCCACATAGCAGAAAATTGGACTAGATAGCCCTTGTTGCTCTTCCCAACTCTCTGTTTCTGTATTTCACTATTACCAAATCCAATTGTTCTGAATCCAAACCCAATCCAGTTATCAAAATATTCTCAGCATCAGTGACACCAGTATAAAATGAACTTGGGGGGGGACTCACAGTTCAGTGCCAAAGTTCCATCCACCAATTGACAGCAATGTAACCAGGTTGGGATTGCTGTGAGAAAACAGGGAGATAGAGGACAAACAACACAGTTATAATTCTGCCTGTAACCTGTACATTAAAATATAAATGCACCATGTTTTTCAATGATAAGATGCAACTGCACAGCCATACTGATACTAATAGTTATTTGCTCTCTGTTTGGGATACACAGAAACATTGTCCCATGATACTGTGGCACCAAAGTTTTGACACTAGGAGAAATCTAAGAGTGATATACTGTCCCCATGAATACATATGCAAGAAGAGCTTCCACTTCTGCCAGCCCAATCATACATAACTGAGCAACTACAGAATGATGAAGTACACTGCTGGGAAAAAATCTTTAATGGTGCTCGAGCGTGCATACACACTAGTAAAAGCAATGGATGCCATGTTCTGCTATGTCACTGGTGTAGGTATAAGGAGTTATGGATAGTTGTCTGTATCGCCAATATGCACAGGCTGACTATTTTGGGGAGCTGGATGCAGAGCAGAGAGATGTACTGAAACTTAGAGCAGAAACAGTGTGACATAGGTTCCTTCAAAACAGACATATGTACCAACCACAAGATTTGGACCAGACCCAATCTGCCATTTCAGAAAACAGACAAATTCAATACAGACTGATCTGAGTACTTTTCAGTTTTATGTGGGTTCTCAACTTGAGCTGAGATTCAGAAATCTTTCTATCCACCACTGAATATCACTAGAAAACAAAATAACTTTTCAAAACTCCTTGGGCCCTTTTATTCTCCATGATTATAGTGCTGTGATTACACTTGAACTGCCATTGCTAGATCCATTTAGAATTCTCAGCCAGAGCTCTAGTGCCTCATCAGACTACAAATACCAGGATTCAATAGAATGACCAGACATGGCAGTCTGACAAGAGCCCTTCATTGTCAGAAATAAATGAAATTTGAAGTTGTCAAAGCCTCTTAAGTGAGGTTTGTACTTATCAAATATTAGATTTATAATCCCTTAAATTATTAAAAAGGGAATTACCTATCACTTTGGTTGGTTGGTTGGTTGGTTGGTTGGTTGGTTGGTTGGTTGGTTGGTTGGTTGGTGGTTGTGGGGTTTGTGACGTCCAAAATTGGAAGAAATGTGCAAATATAGCATAGTTGTCTCTTCTGAGGGAACAGAGGTATTGGATTTTGGACAAATAATTTCATAGATTTGGGGGGAAAGCAGCTTTTTACATTTGGAGAATTTTTAAAAAAGAATATACTTATTCTCCCCACTACCACTCCAGGTTACTTGTAGATTATGATTCCAAATGATGGTAAGTCTACATAACAAGCCTGCAGAGCTTTAGAATGATAGGTGTAGTGGTTCATATGAAAGTGAAATCCTGGACTAGACAGGTTTTGGTGACTGATCTAGATGGACTTATCTTACATTCTAATGTTGACAGACAGACAGGTAGGTATAGGAAAATTTCTTCAGTGACTAACAGAAGCAAAATGCTACCAATTATGCAGAAAAGTACAGGACATTTTTTCTAAGTGGACTTTGGATAAGTTCAATTTACACAGTTTAATAATTCTCACCTCTTTTTCAGTGCCTGGAACTCAATGAAGAGTTCTTCATCATTCCATTCATAAGGTGCTATCTCATTATTTTTCATGGTTACAAAGGCATAAGCCAAATGTGTGCAAAGATCTGGATCAATATTATCTGGGAAATACTGGGCAGGATTTGGCCTATATTGAGACCAGTTAGTAAAGTAGCACAGAAGTTTATAAGCAGAACCTGGATGAAAGAAAGAAAAACATAGTTAATTTGACTCAAGAAATCTAAGATCGCTGGATCTTGTTGTGTCTCTCTCCAAAAGGATTAATGCAAGTTACAGAGTATATATATCCTCACATGTTCTGTCTTCAGCAAGAATGCACCTTGCAACACATGCACGTTTACTCAGAAGTAGATTGATCCATTGTGTAAATTGACTGGTGATGAAGACATTGAAATTAATTATTTTCTATACCTTGGCTCAGTCATCAATCAAAATGGAGACTGCAGTCAAGAAATCAGAAGAAGACTAAGACTTTGAAGAGCGTTTATGAAGGAACTAGACATGATGGCCAAGTGTGAAGATGCATCACTGAACACCAAAGTCAAGATCAGCCACTATGGTATTTCCAGTTTGTAGGTATGGATGTGAAAACTGGATAATGATGAAAGGTGACAGGAAAAAAAATTATCTTCTCTGAAATGTGACACTGAATAATAATTTTATGGATACCGTGGACTGCAAAAAAGACAAGTCTGAACTGATCCTAGAACAAACCAAGACTGAACTTTCAATAGAAATGAAGATAAAGTTATCATACTTTGAATACTCTCTCTAAAAGTTAAAAATAATGACTAAATTGAGGCTGTTACATTTTGGAAATATCATGAAGAGCATGAGCCATTGGAAGAGACAATAATCTTAGAATAAGTTAAAGGGGAAAAACAAAAACCACATTAGAGATGGACTGACTCAATGAAGGGAGCCACAGCCCTGAGTATGCAAGACATATGCCAGATCTGAATAGCTACTGGACTTTATATTTTCAGAACTAGAGGAGCTAACAGTTACATGCAAGTAACCTGAAACCTGCATGATACCTTGTAGAAATTTTGCATTTGTACTTATGCCTCTTCTTCCATACCATCTTAATACTTTTCCTCCAAATTTTCACTCCTTCCCCATATCTACTTTTTCTAATTTCTTATCTGATGAAGAGATCTGAAGATCTCAGGAGCTTGCCCAGAATTTTGCGCATATTGTTTTATGCAAAGGCACTGGCTGGATTTTGGAACTTAAATTAAGGATTTCTGGACTGGTGCTTTGTTTGATTTTTCATATCAGTTTGTGCAAGTCCAATACCAGAAACATGTTTAAACAAGGAGTGATGGACTTTAGAACGCAGTGAGATCTAGCTGCACTGTCTTCCGTAAGATCCCTGAAATGGTTAGCAACGGCCAAATCTCTTTTTCAGGAAGAAAAATATTTGTCCTTTGCAATGAAAAGGGACTTGCGTACGGCCTTTATACAGCTCTGATTTGAGCAAATGGAAACTAGGATGTTGCAAAGTCGTTATCAGGGTATTCCTGTTCAAGATAGAATCTGCATATGTGGGGCATCTGCCATTGAAGATCTTGCCCACTGCTTATTGCACTGTCAGCTATATGTTAACATTACAGTACGCTACTTCAACCCGTTTTTAGTTAGTTGGAGGGAGTGGGATGACGAGTTCAAGCTGGCTTTCCTTTTGGAAGGGGTTAATCCTTTTGTGACTCAAAGAGTGGCCCTCTTTGTGTATTTTGCAGCTAAATTGAGGAAGCAAGTAGTAGATAAAGGGTCTGCCTTGCTGGCTCATGGGTAATCTCTTTTTTTAATTACTTGAGGGGTGTTCTAGTGATTCAGAGGGGTGGTCTTTTTAATCTTTTTAATCTGAAAATTGTTATTTTATCTGCATATATAGTTTTGTATTTTATATTTTTATTACTTGTCGATGTGTTTCCTTGCTGATGATGCTGTTTTTGGTCTCTTTTCCATGCTTCGGGTTTCGTTCCATCTTTTTAATTGTCTGATATAGGCCATTTCCGCACGGGGTGAGGGAATCGCCCCGTGCTGCTACTTACCGGACTCATTGGCTCCCCGGCCCGGTCTGCGCTGCTCCGGAGCAGTGTGTGCTCGTCACTCCGCACTGCTCCGGGGACCAAAATGGCAGTTTCCGGTTGGTCAAGGGTCTCGACCAACCACTGAAGCTCGCCAGCCTAAAGCCCACCCCCGGCAGATCGCAGGCTTGCACTGGTGCAAGCCTGCAAATCTGCACCGGAGAGCGGGCATGGAATGGAGCACTCCGTGCTTTTGAAAGACCTGTTTTAAGTGATCTTTCAAAAGCACACTTGACGACCACTTGGGATCGTTCCAGAGCGGGCTGAGGTGCAGATCTATGTTAAGTAGGTCTGACCCAGTCCGTTCCCAGCTGCAGACGTCCCCCCTGGAGGATGCTCTGCACGGTTTCTATTAGCCCATGCAGAAATGGCCATAGTCTGTAGACTGATTCAATAAAGATTTGATACTTACATTGTTACTAGTACAGACAATATGTTAGCTGCCTGCCAATCCCAGTTTACAAAATAAATGCAAGTCAGATATCAAAACACATGTTTCTCTCTCAATCTCTCTCTCCAGTCCCTGCACCAAACTTAACTAGAGATTAGCAATTTGACCTCATCAGTGTTAACCATCACTAAGATTATTTGGAATTCACCTTCACCCAGGATATAAAACTACAATTTGAAGTGAGTTTCATATACTTCACTGAGAAAAGAACGCTGTATTTTCATACTAGTGGCTGAACCTCCAGATAAATAAACATGATTGGGAAATAATTAATCAGCAAATTAAATATTGGCATCCATGATAATAAAAGAGAATGACTGCATTTTTGTGCTAATCATAACTTACTGGGAAATCATGTTAGATGCCTCAAACATTTTGTTATTGTTCAAGTTGCAGTGCCAAGTTTCAAGTCAAAGTTCTAAATGGGGGAACTTGCAATAATCAAGGGGGCAGGAAGCTGTGGTATACACTTCAAAATTTGACAGAGGTTGTTGCCCAAATTTCAGTCGCCAATTTCAAGCTGAAATTCTAGAGATCTTCTTAGAAGCAAAAGGAAAGTCTACCATAACAAACTGGGAAACAGTTCCTTTAAAAGGCTAGAAAACAAGAAAGGAGTCCATGAGGCACTGCTATTAAGATTCCTGAGGAAGAAAAAAGTGGGAAGACAAAAAAGGGTGAAGATTCTTGTGGTTTTAAAAGGTGGGCAATGGGAGAGGGTTGTGAGGTACTGTTGGTTAAATTCCCAAAATAAAGGGGGAGTGAAATAAAAAAACGAATTTCCATTGACTGCTTCTGGGGATATTAGGTATGGAACCAAACAGCACTAGGTCCCATTAGCAGCTGCTGACTTCCATATCAATGGAGCAGTGAATCCATGCTGGGTTTTGTTCTAAACTATAAAGATAAGATGCTTAAACAATTTTGTGGTTTGGGTTCAACACCTTGGATAGCTTCTTTAAAGTTCAGAGTAAAAACAAGAATAGATTTACTACCACTTTGATATGGAAACCATCAACCATCAATGCTGGGTACCGTTCAGCTAGTACGGTGCTTGAGTACTATATAGACTGTTACTTTTAGCCCTAATGCTTCTATATTGCAGGATTTTTTTAAAAAAACAACAAAACTTTTTTTTCATTCTCCTAGGCACAAAGAAAATAACCAAGATGCTTACCAAGCTGCAAGTATAGCAAAATGGCCAGGCCTAGCAAAGAAAACATCAGAATAAGAATAATTGACAAGGCATATCTCAGAATCATAGCCGTTATTCAACAGTTAGTGCTTTCTTCAGAGTGCATTACATTACATTATAGGAATAGACAACGGGCATAGACCAAAGAGGACATCTTGTCTATGCTGCTTCTTCTGGGTAAGTTCTTCCACTTACTAGTTCTCTTAAGGCTTAACACACATCATCCAAACCACAGCGTTATGTCATAAGAAGAAAGCAAAGAAGAATGAAGGGCGCCATCCAAAAATGCCTATGGAGCAGATAACTTCAAATGACTTAAGAAAGTGAATCAGCACAGATGGTAGATACCAAATCACTAGCCAATCTGGCCTGCAAAAAATACTGCTGTGCACTTAGCTATTGTGATTACTTAACCTCTATTTTACAGAATATGTCACTAAATGGATGGTTGGAGATTTAGCAAAAGGATCTTGATGTTTCTTAGTATTTGGGATTTTTTTTTTCCTGCAGCCTTGGAATATAATACCTATCAGAATTTGGGAAAGGTGATACCCTTGAGCTAAGGCAAGAGTGAGAAACCTGTGGCCCTCCAGAGAGTGGAGATGATGACTGTTGGAGCCCGACAATATCTGGAGGGTCACAGGTATTGATTCTTGAGTTAAGGAAAAAGGCAGACAAATGGTTTGGGGATAGTTTGGCCATTTGAACCCAGTGGCAGAGACAGCTGTGAAATTACTGGAAACATTCCTAGGGTATAGTTGGTCTTTCTGGATTTTTGATACAGCATTAATTGCTGTACTGTCTGGTAAAAATGTCAGTTTTCCTCTATTATGCTCTGCTTATTTATTTGCAAACAAAACAAATATTATAAAAACAGAAAAGTTTTCTCACCCAGAGCAATTGAAAACCTTTTTCCCTGGACTTCTCACTACTTGGAAAATGAGCAACCAGTAAATGATACTTTTCTCATCCCAAATGGAGCTATCAAATGTGTCCTAATCATAAAGGAAATGACCGTCCACTTGATCTGTGTGTAATATAAATATTTAGTATTACTGTTATTAGTATCATGTATTACTACAAAATTAACTGTGGAAATGCAATCCATGTTTCATTTTCAAGGGACATTTGAGTCTGCCTGCAGTAAATGAATTGTCATGAAGATTTAGTAAATGAATGGTCACAATGATCAAAGATGCAAGAATTGCTTACCAATCCATAATAGCACCTTCCCCATCTTTCCTCTGTCTCTGAATGATTGTTCAGACTAGAAGGTGGTTGCTGCTTTTTATTGAAGCAAAAATACCTGTTATCACTGTGGAACCAACACACCTGCAAAATAAGTAACACAGTACTCACCAGGTGATATAATACCCAGGCATCCAGTGCAAAATAGTGCAAAAATCCCATCCAGTCAAGGACAACAGCAGCTTGAGCATCTGACTATTGCTTCAAAAATCTCTGTTCAGGCCGAAAGAGATGCCATTTGTGGTAGTGTATTCAGAGCAGCAGACTTGGACGGGCAAGATCCATATTCAGATTCATGGTAATTATGAAAGGTGAGCTTGGACAAGTCAAGGTATTCCCATTTATCCCTAGAAAACAGAATTTTTATGAGTTGAAACTGAGGGAAATAGTCATGTATGCTTCCAAGGCCTCCTTAGAAGAAGGACTGAAGATACAAGTGATAAGTAAGAAACAACAAATACAACTGCAGGTGCCTTCATCTCCTACTAAATAGAAGAAATTACGCACTCTTTAGAGGAAAATATGTCTGCATTTCAGCCAAATGCAAATGCTCTTATTGTTTTTAATTACTTTCAACAGGTTAACAAGCCTGCATTACAAAGACAGTAAAGGCCAATGGCCAAGATCCTGCATTTTCAGACATAGCCATGATGGCCAAGTTCCTTCTTCATAGTTACTTCTGCTGATGCCACTTCACAAATCTATCTCTTAAGCCAGGCAACACCCAACCACAGGGTTTCCAAGGCTCTGCAGATCAGGGAGCTGAGGAATGATATCTGCAACACTCCACCAGTAGTGGGACATGTTAAGACAGGCAAATACACCCCTCAGGTTCTGCTACAGTTGCTTGTCTTAATGTGCTGCACAACCAGAAGATCACTGCAATTATCATTTCCAGCTCCCCAATCTGCAGCACATTGGAAACTCTTCAACTGGTGTGCTGCTTAAATTAGAAGCTTTTGGAGTTACCTTTGGTCATGAATGAATCACAAAAGTCATGAGATCGTAAGTCAGATCACATAAATATTGAAATAGGATGCCAACCATTATGTTTTTGACAATGGTGTGGAACATAATGTCACTGTTTTATACTTACATATGTATTCAGTATCTAATTTACTAAATTTTTGGTACTAAAGTTCCTGGTCCAATGTTTGTGCTGATCCTTCCTGTGTTCCAGGAGTGTGTCAATCCTGTGTTCCAGGATTGTGTGTACAATCAGATTTGAGCCAATAGATCAGGGATGGGCCAAATGTTATTCAATTGAAACTCTTCCCATGTTTCACTCATATCCATTTTCTCCGGGAACTGTTGTCGAACAACATCTGGTAAGCCACAGTTTCCCCTGCAGCAGATAATGTTCTACATATCCAAAGTTGACTGGAAACAATATATAGCATTAATATTAGAAGACATGGAACCAGTGCCCAAGATTTAATGGAAAGATTAATCTCATTTTGGTGATATTTATTGATCCAATAATACCATAACTTACGTACAACTGCATCTACTTTAGCAACATTTCAGAACCTAATAATGTTACCCACAACATGAGAGGTGACTCCACCTGCTCATGCTTCTAGTGTGATCTTATACCAACAATGTCCCTCTGCACTCTACGTTGGATAAACAGGGCAGTCTCTATTTCAGAGGATAAATGGACACAAATCTGACATTAAAAATATGAATACTGAAAAAGCAGTTGCAGAACACAGTTTCCTGGATGTTCTTAGACATTCTGTCTCAGATTGCCAAGTAGCAGCTCTTGAACAAAAAAGTTTTAAAGAAAGAATGGAAAGAAACAGCTGAATTAGGATAAATTCACAAATTCCAATTCATTAGCTGTCTTTTGAACATAGATAAATATTTCTTGGCACACTGCGTATATTAAAACACTAATCTTCAGCACAGCCATATACCCCAAACAGATTCCCCTCATGTCTGTAGTCCAACAATATTTTACTGTTTCTGCACTTATACCAAATCAATATGCAAAGACTTTTCTCCAGTATACATATGTTTGCCTGCTTATCTACACTTATATGCAAAATCTATCTCCCACAGTTGTTCTTGCGACTACTCTATGACCTTTATTAGATTGATCTTCATCACCACTCCAACATGTTTTGAATTTCCATTTTTTTTTTTGCACTTCCCATTCCCATCCTAATATACACGTGTATCTATCCACAGAGGCTTCACTCCATGTATCTGATGGACCATGTCAATTAAAGCTTGTGCTAGAAATTTTCCAGTTAATCTCAAATACGCTATTGGATTTTGTTATATCTTTTCATGTACACTGAAATATTTTATGGCACATTAAAGACTAACAAGTTTTATTTTGTGCAAGATTTCATGGACACTAGCTCACTTTCTCACGTGCATCAGAAGCGTGGACTCTAGTCCTAGTTTACAGATATTTCTACAAATGGTAGACTGGAGTTGGATCAGGGGAAAATGGAGATGCCAAAAGTACCAGCAGATAACACCAGACATTTAGCAGTTGTATGATTAACATGTATTGTAACATAGTAATTCAGATAATGACCACATGATATTTTTGCCACTGAGTTTCCCAGTCTGGCTAACTTAGATGTAGTGTAGCAAGAGAAGTGTAATAACTCAGTCCTTCTCCAATAACCTTGTGCTCTTTGGCTTCAGTCTACTGAATTAGCCTTGAACAAAGAGAAAGAACTGATAAAAGTGGAACAAACATTTGATCAATCTGAGCAATATCTTGGAATTTTCTACCTGGGCATTATTATGCCAGCTGTCAAAGTAACCTTCAGAATGTGACAAACAGCCTGATCAATTGCTCTTGACTGGTCTTCATTTAACAACTAAAATAAGTCAAGGTTATTTATTCTCATTTCATCAGCAATTTCACTGTATTTGCTGTCTGCCAGACACACCCACAATTTGATGTTTCTTTAAAGGTCTAATCAGTCCACATTCATATACGCAAGCAAAACCAAATACTAGCCCCTTCAGTAGCACTTATTCAGAGGTAAATATTTTTATATACTTACTGTCTAGAAATATATATTGTTCACTTTTACTGGTGAAATGAAGAGAGCAACACACAAGCCATAGCATGGACTGTATTTGGTTTTTGTTTTGTTTTTGTTTGTTTTTTAATTCTCTAGAAACCAGTGTTCTTCATAACAATAACCATGATTTTTACCTATTGCAAGTGATTTTTAAATACAGTACATTTTAGATGAACGTAGTCTGCAGACAAGTCTTCTTAAATAACCTCAAGGTACCTGATCCCATCTGATCTTAGAAACTATACAAGGTCAGCCCTACTTGTATGGGAGACTACCAACAAATGCCAGCTACCGTAGGCCAACCATTCTCAACGGGGTCTATAAGCCCCCCAAGGAGCCCTTGCACATTTGAAGAGGATCACAGACTGAAAACTGTAAGAAGGGAAGCCCCAGGGTTTATGTGGGCCCTGGTAACTGTCTGAGTGGAGATTCAGCAAAGTAGTTTCATTGACAAACTCCAGGAACAGAATTGATATCATGACAAGCGGTAACCTCCAACTGTTATTGTCTAATTTGGAAAGCGATATCATGAAACTTTCAGAAAAGCACCAAGCTCAAAGATTGCATTAGGCCTGATAGACATCTAATTTCATATAGTCTTTTTAAAGTTTTGTCCACTATGTTAGAGTGTTCAAGTTTTCTTGGGGTTCAGTAGTAGATGATTTTCTGTCTATCTGTTTGGGTTGTATTCTTGTTTGATGGAAGGCCCGGGAACCCAAGAAGAATTCCTGTGGCCAAAAAACAGTTGAGAATAGCTGCTGTTGGCTGTATTTCGAAGGAAGGCAGTGACAAAACCACTTCTGAATATTCCTTGCCTAAGAAAACCCTATGAAATTCATGGGATCACCATAAGTCAACCAGCAACTTGAAGGCACATATATACACACAGGTTGCAGACAAGATAAAAAGAACCTAATGCACAGAACAGATCAGCAGTATATCACCAAATGACATTCACAGTTTTCTCCCATGTAAATTATTATTAGACATCTCTGCTGGATAGCATTAGGGGAAAGAATTGGACTGAATGATCCAGTTCAACAGTACTATTCACACTTAGGCCCTTTTCACATGTCGGGGGGGAAATGGGCAAAAACGCCCAAAAACGGAGCTTACCTCCATCCGGGTAAGTCCGTCGCCGCGCGGAGCAGTGCGAGCTCGCTGCTCCACACTCCTCCGGCGTTGCAGATGGCAGCTTCAGGTTGGTGGAGGCTCTCCACCAACCGGAGAAGCTCGCCAGCCGGAAGCCCGCCCCCCGCAGATCTGCAGGCACGCACTTGCGCGCGCCTGCAGATCCACTTTAGAGCCGGGCGACGCAGCGGGACGGGGCTGTGCGCTCCGTGCTTTTTAAAAACCTCAAAAAAGAGGTTTTTAAAAAACACGCAGCCCGGCTAGTTCCGGCCGCTCCTGAGTGGATTCTGGTGTGAAACTACGAAAAGTAGTCCACGCCAGTCCACTCTACGGTGTAGACGACCTCCGTGAGAGATCGCTCTACACCGTTTCCCCCCCACACATGTGAAAAGGGCCTTACAGATACTACCTTAAACATATTTACTAGAGTGACTGTTTATGGATCACCCAAATATGGACTGAATAAAATATGGAGCTGCATTAAAATTTGTATATATTTATTTGTATTTATAGATGCATGCTTAGAAATAACTGCTTTAATTTCAGTATGTTGAATATATCTCACAACAGAGAGGAAGTCTGTGACCAGAAGACCTATGTGAAGGTTCAATGTGCTGTTCAGATGCTGACTTTTGGTAAGGAAAATACAAGGTATCTGATCTCTCATCTGATAATTCTTTATTATTAAACCCAACTTGAACTGAACAATCATTCAAACCGAGAACAACTTCAACTAGGGAATAGACCTTCAAATAGGAGAGTGTTCTCCATCAAGTAGGTTACATGTCCACTCTACGGTTTACTCAGAAATCAGTCTCATTATGTTCAACAGAGCTTGCCCACAGTTAAATGTGAATGGCCTGAAACAGACTTTTGTTGATGTCACAAGAGCCATCACATGAATTAAAAGAAATTAATAACAGCATTTAAATTTAGGACTACAATTTTTTATATTATTTTTATTAAGGCGCATATTTAAATATATAAAACAACATATAGTAACATAAAAAAATCCAACTAAACTAAAACAAACAAAAAAACTACACTACTAAGTATAACTAAACTAACTAAGGAGGAGGACACACACACACACACACATGACTTCCAACCCATCAGATGCTGGCTATATGAGTGTGTATGTGTGTGTGTATAATACTTCCTCTAATTTATAATACTAAAAACCCCATTACAATATTAGATGTAAACTATGCATATACTATCCCACACTTTTAATACCTATCAATCTATTGTTGTTCAAAATCAAGAGTTGAATTTTCCCCCCAGAAACTCTTAAATATACAACCAACTTATCTCAATCCTTCTTAAAGTTACTAAGTGATCCTTCCTTAATTAACATAGATAGTTTATCCATGTCCACTAAGTATAACATCTTCATTAGTCATTCTTCTTGCGTTGGGATATTCACATTCTTCCATTTCTGTGCATAAAGTAATCTGACAATGGCTATCAATTATACAGTAGTGATGCTAGTGCTATCCATCTGATCATACCCATGCTCTCTGTCTGGGTGGCTTCATGCTTATACAGACCATATGATGACTAGAGTTCACAGTCATGGTTTTTACTCATGAGCAAGTGAATGTGAGAAGAAGACACCCCCTAGCTTTCTGCTCAGTGTAGAAAGGTTCGAGGCGTTAGAGTCAGGGGCTTCAAGGGGTGTTTTCCTCAGCTTTCACCAACAAATGCACAAGCTACATGGCTGCACAGAGATCTCTTTTGCAACAGATATTCAAAATGTATATTCAAAATGTATTCCTTATGCCCTATATAAGGTTTTCCCAATTACAGTTGCTCAGAACAAGGTATCTGACTTGATTGAAACTGACCTTCAGTTCAATCAATCTTTCTTTCTTTCTTTCTTTCTTTCTTTCTTTCTTTCTTTCTTTCTTTCTTTCTTTCTTTCTTTCTTTATTAATTACAGAAATAAAATTTCAATTCGCTTCCACAATTTTATTTCGGCCATTTGGTTTTGAGAGCATTTTGGTTGAGATTACTGCTTGTAGCTGGCACTGATTTTGTTAAATAAGCTTAGGTGAATGTTTACAGCTGATTAGATATCACTCAGCAAACAGAATTGCTGTTATGTTAGAGAATAATAACTAATGGTTTTACAGCCTACAAAAAAAAAATCATGTTTAGTGATGGCTCCCATGTCAGTGGGGTGGAGAATCTATTCTGGATTTTGATCTGAACTTGAAGCACACCCATTTTTGGAATATGGTATAACACGAAGGAGAGTTTCTTTAAAGTTTGGAGTAAAATCCCAAGCAGAATCATAGCCCGACTGACATGAAATCCATCAGCTACTAGACCTTCTTTGACTCATGGAATGATGTTTCATTATACAGCACAACATCACCACGGAACCACTAACTTAAAACTTCTAAATTACAACAAAGTGTTTGGTTTAACTGATGTTATTATTCAGTTTTGGTTCATGAGCATAACGGAGAGAGACAGAGAAAAACACTTTTTGAATTAACAGCTTATTGTTGCATTTTAGTACTATCACCTCTGATTTTATTTAACCTTGCAAATGTAATTAAAAGATAAAGAGTTCAACAATCAAACAAATGGACATTCACGTTTGTCTGGACAACAAAGACGCTCATTTCTTGAAGCTCTATTTCTCACAACATGATGTAGTAGTTTAGTGGACTAGTGTTTGAATCCCTGCTCATCAATGGAAACTTACTGGGTAATCTTGGACAAATCACACTCTCTCAGCCCTAGAGGAAGGCAATGGCAAACTTCTTAACAAATCTTGCCAGCTTCCCGTACCAACACCACCATAATAAGATTGCCATAAATTGAAGTTAACTTGAAGGCACATAGCAACAGCAGCAGCTTTGGAGATGTTTGCCCGCAGTGAATGTGGTCAAGTTTTAGGAGACTGTGAAACTCCCTCTCTCATGAAACAAGATTCACCTCCTCTCTGCTCTCTTTCTGCAGCAAATACCTTTTTATTTACTCAGGCATTTGATTGTTCACTGGCCACTGCAGAAAGTGTTTTAATTTTTACCTGTATTTTTCAATTGTCATCATATTTTAACTGCTTTTTCATCTTTTATCATTGCATTATGCCCTGTTTAAATGTATGCTTTTTTTTTCACTTATATTGTAAATTGCTTTGGGAGAAAGGAAGGATATAAATAAAATGAAATAAAATAAAATAAAATAAAAAAGTAAAATAAAGTAAGAGAGTGATTTAAAATGTCTTATTTGTCTGTCTCTGTGATTCAGGGGAGGGCAAGTGTGACAGGTCTGTAGGACATTTTCTGCACCTGGAACCTTCCAGGGGCTGCAGAAACTGCCAAAAAAGGCAAAGAGCAGAAGCAAAACTCTGGTATTGGCCAGAAGCCTACTTCTAGTTTTGGGAAGGGAAAAGGGAGGGGGGGGTAAATGTTAAACAGTGCAGTGAGCCCTAGCAACTTATTTCAACGGCGAATTGATGTTCTTGGGGATTTCCAGGAGATACACTTCTCCTTTCTAAAAACCAGAAAAAGGGGCATCTATGGAATCTAATGGGGTCAAGAGCTGCAGACACAAGCTTGGTGGCCTACTCGTGGCCCTCGGGCTGGACTTCGCTTGTCCCAGTTCTAACTGAATAATGATTTGATCTTTTAAGAGTTGTTTTTGAGCTTTCTGCAACTGCGTTTGGATGGATTCAATGTTGCTTTTCTGCTACTTATGTTAATGCATGCTCTTTACATTAATTTCCAGTTTGCTTTATATTCAATTATTTAAATACAGTATTTACTTTGTGCATCATGATCATATTTCATTTGTGTGTGTGTGTGTGTGTGTGTGTTTTTAATGAAAGAGTCACCTAGATGATGTAGAGAAATTCAAAAGTGAGTCATTTTTTACATTTACGTTTATTAGGCCTGATCCCACCAATATAAAGCGCTTGGGAGTTTTTTCCCCTTGATTGTTCCGTTGATTTCCCAACTTTCTCCTGCAATTTAAAACAAGACAGTGTATTTGGGGTCCCAGACAGTTTCCAAACATTTGTCTCCAAATCCAGTCCAGCTTGGAGAAAGGAGAGCCGGCCCTAAGCAAAATAGGCTAGGTGAGGAGAACTGTGGCCATTCCAGTTTCCCAGTTAGTTTCGTAGTGTTGCAAAATAGTGCTTAACACTGTTAACTATATTTGTAGCATTTACAATTGGGGTTGCCAGGTCAAAAACAGGACACGATTCCTGTGCCTTTATTAGTTGCACAGAAGTAGGAATTTAAGCAGGTGTTGATTGTCATGCATTTAATGTACAGGAGCCCTGTCCCATTTTTCACCTGGCGACCCTATTCACATTGCTTGGTGATATTGTCTCAGTGTAAAGTCTCATTGCTCTCACATTAGAATATGAATGTGTGAAACAAGTGGGTGGACCAACCTTTTATTAATGTCCACAGGATCTGCTGTGAGCAAATCTAACAGTATGAGCCTCCTAACAGTCGGAGACACACTGTCTCCTAAGATGGCAACACTACCTGTGCTCCAAGCATGACTCAGAAGGATGTGTCAGTCAGATTTTGCATAGCCTACTTACTAATAGGCAAACAGAAATGGGGTAGAACTTTCATTCTCCATTGCAGTTTGGAAGGGAGAACTGTGCATGGGCCCCAATATCTGTTCCATTTCCAGCCCTTCAAGACAGATACTGTTAAAGAGGTGGTCAGGTGTGGCAAGGTGTTCCAGAGTGCTTATCAGTTCCTAAACAAGTCCTTCCAGGTGAATGTAAGAAAAGGAAAAAAGCCAACTGTAGTTGGAAATCAAAAGGAATAACAGTATGTAGTAGGAAAAAAAGAGGCAACCCAAAGGCCAATTGAGGAACAAAATTTTAAAAAGCCTACTTAACCCTCTGAAAGGTGGTTAAACCCATATTATTATCAACAAGTAGGTTGGTGGACTGCCAGATGAGCTCAAAATGAACAAAAGAAGCTGGCAAAATGGTGCTGTGGCCTAAAACAGGCCCCATAATACCATCTTTTTGTAAGATAAGAAGTCCTATGAGAATCTGATGTCTCATTAAGGCTTCATTCTGAGCTTAATGGGGGTGTGGCAAAATTTGCACTGGAGAAATGAGATTCTGTTGGTTTCTTATGGACAAATGACATCAAACTAGAAACTGACAAAAAGAAGCATGCTTTACAGCGAATTGACTAATAGTGATTAGAACAGAGAGCAGGTGAACCATTTACCTGAATATGTGGAGATTTGCAGCCAGTTGAAGTAGAATAGACTAAAGTACATGAGTTAATATGGATGTTATCTTATATTCCTAACCTTAGCTTCAACAGACTTGCTACATGATGTATCTACAGAGTATGGACTTTCTTGTTGTGTTTTGCCACATTTTGTTCTTTCACAGATTGCCAGAGGTTACACAAGATAACGAAAATTATTTTTAACTGATTATGAATGAAAGTAACAGCACCCAGCCAATAAATTTCACAGAAGATATCAGTACAAATATATTTTAGTCATGCCTAACGGATTTTGATGGTGATTTTTCTTTTTTCATAATATTTTACCAAAAAGGATCTTGGATGTGCTCTCAGTGGTAAGACAGTCCTTGCCTGCAGGCTTACAGTCTAAAAGACACAGCACTCAAGGAAAAAGGGATGGGTGGAAAGGAGGAAAAACATAGTTTCAAGCACCAGGTCTTACTTAGAGTCTGTGAAGAAAGGGGTTTATTGTGGGACATGCTGATAACTGATTCAAATCACCTCTTTTGGCTGGAAACCATATATTGATATTTAAGGGTAGTTGCAGCATTTGCAGCTGTCATCAAAAACCAGCCCAGTTGCACAGCTAAAGCTGAAATTCTCATGGTTAACACATATATAGAATTTGGTTTGGTCTTTTGGGTCAGCATAGGTGCCATCTAGTTGGTTTGAACAAAAGTTTCCAGGATCTGGAGTCCCTGGAGTTGTAGTAGTTGTTTCTGGAGGAGGAGTTGTAATGCCCGAGGGAGTTGTAGGCTTAACAGTTGTAGTGGTAACTGGTGGCAGAGTTGTTGTTCCTCCCTCACAGATAATGGGATCTGAAAGGAATATTCACCAATATGGTAAGAAAAATATATTCATGTTAAGTTATTCTAGTTGACGCTTTACATTTCCAAACTCCTTAGGAAAGGTCATTGGTTTGTAATCAGAAGTGCCACTCCAGCAACAGGCAGAAGAAGCATGTCTATGCTAAGCCCCGTGCTAAAAATGTAGAAAGACAGGAGCACTAGAGGGGCGTCTCTGCTGATGAATGTGGTATACTTCTATCCCAACTTTGTCCCAGGATTGGCACTCAAGGAGTCTTATAGCAAGGTTAAACACAGATTCAGATAAAAATCAGACAAAAGTAAGTACAGATGTTTTAGAAAGACAAAAAAAAAATTAAACTAAAACACAATTTAACAAACTGTCTTGGCACATTTGACTACCTGGTGCTGATGTAGATATTTTCCCACTATTGTCGTTTCAACTAGAGGAGATATAACAAAAATGAAGACCTAGAGAGAGAAATAAGGGCCTTCTTCCCACCTTAAGCTGAGCAAGCTGATTGTGCTTGGAAAGTGACTGGACTTCAACTATCAGCTTCTAGCCTTCACCACCACCATTTTTCATTGCTCTACCTAATTTCTTTAATTAGGTGATACACCCTAACTTTAGACCATTCACCATCATGGAACTTGATGTGCATATGCTAAAAATGCCCCTGATGCAAAAAGTGTGAATTGTTCCCAAATGGAATCAGAACTGTAAAATTAAATTAACACTCATAGCAATGACAAAATCCCTGTCTCTTGGATAAATTAAGGTATTCACGTCCTGTTTCTGTCATATAATGTCAACATTTTAACATATACGTAAGTATGCCTTTTCAGAAGCATTTCAAGTTTCAGATCATATCATTGCATCCATGATGTCCTCCCATATTTGGACATCAGGTTTAAATTAACACAGTCTGATTCAGGCTATAGGAGAACTCAGGAAGCAGAGTGCAGATGTTTTACTCCCTAAAACTAGTGGGACAGCCTGTCCTCTCAGAACTTAGTCTTGATTACATTGCAGCAGGACTCATATGAGAGTTAAAGGGAAAATTGTCCCTCTTCACTCTAGGGAAGACTACAGGAACCTACAGATGCATGTCTGGTACTACCTAATTCTTTCTACACCTTAATGCGACCAGATTTCTTGGTGGAGTGACAGCACAGACTACAGTAAATTGCTTTATCAGTTACTTAAGCTCCAGCATGTCTTTATAATGTTCCTGCTGCTAGCCTGTTGGTTTTAATCTACCCTACCACCAACCATGTCTTTCATCTACATCTCATCACCTAGTGCATGTTCCTTTCTTGTTTTATCCCTGTGCCTGACTTCCAGACAGCTGGTTGTGGTCATGACCATGTCTTTTTCTTCTACCCATTTAAGATTCACCTGCAATTGGTCACATGCTTGACAGATATTCAGCAAGCTAACAAGCGTGTTTGTGTAGCAGAAGAAAAGATATATCCCATTTCTCCACCACATAAATAAGTTTTGCACTGACTGTGGTAACACTTCGTTTAGATTCCTCTCTGTTTCTGAGAGGGGACTTGTGTTCCTGTACAATTAAATGTCAAGTACTCAAACATGATATGAAGCACCTAAAGTACAGTCCTAGATGTCTGAGTCAGACTAAAGTTTAGGTGCTAATTGTACGATTTCTTGAAAACACTTTCATTTATTTTACACCACCAATATTCGGCAAAAAAAGAAGAAGAAAGTGATCACAGGATGAGCTTGTTCTCATTTTTAGAAGCCCGCCAAATGCAACACAGAAGAATCTAATCTTGTCCATTTTTATCCTGCCAGTATTGAACAGACATCCTTGCTGAGGCAATTTCAGATGTAGCCAAGTAATGACATGACACTATAAAAGGTGGCAGTGCTGTTTGAGAGCATGCTGATGCTGCCATACAAGAATGTCGGATATGGCAATCTGCCAGAGGTAAAATTCATATATCATTTGTACCTCATAGTGGTGATTTACAAGAAGTACACAAATGTCACTTGTCCTTAGGACAGAGCTGAACATTTAAATAATAAGTTCCACTGCCCATTAGACTAGTACAATGCTTCAGCATTTTGATATTCTAGCAAAAGTCATCACAACTGAGCAAGGAGGCCTCATAAATCTTACTAATTCTTACCATTTGATTCAAGAAGTCTCTTCAGCTCAGATATTAGAGGATATTTTCCTTCATTACAGAAAGTGCCCCCAAAATCATCCAGATCAATGGCCCAAACCATAGCACCTCCAAAGTTGTGCTCCTTCAGGTACTTGACCTAATCAAAACAAAAAAAGGAAATTTTTAAAGCAAGAATTCCAGAGCTGTTTTCTTTTTTCTTTTTCATATCTATTGCTAAAACTATTCATTGCCTGAACAGTGATGGCTTACACTTTTTGAAAATAGTAGTTCAGCTGCAGTGTCCACTATGCACTCAGAGAGAAAGATTCCTTTTGCTGCCACAATTTCACAGAACACAATAGGCAAGAGTGGGTAGCTGCCAGAGGTTGGGAGTTCAGGAATCACACCTCCATACACACCTAACATACTTTTTTTAAAAAACTCAGTAATTCTTATTTGTTGGTTTGTTTGCTAAAAATTCCCCTGACACCAACTAGAGCCATTTCCCCACGAGGCTCTTCTGCATCATCGCACTTCTGTCTCAGGTCCAGAAGGGAATGTGTCAGCAATGCTCCCGTCCACACCTGCTCGCTCCATGGAGAATGGAATGCAATGGTGCCATCACTTCCTTCCACAGCACAGCTGGGCACTTTCAATTGCTGTTCTATGGAAGGAAGCATCGCCATTGTGCTTCCACATGGCCAGGAGCAATGGGAGCAATGCACAGTCGCAGGTGCAAAATGGATTTTTTTCCATTTCTCAAAAACTGTGCAAGCGTGACACTTGGGGACAGGATGGCAATAGACCAGTGACGACATCATGCAGAAGCATGACCTGGAAACTGTGACAAACCCTGGAGGGGGCATAGTATCAGAGCCTCCTTAGCTACCGAGAGTATTTAACAATGATTGGCTGGAGCAAATAGACCCCCAGATAGCCAAAGGGAGGGGCTAGATGGGGGAAAGGAATAACAGAAATTTAACTGAAGACAGAGAGTTGTTGGGGGAGAAGAGAGTGGGTGTAGAAAACAGAGAGAGTGGATGGAGAGAGCTGAGTGCTGGATTTGAGAGAGAAGTGGTGTGCTAATTTATGTATCCTTAATTACAGAATACATTTTACCTTGACAGTGTATTTAATAACAACGTGTTCATCTCTTGTTATAAAAGCTGCTTCAAGAGAGTGTCTCTCTAAGCTGCACTGGGTTACACAAGCTACCATTAGTACCAGTAGTACCAGTAGTACCACATTCACTGAAGAGATAAATCACTGCTTGTCCTTATATCTGAAAAGGGGTAGATTTAGGGGAAGCAGGAGAGGGAGATAACCTGGGAGGAGTAGCCAGCGGGGGACAAGAGTGAGAAAGATGCTGTATTCTCAGGAAAGGGGAATAGAAGCAGACCTGTTTGTCATAGCCCTGGCTTGGCCAGAAATCTCCCTGACCATCCAGACCCACACATAAAGAGGTGTCAGGCTGGGCCACTGCCATCCTGTCCCAGAAGTGGCACAGCCCCATTGTGCGGAAATAGCCTAAGGTGAGTAGGGGTAATTCTGCAATGTGGTTGACTCCCACATATTGTGTTTAGGCCTAAGAGAGGTCTTTTTTTAATAAAAAAAATGAGCTGTAAGTTAATGTCTGGTTTATGTCTTGTCTTTAGAAAGAGCTGTCCTTGTTTAAAGCAGACTGGTGTAGGGGAGACATGGCGCAATTCCCTACCATGCCTCTTAGTTAGCAGGGGAGCTGTTCTGGGGAAGGGGAAGCTTTTAAAAAATGAAAGCATGAGGGGTGCAGGGAGGCTAACAAAAACAACCTTGGGGGCTACAGGTGGAGCATGGGCTGCACTTTGCCCACCTTTAATATAAGGTGTTATATATCTGGAAAATGGTGAAGTTGAAGAGACAGTAGGCTTACTTTGCATCAGTAGCTGGCGATGTTGTCATAGCCAATCCATTCGTTGTCCTTGTAGGCATATGGAACTTTCTGTTCATCAATCCATTTTACAGTGGCCGTCTTCAAAAATGTACAAATCTGTGAAAACACAGGAGAAAAACATGCCATTTTTATTATGACAGAAAAGCAAAGAAAGTCAGCCTCCAGCAAGTCTGTTTCATGACACAACCTAAAATCGAATGTTTTATGTCAGACATAACTAGGTCAAAGAATATCTAAGATAGAGATGGCGCTGGGAACAGAGGATCCTACGAGGAAGGAAACAACGGTTAAAAAGATGCTCAACAAACTTGCACATCACAGCAGTCAGTAAGCCAAATAACTCATATTGTTTAAAACTTCCATCTTTATATGCCTCATACCATACTTCAAAAGTCTCTTACTTGAAGAGAACTAACATTTGGATAAGCAGATTTGTCACTTCAATACTAAGAGGCCAGCTACTTGACAGACCTTACAGAATCATTGAGGGTTATGCCCAGTGTCACAATTTGCATCATTCTCTGTCCCATTACACTCTGATCTCATCCCTATAACTATCTAACTGTGCTTAAATACATGCAGCTTGAATGTTCTACTCCATCTCCGCATCTGAAGAAGCTGGTTGAAAACCGTGGAAACTCATGGTAAAACAAATCAGTTAGCCTCAAAGGTGCCAATGTACTCCTCCCTCACTTCTTTTTAGAGTGATCCTCTTATAACCCTTAACTCGAGAATTGATTTCTTTTGCCCATTCTCTTTTTATGGAAGATACACCATATTTTCAAATCATTGACTTGTAAACTTTTCTGTGTTTTCCTTCTTAGGGTTTTCTTCCCCACACCCATCTACTTTGCAATGGATGTTATTGGTACTGTTATTAATAAAACCCAACTAGCTCCTTGTGTCCTTTTTCTCCCCAGTTTTAATTACTTGTTTTCTCTCTTTACCAAAAAGGAAGGAAGGAAGGAAGGAAGGCAGGCAGGCAGGAAGGCAGGAAGGCAGGAAGGCAGAAAGGAAGGCAAGACAGCACTGTATGCTGCGTTATTTTAGAAAGAGCGAGAAGAGAAGCCAGTAACTAAAGCCACAGCCTGAAGGAAAATAAATTAGCATTCTGCAGATACTGTTCAAAAATAATTTGTCACAAAACCCCCAGTTGGGATCAATAGGAAACAACAGCCGTACACTTTTATTTCAAGCTGGCAGCGATTGATTATGTATGTATTTACTTCTGCCGAATGAGCCTTACTCGTGAGGATATATTAGAGTCCAAACCTTAGAAAGGTAAGCCTGTGATGAAAACTGGAGGAAGTTACTCAGACAGGGGTTTGGAACAGAAGTCTGACAAGCAAGAAGCATTTACCCACTCAAATCACAGAGGAGAAAAAAGAGTGGCATGAAACAGGTCCTTAGTACCCTGGGCAGATCCAGGGGGAGAGAGGATTTGTTCTGACAGATCTTGATTTCTAGCTGAGCTCTTGGCACATCTCATCTTTACCACCTGTACTCTGGATCTGTTGAAAAACGGATAACTTTACAGCAGGGGTGGGCAACCGTGGAAGCCTAAGGGGACACACTGATCCCCCAGTAGACCATGGAAGTTCACACACCCTCATCAAAAACACAGATGGGAAAAACAATAAGAAAATGTAGGAGAGTTACCATTTGAAGATGGTAGACCTCCTGTAATCTTCCGTGAATGAAGCAGGGGGATTAAAACAACAAATGCCTCATCTAAAAGCACTCTCTCTTCCACGAAGATGTAAGAAGAATGCTTGTCAGGTAAAATGGAGCTGGAAACATCAGTTTACATGTTTGCCTCTTCACTACCCTGTTTTGCTTGCTTGATTTGTTACTATTGCATCATTGTTGTTATTGTAATATTCTTTATTGCTACAGCAAGCTTAGGATAACCATATCCTTTGTATAGTGACTTGGTATCCCTAAGGATACAGAGTGTTTAAAAATCTGTTTTATACTGATAAACGGAATAAGTAAAGAGAGTTACAGAATCAGGTATCTTTTTACCTCATAATAGGCCCAGAAGCCCGCCTCACGGGTGTACTGTCCTGCTGAGCCAGCTCCAGAGACAGGCGCACAGACACCAGCGTCTGCAGTAGTCAGCCTAAAAGTACGTCCATAGGTGGGGAATCCCATCAGCAGCTTCTGAACTGGGACACCATTGTCTCTCCAGTAGGTCATCGCAAAGTCCTGTGAAGGTAAAGTTGATGGGTGGGAGGGGGAATGCACCAATCTTTTGTGAAAAAGCAAATAAACAGGCACACACAAACTCATGCATACACAAAATAGGCAAATACACACACTAATGGCATTTATAAGATCAGAAGCGTTCCTTACGCAGTTGAAATACTTCATATCGCCTTCGTCTTTGGGTCCCACGTACAAGGGGCTGTTATGTCCTGTGCAGGTATCCCAGCCTCCATGGAAATCATATGTCATTACACTGATGAAATCTAATAGTCTGGTGCGGACAAAAAAGAACAGTACAGTACATGGTTTTTTATACACCGAATAAAAATTGTGGGAAAACCAACAGCAATTTATGATATGCCACACCTTCTTAGGTTTGCATCAGTGTCACTTACTGGGATGGTACTACTGATCTGGTAGTTAGTGTTATTTATTATTTATTATTTATTAATTTTATTTATTATCCCACCTTTTACCCAGTGTGGAACCCAAGGTGGCCATAGTCAGACTGCCTGATAACTTTATGGCTGAAGGCCTATGGCACACGAGAATCAAATTTAATTTTTTTAAAAAAAGTTTAAAAACTCAGTTGCTTCGCTGCTACTTACTCTCCTATCTTCGCAATTTCATATCCTGCATCAATGGTTCCTTTGCCAGCAGATACTGCCGCAGTGACCAGAAGTCTTTTCCCATCAACTTTATTGTTTTCAAAAGCATCCAGCATTTCCTGTGGAGAGATAGAGAGGAGCCATTCAGACCTGCTTCTAGTTTATCCTGAGCACTTCTTACCTATACATTACTATAATAGACATTGCCAGAAGATACAGTTGGTTCCCAAAAGTTCCTTGAAGCCATTCCTTTCTGCTTTAGGCCACAAATTCCTACAAGTAACAAAACTTTCTCTGCACCTTAATCTCTGGGGAAATTCACCAAGCACCTTATCAATGGCAAAGGATTCAGGTTTTTCTGAATAGTGGATTTAATCACTACACTTCAGGCCAAACCAGATCGTTCCACTATAATAATCTAGTTCTAAGCTTGAGATCTACTGGAATTTGACAAATGTAAGACCATCTGAAATTATTAGCTTGTACATTAGGGTTTAAATCCAACCGCTAGTCACAACTCAAGTAGATAGACTGAATCAGTGGTATTTGCCTGAGGGTTCACTTACTATTTAGCAATTGATTCAATGGGTCTACTCTAGTTGGACTAACAATTGATTTAAGCCCTGGATGCCTTCAATTTAAGATATTATTAGAAATTATAGGTTCTTGTGGCAACCTAAAAACTAAGGCCTAAATACAATTACTAGTGAGAAGTACAGCCAACTTAGTGAATCTATGAAAACTTAGTAAGTCAACACATGTATAAGTTCCTTTGATTAATTGGGTCTAATCTAGCTAAAACGTACAGATTTTCTTGCCTTAGGTTTTCATGGACTAAATATTATGGTACATGTGTTAATTTTCAAAGTATGAAAGTGCTACAGGACTTTCCCACTACAATCTTACCCCTGTCAAGCAGCCAACTATCATGTCTGCCCTCTGGAAATTGCTGTTATTAAATCACTCCTGGTGTTCTGTAGCTTGTATTTTCATAAAAGATGTAGTTGCAAAAGTCTTTAGGGCAGAGGGTCACTTGCTGTACAATTCCAGTGTGGCAGCAAATTAATTATTGCATTGTTTCTTTCAAGTTGAAAACACTAGAAAGGCTAGATTATTTTATTCATCTATATCCCAATTATGGGACTCAAAGTGTTAACAATACATTTAAAACAATGCAAATTAAAAACAAAACAAAACAATCATAAGATTTAAAAGGAACAATTTATGAAGTTAAAAACATTACACATTAAAAATATTAAAATGCATTAAAAGACTACACAAACCTTAAAAACAGCGCAGCATTAAAACTCAGTTTATAAGTGCCCGATGACACAAAAATGTTTTGACCTGTTCACAGAAGAAGAGCCAAGATGGAGCCATCCTGGTCTCTCTAGAGAGGGAGTTACAAAGTCTGGGAACAGCCACCAAGAAGGCCCCCTCCCTGTTCCTACCAAACAAGCCTGAGAGGGTGATGAGACAAAGAGAGGACCTCTCTAGATGATCATACACCTCACTGGGTTAATAAAGGGAGATGTAGTTCTTCAAATAACCTGGGTCCAAGCCGTACAAGGCTTTGCTTTAATTACTTTACTGTAATTACTTTACAGCAGGGCAGGGATGCATAACACTTTGGCCCTTTGGACCATATCCAATGTCAGCTGTGGGGCAGGGACCACAGACACCATGCACACATATACTATGTGTGTATGTGCCTTCAAGTTGCCTGTCAACTTATGGTGACCCCATTAATTTCATAGGGTTTTCTTAGGCAAGGAATACTCAGAGGTAGTTTTGCTAGTTCCTTCCTCTGAAATATAGCCTACAGCATCTGGTGTTCATTGGCAGTCTCTCATCCAAGTGCTGACCAAGGCTAAGCCTTCTTAGCTTCCAAGATCAGATGGTATCTGATACTTTTAGGGTATTTAGGCCCTACATGTATACTACACTGGTGCACATATATACATTCACATATTTCAACGTGCAGAGATGGGGAGGTTGAAAACTCCCCTCCCTTCATGCTGAGAACTAAGAACTGGGGTGGGATGGGGTTGAAATAAGTTGCTACCTGCAGTCCTGTTTTCCCCTGCTACCAGCACAAGGAAGATAGTAATGTCTACAGCAGGGTTATTAGAAGTTGGGAGAGGCTTTTGCTTTTGCTTCCCCATCTCCCAGTCACAGAACTGTTTCACTATCAATGCTACAGGTGGGACTTTTCTTCTTCCCAAAGATGCCCAGTAGAAAAGTGGATGAGGCCCATGAACTTCAAAGGACACTTCTGCACTTTATAGTAACATTTCTCCATTGGAGGCCCTCCAGATCTTATGGATTTCAGCTTCTAAAAGCCTCAGCCAGCACAGACCAACACTCAAGAATTTTGGGAATTCTAGTCCAAAGAAATTGCTTCTTTATGATCAGTAGCAATGCACAGCTGTTTACATGGAAATGCTTGCCAGGGTTGCTTAAATGATGGGTTCAAAGATGTTTGGGGAATCAATAATTAATACTAAATGTCTACAGCAGAGCAATAACAACAACAACAAAAACCCCTCATCTTGGACTACTGGATTGGCTTCTCACCTGAATGAGGATTGTGAAACGCTGCTTGTCTTCAGGAGGACTACCCCTGGACCCTGGGTATTCGAAGTCCAGGTCAATTCCATCAAAATCAAATTTATGGAGATATTCTATGACCGAATCAATGAAAGTTTTCCGATTGGCAGCTGAGGAAACCATTTCTGTGAATCCGAAGTGAAGAAATCCTTAGATACTCTCTCTGCCACATGCCATCATACATATATGACTAAAGTCTAAATATCACTCTCTATGCAGCTAAAGATCTTGTCCTATGTTTATTATATTCATGCACCCCTCTAATCAGAAATGTCATCCACAACCACATTCTACAGTTCATACACAAAGACCATTTCCACACTAGAGACTATTAGCATGTTATACCATTACAACAGCGGCACTGCCATTCACACCATGCAGAAGGGTTAGAGACACTCTTTTCTGCACCCTTCTGCCTGAAGCAGATGGGTCATGGTATTGCTACCTGTGTTCTTTCCGCATTACAGTGTCCTTAGCCACTCCCGTGCCCTGCCTTCAGCCTGCCCCACCACCCCTGTTTAGGCAGGTCTGTTTTGTTTTGTTATAACAGTATGACATGCCAGTACACTATTGCATTTTTGCCCTATACTGTTTAAAAATGTATTTAAAAATAAAAAGTTTTAACTCAAAGGAGATATTTAAACTAAACACAGAGAGGTGATAGAAAGTTACCATGCCATGGGAATTGCTGAGGGAGAAACAAGCTGGGCACAGCCACAGCCCTCCCACTGCTGGATCCGCCATAACAGGAAGTGCTATCAAGTGCTATAACAGTACCACACTGAGCTGGCTGATAGGATTGAAGTGCTATAGGAGGCTCTTAACAGATTTTTCTGGAAATAGAATAGTGTGCTTCAGTGATGTAGACTCGAATCGACTGACCCGGACTCAAGTCAGACTTAAATCATTTTAGTGACTCGACTCTGACTCAACTCAGCAATAAATGATGCACTGACTTGACTTAACTCGAGACTTGTATATTTTTAGTAACCGACTTGCTGCCCTTGGTTCAGTAACATTCACCCAGAAACCTTACAACTTTGAACAACACTTTCATCTCTTTTTGCCTACTGGTCACATGACAATCTGTCTCAAGCCCAAAGTGTGGGCTCACTTCTTGGAGGGGCACAACAAACAGGTTAGGCAATGGGCTTAAGGTGGGTTTGAGGTCTGCTCAGTAGCCTGTCTCTGCTGCATATTGGAGGAGCCTTCTAAAACTTTACCTAAGAGCAGGAGATAAGACTTGCTTCCAGAGTGCAGGGTGCATTTCTCAGAGGGGAACACCAAATGTGTTAGGCAACAGGCTTGAGGAGGAAGGATCCTTCCTTCTAAAGCTTTTGAAGCTTCAGTAAAGAGAAGTAAGAAGGATTCTACTTGCTACGTTTGAAAAATCCTCCAGGTTCAGAAATGGGAAGTAAGAAGGATCCTATTCCCCTATTCCCCACTTACTTCCCAGAAATGGGAAATAAGAAGGATCCTATTCCCCACTGTAGACTCTTTTAAGCCCATTGGCACAAAAGTCTCCAGCTTCGGGAAGGGAGAGTAAGAAGGATCTCATTCCCCAGTTCTGAAGTTGCAGGGCAAAATTGCAAATGTGGAGGGCCGACTCTGCTTAAATTGTTAAAACTGACTTTATTTGACCCTGTCCAGAAATTCTGGAATATAGGTTGAGGTATAAAGTTGGTTCCCAGATGTGGGACTTGACTTGAGACTTGACTTTAAAGTATCTTCAAGGACTTGAGACTTGGAGTAAAAGACTTAAATACGTCACTGGTGTGCTTTGGCGACACTTGGGGATGAGCTGGATAGCGCTGAAGTCATGAGGAAGCACAGCTCCTGGACTAGTAACAACCCGTTGCTATAGCATTATAGCAATGTCATACAGAAATGGCCTAAGAATTATAGCAAACCTCTCACCTTGATGCCCTTTAAATGTAATCTGAAACCCATGTTGGAACCACATTTCCACTACAAATTCTCGTATAACTGAAGCTGCTACTGAATGACCCAGCCCTGTCACAAAGGGTTGATCAAGTAGGTCTGGCCCATGTGAAAAACTCTGCCTCATGACAAAGTGCCCATTCTTTGCCTGGGACTTCTATGATCTCTGCACAGTTCGATTAAATGTTATTCCAGCCCTGAAGAAGATGCTTGTGCTTAGCATCTAACATGCTAAGCAAAGGTGGGCAATATGTAGTCCACAGATTGTATGACTATGTCAAGGGCCCCAGTGTGCCTCTTCAAACCCCATTCAACAGAAGAAGACTCCTCTCACCCTATAGGGGTCAGCTATTTACTAAAGAAAACATGTTTGTTTGAAAGGCTATGTGATGACAGTTCTGTAACTGAAAACATCAGCTATATGAAAGATGCCAGTGTAAATGGAATGGAGCATAAGAAGGGAGAATGAGGGTCTTAAAGTTGTACATTAAGAATTAGCATCCAGAGAACAGACTCAAAAACACATACATCACCTGAACACAGTTATTTTCCACTGTATGAAGACGTGTCACATTTCTATTAAACTAGAGCAGTTATTTCTAAGTTTACATCTATCCCTTTAGATCTGCATATTTAAAATTTATGAAGATGAGCCCCCCTCCTCTTTTTTTTGCGGGGGGGGGAGTGATATGTAATTGACCAGCCTAAAATATTAGAATGACTTGGTAAAATGTGAGAAACAAAGGATACTCACTTCTGAGTGCCAAAATTCCAGCCTCCAATTGCTAGCAGTGTGACAAGATTGGGGTTGCTGAAAAACATGTGGAAGAAGATCATTGCAGAAATTTGCATTGTAATTGTAGAGTCAAAAGTGACATTACAAAAGACTTCTTGATTCCTGAGCAGAAATAAGTTTTTGTAATAAAGCACAAGGATATTCTGTGCCTGTATACATGTCGTTTTCAGAGATCTATTAAATGGAATACTATTGAAATTAAATAACATGGTCTATGAAAAGGAGGGAGGGAGGGAGGGAGTTATGCTATAGAAAATGAAAAGAGCTTTTCAAAGTGTGTATGTGTATATGCGTACGTATTTATGTATATGTGTAGAGTGGCAGATTCAGCTATAAGTATAGATTCAGATATAGTCAAAACATTTATGAAAGGGAAGAACATACCTTTTCTTAAGTGCTTGGAACTCTGGGAAAAGCCTGTCCTCATCATTCCATTCATAAGGTGCAATCTTATTTTGGTTCATGGTGGCGAAGGCATAGGTCAGATGAGTACAGAGTTGTGGATCAATGTTGCTTGGAAAGTATTTGGCTGGCTCTGGCCTGTACTGGGACCAGTTAGTGAAATAACACACAAGTTTGTAGGCAGAGCCTGTCAAGAGTGGGAGAAAGGAAGCCAAGATGAACCATATTTGTGGGGTATACTTCTGTTTCCCTATGCCCCCAACACTAAGTCACTGTGGGAAACATGTGAAGAGGACAACGCATATGTTCCTCCGAAATCTGAAGTCAGAATTCCGAATTGCAGAAACAGCCTAGGTATATACAACAGGGTCCTACAATTAGAGCTGTCTGTGGTTTTTTGGGTGTTGGGTGGGAGGGAGAGAAGGTAACAGCATTAGCAAAGTTTTTTTTTTCTTTTTGAAACCAGTGCCACAACTGGTAATATTATTGAGTGGTCATTGGGTACAAAGAGTAAGTTTTACTTCTAAAATCTTTCTGGAGGGGCTGGGAATATCTTTGTATTTGGAGAGCGTATTTTTAATAATTAATTAAGAGCTGACAATACTTAAAGAGAAGCGAATATTAACACGTGCTCTCTTAATAACAGGCAACAAGCAACATGACTGAGTTACAAGATGTTTTTAAAAATAACATTCCGAGTTCTGCTCCCATTCCATCTTTAGCAGGAGTGAGGACAAAAAGGGAGGTGTTGTGGCAAATGCTGACGTACAGGATGCTCATTTAGACTGTCTCCATAGGCATGTGTTCCTCCCCCCACCATGCAAATGTCCCATAACACAGGAAGTCGTCTTGATACATATCAACAAATCAGTTCTATCCATTTTCAACTTTGTCAGGAGTGAAAGGGTGTTAATTGCCCATGCAAGACCAAACTATCCCATCATATTTTGCATTATAACAGGCAAAACTCATAGCAATATTTGTTTCTGGGAAAATCCACACACACACCCCATCACAAATACTGTGATGACTACACCTGAGGTCAAAAGAGGTGTTTCAGAGGGGTGGGAGAGGTTGCCATTATCCTTGATCATCAAAAAATTGCCAGTGTTTTGAATCTGAAAGCCTTGGCACCACTGCTGTTGTTGGGTGCCTTCAGGTTATTTCTAAATTATGCCAACCCTAAGGTGTTTTCTTGGCAAGATTTGTTCGGGGGGGGGTGCCATTGCTTCCCTCTCAGGCTAAGAGAGTGGGACTTGCCCAAAGTCACCCAGTGGGTTTCCATGGCCAAGCAGGGATTCGAACCTTGGCTTCCCAGAATCCTCATCCAACATTCAAACCACTACATCACACTGGCTCTCACCACTGCTCCTGTGTTGCATTAAACTAGAAAGGAACATTCCTATTGGAACCCTAGTGTCTCTTCCCCCAATGAGTGGGAAAGCACCTGGGCAGGGCAGTCCTGAGGGACCAACAGCCAGAAAACAAGCAACAGCAGCACCCATTCTCTGTGGCTATTTTGCTTTTTTTTAAAAAAAAATACAGCTGGGGAAAGGATCACACAGTTAATGTTAAAGGTTTCTTGAGATGTGCACGTCTTCCTTTCAGGAAGTCTTTTTTCTTTTATTGTTCAGTTTTACAAATTTGTTACTCCCATTACTTTATTTGCATCAACGTATCAAGAAATTATACTCTTCAAGAGCTTATTCTTTCCAAATTCCCATCATGATAGGTATATCTACTTATCTCTGCTGCATCTGCTACATGATCCCTCATGGTCACCAGCCACATAGTATCACTGGCTAAAACAGGCTCCTTATCTGTAAAGCTCCTCTTAGGCCATTTCCGCACTACACTCTTATAGCGCGATTATTCCACTTTCAACATCCTATGGAATCCTGGGGTTTGCAGTTTCGAAACTGCAAACCCCAGGATTCCATAGGATGTTGAAAGTGGAATAATCACGCTATAAGAGTGTAGTGCGGAAATGGCCTTACTTTGTTTAATTATCTGCTTAAGGCTTAAGTTATATATTATAAGAAGAGGTCCTCACCAAGCTGCAACTGCAACAATACAGCCAAACCTGCAAGAAAAAGGTACATATGTTAGAAACAACTAGACACATTCTTGTCATTATCTGCATGTAGAGTTGAGCCAAAATGGAGTGGTACTGTTGATGCAAAGACAAACCTCCCCCAGGAAAAGTAGCACTAAGAATTGACAGTACAGATGCAAGATAAAGCAAAAGTATTAACTTTTTTTATTGTCCTCTTTGTGATTCAGCTCCATAACACCCAAAGCTGATTACTTGGCAACATCAGGAAACCTGTTCAGAGTAAAGGCAATGCATCTAGTTCTAAACTCCATTGTCTGCATGATAACGCAATGCCATTATGTTGTCCAAACATATTATGATTGCCTTAGAATGCTGTACTGAAGCTGTAGGCCCTGAAAAGAAGCAACTGTGAACGGGGAACAAGCAATAGATAAAAAGGGTATATTCGTGTGTTTTGAGAACACTCACTTCATCTGTGCATAGCTCCCCATCTCCCTGCAAAAGTGTCCATGGACAAAAATTAGGCACAGCTCTATTTGAAAGACTTCCAAAGGATGTCGCACCATTTTGAACAATACTGCCCTTCTTCACAAGAAACCTTATCATTCCTCCCAAAACACATTCATTCAATGCCTTTAAAAGTCGAATCTGCAGGAATCTTCTATCCCTTCCCCCATTCTCTTGTAGAAAGGCATGCTCACCAAACCACAGCAGACTCTTCCCCATCTTTGTTTCCAGCTGTGACTGCACAGTCCACAAGGCAAAAAGCCACTTTATAAAGAGGGAGAAAGTCCTGCTTATCAGTGTGGGACCCAGGCACCTGGCTACACAGAGGGAGGCAGAGTTTCAAATAGTGCAGAGGCAATCAGAACATCAGGAGTAGAAAATCTCATTTAGACAAGTCAAGGACAAGAACCACCTAGAAGTCTTCACAAGGCCAAAATCTTCCAGAGAGAAATTCTTGGAGGATTAAAATGGTTTCTGATGGATGTGGAGGAGTAGGATGAGCCCACGAAGAGAATCCTGTTCCTATGATGTTCCAGAAGGAAAGCAGGGAAGATGTTTTAGCTTACCCTTCCCCCTACAGCTTCCTGTTACTCCTAAAAATCTGCTCTAGATGGTTTGAGGGCACTCTGGAACAATACTAGGAGTCAGCACAGGACAGTGGTAATAACCAAGCATCCCCCTGCTGCCCTACACACCTTTGTAGGAACTTCTGCTATATCTTGATGCCTTGGAAGGGACATTCTGGAGCCCTTGATATCAATGTAATGGTGGTAGTAGTTGTGATCATTTCGATCATCATTATCTTCAGCAACAGAACCACATGCACTTCATTTATGCTAGGGATTTTCTGGCTCAAATCTAAATTGATTTAATTTTGTTCATTAGCATGTAGGTAGAGTGTAGAGTGTCGAGGCTAAAGGAGGAACTGGGTGAAGTGCGGCACCCTATTCCATACAATAAATCTGACTATCTGTGGCTGGATTCCTGTTGGTGATATGCATGCACATATACAGATTAACACACACATGTGTCTTTTTTAAAATGTTGCCCAAGGAATTATTCTTCTGCTTATCACTCAGTATCCAAGCTCATTCCCAAGGCAGCTGTCTTTGCTGATGGTACTGCCACAGCTGTTCTGTGCCCAGAAGCAAGATAATCAGATAGTTCTTTTTCCAGCTGTAGTTTGACAGCTAGGAAAAGAGGAATGAAGTTGCACTCTAGCAAGTCACTGGAGATTTGGAAGCATGGTCATGGCAGCAGTCCCAGAGCTGACAGCTGCATGTCTTGATGTCATGTTTTTGATTCATATATCCAGGACTACACCATAACTGTACCCCTCCTTTCCTCAGTAGCAAAACATAGACCTGTAACAAGCAAAGAAATAATAAAGAAGATCTCTTTATGTGTCTTTGATCACACCCAGAGGGCTTTTTCTGGCTAAGTACTGTATAACTATTCCTCTTAGAACTTTGATTAGGTGGCAGTAGTGACAGTGAAGAAATTCTTCTCTGACAACTTCACATCTGCCATGTCATCTGGCAGAGCTGTCTCAAGTCACCTGGGATCTTTTATGCTCTGCACCACAAGAATGGTTTGCAGACCTCTCAACAGCCTGCTGTGAACAATTTGCACAGCACTTTACAGATAAAAATCTCTCACATCTACTCTCACTTGGACACTGTGGTTGATAGAGATCTAGTGGATGTAATCTTGGCATCTATTGGACAGGCTGAAGATGTGGACTGTATTCTTCGAGAGCTACCATTTGTGTGTGGTATCTGTGCCCTTCCTGGCTTATAAACGCAGCCAGAGAGGGACTGGCTGAGTGGGAAATAGATGTGGTAAATGCATCATGAAAAAAACACTATGTGAGGAGCTTCCTTTAAAAAAAAGCACGTCCTTGTCCACACTAGATAACTACTAGCCAATATTCAATATCCCTCTTTAGGGCAATGTTCTGGAGCATATATTGGTTTCACAGCTCAAGGAGTTCCTAAATGAAGTAGATTGTCAAGATCAATTTCAATCTGGCTTCAGGCCTGGTTATGGAACAGAGACACCTTAGGTCATCTTGGTGGTTTACCTAGACCTGGAACTATATCTGTTGTGTATGTCCCTGTTGGTTCTGCCAGTGCTCTCAGTAGCTTTTAATAACATCATTGAAAGCTGCTGAGAGCTCCAACAGAACCAACAGGCACACACTCACTCCAGCTCTTGGCCAGGACATGTACAGTATCCATCTGAACTGCCTCTCTGGGATAGAACTAAGAGAAGCTGTTTTATAGATGTTGCAGTCCTTCTTGGACAGGTGAACTCAGAATGTAGAACTGGAATGTACATTCTGAACTCAGAATGTAGAGCTGGTACAAGTGTCACCAGTATTCTCTCTCTCCTTTCCATCTAATTCAAAGGAAGATGTCTTAGTGTTAAACCAATGCCCTTTGTGAGTAATGGACTGGGTAAGATGAACAAATTGAAATTTAATCCAGATAAGACAGATGTTAAAAGGATGATCAGATAATATAGTCAGCTCTCCACATTTGCTAGGGATAGGGGTGGAAGACCCCCACAAAAGTGGAAAAAATGCAAATAGCAAAAGGTGTATGTGTGGGAAGGGGCCTGAGGCTTGGTGAGGACAGCAGCCACCTAGGGCCCAAACCGGGTCAGGGAAAGGAAAGGGAAAGAGACTGGATCAGTGTGGCGGCTCTATACTTCCAATCTCACTCATCTTTTCTCGTTGGGGTTTGGGGAGGCACTGAGAGGGAAGGTTCCCCTGGAAAAGAAGTGCTTGGGGTGGGGAAGGCAGGGGTTGGAGAAACTCACAAATAATCAAATCTGTGAAATTTAAACCTGCAAATGCAGTTTCAGGTTTGTAGTTTAGGCATATTCTTGGACTAAGCTTTGGTCCTGGATGCCAAGATCTCAGCAATGGCCAGGGATGCATTTGCACAACTGAATCTAGTGCACCAGCTATGCCCATTCCTTGAGAGTTTAGATTTGGCTATAGTGACACAAACATTCATTTTATCCTATTCAGATTACTGTAACATAATCTAAATGGGGCTGCCTTTGGAAACTGTTCAGAAATTGAAATGTGTTCAAAATGCTGCAGCCAGAGTGCTAGCTGGAGCTGGTTACTGGAAATATGTAGCTCCTCTATTGAAACAGCTTCACTGGCTATCAGTTTGTTTCCTAACACAATTCAAAGTTCTGGTTATGATCTATAAAGCCCTAGTTTGGGTGCAGACTATCTGCAACATCGTACCTCTCAGTATGAGCCTGCTCATGTTTTAAAATCTTCACGGGATGACTTTCTGTCTCGGTCCCACCACCATCACAGACACATTTGATGAGGACACAGGAGAAAGCTTTCTCAATGGCTGCTCCAAAAATTGTAATTTCCTGTCAGGGAAACCAAGCTGCCCTGCTCCCCATACACAAACCTTTGCTCTCTTTCTGCTGGCAAGTTAAGACCTTTCTGCTTATTCAGGCCTTTGACCAAAGGAGAGAGTATTTTAATTGGTGTGTGTGCATTTTTATTATTTTAATGGTCTTTAAAAACCGCTATAAATTAATGGTTTAATAAGATTGCTTACTTGCTTGTTTTTAAACTTTCATGGTTTTAACTGTATTTTGTTCTATTCATATTGTGAGTCACCTTGAGTTTAGAGAAAGGCAGGATATAAATCAAATCAGATTAATTGATCAATAGATGGGCTTCTATGTCAGAGTATCTTTGGACCTGAGCTCTCATAACGCTAACTTTCACACACAATGGCCAGTACAACAGTGAGGAACAGGAAAGTACGAAGATTTTATGAGTAATCTATGTAAAAGTGAGGTAAGGAAAGAGGATGAGTTGTATATTGAAGTTTATAGTGACACCTTGTGCAACATTCTAGTCTCACTGCAAATGCCAGCACAACAGTTCCAACACTGAAAAGAGGGCACAATCCAATCTGGGTGGGAACTGGGCAGACCTTCAGAAGTTGTTGAACTGCAACTCCCCAATATTCCTCACCATTGGCAATGCTGACTGGGGATGCTGGGAGTTGTTGTTCAACATTTGGCGGGCCTCCCAATTCCCTCTACTGCTGCAGGTTGGACTAGGGGACAGGGTATACAAGAAGTCAGATCTTGAGATCTTTAGGGAAGGTCTTTCCTTCCATTCCCCCATTCTCTTACGGGTGGACATATTTATGGCCCTGCTCTCAGATTCTGGCATCCCTGCCAAGGATGGCTAATCTGATACTTTCCCCGTTGTCCTCTACCAGTAGATAAGTCAATGATTTCCAGACAGGCTTGTGGTCTTTAAGCCTGGTGGCTACTGAAGTTTGTTTTTTTTAAGCTGGTTGTGTTCTATTCCTTTCATGTATGTCCTTTGTGTTTTCAATCTTCTTAGGTATTAATTATCACTATCATCACCCATGACTGACAAAGGCCCGTTTAAACCTGATGAGGGTTCCCTAACCAGCTGGAAAAGATTCTTTTAAAACCCCTTCCCATTCCTGAAACTTCCCTCAGAAGGAAGATGGAGCAACAGGAGTAGATGGGCCAGTGGCGAGGATCAGGCCCACTTTTCCAAAGCAGGTCTGCATACTTGCTTAAGAAGAATGGTAGCAATGGCTGGAAGGGCAAAAAATGACACATTCAACAGAAATTACTACATGTTATGTTAGAAGAAGGGTGTTGAACAGCAGGCTAAGCCCCTGCAGACACTGTCCTTCAATCTATAGTACTTTTCATATATTTTAAAGGAAATTCTTCACTCAGCCAGCAATGCAATCCCAAATAAGTTTCGTTTAATCAAAAAATAAGCAGGGCTTTCTCTACACAAGCAAGGGTACCTGGGTAGTGTGACATGTTACATAAGTTTTGTGGCTCACCTAGCTGCAAAAGTCCTAATCTCCCCCACACCCAGCTCCTGTTGACTGAACCAGCTTTCCAACCATACTGAAAAGAAGCCTGAATACACCCACAGGGGATTGATAGCAGCAAACTAAAAATGATTGGCCAACCTGGTTTCTGGTTCTGAGAGGTTCTAACTCTTTAAAGTGTCAGATCAAGCACTATGTCCTTCAGACATTGATTCATGGTCTACATATCACTCCTGCTAATCACTACACTCAAGGCTGTTTGTTGTGCTCTGCACCTGCCAATTCTGAAATGACATAGATCAGCTGTTTCAAAAAGAAAAGCACTGACTGCCAAGTGGGCTTGGCATTTCCCTGGCAACATCAAACTAAAGCAGCCATGGTAAAACGGTTTGGCAGTTCTTGCAGTGTAATCATCTTGTCTTTCGCATATATCCTTCATCTGCTTCCCTCCCCTTCCTTTACAGAGTGATGTCTTATTTGGGAAAACCTATTCTGGCTTTAGAAAAAATTTATTAGCTCCTGGTGTATATTCATCTCCAATCTAATTTGCTAATTTGATGTTCTCCCCAGCTAATCTTTCCTCAGATAATTCTGGCCTCTACTATTTGTCCAAAAATTGTTACATAGATATTTTTTTTGTTACCACACACTCAGAATTGTTCACAGATGGTGCTGAATAATGACGCTAAGTTTCAGAGCGCCTTCTCTATTCTCACCTAAAGCCAAGAGTATGGCTAAAGGGGAGAAGCAAAATGAGGGCAATTCTCGTTAACAGTAATTCTTTCTTTCTGATATCGCTCATTTTCATGCAAGATAGCCAGAACAGTAGTAAGGAATTGATGAGATTATTAAAATTTTCTCAGCATCTGTGCTTTCTAACTGCAACCTATGTAAAGGTGGGCTGAGGAGTGAGTTTGGAAAGTAGGTTGACACCGTGACTCTGTGGTAATTGTGGCATGTTGTGCCACATGCTAGTCCAGAGCTTTCCAAACTTTTGACGTTGGTGACACACTTTTTAGACATGCATCATTTTGCAACACAGTAATTCAGTTTTATGTATTTTAAATAAATAAACTGTAAAGCATAAATCATAAATTTTAAAAAATATAAATGAAAGGTTTTCATGAGATATGTTGTATCCCAATTCCGTTATTACAATTTATGTATGTGTCCATATCTCTTATACCTCTTACAAGGAGTTAATTACTAGCAAAGCGAGATTAAATTAACCAACCATCACCCTCACCAGGGTGTTTCTTGACCCGGGGCAGTGGCAGTAACACACCTACACACTGCAGCCGTCATACTAACATGTCGCGACACACAGTTTGGAAAGCTCTGTGCTAGTCTAATTGAAAATGCCTTCACAACAATTCCAACAGACTTGAAAAGGCAGCACTCAATCTGAATAGACCGAAAAGATTAAGGATGTGACTTGGGCGACCTTGCAGACAATGTTGAATTGCAGTTCCCAACATTGTTCATCATTAGCTATGCTGGCCAGGACTGCTGAGAGTTGTTGTTCAATAACATCTGGAGGACCACTCAGCTTGGAGTAGTGGAGGACCCACTACTGCTACAGATCACCATCAGCACTCATGACTGAGATTAAATTCAGACTAAACGACAAGATATGCAGGAAGCCAGAATTTCAGATCTTTGGCCTTTTTTTTCATCCTCCCACCCCCAGTGGTGGACATGGCAATGGCTCCATTCTCAGACTCTGACATTTCTGTCGAGGGAAGCTAATCTGGCTCCTTTCCTGTTGTTTTTACACCAGCAGGCAAGTCCCTGATTGTTCAGACAAGCCTTTAGCCTTTAAGCTTGTTGGCTATTGGGAAAAAAAAAGAGCGGAGAGAGGGAGATTAGTTGATTGGGCTCTATTATTTCTTTTTATGTATATCCCTCTTTTTAAATCTTTTAAAATATTGATTACATTTCTGTTATTAGTTGAATTACATAATCCTTAGCTGCCTTGAGAGCTCCTTTTAGCAGGAAGACAGGATATAAATTAATTAAATGAATGAATCCCCTGCTGTGGACTTGAGAGCTGTGGATGATCTAGGAAGACCTAAGAGTAGAGGAAGCGAAACCCTGGCCCAAGGTCTAATCCAACCTGTTAGGGTTCCCAAAACAGCCCAAAGAGCTTCCTTTTAAACTCCTTCTCCTTCCTAAAACTCCCCTCAGAAGGACGATGGGTCAACAGGAGTTGATGGGCTGAAAGGATCTGGCCCACTTCTTCAGAGCAGCTCTGCACATCTGTTTAAGAGGGAGGAAGGTGCATGTATACAGCAATCACCATAGGATCAAAAGATGCCACCTGAGTAGGACATGAAATCTTATCTAGCAGAAAATTGCCACATGGTATGTTAAAAGGGTGATGTTGAACAAGGAGTTAACCCCCCTGTACATATTGACCTCCAATCTGGAGCACATTTGTATCATTAAAGAGAATCGTTCACTCAGCCAATAGTGCAATCCCCAATGCGTTTTAATCAAAAGAAAGCGTTAATTTCAGTGGGGCTTTCTTTACCCAAGCACTGGTGCCTGGGTATTGCAACATATTACCTAGGTTTTCTGGCTCAGCCAATTAGAAAAGCCCTAATCCCTTCAGCTCCCATCTGCTGAACTAGCTTTGCAACCATATTGATAAGAAACATGAATGCCCCAAGAGGGGACCAAACTGAAGGTGTTTGGTTGTCCTGGTTTCTGGTAGAAGTTCTGACTCTAAGGTGCCAGATCAAGCAGTGTGCCCTTCAGGCACTGATCCATGGTGTATATATCACCCCTATGAATCACTACACTTTGTCAAGGCTGTTCACCCTGCTCTTTACCTGCCAACTCTATAATGGGTTAGAATGATCAACCATATGGAAAAGGTAAGGGGCCTGGCATTTTTCTGACAGTGCTGACTTGGCAGTCTCTATACTGTAATAATTTTGTCACTGATATATACAGTGCAACTGTCTCCCTGCTTCATCAGAGTCATGCCCTATCTTTTGGTACCTCTCTGCAGACAGAGCAGTGGTGAACAACTGTGATGGAGGAAAAATTTTGCACATAAGTCAGGCTACAGCTGCTGATTTGGGGGTGAAAATCAGCTCCAGAAGTGTTTGAGGGCTCATTTTCAGCCAAAGAACACCTGGGGGAAGGTTAAAGGCAAGTGCTTCTAGATGACTCTTAAAAGACATATTTTGGGTGTCTTGCCAGAGAAAACCTTTTCAAATTTGGAGAAATCTGGGGGCAGGAAAGCTCAGGGGGATTCGGTGGGCTAAAAGAGGCACTGAAGTCCCTTTTTCTTCCCTCTCAACCAAGGAGGAAAATCGATGTGTAGGAGGAGAAAAAGCTGGATATCATAGGCGTGGGGAGGGCTTCGGGCAGACCAAAGTACTTGTGATATCAACTAGGCCATGAGCTTGTACTTAGAGAGAGAATCTGAGCATCAGAACCAACAGACCTCCCCACTGCTGTAGAGCAATCAGTTCAGTATTTTATTTTGAATCAGAAGCTACACAAGCAGCAGTTCCAGTTCCAGAAGCCACTACTCTAGAGTAAAAGGAGCTACCAGGCACAGTAGGTTCTTGTTACCCTTTCTCCAAAGCAAGTGAAAACTGTCCTTTCTGGCCTGAAAGCGAGGAAAGCTCAGTTACATAAATATACACGGAGGCTTTATCAGTTTTGATGTGGCTGGTACTCTCTCTCTTAGTTGGTCAAGGGCTAAAGATCTCAGCATAATTAATCTTTTCACGGAGAAATGCACGCCTCCAATGGACATGGAAGCAGTGAGCTCCACCTCCTCACACCCTGGGATCACTCCTCCTGTTACCAAGGCAGAGAGACATACAGGTAGATATAGATGAAAATGATGAGGTTGCTATTTCTAAAGTGCCCTTTCATGCAACATTGCTTTTGCTCCATCAGTCTTCTCAGTCTTAAAAAGTCTTTCGCCTGATTTTCACGTCAGAATAAGGAAGGTTCCTACTAAACTGAAGCAGTTATGTCCACTGTTGTCCTTTCTGAGGTCCAAATTTGTCGCTTGGGCTTTTCTCTCCTTCAACAATCCAGTCATAAGCCATAGCATGTTCTTGGTTTATTTCTCTAAACTGCTGAGGGAGAATTCAGAGATCACAAAGAAACCACTGACAGAAAGCCTCTCATTTGTTCAGGGCAGCATGTATCAGTACACTGTCTCATTCACAATTCTAATTATCAGGTCTGAATATACCCACTGAACACTATAAATTATTTCCACTGCTTTCAACAAAATGTAGGTGCTTCCAGGTGAGGCATTTTATTCTACAATCATCCCAAATCAAATAAGGAAGGAAAATATCATCCACATCCTTATTTGCCTTTGTTCTAGCCACCAGCTTTGTATCATCATCATTAATACAAATCCTGAAGTGGACCCTGGCTAACACCACTAAAAACTTCTCTTCAACTGGACCGATTTCTGTGTTGGACTTTTTAACTTTTCTGAATCTATCTATTCTCCTTACCCTCTCAGAGATGCTAACATTTTGATATGAAAGTAACCATACAATTGGCTTCCATGCAAAAAAAAAAGGGGGGATACTAAAACTTTGTTTGCGTGCATGAAACTCACACCAAGGCTCTGGAAATAACTTCACAGTTCACAAGTAAAAATTCAAAAGACACATATTTGGTATCCATTGTAATCATAATTGTAATACTTAAATCATAACTATCTAAAAACTTCAAATTTATAGCTTGGCTTATCCCAAAGGTTTAGGCCATTGAATAAGAAATTTCAAACATCTTAAGACATTTCAAATAGCTGAACATCCTATTCAGGAAGAATAATATTCAAGTATCACAAGCTAACACTTGTCAGATTCCACTATTAAATGCAAATTAATCCAAATAACTTGGGGGCAGATCATTTTAAGTTTTAAATAGACAGACAGGGAAGGCTTTTTTTAAAAAATGATACAATTGAGTGAAATGCATTTATATCAAAGATACTTGCTTTTAAATACTATGTATAAGATAAAAACGAAGGAAAAAATAATTCCTAATATTCTGGCAATATAATCCTCATCCCAAAGCAGCAGCACTCAAAGAAAAAGAAATTAAATGCATTTGCATGAGTTAAAATTAGTCTGTGAACAGGGAATAGCTAATGCTCAAATGTAGGGGTCTCTATGCAGAAAAGAAGTTTTTAAGGTGTGTGAAGGGAATAGATAATCAATTCCAACGCAAGATCACATTCATATACAAAAAAAACCCCTCAGTTTGGCTTGTACAAGCACCATTTTATTCTGAACTGAAAAAATAAACTATTTCCACTATTTTTGTGTATTTGGTTACCCTTTTTTAAAACTGCTAAAAACCCTAACCAGTAACCAAAAATATATAAATGTATAAATATACAACTGTCTGTATTTATATTGTCTATACAAGTATATCTTCATGATTAACAATGCCATGTTAAGATTGGCCAAGCTAAAAGTTCACAGCTGGTACTTCCAACATCTGCAACAATTTTTTTCTTCTTTTAATTGCCATGAAAAGCACTCCAAGAGAAGAACTGACACTCCTGAATACAAGTATCAAAAGCATAGGGAGGGACTTTGCCTGAATTTCTGAATCAATTCATACTCCCAGGGGCTATAGCAAATGGAAACTCTGTTCAATCAACTCCAGCGCTTACAATACTATGAACAGGAAGGTTTCTAAATTTGTGCATACTCAAATTAAAACCAATTCTCAGTAAATGCTTTATTTAGCTGAATAAGAAATCAGAATCTAGAACAGGATGGGCAAGATTTGCTCCCATGAATTTTTGGGATCCCCAACCTCCTCCATTTGTCAATATCACGGACCCCTATTTTCTCCTTCCCTTCCCTTCTACAGGGTAACAGTGCATTGTGGCACTTCCTGAACCAAAAAGCAGCTGCAGTTGTCACAGAACTTCAATAGTTCTGGAAACTCTGGTAAAGACTGCAAAAATCAATGGGAGCTGCAAAATTCGTGAAGTGGTGCACTCCCTGATGCAGTGATAGCCCAAAAGCAGCCTCTACTTCTGCAATGTTGCCCATCCCAAAACCAAAGTTACACCATGCCACTTCCATTTTAGCCTAAGATATATCCCCATAGACTACTAGAAGGGAATGAGGTGATCATTCTCTTCCCTTTAGAAGTAGACAAACGCTTGTATGACCAACACAAATCAGCTCATTTTCACATCACTTAAGATGATCTACCAAATACTGGGCCATGCTAAGGATCTCCTGGGGCAAATCAGCACATTTACAGAGTACTATTTACTTTCTAATATGAGACTTTTGATGAGCTGAATGAACAAGAAATTACCTGTGGAACTGGTAGAGGAATAGGTGAAAAAGGAAGAAAATTGAAGCCAATGGGATTCTGCTACCAGGTTATCAGGGATAAATTAAAAAGATCAAAAAACAATACTACTGAAACAGCTTTTTCTCTTTTGATCAAAACAGACATCATTTTGGAGAAAAGTATAGAACTAATTGTAATAGTCAGCACTTTTATAGTGGGATACTGCAAGTAAACCACAATAGGACACTAAATGGAATGAGACTGTTTCCCAAATGATCCATCGTGAAGCTAGAAGCTGATGGCACAACTCAGGGTCTTTCCACATGGTGCGGCTGTCCTGCAGTTGGGACACGATGGCAGCAGTCCACAGGTCATGCTTCTGCATGACGTCATTGCAGCCCCACCACCATCTTGTCCCTGTGCATTGCACAAGCGCAGTATTTCTAAAACAGAAAAAATCCATTTTACATTTACCATCGCACCACACTGCTGCCTTTCCCGGCCATGCAGAAGGGCAGAAGCATGCTGGTGACACCTCCCTCCCCAGCACAGCAACAGCAAGTGCCCAGCTGCGCTGCGGAAGAGAAAAGGTAGGGCCTATGCGTTCCCCTCTGTAGCAACCAGGTGAGGTGTGAAGGGGGAACATTCTTGGTGCGCTTTCCCTCCCTGCTGGGGCTGCAACAAAAGGACTTTGTGGAACCCTGTAGTATGGAAATGGCCTCAGTTTACATGGCACGATCTGCAGTTAATATTCAGCATCACATTTTGGAGACTAACAAAGGCTCTTTCCACACCTTACCACTTTCCATCGCCATCCCGTCACGAGATAGGACGGCCAGCTGCCTGTGGAAGGGTAGCGTGAGGGACACACTCCTTCCTCTACCATGCAGCTGGCAAGTTCCCATGTCGCACTGAGGAAGGAAGCACGTAGATTGTGCTTCCACCATTTCCACACAGCAGCCAATGACAGGAGCCTCACGCAATTGGGGGCCATTGCCAGATTTTTTCCAATAATGGAATACCCCAGAACTGCAACGGCTTGGGACGCATTGGCAGTGGGACTGCAATGATGTCGTGCAAAAGCACAACTTGTGGACCAGCAGCAACACATTCCCATCGTGGGAAAGCAATATCATGTGGAAATGGCCAAAGTATTTATATTAGCACTGCTGTGGTTAAACCAGTTCAACCTGAGTTTTCACAGCAAGAATAAGATCCACCACTTCCCAAACAAACAGAAAAGAGTCAAGCAGCCACTAGAGTCAATCTAGCACAAACCAGCTGCTTTTCCAAACAGTTACAATGTTCTTCCAAACAATGAGAAGTTTAGGATTGCTCCCAAACAATATTTTCAAATCACGTTTTGCCCTCATCAAATGTCATTGCAAACCATGGTGGTCTAAAAATACACAGAATTGGCAAAGGAGATAGGAAGAGGAACTGTGAAAGTTTGGAGGATCAACACATGACGCTTGAAGCGGTTTTACTTAGGCAATTATGTTACTTTGGTTTTCTTCCAGATCCAACTCCAATTTTATTCGAAACTAGAATATTTGAAGGAAAAAAAAGACTTTGTCCTTTCCTTCACTATCAATATTTTGGAGACTGTAGCAATAGGCACATAGCATACACGGTTATAGTACAACTTCAAACGAATAGCTTCTCTGAACAAAACAGAGAATCACCGGTTTAGCAGGAGGCAACTGGGGAGAGCAGCATTTGTTGGCTTGGATTTTTAACTTTTTCACAAGCATTTGATTTCTTCTTTAACAAAGCTTTCAGAGAAACTCTTCATAGCTTAGACATTTTAGAAAATGATTTTCTTCAACTACAAGTATAGAAATGCATTTAGCCAACGTGCCCTAAATTTTAATCAGGGTTTATGCCACGTAGCTAAACTGAATAATGAGTGGATTTTAATTAACATTAAGTGGGAAAATAGTAACGTCAGGATAGAAATAATGGGATTTTCCCTAACTGAATGAATATCTCGTGTTTCAACTGAGACATAACAGAAGACACTAGCTGGATCACAAGAACTATCAGTCAATAACTCAGAAGCTGGAAAACAGAGCTGTTTTCAAACGTGTGTTTTCATCTAAATGTTCCACAATGGGCTGACATTGTAGGACCACTTTTCAAACTGCAAGAATGGGGTAATAATGCCACTTAAAGCTTTTCAATTAAATTGCAGATGCTGTTATTTTACATAGTGAAAAAGTACTTTCTGCAACTCTTGCCCTTCTGCCCATCATTGAGACAGTTGCAGCTTTTCAATAGCAACTTTTTCACTTTTTCACTTTCAATAAATTTATGCCTTGAAAAGAAGATATGCCAACCAGGAGACACATCTGAAGCTTTGCTTGACAGGGTATCTTACTGCCTCACACCACTGACAAGACTGGAGCCTTTGAAAACAAGACTTGAGGGCAAGAGGCAGACAGAAATACTACTGCTGTAGAGTTATGGAAAACTGAAATCTAAGACTTTGAGCCATAAAGTGCAGTGGAGTAAGTTTCAAAAGAAATCTCTCCCAGCCAGTAAAGACAGAATAGTCATAATCAATATATTGAACTATAAACGCACTTTAAGAGCTGAACATCTTATAGAATTAGCTTTCAAGACCTACAGCTGGCAGACCTGTTGCAACTTTATCTTCTGACTTGGATGTTATTGCTGAATTTTCCCTCAGCAATCCTAATATCTCATATTAGAGCTGAGATCTGACCAAAACTCAGTTCCAAGCAGACATAAACTTTGAGAATTTGTGAACTGTGTAGTTCTGAACAGCTTCAGTTCTGAAAAGGCACCACAGAAGATATCCAGATGGTAATGTTGATTACTTCTCATCCAAATAAGTCATGTGTTACAAAATGATATGGTCTGTTTCTCAACACAGTTACTAAAGATAGGAAAGGAGGGATGACTCTTCTGATGTTCCAGAAGACCTGGCAAAATGTAAGCAAGAATTTTTCAATGTATGCTGCTCTGCTTGCAGTCCTCAGACGGAAAGTTCACCTGAAAATGAAGAAATGCTGCCAGTAAAGCAATCTGCCACATAGCCTTCTCTGGAGCAAAGAGATGAAGTGTTCATTCTACATGACCATCAGTACTTCCAGGTCAGTGATTTAGCCTTCACCTCAAGTCATCACACACTGCTGGGGAGAAGACGACAAAACTGGATATCACTTTTCCATCAGGCCCTCAACCAGCAGTATCTTTCTGCCTTTCCTTTGCCACATTTCAACAGCATAGGGGCCCCTAGAGGGCCAAAGGCTTCCTCTGACTCCATCCCATCAATTTGCTGGAATTCACTTCTTCCTACGGATCTTGGGTTTCTTCACTGGTCGGAGGTAGGGATTGTCTATTAAGTTCTCCTCTCCATTTCGGCTGCCAGAAAGGGAAGTATTGTGCTGTAAGACTGATGCATTTTCTTTCTCAGCTCCTGAGTCATCCTGGCAAGTGAGACAAGAGATCAACTACACTGCAATCACACAAGACCAACCATACACAAGAAATTTCAAGATACAAGACAACTGGGACAAGCAGGAGCTAGAGCAGCAAACAATACTGGCAACTCCTAAGAGTGACATGCCCCCTGCTGGCTAACAAAATACATCCTGAAATTATAGTTCTGGCCTAATTTTCATGTTTGATTTTCAATGTGGTTAGGAGACCTGCTGTGATAGTTGATACAGGCAAGAGAAAACAAAGTCTACAAAAGATAACCCATCTTACACTTTCTCATGTATTTGGGGCTTCTTTGCTACCACCCTTCCCTTGATCCTACTGATTTCACATCTATCGAGAACTTGAAAGAGTTCTGACATCTTCTGTTATAGCAAAGGTTGTGTCATGCTCGAGATATTGTTGAACTCCAACTTCCAGCAGCCCTAGCCAGCATAGCCAAATATGGAGACCCAAACAATTCCAACCTTTGATTCAGAGAATATGCTGTCACTGTACCATTCAACCAAGCAGATTCAACTATAGGATAATGTTGCTGTGGGAAAACAAAACCTTCCCATTGTTCTTACACTGAACACCAGGAATGGGGGAAGAGAATTTCATACCTCTTGTAAAGACAACTAGAACGATGCTTCCTCTCTTTCTGGGCATTTTATTGCCCACTGCAGGCCTTATGCCCCAATCCAGCTCTTGGCCTATGTGTGGCAAGTCAGTGCAGAACATGAATGAGAATGTACATCCATCCATCCATGTTTTACACTAAACAGCAAAGTAAGAGAGCACTGTCCTTCTTCCCCTGCAACCTCACACACTCCCCTGCTTCTAAAGTTTTTGCACCCTTTTGGGGTGCAAACATTTTGCAAAAGTGGGGCAGGAATATTTTGTGGGGAGAAACCGTTTTCAGCAATCTTGTCCAAAATTTCCATGAAAATTCCCTACATCTACAGCCAGGACTATGTAAATAAAACATTTGCTCCCAGTCACAAAACTTCATTTATAGTTCTTGTGGCTGCTTATTAAGGAATTCCCAGGACGCTGGACCAAACATTACACCAAATCAGACAGAATCCCTATGGCTCTACCGTGCTCACGTGCAGGGGGAGGTTCTCTGTGTCAGTCTGATCATCTTGCTCAGATGAATCTGTTTCCTCCATCTGCTGCATCTCCAACTCAGAAGGAAGCAGGGCTGTCAGATAAGGTATTGCAAAAGGCCTGGCAGCTATCACTGCAGATAAAGAAGAAAGAAGTCTTGATCTCAGTGCAAAGATTCATCCCTCCAATGTCCACCCTAAAATGGGTGAAGCACAGGAGAAAACCAAATATTAAAGGAATTCCCAGATTACTTAAGATTATTTCCAACAATGCTGCCTTCCAGACCCAGAAAAAGACTTACCATAACCTTCTCTAAATCAGCTGGTTTAAGCAGGCTACATTTAAAGATGTCACTGCCGGACAGGTAAGTAGGTATATTAAAGTTTGTGGTACAATTGGAGCTAGCCTATGGCCATTTCCACTCCACACTGTTATAGTGCTATTATTCCACTTTCAACATCCTATGGAATCCTGGGGTTTGCACTCTACGGAGGGGCATTTAGAATTCTCAGTAAACTATAAACCTTAGAATTCCACAGGATGTTGGAAGCGGAATAATAGCACTATAACAGTGTGGTGTGGAAATTACCTTCATTGCAGACCATACTAGGCTTATTGCTCATGTACCTAATTTGAAGAGAGTTCTTCCAGTATGGGAGCAGAAAGCTTGACTGGGGTCAGCCTATGGAAATATACAACCTCATTGTCCTGGTAGCTCAAGGATGACTGAGCTGACACAGAGCTTGAAAAAAAGAAGTTCCCCCAAGAACCAGAGGCTTTTTCAAGTAAGGGCAGAGCAAAAATGTCATTAAATAAATAAATCACATATATACATGAATCCCATTGACATAAGGTGGATTAGTATTACTGTATTCATACTATGGGCTAAGACTGAGAAGCA